>JAUCBN010000015.1:17402500-19802500 GCA_035048815.1 Abelmoschus esculentus | reverse complement strand
TAAGTCAAGGGCAACAAGAGCTATTATTTATTGTAGAACTTTTGCCTACTGATATTACTGGACCCGTTAGAAGTTAGAACCTTGCAAACTCGGGTAGTTGTCTGATGAGGTTAAAAATATTAGCATACCGACAGAGTTCTTAACGAATATTTGGAGATATGAAATATTAGCAAACCGGATATTCGTCAAGGTCTGACATGTATTGTGTTCCGAGTTAAAAGTCTGGCATCAGCTAGGAAGCTAGACTTTGTACCTACAGTGGTTATCATCTCTTGCAAATAAGTAATGGCTACGTGGAATCGATAAATTGGATATGTTTTTCCAGGTACCTGCATGAAGTTTGTTCGCCATCCGTCGTTCATAAAAATATCAAGTCAGCCAACATCTTACTTGATGCTGAGCTCAATCCTCACCTTTCTGACTCGGGCTTGGCAACCTTTATTCCAAATGCTGATGAGGTACATTTTGCACATTCTACAAGTCTATGTTTTCCACAACTATGGCGCACATCCCTTATTTTCGAATATATCTCGTATCTTTAGGTCGATACGAGTTCTTTATTGGACCCAAGTGTTTCTATGGTTGCATATCTATATACTGAAATTGTCTCATTTTGTTATGCAGGTATTGAATCGTGATGATGTGGGGTCTGGATACAGAGCACCCGAGGTTAGCATGTCCGGTCTGTACTCTCTTAAGAGTGACGTTTACAGTTTTGGAGTGGTTATGCTGGAACTTCTCACCGGACGTAAGCCATTTGACGGGTGAGGAATCGTCTATGAAAAATCGGGTAGTCCATGTCCATCATTCATGGTGTTAGCTACAACCTCGATTCTAACTACTGTGCAACTTTTTTTCCACAGCACCATGCCTAGACTAGAGCAATCTTTAGTTCGATGGGCTACACCCCAGCTCCACGATATCGATGCTCTGTCCAAGATGGTTGACCCGGCACTTGAAGGGCTTTACCCGGTTAAATCCCTCTCGCGTTTTGCTGATGTCATCGCTCTGTGTGTCCAGGTAATATCTTGGCTGAAAAATGGAAGACCCTGTGATTTTGCCTTAAACTGACCCCTTTACTTGTTTCTTTGGTGCAGCCTGAGCCCGAGTTTCGGCCACCCATGTCGGAAGTGGTCGAAGCATTAGTTCGACTCGTGCAACGAGCTAACATGAGTAAGAGAACAACAGGATCGGACCAAGGCGCATCTCCTCGAATCAGTAAGCCCAATGATACACATGATTACATGTAATGGCTACTCTACGTAACTCTTGCTTGGTTGTTTTGGTGATAAGGACTTTGAGATTGTAATTTGATTTTTTGGGGTTCAGTGTAAAATAATTATAATCCCCTAACTTTAGTTTCGGTTTCAATTCAGTCCCCTTAGTTTGTAATATGTCGCAATATAGTCCATCTGCTGATTCCGATGCATTCAAATTCTTTCACCCTTCTCTGTACATGTTGAAATCTTTGGTTTTTTTTAGTAAATCAGTTTTATTAAAAGAGAAATAATTTAAAAATATAATGAAAATTTATAATTTAGGTAACCAAACTGTATCAGAGTTGTAAATGAGATAAGATGGGTTATAAATTATTTGAGTTTATCTTTAATAGATTTAATTCGAGTTACTTGAAATTATATTATAGTATCATTATTTTTTTAATTTAAAAACTAAATTCGTAAACCCAAAAAATTAATTAACATGTGAAAAATATTTTATAATAAGTTATATATTAATTTATAATTGAACCATTAAATAACAGTTGATTGCTATAACGATTAACCGTTTGAAAATTTAATAATTATTTATTTTTAATAATTAATATAACAATTAATCATTTAATTTAGACTCTTCTAATATAATTTAATGAATCCATAATGTTTTGGATGATTGTCTCTCTGCCCCTTTGTCCAAAGTGTAGAAAAGAAAACCATGCTTTGTCTGTGCTTCGGCACTTCGCATTATTATGTCTGAAACAATTATTGTTTCTTCATCATTCTCTCTTCTTGATTATTCCCAAGTGTTCGACCCTAAAAGACCAAATTTGTGGTGAAATCATGAGACCGACTACATTGTTTCAACTGCTCAAGAGTATTGGTCGGCGGACGGCGGGGGAGTACATGACTCGCCATTAAAATGAAAAAAAAAAAACATTTACTCTTTGGGGTTAATTTCTATATGGATCCTTAGTCTTTTATTTTATTTTATATGATTACTTGTTATTTTAACCCTTTCAAGTTTTATTTCTTTAATTTGATCCCTTAACATGCTTATTTTTATTGCTTTTGTAATAAGTCTATTTTATGGTTTATATTTAGGATTCCTATCTCTTACTCCCAATAATATTATTTTTAATGTTTGAACCCGACTCTTCTCTTTATGATATATGCATGGCCAATCATCCCCTTAAAATACTATAGGCAACCATCCTCTTAAAATTGTAATATTTTAGATTTAGCCCATTTTAAAACCAATAATTTAATTCAAGTCCTTTAAACTTTTTAATTAAATGCAGTCACTTTTGATTTTTTTTTTATACTCTTGATATTTAATTTATTATTTGATTAATTTGAATCAAGTATTACAGAGCGATAATGACTTTCTTAATCTAATTTGTTTTATTCAGAAACAAAAATTTGAACCTTTGATATTGTCTAAAAGATCTAACGTTTTGTTCTGTTAAACAATCATTTCTTGGATCAAACACGTAAAAATACATATATAATCAACCTTTGATTAGGTCCGGTAAACAACCTTTTATTTCGGTATTTGAAAACCATTCCACCATTTACACACCCTTTTTAGTTGGAGAAAAAGAGTCGTCAAAGGTTGAAATTTGGTGCAGATTCTGCGGCATTTCCGCAGCTAAGTGACGAGGAATCAAAGGGATTGGGATATAAGACTCTCTCTTTTAATATTAATTTAAAATTTATATTCATATGTTGATTCAATTAAGTAATATTATAATTTTAAATTAAATTTAATATTTCATTTTTCATAAAATATGAAGATCAAATTTTCACAATAAAAATCTTTTTTTATTTTAACAATTAACTAAAAAAACAAATGACTAGTTGATCGGATCAACTTATAAATTATAAAATCCTCGAAAATTAATATATGTCAATTATATTTTTATATATAAATTATAAAAAAATTATATAATCCTTTTATAAAACTTAAAATCTAAATTTTAAATTTTAACATCCTAAATCCTAAATTTTACACCTTATGCACTAAACCTATAAACCCTAATCTAAAATCTTAAACCACAAACTCTAAAATTGAAGTACTTGTGTACTAATTTTATGTATCAAGATTTTTTATATATCTAATGGTCGCATAAAAAATTAAAAAATAATAATAGCTTAATAATAAATTTAAATTCAGTTTTAAAATATTGAAATACTAAATTTAAAGCCGAATGGTATTTTTCAAAATAAATAAATAAATTATAGTACAAGTGTCCCATTCGAGTCGTAGAAGTTGGACCCCATGAACCGTCCTGTTCTTCCCTTCAGCTCAACCCCCTCCTTTTGATCTCTATAATTCCTTTTGATTCTTTCAATATTTCAAGTCCTCAAAATCATCACTTTCATTTGAGGATTTCTTCTTTGAATTCTCCTGCAGATTCTATCTACATTTTCCTTCCATTTCTCTGCATTTTATTTGATTAGGAAACAAAAATCCCAGTTTTGTTATGCAATTTTAGACTGTTTCTCATTTAAAAATCCAACCTTTTTGAAAAATTTCACTCAAAAGGGTTTGAAGTTTTCATTTTTTGTTTCCAGAGCCATGGATAAGCTTGGATTTGGCGAATCAACAGCGGTGGTAATAACAGGGAAGATCATGGCCATAGCCACAATTGTTCTCTTCTTAGTAGTGGTCATTGTGCTTTGTCTTCATATTTACGCCAAATGGTTTTTGTGGCGCCGTGAAGAGCCAACACCCCACCCTTCCCGCCGCAGCCGGCGGCGTTTCGTCTTCGCTCCGGGACAGGACACTATTCATCCTCAACGCGGTGCCACCAAAGGTCTCGATTCAACGATTCTCGCTTCACTCCCTGCTTTGATTTTCAGTCAAAAAGATTTCAAAGATGGCTTGGAATGTGCCGTTTGCTTGTGTGAGCTTGTGGAAGGAGAGAAAGCTAGGCTGCTACCTAAGTGTAACCATGGCTTCCACGTTGATTGTATTGACATGTGGTTTCAATCACACTCGACCTGTCCTCTTTGTAGAAACCCCATTGTTGGTGTTGAAATTGAGAGACCAAAGCAACTTATTTCAGGCGATGAAGTGAATCTTCAAGCTCAAGTTCAGTCACCGAACAATGGAAATTCTATGGATTCGTCGACGGATTCTCCTAGTTTCCCGACGAATGTGTTGTTTTGGGGTAATCATATGCAGGTGATTACCGTTGCTGCTGCTGCTGTTGCTGCTGCTGAGGGTGGTTCTTCTGCTATGCCAGCCTCTAGTGGTAGACAAGAAGGGGTTTGGGTGATTGATATTGAAATGAATGGACATGAGAATTTCACAGAAGAGGAATCAAAGAATCCATTGCCTACTAGATTAAGGTCTTTGAAGAGACTTTTGAGTAGGGAAAAAAGGGTAATTCCTAATAATTCAGGCAGCAGTTCAGTTGATGTTTGAAATTACTCCGAATTATCATACAGGAGTTCATCCCTGAGAATTTGTGGGATTCTGTAGGAGATGTTAGAAATCTTGACATTAGAAATGGTGATTGTCTTTGAATTTTGGGAGGTAAAAGAATGTATCTTCGATCGCGAAATGTGTATCTGAAACAATGGCTGCTTTTGCAGAAGATTTGTTTCAATCTTGATTCATGTTAGTGTAAAGCTATCAATACGATTTTCTCCAACTCTGTCGTTGCTTATTGTGCCTTATAATTCAGGTTATTAGCTTGTTGTTGTGCATGGAATTGAACTGCAACAATTTTGAAAGCGATGCTTGAAAATTGAAATCATCATTCAGTAAAGAGTCTATCATATGCATGTTGAGTCTACAGAGTTCATATTGATTACATGAAATTGGTACATGTTCTGTAAAATGCACTCATTTTTTGCTATGTTCTGAATTCGAATATGTGGAGGTGCATTGAAGGGTGACAAACCTAGAGTGCAATTCCGAATTATGTACTCATGATATTGTCTGATCATAATTAACGATATTGTCCGACCGATCGACGTAGTATATGCAGTTTTGCTGCAAGTTCTGCGAAGTGTACTCATGATATACTATGTCACCAAATAGACAGGTCCATATGTGTTCATATGATGAGGATTGCTAGGCTGATCAAGACTCATGTAAGGTACCACATTCTCCATCTTCCTCAATGGGGTGAAAAGGACGGAGAACTGCCCTGACAAAGGATGCAGGCACGGTGTTTCGACTCCCTTGGTGATTCTAGACGGACCGAATCATAACTTTTAGTTGGCTTGAAAATATTAGGAACATGGACAGGATCTGAACCTGCTTTGCTCTTTCTGTCGATTTTGCACCATGAGAAGAGTGAGTTTCTCCATGATTTCTTGCTCTTTTTCTCACCTCCCAATCTTGTCGATTTTGCAAGTTTACGTTTCTCGCATGTTGTCTTGCTTCTAGAAACTGAAAAAAAGGGGGTTCAAAATCCAAAACCAAACTAATGAACGCGTCTCATTATTGGTTGAAGGCACTGAAATTCTGATTCTTGAATCGATAAAATAAAATCAGCACAAAAGGGTTTGTGTATATACCTGTGAAAAGTTCACCTGAGGATCAAATTCATAACAAGGACACTCAGTGGACTCATGTTCAGGATGCGTCGGAGATTTGCTCATGGTTTCTTGGAAGCTATAAACATAAAGTTCTATGTTGTGTAGTTTCACTCGAATGACTTCATATATAATAAATATATGCACATGCATACAAAAGCAGGTTGCAGATGCTAAGATTCGAACGGAAAACTAACTAAAATCCGAGTTTTAACTCTTTTTTTTTATTTTTTTTTTTATGTATATTTGGTTTATGTAAAGCACATCGGTGGGGTATATAGCCAGGTGAATTCAGCACTTCGTACTAAACTACAGCAAAAAACAGATGTGAAGGCAGCTCAACAACTTTTTAACCAAAGGAATGGTTTAATATTTTGATTTAAGAGTTCATTCGACACTATTTCTCCGAGTTTAATATTTTTTAATATTTTTATAATTGGGAGACAGGTTCAAACTCTAGTCATTCAAAACAATATGGAACAGTGATCCAAAACAGGATTTGAAATACAGTGTGATACCTACAGAGCATAAAGTAACAGTTTAAAACAACAAAGCTACCAACAAAATCCATCAACAAGCATGCAATGTTTCAAACTCGATACGTAAATTACCGACATTAACTTTTAATAACACACGCGAAATGATAATCAGTCATTGGAATGTATCAAAACTCACCCTATACATTCTATCTATTAACATGGCAAACCGGATAAGGAATCCCTCAACTAGACACTGTAGTATCACTAGGCACTAAACACAATGGGATTTTGCCATATTGTGCCCCGGGCTTTAAAGTTGAAGCAGTGGCAATGCCATCACGACTCCAAAGATGGAAAACAGCAAGAACATCATCCATGTTGGAAACAGTTGTTTTCGGTTTCTTATGTCCCTCGGTTTATCTGCCTTTTTAACTACTTCCCCTGGAGAGTTAACGAGTTTTTCTATCTCGGGTTTAGGTTTTTCTCCTTGTGGGGATTCTGCTGATAAAGGCTCTGACACAAGCTGTTGCTGCTTGTTGTACACATCGACATGTTCTGGAAACAATTTTCTGAACGTCGGGCTGCCATAGGGAAAAAAATCCTCACAAAGTTTAGAAAACAAAGCTATAGCAATAGTTTCATGTTAAAATAATGTGCAACCCAGAAAAGTTTGTCTGTTAGCTTAATAACAATGTAGAATCCAGCCAATGCTAATAAATTTAGTTTCAACCCGAAAATAATTAGCAGGAGGGAAAGCATGATCATAGTAGCAGAAAATATGTGAAACTGATTTGAAGAGCCCTACATTATCGAAATAGAAAGCTGAAAAGAGAAAGAATGCAATGGAGGTGAAGCAATAAACTTACTTTTTACAATTAAAAGAAAGGGATGTCTTTGCCAAGCGTTGTTTCTCAGCAGCGGTGGTGTTTACACTGCCGGTGGTAGGACTGTTATCCATCTGCACAAGAAAAAAGGCAGCTTGGCTTAAGGGAATACTCCCAACGCACGAAAGAAATACTGCAGCTTATCAAAACTGCAATTTAAATGGATTAAAATGCAAGAAAGACTCCCAGTTTCACCATAAATGACAGAAGCCCAGTGAGTATGCTGCACAAGAAAACAATAAAGAAGTTAGCAATCTTTGGCAACTAGATTGAAACCCAACACGCAACATGTAAAGAAAGGTGCAATTAGATTGAAACCCTGTACCTTGACACAGACCACATAGGGTTCCAACTTTCTGGATGAACTGAAAAAGAACATGAACAGGGTTTAAATGAAATCAGATATTCGAAATATAGATAAACAGAAATACCCAAGTTATTCTTCAAAAAACTTACAATCACTCATGGACAAGCATATTTTCTTCTGTGTCATAAACCGTCCATTGGGGGTGATCATTCTACATGAAATAAAAAAAAAAAAATTGATGTCACAAAGGGTCGTGTTTTTCATAATAAAGTTTTGAAAGGTCAAAACCGCAAGAAACTACTTACGTGATTCCAGGAGGTTTGTAGGGATACTCAGGAGGAAACTTGATCTTTCCATAGTAATACCCACCTTAGCAAAAAAAGACACACACCAGATGGTAGCATCAGATAGCTACTTCCAAATTTTACGAATTTAATAAAATTAATCACAAGCTATCGTGGGTAAACTAGCCAACCTGCAAAAGGTGTTCCTTCACTCCCTTCCAGCACATAATCTGAAAGAGTGAAGCAGAAAAATAAAATGAACTCCATAAAATTTACTACATCCACACTATGACTTAGATAAAACTCATATTAGATCAATCATAATCAACCGCTAGAGTCTAGAGAAGATTGGATCACAAGTCCAATATTAGGAATATATTAACTAGGAAGCAAGCAAATTTTATCATTCAAAAGCATAAGTAGAAGAATAAAACATGCCATGTACTGGTTACTATAATATCCGAACCAATCCTTACCCGCAAGAGCAACAAAAATTAACTAACAAAATTATGTTCGACTTCAGATTCCTTCAAGGCAATATCTTTAAGTTCTAATTAGATAAGATTAAAATAAGATCATAAGACAATAGAGATTGGACTCTAGTTTATTGTAAATATTCCATAGGTCTGCTAAATGAATAAGTGCCTTTCACACACTCAAATCACAAATTTACAGTCCAGAACTTAGCGAGCAGGAAGCTTTATAAATTTGAATTTCAACAGTGATCCCTATATAATTAGGGAACTGAGGCTAATTTCTTCCATTAATCAATTATCAAGTCAATAGATAACATGAAAACAATCATTTTCCTTCTTTCATAAGGATAAGATCTTAGGACAGCATGCAAATTCCTTGTTATAGAAGATGTTTTTGACATTAGCATTAGTCTGTCACAGAGCTTATCTGAGAAAGGAGATAAAAAAGGATTTAATAAACTTACGCCATTCAAGAATGTCACTTGGGGATGGACGAGCAACAACATGAGAAACTGGTTCCTAAAAGTTCATAGAATAACTGTTAAAATATCTGAAAATAAATCAAGTTATGCCAAGAACAACCATTCTAGCAACAACATATTTTTAATAATACCAAATTACTAGTGAAGGGAGAGAAAATATATCAAACTTTTTTTATATTTTTAAAAGGAAGTTAATCATAATGCAGAATTTCGGATTGATAAACAAATAAACCAGACAATATAGACTACGATTTTGTACACTATATGTAATTATGTATACCAGAGATAAAAAGGTTCATAAACGCACACAGATATGATCATCGGAAATATGCAGTAACATAGAAGTTCAACTTGTAATATTAACAAGATTTCTACAATATCTAAGCATTTCCCAGGCTCATAACTTCATATAAAGAGTAACGATAGAAGGAATTGCTGGAAATAATACAAAGAGAAAACAATACCTTACAAAGTGCTCTATATTCTTTCTGAAGGCGCTTAATACATGATTTTTCTGCCATCTATAAATCTAAAACCAGTCTCAGCCACAACCAAATAAAACTCTGACCGTCTGTTTTGCTCCTTCAACTTCTAAATTAAAACTATTCACTGTCAAAAAAGAGGAAAAAATAAGAACAAATAGCCAAATAGAAGAATACACAAAATATTCCACACATTTGACTAAAATCCTCAACCTAAAGATAAATACAAGTAATCAAATCAAAAGGAATAATGGTCCAGTGAAATTATCGATTCATCAAGACGTCAAAAACACATCAACGAGAATCATGAATATAACTCAACAAAAGCAACATACATTTGCATTTTCTTCACAAGTGAACTTTAATTAACGATGAATTATATTAAAATAAAGCATTTAACCTAAGTAAAGATTTACCTTAGGGTTTCAATTGTCAATTTTTTCTTATAAAATATAAATAGTGTGAACTTTCGGATCCGAATTACCAAAACCGCTACCAATTAATTAACAGAGAAAATTGATAAATTCATTGTCGTTGATCAATTAAACAAGTCAAAAGTCTAACCCAGGATCTATCCCTAATTAAAACTAAAAAATTCAATAAAAAGGGAGATCGATCTTACAATACCGAAACTCATTCAAAAAAGTTAAAAAATTGATTCCAGAATCAAAGAAAAAAAAATGAAGAATTACCTGGTGGAATGAGGCGGTTATTTTATGATACGGAGAGAGAATCGAACCCGGAATTAGAATTATTATAATAGGGAAAAGGAAAAATGAGAGAGAGATTACTTTAACGGAGAGAGAAAGCGAAAGCGGATGGTTCTTTTAACGCTGGCTATTAGGTTGGCTTTATAGGTATTGTACTGTAGCGTACAACTACCGCTGCTATTAGTCTATTACCCTACTACTGCTTCTAACCTGTCCTTTACCTCTCTTGTGAAGAGAAATTATTATATATATTATTTATCATAGATCTATTTAATAAAATTTATTTTAATATAATTTATAAATAATTATTTATTTTAATAAATAAAATTATCTAATATTTTTTTCGTAAAGCATAAATTACTTATTTGGTGTATTTTTATTTGGTATAATTTAAAAAATATCTTTAATATTTAATTAAATTATTATTTTAATTTAAGATAAGTATTTTAAAATTATTTTTTATTAACGTATTATTTTGTCATGCTATTTTAAGTTATTTATTATTGATTAGCTATTTTTTCTATCCATAAGTGAGTTATATTTTAACACAAAGTAAAACGTTAAAAATTAAATTACTTTAAAAAAATTAAAATAAAAACGATAATTTAATTAAACATTAAACCTTTTTGACATTACGTTTATTTTAGTTATTTAACTAATTTTTAATGAAATAATACTTAATATAATGTTTTATTTTTATTTTATTGTTAAAATTTAATAACAAAACTAATGCCTGCAGTATCTCTTTTTCAACTATGTAGATCCATAATTAACATTTAACATTATAAAACCAAACACATTTAGCTCCCCAAGACAACAATAAATTACTCAAAAACAACCTGCTTAATCACATGACCACTCTGAAACCAAAAAGAAAACAATCTGGTCAGAGTTACAACATGTAACAGTCAACAATGTAGCACATGATCCCTCTTGGATAGTTCAGTATTTTCTTTTAGAAACATTATAAGTGGAAAGATTGGGAGGAAATCAAGATCAAAACAACTTTGTTTCAATCATTTTGTACACTCAGACAGAACAAAGATCACACAACATTTTAGCAGCACAGCAATGAAAGAAAACACTGGAGCACTAGCGGTTCTTACACTTCTGCTGCTGCTTCTACTGCCAACACCTCGTTCGATTCTACACGGTCATGCTTTGCCGGTGTCGAGAAAGGCCAGGAGTTCGTTTTCTCAGGTTCCGGGGGATTTGAAAGCTGACAAGAGAAATCCTCAGAAACTGGTTGATTCCAGCTTCAGGAGAATGCCTCCGAGCACTTCGAATCCTATAGGGAACAAGTAAGATTTTCGGCATTCGAAGTCAACAGTTCATGGATTTGTCTGTAACTTGAAGCTTTGTACTGCAGTTGATTTAGATGTATACTGTTGATCAGGATCTCTGAAACATTAATTTTGTTTTTTCGTTACATTGATGTCTGCTGATGTAGAGTTATAGCTTGAGAGGCATTAGTTATTAGAAAAGAGACTTCTTTTGTGATGTACAGCTCTTAAATCCAAGTGATCTTTTGCCATTTTCATGGTCTAAAAGTAAATTTTGCCTATTGAACAATTGAATCCTTAATCTTTCAAGTTTCAATGGCTGGAACACTGCATCAGTGAATATTATTGACCGTTAATTAATTAACAATCACATCTTTAACACATACCGTGTTTATGTTTGGATAAAGTTCGAATAATTTCTATTATATTGTCAAAATGAATTCAAACCATTATATCCCATCAAACCATAGTTAAATCTGCTTGTAGCAGCAGGTTCTACCCTGATTTATGATTCTCAGCCGTTGTTACCATCACCAAAATGTCATCGAATTGTCCTTGAACATCACGGCCGCTGCCTTCAAACATAACTATTATGACATCAAGAAGCTGCAGGTTGGAAAGGGTCTCACCGAACGAGAAACGGCAGCTCTCCATGATTGTTTGGAGACTACATATGAGACCCTCAAGGAGCTTCACCAAGCTGTTGAGGATCTGCATGAGTATCCTAACTAGACACCTTAAGACCCTGAGGCCAGATCAGTGCCGCCATGACCAACCAGGAAACCTGCTTGGCTGGTTTCTCTCACGAAAATGCTGATAAAGGAAATCCTACGCTGATCGACGGTGAGAAATATGTCAAAAAGATGTGAAGCTTGCAATGATCAAGAACATGACAGACACAGATATCACAAACGAGATGCTCGTGAAGAGATAGAACAGAAAGCTTGTGGAGGAAGAAAATGGCATTGGCTGGCCAGAGTGGTTGTCTGGCATAAGCTTCGATTTTCCAAGCTGACCCCTGATATCGTTCTGGCTGAAAACGGTAGCCAAAGCACTGGAGTATAGCAGCAGAAGATATGTCATTAGAATCAAAGCTGATGTCTAAAGAGAAAACGTGGAAGTCCCCAGGAAGAAGGCTAATATGAAGTAGAGCGATCATCACCGGAAAGGGAATGTGGACAATGGAAGCACAACTTACCACTCTGCCACAGTTGGTAAGTCCATTATTTACATTAGATTCATTGGTGTTCTGCTTGTGGTTGTAGCTGTTCATGGTGAACGGTTCCAAGCACCAAGCTGTTGCCCTCCGTGTTAGCTCTGATCTTTCAGTATTCTGCCAATGCAACATGCTAGCATACCAAGACACTCTCTATGTTTAGTCCAATCGGCTACGTAAATTGCCTCATAGCTGGATCTGTTGATTTTATTTTCATTCTTCGGCAATGTCACCGCTGTTTTACAAAACTGTGACATCCATGCTCGAAAACACAATCCAGGTCAGAAAAACATGGTGTCAGCACAATGCAGGAGTGACCCCAACCAAAACATTGGCATCGTTATTAAAAAATGCAGGATAGGTGCCACTTCTGATTTGCAGCCAATAAGGACACACTTCCCGACATATCTCGGCAGGCCCTGGAAGGAATATTCAAGGACCGATAGCGCAATTAACCATTAGCGATGTGATCCACCCTGCAGGTTGGCACAGGTGGAATGGGAGTTTTGCGTTGAGGACATAGTTTTACAGTGAGTACATGAACACTGGCATATGTTTTTTACACTGGTACCTACGTAAATTTATGTGTTTTTTATCGAGCTTGCATTGTTTTGTTCGCAGACAGTGAACAAACTTATGCTACGTTCTGGAATCTTGACGGAGAATATACACTCTTTTACTGTCTCCGGGGTATTACGGAGAATGTGGAAAAGAGGAGGTTATATGGAGATTAGCGGGTTTGGTGCTGATATCCGGGACCATATATACAAATTGGCATCTGTGAATCTGTGTTCTAACATCTCTGGTCAAATTCTTGCTAGCCTTGCCATGAGCACACCTAAGGTTAAAATCTTTTGCCATTTAAATTCTGTTATCTGTTTTTATTTCAATGGCATTGGATGTATGGCATAAGTAAAGCTTTTGAGTCTCCCAACTTTTATGCTGTATAATGGTTACCGATTAGGAAGTTGTCTGGTACGTCTGTGGCATGTAAAAGCTACAGGCAATCTCGACTTTCTCCTGTACCATCGCCTTCTATAGGCGTACGATGTTTGTTGCAAATGATAAAACATACGAGACTTGGATGATGGGCCGTACAGTGCCGAAAGAGATGGAATCCTTTCATCTTTAGCAAGGCGTGCAAAGGTTAGTCCTCTGTTTAGCTGTAGCCTAAATTGGATGATAAATCCCACATTCTAAACTAATATGGGAAGTCGGGGTTGCCGGCGTAGTAGGTTTTTAAATTATACTAATAACAAAGTTCGAAATGCAGACACTGGATGATGCACTCAATAAACTGGGAGGTGTAACATGCAACAAGGCAGAAGGTGCAATGTATCATTTTCCCAGAATCAATCTGCCTGAAAAGGCAATCAAAGCTGCTGGAGAAGCAAAAACTGCACTGGATGCATTCTACTTCCATCGTTTTTGTTCCCGGCTCTGGCTTTGGGCAGGTGAGTTGATCTGTCATAAACTAAAAAGAACATAATGAATTCCGGTTAACAAGTTTAATTGATTGGATCAACATAAATATTTGAAGGCTCCTTGAGAGGAACTAACATGTGACATTTTTTCTAATAGGCTCCTGGAACTTGGCATTTTAGGTGCACAATATTACCTCAAGAAGAAAAGATGTGTCCTTCACTTTCCCGTGAAAATTTTCTGTTTAAAACAAAGATACATCAACTTTTCGCTCGAATCCATAGGTCCTCTAGTTATTGTAGAAAAAACAGTTCGATCGAACAATGTTAATGTCAGAAACTATCAACTCTAAAAGGCAATGCGGCAACCAAATAGTAGAATTTTAGAACAGAATCATGCAATCAAAAAGGATCTTTCTTGATCGACTGTAATTAAATTATCAAACACGAGTAGATGAGCTTAGTGCCAAACCAAAAACTAATGTTTCATAGCTTGAATCCCCAGAAAACAAATACAAGATTCTTCCCCCAACACATGCATGATAAACGAGGAAATCAAGTTTGTCGCTCCATAAGATCGTTTATGACAGCACATTCTTATAGGCGAGTAATGACAGCTTCCACCTCCGAAGGTGTATATAGATGGTATGTTGGTGCTACTTTGGCAATATCAACATTGTTGGGTGTCACCTGCAAAAATATTGTTGCTCGATGACATATATCAGTCAGCGAAGTAAACAAATATTTACAGCACAATCTAAAAGTCGCGAATATTTCATTTAAAACCTTACCTTCTCTTCCATTACTTGCTTTAAAATAGACAGTGCAATTGTTTCAGCTTCTTGAAGAGTTAGGTCCTGCAAGGGAGAGGGGGAATCCTTTAGTAAATCAAATACCAAATTACTTGTGCATATACGAGAGTGTCAAAACAATGGGCATGGCATATTAATTCTAGTTATTCTGACATCGGTAAGCCAGATATCATAAAACTTAAGACTCCAAAATCAATATACCAAGCTAAACATTCCTGACAAAGAAAAACTATGGAAGCAAAAAAATACCTTGTTGAGTTGCTCTTGCAAAGAGCTGTCTGCACCTTCAGAGCCTGAACCTATAGCTTTTGCATTGCATTGCCAAAATGTGCCAGATGGATCAGTATAGTACCTTCAAAAAAGAAAGGTAAATGAAGCCAATTTTGTCCGGTGCTCTCTAGGAACCATATTTGGGGTTTTACTAACTGTGCCTGGATACTTGATTTTATAGGCCAGCAGAAACTATTCTAATTGAAAATATTAGTTTGGATACCCCCAACTTAAACTCTTCAAGGGATCAATAACTACCTTTATATTATAACTGTGCTAGAAGGAACCATGCTACTCGATCAATAATGATACACCTTAGTAGTAAATCGACAAGCAACATCATATACATGATGCATTAGAGCTTATTACAGTTTTACCTTCTTAAAGCCTTGTAATCTAGAGCAATCATGCAATAATAACATCTGCACTGAATTATCACTAGCAAATGAATACATTTAGAAACCAGTCTGCCAGACCATGGGAACTGTTTAATTTTGGTGAGAGTAAACTGTGGCAGCATATCAGGGATTAAGTCTTAACAAATCATGATAGTGAAGATATAATCATCTAGTGACATAATTCACAGAAATGTAGGTCCTAAAAGTTAATAATGCAACAGAAATTCATTCATCTTTCTCTTGTGCTGAAAGAGGTTTTCCAACATGAAAGCCAACACAGGCAAACTTATTTGATACTTACAAGCTAGGCCCGTTCTCATCATGACCAGCAATGAGAAGAGACACCCCAAATGGTCGGGACTGCACAAAAAAACATTACTCTATATAAATAAGCACTTCAAAAGTAATGCCATAGACAGAATCCTATATCAGATTGCAAAAAATTCCTGAATGCACAAGTTTACACGTCATACTGAGTGTGGCCTTCTACTTATCGTTTACTAAGATGAGGAACATGCGTCATAAAAAGGAAGTCAAAATATCTACAACTATGTACAGAAATTATATACAACAGTACCATGGATTCTTCATCTCCTTCACCAAATCGAAGGGCAAGATCACAAAGAGCTTGTGTGGTGGACTCTACAGTCATTGGCTCACCATACGAGAACCTGTGGTTCTGTGTGAGTTTTGATGATATCAGCATAAAAGGTACACATAATTTCATATCAAACGGTAAGGCACTAAAAAGTAACAACTATGTTACCTGAGTCTCAACCCGAGCATGTTCAACAAGTGTACGTGCATCAGCAATCAACCCACTCATAGCACATCCTATATGGTCATCAATTTCCATGATCTTCTCGACACTGCTGGGTTCCTGAAAGAGAGTCCAGTCAGTACCTATGAGGCCAGAAAAAAGTTGCAATAATCTACATTCCATAAAATCTACTATATGTGACAATGCTACATGCCGAATTTCTGGTAGCTTAGAAAAAGATGAGTGAAACTTCAAGGGTAAAAGCATTAAGTCAAAGACTCAAAGTAAACAATGGGCAGCATACTTTTACATGGAACCGACATACAGCCTAGCATTATGCGAGTCAACAATAAATTAGGTATAGCAAACTCCATTGCTTACACCCAAATCTACAATTCAAGGGTCCTGACTATTAAAAATATGTTGATTCCCTAAGACCCTAAGAGCTAACCATCACTTCATCCATTCTCCAAGGAACTTCAAATCTTAAAATCACATCCTCTAAATTACATTTTAGCAAACAATACACAGCAAAGCGAAGCATAAGGTAAAAAAATACAAACAAGCAAAGACTAACTATTCAAATAACCATAGTAGAAACAATTAGCATATATAATAACATTAAATCAAGTACGGGTACAGACCAACAATGGCGAAGTAATTCGCTTCTCGACAGCCAGAACAACACCCTCTTTTGTCTTTAACCCAATTGCAGTTGAACCCAGCTGTGATTCAATCCATAATAATCAGTTTACATCAAAACACAACAAAAAATTAAAAACAAAATAGACCAAATAGCAAATATTGAAGGAGTTAGAGGCTTTCTAAAGAAACAATCAGAAAAAAAGGTTCTACCTTGATGGCCTCAATAGCATATTCCACTTGGAACAATCTTCCCTCCGGAGAAAATGTGTTCACCCCACGGTCATACTCAGTCCTTCACAGGCCAATCATCACGCATTTAAATAAAAAAGGAGGAAAATTTTAAACTTTATCAGGAACAAATATGCTTTGATTCGGTACCTGGTGAGAAACATATTGGATCGATTCAATGTTAGATCTAACAAGACCTAATGAACAGAAGAAAACCCATAAATCTTTAGCTTGTTTCAGAAAAGAAAGTTAACTGAAAAAATAAATAAAAAATAAAAAAAAAGAAATGAGGCAGGTGATTTACCGACGAAAGAGTAACGAAGAGAACAGCCAAAACAAAAGGAGCGAGAAAGCTGTTGCGGGTTTTAAAGTCTCCTAGTCTTCTTGCAAAACAAGCCAGCTAAAACGGCTGCGTTTCGGGTCGTGTTTAGTCCATACCCAAGAATTTGGGTTTTGACTTCATTGGATAACCCATTCCCTTGTCAAATATAATGAATTTCTGTTGCATTATTAGCTTTTAAGGACCTAAAAGTTCAGATTAGGGACCATATTTGTTTCATAAATTTACTATGCTCTTTAATAAGTTTGATCAAAAATTACTTTAAGAATTGATCCCTAATGTATACCTTTTTTCCATTTTGATCCTTCAAGTCTTTTGGGATCACATTGGTCTTTAAAGTAAAATGACTAAAATAGAAAAATAAAGAAGTTATATCACCGATATCCTTATCATATTAGTTATGATCTCAACCAAATAATTAATCGCTTTTTTAAAGCCTAGCAAAGGTCACACCTGGAAAGAGTAAGGAGTAACCAAAGGGACCATTTTAATACCTCCCATTAGTTTAGTAGGATAAAATGTTAAATCATTTAGGTAATATTAAAAGTTCGAATCATGATATTATAAATAAAAAATTAGGTTAAAAAATCATTTACACTATAAATTTTTGTATTACTTGTCCTAGATTAATTGATCGATAAATTGAATATCCGAGATTATAAATTTAAAAAACAATCCAATTAGCTAAGTAATCGGTATATGCTTTCTAGCCTAGGCATTGTCAGACAGATTATCTGTTTGTGTGTTCCTTCTGCAACTGCAACTACTGCTTTTATTTGTCTTTTCTGGTTTGTTTTGATCTTCTTGTCTTTGTTTCTTCACTTTGGTCCTAATAAACAGTAACTTTGCTGTTCTTCAGTATCCGCAAAAGATGCGTACCATGTCATCTACCCTACCTTTTCCCTTAAGATACAGTAGATACTGTGTGGGTGTGAGTGGCAGTGGATCTATGGGGACTGAAACAGAGGAAAAGGCTTACTTACTGTAATTTAGCAGCAACAATGGCCATGGGGAGTCAATACAAAGCCTGATATCGACGAGACAAAAGCTACTACCATTGCTACTGAAAAGCTTTTATCAAAATCTTTGTCATTTTGCGTGTGCTAAGAGGACAGGGTGCAGAGTTTTGATAAGGATAGAGTCAGAGTTTGAGAATAGGATCAAAATATAAATGTTTAAAATGTAAGGGATAAATTTATAATTAGTCTAATTAAGAAGATAAATTACTTTTAAAAGGGATAATTATATTAATATTCTCTAATTTGCTAGGGGATTAGAAGAAATGGTTCACAAGCATTACCAGACAAGTTCCTTAATCCTTGTGTGGGACACAAACAAAATAATATGAAGATAAAAGGCAAACCAGTGGGGCACAACAATGGTGGAAAAACTTTTAGAGATGATTCCATTTTCTGAAACTCAATGTCAAACAGTTCACACGCTATTACCAATGTGGTTTTTCAACATGAAAGAAGCTTTGCAAGAATGGGGGGACATTGGAGATGATCTATTGTTTTCAGTGTCTGTTATTGCAAGGTAAACAACCACATGAGATGTTGCCAGAAAAATTCGAGTTACTCCGGTTAATCATCGGTAAACTGTTCGACTTTTGCATTTGCTCGGCATGTTGTTGTTGAGCTGAAGCTCTCCATTCCTCGGCTTTTCGATGAACAACCGTCATTCGTTTCATTAGTTTCTCCTCTAACTTCGATCTCATCTTTTGTATTTTCACCTGCAAAATAACAAAGAAGTTAGTGCACTAATGGATCATTTGCATATAATTGAATAAGTGTAAGTCCAGAGATTATTTTATTCAACAATGGCTAAAAACCAAGCTTCCAACCAAGAGACAACTCTATTTAAGTAAACATTTCAGTTTCCCAGGAATTTTTTAATGCTGGAACTTCACATGGAGATGGAATTACAAGTTACAACCACCACGGTTTCGATATAAAAATCGGGACTCGATGACTTTCCGGCCTTGTTTAAGGGATAAGCATGCAGATAAAAGAATATTGAATTGAGGGAATACACACCTACAGATATGGACTAGTCAAGAAAAGCAAGAGAAGAGAAGGTATCTTTGAGTTGCGGGTGGCTCAAGGAAGAAAAAAATCGATTTAAGAAGTTCGGATAATGCTTCGAAGTATAGTCGGATTAGCACATTCTGTTGATGAATTATGCTTCAAAGGCGCCATTAATGATTCGACTTTAAGGTAGCTACACGGTAAGACCATAGGAACCGGCTGTAAAGCCGAGAAAGATTGAACAAGTACCTCAAGCTTTTTTGATTGAGCTTCTGCTTTTGCACTTTGAAGGTTCACCCAAGCTTGGATTTTCGCTTCCTCCCTCTGATATCTGTGATCCGAATAATAGCCATTATTGATATGCTACATAACACAGACAGTCAACAAATATTTTACTTCATTACCTCAGGCAGCATTTAGTCCTTTCCTCTTCCTCCCATGTAGGAGTTCGTGAATCCGAAACACTCCTCCGGCACGCATTGCCGGTTTCGAAATGTCTAAGGCTCTTCGACACTTCTTCCTCTTCTTCTTCCCTCGAGCTCCAAATTGATGTGATAGAATCATATTGCGACCCGAGTTGTAACTTAGCTAGATGACACACTTGCAGCTGGGAAATGTCAATTGTGCTGTTGGAACTATTCGAATTGGCATTTTCCAACGGGCCTGACCGATTAGCCGGTGTATTATGCCGTGCAGGCGACGAGCTCTTGCACGGAGTGTGGCATCTAGAAGTAGCAGAACTTCCTAGCGGAGTCATCTCCGTCCCGGCATCTTTATGCTTAACCTCCTGGAACACTTCAGTGCCTGCATCTTTCATGGTTTCACTCACTGAGTTTCGGAAAAGAAACCCTTCCCTTGAGAGCTCTGAACATCTGAAATTCGGTAAAATCGGTTCTACCTCATCTGTGAACTTATCTACATAATCATGCATAAAAACAGACAAGATTATAAAGCCTAATTGTATTCATCAGCTCACAAGCAATAGCAGCAAATCACAAGATTCAAACAGTGGAACAGTTTAAAGTACTATTAAGCTTTCAAAAGGCAAAAAGGTGAATTAGATTCTACCTTTTAGAAAGACATCATTGGAGCCTGGGATTCCACCATTAAACCCTCTGGTCGGATTATGGTGTTCCAATGAAACCGGCCCTTTAAAGCTTGAGACAACCTTTGTAACTTTCTCCTCAGTTACCCTTGATTTCTCAGAAAATACTTCAGCTTGTTTGGTTACCTTTGATGACTCAGGCTTTATGGTGTGAGCAGGAGATTCATGGCAAGAGCTGCTGATTAGCCATTTCTCTGCATCGTCCCACTTTGAAGGGAAGCTTTTTCTAGCAAGATTTCCAGCACCAGCAGCAGCAGCACCGCCGCCACTGAAGCTGAAAACAGGCCTACCTGGTGTAGAAGGATCTTCAAAAACTCTCCTTTGTGTTGTCACTGAGTTCACCCCAACTCTCCTTCTCTGAATCAAAACATCCAAACCAGTGTTGCTACTGTTTGAACCAGACATTGGGAATGACCTGACAAACTCAGATGTCTCCTTGAGATTAAGCTTGCAAAGTGGGTCTGAAAACGGGTTATCATTCCTTTGTCCATAAATGCTTGTTGCATTCGTCTCCATAGCCGGTTCCTGAATCACATGGAAACACAAACACATTAACCGCAAAAAACACAAGAAACACAAAGAATGCAACAAAGGTAGGAACTTTAAGCTCAAAATACCCCATTAGAGAACAAAAGTGGAGCTTGAAAGTATTTGGGACTCCCAAGATCCATGTTTTTTTGTTGAATATGAACTAATTTCTCTTGGCAGACAGGTGGGGTTTCTTTTTTCAAAATACTGATAAGTTAATACAAACTGTGGCATATGAAAGCGATTTGCAGGTTTGAAGTTTGAACAGAGAATGAAGTTAGCTAAACAAGGAAATAAAAGCTTGGACCAGTAGAGGAGCCATGAACCAAAGTACTAGTCCATTAAACAAAAGCTTTCTTTTTGATAAATCTGTCTGAAATGGCAGAATTTACCCTTTTGAAATGAAACAACAGTGACACATTGTCCTAGTCTCACAAATTTACATAAGATTAAGCCAGGAGACGAAATAGTACTTTATCAAAAGGATAGGAACTTTGGAAGCTGAACATAATTTAACCCTTCTGATAAAAAAACATAATTTAAACCTATAACAGAATGCACAAGAAAATTATTAAAAAAATAGCTTTTAGTCATTAAATTAACTTCTTTTAACAATTTGGTCATTGTTTTTTTACCACATTTGTTCTTGAACTCGACTATTTCTCATTTTTTATTATTTTTGTTATGACAGTTTGAGAGTGTCAGGTAGCATAATAATAGTATAGTATGATTAAAGATTTAAATATTAAGATTATAAATATAATAAATTTAATTAAAAAATTATCTATAATAGATCATTATAGTCTAATCTCGATTAATCAATTAACGAGTTGGATATTAATGATTAAACCGATAACAGAAGTAGATTTTAAAAAAAACGTTTGGTTTGCCAAAAGCAATCACAATTAAGAAGGCAAGGCCCATGTTATGCGTATAGCTGTAAGATATAGCCCATGAGCTTGTAGGTAGCTCAATTATGGGTTCCAATATAATTTCAGCCATCACTTATTGAACTTATCAAACTTTGGTGCGTCCTTCTTTGGCATATTTTGCTATTTTAAAATTTAAATTTCAAATTTAATTCTATTGGTTTATATACTAAACTTTTAAATTTATTTTTTTGATAAATTGTAGACGTAAAATTATAGAGTATTTTGATTGGACTTTGACATGTTTGGAAAAGAAGTTTTCACCGTATCTAAGTTGAGGTTGATAATGGAGATACGCTATAATTGATAATTAAATAATAATGTGAGATATAATGATCTTACTTATCGGAGTATATTGTTGGTGGTATGAGATTAGAAGGTTCGCTTTATTCAAATCCGTCATGATTCTAATATAGTGGTTGACGTATTAGTAAAGCATGATTTTCAGTTGGAGTAAGGGATATAATTTTTCTACAGCCGCCGATATTTGTTGTTGATACTTTATGTATGGATGTTAGTAGTAATAGTATGAGTTAAAATATGAAATAATTATAATTTTGGCCCTAAAATTTTAAAAATATTATCTTTTGTCCCTTGCAATCGCATAGAATGGTTTGATAGGTTTCTTTTAATTCATGGCAGTTCCTAAAATAACCCAACAAAACCCATTGGCTGTTGAAGCAAATACTGGAGACTGGAGAGAGCAATCCCAATTGATTGAAACAGAGCTGTATAATACTTTATCATATACAAAACTCATGGATTAAAACAGAGAGGTAAATCTCTTGATTTATTTCTTGCATGGTTCCAAGGTCCCATGTTGTCGGAATTATAATGAGAAAATTACATAAACTAGACAGCTTATTTAACCTATGCAAACCAGAATTTCAATCTCCATGCTCATGTTTTGTCTTAACATAAACCAATGTCTGTAACAAGCTCCTTCCCACTTCATGTTCTTCGAGTTCAGTTGCAAAACATGTCAACAAGATCGTGATGCTTAGGAAAAAACAAGTTCCAAACAAGAAAACACCCAATCTTAAGACCAGATCCTTCTCAAGAACAAGATCGACGAGGTTCGTGTATGGAGACATAAACTGGTAGACCGTTGTCTTCTTTATGGTTGCTGTTGTCTGCAACATGTCTGGTTTTGTTCAACAGGTGTTTGAGGATCAATCTGAGGGTCTAATATGCTATATATTTTATAGATGAAAACGGAGAAATGGTTTACCAAGGATATGATGAAGACCCTCGATTTCATCAACGAACATTCTACCATCTTAGGTAAGATTACCCTGTAATACGATAGCTTTCAATGTTTTTGTCATATTCGATCGACTGAACTGTTGGTGGAGTGACAAAAAACATGTTCCTAGAGTTCGGTTGATACCAGTCCTGAGATCGAATATTCGAATTACTGACTGTATTTTGTCTTTGTTGAACTGAATCCAGAGATGCTGAGATCCTTGATCTCCTGCAAGACAGATAGCTTCAAATTGTTCATGGTGTCAATGATTTTTAACAAGTTCAACTAATGCAAGCTTGGCTATTACCAGATTCCGCTCCTTTTGCCGGAATCGGTTCAATGCCGAAAAGGAGATGGCAAAAACAAATATCTTTCTATTGTAATCAATCACTTTGTGTATACATAATGTAATCAAAGGCTAATTTTTCAATGGAATATATATGCTAAATACAAGAAAGGGATGCCTTTCTGTCAAAGGTCACTAAATATTTGACATTTGACAGAAATTTCACATCTCCTAGCAAAAGAATTATGAATTTCTTTGTTTTTGTTGTGTGAATGAATAAGTTCCCTTCCAAAAAAGAATCAAAAAATGGAAATCTATAATATGATCAATGCAAAAACTGAATGGGAGTGTTGAGCTTCGAGATTTCGTTATAATCACTTAACATCGATCCCTTGCTGTCCATTATCTTCACCTGTATCTGACTGAGATTTGCCTGATGTTGTAGGAGAAGACCACTGATCTGGTATCATTAGAAAGTATGTTGCCATTGCTTTCCGGAACCTTTTCTTGTATTGTTGTGGCGAAATTACAGTTGGTGATGCATTCTTCGGTCCACCGAGGATGCCGGAAGCCTTCACCCAAGTTTCAAGATGCTTGTCCCAGGTATACTGTCTCATGTAATCGATGATTCCGACAATTAACTCATGCTTCTCTTCATCCACTCCGACTAGTAACGAGTAATCCATCACGTCGCTTGCCTGCAAGGGTGGAACATAAAGAAATAAGAACAACAGGATGTTGTGCAGTTATGGATAACCTTAACTAGAAGTGCATGGTCATGCAGATGGATCACCAGGCAGGGGCATGAAAGCAAAGATCTAAAACTTACTGCAAGGAAAGCAGTGTCATTCCAGATTGCTCTTTCAAGCAACCGTTTTGCTTTATTACTAACAAAAATTGGGGAAGTCCTCATCGATTCGATCAAGTTCTGGTCTAGCAGAACCGTGTTGCTTCCACTGGATTGAGGAACATAACGAAATCTAGATCCTTTGAGATCATATTGCCGCTTGAGATTTCTTCCAAACAGAATATTCTCCATAACCAGAACATCCATCTTTGCCTCTTTCCCGCCTTTAAGATGCTTTGCAGTAACCTTCCAACAAAAATCAACAATAAGAAAGAATCTGCAATCACCGTTAAACAACTAGGATAATTTTAAACTTAAAAGCATCTGAAGCCATAGGAACAAGCACCTGATAAATGCCGAGAACCTTAGCCAGGCACGTGGGACTTCGAGAACTAATTGATTCAGACAAGTACTTGAAATATCCAGGTGCAATTTTTATAAATGATTCCAACTCTGTCTTTGTGAATTGTTTAACAACAAAACGATCATCCGAGGTTTTCGCAAAGAAAACATTGCTCTTGCCACCCTGAGCTTTCCACTTCTTACAACGACTCAAAGACCTTATATAATCTAGCTCTGAAGGGCAACACATTTTCCTTAATGCTTCAAATTTCTTTGCATAATAGCATATAACAGTAAATTTCACTTTATCAGACGATCCATCATCTCCGAAAGACACCTTCACATGCAGAGACTTTGTTGAGGAGAGTGGATCCATATTCGAGCTGCGAGATCCGGTAAAGTTATCTGTTGAACCAAGGCTTCTATGAAGATCAAAGGTCAGCTCATCAACAGTAAGTGACGATAATGATACTGAGGCTGTTAAATCCTCATTTTCTTTTGGCCTATCCCCATCACTTACCTGGAAATGATATTCGGGTGAAGCTAAAGCATATGATATCATACTTGTAGGTTCGTCATCAAAAACTGGAATAACGGTGTCGTTAAAGCCCACTGGCAAAAACAGTCTAGCCCCGTCTTGCACTTCCAACTCTCTAAATGATGAAACATAGATTGGATCATATTCAGTAAATGTATCAAACTTTGAAGCATTGCCTAAAAGGTTTTTGTTCAAGGAACGGTAGAAGCTTAAGAAAGGCATTTTTATCCAGCTTACAGCATCTTCCATATTTTCAGAGCTTTTAGTGGACAATATCGGGGAAAGAGGATGAAAAACCTTTGGCTCAATCTTTTCTTCAGAGTGGACTTCAAAATCTAAACCCTCTGTTACTGCATCCGTGAAAGTAATATCTAAAGTAGCAGAATCAGAAAGAAAACTCGATATATTCTTGGATAGTGTAACTGCTCGCTGAATTTCGCCGGTCCAAGCAGCATCAAGTGTTTCTGACAAACTTTCTATGACAGGAAACTGGCCTTCAGACATGGCCCGGCGAACATTTGCCACAGGTTTCTCACAATCCAGTTGCTCATAAATGCTCTGGCAATCAGCAGGAATACTATGGTCTTCGGATACTGGTTTCGAAGTTTCACTTGTATCTGGTTTTTGATGTATCAAGTCCGAGTGATTAATGTTACCATTTAATTCTCCTTGATCAGAGCTACGATCAAGCTTCACATCCGCAAGAGCAATGTCACAGCCTTCATTGCCTTTTCCTAGTTCCAGCATATCAATGTCCTGGAGGTTGTAATTTTCTAAGTTGGTAGCAAAAACCAGGCGATAGTCCCACATATACGATTGGAAAAGTAATTGCCGCCGCAACCGGTTAATTTCAAGAATGTCGATAGCAGCTTCCCCTTTTTTCACTCCCCTTTTCAAAGCCTTTTGCAATGAATCCTAAACCAAATCCAAAAACAATAAGAAACCAGACACTAATAACAGGAATGAATACGGGCATAGCATTTCTACCAGATAATTTTATTGCCGGAATCATCAGCAGTCATAGTCGTTCATTGTTCTTGATCAACATAATCAGCAAAGAATAAAGTAAAACATATATTAAGTAACTCTAACCTGAAACTCCATTTTTTCCTTTTGTAACATTCCTTCAAGCTCAGCAATTTGATGTCTCAGTTCAGGAGTTTTCGTGATACTATGAGGTGCCCCAGCCACAATTAATTTATCTGTAATTTTACTTAGGGAATTGTGTACTTCAGAAAACATATGCTCCGCCCGGTCAGCCACCTGTTTACAATAATAAGATAAAAATATATTACTCAAATGCAGAGACATCTCTATATTGGCTACTTCAAAATAACCAAAACTATTATCTGCACACCTTATCTGCCTCTTTCTGTATCCATTCCTGATTCTCAAAGTCAAAACTAACTTTCGAGGGTGGAAGGTAGACAGAATTGACGTCAATTGTAGCATACCGAAAGCAAGCAACCATTCTTCCAAATCTACATACATTTAAACAATGAATAGTCAGCTTAATTGAAGATTCAGAGTCTCGTAGAACACTAGTAGATAGATATTCTATGATTGATATCATCGACCAAGGAGTTAGTCCGGACAAAAGGCTGGTTTGAATCAAACAAGTATGTAGCAATGATTAATGACACAATGTGGTGAAATATAATTATAGGTCAAGAACCTGCAGAAAAGCTATCTTTTAGCACATTCTGAATGAGGCAACTATTTGTATATAATATGATATTTGGTTAATAATTATAAAGATTATAGGAAAAGGACCCGTAGAAACGAAGACAATCTCTATGTAAAGAATGGCCACAGCTCGCAACTCGGCTTGCAGCTGCATGGTTTGAAAAACTAAGCTCCAAAAACTTCCCGAAGGATAAACCCCAGGCAGCATCAGACATTACTATTCTCCGGGTCGTCGGAGGTAAGCCATTGGCCCTGGGACATTGCATGCACCTGTGCCACATCCAGATCTTGCCCACTCTTTCACCAGATAACAAAATTTCAGAGAGTTTCTTAACAGATATGGTGAGGGTTCCTTGTTGATGACTATAACAGTGAATGTGTGCTTCCGAAGGCATATCACATGAATGGCATCGGTAACTCTGAAAAATTATGTTCTCCATAGTTTCAAAATACCTTCTGGGGTTTGTACAATGCAATACATAAATACAAGGGAAATAAATATTTACCTGATCCAATAAATCATCCCGTAAAAACCGACCCAAAGGTTTATCAAAGCTGCCATAGTACTTGATTCGAAAAAGATGGGATCTTTCACAAACACTCCCTTTCCACACACATCGAGATGATAAAGAAACCAAAATGCTCTGGTTGTCTTTGGGTGACGAAGGAAATTCTTCTTTCAACGGTTTTGACTCCTCGGAATGGTTATTAAGGCTGCTACTATCTTGTTGCTCAGATGATAACTCTGAACCACCTAGCTGAATTTCAACTGTGGTGCTATGATTCTCTTGGTCAATGTGTGCCATAGAAAATTGACCCAAAGAATATAATTGTACACGACTACTAAAAGTGAGATCATTATTCGAGAAAGTTGACTCCCTTTTCACTGCAAAAGTTTCTATCATAGAAGATACTTCAGAATCCATACAAGTTTTCTGGGGAAAGGTATCTGAAATAACATTTTCAGAAGTCGACGGTGAAAGGGAATGGATTTCTAAAGAGGGTGAACTGGCAGACAATAAGCTTGTACCACTA
This sequence comes from Abelmoschus esculentus, assembly GCA_035048815.1. Classification (NCBI taxonomy): domain Eukaryota; kingdom Viridiplantae; phylum Streptophyta; class Magnoliopsida; order Malvales; family Malvaceae; genus Abelmoschus; species Abelmoschus esculentus. The sequence goes on along the minus strand of JAUCBN010000015.1, from coordinate 19,774,686 downwards.
GGTAAAGGGGGAACACTGTTGGCTATTTGCTGTTCCTGGGACAATTTATCGGTAGGAATAGTAAAATCAGGAAAGGTTGATATTGACCTCGTGATGCCTGATGGTTTATCCAGAAGTGCCACATCAATCGGATTGTCCAAAGGCAATCCTGGCAGAGATGCTCCTTCATCGGCAAGAAACGATGTCTCCAAAGCCAAGTGATAAGCTGCGAAAATTCCGTATTGCACCACATGCTTGACTTTCTTCAGTTCATCTCCATTTGCCCCCTTAAGTAATATCTGAAGCAAATATATACAAGCAAGCACATGATTTAGACTATTAAATGATTCATTACTGCAAATTTCATCTACTCTTATTTTCTATTTACTATTGATTTTGGTTAGTTTTTGATAACTTACTGTGCAACCCAATGGCTTTGGGCAGTCTTCAAAATACATTAATGTCTTGGTCATTTTCTTCCCTCCTTGTCCAGCAGAACCAAGATCTTCCACCAACCTCTCAACATGAAACTTTTCACAGTGGCCCATCTTCTGAGAAGAGAGATGATCAATTGAAGGGACTATTTCGGAGCCAGTGCAGCGTGCAATGCGTTCTAACAATGTCCTCTTGATATTGAGAACAAGTGATATATTCTTTTCAAGGAGACTGTCCTGGACAAATCGAGAAACTGATTTCTCTACCAGAAGGATATTGGGTTGATGTGCAAGTATCTTTGCTACTGCCATCTTCAAATGGTCCATTTCCTGGTTAAAGAAAGATTAAAAAATTAGAAGGTAGGGGGATGCTTAGAAGATCATTGAAACAGAAGGCAATAATCCTAAACACGCACAAAAACATGAAATACCTGCTGCAACAAAGTATCAAAACTTGAAAGTAGGTTAGAGACTCGCTGGTATTCAAGAGCTCCACCCAGGATCAACATCCGAGGTTTCTCTATTTTTGAAGCCATGCGTCGATGAGCAACATTTTTCTTGCAAACAACTCCTTTGACAATCATACTGTAAGAACCATAGCAAAATCAGAAAGAGGAAGAAAATGTTATCGACAAATGCAGCAGTATAGTTGAATCGATACCAGCAAATAAAGCGATAAAAACAGTGCAATTGATAATCTCATATCAACAATGTACTATCAGTCTATCATGAAAACTTGTATTTCAATGAACAGAATGGCATAATCAGTTGGACAGAAACAATTATCATCTTGTGTGGCAATTACCTCTCACACCGACGTCCAGAAGCTATGCATTTCACTTTAACATATCCACCGGGATCCATCCCTCCCCCTGTGCTTCTGTCTGGTTTTAAAAGTGTAGCAGCCTCCCATGAAAGAGAAGTGATGATCTCCAACCAGCTTTCTTTATCATTTTCATCGCCCAAAGGAAGGTTCTCAACCTGTAAAAGCTGAGATACCAAGGCCCTAAAATGTCCATCAACTATATCCTTCACAGCTTTCTTTTTCTCCTTATTTGACTTGTCCTTAAACCGGAACTTCCCACTTCCGAAGCTACTTGTGCGCAGATATCCCCACTCTGCTGTAACATCAAAATCTTCAGCATCATCCTCGAGCAAAACAGCTTCCTTATCATCTTCTTCATCTTCGGGTTCAGGAGGGAGCCAAAGAAGTTTATTATCTTCAAAATCTATAGGATCCGCAGGATGTAAAGGAGATGATGCTTTGCACTCATAATCAACTTCACGATCATCTTTCTTTGGAAGCGGTGGTAGTCCTTCCAAACCTGGTGAAGGGAAAATGTAGGTTGTAGAAGAACAGCCTAAACTTTTGAAGTCGGTATTTTCTTTATCGGGATGAAATTTATGCAACCCGTCATCATTGCTCATATCCTCAAATTCGAAAGGAGTTTGACAGCCGCTTTCTTGAGAGAAAAGCTTTGTTTCAGAATCAGACATATAGAAGCTGAAGGTGCTGAACACATCATCCTCATCATCGCTCCTGATGCCACAAGAAAAAGAAAAGCAACAAGTAATATGAATACAACATTTGATAGATAGAACTGAAAAAAAATGCAGGTAAAGCTGCAAAAAAGCATGTGCACTCACACATCTAACTCCAAGTTACGCTTGACTGATATATAGAACTAGAAAAATTTAGGAAAATAAGACGGTAAGATTTTCTGATCTTACCTATGGAATGACAACTCAAATTGACTTGATAAGGGGGTCGCACAAAGCCTAATGGATGGATCGTTTGCTTCCAGTGTCATATCATTCCTCTTATTTGGTGCTATATTTCCAGTCCCATCCGTGCTTTTATTCATCACAGGCAGTGGATGTGGGATAAGAATAGGCCTTGGTCGAAATTGCTGATATGGTCCAGTTGGATATGGAGATAGTGAGCCAATAGTAAAACTATTGTGAGTTGTTCCACAGGATATAGTGCTGAAGAAACTTGCATTAAAAGGCGAAGTACTAAGTTCCTGATTCTGCACTGGCGCTCCATCATCAATAGCAGTCGTTCCCTGCTCCCACTGCTTGAAACAAAAGTTACAAACTCGAATCCTGTTACACTCTTCTTGTGGAATCCCTGAATCATTACGTGGCACAGGAATCGAGTTTGCCGTACAATTGGCACAGAAAACTCTGCCACAGAGTCGACAATGGTGTCTACGGATGAATAAGGTGAAGGAGGTTTCGCATTCATAGCACATACTGCAGCTGTGATCAGGCACCCAAAAATCCCTCGAGACATGATCAGGGTCCGATCGCCAAGGGAACCACGACCGTACCAAACCAACTATCTCAGAAACTTTCTTGTTAGGAGCATCCATCTGTGAATGATCCTATTGCCCCTACTCATTATGCCATCTTCATTCGACACTCGTAAGAGACCATAAAGTATTTATCACCCCAAACAAAACACATTTTTACCAACAGCAACAATCGAATTTCGACAACAAACAGATAACAGACTATATTATCATCCAATCTACCTATCAAACTAACCTCACACTTCTCCCTCTTAGTCCAAATGATTCATCCAAACCAATGCTTAATTTCATATTGCAATGAAGGAAACAAATAAGATTGAACGCCCTTTTTTTCTAATGAACCAATTCATAACCAACTGTCAACAATCACACTCACGCCTAAAATTTCAAACAAATCTCATTTATTCATCAAAAAAACAGAACGTCAATATCATTTCTTAATCTCCATCCAACAATAACTAAATCAATAAATCAATCTTTTCCTTACTCTTAACGCATAAAAAACAACAAATGCTCCACATTTGAAATTCAAACCCAATTTACCTCAATCCGCCAATCACTAACGTCGAACAATCCATGGTCAATCTATTCGAGAATGAAGCAGACAGCCAGTTCTTGTTCTTGAACATCATCAGCTGGTTGTAAATATCAAAAAAGAAGAATCCCATTTTTTATAAAATATTTAACAAATTTGAATGGGAGAATGTAATCTCACGATCTATAAAATTGAGTCAAAATTTCAAAAAAATGAATTTGTTTGTTTACAATGCTGAAGATGCCATATTGTTTTGGCGCCATTATCTTTTGCCGGGAAACGCGACACACTCATTAACGTGGGTTCACGAATTGAACAATAAACTTTGGCGTATGGAACAAACTGAATTTCCGACCAATTATTTTTGGAATATAATAATTTTTGGTGTATGATTTAAATTTTTTTTAATTTTATCCCCATAATTTTTTATCTACATTACATTAGTGCCTCAACTTGAATTTTTTTGTCGTTTTAATGATATAATATCTTGAGATTATATCATTTGTTATCTTAATCAAAATTAACGTGGATAGAAAGAATTAAGATCTAATTGAAAAAAATTGTTATGTTAAGGGACTAAAAATTGATTTTATTTTTTTGTTATCACTGATTTGGAAGGACGTAACTGGTCTTCAGATGGAGACAAAGATTGTATATTTTTATCCGAATTTTGACTTTTATTTTTTTATTACAATATACGTAAACTACGTTGGCAGTCTTTAAAATTTTAGGATATTTGTAATTTGGTTATCAAATTTTTAAAATTTATAATATAGTTGTTAAACTTTTAATTTTATTACATATATTGTGTGATACACAACAACCCTACCAAAAAAAGGTATATTATAAATTATAATGACAAAGTACATATTTTAAAAGAAAAAAAATCTTCATTTCTAACTTTATTTTTGGTTTAAGATTTTATATAATTAAAAATATATATAATTATACGCAGTGGTGAAATATATTATATTCTTAAATAAATATTTTTTCTTTCAGTTATTTGGATTTTTGTATGTTTTAATTAATCTAGACCGATTTCGATTATACATCTAATTTTTGTGGGTGAGTCTTTCAATAGAATTTTTTATATACGTAAAGTCTTAAACTCAAAACATACTTAAACAATATCAAATTGCTTATCACTTGAACTAATTATATCAGATAAAAATAAAAACACTAAATATTTCATTATATTTATTTAGTTTAAATATATTAAACTTACAATTTCACGTGACTATTTTTACAATTGGACCTATATGCAATTATGCATGCCTCATCAAAATCAAGAAATGATCACGTTTTTTGAGCTTGGAAAATTTATGCGACAGTGTCGAACGGTGAAAAATTATATTATGGGTCAGTCACATCATCTGTTCATGGGATCAACCAATAAAAATTATTTATTTCATTATTTTTTTCATATCATAATTTTTTTTCAAGTGAATCTTCACTTAAAAAATTAAAAAATAATGAGGTAAACAGTTTCTATTGGTTCGTCCTATAGATAATATTGTAAGACTGATCCATGATATAATTTCTCGTCGGACGGAAGTAAATTTAAATTATATTTCAATTATTTAATATACCAATAATTTCTTTTTAAGTTTAATATACTAAATTACCAAATAATATTGGCCATATATGCCTACATAATTAGTATACCGCTGAAGCTTAGGCCTGGCCATTGCTTTCAAGTTTCCACGCTAATAAAAATAAAAATTATTTTTTAAGTTTATATTTTTGTTATTATGCTCGACTATAATACAATTCTTGCAAAACTTAACAAAGTTAAATGATGAACGTTTGGTTTAAAGATTTTGATGGTCATGAGATTTTGATTTTATCAAAAATATTTTATATTTAAAGATTTTTGGGTTATATAAAATTTATTCAAAGATATATAAGTTTTTTCTTAAAAAATACTTTAATAAAAAAATATTATTAGATTATCCTCTCAAATAATAAAAAAATAAATACTAAACATCTAAAAACAAATAGTTTCAATGTTTTATTTAAAAAGTGGCATTCTTTTTTTAGTTTTAAGTTTAACTAATTATATACACACGTAATTATATATATTTTTATTTTTTATATAAATATTTAATTTTTTTTAATTTTGATCTTATTTTTTGAGATCGTGTACTATCACTACTATTACACTTGTTTAAACTCTCACCAATTAACCAGTGGCGGATCCAGGAAAATATTTGAGGGTGGGCACACATAAAATTTTAAAATTTCAGGGTGGGCACAACTATTAAATATTAAAAAAATTTAAGGATTAACCTATAAAATTTTAAAAAATTAAAGGCAAATCTGTGAACTTTAAAAAGTTAGGGTGAACACAGGCACACCATAGATACAAAGTACATCCGCCACTGCGATTAACACACATTGTATGATTGGTTATACTTGGGGACCAAACATGTAATCAACACTTAAAGATTATTAATTTTCCCATGCTGGTAAAGCAAGGACTTGATGTATACGTGTGTTATTGTTAAAATGATCGCATGGCCTACAAACATTAAATAATAATTCAAAATAATAATAATAATAATAATAAAATATTATTTATTCGAGCACGTTTCTCATGTTTTGACAAAATGAATGGTTCAAATATGCAAAACAAAAGTCCAAAAAAGTCTTAATCGTGGTGGGACAATTAAAGTTTCAGAAATGGAAAAAAGGACCTGAAAAGATTTATTCAATTTTCTCACGTGTTATATTCTTCATTTTTTTTAGTTAGGAGTATATTTAAAAATATTATAACGTTATTATCATTAAAAAATTTGGGTTCGAACATTTTATTTATACTGTGTGTATCTCGAAAGGATTAAAAGTAAACAAATATTATATTATTATGGTTTAAGTTGTGGAGTAATATGTTGATGAGTAAATATGATATGAGATCAATGTCTTCTTCATAAAAAATATGTATGATAAGATATGTAATGCTATCGTTTATATATCCAAAGACCTTTTTTATATATATTTTTACCGTGGGATTAATGTTTTATGCATCTGATGTATGACATTTTCCCCCCTTAACCTTGTGACGCTCTCGTCACGAACTTTTGCTCTCATGATTGTTCTCTTATCACGATTGTTCACCCTACTTATCATATTTAATGGGCGTTCAACATAAAATCGATTTATCAAAGGATCGTTCTAATATCATTTGTTACGGAATCATTATCTTCTTTTCAAAAGACATATCTAATAAAATATATAGTGTCGCCGTTTATATATTCTAAGATCTCTTTTTTTATTGTGTGATTAATACTCTATATCTTTTCGCATGCATAACATAAATTTTAATGTATAAACCTTAAATTTTAAAATCCTAAACCTAATTCTTAAACCTTACATAAAAAAATAAATATATAATGTTAAAATTAAAATATTTATAAAATTTTTAATTTTTAGCGTCATTGTATAAATAATTATCCATACTTAACTTTTCACGTTGGTTAAAAAAGCAAAGCTCAAACGCGGTAAACAGTGAGTATTATTCTAATTCTCACGTTTATCACCAAGACAAGACATGTCCCTACACGCACCAAGACATAATTTTTAATTATTTGTCTGCCTTTAAATATTCACAACTCCGATGCCTTCTCAAAATCACATCAATCTCCTCCTCTTCTTCCTCCTCCTCCTCCTCCTCCGCCGCTTAAATTATTCCAATAAACAGCAGTAACAATGAAGTTTGAGAGCCCTTGCAAGCTGGACCAAGAACACGGTACGACTGAGGAAGAAAAGAGAAATGGCACTGCAAACCCTAGCAAGATCAGCTCATCAGTTGTTGTTGGGCTGAGAATCCTTACACATACTTCACTGGGAAAATCTAACGTTCTTGTTAAACCGGCATTCAAACTAAGCCTACCCGACTCTCGAACCCATCACGGTCGCAGCTGCGGAAGCCGGCCTCCGACGGCAGATGAATCTTGCTTCCTAAAATCATGTCAATTGTGCCGCAAGAAACTCAGTCTGGATAAAGAAGTTTATATGTACAGGTAAACAAAATAATTTGAATGATTAAGTGAGGATTTCGAGTGCTAATTTTCTGATAGAAAATTTTCCTAAATGCAGGGGTGACCAAGGCTTTTGCAGTATAGATTGTAGAGAAAGACAGATGGTTTTGGATGAAATGACTGAACTACAATTGTCTACTAAAAGAATGCTTGAGTCTCCCAGGCATTGTAACAGCTCCGCCGCGGCCTCCGGCAGAAGAGAGATCCGTCTCCTCATAGAGGACCTCCGCCGGAGAAACCAACCGCCTCATCAAAACCAAAACCAAAATCACTGGGCAATTGTCTCATAACTCTTGAAGTTCGTATAAACTATAAAGTGATGGAGTCGTACTAAATTTAGATAGTATTTGAGTAAAAGGGTGACATGGATTTTTAGTTAAGATGACTGGGAGATTTCTCAGTTCTTTTTTGGATGAGAAAAATGGAAATATATAGTCATCTTTGATGTATCCTTGGCTGTTTTATATTATATCTTTTTATTTTAATAAATTACGTAAATTAAGTTTTTATTAATATTCTTAATCTTTTAATAATATGTATAGATATTATAAAAATATAATTAATTTTAATTATTTTAAAATAATATTTGTATTCTTTTGACTTAATAATTAAAATTCAACTATTCACGTCATCATTCATCATAAGACTTTGGTTAAATTGAGTTTAATACTGTTTCGAATTGTCTTTAAATTTAAAAAAAAAATCTTATATCCAATTTAATTTATAATTTTTTATAATATTTTTTCATGTTTTACTTTGATAGCATCAATTTTTATGAGCACGGGTTTGAATCCACTGGGCCAACTTGGATTTTAATTCAGTGTATACATAATATCAAATTTATAAAATTATAAATTCTTAATTTTGTCAAAGGGAAGCGCGTAGACCGCACTTTAATATATATTTTTCTTAAGAAAAATTTGAAAACAAAAAACGTGTAGGCGTGCGCTAGGATTCAACATCCTCCCGCCGGAATTATCTCGACGGCAATGAGTCGGATCGTGGTGGGTTAACCACCCCCATCTTAATCCGAAAATTAAAATATTTATTTTAATTACGATTCAACCTTAATATATTTTTTCTCTCAACTTGATCTGACTCAAATTAATAAAATCCATACCCCGACTCTAATATATTAACAAAAAAACTCGATTAAACTCACCCACCCAATAAAAAAATAATAGAAATATTATATATTATTTGTAATATATAATAAAAATACATAAATATATCAAGTTAGAGAATTTTTATCATAAATCTGATTCTGACCCGAGCTAAACTCAATTTTTTAAATAATAAAAAAAACTCGCTCTCATCCAATCGAATCGAAACTCGACAAGGACAAATCAAATTGTCATCCTTAATTATCTTAATGAAACACAATCTTCGGAGATGAATCAAGAAGTGCTTAGAAAAGATAATTACCCTTTAAAATTTATATATAATTTAAATTTTATATATTTTTTATTAAAAAACTATTTTTATTTTTTATTTTTTTAAACTTAATATTCTTAATAAAAAAAAATATGTATTTGTCCTTTTTATCCTTGTGTTGTGTCCACTACTTAGTTTCACTACAGAGTTTGTTTTTGCCGTTGAAACCCTTTGTAAGAAACTAAGAATCATCCCATTTTTGATAAGTCTAGCTCCAGGAAGCACATATGTGCAGTACAATGTAACGTAAGTATGTACTACAATAGAAAAGAACAAATATAATGACAGTTTTAACCTTGGTTTTCTAGAGAGGAAAAAAACATTTTAATTTTATATATTTTCTTTGTTTCTTTTGTTATTAAAGATTTATTTTTTTAATAAGACTCATAATAATTTTTTTTTCATCATTTTTTTATTCTTTATATTGAAATAAACCGAATGACCAACAAATTAATAAATCTAGTAATGGATTCAGAATATTTCTGATAGGTACAAGTTAAAATATTTTTAAGACTTGTTTAAATAAAAAAAAAACTTAAAACTTTAAGGTTAATATAAATTATAAAATTTGAAGATTAATTTATAAAAATTAAAAAATAAAATTAACTACATTATTTTTATATAATTCATAAAGATTATTTTTATATAATTCAAAAATTAAAATTAACTACATTATTTTTATATAATAAAAAACTTAAAATTTTAGGGTGAACTTATCACTTTTTTATTAATTATATATTAAGTCTTTATAATTTTAATTTTTTAATTAATTTAATGATATTTAATAATATTTAACATTAGTGATGTTTAGCAATATTCGATGCGCATTATAAAATTTTTAAAAAAATAACAAAAAAATATATGTTCTTTACACAACTGTTAATCGAATAATAAAAAAATGGATAAATATCTGTTTAGACTATTAAATTTAATAAAAATACAACTTGAATTTCTTAATTTAGATTAAAATTTTAATTTGTTTTAATATAAAATAATTAATCAAATAACTAAATAATAGTAATTAAATTAAAATAGTAAAAATCTAAAACTTAAAAATGAGTTGTTAATTAGATATAATTATTTTTTAATAATTCTGTTTGGTGTCTAGTTAGAAAAGGAACTGGTAGGTCCTGTGCCTAGGGCCGTGTGTCCAAACTCAAGACCTTGTCTTTAGCAAGCCGTCCAGCGGGTCCCATTTCCATTTCTTTGATATTTTAATATCAAAACTTTGTCGTTTTGCTTTCAAATTGTCATTTGCTCCATATTTACGGCATATTCGGGTGCATGCACCTGATTTTTTTACCTGCTTTTACCTTTCCAGATCCCATCGCGGTGAATTTTCTGTGAAGCCTCTCGCATCATTTTTTCTTCCCCGATATACCCCTACCATTTTCACATACGGTAATATAAATAAATTCGATTAATTATATCATTAATAATTTTAATTTCAACTAATAAAATTTATCTATTAATTCTTTATTTTTTTACTGAAAAATGGGTCCTTTAAAATACCATACATTACACCATTTTCAATAATTAATTTAATATTTTAATAATAAATTATTGTTTTTATTTAAATACTCATTATATTTAATATTGTGTAGCTGTCGAAACAATATCAATTTGGAATGGATTTGTTGATTTTTTTTGTCTGAATGGACCAAATAAAGTCATCCCTTTTGAAACAAATGTTAATGTCGGCAGATAACCTCGCTGTAGCTGTTGCCGTGGGTGACATGAATCTCAGTCAGCAAACAAGAATGTGCTACGACCATGTGCACTTGTTTTGTATTTCATTCTTAATTTATGACTCAGAGGTCAAAACATTAGCATGACTTAAAATTCATTGGAGAATATAATTTAATGACCAAAATTTTAAGATTTTAGAAATATTTAAGTCACGCGGTGGGTATATTAAAGAGAGAGAATTAAAAGTATATTATTAATTACAGACAAATTTAAAGAAAAATCAGAAAAAATAATCATCTTCTAAAAATTTAAAATTTATAAATATTTTTATTTAATTTATTTTTTTAAATTAAAATATAGATTTAATAAAATATATTTCATGATTAATTATTAATTTTTTAGTACGATAAAAAAAATTAGCAGTAAATACCAACACTTAAAACCCTACAAATATAAATTTAAAATTTAAAACCCACCCATAAAATTAAAATATAAATTTAAAATTCAATAAAAATAAAATATATTTTTGTTTAACACTTAAAAAATTATCTTAACTAAAAACCTTACAAATATAACTCTAAAATCCAATTCCAAAACTCGGACTGCCTGGATTCAACTGCAGGGAAAACATATTCATTTTCCAGCACAGAATCTAAGCTGAATGGTTGATCCACGAAAATGTGCTGTCAAACACAGAATATAAGCTGAATTAGTAGATACAAGGTCACCTTTATAATATCCTGTACAAATCTAGAAAAATATATACATAATTATTATATGATTACAATAAATATATTTAATCGATTAATTATATTATTTATTTTTAATTTTTAAGTTATAAATTTTAAACTTATTAAAAATATATTTATCAATTTATTTAATAAAAATAAATAAATAAATGAATAAAAATAAATAATTATAATTGTAATTAACAGTAGAAAAAATAATTTTTATATAAAAGGTATTACGCTTGATTTAAAAATTAGTATCAACTAATAATTTTTTTAAATTCAAAAATCTTAAAATAAATTCTGTAAAATTAAATAAATTTATATTCAATGTTATAACTTTTGGATAAATTAATGTATTACTCATCCAAGAAAATAAATTAATATTATATTTTAATATTTAAATTGTATAAAAAATTATTTATTATTTTATATTTAAGATACATAATCTAAATTTAAAATATTTAAATCCTAACATTTTAAAAATTAAATCTTAAATTTTATACCATATAATCTAAACCCTAAATCATACTCTAAATTTATAAAATTAAAAAATTTAATTCATACGATCTTATGTATTAAAATATTTTTTATTTTAATTAAAAATTAAATGCAAAAAATATAAATGTAATTTCAATCGTAAAACAAGGGTGAAATGGTAATAACAACATATCCATAATTTTCTCCGCAAGAAATATAAAATGCACATTATTATCCCACTAATCTCCCCTCGCAAAAAATATAACTCCCTACCAACAACCAATCACCAAAAGTTGAAGGAATCGTTCATTTCCTCTACTTTTCTTACCAAATCTTCACCAATTGTAAGCTCAAATTCTCTGAAAAGCTTTTTCACTGAGTTATTATTTTTTTTTTTTTGTTGCTCTGATCAAACACCACCATGTGTGGAGGTGCTATCATCTCTGATTTCATACCGCCGGCACGGTCATCGCGACGCCTGACTGCCGATTTCCTATGGCCTGATCTGAAGAAATCTGGGTTTAAAAAGGGTTCTGGTAAAAGGTACTCGAAGCCGGTGATCGATTTGGACGAAGATTTCGAGACTGACTTTCAGGAGTTCAAGGATGAAGAATCTGATGTAGATGACTATGATGTTGATGATGTTTTGGCTGATGGCAAGACATTTGCTTTTTCTGCTACAAAGAAACCAGCTTCTGCTGCCTCACATGGTAAAGAACATTGATTTGTTTTCTGGTTATTTTTGTGAGAATTGTTTTTATTTTCTGCTAAAGAAATTGTATTTTTGGTAAAAAGTTAGTGATATATATTTGTATTTAACACTTGCTATTGAATTTTTATTGCTTGTTTGGTTATTTTATATTATAAAACTAGGCCTCTTGATTTCATTGATTAGTATTTTTAGTTGAAATTTTGTAAAAAGCTTGTGTTCTTAAGCCATGATTGTCCATTGTTCCATTTTTTTAGATGTTTATCTGGCAGTGTATAAAAGCTGTTCCTTTTTATTTAACTTTTTCCACCCTGTTTGCTTTTTCTATGTTTGAAAGTTAATTATTTTCATGTTTGCTCCTTAAGATTTGATTTTAAGATGGAATGTGATCTGAAAATTAAGCAATTTAAAGCTTCTGGATTTTTAGATTTTTGGGGTTTTGTTAAAATTAACTTTTAATTTATGTTGAAATTTTGTTGCAGATTGTTCAAAAATGAGACTTTATTAAATCCCAACCGTTTCTATTGTTTGTAGGTGAACAATCTGTATGGATTCTTGTATTTCTATTTTCCTTTTGTCTACTGTTGTTTGAAATCGTGATATGTGGATGATGTTCCTTTTAATTGATTTGGAAGAAATTTAATTCGAGATATAACACGAGTAATAATTTGCTGATGTAGTAGCCAAAGATGTATTTCTCATGATTAAGGTCCTAAATTTTGTTTCGTTGTGATCAGTATAGATCTTCATTGATTAGTAGCTTTTATTTGTGGTTCATGTATATGTATGATTACTAAAATTTTCCTTTTAAATCGTTGAAGATTCGAGCTCCAGAAAATCTGTGCAATTCAATGGTCAAGCTGATAAATGCGCAAAAAGGAAGAGGAAGAATCAGTATCGTGGGATACGGCAGCGTCCATGGGGTAAATGGGCAGCTGAGATTCGAGATCCGAGGAAAGGGGTAAGGGTCTGGTTAGGAACTTTCAATACTGCAGAAGAAGCTGCAAGAGCTTATGATGCTGAGGCACGAAAAATTCGTGGCAAGAAAGCTAAGGTGAACTTCCCTGATGAGACTCCACGAGCCTCTCCTAAGCGTGCAGCTAAGGCTAATTCTCAGAAAGCAGTCTCCAAACCAAGCATTAGCTCTGTTCAGCCTAATCTGAACCAGAATTTCAATTACCTGAATAACCCTGAGCAGAAATACTTTGATACCATGGGTTTCATAGAAGAGAAGCCGCCGATGAATCAGTTTGCATATGTGGACCCTGTCCCTATGCCTATAGATGCTGGATTTAAACCGTTTACTCCATCTGATAATACCCCTGTGTATTTCAATTCTGATCAGGGAAGTAACTCCATCGATTGTTCCGACTATGGCTGGGGTGAACAGGGTTCTAAAACTCCTGAAATATCATCCATTCCTGAAGCTGCTATAGAGGATGATGAGTTCTTGGAGGATGCAAACCCTAATAAGAAGCTGAAACCAAGTTCTGACAATATTATGCCCACCGAAGACAATTCGGAAAAGAGTTTATCGGATGAGCTATTGGCTTTGGACAATCAGATTAAGTACTTCCAAATGCCGCCATTCCTCGATGCAAACTGGGATGCCTCAATCGACGCATTCCTCAACGGAGACGCAACTCAGGATGGCGTAAACCCGATGGATCTCTGGAGCTTTGATGACTTCCCTTCCGTTCCCGGGGCCTCTTTCTGAGCAAAAACCCTTCCCCAATTGCCAGTTTTTGTAAATAAACCCCTCTGGTATCTTGCTTTACAACATTATATTTTTTTCTTTTTGGACAAAATGTTGATCAATTGATATATTTTGCTTCTTTTTTGTTATTTTTGTTTCAGGAATTTGGTGTGTCGAAGTAAATGCAAGGTTACATTTACCTGCTTAAAACCCTTTGTCTGCAGTGCTTTCGAGGGTTGTTTTAGTATGCTGTCTTTTTTTATGTCTTTGTTTTTGTAGACATTTGGAACCTGTATAAGTGGATTTATGTGTGAGTTTTTATGATGGAAATACTGAGAACTTATGAATGTTGAAACTTTGCTCTGAAATCTTCTTTTAGTGTCCAATAATCATGTTTTTAATCTATTCTCTTGAAATTTAAGATTTTTTATTTGGCATAATCTAATTCTTATTTTTATAGTTTTATTTAGTACTATTATTGTTCTTGTCTTTTACTTTTGATTTTGATGAATTTGACAGTTCTTTTACCCTCCCATATATGTATGAATTGGATTAAATCTTAAATTTAACATGATAAAGAGGACTAAAACAATACTTAGACCATTTACGTTCTATCAAATTACACACAATGGTCCCGATGAGAGGCCGAGCTTATCCTCTTGTATTTGCCTAGTATAGTGCCGCGTATATGCAAAAATGGGCTCATCATAAGTAGGTGTGGCAGTACAGAGCGGAGCCACGTGAAGTCGTATGCCTCAGCAATGCAATATGCAGCTGCATCAGACATGATTCATACGGAAAATAAAGACGATAATAATTACAATCTTCTGCCCTGCTCTGCTCTGCGCTCTGTTCTGTTCTCTAGCTTGCAGCTGACGAGTATGGAGCATGGTAAAATTTATGTCGGCAAGGTCAAGGGAACGTGTTGATGCGGTCATACCTTTGTATGATGTGATCTGGTCGGTAAATGTGGAGTTACGTGGTGCTAATGGTGGGGTCAATGATTAGAGTGATGAGAACAATGAGGCAGCGTTATTGTGGATTGATAAAGTGAACAACAATTAGTGACGATGGCTTTGGTGGTAATTCAAAGAGGTTTCAGTGGAGTTTTAATTTAGTTTTTTTTTGTTTGTTTAGGATTTGGTTTTTAATTTAAGCTTTGTGGTTGAAATATAAAATTTATATATTTATAATAATATAACTAGGGATTTAAATATTTACAAACCATAAAGTTTTAAAGCCCAAACCTTATGAAAATATTTTGTTTTCAATATAATTACCTTATACAAAGACTTGAGTGTTGTTGAATGATAAAGATTAAAAAGTGGTAAAGAAACAAGATTCTTGCAGACATGAAAAGTGGTGTTTCAAATGGCAGTCTTTGGTGAAGTTAACAATGGGTCAAGGTCGAAAATCTAATCGGATGCTCGTAGGGACACATTAATGGCAGGTTCTGATTATGTTCCCAATTTCTAGTAAGAATAAAGCAAAGAGTTCCATCGGGAGTGTGGTGCTTCTTCAGCATTGTTAGAAGGTAATTGACTTGTAATTTGGACAAATTACTCCTTAAATAGACATGTTAACATTAAAATTAACACTACTGATTTACATTGATCAGTAGCAGAGAATGCTAATACTAAACGTTGAGCGGAAGCTCAGATCTCTAATTCCAAACTTCAAATAGAAGGGAACAAGGCAATCTAAGCTCTCTCACCTCGAATCCTCCTAGCAAGCTGGATATCTTTAGGCATAATCGTAACCCTCTTCGCATGAATAGCGCACAAGTTAGTATCCTCAAACAGACCGACGAGATATGCCTCCGCCGCTTCTTGAAGTGCGGCCACGGCGCTGCTTTGGAATCTCAAATCGGTCTTGAAATCTTGAGCGATTTCCCTCACAAGCCTCTGGAACGGAAGCTTTCGGATCAAGAGCTCGGTGCTCTTTTGGTACTTCCTGATCTCCCTAAGAGCCACGGTTCCCGGCCTGAAGCGGTGAGGCTTCTTCACTCCTCCGGTCGCCGGAGCCGACTTTCTAGCGGCTTTTGTGGCTAGCTGCTTGCGTGGAGCCTTGCCGCCGGTTGATTTCCTAGCTGTTTGCTTGGTACGAGCCATCTGTGAAGAATCTAAAAACGGAAAATGGAGTGTTTGGATTGCCAGAAAGTGGTGATAATTTGAAAGGAAACGCTTGTGATTGATTTCTCTGTGTGATTCGAGATATATCTAAGTATATATGAATGGAATTTGGCAGAAGCGGGAATAAACAATAAAAAAATATTTAAAATTGGGTCAATATCAACCGTAGATTTGAGAGACTATCAATGGCTGTAAGTTGTTTTAAGTACCGATCCGTGTGTGATAAGAGTTGACCAATAGAATTCATTCTTTTAAGCGCCATTCTTTTAAAGTTTGGTGTATTTTAAAATTTTTAATCAGGGATTATGAGAGTGAATCTAATCCGTCCAATTAATATTTTTATGGCTTACATAATAAATAGATCTTGTAAATTATATGTAGTAATAGTATATAATTTTTACTCTCAATCCTTTATAAATGCATACACCATGTATATAAAATTGTGCAAATTGCATATAAACTATTTTTTTAATTTTAAAGTTTTTAAAAGATGTCAATATCCTTTCGATATTTTTCGATTCATTATTATTGACTTATCATAAATATCATTAAATTAGGCGATTCTATATCAATAAAAAATAATCAGTCATTTTGAATTATATTAGTGATAATCAAAATCGAATCTATAATTTTATGTAAAAAAGTATAAATTATTAAAAAATTATATTATAAATGTAAAAGATATAATTTTTTTAAAGATATAACATTAAATTATTAATAAAAATTTAAAATTTTTAAGAGAATGAATTCCTTCGGCACACTAAACTTTTTCCTAGTGATAACATTAAGTCAACAAGCTTTGTGTTTAAAACATTAAACACCCCTTTACTTTTGGCTTTACTTTGCACGCATTTGACAAAAATCAACCATCCAAGTTAATCAAATTCATCAATTTCAAACCATATCAAGAGTAATAGCCAATTTAACATTGCTTTTAAAAAGTGTAGTAAAAAAGTTCTGTTAGAATTTTTTATTTAAGATATATATGTTTAATATTACTGTCAAAAAATATTTTTTAAAAAAGTAAATGACTATTTTGGACATGATGTTATAAGTTAAAAAATATATATTTAAATGATAATCAAATTCTTTCGTATTGTAATATTAACTTAAATTATAATAAAATATAAAAATATTAATAAAAGAATATATAAATTATTTTTGAAAAATATTTTTGAAAAAATATATAATTTTTACACGAATATATATAATTTTTAAACTAAAAAAATAATTTATGTTAAATATAATTATGTATTTATAAAAATCAAATTATAATAAAACATAGTAAATGGAGGTTAAAATTATAATTTGACTCTTAAGAACAATTTTCCATCCACAAAAACTAAAAATTTTAATTTTTGCATTTAAATTTAAAAACACTTTTCAAATACAATTTTTTTAAAAATTAATTGTTTAGCATTGTGGTAATAACAAGCACATCCTTAAACAAATACATTAATTTCAAACCACATCAAGACTAAATAAAAAGTGGATGAAAAGAATAAAAAAAAAAACAAGAGTGGGCCTCTATAATAATCATTACTAAAAGCAATGATTAGAGTAGAATTACGGACACAGCCATTTTCCACGCCCAAAATCTATTGTATAATCAATTGTTTTAAATTAAGAACGGATTGATTTTAAATTTATTAGTTGATAAAATTAGATTAAATATTATAAAAAATTATAATTTAATTATTTTATTAAAAGAATTTTAATTTTTGGGTGTTAATTTCTCAATAATTGTGATAATCTAAAAAAGAATATTACCTATTTAAATATAATTAACTAAATTATATTCGAATACAGTTTACATATAATAAAACTTAAATCAACATAAAATTATATTTTGAACTTATAAATCAAAACTTTGCTAGTAATCCAATGTTTCTTTGACGTTTAATAAATGACGTACTAAATGGATATAAAAATTATTAAATAAACGTTTATTAACACCCCCTAAGACTACGAATTTGTCTACTAGTGATGCAATTTGCATAGTCCAAAGTTAGTAAACTACTCCTTCACTTCCCCCTCCTACCGTTTTGTCCATTAGTTTCACCTAATTAAAATATGAAAAACATGTTGGCAAAGAATCTATCTATCTATCTATATATACACACACGTTTTTAGATCGTTGAGCGAGTGAAATGAATAATTGAGATTAACTATAGATTTTGTGAAGATTATACCATGAGATTAACCGTATATATATGATTAAAATTATTTCTTTATTTTTTTCAAGCAATAATCTTTACATTTTCTACATTTAGTCTCGTCCATTTATTTTACTCATCTAGAGATCAAGGATTAATATAAAACTTACTTTATTGACTTCGCTGGTGCTCAAACTCATGACCTCTAGGAACAACAATCGTTTCTTTAACCACTCGGGCTAGAGAGCTTGTACTAATTATTTAAACTTTTCTATGTGTAATATTGGCCACGTGAGTTAACTTTTTTTTAAATAGATATATAAATCCAATTTAAGTGAAAGTTTCATTAAATTGCTTGCCTTAACAGCTTAAGGACTAGATTATAAATCTTTAAAACGTACAAGAACTGCGAGCAAAATTAAACCTTAATTGAGAAGCCAATTTTGCATTGTGTGCGACCCGGAACACCCGCGAGAATATCCCGACCAAGCACATGCTCCATCGGATACCTCTGTAGTAATCCATTTTTGGACGACTAACCAATCACGTTCCAGACATGTGGAGTCACTGTCGGAACAAGAAAAAAATATTAAGAATCTTGTTTATTACGTCATTCGTGATCTTAAGTAATCAAAATCGTTCATCTTAATTTTTAAAATAAATTATCACATTTTTTTTATATATAATTAATAGATGAATAATTATTTAAAAATAAATAATTTTAATTATTTAAACTATAAATAACCTACGAACATATTCAGTTAATAATTTTTCCGGAACAAGGATACAAAATAGGAAAGTGTAAAAATGATATATTTCACGTGCCTGGATGTTGAAAAGCCCACGTTTTGCCACGTCGTCCTGCCTGCTGTCTCCAGCTACGACGGAGATCTTTGCCACGTTGAGTTTGTCATCCATCTTCATCGTCCATCGTCGTGAATTTTATTTCACACTCAACTTTTCTCATATAATTAATAATTTATTTAAGAAAAAAAGGAAAATGTTTGCCATCTTTTGTAAAGAAATGTGGTTTCGAGAACGGTGACGAGGAAATAGATAATTAATAGGTTGTAGACAAACATAATAAAAAAATATTTATATAAATATATATAATTATATATATGTATAATAATTATTTAAAACTTATAAAAAAATCATCTTTTAAGTAAAATTTTATATATTTTATTAATTATAAAGTTAGAGTTTTAACTTAATAAATTGCATAGAACTTTTAAAATCTTTGAATCACAATCATAGATATCCTCATGTCAGTTTGATATTAATTTTTTAAAAAAATAATATAAAAATGATTTAAAAAATTAGTTATAAGATTTTAGTATTTAACTTTTTTAAGAATATTTATTTTGACATAATAATTAAAAAATAATTTTAAATTAAATTAAAAATAATTTTAAATCCAAATCACTTAAAATAAAATTTTAAAAATATTTGTATTTTAGATTTAATTAGAAAAATGAAATGTAGAAGTTTTGATAATATCTAAACAATTTAAACAAGTCAGGCACACACTGGATACCTCCCTCGCTACCGATTCAACCGAGTCAAAACGTTCATTTATATCCGAGTCATAACTCATAAATAACTCGTCAAACCAATCATCAGTTGAAAAACAAAATCATAACCGAAACGTAAGTTACCGTGGAAAAATAGGAATTAATTATTAAATTTAAGATACGACGCTATCTCCCAATTTGTTCTTTTAGAAAAAATATTATTGTTATTATTTTTAGTTTGTTATTTGTTTTTTTAATCTTTATTTGTGGTTTCAAATTTTCCATTAGCTGTACGTTTCTCTTCTCTGCATCTTCTTCTCGATCTCTCCCTCCTTTCCAGCAGGCCGCGCCGTTTTCTCGCTGATTTATTCCGTTTTTTAACATTCAATTTTGTGTTTTTCTTCAGGTTGAAATCTGTTTTGTGAATTTGTGACGCTTTCTTTATCTTATTTTCTGTGTTTTTATCAGCACATAATATAGATTGAATTTTGTAAATCGAGAGAGCTCTTTTTGTTTTCTTCGTTGATCTTATATTGAGTGAACCCGAGCTTCGAGGCTCGGGGAAATCTGGATCCGAAAAAGCTAATGGCAGCCGAGAATTGCAGCGATGGTGGACTCGATCCGAATCCTTGTTATTTGCAGAAATTCAGACTCTACGAGACTCGCTCGGTATTTCCCCTCTCCAACTCGTATATGTTTTTTTTCCTCGTAAGTTTGTGTATAAGGCTGTTGCACTTCGTTTAAGCCTTTTGACTTCAATCACGCCGAAGGTCTTATGATCTTTCTGACCTTTTTTTTTTTTGTTTCCGCCGGCTGTTTAATCTTTTTGACGATTTATTAACTAAATCTTCATATGAATTCTTTTTGTGTGTTGACTTACATTTTTTGGCTTATGAATGCGTATTGAACTGGTAATTTGCAGTAGGAAGTGTAATTATGCAGTTTCATTTCTATCGTCAATTTCTTTTAGCTTGTTATTAATAAGTAGTGGTTTTGTTATTTGCATATCGCATTTTTTCTATATCCAACATACAACACTAACTTTTTTGTTATAAATTCAGTTTAGCAGGATAAAATCTTCATGTAATAATAGGTTCATAGTTGTCACTTGTCAGTATTTTCTTTTGTGTACATTTATCTTTAACTGCAATCATCTCCTATGAAATGCTAGTCTGCTCTTTTATTTAATAAAACGATTCATTACTCTTGAGGTCTTGGTAAGTGATTGTTGATGTGCTTGGAAGCTTCACAAATCTTCGTTGTTGATAGAAATAATCCCTGTTCTCAGTGCAAATTCTACGTTTATTAGATATTTTTTTCGGTTTTTCTCTATGATGCTGACAAGAATGTTATTGCTACTTTGGCTTTATATCTACTCTTTCCCCCAAAATTTCTTTGTACTATAATTATGTGGCTTCATTTCCCTTACACAATATTAATGCAACATTTTGTATATTCTTTGTGTAACAGCATTTCTATATGATTGGAAGAGACAAGAATGGAACTGTTTGGAGGGTATTAAAGATTGATCGATTAGAACCTTCTGAACTTAATGTTCATGAAGATTCTACATCATATTCAGAAATTGAATGTTCTGATCTGTTAAGGCGGATACATGAAGGAAACAAGTCCATAGGTGGACTTAAATTTGTTACGGCTTGCTATGGAATAATTGGTATGTAATATTACTCAGGTTCCCCACCTTCCACTGTCAGTCATTTTAGCATGACCTAATGAATCTTTCTTATTAATTTAGGGTTTGTGAAATTTTTGGGACCTTATTACATGCTGCTGATCACAAAAAGAAGGAAGATTGGTGCAATTTGCGGCCATACTATCTATGCCATTACCAAGAGTGACATGATAACAATTCCCCATTCTTCTGTCCAGTCAAATATGGCTTATTCTAAAAATGAAAAAAGGTCTTTTGTCAATTCCTCATGTAAATGTAATCTGTCCTTGTTATTTATAAGAAAACATATGAAATTAGCAATTAGAGTATTCATTGTCCATTTGTATTTAACTAGAATTGTGTTGTGTTGTGGTTGTTTTATCTTCATCCCAATTAATTGTGTTTTTTGGGACAATAATTTGAGTTCCGGAGTTCATTTTTTATAGTAGAAGAGTAGTTCCATGGCCTGGAGGTAATCTCTGTACTGTCTTTGTTGTACACCCTTACGTTTTATCATTGATGTTGGCTGATGCAGTTGAAACCAACCACTTTTGTGGTTAAATATATTCCCCCTTTATTTCCTGTGGAGCCAATAAAAGTGGCTTTGACTATTTGATTGTAGCATCTTCTTAGTTAATACCATTTGTAGAGGCTATTTCCAGTTCATCTCCTGCATATGTGCAGGGTCTAACATCATTGATGTGTGATCTTAGTATTACATGTTGACTGAGACAAGGTATTGTCAAGTTTCTGGGGGGAACTTACTGTCTTTCTCTTCAATTTGCTGGTTATAGTTTATAGTTCACAGTTTGTTTGTTTGTTTTCCTCATTGATTTTAGTTCATCTAGTAGTAGTAACTAAAATTCATTAACATGCAATGTCTTCTCTTTCTTTCTCCTTTTTTAAATAGATATAAGAAGCTCCTGTACACAGTGGATCTTACAAAGGACTTCTTTTTTAGCTACTCTTACAACGTGATGCATAGCCTCCAAAGAAATTTATGTAAGAAGGAGGCAGGAATAGTACACTATGAAACAATGTTTGTCTGGAATGAGTTCTTAACTCGTGGAATCCGGAATAATCTCAAGAATTCTCTGTGGACTGTCGCACTAGTATATGGCTTCTTCAAGCAGGTATAATGTGTTTTTGTCTTTTTCCTGTTCATTGATTTGGCATGGTAGGTGAAAATGGAAAGATCTGCAAGTAGATGGTTAAGTGGAAGTAGTTAATTTTATTCTCATTCATTTTTTTATGCTTAAAAGTTAAAACTTTTTTGCTTTACAGGAATCTAGGTAACCCTGAACTTTATTACTGTTTTCTTCAATTTTGGAATTTTTTAGATGTGGAATCTAGATTTATGATCATCAATATTAGGACCGTGAGCTTTGTAATTTTTACGATTCAATTTTGTTGTCAATAATCTTAAAGATTAAGCTAAACTACCTGTTTACAAAGTTCTTGTTGAACATGTTAAAATGATTTAACTGAAGCTGTTAAATAATGCAGGTTCATGCGAACATGTTTGCAAATATTGTTGTTTGTTTTTTACGCATGACTTAAAATTTTGATCTGACGTTTGTTTTTTCCCACTTTGCTATCCAGGTCAAACTTTCTGTATCTGGCAGGGATGTTAAGTTAACTCTCATCGCAAGGCGTTCTAGACATTATGCTGGAACAAGGTTTAGATGTTTTACAAGCAATTGATTGAAATGTCTACTGCATTAAATTGACCTAGATTTATGTTTTCTTTGCATATTTTTGAGTTCTAGTCTATATCTTCTCCCTTCATATGGTAGATGAAAATTTCTTCCACCTACTTTTTGTTTTCGATCTTTATTCAGACTTGGCTCACTTTCTTATTTCATTTTTATTGCATAGATATTTAAAGCGTGGTGTGAATGAGAAAGGTAGAGTAGCAAATGATGTCGAGACAGAACAAATTGTGTTTGACGATGTTCCTGAAGGATTCCCCACACAAATAAGTTCTGTTGTCCAGAATAGAGGCTCTATCCCACTTTTTTGGTCCCAGGAAACTTCGCGCTTGAATTTGAAACCTGACATCATATGTATGAATTTTTTCTATTGAATATGAAAATGAGAGTCCTGAATCTGTAGTTTTACATGGTAATTATTGTATATTTTCCTAATTTCACTTCTTGTTTCTAGTATCAAAGAAGGATTCAAATTATGAGGCCACAAAACTACATTTTGAAAATCTTGCAAGGAGATATGGAAATCCAATAATTATATTGAATTTGATTAAGGTAGGCCTTGGGTGACTGTCAGTTTCCATAAATTGTATGGTGTTCTTCTATCTGCAATGTTTCTTGATTTATTCTGCTTTTTATTCTTGTGATTAACAGAGGAGTGAGAAGAAACCAAGGGAAACAATTCTTCGTACAGAGTTTGCAAAGGCTATTAGATTTATCAATAAAAGTTTATCCAAGGAGAACCGTTTGAGGTTTCTTCACTGGGACCTAAGTAGACACTCCAGAAAGTACTTACATGTCCCTACTTGACTTGCTAATGCAAAATTCTTGCTTAATAATCTTTCAAAAGATGGTTGACTGAACAGATCCTTAATTTATTTTTTTTGCAGAGCTACAAATGTTCTGGAACTTCTAGGCAGAGTAGCTGATTATGCATTAAACTTAACGGGCATCTTTTACTGTCAAGTAACACCAAATCGTGTACCTGAGGGGTTGTTGAATTTATCTTGTTTGGTGTGAGTAACATATGTTTGGTCATATTTTTTGATGTTGTATTGTTTGCCTTTGTCAGTAAGTCCAGTCTATTGTTCAAATATAAACATATGTTCCTAATTTCTTTAGCTACTAGTTATTTGATCAAATAATATCTGTTTGCTCTGCCCTTTCTTTCATAAATGATCTCTACATATAATTGTTACCAGAATGAACATAATATTTGCATATGTAACTTATAGTTCTATTTGTCCTTTTGCATTTGCTTTTTTCTGAAAAAAGCATAGCCTTTTTTTATGTTTGTTTAGCTAATGCCTTTTCTAATTATTTGAGTTTAATTATTTATGCTACTTTGGTTGCAAATCTTTTGCAGGCAAAATGATGAGCACTTTGTTCAGACCCCTTCAGACAAAAGTGATATTGAGAAGTTGGAAAAGAATGACGATAGTGATAAACAGAATTCTAGGGAAAATGTAAAGCCCCCCATGTTCCAGAATGGAGTCCTTAGAACCAACTGTATCGACTGTCTAGATCGTACTAATGTTGCCCAATATTCTTATGGTTTGATGGCTCTTGGACGCCAGCTGCTTGCTATGGGGTTCACAGAATCCCAGACTATTGATCAAAGTAGTCCTTTGGTGGAGGATTTAATGGTAGTTTATGAAAAAATGGGTGACACACTTGCTCTACAATACGGTGGCTCTGCTGCACACAACAAGGTGAATCTTCTGAGAGACTTAAGGAGCTTTCATAATCATCTCTGAAGAAATTGATGAAATAAATAAATAAATAAAAATAACTTTATCAAATTAAATTCTCTAACCATATCCATCAAATTAGTTATTTTTGTTCTTTAGGTGTTGTAGTAAACCCGAAACATTTTACTAGTAACGTGGAGTAGTTTGCACAGTATCATCACAAGAGAGCTTACTAGTTTGCTTTAGAGAAATAGATCATTATCTGATTTTCATTGCAATGAAGTCAAAAAGTCTTATGCCCCATGTTCGTTTAATTAATCTGCATTGGTCATGTCAAACAGATATTTTGCCAAAGGAGAGGTCAATGGCAAGCAGCAACTCAGTCACAGGAGTTCTTTAGAACATTGCAACGTTACTATAGTAATGCATACATGGACGCAGAAAAGCAAAATGCCATTAATTTGTAAGTAAAAAAAGTTACTATAGCTTATAACAGAAATATTTGTAGTTTCTAGCAAATTGCGGTCCCTGACACTTAAGATACTGTGCTTGGTACCTTCCATTACACTATCCCATGTTACCAAGCGCACTGTCAGTGGCTCAATGCATAGGATGATCGTGGATAAAAGATTTTGGCATTATCATATGCAGGTTCTTAGGTCACTTTCAGCCACAACAGGATAAACCAGCACTCTGGGAGCTGGATTCAGACCAACACTATACCGTTGGAAGACACGGCCCTAACCTTCTTAATGAGGATGCTAGGTATATCGAGATTCCAAGTTGATAAGAGATTTTATACAAGTTTTTACTTCCATTGATTTTTTTTTAGATTACATATTACCAAATGATTCAATTTCTAGATATAATACGCAGGAGTTGAGCAATATTCTTTCCTATGTTAATACGGCTATTCTAACCTTTCTTACAATAGCCACTAATGAGGTTGCTTCCTAATATCTGTAGGACATCTTTTAAAAGATCAATGTCTGATGGCAACATCCTTTGTCCCATGGGTGCATCAAATGTCAGACATCGCCAACCCCCGTCTGAAAATAGAGACAAAGCAACCCATGATCTTTCAGACTCCACTTTGGAAATGCCAAATCGTGACATGACTTATTCCAGGTGTGTACGTTGTTTTCCCATCTTGTTTCAAACTTCTGTTGAGTGTGTAGTTCTTTGGGTTGTATCAAGGAGCCATGGTAACAAATTACCTTAATTGTTTTAAATCATCATCTGTCTCATATACCAATTTTTTCTGGTTTTTCTAGGATTGCTCCCAGAATGTCTTGCAGGCAACTTTTCGGAGATATGCAGCAGGACCAGTTTCTTGAAAGTAATCGCATATGCTATGAAAATGTTGATGAGTGTAATTGCACCAATTTCGATATGGACTGGCTTTCTTCATCAGGAAATTCATGTGATGATGATGTGTATGACAGGTAGTTAAAAGTCGCTTTCAGTAACCAAACTTTGAAAAGCACTCTGAAAACAATTATCATGTTGCCACTACCAATTATCACTGCCTTTTTCCTTTCTCGGCTAGTACCATCACCCCTTTTATTTAATTTTTTCACAGCCTTCCCGTTTTACAGTTTAGCCTTTGTAATTAAAATCGTGATTGTCAAATCCAAACAAAAAAATACAGGATTTTAGTGTTTGTGGTATTGAAATCTACTTTTGATTACATTTCAGACTCGACAGTGACGGAGCCACACATTTGGCTTCAATTTTCTTAATTTTTATGAATTAGTCTTTAAATTTTATGTTTTATGCCCACCTTAAATTTTGAGATTTTTATAACTTGTGTGAGACTTAAGATTCTTTAATTTACACAAACCATCTTGATTCTTCTGCAGGTCTAACACAGGTCTATCATCTGAAATTATTGGTGCTGAACTAAGAATTGACACGGCTACATCTCCAAGTGAATCTGGTTCTAGCATAAAGGTCAGTACTCTGTTTTCCTGTAACTAATTAACACGAACTAAATCATTGAACCTTTCCATCTAGGGACGGACATAGGATTTTATGTAAAGGGTGTAAACTTTTATGCTTAGTGAAACTTTAGGACAATTTTGATGTCTCAGGGTTGCAAAGTTTTATCCTTACACGTGTCCTTGCAGGCCGCATATACTCTGAATGTTTTATGTTAACTAGCGTTATTGTTGCTCTAATACATTTGGTATTCCCATTCCTATTAGTTGAAAAACAATTTGTTTATTTGTTTAGGGAGTGGACCGAACTGCATCTGATATGACTTGTGATGGTATCATGGATGAATATACCGAGAGTTTTGTGGATTGGATAACTAATGGGGATTTGCTTTTTCCACTACACTTTAAGATGAAGTAGGTAGTTGTAGTTTCGCGATACGATTCGTTTCAACCACAAGAACTGAATCGAATCCATCCGAAGGATGTGATTCCATTTCCAAATAATAAAAAAACAATAAACCGGCTGGAGATTAAGAAGGGAAAGCAACTTCCTGCCGGTGTTATATATCCGATACAACCGCATTAATCATGATGAGTTTATTAGAAAGGGGGAGAAGGTGATTCATTCTGGAGCTCAGACTGCCTAAAATCTGAAAAAAGAAAAAACGCCATGGAGGGTTTCAAGTTCTAGAGGTTGTAAATATTTCATTAATAAATAGATGCCTTTCTCTTAACATTATTTGTTCTGCCTGTCTTTCCTTGTGCTTCAGTATAAGATTTTTTGGGAAATACATAAATGTACATTCAAAAATATATTTTTTCTAGCTATGGATTCTTATTTTTGGGCACATTATTGTTTTTGAATGGTGTAAAGGTGATTACAATTTAATATCTGTTTATATCCTTTGATAATGAAGACATAACGTTTTGAATTTGTGTCTCTTGGTATGAATATCATCTTTTATTCTAAATTGTGAATTTAGTCCTGCTATAATTAATACGAGCAATGTTATTAATGTAACCCATTTGGAGTAACTAAATCAACAAGAATTAATAAAAAATAAACTTGCGCCGAGGGATCTCCCTGCGAGCTAGCTTAAGGGTATGATTTTAATTAAACTATTAGTTGAAATAAACTTTATGCCGAGTAATTGGGAAACCCAGGGTTTTGTCCCTGTGGAGGACATAGAGATGCTCAAACTTGCTTATTTCCCATTCTCGTTTACAGATGCCTCTCCTTTTATCAACAATTTGTAGCACAAAGCAAGAGGCCAATCATTTGGCAAACAAAGGGTTAGCCTCATCAATCATAAACGATCTAACGTTAATTAGCATGAAAGAAGACTTATGGAATGATAACGTCCTAATACTTTGGAAGCAGATGGTTTTTTGATGAACCATCTACACCCAATATGAATCTCTTAGGCTCATCCGACCACGGTGGAGAGAGGCCCATGGCTCGGTTTGCTCCTAAAGTCCTCTAAAGCTTTGCCTAGAGAGCAATGATCAATGTTGTGTGGAGCAGTTTCTTGGTGCATTTGGCGTTGTGCCCGTAGTAGTATGTGATATCTTTTCTTGCTTTGCTATCGGAATCAAGTTGCCAATTCACTCTATTTCAGTCCTGGAAGTTCGAAGTGAGGACAAGACCCTCAGTTGAGGCAGCTTACTAATCCATGATACCATTGTTGTTGAATATTTTGGAATATTATGAATCAAAGGGACGTGACACATGGTGAAACATAAATTCATAACACATGATTCCAACTTTAAAATAACAAAAACTTCTAAAGCCATGGACGTCTAGAACAAAACTATTTAACTAAATTGTGCCAAACCCCCCGAATTCCATAATTATCATAACAAAGTTCAAAATGGCTCATTTTAAAACAAAACACTGTCAAAAACAAAAGACAAATCCATCTCATTCCCAACCTGTGGGAGCAGGGGCTGTGACATCGATGGGGTCACCTGGGATTTGTGCTGGAGCAGCTGCAGTATCCCACACATCGGCAGCAACAGCAACTGCATTCAAAATTTCAAAGTAGATTAAACAAAGGAAACAAAGAGATGTAAATTAACTAATACAGTCAGAAATAGAACATATATATTACCTTGGTCGCCCCAGTTAACAGCAGCAGCAGGGACACCAGAAATAGGTGCCTGAACCATATCAGCAGACCATTGATCACCTATTTGTGCCGGCCATTGGTCAGCTGCTAAGGCACCCATCCCAAAGTCCGCAGCAGGGAGTCCATAATCAGGGGCAGCAAGGGCTTCTTCCTCTTCTGGCTCTTTAGCTTCCTCAGGCTCCCTGTAGAAGAATAGATCCACCTACATGCAAATCATGCATTAGAACACAAAAACTATAAAACATACTAATCGTATAGACAATTTTATGTTAGTGTTGAATCTTTTACCATCACATCCCACTTCTGTCCAGGCGCAATTGTGCCGCGCATCTGAAGAACCATTCTTGCTAACAGCCAGAAAAGACAACCAATGCTGTGCTTTCCCTTGTTGTTAGCAGGGATACCGATGTCAACATATCTCATTGGTGAGTCAGTATCGCAGAAGGCAATGGTGGGAATGTTTCCTAAAGCAGCTTCCTTGATAGGCTGCAGAGAATACACTCAAGTGTTAGTCAAACCACAACTATTCAATACACTGTATTGGATAGTGATACAATTCAACTCGATTCAGCTGTTGCATACAATTTACCTGGTGGTCAGTCCTGGGGTCTGTGAGGATAAGAAGACGAGGCTCGCTGAAAGATGTCTGCATCTGGTTGGTGAATGTACCAGGAGTGTGCCTTCCAGCAATGGCATGACAACCAGTGTATTGTGCGAACTTCAGTACAGCTCTCTGACCATAGGGCCTTGCAGATTGGACAATGATGTCCTGAGGGTTCTCAATAGCGACAATTACACGAGCAGCAAGCTGAAGCTTCTCCCAGGTCTTGCCAAGGTTGATGATGTAGATTCCTATAGAAAACATAAAAAAAACAATTCAATCCTTAAAAACATATACTAATAAGTAAATTACATACAATTTACAGCCAAATTGACTATCATTCTATGATTAAAAATTCAACCAGTAACATTTGCAGTAAGCAATCATATCAACAACAGTACCTACATACAAAGCTAAAGACCCAAAATATATTAAAGAAATCACCATTTCAGTATTACCATAAACAATTTCATATATATATATATATATATATTCACACACTAAAAACAACGCATAGAACAGATCTCATGTCTTGGAAATGCACGTTCTTCACTAATCTAAGGAATCAAGGAAACCCAAAACTTATGATACCAAGAAACAACAACCCAAATCTTATTAGACAAACTACATGGAAAAAATAAACTGAAAGTTTTAAGCTTTACCCGTCAAAACCCAACATAGAACCGTATAGAAAAAAACAGAAAGAACAACAATAAAAGACGAAAATTTACCGTCAGTGCGACGCTTGAAAACGTAACGCTCCATTTGGAAATCACAGTTCTTGGTACCGAGATGAACTTCGGCGGCCAACATCATCTGGATGTCAGCTTCTTTGGGAGAAAGCTGCCTCGCGGATGTTGGGGCCACGGCGGTCGCCATTTTATTGTAGGTTTTCTCTGTTTCCGGCGGAGAAGATTGTGCAAATGGAAAATAAAAAGGGTAAGGATGCACTAGAGTGAGAGAGCTTGTGCAAGCAAGTTTCAGCTGTTTATAAACTAGGGTTTCGGAAACCCTAATTAAATGAAATTACACTTGTAGGCTCGGTGTTTTCTCGTAATTCCGATAACTCGAAGAAACGGCGAATAGTTTTATGTGTTTGGGTCAAATTTCCAAAATAGTCCAAATATTATACGGGTAAAGTGTACTACTAGTCATTGAACTAAGTATAAATAACCTTCTTGGCCACTTATGTTTCAGAAATTGTAAATTGATCATTAAATTTTAATTATATTATAAGCAATCATAAGATCCAAACAATAAAGGCTATATTTAACCTGGTGTGTGTAAAAAAAGAGGAGGGTGTCAGTTTGTGTAAGGTTTGGGTCAGCCAATAAGTTTTACTTGCTTTTAAATTTCAATGATTTTTTTGTGAAATCATTTAACATAGGGACTAAAATGATAATTAGACCCAAAATCTTGCCCATCAACAATCTTGGTTTTAAACCCTAAACGGCTAAACCCCTTTTTTATCTCCCTTCTGGCTTCTCCTTCGTCTCTTCTTGAACCCTAATGCAAAAGCAAAAATGTCGAAATCAAAATCCCCACAAGACGTCGAGCTCCTGAAATCCGATATAGCATCATTTGCTTCCTCTCTTGGCCTCGCCGCCGATTCTTCTCTCCCTTATTCGGGCTTCAACGATGTCGATTTTCGAAAAGATGGTCCCCTTAAACCTCCAAAGCCTCCGAAGACCAAGAACCAGATTTCACAATTTGAGAAGAAATCTAACAATACCCAAACTCTAAAAACTGATAAAAACGCGAAAAATAATCCAAGACCAAAACCCAAGCCTCCAGTTTTGTCACTTGAAGACGGCAATCAGAGTAATAGGTTTTCTAGAGAGCATGATAAATTCAAGAATATGCCAGTTTTGCCTTTGGTGAAAGCGAGTGCTTTGAGTGTCTGGTACGAGGATGAATCGGAGTTGGAGAAGAAAGTTCTTGGAGAGGGGAAGGCGAAAAAGGCTGTAGAAGTTAAAAACGTGGATGAGTTGAAGAAATTGACGGAGAAGAAGAGGGAACTTGGGGAAAGATTGATGTGGCAGTATGCGAAAGATTACGAGTTATCGAAAGGGAAGTCTGGGGATATGAAGATGGTGTTGGCTAGTCAGAGGTCAGGGACGGCTGCTGATAAAGTTTCCGCCTTTTCATTCGTGGTTGCGGATAACCCTGTTGCTAATTTGAAGTCGCTTGATGGACTTTTGGGTATGTTTTCCCCCCTTTTCGATGTTACATTTTAAGGAGTTGGGAAAGTTTTGATTGTCGAGCTTGTGGTTTTAATGCATTTTATGTATGGTTGTGGTTGTTTGATCCATTGGCCATTACTGAATTTATGCCATTTGATGAACTTTATTGCCCTTGCTTGAAAAACTAGGTCTGTAGTTACGATGTTGCTTGCTGTTAAAAATTAAAAAAAATTTGAGTATTTTTTAATTTAATCATTGACAATAGGATGTTGTTCGTTAAAAAATCTCTCCATGAGTTTCTTTGAGTATTGTATTGTATTGATGTCAAAATGTGTTGATCTACTCAAATATTTGTGTGCATTTTATTTATCTGTCCCTGGATATTTCCTCCTAGTTGCTGAACTGCTATTGTTCAAATTGACTTCACTGTTGCAGGGTTAGTAACATCAAAAGTAGGAAAGCGATATGCATTTACTGGATTTGAAGCTTTAAAAGAACTTTTCATTTCAAAGTGAGTACTTCCATCAGATGCATAATTAATCCTCTTTCTTTCTTCTTGAGTTTCTTTTCAGTCTCATACATTCATTTAGTTCATGTGCTACATTAGGATATAATGAAAGTTATCAGTAAATAGTGACTAAGGTAGGAGGTGTAAGAGCCTTATGTGCTAAGATGTGCCCAAGATTGGTAACCTCCATCTATAGTAGCTGTCCTTAAAAGGTGATGACATTCCAAGCACGAATCCCTGCTATGCACTTGTAGAAGATATCTAGATATAGTTGGCCTTTTGATTTTTCAAAATCCAAGGTGGGAAGTGTATGTTGACATGGTTTGATATTTTTTGTCCATTGTTACACACTTCATTTTTTACAGTTTATTGCCTGATCGAAAGCTGAAAACGCTTTTACAACGTCCTGTGAACAAGCTTCCAGAGACAAAAGATGGCTATTCCCTTCTGCTTTTCTGGTATTGGGAGGACTGCTTGAAGCAGAGGTATGTTTGAACTCTCTGCCCCTTGTGGCAGTTGTAAGCCTCCTAAGTTGGTCACTTTGTTTAGTTTTAATGAGGATAGTCCTTGGAACCAATAATAAATTAATTTAGGCATGTGTGCGATTTGTGATTCCTGTAAGTTCCCTATAACTTGACTGGCCATGCAAGCATTAGATGATTTGATTGAGATTTATTTCTGCGCCTGTGGTTTTTGCGTACTTGTCAATAACTGAATATGTAGAGGGGGGACTTCTTGTTCTTTCTGTCCCGAGGTGTCAAAACTAACCTGAACCCTGAAAACCTATTCAGCTTGTCTTAAATCGAAAACTTATCTAACTCAATTTGACCCATAATTAAGTTGACAACTTGAACTTTACCTACTGAAGCCGAGATGGCATGATTCCAAATTAACATGTCAAAATGATCCAAACAAAGCCAAACCATCCAAATTCTATCTCAAAACCTAACTAATTTTATTTTTCAAACTAAAAAATTGTACCAGTGACTGTAACAAACCTGAATAACTCGTGTCAAACTGAAATGATTTGAAAAAAATAATCCAAAGGTAAACAGCTTGAGTTCTCTTCAACTTTTTCAGGTATGAACGATTTGTCAATGCAGTTGAGGAGGCATCGAGAGATATGTTACCGTCACTGAAAGACAAGGCACTAAAGGTTAGTCTTATCTGCTAATATATGCACTACTTATGATCAGTAGCTGATCTCACTTTTTGTGGAAGAATAAGTAGAATGAATCTTCTTGTACAAATTGTGCGATCATCAAAGATTTTTTTATCTTTTTGTTGAAGAGTTTTGTTGGAATTCTTATTTTACACGGTAGTTTAAGCCGACTTGATGCATCTGAATTTAGTTGATTTGAAAATAGATCATAGGTCAGTCTAGAGTATTTTGATCTGAGTTTTGCAAGGTCAAGGTTTTGCTTCGGGAGATAAAGTTTCATATCCTAATACTGTAATTGGAATTGTTTATTCTACTCTAATTCTTGTTTCTATTAGGTTATATTACAAATTTCTTAATTTATTTATATTTTGCAGACCATGTATGCATTGCTAAAGAGCAAACCGGAGCAAGAACGTAAGCTGCTATCTTCTCTTGTTAACAAAGTAAGTTGATACTAAATTACTTGAACGTTAATTTTTCCCATCTATTGAAGCCTATACACTGTAACAGCTTTTTAAGCTGTAATAATTGTGTTCCATCATATTCTGGTCAGCTTGGAGATCCTCAAAACAAGGGTGCGTCAAATGCGGACTTTTATTTATCAAACCTTCTATCAGATCACCCTAACATGAAGGTATAAGCTCTGGTAGCTTTTTGTTTTTATTCATTTATGGTGTATTTAGATGTCACATTATGTAAACCACGTTATATGAAATTAATAGCCTTCTTTGCTAGAAAAGGTGATGGTATTCTTAATTGTAGGACCAAAATTCGAAACTATTGAAATGAATGCTCAGGAATTATCATTGAGAAAACCTTTCATATATTCTTGCACATGTTAATGTTGCATATGGCATTATGTCTTTGCTAAGCTATTCCAGTTTTTGCAGGCTGTGGTTATTGATGAAGTGGATACTTTCCTTTTCCGGCCTCATTTAGGGCCTCGTGCCAAGTACCATGCTGTAAGGCCATCCAGTTGTATTATTATGATATCATAAATATTGTACTGTACAATCTTTTCTACCTTATCACTATAGTGAATCAAGAAAATTTGCTAATTAGCTAATGAGGTTTGCATGCCTACTTCAAGTCTTTGTGTGAGAACATTTCATCTATCCTTTTAAACCATGGCTAGGGTCTTCAGAAAGTAAAAAGATGAGCAACAATTTTGTATTTATTAGCAATTATTGAGGATACTTACGGAACAATATTTTGCTTTGACTTGATATGAAAGTTCTATTGCTGTCAATATATTTGGAATTGCTTGTGATAGTCAGAACTTTATCTCTATATTTGATGACTTGTTTTGTTTTACTTATGTAACATGGTGTTTGAGCTGGTTGCATTCTTAAGAATTATCAATTGACTGTTTATTAGATGGTCTTAATTTTAAGGGCTTCCAGTTACACTTTCGAACTCCATTACTCAAAGTTATGACACAATTCATTTTTTGGTTGGTTTTAGCTGGGAATTCACTAGTATGCTCTTTGCCATGTACAGGTCAATTTTTTGAGCCAAATTCGTTTGTCTCAAAAAGGAGATGGGCCAAGGGTAGCAAAACGTTTGGTAGAAGTTTACTTTGCTCTTTTCAAGGTATGTGTGGGTTTAGTTTGTATGGTTGTATATCTTGTGTCTTACTCGGTGCAAATAGTTACTTGGATATAGTTTTAATATTTTTCTTTAAATGTGTAGTTGTAGTCTGATTAGCTAGTTTGCTGACAGAAGAGATTTTATATTTCACAATTTCAGGTACTGATTTCTCGGGCAGGAAAAAGTCAGCAACCAGATAATGAAAGCAACAAAGCAGTAAAAAATACTCATTGGTCAAAGGAGAACAAGAGAAAAGGTAGTGGAGAATCACATGTTGAATTGGATTCAAGGCTTCTGTCTGCTCTCCTTATGGTAAGTATTGTCTGTGTGAAAGTTTTCTACATGCTTTGAAAAAGATGCGCAACTGTTTCCGACTTTCATGATTCCTCTTTTGCACATCAACAGGGAGTTAATAGAGCATTTCCGTATGTTTCAAGCAATGAAGCTGATGACATAGTTGATATAGAAACACCAATTCTCTTCCAACTGGTAGGCAGAATATAACACTTTTATTAATACTAGACAGCTAGGGCATGTGGATAGATGTTTTGCTTCTAGTCATCGATTAGGCTTACCATAATATTGGATCTTGGATGTTAACATGGAGAATTTGCAGGTTCATTCCAAGAACTTTAATGTAGGAGTTCAAGCACTAATGCTTCTTGATAAAATATCTTCCAAGAATCAGGTTGTCAGCGACCGATTTTACCGGGCCTTATACTCAAAACTCTTACTTCCTGCTGCTATGAATTCATCTAAGGCAAGTGAAGTTGATTTTTTTTTCAATGCTATATGTTTGTGATCTAATGCTTCTGACATTTTGTAATTGTGTGAAAGATGATTGCCAAGCCTGTTTCTGATCATTACTCCTTCCGACAGTATCACAGTTAACTTAGTAGTTTATTAGCATAAAGATGCATTTGTGGATTCTATTGCTTCAAAAACTTTTCCCTAAATCCACATGGACTGTCTCTTCAGGCAGAAATGTTTATTGGACTTCTTCTAAGAACCATGAAGAACGATCTCAATTTGAAACGCGTGTCTGCCTTTTCAAAACGTATTTTGCAGGTAAGCATCACACTGCATTTTCTTTAGCTCTAAGTAGGTGAATATCTACAAACTTTAACAATTTGAGTATCTGTTGGTTCTACAAATGAACTGTAGTGTTGTCTTTTTTTTCTGTAGTTTTCGCCTTTCGGTTTCTATACTATCTTCAACATTTAACAATTCGAACATCTGACAGGTTGCACTTCAACAACCTCCCCAATATACATGTGGTTGCCTTTTTCTTATATCAGAAGTCCTCAAAGCAAGGCCACAATTATGGTAACGGACATCGGTTTCATTTGGATGTGCTGTGCACCGAGTTTTGTTACACGTAGAAGTTTTTTCTTTTCTGACTAGAAAGCCTTTTCTCTTGTTCAGGAACATGATGCTCCAGAATGAGTCAGTTGATGAAGATCTTGAACATTTTGAAGATATTGTAGATGAAATTGTCGCTGAACCTAACTTGGCTTCAAAGAAAGAAGAGAATAATGATGATATCCATGTTGGTGGTGAAGCTGCCAGTAGTGATTCTTCTGAAGATGAAGGTGTTTTGCCATCTTATTCTGATGACGATATTTCAGAAGATGCGAATGAGTTGATCATAAGAGAGACTCCGAAGGATCTCCATGTACCGGAACCCAAGACAATATCCAATCAAAATGCATCAAAACCTCCAAATTCCACTACCAAGTCTTTCTTGCCTGGGGGATATGATCCCAGACACAGGGAACCTTCTTATAGGTATCTTACTTATACACGAGTAGGCATGACTAAGTTGCCTTGATATCATTCTGCATCATTATCATTCTGATTATTAAGAAAGCAAGAGTTTTCTATTAGTCGATGAAGAGAGGAACTGCAAACAAATTACCTGGTCTATGGGATTTTTTTCTTATTAATGCTCATTCATATCAATTGAACTGGAATTTTATCATTGATTTTGTTCTTTATCATATTGGGTTTTCAATAATAATTTTCTTCCTTGACTGTGTTTGTCTATCTCAACAGCAAAGCTGATCGTGCAAGCTGGTGGGAGCTTATGGTACTTTCGACACATGTTCACCCTTCGGTTGCCACCATGGCTTCAACCCTTCTGTCCGGGGTAAATATTGTTTACAATGGAAACCCATTGAATGATCTATCACTTACCGCCTTTCTAGACAAGTTCATGGAAAAGAAACCAAAAGCAAGCTCATGGCATGGTGGATCCCAAATCGAGCCTGCCAAAAAGGTTAGCTTTATATTCCCAGTCAAAGTCCTTTTTGCTTTGAGGTTTCAGTCCTAACCACCAAGCTGATAGCATCAAAAGTTTTGACTTTTTGTTTTTGTTTTCTTAGCTTGATATGAACAACCATTTGATTGGGCAAGAGATTCTATCGTTAGCTGAAACAGATGTCCCTCCAGAAGATCTTGTCTTCCACAAATTTTATATGAACAAAATGAATTCCTCGAACAAACCAAAGAAGAAGAAGAAGAAGAAAGCTGCTGAAGAATTGTTTGATGCTGGTGGCAATGAAATGGATGATGATTATGTGGATGGTGGTGATGAAAGTGACAACGAAGAGATTGAGAATTTATTGGATGCAACCAATCCTTCCATTGATGCAGATGGGGACTATGACTATGATGATCTTGATCGTGTTGCCGATGAAGATGATGATGAGTTGATAGGTGATTCCAGTGATGCAGAGATGGACTTACCCTCAGATTATGCTGATGGAGAAGATTTCGATGCTGATGCCGAAAGTGACCAGATCGATGATGATGATGGTGTTGACGAACTCATTGCTCTTGGAGATGCAGATGATCTTAGCGAGGATGAGGGTGAGTTTCATCCAAGAAAAAGGAAACGAAAGTCTGGTAAAAAGACTTCATCTTCTCCCTTTGCTAGTCTTGAAGACTATGAGCATTTGCTGAACGAGGATAGTCCCATCGAGAAAGAATCAAAAAAATCCAAACCCGTGTAAAAGAAATCTGAGAAAGAATCCCCACGTACGAAGAAGTCCAAACCCGGGAAAAAGAAGTCATCTAAGTGACTCCCGCCTTACCCTGCTTATTCGAAATCTCATGGTATAACATTGTGAAAGTTTGATTGATTCGTCTCACGTAACGAAGCATGAGGCACGCCTTGCTCCAGACAGATGAATGAACAACATTCCCACCTTTTCAGCAATCTAAATCTGGTACTTGGATTCCATATTCCAGTCGTATTTTCACCATCTTCTGGTTCTGTAGGCAAAGATAGCAGTGAATTGTTGAGGTTCGAAACTTTTGTTTTATTGTCTTTTACATGCTATAATTTTATTGTTCTCTCATACCTGAAACATGTCTTGATGGAAAATTTTGGTTGGCCGTGGCCATGGACGTTATCTATTTGAATTAAGGGGGAGTATTCATCGGAAGAAAAGTATAGTATAGTATAGGTTTGAATTTAATTCACTTACGAAGAAACGATATTATTAAATATTAATCGAGAGGTTGTCAACTTTTCGCTGTCCATTTTATAATTTTGTACATATAAGGAAAATCGCTTAAATACCCATATATATATATATATATATATGCCTTTGTATAAATATGTGAAGTTAGATTTTATTATAGTCCCTCCGAGAGTGGATATGGACCCTATGGCTCATGTTCACTTCATCAAGTTTACACACTCTAATCCATATATTATTTGGGTTATAATTAATTTAAAAATACATCCATTAAAATATATGAACTAAATCTACAATTCATAAATCATTTTTTTTTTATAAATATTTATGTGTTGCTTTGTTAAGGTATTTTTTATATAGGACGAAAATCTGTACAAGTTGTGATGCATGAAGGTGGAAGATGATTATACTACAAACAGAAAACCCCAATAAAATAAACAATTAAATAAAAAAATTGTGCAGTCAGTGTTGGGAAATGGGGACTGCTCAACAACCTACAGCTAGATTTGGTTGATTGGAATCAGGCACCAACAACATGGACATTGCAGTAGTAGTAGTATCCGTTGTGAGGGAAGCATCCTAAGCGGCTGTTTAGGGTCTTCATTACTTATATTTCTTAATTTTTAATTTTATAATTTATTAAATAAATTAATTTAATAATTTAAATTATTTTTTTTAGATAAATAAATGAACTTAATAATAAAAATAATGTGTTTGAAATATTAAATTAATTGTTTAAATTAATGAGTTGAATAAAAAAATCGATGTTATTTTTTATGTCTAATACTAAAAAAAAATTTAAACTCTAACCCTAAATTCTAAATCATAAACATTACATCAATACTTTAAACTTAAAAAAATAAAAAATAATAATTCTCGATCAGGGTCCCAAAAATTTCTGAAACTGACCTGTTATTATCTAAAGGTGGTGCTTGATATGATAATGACAAGACATATTATTCTTTCAATAAAAAAAATTAAATTCAAATTTTAATAATAATATTATTAAAAAACCATAAATTTTGAACATAGATCATAAAATAAACATACATTACAAAAAAAAAAATTGTAATGAACATTTATGTTGGAAATAATCGCGCAAAAATATTTATATTACTTCTGCATCAAGAAAGTATATGATTTCTATTCTTTTATACGTACTTTATGTATCCGGACTGTTTTACTTTCCATATTCGAAGTTCCAGAATATAAATAATATATATTGTCCAGATTTAATTTATTTTAAATATATATATAAATATTTTGCGAAAAGGGGTATTTCATATATAAATGATTTTTTTTCTCAAACAAACCTGTCCAGACCAATGGTCAAACAGGGGGAACTGGTTTTTTTGCTTCCCAAATATCTCAGTCTTAGCTGGTATAATATCAAACAGTGGGCCGAAAGATACTATTTCACGTTTGCAAGTCTATTTCGGTAAAATTCGTTAAGAGATCCCTATACTATAATTGTTTGGAAAATTTAACCTTCTCACTATAAAATTATCAATTCGAACTTGTTTGTTTCAAAATATGTGTTTTAGTCCCAATCTCAGCTTTTTTCATGAACTTCATGACTTACTTTTGTTACATTTGGACAACAA
This sequence comes from Abelmoschus esculentus, assembly GCA_035048815.1. Lineage (NCBI taxonomy): Eukaryota > Viridiplantae > Streptophyta > Magnoliopsida > Malvales > Malvaceae > Abelmoschus > Abelmoschus esculentus. Next base: position 19,734,571 of record JAUCBN010000015.1, on the reverse strand, counting down.
ACTGATCAGAAAATGCTGAGATGTATACAACACATAACCATATATTTTAAAAGTTAAATATAATTAAATAAGATGAATCGAAGGGCGTCAGAAATAACAGTCGCACCCTTTAAAATTTTATAACTTCCTAACAGTTCACACCCGATAAAATAATATATTGCATCCGTAAATTTGAACTCGAGACTTAAAATACATATTTCAAAACAAACAAATTATAAAAGGCAAAAATTGCAGCGGGGGATTAAAATTTTAAAAAAAAATAATTCAGGGACCTTTTACTGAATTTGACCTATTGTTTATCTCCATCAATGCCTGTCTGTTTAACAATGGCCCCGCTCCATTCTTTTATATACGAATCTTCCTCTCTTTTTCTCTGCACTTCAACTCAAACCCAAAACCCGTTTTCTTCTTCAATTCTCTCAAAAGACTTTGAATTGTGAAGCTATATAGAGAGAATGGCGAAAATCGGCAAGCTAAGAAGGCTCAAGTCTGCTATAAAAAGATGGCCGTCTCTGACAAAACTGACCCGCACCAGCAGCGCCATAGCGGCATCGGATTCAGAGGAGAAGTCGAGTATCCCGACGGGTCTTCACGTTGTTTACGTCGGCAAGTCACGGCGGAGATACCATGTAAGGTCGGAGATCATTGCCCACCCTGTGTTCCAAGAACTGATCGATCGGTCCGGCAACGATGACGACGGCGAAGTCGTGGTTTCTTGCGAGGTTGTTTTGTTCGAGCACTTGCTTTGGATGCTGGAGAACGATGGGGCTCAACTGGGTGCCATGGAAGAGCTGGTTGAGTTCTACACTTGCTGACCAAAAAGCAAAAGTTGAAAAAATGATTATGCCTTTGGTGAATTTGTAAAAAGATGAAGGGCATGAATGCAAAATAATGGGAGTTAAAGTAATGTTAGAAAAGTCCTTTTGGGGGACGATGAGGTAATTAACCCATAATTTGATTTTAGCAGCGGGATATAGATGTTATGTTCTGTTTTTTTTTTAAACATTCATGTCCGTTTTACGGTCAATGTTCGAATTAAATGCTCGTAAGAATGTCATTTGTTTACAACCAAAATTGGTTGAGCAATGGAAATTTGATTATTTTTCATTCCTCCTTTTTTTCTATGTATTTTTCATTGTTTTACGAAAAAAAAAAAATTCTTTCTGATATCGTTATTTATGTTTCAATACTAAAAAGTTAAATTCTATGCTTCGATAGGAATACTGCTATAGAGATTGTTCATAGATTAAATTTTTAATAATTATAATTTTTCCGTTATCAAGAGACCATTACTATGGTGACTATTCGACCAAACCGAGCAAAAAAAAAATAAAGTTGATGAGTTTTGTTTTATCATTAAAATTTTATTTAAATTTTTTTGAATCGAGCAGTTTGAATTTCTATTCAAATTTGATTATAAATATTTATAATGTTATATAACTAATTTGTTATGATTTAAATAACTTTCTATAATTATATACAATATATATTCACACGTGTAAGTAAATTTTACAAAATTATTTTATAAGTCAAATATCATCTAAAATTAGGATGAGTCTACCACGTGCGTCGAACATTTAGGATGAGTCTACCACGTGCGTCGAACATTGCTGAACACCACTAACGATGAACACCGCTGAACACTATTAAATTAATTAATAAAACTTAAAAATTTGAAGGACTAAAATAAAATTTTAAATTATTTAAAATAAAATTTTAAATTATTTAAAATAAAATTTTAAATGAATTATATATATTATATTTTAATTTTTTAAATTATTTATTTAAAAATAAAAAATATGAAATCCAAAACCTAAAACCCTAAACTTAAGGTAAAAATACTAAACATTAAATCCTAAAATCCAAAACTCTAAACCCTAAACAATTAAACCATAAACCATAAAATCTAAAAATATAACCATAACCTAAACCCTAAAATACAAAATTGAAACTCTAAAAAATATAAACCCTAAACTTAAAACCCAAAATTATTTTAAGATTTAGATATAGGGGTTTTGGTTATTTTAGGGTTTAGATTTATTGTTTATGGTTTAGTTTTTTAGGGTTTTTGATTTTAAGTTTTTTATTTAGGGTTTTGAGATTTTATATTTTAGGGTTTAGAGTTTAATGTTTAGTGATTTAGGTTTTGTATTTTGGTTTTAAGGTTTAGAATTTAAGATTTTTTTATTTTTAAAATTAATTTAAATTAATATTTTATTAATTATTAAAAAATAAAATAGTATATATAAAAAGTAATTTAATAAAAAATTATTTTAAATAATTTATAATTACATGTTGAGTCCTTAATTTTTTTTAATTTTTATTAATTAGTTTAATAATGTGCAGCGATGTTCATCATTAGTGGTGTTCAGCGGTGTTCGACGCCCGTCGTAGAATCTTCCCTAAAATTATATAATATATTTATAATATTATTTTTTAAAAATATGGATTTTGAAGGAGAAATATTGACGAGAGTATAAACTAAATTGAATAAAATAAATGGTTGAGAGATTAATTTTTTAAAAAAATATTTATTTATTTATTTATTTTAGTTATTTAAATCCTATTTTACAACTTAATTTTATTCAAAACTTTTATTGAGTCGAATCAAAATATTTAATTTTTTTCTGAGTCGTCCTCTTTTATTTGTCCATAGACATCCTTGATCTAATTCTTTCACATTGAAAACAGAACAAAATCATGAGTTTGAATTGTAAATTGAGTAAATTAGGTCGGAAAAATTATCTCAATAATAAACTTCTATAATATTTGATTATATAAGAATATTAATAAATTAAATATCGATAATTAAAAAATAAAATCTAGTATCCATATCGATATCCTGGTTATGCTCATACTAACTTAATCATCAAAACAAATCCATATACGTAATGTTTTCCATATATAAAAGATACTAATAAATTTTGTCTTAAATTATTTACCTTAATTGCACCAAAAAGACAAAACTAGTGTTTGTTTAGAATATATTATTACAAATTAATCAGATCATTTTCCTGAGTTAGGTACAGCACCAAACGCAATTAACCCAATGGTTAGTGGGGCAAAAAGTATAACTTGAGTAGCATATTATTAAAAAATAGATTAACCTGTCAGAAATGGACAAAACTTAAGAGTTTGATGTTTCTTTTTATAGAAAAATACCTTAATTTTAGGTATTATAAAACATGTTTGTTTAGTTTTATTCAAATTATAAATTAATTAGGAAATGATTAGTGTTTCAAGTGCAAATGATTGAGTAGTTGGAGATGCTTAGGGAACATCCAAGCAGTGACACTTAACAATAATAATATATTTTTCATATGAGTTATAGAAGTTTACTTTTTTATAGAAATATCAGAAGATGGAGTCATACCAGAGAATTTTTATCTTTTTATGTCATTTAAAATTTTAATTTATTTATGAATTTATTTTGAAAATTTAAATAATTATTATTAACGCCTATTTTTCTTCATCATGACATATATTTTAAAATAATAACCCCGGTCAGTTTGTCTGGTTAGGGATTGGGGTAGCTAGCGCCCAGCCGCCCACCTATTCCTGTATCGGTGTGCTGTTCCCGTGGGCTACTGCACGACGTTATGACCGTAAAGGAGTTGGAGCTTCCGAGGTAAAGAATCGCCCTGTCGAGCGCATTTCATTTTTATTTTCAGAAGCAATGGTCAGATATCTTCACCATTTAATTATTTTACTGACATCACAGGTGTTCGAACACTTGATTTATAAGAACAGTAAATGTTCTTTTAATCACTTGGGTTCACGTAGAAATATAATCATAATAAATTTAAAATATACACTTTCAAAGAAGAGTCGACTGAAAGTCTTTAATCCCTTATTTTAAAAATTATTAATGAATGAAATTAATCTAATTTTATTAAATTATATAGTCGGTCTAATTAGTAGGACCAACAATACAATATCCTGCATTTCAATGTTGGATTTTAGATCAATATTATCTTTTGGGCTCTCTCTCACTCACTGTGACCCAGCAAGGCAATGGCCTACACCATTACAAAACTACTAGGGACATTGAAGGCCCCAGGGGGAAGAGAAGAAGAGCTTTTTATAGAGTTTAACGTCATTTTAATTAATAGAAAAAAATTGATCAACTTTTTAAAATTATGATTTAGGAGGTTAGGTTAGATTTAGGGTTATGTTAAGTTTTATAATTTATAACGTAAAATTTAAGTTTAAATTATAATAAAGGATTATATAATTAATTTTATACATATTCATATAAAATGTATAGTTGAACCGCTTGATAAGTCCTTCATATATCTAATAAATTAAATTCTTTTCCTAGGTGATATAGAGAACCGTGATATATGATTTAAGTACTCCATACCGTTAAAACGTTATAAATAATTGAGTTTCCAAAATTACCGTCAAGAAGGACCTTTCATTCTCCCTTCGGAAGTTTCTGGACACAAATCTACAAAATATCAACCCTCTTCCTCTAATCCTCACTGTCCATCTCCCAACACTCAACAATATAATAAAAATTCAATATATTGATTTTTTATTTATTTATCTGTTTCTTTTACATCCAATAAATAATTCAATCAATATTTTATTAAGGCATTGACTTAAACGAAAGAATTTAAGATCAATATATTATTAAGGTATTGACTTAATGAAAGAATTTAATTTTTGAAAAATTTAAAATTTAAAATTTTAATATTTTTACATATTATATATTTAGTTCCTCTTTATATACTATATAGAAAATTGAATTCCACCACTGTTTTAAACTCTAATTTTTTTAACTTTAAATTTTAAAATTAAAAAACATAAACTTTTTATATTTGTATATAGGATAATTATTATGATAATTATACTAAAAAATTATTCAATATCTAAATAATTTATAGAACCCAGAAAAACTTTATATATACAGTCACTGGTTTCTCGATAGTTCTTTGGGGCAGGCCTTGCCTTTGTAGGGAGAGAGAAAGGAAAACTCTTCCTTTTTGATTTCCTTTCTCTCTGTGGCTCTTTCTTTTCCTCTGAAAACCTTTTCCTTCACGGAAACATATGCTGGAAAAGGGTTCCGTGTTTGCAGTTCCCACAAAGATGTAGTCTTTAAGTTGTGTTTATCAAAATTCTAGTCATTTTCTCAATGTTTATTGGTGGGTTTGTCTTCTTCTTTCTTGGTTTGCAGCTTTAGGTTTCGGTATCTGTAATTTGTCGACAATCCAAAGGATTTGTTCTGTGTTTTTGGTTCTGGGTTCTTATTTTGAAGAATAATGGCGAATGGAGGAGAGAAAAACAGTGATTTTTATGCAGTTCTGGGGTTGAATAAAGAATGCACTCCGACAGAGCTGAGGACTGCTTATAAGAAACTTGCCCTGGTTAGAGTTCTAGCCATATTTTCCTTCAATTTCATTGTTCTGGGGGGAAGGCAAACTTCATTAATTTTGTGTTTGTTGGTAACAGAGATGGCACCCTGATCGTTGCTCAGCGTCTGGGAATTCAAAGTTTGTGGAAGAAGCCAAGAAAAGATTCCAGGCTATTCAGCAAGCTTATTCTGGTTAATTTTCTCTTCTTACAATTAATATTTTTTTTGGTTGGTTTAAAGTTGGAATTATTGATCACCACGTGATGTTGTCTGTCTGTTTGTCTGCCATAGTTCTGTCTGACTCGAATAAGAGGTTCTTGTACGATGTTGGAGCTTATGACAGTGATGATGACGAAAATGTATTGTTTTCCTTTCAAAAACTACTTATATTAGTTTTAAGTTTGATTAGATTAAGGTTTAATCAAACCAAACTTGAAGATAATTGTTGAATGAATGTTTGTTATGTGTTTTCTGCAGGGCATGGGAGATTTCTTGAACGAAATGGCAGTGATGATGAGCCAGACAAAATCTAGTGTAAGGATGGGCTTTCCTTCTTTCGTTTAGGTTGTTTTCCGTTTGTTTTCTTAGTTCGAATTTGAGTCGGGTCAGAACTTTATGTTTTTAAGTTGTTTTTTATATCCACAAAATTTAAACTCGAGATTTCGGACATGGATTAGTAGGTAAATGGGCAAGGATTGCTCTTGGAAAATCCTAGGTAGTTGCTGTTGTTGACAAAAGTATTAACTTTTAACCCTGTAGGAAAATGCAGATGAAAGCTTTGAGGAATTACAGGAACTGTTTGAAGAAATGTTCCAAGTGGACATTGGTTCATTCGGGTCGAATGGTCAATCCTGTTCTTCTTCGTCTTCGTTTGCCTCTTTCGGAGAAAGTTCTGTCTCCAACAAGCGGAACTCTGCCGATATGAGTTCCGGCGAGACGACGCAGGAGAGTAGTTCTAGCTTCAACACACAATTCAACGGCTTCTGTCTGGGGGTAAGTTCAATGCCACCTAATCATATGTTGCTTTAGTTCTCCATTGTGTACTACAGATTGGTACATTTATCATTTCTTTCCTAGTAAATGTAAAATTCACATGAATTCTATTGTTTATGATTGACGTTTCGAAGACAGGTGGAACGCATGGCAGATATCAGGCAACGGAGAGGAGCCAAAGGAGGAATAACGGTAGGCGGAGCCGGCGGTAGTAGACGGAGAAACGGTCGGAAACAAAAGGTTTCGTCTGGCCACGATGTTTCTTCCTGCGACTACGGCATCATCTCTGGTTCATGATCAAAACCGTTTTTACTAATCGATTGATTCGAATTTCAAACCAACTAGGGATATGAAGATGGATCCAGTAGGTGAGATCAGTGCCATGGCAGCCTGATGAACACCGTCCGAGACACCATTCGAGTTGTAATTTTGTTTCTATGGTTTTGGTCGACTATGCCAATGAATTTTAATTTATTACGTTAAACTAGTCTACATTTGCTGATTAGTAGGATTCCATTTAATTTTAAATTCAATTCGATTCGAATAAGTCTAATTTTTATATCAAATCTGATTTGATATCAGAAAATACTTGGACTTTCACCCCAGGTAACGAGGGTGCAGTTTTCTGCTGGTGAGTGATAGGTCCATAATCCAGATTCTCCCCCCTCAACCTTAAAATATCCTTCCCCCCTTTTTTCTTTCATCCATTCTAAAAAAGGTCATGGTGTCCCACCCCCTGCAACTAGACATAAATGTTCAATCACTACTCCCATGTGCTCACAGTGTAGACCTAACATATTATTTTCTATGATATATTCGTGTTGAGTTGATATTATTATTACTATTATTTTTCTATCAGTTTTGTCCCTTTTGTCCTACAAGTTGATCCACTTGCAAGTTTATTGTGTCTTTGCTAATGTCACAGCAAATCTTGAAATTTCCAGACCAACAAGAAGATGGTTTGATTCCATTTTCATGTCTGTGGGGGGTGCAAGAAAGCCAATATTGATGGACACCAAAATATCTAATTCTAACCAGTGGTTGGGAATTTTTTTCTATTTTTTTTAATTATTCACTTGACTTCTACATTCTTCTGTTTATATTTATGTAATAATTAAACGATCATGTTATTCACGTGTAGGGTTTATATACAGAAAAAAATAAGGATGATTTATGGGTTTAAAATTTAGAATTTAAGATAAAGGGTAAATGATTAGGATAATAGGATTAAAGATTTAGTTTTTAACTCTACACTATAAATTTTATTATAAATTCTAAAACCTTAGAGTAAACTAATCAGAAAATAAATATGTTGACTACCAAAACGATCATAAAAATATATAGAAAAAAATACTAAAAGCTACAAGTTAAAACCCATATTTTAGATTGAATCAAACTTAAACAAGTTTGAAGTACGTTAATCTTATACATAAATCTGATCCGACCCCGACACTTACTTTAAATGTTGATAAAATTACCACTTGGCCCCAAAAAGTATCACACTATCACCAAATTTAAGTTTCTCCACCGAGTAGCTAAAATGTGGTACCATTGGCCAAGGGATAAAGATAGGGAACCAGACAAGAGCTAGCTGTTTCAAGAATATGTCAAAGTGAACAAGTTGAAGACTAGTTGGGATACAACAATATACTTGAAACAGAACTACAAGTTGATGCCAAGTTTGAGATTTGTTCATATGATGTCATCCCTTTTGATTTTTAGGGCAAACAAGTTGAGTATTAAAAAAAAATCCAACTTGGAAATTTTAAATACATAGTTTGATATCATCTAGATTCATGCTCTCAAGGGTTTGTTTAAAAAAAAAAATCTTTAAATATTTGATCACCTACTTTATTCTTCCTCCAGTGAATATAATTTATATAAATACTAATGTTTTTTTATTTAAAATAAATATTTTTATTTAATATTCGACCTCCACTAAAATTCTATTTTTATAATAGTGTAAAGGAAAAATATTCGACTTGATTCGAATTTTAAGTTTAGATAAAAACAGTGATGCGAGAAGAAAAAAAAACTGGGCTTTCGATAGAAGTGAATCAGACAGGGCATATGTTTTGTCTTTGTGTAAATAAAATAAAAAGAATCCAATTGCTAGATCCAGCCCAAAGGCAAGGCAAGCCCGAGCTCTCATACCTCTCTCTTTATATATATATTTCAATTCTCTTTATTTTATCAAATAAAAATTAATAATTATTATAATCTTTTATTTTTTATTTAAAATTTTGCAATTAGTGTTTTATTTTATCTAAAAGTAAATAATAATAATTTTTTATTTAACCATGTCAAATTTTACTCTAAAATTCATATTTAAGTTCAGGTTAAATAAAATATCATAAAATATCAAGTTAGATCGAATTTAAATAAAAATATTAATCTTTTTAAATCTAATACCAATCGACTAAAAACCTGACTTTACCCAACTCATGCCCATCCATTAGCCTAAAAAACTATTTAATAATATATTTTATTTTTCCGAAATGAGTATAAATATTTAATAAACTATTATAATCCATAATTTATTTTGTGTCTAATGCTTTTATAAAATAAAAACTCAATGTGTCACCAACTCTGTAATTGTGGGGACCAATATAGAATTTTTCAAACCTAAGGTGGTTGGGATGTTAGAAAGGGAAGTTCATAATTCAATCTGAACCCTCCATCTTTCAACTGATTTGTAGAATTGGCCGACACTTTTACCAGTATTTGATGTAGACCTCACCGATCAACAAAACATCTATTTTTAAAAGGAGACGGTTAAGTAAAAATTTGTATAATTATAATTTTTTAACAACTTAATAATAATTTGTGTACATTTTATTTTACGTAAAAATTTATCTAATTATATAAATTCTTATAATATAATTTAAATTTTTATTATTCAGATAAAAATTTGCATAGATTATAAATATTTATATAATTAAATAATTTTTTTATAAAAATAATAAAAATTTATATAAATCAATCTCATTTTAACTTCAGAATGCCAATTTTAAAATTCCCTGAAAATCTCATGATGGTACCAAAAGTTAAAACGTGGGGTAGTGAATCATGATGTATTCTAATAAAATAATACCATATCAAAGACAAAAAAAAATGAATATCATTTGTCTGAATTTAATTTCACAACTCTTATTCATTTTCTTTGACATTTTTAATATTTATTTCTCCGAAAACGGAACTAAAATTTAAAAATAAAGGATAAAATATAAATATCTAAAAATAAAAAATAAATTTATAAAAATATTGAATTTTTTAAAAAATTAAATAAAGGGACGAAAATGTCTCATACGCATATAATTTCGTCGCTGTTTCGCTCGTTCATTAAATGGAAATTTCCGAAAGATGTAAATTTTTGAAGCATTTGTCTTGGGTTTCCACTTAGATTTTAAAGTCGGTGAAGCTTTCCCTTATGGTATTTAATAAAAATTAGTATATGTTTATTTATTTTATTTAAATACCTAAAAGAAAATATTTATTTTTATATAATTATTAATTAGTTCATACTCTTTTTATCCCACGTTTAATATCCGTTATTATTTTTTTAAACTTTTTTAAGTTTAACTTACAAATTTAAATTTATTATTGACAAAAATATAAAAAAATATATTTTAAAAACTTTTTATTATTTTTTAAAATATATCTTGTAAAATTAATTATTTAAAATATTTAATATAAATAGAGTCAAACTTTAAAAAATATTAATTTTTAAAAATCAATAATAGATAAATTAAATGAGAGGAAGGTAATAATATACATTAATTAATATATCAAATAATGAATTAAATATATTTCTGAATGAAAAATATAATTGTTGAAAAGAACATGGGTCGGTGCTTGAACCGCTCGGGTGGGTCCGTTTCCCGCTTCTCATTCCCATTTTCTAACCCTTTTTTATTTTAACACAGAACCGTTCAAATCTCTCCTTAACTAACGTCGGTCCAATTCCATTTCACCTTGAAATTACAGAAATGCCGACACACTTCCCTTGTCTCATATGGACAATTATATCCTTCATTGGCCATCATTTGTGAAAATAAAAAAGGATTGCACAGGCCAATTAAGATAAGCAAGAGGATTTAAGGTAGGTTAGAAATGATTTTTAAAAAATAATTGGATATCTGAGGATACATTAGTCATAAAAAAAGAAATTTTAAATGTTGAAAAAAACAAAATGTAAAGGAGAATAGCGTAATTTCAAATAAAACACAAAAAATGAAGCCCTTATCTGTAAATAGACATTTGGTCGATCCATGTTTGAAAAATTGAAAAAAAAGAAGCACAAAATATAACAAAAAAAACTTGTCCGAAAGAGAACATATACATATTTCTTTTTCTTTTCCCTCTAGAAAAGCTCGTCTCTTTCTCACTGTACTGTATCTTTTCGGACAGAGAGTTGCCGAGAGAGAGAAAGCAGAGTACATCATCCCCATATAAAAGGACTTCCCATTTGATAAAAAAACAATCTTGTCATTCTTAGGGTTCTTACATCAATCTCAAAGAAATTAACCACACCCCATAAAGTTGAACTCTTTAACTTCCTCAAATAATACAACCCAAATGCAAGTACCCATTTGAGAGTTGATTATCAGGATCCGATTCCCCACTCCAAGATCTCACCTTTCCCCCACCCCCATTTTTAACTTCAAGTAACTTCATTTAATTTATTTGCATTTCAGATTTTGTCAAGTTGGTGTTTCCCCCCCTTTGATTTTGTGTTTTGTGGAAATAGTTTATTTTATTTTAGTACTTGAAGTTGGGCCTTTTGGGTAGAATCGGATCTGGAATGTATCTGATTTACATATGTGAATAATTGGTTTCTATTTTTGTGCCAAAACTTTACTTTTCTATTTTTTTTTCATCTGAGTTTTTTTAGATTGAGATCCATTTGTTTATTTTTGGTAAGCGTTATGGTCTGAAATTAGTAGGTTTCCCCCCCTTCAGTTTTTGGAGCTTATAAGTTATCAATATTATGTCTTCTTTTGTTTGAAACATGAATTGTTAAGGCATTGTTTCCTTGTTTGATTTGCATATGTTGGGTTTAGTTAAGTTGAATTTCATTTGTGAGTGAATTTGTTAGATAATATAATCTTACTTGGTGTTCCTTTGTTCACTTTTTTTTTTCTATGCTTCTTATTCTAGAATCTGTTTTGTTGCTTTTAGGTCTTATGAATGAAGTTTTGCTGATTTTGACACCAGCAGCAGCTTGTACTTGTGCTAAGGCGAATACGTAAAGGCTTAGCGTAGGGAAGTTTGTAAATATCTTAAAGAGAAGATGAAATCTGATACACATCTTGATTATGCTGTATTCCAATTGTCGCCAAAACGCTCACGGTGAGATATCATTCTATGACTTTGTATGTTATTTCATATATTCTTTCTGTACTAATTGCTGTAGTTTTCCTATGGGCAGATGTGAATTGTTTGTTTCGAGCAATGGAAGCACAGAAAAGCTTGCTTCTGGGTTGATGAAGCCTTGAACAAAGTAGAGCTGAGATGAAGGCCAAATTTTCTGGTTCTGTTGGTAAACTGGATTCTATGTCTAGTGCTCGTAGACGAGCTGAGAAAGTGAGGTCATTTAATTTTCGGTCACAGAGGGAGCAGTTATCTCCTATAGCATTTAGGTTTTCGGGAAATAAATGCCAAAATTCATAACTGGTAGAACTGAACCTTCCTTTTGGTTTTATTTTCATTTTCCTTTTTATGTTTTGGGAATTTGAGAACTTGTGATTTAATTATTTATTACTAATTTGGAAAAGGTTCTGCATTTGACAGCTTCCAATAAGTTCAATTCAAAGTGAAGATGATCTTTTTGAGTTTCCCGATCAGAAGTACTATGAACATGATCGAACATATAATGACATATCGTTTGTTGATGGATCTTGTAAGAGCTCCAACAATAAGAAGCATTTTCCAAGTAGAAATGTGTCTTTATCCACTGCTTGTACCACAGCAGCTGCTGTTCCATGCCTTGCAACCGAAGTTTCGATCCCTAGTTCTGGAAGGCGGAAAGTGCAATATGAAAATTCTCTTGCACAGTCGGTACCAAACTTTACTGATCATAGAAAAGAAAATACAAAGCCCACTTCTGGACCTAGCAAAGACAAGTAGCTACTCCAAAGTGAGAAACCTTGCTCGGAGCAAGAGTAACAATGAAGAGTTTGAACTTGGTAAGGATGACCAGCATCTACAGTCTCAGTCCCTTAGAAAAAGTTCTGCTGGTCCTGTAGCATTTTCTGATATGTCTGCCTTAAACTCTGACGACATTGTTTTGGCACCTTTGAAATTTGATACGAAACAGATGGGACAGAGCTTAAATGACCAAAATTTGAAGAATGTGGAAGCAAAGCCTTTTCTCAGGAAAGCTAATGGTATAGGTCCTGGTGCTGAAGTGAATATTGCAAATCTATAAGTATCAGAGGCATCTGAGATTCCAAAAGAGGAAGAGTCTAATCATGAGCTAGCATTTGAAGCAGATGAATCCAATGATATGGCAAAAGAAGATGAAGAGGATGAGCTTGAAACTAGAGCAGTTGATTCTGCTGACATGGAAAACAGAATGATAAGACTGAGCCAGTAATCTGACAAGTCAGATAATTCTGGAGCAGAAAATGGTCATTCCTTGAAGTCTCTATCTCAGGTTTACCCTGCATCAGTTGCTGAGCTGCCTTCTGCAGTACCCACTATGTTCCGTCCTGCAGCATCCTTGCAAGATTCACCAGTCGAAAGCCCTGTGTTGTGGAAGTCAGGCACGCATCATCTGTTATCTTATCCCCACAAGACTTCAGATATTGACGCTTCATTGGATTCCTACATTGGGATCCCTGCATCTTAGAATTCTCACTCACTTGCCCAAATTGGAGATGGATGCAGCTCGAATGAGGAAGAAATGGCAATGTACTCATAAACCTATTCATGTTGCTAATGTAACCTTAATCAGTCACGTAGGGATGTGACAAAAAGGTTCAAAAGGTTGTTGAAACTTGCACAGAAAAGCCGTGAGACAGGCGATTTGGTGGACTGGATCTCAGCTACAACTTCTGAAGGAGATGCTGACATAGACGATGGCAGAGATCCTGCCAATCGATCATCAGAAGACTTGAGGAAGTCAAGAATGGGATTTTCACAAGGCCACCCTTCTGATGATGGCTTCAATGAAAGCGAGTTGGTCAATGATCAGGGTGCATACTCATTGATTATTTTATTTTTCATATCTTTAATTTGAATGTTATCGATTGCATGCATGGTTTAATGTTATTCTATATCGGTTTCCACACTTTATGATACATGGATGCAAACGTTTTAAATTTAATCTTGGCTTGCTCATTGAACTTGATGTTTCTTTTCTTTGTTACATTTCCATTTCTTTTGCTGCATATGGACCCGATTTTAAAGTGAGTCATCGTTGGTCTCTTGCAGTTCAATCGCTACGTACTTCCATTCCAGCACCACCAGCTAACTTCAAATTGAGGGAAGATCATGTCAGGAAGCTCCATAAAAGGTGACTCATCATTTCTCATGAATATTCAGAAGAAACTTTTAGTTTGTTCCTGTTGCATTTATGGTTTATAAGTCTGCAGCACCACGTTCATTCTTTTCATTCTCAACATTCCGAAGCAAAGGTACCGATTTGAAGCCAAGATGAAGTTCGTCCAAGGAACATCCACGGACAAGTGCTCAAAATCATCTTAAAACGATATACTGAAGTTTGGGGCAGGCACGATATACCGAACGGTATCACATTGAAAATGCGACTTCCGGATCTAGTAAGTAATTCCCTACAGTTACGTCGAAATACAGTTCCATATTTTGTATCGAACAAGAAATCACCTATCGGCTTAAAGTCACTTCGATTTTGGTAGAGTCCAGAGCCATTCTTTTTGTTCATTTCATTTGCTCTTTGCCCATAAGACAAAAAATATGACATGATATTGAAAAATGATACAAATGTATGTATCTGTAAACCATTCAGCAGATAGGACAACAGGATAGAATTCAGCATGTGAAGACAATAGGAAAAGAAATTTCAAAGATCAACTATTTTTAGTAAACCTTCTTCAGCTTGGCCTTGTCTGGACATGTATTTGCACCTCAGAATTTGAGATTTTGTTTGAAAATTTGTTTTTTTAAACAATGAAATTCAAAACAAAATTAGCATGGTCAACCATGCATTGTTTATATATCTTCTAGGTACTTTAATGACAAATGGGGAAGCCAAGTTGCTTTTGTATTAGTTTAATTACCCCACAGTTCTAAAAAAATTATCGACACTACTTCAAAATTTAAAATTTAGTCTACATATTTTAATTTTATGTATTATTATTTTAAGTAGAGTAAATAATATAAATCATTACTTAATTTTATTCTCATCATTAAAATTATAAAAATTTTAATTTACTTAATGAAGTTTAGATATTATTTTTTTGACGGTATTATTCTTTATCACACTGTCTACCATTCATAATATCGAACATCACTATCGACGATCATAAACGAAAATTATTCAATTTTAATTTTTATTAGTTGTTTTGTTTTCATTCACTTAATCTGATTCAATCTTTATTTTTTTTTAAAATATTTTGAAGTTCACGGTAAAAATATTTTAAATTTTTTTGTCGATCTCCTTTTTTTTATATCGGATAGAACCTGTTTCTTAGTATTTTTTTTGAATCAGTATTTTTTTATCGTTCGAATTAATTGAACATTTTGAAGCTTTAATAACCAAAATAAAGTTGAACGATAATTTTATGTAATTTACCTTAAGTTTAGTTCCAATGTTAATTTTTACCGTCATTTGCTGATTTAGTAACTATATATATATATAAAAGACGATACATAATTCTTTTGATCCTTAAACAACTGAGATTCACTGATAAAGCCTATAAACATAAAGAGACTAGAAACAGTTGTTTTACGTAAACAACGGAGACTCGATGTCATTGTCCAGAAAAGAACTACATGAAAAAAAAACATCTTCAGAATACTACAAAACAAAATTTTAGTACATTTTCTATTTTCATGTAAATGTTGGAAGTATTAAGCAATCTAAAACTGTTTTAGTAATTAAAAGTTTTAATTTGTATTGCATGCCGGCCTCGCCTGGTTAGGCTTATTTTTATGATCCTTGATTACTTACCCAGTTTTGGTTGGCTCTGTTGTGTCAGTCTTGAGTGATATATGTAATAAGTAACTACAACAACGAAACACCATTGCTTTTTGTGAGTTATACAGCATATGTTTTGATGTTTCATGGAAAGACAAGACGAACGAGTAATGTTTCTTGACTCCTAGGAGCACATGACATGACGGTCTTCGGATAGCTCTGCCTAGAATGTTGTTTTGTTTCACATTGTCTGCAGTGTTCTTTTCTTCATTCTCCTTTCTTTGACACTTTAATTTCAATCTCTTCCATGGTTGATTCTTCTTTTGAAATCAATTACCACACACCGCCTTCTCGCTATGCCTCGAGTACTTCCACGCCACACCACTTAGTTCGAGTGCCCCACACCACTCCGCGGAGGCTCAACCATCGTCCTCCTGCAACGCCTTTTGCAACGGATGATGATATGTCATGGAAAAGTGAAGTGGCATGGCAGTTTGAGCCTTCCAGTTGGCATGAAAGCCGCAATTTGGGTGCAGCCCTTAGTCCATGGGCAGCATCCAGCATATCACCATTGAATGGCCAGGCGTTAGGACGACGTTCGGCTCGAGATTATTATCTTTCTTGCACATTTGGAGGGCATAGAAGCTTTGCAAATTCGAGATACGAGTTTTCAGGTTTTGGAGCTGTGCCTTCAGGGAGGCTTGAGCTTCAAAGCTGTGCCACTAGAGACTATGACAGTCCATCACATCTCTGTTTCTGTGATCATAGTATGTCTCATCACAATATTTCGTGTTGGGCTACTGTTACAGAAAACAGCAGAAGAAACAGTTGGAGTCCTTTGATCGATGAGGACGAGCTTATATCTATAGATTATGACACTCAAGAAGATGTTGAGAGACGATTAGGCCTATTACGGACCAATTCTAATGTTCATGCTGGAGCTGGTTCCTATCGGTCTTCGGTTTCACAGGCTTATACGGATACTTATCAGAACAATGATTCGCTAGAGAACCATCATCAGCATGGTAGGAGCCATCAGCCGAGGCACGAGGTGGATAATGATCTCGATCCAGTAATGCAACACGAGCTTGCTAGTCATGATGCTCGGAAATCAACTAGCCATCATTTTCATGGTAATCATCGGTATGATGACCTTAGCTTTTCAATGGATTTTAGTGAAGATGGTGTTACAGGGAACGGTCACAGTCGTGGATTATCACCTCAAAGTGTTGGCCATCATCAAATGAGACACGAGTTGGAAAGTGTTGACCATAACTTACAATCAGCAACCGATCAATTCGGTGATGATCATAAGTATGACGACTTCGATCCGACACCATATTTCAACGATGAGGATGCAGAACCACTGAAGCCAGTTGGTTTGTTGAGTTTGTTCAGGTATTCAACAATTTGGGATATAGTACTTGTGATTTTGGGTTGTGTTGGAGCCTTAATCAGCGGGGGTTCACTTCCTTGGTATTCTTTTCTTTTTGGTAAGTTTGTCAATAAGATTGCAATGGAATCAAAAGGCGATAAAACAAAGATGATGAAGGATGTTCAAATGGTGAGAACTGAAACAAGAAATCTTATATTATTTATACCATTTCGGATTATATTCGAAACACTTATGTTGTCTTCTCTCCTGCTATGTATCTTCAGATATGTCAATTTATGTCTCTCTTGGCAGCAATCGTGGTAATTGGAGCATACTTGGGTAACGCAAGACATGGCTTGTTTTAACTCACTTTTCTTTGTATGTTCCATAAGTACTAGGAATGATTTTTCATTCAATAAATGGCAGAAATTACCTGCTGGAGGCTGGTTGGGGAACATTCAGCTCAGCGGATTAGAACAAAGTACTTGAGAGCAGTTTTGAGACAAGACATCAGTTTTTTCGACACCCAAGTTGGCACCGGAGACACGATGCATGGTATTTCAAGTGATGTTGCTCAAATCCAGGAAGTTATAGGAGAGAAGGTAACTCGAAAAGTTGGGAGTTTTCATTTCTTACACTGCCAACTAGCAGTGAATCTGATATGATTGTTGAACTATGTTATGCAGATGGCACATTTCATTCACCATGTATTCACCTTCATATGCGGTTACGCAGTCGGGTTCACAGCAGCATGGAAAGTGGCACTGGTAGTTTTTTCTGTTACTCCACTAATGATGTCTTGTGGTATGGCTTACAAGGCAATTTATGGTGGTTTCACGGCAAAGGAAGAGGTAACAAACATCACACAAGTTACCAGAAATGTTCACAGTGTCAACTTGTTAGTCTTATTGTGTTTCGGTTCATATTCTGGAACTACAGGTTTCCTACAGGAAAGCTGGTACCATTGCAGAGCGAGCATTTAGTTCGATTAGAACTGTATTTTCTTTTGTTGCAGAAGAAACTTTGGCAGCAAGATATGGTGAATTATTGTCAAAGTCAGTGCCTCTTGGTGCGAAGATCGGGTTTGCCAAGGGTGCAGGAATTGGGGTTATTTATTTGGTTACATATTCAACATGGGCATTGGCCTTTTGGTATGGTTCGATCTTGGTTGCTCGGAACGAGATCTCTGGTGGGGATGCAATTGCTTGCTTCTTTGCTGTCAATGTCGGGGGAAGGTATCGAGTATCGACTTCTCTTCCATTAGTGTGCAACTTCTAGTTCTTATTGGAAAACAAAATCACTAAGTTTGATTTTTTTTTTATTTTTTATTTTAGGGGCTTGGCATTATCACTGACATACTTTGCTCAATTCACTCAAGGCACCGTAGCAGCAGCTCGACTGTTCGATATTATAGACAGGGTTCCGGAGATAGATCCTTACAATCCTGAAGGAAGGACATTGTCGAGTGTTCGAGGGAAGATCGAGTTTAAAGGGGTAACTTTTGCTTATCCATCTCGTCCTGATTCTACAATTCTCGGTCCTCTCGATTTAGTTATCCCATCAGCAAAGACTCTTGCATTGGTTGGAGCAAGTGGAGGTGGCAAGTCCACCATCTTTGCTCTCATCGAGAGGTTCTATGATCCTGATAAAGGTAGGCTCATTAATCATCTCAATCTAATAGTTTCATTGAGCTTTAACTATGTGATGTTTTAGTTTTTAGTCTGGTTCGGGTCCTGTAACTGGCAGGAACAATAACCTTGGATGGCTATGATTTGAGCACATTACAAGTGAAGTGGTTAAGAAGGCAAATCGGCATGGTTGGACAAGAACCGGTTCTCTTCGCCATGACGATATTGGAGAATGTGATGATGGGCAAGGAAAATGCCACCAAGAAAGAAGCTGTTGCAGCTTGTGTTGCTGCCAATGCCCAAGGTTTCATCTATGATCTTCCACTAGGATATGATACTCAGGTCGACAACTGAAACCAGACATCGAACATCCATATCCATGAACTTTTTCAATGCATACATGTTCTGATTTTCTTGAAAATGGATTTTGCAGGTGGGAGCAAAGGGAACTCAATTATCAGGTGGTCAAAAGCAGAGAATCGCTATAGCTCGTGCGTTGATTAAAGATCCGATAATCTTTCTCTTAGATGAGCCTACTAGTGCCCTGGATGCCGAAGGTGAGGCGGTTGTCCAACAAGCAATTGACAAGATTTCTAAGGGAAGAACAACAGTGGTCATTGCTCACAGGTTAGCAACGGTAAGAAATGCTGACACCATTGTTGTTCTCGACAATGGATCGGTTGCCGAGGCTGGTAGCCATCACCAGCTAATGCAAAGAAAAGGGGCCTATTATAAATTTATCAAACTTGCTTCTGAAGCAATATCAAACCCTGAATCGATCGACACAAATTCTCGCAAGGGAATTGAATTTTCCCGGTACAAGAAATCGGCCTATGAAGCATCAAGATCTTCGTATGCATATGATATTTCACCATCAAAGTACATACAGTCTATCCAAGTAGTTAACCAAGCAGAGGAGGAAATGCAACAAAAGCAAAAGCCTAGAGAATATCGAGTTTCGAAGATATGGTCTCTACAAAGACAAGAGCTCATCACGCTTTTACTCGGTTTTCTTTTCAGTATCCATGCAGGTGCCATTCTCTCTATCTTCCCCTTGTTTTTAGGCATAGCTCTTCAAGCTTACTTTAATGACATTCCAAAAGAGTTGAAGAAAGAAGTTAACAAGCTCGTCTTAGCTCTCATTGGCCTAGGCTTTGGTTCTATAATTACCTTGACTGGACAACAAGGTTTCTGTGGTTGGGCTGGAACAAAGCTGACACTAAGGGTGAGAGACCTCTTATTTCGATCGATACTTAAACAAGAACCAGGATGGTTTGATTTTGAGGACAATTCCGCTGGAATCCTTATCTCAAGACTCTCAATTGATTGTCTCAGCTTTCGATCGGTCCTCGGGGATCGGTACTCAGTCTTGTTGATGGGTGTGAGTGCAGCTGCAGTGGGGCTTGGCGTCTCGTTTTATCTTGAATGGAGATTAGCTCTCGTGGTGGCTGCTGTTACACCTTTTACGCTCGGTGCAAGCTACTTGAATTTGATTATAAACTTTGGACCAAAGTTAGATAACAAAGCATACGACAAAGCTAGCAGCATCGCTTCCGGTGCAATTTCGAATATAAGGACAGTGACAACATTTTCTTCCCAAGAAGAGATAGTTAAGTTCTTTGATAGATCTTTATTGGAGCCTAGGAAACAATCAGTCAAAAGGTCACAAATTCTAGGCCTCACACTCGGTTTCTCTCAAGGTGCCATGTATTGTGCATACACTTTGACACTTTGGTATGCTGCCTACCTTATCAAACAAGGCCATACAAGTTTTGGTGATGTATATAAAATCTTTCTCATTCTCGTGTTAAGCTCATTTTCAGTCGGACAACTAGCAGGCCTTGCACCAGACACCACCAGGGCTGCAACAGCGATACCTGCCGTGTTTGATATCCTCGATCGGAAGCCAATGGTCGGTAACTTCCGAGATAAAGGTAGAAAAATCAAACGGTCGAAGCAATTAGATATTGAATTGAAAATGATGACATTTGCTTATCCATCTAGGCCTCAAGTGATTGTGTTGAGGGACTTCTATCTAAAGGTCAAGGGTGGTAGCATGGTGGCATTGGTAGGCGGAAGCGGGTCGGGGAAATCAACGGTGATGTGGTTGGTACAAAGGTTTTATGATCCGAACGAAGGGAAAGTAATGATGGCAGGCATAGATTTGAAGGAGCTCAACTTGAAATGGTTGAGAAAACAAATAGCCATGGTGAGTCAAGAGCCTGCTTTGTTTGGCGGAAGTATAAGGGAAAACATCGCATTCGGGAACCCAAATGCCTCGTGGGGCGAGATCGAAGAGGCTGCAAAGGAAGCTGACATCCACAAGTTCATTAGTAGTCTCCCTGAAGGCTATGAAACTCAGGTACTGTCTAACTTAGAATGCAAGTTAAACACATACCCGTTTTAGACACGTACACGACATCAAGTTCGAGTAACACCATAACCATATACTCAATTATCTGTCATAATTTCCCATTTTCTTGCTAAACAGGTAGGGGAGAGCGGGGTACAGTTATCGGGAGGTCAAAAACAAAGGATAGCAATAGCAAGGGCTATACTGAAGAAATCAAGGGTGTTACTTCTTGATGAAGCAAGCAGTGCCCTGGACTTGGAATCAGAGAAACGTATCCAGGATGCACTAAGAAGGGTGTCACAGAGGGCCACCACGATTATAGTTGCACACCGGCTTTCCACGATCCGGAAAGCCAATACGATAGCCGTTGTGAAAGATGGTGCAGTCGTCGAACATGGCAGCCATGAAAAACTTTTAGCTTCGAATGCAGACGGTGTTTATGCTAGCTTGGTTCGAGCCGAAAGAGAAGCCAATGCCTTTGATTGAGATAGAGCTTTTTTTTTTTTTGCTTCTTTTACAAATTCTCGATTTCTGATATTGATTTGATTTTAAGTATATTTCAGTAACTTAATTCGAAAGAATCTACACTTAAATCGTTCATAAATACGTGTTTTAGGATGATTATATTTTGATCACTAAACTCTTAAAACTTATGATATAGTCACTGAACTTTTAATTCATTTTTACTATGTATTATAGTTTAAAAATGTTGTTTGTTTATCATATTCTTCCCAGAACCCCTAAGGGTGATAAAAATTTGTTTTTAAAAATAAGAATAGTGAAAAATGTATTTTGTATCTAGCTTTTCAAAATAAAAATGAAAAAATAATTATTAAATAATTAAAATAAAATATAGTTAGAAAAATATTAGTATAATAAATAAATAAATAAAATAAAAATAAATCAAAATTTTAAAAATGATATTAGAAAGATTCGAACTCGGATTAAAATGAAATTAAAACTAAAACTTGTTTTTATATATTTTTTACATTCTTAAAACATTCAATAAAAGCAATGAAACCATTTTTTACGTTTTCAAATTTTCATTTTTTTTCATTTTCTAAAAATTATTTTCAACCAAATACGATTTTCATGAATTTTTATTTTTCAAGAAAATAAAAATGAAAACGAGCTCTATTTTCCAGAACCAAACAGGCCCTGTTTCTCAGACATCAATGAAAGTTTCATGGAATTATTGCCCGCTTCAGGGTTCAATTACTTCAAATTATGGTATGGTTGGATCAAGTTTGAACACTAGTGGTGCTTCAGGGAGTTCAAATGTTGGTGGAAACTTCGAATGCTTTCCAACTGATTGCCTTCATTTTCTAACTGCTAACATGATCCTATCATTTGAATATATCAATCTCAATTTCTTTTGTTTTATTATTACACATCAACCTTACAGCCTGAAACAAGAACATGGTTATTGATTTCTAGAGGTGACATTGGATGTCGGATTCCGGATCAGATCCTCGGAGAAGAAAGGGAAAACCATTACCAGCGGTTGACAGAACAAGACAACCACATTATCCTCACTGTCACTACTCAAATTTGCAAATGAATGGTTGAGAAGGGTAAGAAATGATTTCAGCTCAGAAAACAATGGAATGATGGAAACTGTTGAATGGTTGTATCAAAAGGTTCATACTTGTTTGGTTAACCATGTGGACTCAGCAGCCTCAGCTCTCAAGAATCGAACTCGATCGCTGTTGAGGGGACTTGTCGATGCATGCAGGATATTCACATCATAAAAACAAGCCGGTGTTAGAAATTTGTAAGCGGAAACATGCGTGACATTAAAACAAAGCAATCTGTAATGAATAAACACTAAACCCGAGTCACGAAACAAATGACCTGCAAGGATGTTCTGCAGTATTGTTGTGGTTACCAAAGGGAGAGAGTTTCCAAGGTGGAGAGCCAAGGCACATGCAAAAGAAAAGACAGTGTACTTGTCTGATAGCTTTAGCATGTGCCCTGCTTCTCCAGCATGGCTTACCCTCTCTTCATTTTCCATTTCTGGTTTGCCAAAACAAAAAGACTGATAAAAATCTTAGAGAATTAGGGAACATTGAAAGGCAGTGAGAATGAGGGTACTTACAAGGGGTTTTATGAAGGCTGAAGTGAAGTAAGATGCAGGAAACTAAGACCCGACAAGGGAGAATGGCAGACAATGAATTGCTGGACAATGTGGCTGATCTTATGGTGGTTTGCTTTTTTAATAGATAAACCCTTGTTTATGCATATATATTTGTTGTTTAAGTTAACCGAAACAGGTTTATGTTGGTTAGCATTTAGGCACACCAGTGGGGTCTAAGCCCTTGTATTAAGTAAGAATCCCCTGATTCTGGCAGACCACCAAACCCATATGATTAGGAGATCCACAAGACCCCAACTGCTAGAGCTCAGCTGTCAACAAGACATTGAGTTAACCTCTTTTAACTCTTGACATCGGAAAAGATCACAACGGAACGTTTGACAGATCAGGTTTTTGCTGTAGCCTCTTTGACAGGGTATTGTTTTCTACCCGGGGTGGTTTCAGTGTTGTTGTAACCTCTTTGTTGGGGTTTGGTTTATACCCAGGTTGGTCCGGGTTTATTCGAGCTTTGATACTAATTGAATTGTTTCACTTGAAAACAGAGATTTCCCAAAAGACCAAAGTCACCATTCATATTTCACATGCTACAAGTGTCTAATAAATGAAAAGACACAAGCTACAGCTGAAAGTTAGATGAGTACACCGAATACATAGACAGAGTAGATTGAGAGAAAGAGTACATTTTTTTTACGATATCAAGGGCGACCTCTCTTGTTGCTGCATGATGGGCATTTGTACTTCTTAATGTGCTCGGCTCTAGCTGGAGTGATCTTCACACACTTCCCATGGAACCACTTTTCGCACACATCACAACAAATCCAGAACTTGTCTGATGCATAGTTCTCCCCACAAGCCCCACACAAGGTCTCCCCATGCTCGTCCTCATCTTCGTCTTCCAACTCTTCCTCCTCCTCATCCTTTGGCTGTGATGTTTTTGGATGCTTTGCCTGAGATTCCTGCTAATCCGAACAAAATCAACAGAAAAACAAACGAATTACTGGAAAGAGGTAGCCATAATGCTTAAGCTGAAAAGGTAAACTTCAATTAGTATAAATGATCACAAGCTACTGTCACTGAAACAATCATGGATAATTGCCACGTACATATTCGTTACAATTATGTATACCGACAAAAAGATTTATGAACAAAATGTCCTTTTTACCGTTTTGGAGTTGGATTTTGATTTGTTGCTACTGTGATCTGAAACCGATGACTTCTCCTTTGTTTGTTTCTTGGCAGCACCGGTTACAACTTCAAAAATTGTCGGAAGATCATTAATCATGTTGAAAAGTCGTTTCCTGTATCAAAGGAGGCATTATATTAGCATACCATTTAAAAGATTTCCATCTTGAGCTTATCAAGCTCCGATAAATTCAATCAAATCCACCAAAACCTTTTTCCATTTTATCCTTTTGGTTCCAAAAGTTGGCCACTTAATAGCAGGCAACCCGCCCCTGATCCTACTGGTGGCAGGCCATAGCCCGGAAGGCCTGCCAAAACTAAGTTACAATACAACAAAAAGATCAAGACCACAATGCCAAAGCATTGGCATTAACTACGCAAGCAAGTTTAACCTACCTGTCAGCTTTATCGAATCCGAATCTTGCACCAAAGTAGAAGGAAAACAGAAAGTAGCCATGCATCGCTGTGGACGGCAACTAAAGATAGCCAGTCCTTTTCTTGCATGCCATCCCTTGCAAAGTTAATACCCAAGGCAGGCTCGGGTAGTTCTGGAGGGACCTCTTCGGCGGGTAAGTTGACTTCCCATTGTTCATTTGGGAAGCCATACAAACGAACATAGCTCATGAACCATACATGGATGCAAATCAACAAACTTACAAACACCGGCAACTAGATAAAAATAGTGAGACATGCTGCAGTTTTCCCTTAAAAGTGAATTACATACCACCCTCGATCTCATAACAGCACACAAAATCACAGCCAGAAAGTAAAATAAAAAAATTTAGGGCCAACAAACTATCATCAGAATGAAACAAACAAAACGAAGCAAGCCTTACCGGGATCACACACTGTTGATAAAATTCTTTAACATCTGCAAAAACAAAAGAACCAAACCCTTAAATCTCAAAAACCATTATTATAAACAGCAAAACCAAAACAAGTCGCACTAAATTCACACATCCATTTATGTTATTTTCAGCTATTTTTTCCCACAAAAAATGAGAGCTGATAAAGTGGAAGTGTTTAGCATAAATACCAATCTCAATATCAAATGCCTGCTTTTTCTTATTGTCCTGATAATAATATGTGCTAAATATTAAATTTAAACTGACAAAGCATCTGCATATTACGTTTATCCCTTCCACATTTTCTCAGAAACCACTTACTCAATTGAAGCAAAGTATAAAATTGAAAAGCCAAAAAGAAATTAAATTGAACTAAAATAAAAGTTCAACAAATCCGAGTTAAATTTGAACTAATAATTTTCTTTAATCCATACATTCTTTAATCAAATTATGGTCAACAAAACTAAAAGTGTAAGCTTTGTAATCAATTTGATTTTTTTTTTAATCTCAAAAGGTAAACAGTAAGATGTAGGATTATAGGTTTACTTTTCCCTTTTACTTCCTGTACAATTTCTCACGAACCAAACAGAGAAAAACAGCAAAGAGAACAGGGAAACACTGAATATAACAGAAAGCAACAGAACCGCATTTTTAAGGAACTCGAAGAACAAGGCAAAGTGAAACCCAAAACAACATTTACTTTCATTTTCAAACTGAATTAAAAGAACGAAACTTTCAATAATTCAAACGGAGTTTCCAAGGAAAAAAGAGTAGCTTTCGGTATCTAATTCGAGTTTTTTTTTCCCTGAGGAAACAAACAGAAAATAAAACCTGTGGTGAGAGCTACGATCATGCCAGCTTTTCGTCCTTTGAAATCCCTAAAAACCTCTTCGACTGTGCGGGGATTGTACTGAGCTCCTCCTCCTCCTTTCCATTTCTCCCTTCCTCTGTTTCGAAGACCCAAAGAACAAAAAGAAAAAAAGATCTCCTTTATTGCTATGAGTCAAATTGAGATACCATTGTTTGTTTTATATTTACATTAAATTTTGGCTTATATAAGTATATAAAGTGCATTAACTTTTTTAAACATATAAAATAATTTTTGATTAAAATAAAATATTTAAAGTATATTTTATAAGTGAAATAAACATTTAAAATATTTTTTAAAATAGAGATTTAAAATATATTATTTTATAAAAAATGAGTATGTATTAAGAATCGAAATGAAAAAATAGATATTTTAAATATTTATTTTAATAAAAAATTATATAATATAAATTTTATTTGATTTAATTAATCAGGTCGAAAAAAATACATCAACATATGATTTATCATGTCGGTCAATATTTACAAGTCTTCGCCCTTGTTTTTCTTTCTCATAGGTCTTTTCCAGCTTCACTATTCATGTTCAACTTAATAAATACATTTGACCGGTTGGTTAAGCCATTCATATAGATTCGATATATTTTTAAAATTTTGGGTTCTTGACATATACTACTTTAAATAATTGAACAAAGTTCTTACAAATTAAGACATAATAATACTTGTCTTACTGTGCAAGAATCTCAATATGCATGTCATATTACCATGTGCTTAATAATGTGACATATCCTTCTAGTCCCATGTGAGTGCCATCAGAGAATCTAAATGTTCATTTCATGTCTATTTCAGCTATCTAATTTCATCAGCACGCATGAATAAATGCAGAAATGGCATACCTTGGAATTGAAAAAGCATGATCTAATTGTCAAGCCATGCATTTTTATCTTTTGTTTTAAATAACACCCCCACCAGTCCCCAATTAACCAAGTTTCTTCGAAAACATAAACGAAAACACACACAGAAAGTTATTTCTCGGCAAGATATAACCGATAGGCGATACAGGTCCATGGTTTGAAACAGTCTATTGCAGATTAAATAGAGCCAAGGATGACTTCCTGCGGAGGCAAAGAAACCAGTTTTTTTTTTTTTTTTTGAACACCAAATGGAGACTGCTCGGATGAGTGCTTGTTAACTTGCCTATCCTCGGAGACGATGGTGGAAATTCCCACCAACTTGCATATCACCAACATGACCGGGAATGGGTCCAGCACTGAGAGAAGGATTGCTGGAGAACCTGAAATTCGGATTCTGGAACATTTCATCATGGTTGGAGGCAGTTGTGACATTGGAGCAAGAGGTGGACAAAGCAGCATCTTTGTAGTTTTCCATATGATGAACTTCGGAGCTGGAGATGTACATGTCTAGTTCATTGCTTGTAGGAATACTGTTCGATTCCTGGAGCATCTTCGTGTTGAGAAAACGCCCACCACTTCCTCTAGCTCGTTTTAAAGCATGAACATGGCGAGACTCATGCAGATATGGCTGCAAACATTTATAAAAGAACTTCTCAGGTTATATCTTCGTTAGCCAAACAACAAGACTATCATCGTAGGTGAAGTTGCAATTCACATGCAGCAAGAAGTAAAAAACTTGAAGCAACATACCTTTCGAACTTTGATGAGTTTGTTCTGAGCCTCAAGTTTAGCACGATGCTGTCTTCGCCTCAGAATAGCCTCATATTGTTTTGCATTAACATAGACTGGTTCATCTTCAGTAAGCTCTAGTGGCAATGGAAGACGAGCAGGGAGCATAGCCATCGTACGAGGTTGAATCTGTCAGCAATATAATATCAAATACCTCAGAAATGGATAACAAAGAAAGTTTTGTCTGGTAAAACGTAGCAAAGGAATAATCGACATAAATGCAATTATCCACTATTCTATGAACCGGTGTTATACCAGAGTGGAGTGCTCATAATCAAACAGACATAAATGCAACATAGAAACGTAACGAACTCAAAATGTTCTTACCATAACTTGTGGTGCATAAGGAGAAGCTACTACACCGTCGAAATACAGATCAGCATAAGGGAGGGGAAGCTGAGCCTGCAGCACGAAAATTGAAATCCAAGACTATGGTGCAATCTAGAATACATAGAAACCAAACCACACGAGTAGTTTAACAAATAACTTACAATTGATTTGTTATAGTCAAGTTGTGAAGGATCCAGCCCATATTCCTGAGTTCCCATTGAGGAGGCTAATTTGGCAGGACCTCCAACAAGCTTCCCATGAGCTTCGTTACCTCCTGATCAGAATATAAGAGAAGTCAGTCCATCAGACCATGAACATGACTTAAAAATCTAACATGTTCATGATAAAAGAATAAAATCCTAGACACTTGATAAGAATCTAAAAAAAATAATCCAAAATATATATCGAGTGAGAAAAATCACAAAGATCTAATCATTATCCCGCACTCATACTTAGGGGTACTGGGCAAATAGAGAGACCTGATGAAGCTGAAACTAAACTTTTGTCGTAAAGAGTGCAATCACCAGCACTAGCCACTTCAGGATAAGATTGACTAGTTGATTGAGTTGATGATGAATCCTGGTCTTGGAACTGAAAATTCAGCAGCTTGGCGTTATTCAAGTAGCGAGGCAGAACTCCCATCTTCAGGCTTAAACCCTCAGACATGCTTGATTGCTGGACATGAGATCCATTTGAGTTCTTCCAAGATGAGCCACCAACAACATAGCTGCAGGTCGAATGAGAACTGATAGCATAGTCCTTTTTGTTTTGCATTGTTGTAGACTAGGAAAGGATCTTTGAAAATGTTGAGAGAAAATCTCCGCCGCTATTTGTTAGTCAGCACATACACCAGTGACCTAGCATCAAACCACACATTATCACAGTGCTTGCTAGATATTTAAATTAGAAAAGAAGGAAAGAAATGATCATAACACGTTTTTCACCAGGTATTCAAAAATTTATTAAACCGACTTAATTCAACTTCAACAAATAAGGGTGAACAAGTATGGAAAGCATATTAACCTTTAAAGCGACCACGGTGTATTTCCAAATTTAGACATAAAATATTTATTGGTGGAAAAAACAAAGGCTCACAAGGACTCTCATGCACATCCATAGTCCGTTAGAGCCATAAAGAAATAAACAAAAGATACATACTTCCAGAAAAAGAATTATTATATAAATAAATAGAAAACTGCATAAGATTGTAGCTCACCATCTGATAATTGATTAATTAGACAATAAGTTTAGAACAAATCTTGTTTTGAGGTGATAATGCCTCACCAGGCATTGAAACTATTATGCAAAAATAACCATAAAACATACATTTTCGTTCACTTCATTTCGATTTTTTCTAAAGAAAATGAATCCTGATATTTAACTAATATCTACTTGGTATTATAATTTTAGAAAATTATTAGCAAAAAAATCCTTCAAATTTTCAATCTAAAATCAAAGGGGTGTAATTATATTCCTATTATCAGCTTTTAGACATTCTCTATTTAGATCTTAGATTCTAATCACTGAGTTGTAACAAAGGAATTTTTATTCGAATCTCTGTGTATTAACAAACAAAGGGATTTAGATTTGAATCGCCGTATAGTAACAGACAAAGGAGCGTGTGATATATTGATATCCGTACAGGTACACACTTTAGCGAGAGCTATGTGGATCACTAGTAACTAGTAATCCTTTCCGTTATTGCCAAATAAATTGGACAATAATCAACTTTAAAATGAAAAGTAAGAGGCGGCTACGTGGATTAGTAGTAATCAGTAATCCTTTCCGTTATCGCCAAATATATCGGACAATAATCAACTTTAAAACGAAGAGTACGAGGTGAAGGAGACCGTTCAATTTTCAAATATCACAATGCAGCAACTTTAAATCATAAGCACATCTACTCAGTTAAGCTACAGGGTGGTGGGACAAGGATGAGGACCAAGGAGACTCTTGAAAACCAGTAAACAGGGAGGGGGTGGAACAGCAGGTGCTAACAGTGAATTGTCTGATACAAAAATACCAAACATTACCAACAATTTACCCCCAAGAACATAAAGGCAGAGAAAGTTGAATTGGATTCTTACTCAAATAAGCTCTACAAGAATCACAAACCCAAAAGCTTTTCCATGCATGCAAATCCAACAACTAAAATTCCCAAAAAAGAGCTCAAAGTTGAACAAAAAAAACCATCAATCAGCTATACAAATGAATTCCAACTCACCATCCCAGGCTCAAAATCCAACCAAATTCAAAGCCTTATAACCTTATAAACACAACAAAAATCTTTCGTAGCATATATATAAAGATACATACATAGATAAGAACTACATAAAACACACAGAAAAAAGAGTAAAAGAATCCAGAAGAACAAAATCCAAGTAGAAAAACAAAGAAAGCGAGAGGAAGTGATATACCTTTGGGATTTTGCTGAAATGGAAGAGAAACAACACTAGAGAGCAATGTTCTATCTTACTGAGCTTGAATTCTGTGCATGTCTCTCCGTTCCTCCCAAACGAAATAAATAGAGAACTTTGTCTCTCCGTTTCACACAAAAAACGCTCCCCTTTTTTTCAGTTTCGGACCTTTTTTGTTTTTATATAATAAACCCAAAAAAGCAAACATCAGCTTGGATAACTCTGTTTACATTTCTTCTGAAACCCCCGTCTAAAAGAAGGAGTGACCTTTTTCAAGTTCAGTAACTCACCGGTCACCACCGTTAGCTCTCCTCCACCACCACCACCACCATCAGCAGCACCACCGCTAGCAGCGTTGCTACATCCACTTCAAAATAGTATCCATTGTTGCTTTTCAAGTTTGGTTTTGAATATTCTATTGAATACATATTTTTTGTTGAGTTGTTTATTTGTCGTGTTCTGCCGAGGTATGATAAAATTGTTTTCTCTCTCGGCAAAAACTGTTGCAATCGTCTTTTTCACCATCAAGTTTCTCACGCGCAATCAGATCGCGTGTATCGTTACTCCCTCCCTGTATTTCATTGAATATTTTTTCTATTTTTTAAAGTTTTACTCTAATTAATTAGATTAATTAGTGTTACATATTTAATTTAATGGATAAATTTTTTAATAAATTTTTTTTACATACATAATATCTTGAACCTGAGACTTATTTATAGAAATACTTTTAATAATATTTATATGAGTGAATTTTTTAATAAATATAAGTAAATATTTGATACACTATAGTTATAAAAAATAATACAATTATATCTATTTTTAAGTTAAAATTAAAATTTTTAATCTTAAAACCTTAACACTTTAATTTTAAAACCCTACAATAATACTATTATGTTGATATTTTCTAGATCATATGATTAAAATTCTCTATTGACATCCTACTTTTCTCTTAAATTATTGATTTAAGATCTTAAAAGAGCAAAATTCTTCTTTCTTTTATCTAAAAATTATTAAAAAAATAAAACCTTAACACTGTAATTTTAAAATTTACGATATAAACCCTTAATTCCTAAATCATAAACTAAAACTTTAAAACTTTTAACATACTTTTTCTTTAAAATTTAAAATTAATATATAATATAATCTTAAACTCTAAATTTTAAATTTTATAAACTAAATTCTTAAACTATGCAGAAAAAAATGTGAAGCCTAATCTATACATGTATTAATGTTTGATTCATACTAAAATATTAAAAAAATATACGTCTAAACTAGATAAGTTTTTAAGTAAAAAAACAACGTTTTCTTTTTCTTTTTTGTTTCAATGCTCTTCTGATTTTGCTTTCGTTTAAAGTTGGTGCTTTGACCAGTGTTTCCTTTGCTTATTAGGATACTGTTTTCATAGTTAATTGATCTTGACAAAATAAATTTCTTACCAGTGAGTTTGCCTTTATTTTTGCCTCTATTTTTCAAGGGTTTATCTAACACATAAGGTGTAAAATTTTATAAGACACGAAATACGGAATTGAAAATATTATACTCTGATAATATTTTAGGTTGGTAGTTAAGTATCGAAACTTAGTTTCGAGTCTCGATATTTATCGTTTCTGATAACATTTTAGTTTTCTATTAAGTACCGAAACTTGTCTAGCATAAAGCTTTTGAAAGCCTCACAAACTGCTTGACATTCACTAGCAACTGGGATAGATATGGGACTGTAAAGAAGGGGAAATCAGCAAAACCTTCGCTATAACTTGCACAGGTTCTTTGGCCAGGTTTGTCGCCTCGCAAGGAACTATCTTTTTTCAAGCGAGCCATTTTCAAGATGATTCCTGAAACGGCAAGGAGTGAATGTTAAGAAGACAACATTGATTCCAAAGTTAATCTGTTTGGAGAAGAATTCTCTGGGGAACCAAATTTGTAAAACTAATTAAAGATGCATGATTACAATTAAAGAAACGAAACCATGTAAATGATCATACCAAAATTGTTTTCAGCATCAGTTGCATGAAATATTCCAGTGTAAATTGATCCATTTTTCACATGGACTTCAACCGGATGCCCCGTAAGACATGTTGTCGGTTAGTTCGATCAAGGGAAGAACTTTCATAACCTCAAGTCCTCCCACTAGCCAGTTCACCTATACCAAGTAGTATTAGGTGAATATAATTAAACAGAAAGAAAATGAGATTACAGAATTATGACCTGAAGTTTGTGTTCTTACAGAAAATGGGGTTACAGAATTATACCAAGTTTGTGTTCTCCACCCTCTTCGATGTCCAAATCCATTAGCTTGTTGCACATTCATCTTAGAAGAAAAGGTAACAAATAAGTTTTTACAGTATAAATTCAATACTTCCAAGATCAAATTCTAAAAGATTAGCACTTAAAACATCAAAACTGATTAGTTTTAACAATAATTAAGTGGGCTTAAAAAACCAGTGAATCATAAAACCTAAAAATTATGCCAATAACAGAGCATATCCTCTCTTTCTTGTGCAGTTCCATGAAAAGCATACATGCATGTGTTTGAATCAAAAATGAAAAAGCAAGATGGCAGCCAGCCACACCAATGCTAAAATTTATTGGCTCACTTTCAATCTTACTGACCATAAAACTTTTATCCTTCAAACCCAGAGTGGATCAAGCTTTAGCAATACACCAAATATACCATCTTTCTTTATATTGCTAATCCAAAACTTTCCAGTTTCCACCCAGGTATGTAACCTAAACCTATTGGGATAAACAGCAATTCAATGACACAATTCACTGGTTATCCATGTAAAAATATCACCCACAATATATGCACACATCTCATGCTGCAAGTTAGCCCCAAGTGCTGGAGATCACAAACCTCACATAACAAGAATGGCAACACTTGAGAGAGCATAAACTCTTTATTTTCTAGCCACGAAGAGCTTAGCTAATCAACCGAAACTAAGAGTCGCACAAAATTACCAGCATCAAAACTGAAAGCTAAACTTTATTCTTTGAATTAAAGGAGATCAATCTCAAAACCGAAGAACCAGGCCACAATGCGAACGTAAAATCCCAATTCTACCGCAAGATCTCAAATAAGAAATCAAATCAAAGCGAAACAAATAAGTTATAATCCTCAATTACAAAGTATGTACAATCTGCATAAGTGGAAAACAACATTTTCATCTCTAAAACCCTAAATGAGAGTTTATAACAGCCAAGTAGCCTCTA
The DNA here is from genome assembly GCA_035048815.1 of Abelmoschus esculentus. Classification (NCBI taxonomy): domain Eukaryota; kingdom Viridiplantae; phylum Streptophyta; class Magnoliopsida; order Malvales; family Malvaceae; genus Abelmoschus; species Abelmoschus esculentus. The sequence continues at coordinate 19,701,141 of JAUCBN010000015.1, read as the reverse complement.
AGACTAGAACTTCCAAAAAATGCAATCGAATTCAAATTTTACCACAAGAACCACGAAAAATCGATGATGAAAACGCAAGTTGGATAAGCAATAAGAGGGAACGCCAGCCTTACCTTGATAAGATTTTTAACCAGTCGATAATTAAGGCGGGAAATCGATGGTTATCGGATTGTGGGAACAATGGGAAACTGACTCAGTGAGTTGGGTTTAACGAGTAATGGTTTTTATTTAATAAAATGGCTCTCGAATTGTGATCGAGAGAGAAATGGAACATGATATATTTATGTACTAAACATGTAATTATACATATTATTTCTCTATTATTTTTTAAGAGCAAATAGTTATATTAAAATTATTTTAATAATTATATGATATATTTATTAAAATTTAAAATATAATGATTATATCAACGTTAATTTATAATTAAATAATCATTTATGTAGTACAACATTTCATAGGGGCAAATCAGTCATTAAGGCGAGCCCAGATTAGGAATTGAGGAAATATTTCAAAAATCAAAACCTTTCTTGTTCTTTTATTAAAGCCGTTCATCCTCAAAGCAAACCCTAGTTTTCTCTTTTCAAAGGGTTTTAATAGTAACAATATAAGAATACTGATAAAACATCAAGAAATCGAAGAAACCCTCTTGATAATCTAAATGGAATTTTGATTATCGAACTGGGTTTTATTTGTTATATAAGATAGTAGCGTGGAAAGTGAGAAAGTCAGTGTCTTTTCTTTTTCTTTCTTTTTCTTTGCGGTATTCTGAAACAAAGAGATGGTAAGTGGGGCAAGAACCGACGGACATATATCAGCGGGAGTGAGCAAGACAATACAGTCAATCAAGGAAATAGTTGGTAATCACTCTGATGATGATATCTACGTTGCCTTGAAAGAGGCCAACATGGATCCTAATGAAACTGCCCACAAGTTGCTTCATCAAGGTTACCCTTTTTATTCTCTTCTTCTGTTGTTTTTGCATTTATTTTTAGTGTTTTGTAAATGGGTTCTGTTTGCTTTTGTAGTTGGTGCCTGGACTTCGGGGTCAAGTTTGCTCTAGATCTTGTTGCGCTTACTTTTGGGAGTTATTTTAGGGTTTTATCGTGTTTTAGGGAATCTGGGTTGTTTTACTGTGTTGTTTTGGTGTGTGAAAGTTAATCATTGTTTTATAATCTTTTATAAGTGATTTCAATGCTTGGCAAGTCCGTAGCATATACCTTTGTATGTTATGAAAATGACATTGGGATCCTCGTTGAATATCATTCAATTATAATCTTTTATAAGTGATTTCAATTCTTGACAAGTAGCTATGTTTTCTTTGTCACCAAATTTGTAAATTGGTCAAAGCTCTTATGAGGTCTCAAAGATGATAATATATGTATTATGGGAAGATGCATGTTGTTTCAGATTGTCTCTTTCGTTTAGGTGAGATTTTACATTCACTTCTATCAATGTTTCTTATTTACTTTCAGTCTAATTGTTTCTTCTCAGATACATTTCATGTCGTAAGGAGAAAAAGAGATCCGAAGAAAGAGGTATAATCTTGTATATCATCTTCAATAGTTTTTCAGTAAAAAAAATTCTATGCTAGTTTGTGTTTTTTAGCAAGAGAATCATGTTCTACAATGTTGTATTTCTTAAGTTTTGCCTGTTGATTTGCAAAGATCCTCTGTATTTGATGGGTGCTTATTTCTTTTTCTTATGCCTTAGTTGTTCTGTTTCATTCTGCCATTAATTTATATATGATATTTAAGCATATGATTGATTTTGTATCCTCAGAGATTGAGACAATGCCACCATGGATAATGCAATATTACTTGTTGCATCTTGAAATCCAAACTGCTTGAGGGGGTTGTGTACAAAGTTTTTCTGAACTATTGTTTCTTTATGAATTTATGATAGAGCATTGAGCACAAAGGTTCCATGGATCCTAGAAAATTTTCCGAGAATGAAGGGATGAGATTTCATACATATCCTGGACGGGGTTCTCGAAGAGGAGGCTATACTCGGACTGCTTTGCCTCGTAATGCAGTAGTCAATAGAGAGTTTCGTGTTGTGAGGGACAACAGAGTTAATCAAAATACAAATAAAGATGCAAAGCTTCCTTTATCACAATGCTCAAGTTCTTTAAATGAGCAAGTGCCCATGAATGTTGCTGAAAAGGGGTATGCTATTTGGTAGTTATTTATTTCTGTTTGCTTGTTGCACACTAATCTTGATTTATTCTCTTGTTCATTTTTCCTGTATTTACCGATACCATAATTATTGTGGAATAGTGAACACTGAGTATCCCCATTGTATTACCATTGTGCAGTTCATCACGAACTCCTAACAATCAGAGACCCGTTAGTTCTCAAAGTTCATCTCAAACTTCTAGTGCACCATCAAGTTCACATGCCAGGCGTGTTTTAGATGCAAATTCAGGTGGTGTTTCTAGGAAAGAAATATCAGAGGAAAAGCGGAATTTTATTCCTAATGTTGCTTTGCGGTCACAGGCAGTGAAACCCAATAACTTTCAAGCACATTCTGGCACTCAATCAACTAGCAGCTCTGTTGTTGGGGTTTATTCGTCATCTACGGATCCTGTTCATGTGCCTTCTCCTGATTCCAGATCATCCGGTGCTGTTGGAGCTATCAAGCGTGTAGTTGGGGTTGTCGGTGTTCGCCGTCATCCTCCCGAAAAGGCTGGCAAAGGTTCATCTGGAACAAATACTCCTTCCAATTCACTTGTAGGAAGGCCCGCTTCATCAGAGGCATTTCGACCTTTTCCTGCAATTCCCAGAGCAGACCGGGAGGCCCGGAATAGTCATAATAGTGCAGCTGAATCTGCCATGTCTGGGAGCAGGTCATTTGTGAGCAATTCGTATTGGAGCAGGCAACATCAACAGGTTTTAGTTCATCAAAAAGGTACTCTTCTCTTTTCACTTAATTTTAAGCTTCTTGAAAGCCTGAGGAACATTTATGTGTGTCGAGGTTAAGTATCCAAGGATGCAAGAGACTGACAACCAGTGATAGAATTGTATATCAAGTGTCTATGCCTCTTTGCGGTACCTTAGAAGCTTTTCATTCTAGTTATGTACATCTCCATTGACCTCGCTGGTATTGCTTTAAACTATTTCCTTAGCAAATGGCTGTTAATAAGTTGTAGCTATTATATCACTTGATTTTAATTTATTTCTGAAGCTTATGTTAAAGTTCATCATTCAAATTTGATGTAGCTAACCAACATAACAAAGAGTGGAAACCAAAATCAAGCCAAAAGTTGCGAGTTAATAGTCCTGGAGTTATTGGAACACCCAAGAAGCCTGCTTCACCCCCAGCTGATGATGCCAAGGACTTGGGTTCTGAAACTGCTAAATTGCAAGAGAAGTTTTCTCAAGTTAATATCCATGAAAATGAAAATGTCATCATAGCACAGCACATTCGTGTCCTGGAGAATGATCGCCATCTACTTACCTTCGGAAGCTTTGGAGTGGAACCTGATTCATCAAGGAATTTTGTTCCTGGTTTTCATGGCTCTGGTGTTGCAGAAGACTCAAATGGGGAATCTGCTGCAAGGTTGTCCTTTTCTCCCCAATAGTTACATTTGAGTTTAGAGTTCAAATCTTGTTCTAGCTTTGAGACCCAGTTTCTGATGATGATTCTACTTTTATTTGCTCTAAGCAGTTTGCCTGTGCCTCCTCCTGATACTTCTAGTGATGATGATACTGCTGGCAAGCACATTAACGTTTTAGATGATCAACTTAGAGATTCTGGATCTGACTCTCCACCAAGCAGTTTGCCTGTGCCTCCTCCTGATACTTCTAGTCCCCAGAATGTTGGCAGTTATGTCGATATTGGAATGGTCCAGGATAACACTCAATCCTGTGCTCCTTCGGAGTCGCAACAGCATCAAGCTCCTCCTGAATTACCTGGATTTTCGGTAAGCACAATCTTGTAAACATCGACTTGTGTCATATCCTGAATGAGTATTTCTGAAATTTATATGTTGCTGAAACTGGCATAAAGTAACCTTGAATTCAGGAATAATTAGCTTTTTCTTCATTGGTCCTTAAAATGTAATTTTCTAATAGTGTTGTCTTGATAGCAGACATATGATCCCCAAACTGGTTATGATTTTCCATATTTTAGACCCTCAGTAGATGAAACTGCAAGGGGACAGGGTTTGCTATCTCCGCAAGAGGTTAGTGCCAGTAGCATACATATAAGTACTAGTATTCATTCCCAAAAAGGCTTTCTGTTTTTATCACTTGAATTGATGAAAATTTTAAATGATACTTAGGTCTTAAGCATGCATGCTGCCAACACCCCTGCATCAACAATACCAATGGTGCAGCAGCAACAACCTCCAGTAGCACAGATGTATCCTCAAGTTCACATGCCCCATTTCGCTAATCTTATTCCGTATCGTCAGTTTGTGTCCCCAATTTATCTGCCGCAGATGGCGATGCCAGGTTATTCCAGCAACCCTGCTTTTCCGTATCCATCAAATGGCAGCAGCTACTTGGTCATGCCAGGGGGTAGCACTCATATTGGTGCAAATGGCATCAAGTATGGAATTCAACAGTTCAAACCAGTCCCTGCAGGCAGTCCGTCTGGGTTTGGAAATTTTACGAGTGCATCTGGGTATGCAATCAATGCTCCTGGCTTAGTTGGGGGTGCAGCTGGTCTTGAAGATTCGTCTCGGACCAAATATAAAGATGGCAATATCTATGTTCAAAATCAACAGGTAAATACTTATTCGCTCTAATAACATTAGAGTATGGGTCACTGATAAACTAGAATTTAAGGACTTAGTTTCTGATATTTGAGGTTTCTTTAATGTTCTGTTCCACCTTGGTTTGCTTTGATATTATTTATTGAGCCGGGTCTTACATCTTTGGATTTGGACCCTCTTCAATACGTCTTCATCCGTTTTTTCCTATGCATGCACCCATGGTCCTTGATACATGAGGAGCTGCAATGAATGAGTATGCCTGACACATGTGAATTACGATGAAGATATATTTGACCAATAATGAACAAAAAAGTAATCGAGACGTTCTCATCCATACCCATAAGTTTTATTGTTTTGATTTTTGCATGTGGATGAGCATAGACTTTCATTATTGATCGAGTCCTGATATATTTCTGTTTATATATTTCACTTGGGTTGTTCGATTGCCACTGCCTCTTTGCTAACTGCATTGTTATTCTACAGACCGACACATCAGATCTCTGGATGCAGAATCCAAGGGAGCTACCAAACATGCAATCTGCTGCATACTACAGCATGCCACAAACACCACATGGTTATATGCCATCTCACACAGACCATGCTTCTTTTAATGCTGCTGCTGCAGCACAATCTTCTCACATGCAATTCTCAGGTTTGTACCATCCTCCACCACAGCCTGGTGCAATGGCAAACCCACATCATCTAAATTCTGCAATGGGAGCCAATGTTGGTTTTGGGGTTGCTCCAACTGCTCCCGGGGCTCAAGTAGGTGCATACCAGCAGCCTCAATTGGGTCATCTTAACTGGACATCGAACTTCTGAATGGTATCAAGCTAACCCTTTCTCTTGTAAGGGAGTGAAGTATCTATAGGAAGTTCTGAAATTTCTTTGTGCTATAACCCACAATCTTTTTAATTCAATGTGTTCAATCTCCAGCTCTACTTAATTTCTCTAAGCCATTGATGTGCTCTACTTAAAAAGAAAAAAAAAATCAGAACTTCTAACTAGTTACAACAACCCAATGCGGTCAATTCATCTAAGTTGATTTTCATAATTCATTAATGTGTAATGTATCACTCAAGTCATAAATCCATATATGTGCCTTTGTTTCATCCCATCCTATTCATCCATTTACCCTATTCATCCATAAAAAATGTGGGGCAAATTCCAAATAAATTAGAAAGGGGGGTCAATTAGGTATATATGCCAATTACTATCAATAAAATCTCTATATTTTTTTTATAAAAAATTGGGGCAGCTGCCCTCCACCTCTGCATAGTTATCAAGTATATTCCATGTTCATAACAAATTGTGATACCTTTCTTAGTTATGACATTACAGAACAGTATGATTATTATTTGCATTAATATATAATCCCCTGCATGCACAATTACATTGCTGATTTGCTGCCAAAGGCTGGAGCTTTAGCATAGGATCATACTAACATAAAAAAGGGTTAAATTGTATTTTCGATGATCACGGTAATATTACAATATTACTAACGAACATAGCAACTCATGATTTTCCTAATCTCCACTTGCCTCTTTAATTTTTCACGGTTCTGTTCCTATTTCACAATACAAAGGTTCTTTTCATAAATCATGTGGACAATATAAATAAAGATTAATCGAGCTTGTGATATAATAGCCGACACTAAATCTTAAATTTATCATCTAAAATTTTTCAATAAGATATTATGCAAAAATTGTAAAACTAGTAAGTTGTTTAAGTTTAGTGTTTTATAATTTAGAGTTTAAATATTTTCGACTAGACTCAATCTTAGTATATAAATATAATACCACTCTACTAGTCTCTCAGCCCGTCTTCTCTGTTTCTCTCTGTTTTCAGGCGTGGCTTTTGGCTTTCATTACTCTTCTCTTTTTCTCTCTCTGGAAGCCACCAAGATTAACCCATTAAATAAAAATGTCTTCTTCTCTTTTCCAAACACTTCTCTTTTTCCCAATGTCTATTTGTTTCTTTCACATAATTAATCATGGCCATTAATATATGTCTTTAGCTTGCTGTTCCCAGATCTTCACACCATACTCTTCCAACCAGACAAGAAAGACCAAACAACATAATTCAATTCACACTGTTCCCAGAAAACAAGTCTTTCTCGTCGTCTCTTCTAGATTCCATCTACCGTTCAATCGACGAATCCAACGGTGTTAATCGAGACGGAGAGCTGATTTTTCACAGAGACAAGACCATCATGAGGAAGAAGAAGCAAAGCAGTAATATACTGAAACACGAAGAACTGAATAATAGTGTTGGACGCAGGGATTTAAATTGCGGTTATGGTGGAATTAAGGCGTTTGGGATTGATCCGATGTTGCTGAATTCGAGCTCTACGTCATCAGGTTCGAGCTGCGGCGGTGGGTTTTCGTCGTCCGAGTCAGATTTATTTTACAGTGCGAAATCAAAGTCATACCGTCGTTGTCTCATTGCCATAGGCCGAAACCTAAACCGATTCGGACAAGTATTTTCCCAGCTCCCAAACACGACGTGCTCGGAAGAAATGTGCATGGCAATGTTCCGACACAAAAGGCGCCTAAGCATGGAGCTGGTGGGTTCATAAGAACAAAATCCAAGGCCATGAAGATTTACAGTGACCTGAAAAAGATCAAGCAACCGATATCTCCGGGAGGAAAACTAGCAAGCTTTATTAACTCGTTGTTCACTTCCGGAAGTCCGAAGAACACGAAAAAATTGACGTCGGAACAACCGGCGTCAATACGTTCTTCGGCCTCCTCGTTTTCTAAATCATGTTTATGGACGACAAAAACTTCGTTAAAAGAAAATATCGGTACAAAAACAAAGAGATCAGTTCGATTTTATCCGGTTAACATCATTGTCGACGAGGATTCGAAGTCGTATGAAAACCTTAAAATTCTCCACGAAAATGAGATCGAGTATCGGTACCGCACCATCGAAGAGAACCGTAGGGTTGCGGAATCAGCAAGGGAGCTTTTAAATAATTACCGAAAGCATAAGAATGAAGAATACGATACGAAAGATATCGACGACGATAACAATGACGATACAGCTAGTTATGCAAGTTCGGATCTATTCGAATTGGATAATCTCTCGGCCATTGGTAATGAAAGGTATTTAGAAGAATTGCCTGTGTATGAAACAACCCATTTAGATACTAATCGAGCCATTGCTAAAGGTTTGATTATGTAATATCTAAATAATTTGGGGGTTTACATGAAAATAATAAAAATATTATGCCATAAATTAATGACTCCCATCTTTTCAATTCTTATTAGTAGTATTCTTTGCTCTAGCTTTCATCATTTACTTAGATTTCCATAAACATAGACAAAAAGACATGAAAACAAATAAAGGGTAAATTTTGGTTTTGGTCCCTTTATTATGTTCAAAATTATGATTGAAAATGACTAAATTTAATAATTCTTAAACTTTTTATAATTTTATACTGGTCCCAAAAGAAGATGACAAAAGATCTAATCTTTGATTCTCAAAGTTCTTACTTTCAAATCTTGTTGGTTTCCATATAGGAGCAAAAATGGTTGAAAATGATATCCACCATTGACCTAACCTATTAAAATATTTATTTATATTTAAAATTAATAAATAAAAATATTATGATTTTCGTCCTTTTATTATGTTTAAATTCGAGATCTACTCGCTCTAGTTTAATTTGATATTGTTTGGTCCTTTATTTCTAAGACGAATTATTTAGTTCAAAAAATCAACACCGTTAATTATTACGAAACATAAACTGATTTATGATCGGAATATATTCGAATCTAGAATAGATTAACTCTTGGTAGAACTCAAATGTACATGATTAAAGAAAAGATACGCACTAAATCCTAAATTTCAGTGTAATAGAAGGACCAAAACAATAACACAGATTTTTTTAAATAATTACCTTAAATAAATAAATGATGATGAGTTATTTTATTTTATTCAAAAGAAAGTAAGATGTTTAAGAGGACCACTAAATCTTAACAGTACTTTGATACCCTAACTAAGTCATAATAACACATATATACATGCTTAATTAATTAATTAATAGGTGAAGAGTTGATTGCGGAACACACAAATTAACTAACTCTATAATTTAAGTAAGCAATTTGGTTATGTATAAGTAAGCTTAAGTTCGAGATGTGTACGTAAAAAAAAATTATTAAAAAATTCACTTATTAAAATTAGGTGTACGATACGGATTAAGTCGGAATAATCAGGACGAGACCTTAGAAATCGAAAGATAAATAAAAAAAACTTTTAAGTGGATTAAAAAATTAGTTTTAGGGCCACGTGGAGTGGTGGACAGCGTGTACAAAAGCTGTCGCGCATGCACACGTGTGAACCTTTCTTTGCTTAAGATACGCTAATCACATTTTTTAAAAAAAACTCTAACCCTATTTACTTAGTATTAAAAATATATTTTGTCCCCCCTTCAAAAAGTTTAGCCTCCTGATATAAAATTTGGGTCATTCAATTTTTTTATATTAAATCGGTTAGTAATTTATTTAGTTAATTGAAATATTCATCTCGATTCGAGTAATAATTTTTTTATTTTGTTTAGTAAAACTATAAATTTTATTAATATATTAAAATAAACAAATTGTTAGTGCTTCGTGGGTGATATCATTCCTCCTGCCCTTCATGAGATGATGACATTAGAGCATGAGTTTTGATTAATTAGTACATAAACAAGAACAAAATGATGATCTTGGCATGATCATTACAGTAATTTCTTTAATCCTAAAGATAAAGACTTTATACAATAAATTATACAGAATTTTCAAAATCTTGACGATGACTCTGTGAGTTGGGTAATTATTCCGAACCAATGGAAGCCATGCACACGAGAAAGATAGCAGTACTGTTAAAACTCAGAAACCTTTCTCTTCTTTTCATTCGAGAAAATTCATGCAATATTCATAAAGAATATTATATTTTTAAAGAGATATTTTAGATTCGAATTTTAAAAATATTATTATTGAGAAGTAGAAGTATAACTTTCGAACATGAATTATATCAGTCATGTCATGTGTCCATATATTTTTGTTCAAAAACGTTGGCATTTTCTGGATCCATCTACGTGATTCATCATACCCCTCGATGATCAGAAAAAGATGGTGTTTGAGACAGACAACTACCTAAGGTTTAAAGAAAGAAAAAGACAGCGAGACACGGCTTGTATGAACACTACAGAAACGTTGCCTGTTGCCTGTTGCCTGTTGGATGTGGCAAATGGCAGGCTTCAAGGGCTCGAAAATGAAATCAACTCACACCTCAGATATGTCGGCAGACTTTGATCTTTTTTTCGATCTCTCTCGGTCCATCATGTCCTACCAAAAATGAAAAAGAAATTTACTATTTCAACAAGTGATCATAAACAGTATTATTAGTTATATATAACCCCCTTTTCCCATGACAGTAAGTTGAAGAGAGACTGACATCTCCACACCAGACCAAGTCTTCAAACTGAAACGTTGCCTTTATTGGGACCTATATTAAATGAAAGTCAACATCAAAGTTGGGAGCTGTAGATTTCACAGAGAACAGACAAAACAAGAACATCAAAGTTGGGAGGTGTAGCCTGTAGGATATGTAGGCGAGTAGGAGTGAAATCAGGCGCTCAAATTTCGGCTAATAGAACACCATGTGTTAGGTGTTGGTTTAGGGTCATTTTCCTAGATCAAATGATTGTGCTTTTGATAAACCATTGGGACTCCTTTACTTGATTCAGACTTGAAACGAAAAGGAAAAAACACTTTGAATAGAGAAGGAATACACATTAATGTAATTAATACGACAAAAGAAAGGGGTATATTTGTTTTGTTTTGTTTTGTTATATTAATGTAGTGTAAGAGTTTAGTTAGATTTATGTGTGTTTGGTTTTTTAATAATTTAAAGATGATTATAAAGTAATATTTGTTTATAAATATTTTTAATTTTTTAATGATATATATTTTATAGATATTACGATTAAACTTGAGTTTTTATGATGAATATTATTTATTTTTTTATTTCAACTACTTTTCTAACATCATGGGAATTGGCCGGCTGAAGGATGGAAAATAATCTTTAGGTATCTGTCTTTCTTGATTTGAGGTTTATTATGGTTAATAATTTTGTCATATGAATTTTGTATGGGATATAATTATTTTAATATAAATAAAATATGACATTTAATATCTTTACGTGCCACATCATTTTTCTCTACTTTATGAATAGGGGCGGAGCTAGAAATTTTTTTAAAGGGTGTCATTTTTTTTAATATTATTTAAAAAGAATTAATTATTTATAGAGAGGTGTCAATTATATATATTTTTAATTTTTTATTTATAAATTATATAAAAAATATATGATTTTTCAAAAATTTTGGGGTGTCCATGCACGTGGCTCCACCCATGCTTATGAAGTCCTATTGTTGATTTATATTTATACAATTATATCTTGAAAATATTCTAAAAATCATGTTTAAAGGGTCAGAACCAACCAAAGATGACCAATTGTAGCATTATTGATGGCACAAGTACATTAATATAAGGCAAATCAGAATTACGAGAAAATAACTTACATATTCATTATATATTGATCCTTTTCAGGATACTCAAATCAGATTTTGTTTACATCAAGCCCTTCAATTGTAACTTAATATATATGTGATACGAAGAATTGTATGTTATATATGATTATATAAAATCATTTAAATTTAAAGTAATTAATATTAAAATATTATGATAAATTTAAATTAAAACTAAATAATACCATGACACTAAATATTTACAATTAAATTTGAACAAAACTTAAACAACTAAACTAAACTTAACTTAAATTTCATAAACTCAACTCAACTCAACTTAACTTAAATTTCATAAACTCAACTCAACAAAATTTCAAGTAAAACTTGAGTTATAAAATAAGACTCGACTAAAGTAAAACTTGAGTTATAAAATAAGACTCGACTAACTCAAATTCTTTTAACTCTAACTCCAAACGTTATCATCTATAATTTTTTATGAGTATAGAAATTTGCTTTCAAATCTTCGATTAGTAATTTAGGTTAGCAAATACTACTAGTAGAGTTTGGGGTTGGCTACTTGCGGAGGCGTTGGGTGTGACTCCACGATGAAGCTATCGGGGTATGCTCCACCTTGGAAGCGGAACTATGAAGTAGTTATGAAGGTTTAACAACTGCATGGAACTTCAGATAAACTCGAATAATTGCTCGTAAGTTTGATTCCTCGCGTGCAGTGAACCCAGTTGCTGATATGATGGTTAGATTCATGCTCGCTCCGTCGCTTCTTGGATCCTCCGCAGGCAGTGCAGGAGGCGTTAAACAAGGATATAGAGAGCAGTAGCCTAAGAAAAAGAACTCACAGGTTCCCAATTTTTCAACAGGAAGAAAACTTCTAGCTAGCATTTAACACTGCTATACGTTATCACATGCTTCTCTTTCCCATCCACATTTCCCCCAGAGAACTAGTCTAGTATTTCTAGTTTAGACAACTAAAATCTATGTATTTACAATGTTACAGCCTACAGGTATCCTGGTCTTGTTTCATTGACACTTCCCACACCACCGCCACATGCCAACAGCTTGCTCGCACTGAGATTTGGTGATGGACCCTGTGCCTGCATATCGGCAAGCTCTCTCACGCGTAACAAAATGGGTGCTGGAATGGGCATCGAAGGATGCTTCCGCGAATTTGCCTGCATCCCCATACACAACAAAGCTATAAATGTATAGGAATGAATCGGACTACACATGTGTGTGTATTGAACTTACAACTTTCGACTATATAAAGAGTTAGGATACATCAGAATCAATCAACAGAAACACTGAACTGTATAACTAACTCAACTACTTCAACTCAAACTAAATCAACCGAAACTACTTCAATCAGTACAAAGCGGATGATTCAGGGGAAATATTTCGTATGCACAACACCATTGAGAAAAAAAAGAGATGATATCTCACCCCTTTGTCCACAGGTGTCTGGGCAAGGCTAGCTTTCAGCAGATTCCGCCATTTGTCCTGCAAAATAACATTATCCTTCCCAGAGTTCCTTATGTTCAACCAAAACAAAAAGCTGCATTTTTTAACCAGTGGTTTACTGAAAAAAGTACCCTATGCATACCTTGAGATCAACAGAGGTTCTATACGAATAGGATGCAAAGGCAAGCCTTTTAATCTCAGACCAACGGCCAGCACCATACTTAGACACACCCTCAATTAACTTCATGACCTCAGAAAGGGTCCAAGCTCGATGATGTTTCCTTCTAATTCCACCTTTAGCTGTTGGCACTGTAACAACATTATCATCTGAAGTATCTCCAGATGGATCTACATATTTTAACTCCATATTCTCCCCCCGATCGGTTGCTGACTTCTCTTTATTTGATTCAGCTGCAAACTGAGTGTAGAAATAGGATGTTCAACAAGCAAATAGAGTTCAGTTTCAATCATCTAAAATAGGTACAAGGTGTAACATGGTTCATGTGGTAGATATCATTTACTCTTTTCACCTGATGAGGAGCTTGCTCGGGACTAGATTTGGCTTCCAAAACTTGGTGCATACTCTCATTGCCCATCTGAGAGCCATGTACATCTAGGCCCCCCTTTATAAATGTAGCTGTCATGCTCATGCCACTCGGATGGAATTTCTGTACAAGGCAATTCAGGTTGCATCAATACCATAACGTTTACCATCTACAAAGATACCGGTAACACGTGATAGGTTTCCAATAAAGCAAGAGTGAACACCCTTTCGGTAAAAGATGTGTCAAAGCAAAAGGTAAAAGCACATTCAACTCACGGATGATACTTGACTTCAGGAAATTTAGGAGTTACTGTTTATCTACCAAGTTGAAAATGCTCAGGTCAGAAATGAATGTGATGAATAAAGCAATAAACAAACTAGAGCTGCAAGAGACACATTCACACTTTTCCAGAAGCATATGAAAGCTAGAAGGGAACATATGGATGTTCCTTGCAAAAGCAAACATCTAATTAAGAGACCTAGATATATAAAGCCAAAACCATATTGAGATAGAAAACCACCAAATATTTTTCACATACCAGAAGTGCCATGACATTCTTCCTTGGTCGGCTTCTTCGAACACGATAAACACATGGAACCTGAATCCCAAATCCCCCAAGGGAATCCAACCTCATGATAACAGTTCTCCCTTCCAAGGACACATTTCTAGCAAGCCTAGACTGAGATTTTGAAGGCAAGGGTCTAAGCTCAATGTTTTTAGTTGAAGGAAGTAACCTGGCACTGTTGCCACTGTACTCTTTGGACTCTGCTTCGGAAAGTTCTTCAATATACCGCTTTGTTGGCTTCCGGACTCTCTTTGCAGCTCTCTGATCTGCAGCAAGATCTTCATTTGCAAAATTGTTTTCCACAACATTATTTCCTGATCTCAACGCTGAAACAGTCTGATGCTCATCAATTTGACTACTAAGGGTGTTGACCATGTCCCCATATTCAACTGCAACTGCTGGGAATTCTTTCTCAGTGACAAGATTCACATTGTTAGCACTATCTTTGTTATCATTTTTCACCAATTTATTGTCTTTAATTACAAAAGTTGTAGTTGAAACATCACAAGAATTAGTCAATCCCATGGCAATCCTTCTTTTAAGCCACAGCTTGTCCTTAACAGTTGTGTCTCGCCCAAATGTTGCCTTGAAAACTTCATGAAGTTCTCTAATTGATAAATTATCCAAGCATATCTCACCCTTCAACTTGGAAAAATCAGGTTTTGAACTAATACAGCCTGCAGAAGTTGATGATCCACCTTGTATTGGCCCATCCAGAGGCTTTAAGCACACCCCAACACTCCCAGGTTGACTAGCTTGATCGTCACTCAAGCTTTGTTCTCCACAAGGAACAGTTTCCTGCCAAAGAGTTCAAGATAGGAACTTCTCAGGCAATTTATTATGATGTTCAGACCAGTGGCAGTCTACATTCATATAAAAAGAAGAATCAAGAGGTAGACATGCTAAGCAGAGCCTCTCTTAATGTTTGACTTTGTGCAACATTTCTTCAATGTGTCATACGAGATATTAAGGCCAAATTGGATCCAAGATGATTACTAGTTCAATTAATGCTAAAACATTTAACTTCAAATTGATCACGTGCTTGAAGATGTACAAGTAGAGGAACAAAACAAAGAAAGATCAAAAGTGGTGAAAAAATAACTTAAAAACTATAGTAGTATACAGAATAATGTGAAGAAATAGTATTTATCACCCCTCCCACAAGCCATGTTAGAATACGTAGCATCTTTAACAACTAAACAATCATTCCCCACAATCCATAAGATAGAACAATTGAGGCCCTCCTAAAGGATCAAAACCCATGAGTAGATTATCAACATAAACTAAAAAAATATTAAGTCCTAAGCACTGTGAACATGCAAATATGATAAGCATCCATTAATCCATTTAAAGAAAGTTAAGAAGCAAAGTGCAACGGAAAATAGGAGTACCTCAAGCTTGGAACTTAATTTTTCAGTATCAGCTTCTGTGTTCTCAGATTGCGACAAACCTGCCAAATATTAAGCATTCAGAAAATTAAAATATCTAAAAATATCACAACAAAAATAACATGCAAATGTTCATCCTATGACAATAAAACTAACACATAAAAAAACAGAATCAACGCCAACAATCAACACCCAAGACATCTTCAAACCCAAAGCTAAATTTTGGAAGAATGGTTTAAGAATCTATTTCTTTTAGTACTGGTTTTGCCAATTCCATGGACATTGCTCCTTCCAGGAAGATTCTTGCGTACAAGTCTTCATCACTCAGACTGTACTAACTTGACATTTGACACCTTTTAATTTAATTATTTATGTATATCAGGGAAGATGTAAGTTGAATACTTAGAAGAAACAGAAAAAATCTATGAAGCATAACAGAAATACACAAAAAGCGTGCAAAGAAATCAACCCTGACCATCAACGCAGATTAAAATACAATTAAAATCACAAGCTCATGATGTAGGGCCAAGATAAGCATACCTTCTGAACTTTCTAACTGAGGCAAGCCAGAGGATGACACTTCATTAGAAATACACCCTAAAGCCTGCCCAGTGTCTGCAACAATATGGGTCTCACGCTTCTCATTTTCCAACAAACCTTCAACCACCATCAGTTCATCATCTGTTGCAGGCACTAATTGTCCGTTGCCATCAACCTAATGAGATAAATATCAATTTCAGGTTGCAAATATGAACAAATCAAACCTGAAGCTATCTGTTCACATTCTCGGCACATAATTAACTAGGAAATTAAAATTTTCAATCAAAACTTGAATATTTCAAAACTTTTGGCAGAACTCGAGAGACCTGTATATGTTCGTTGAGTAAAGCTGAAGCCCACTAGCTGTGCGACAATTTTAAAAATCAGCAGTTCATTTTCCCACTTGGGGAGGGGGAGGAGAAGATGTATCCCTTTCATTCAGATATGTAAAAGCATAATTCCTTTTAATCTTTTATAACAAACTTGCTAACCAAACACACTCATAAAGGAGATTCAAGCTAGTAGAGGCATGTAAAGTTACCCGATTTTAACTAATTGTAACAAAGAATATATCAATTCTGAAGCTACATGACCATGTTTTCAGCGCAACATTAACTAGGGACTTATAATTTTCAATCAAATAAGAGCTTGAATATTTCCAATACTTTTTGTCAGAAAAGAAGACCTGTATGTGTTTGTTGAGTAAAGGACGCTAGCAGTGCAACATTTAAAAAACAGCAGCAGAGCTACAAGTTTTTTTTTTTTTTTTCATTTCTCCAGGAAAAAAGGGATGAAGAACATATATACCTTTCATTCAGATATGTAAAAGCATAATTCCTTTTAATCATTTATAACAAACTTGTTAACCTAGCACACTTCAAAAAGAAAATTCAAGATAATCGAGGCAGGTCATGTTACCTGACGCCAACTAGTTTCAACTAAGCAAAAAACTCAAACATGACTAAGAACTACTACAACAAAATGCACATCATGTCAACATAACCCAACCTGCAAACAGGTCACTGTAATTTGTAACCTTGCCATTCAACCAACTTCTACATGTTATAGTTTTCTAAATGAATAGATGGCAGATATTCAGCAAATTAATTTGCCTTTCACCAACCGGCTAATCTGGCCCAAATTATTTTGATATAGAAAGGACCAGTAATTAACATCTGGTAGTGTAGGAAGCTCTATATAACACTTCCAATATCTTCTATCTGACACAGTCAAATAATTTCCTCATTATTTTTGTACATTAGTGTAGCTCAAATATCAAACTGAAGCAATTCCAACTCCGCATTCTTAAACACAAACAATATAAAAGAAAAGGTGGGAAGAAGGCACAAGTTATTTGTATATCAGTAGGAAAATGGAAGTTAGAATAACAGTTGCTGAAAGTGGTACCCGGACGAGCTTGTAAACGATTGGATCAGCAACATGGCTTGGCGAAGATAAAACAAAGTTATTTTTCTCAAGGCCAGTAGCTTCAAATTTCCCTTCACCACTCCGCTCAACTTCAACCACTTTTTCCATGGAAAACCCAAGACATGCAGCTCAAAAACAAAAACTGGAAGCCAAAATCAAAAAAAGAAGAGCCAAATGATATATTGACATATACATCAATTCTCAATGCCATTCAAAAAGGAGAGGTTCATATAAGTATGAGATACAAGAAAACAGAGCAAACAAAATTCAAATTTAGCAGTTCCAAAATGGATATCATTTATTAGGTCACTCAAACTTTACTTGATCAACAGTCAATTAACCTAATCTCTTGAATTGCTTACCAAATTCACCAAAAACAGTCCAAATTTTAACACGGTATGGAATATGCATTAATAAATTATGACAGCTCTAACTACTTATATTTCCATACAAATAAACCAGAAAAATAAAATAAATAATAAACAAAAACCTCGCATGTTTCTACAATTAATCAAATAAATTGCATTTTAACTAGACAAATAAAAAGAAACAAAATAAAACAGAGAACAAAATTAAGGAGTTTGTCACCATAGGACTGTGATTGCTGACCGAGTTGACTCAGCCCCCTCCAAACAGTAAACCAAAAGAAAAGGACACAACGAGGCTGATCTCGCAGCGAGTTAGAGGCGTTATAAAACTGAGTTGATAAGAGAAGCCAAACTCAACCAAAATCAGGGTAGAGTTTTCTTTTCGTCACGCTTTTTCAGTACGCTGAGTTACTGTCAAACAGTTCCGGAATTGAAATTTTCTTTATGTTCGATTTTAGAAGATGGCGTGGAGTCCGGGATAGTTTTCCGGGAAGGGCTTTTTTGTCTTTTTATGTACGGTTTATAAAAAATTTTATTCGATTTAATTTGATTTAATTTGATTTATATAAAATAATAATAATAAATATATTGTCTTTGGTATATGCCCTTTGAGAAACATTTGTATTATGATAAAATATTTAATATGATTTTATATTTATATTTATATTTAAAAAATATTTATTATTTTATTATTTTTTTAAAAAAAATAATATTTTGTTTTATTTTAATAGTTTTTTAATAAAAATCATAAAATTGAGAGAGAATCATATTGTCAAGTGTCTCCAAAAGAAAATGAGAAGTCTAGCTCTGTAAAAAAAATATTACGAGATTGAACTATTTTAGTTAATCCATCAATAATCTTATTCGTTATTCAACAGATTTGATAAATTTTGATCTCTCAAGACTAATATGTAATGTACAAACTATCCTAACCAACGATATCAAATCACCTCTTGTATTTCATTTTTATAAGATACGAACCACACCCGTACTCTTCACTTCAAATATAATTATCAGTAAAGTTCAAAATAATTAATAAAAAATATATAAACTCACATCATCGATTTATTTTGTATTTATTTATATATAAATAATTATTAATTTATGTATTATTTAATTTATTAATCAAATAATTTAAATAAAAATATTATAAAATTTTATTATAAAAATATTTTTTAATTATATTTATTTCGTTCGTAATGTTAAAATCGAATATCAAATTTTAATCGTTTTAAATTTCTTTATTCAAACTCGGTTTTGTATAGACTTGAAATCTAAACTATTATATATAAAAAAGGATAAATATACATTTCGATACATGAATTTAGTTTCAAAAATTAGTTTCTCACATTTTTTATCCAATTAGGTGCATGCATTTGGCTACAATTCCAATTTGATCCAAATTTGTTTTTGTACTTCTGGTTATCTAGTAATTCCAAATAAAAGAAAATAAAGTACTAGTAAGAATGACAAATATAAATACAGTTATGGTGGAAAGTGGAGTATAAATACCGAAAGTCATATTTGTCATGGGTAGCGAGTAGGTAATAAATTTAAGTTTTTATACACTTCATATTTATTAGTCTCACATTAATCTCTCCGATATCCTCTATATAAATTTTAAACCCTTTTAAATTTAGATAAGTTCAAAAACTATTAGATAAACCCTAAATTTTCAACAGCATGTGCCTCGTACTTTTTACTATTATGATTTGTTCGTTATGTTCGATATTAATAAATATTTTATTAATAAGTATAATCAGTTATAAATTGAGTGATAGATATTGAATGAATTTAAGAATGTATGTTTTTAAAAAGTTTATAAATAAAATTACTTATCGATTTATAAATCAAATACAAAGTACGAAAAGAAACATTAATATTTTAATTTTATTGGTGTTAAGTTTAAATTTGAGTTGGAATTTAATTTTTTTTCATAATTTGTTCAGCAAGTTTTCTAATTGAATTTCATTTTTTAAAAACATATATTCTTTTGTCTCCAACGTGACTCACGTTGGGTAAGAGGCAAAGGATTAGGATTGGAATTTTTCTATAGGCAAATGATTTAGTTAAGTTGAGAATAAGTACCCCAAGGACATGGTGTACCCATCTGTTTAATGTATTATATAAAGAAAAAAATTATATTAAGAGATTATAATTTTAAAATTATTTTTAAAATAAATATTTAAATTATTTATTTTTATAATATGTGTTTAAAATAGTTTTTTGGTTGTAATATGTATAAAATGTTTTTGACTTGAGTATTTAAAGTTTAATTTTTAATTTATTTTAAAGTCAACTGAAGCGCTTACTTTAATACTTATTTCAACAAAAAATAAAATTTTAGACACTTATTTCAATAAAAAATATTTTAAATATATATTATAAAAAAGACATAATTTAGACATTTTTTTATAGTTAAGCATAGGTTTACCCTGAACTTTCTAAAATTTATATATTTATCTTTAATTTTTTAAAATTTTATGTACTAGTCCTTAATTTTTTTAAAAAAATTTATGAGTTGTGTCTGTTCTCAAATTTAAAATTTTATATATACCCACCCTAAAATATTTTTCTAGATCCGCTACTTAGTGTATCGAATATAAATTCCTATTATATTAATCAAAATTTATTTTATTGCTGAGGATAAGAAAAGTAAAGTTTAATTTATCTGTGATCCACTAATCTAAACCCCCTTATTAAAATATGTGCAAAAGCTGAAAGCATCATTCTCATGTATATAGTTTATACCAATCCAGATGAAGAACGTGCAAAGAAACACTAATAATAGTTGTAAATTAATTGATTTCTATCTGATCACATGTTTTTGTTCAGACAATGTTGTCCAAGCTGTCATAAACAGATGGTATTTATTTCTCATTTTTCTATAATGGTCAAACCCTCTATCTGATCTAACATCTTAAACAACAGGGTTTTGAACATTTGCCTTGTTTGGTTGGCTAGAAAATGGATCTATGGTCAATGGGAAAATCTGCCATCTTTGACAAATATCTACACTGTTAAATAAACACGAAAAGTTTTATAATAAATACGAAACTATACGCTTAGACACAATTAACACGATATATGTACCTGAAATTTATTAGGGTAGACAAATCAGATTCTAAATTTTAAGAATTGGTCTCGGTATTGATGAGAACTAATATCAATATCGGTATCCGGTTAATTAGTTTATTATTAAGAAAATTTAAACAATAAAAGAATTTTCTGACCATTAATAAAATTATTAAATAATAAAGTTAGAATGTGAGACTTAAAGATTAAAGCTTTAAAACGAGTCATACTTATAATACTCATACATACATAAAAGAGAAAGAATAAATTAAAGAACTCAAGATATTGGGTACCCAACGAGTATCGAGTTCTAAAAAATCATGATCCAATCTCAATCCACGTTATAATCGGGACTTAAATTTTAAATTTAGCTTTGATCTCACCGAGACCAAATCCAAATAATAATCTATTAGATTCGACCAAAACTGAGACATGATAATCCGGGTTTTTTTTTCTATTTATACCAGAAACATGTTAATTGCTGCAAAAACATTCATATGGATCATTTAATAAAATTCCCTGACCCTGGATTGTGGTAAGCTCAATACCTAAACTTGACAAAAAAGAGGATAAAACAACATTTAGTCACCGAACTTAGTAATGTTCCTCAACTTGGTCCTAGAACTTTATCTGTCCACTTTGGTCACTGAACTTTGAAACCATTTCTGATCCACATTAGTCCCTCAACTAAGACAGTTTTCCCAACTTAGTCCCCAAACTTATATTTTGTTAAGGACTAAAAGGTGTGATGAAATCAAGTAGGTTTTGGGACTAAAGTGGAACAAAGGCACCAAGTTTGAGGACTATATGTTAATTTATCCAAAAAAGGGGGGGCAATCATCATGACCTATTGACCACTATTTTGAGATTTTTAACCTTCTGGTGCTAGAATGAACTCAAAAGCTAAATCTGCTTTTCTGTCAATTTGTCCCACACACCATCTTCAACTTAAAAAGGCAAATAATAATACTAAAAAATCATTGCAGAAATGAGTGATAACATTTCACACATTTCCCCTACAACAACACAAAGCTGACAGAATCATGAAACAAGAGCTTCTAAAAAACAAAACAAAACCCTGCAATCTGTGTTTTGTTTTAAAAACAGTATATACCAGCCCTTCTCTGCATATCTACAAGACACAGTTTAAAAAGGAATCTCTTTTGACAAAACATAGGAAAAGGAATAATAAAGTGGGGTTGTTGGAAGTTCCCATCAAAGGAAGATCAACTCTCTCAAATCTCAGTACATGCATGCATGTATGTATATGTACATGCATATCAATGGAACTGAAAATGCTTCAAAATTGTTTTTAATGACAGTTTAGAAGGTATCTCTTTTGACAAAACATGGGAAAAAGGAATAATAGAGTGGGGTTGTTGAAAATTCCCATCAAAGGCAGATCAACTCTCTCAAATCTCAATAGATACATGCATGCATACATACATACATACATGTTTGTATATATGTATATGTATATCAATGGAACTGAAAACGCTTCAAAATTGCTTTTAATGAGAGTTTAGCACTCACCCTAGGTGTCCATTAAAGAATAATTAAACTTGCAGACAAAGTACATATAAGATACCCCCCTATGGCTAGTATACTCTTTTATTAATTAAAGTTACAGGAATAAAACAACAAGATCATAACAATGGGTATACATTATCAGAAATGTAAATTTCTAGGAATGTTAACTAAGGGATTATGCAAATTTACCCAGATCTGATTCTCTTCTGACTGGTAGCTTTGCCATCAGATTTGAATGTGCCAGCTGATGAATCTCCTTCAGAGGAAGCCTCCATTGACCTCGTGAACGAGCTCGAGAGATCGGCATAGAGATCGACTACTCGTCTGATGTTGTTGTTTAGCTCTTTGATTAATCCCACGTTTCGGCCCAAGTTGTCGGGGATTTTCGACTCGTGGTTTTGGTTAATCTGGTTGATTAGTAGCCTGTT
This sequence comes from Abelmoschus esculentus, assembly GCA_035048815.1. NCBI lineage: Eukaryota > Viridiplantae > Streptophyta > Magnoliopsida > Malvales > Malvaceae > Abelmoschus > Abelmoschus esculentus. The sequence continues at coordinate 19,678,570 of JAUCBN010000015.1, read as the reverse complement.
TTGATCTAAAATGTCCTGGACTTGAACGAAATTCTTTTGAAATGTTTGCATAACTCTACCGTCTAGTTGAGTTCCATTGCTGAACCCTGAAAACACATCGCCTTCCATCTCAAGCAATCTACTTTGCTTCAATCAAAAACCAAACTTGTTCCTGTTACAACAATGGGGAATAAAATTTCTCAACAATTTAAAGATTTTCCTTTGCTTTTCTCTGACCTTTTCTCAGTAACCAAACAGAGACAACAATGTATTAAGCACAAAAAACAGACTTTGGTATTTGTTCTGTGTTGAAAGATAAAAACAACAAAAAAGACTCCTTTGCCCATAAAAAGCAACTTTTTTTCCTATTATCTCTTAAAAAATCATTAACCTAAATCTAAAAAAGACATTATTAAAAGACATCAACAAGGAACAGGGAAGCAATTTCCTCACAGATTATATATATGATTAATTACACATATAATAAAACAAAATCTGGGTTGGTATTCTTTTTCCCCTCATTTCTTACCTTGAAACAACAAGATATGTCTTGGGATTTCAACACAGGAGCAAAACTGGAAACTTTTTTCTCTGAAAAAAAAGTTTCTGATTTTGACTCGTTTTTTCTTCAATTCAAACAAGATGGTGATGGAATTTCCCTGTAAATTATGAACTCCAATAAATGAAGAGAAAAGAAAGAGAAAAAAGAATATGGATGGAGATTTGATTGACAGGATTAAAGAGACAGAACTACAACGTTGTTTTTTTCCAGACTTTGTTGTTGATGTTTGGTCTCTCTGTGACTTTTATTTGTTTATTTTTTTTATTGCTTTCGTTCATCAATGGCGATTTGCTTTCTTTTTATAGGCTGTGAGATTGATCAGACTTTGTTTTGGGTAAACTATCACTAAGGTCATTCAATTATATATAGGGTTATACTTGAATCATTCAATTAATAAAATTTATATTTGGGTCATTTAATTATGGGTAAATTTATATTTGGGTCATTTAATTTATAAAGGTTATATTTAGATCACTCAATTATAGGTAAGGTTATATTTGAGTCAATCTTTATATTTAAAAAAAGGCTTAATATCCAAATATGTGCCTAAACTATGCTTGTGGGTATTTTTTTTGCCTAAACTATTTTTAGCTCTAAATAGATGCCTAAAGTTTTAATTATGATCATTTTAAGTGCTTTATCATCAACTACCATTGTTTTTATTATTTTTTATTTGTTTTTAACTTATTTTTTAATTAAAATTTTTAAATATTTACAAAATAATCTCAAATCTCTAACTCTAAACTTCAAACCTCTAAATTTTCATCATTATCACCGTTTACCGTATCATCGAAGACCAACACTATCGTCGTCGTATTATCACGATCGTTTTCCCTGACTAATTATCGTTGTTAATCGGTGATAGGTGTGTCGACCAGCTTCCTAACGTCGAAAGAAATCAAAATCGCGAAAATGAAGTTGTCAGCATACCTAACGTCGGTTATAGATAATGATTGATTGAGATAAACGATCATGGTGGTCCGACGATGGTAATGATAATCTTCAATGAGGTAGTAAACAATGACAATAATGATAATTTGGGGATTTGGAGCTTTAGGTTAGGAATTTGAGATTATTTTATAAGAATTTAAAATTGTCAATTAAAAAATAAAATTTTATTTTAAAAATAATTAAAAATTAAAAATTATCATTTATCATATTTTTATTGGCATGCAGTTTTTATATTAATGGTTAGACACTTAAAATGACTTAAATTGAAACCCTAGGCATTTATTTAGAGTTAAAAATAGTTTGAGCACCTATTTGAATACTAAACCTTAAAAAACTATCAATTTATATATTAGATTAATTAACGATTTCAATTGAAGTACTTTAATGTTAACGAGAGTATACAAATGATTTGATAAAAAAATATCAAATTGATGTACCTTTTCTAAATACGAAGGATGACCCAATCATAAACTCACTCATAATTGAGTGACCCAATCATCAACTAATTATTAAAATTTACCTATAATTGAGTGATCAAATATAATTTTTAATAATTAAGTGATCTAAATGTAATTTTATCCATAAACGAGTGAACCAAATATAATTTTTAATAATTAATTGATCAAATATAATTATACCCATAATTGAATGGCCTATATTGTAGTTTACCAATTACCCCTTTGCTTTCTACGGATGCGTATACCAGGAGAAATTATATCATAGACCCGGCCTACCACGTCAGCCATGGTCCCATCCAATAATAACCACCCATTTCACTATTAATTGTCAACTCATTTTTTCCAATCAATGAATTTTCACTCATAATTTACATGTCATTTTAAAAATATAATTTCTAGAAATTAGATTAATTACATGGTTAATTAGTGGCTGAATGGATGGTTTTCATTCGCTAGGGTCCACAGCTAACGTGATAGGCCGGGCCTATGATATAATCTCTCGTAAACCAGAGGTTTCTGGGCTTCATCTGCACCGTTCGTTTAGATTTCATAGGGCTGAAGAACCGTTCGATATGCTGAGCCCAGGAACAGATTTTTCTTAAAAAAACAACTTAGAATTGATGTAATATTACCGCTTTCTATTTATATTATTATCACTTTATTTATTGTAGAATTGTTCGATATTAGTATGTTTTCTATTTATATTTTGATTTTGTATATTTTTTATAATAATTTCGATAGAATACTTGTATCAATTGATAAGGGTGAATATTCGATTAAGTCAAGTCGAATTAAATTTTTTTGAATTATTTAAGTTAATCAATCAAATTGAGTTATTCAATTTTTTCGAGTCGAGTTTTGTTGACCCTGTAGATTAGGATGAACCGTACTCTTCGGACACATGCTTTTGACTTTTGACTAATTCTCTCAGCCAATCATTGACCTTTACTTTCTGCTTACGTGTACGTTCCAGATTCACTCTCTGCAGATCAGAATAAAAAATTTCGATTTCACCTTGAATTATCAAAAATCCAAGTTTCAGGCCAAGAACGGGGAAACCCATTAAAATAGAATTCACCCAAAAAAGAAACCCGAGAAGAATGGCTGAAACGACGAATACGATGCCCAATCCCACGACATCAGCATCTACGAATCACATAATGATGGACCCTTCATCGGCAACCGCGACGGCGATGACAACACCGCCGCCTCCAACGGTAGCCACGACGACAAGAACGTTGACATCGACGAATTCATCGATTCTTCCTCAAAATAACAACCCATCTCCTTCTCCTTCCATTGACCCTTCAATGCAAAATCAGCAGCAAATCTCGCAGATTTTGTCTCCACCTCCCACGCCCCTTACCCAACAACAGCAGCAGCAGCAGCAACAAGCGCAGCAAAACGTTGCAGCTTTATCGAATTATCAAATCCAGCAAAACCTTCAAAGATCTACATCTATTTCACGCATGAACCAACTCCAACAGCAGCAGCAGCAGCAGCAACAACAAAGCCAGCAGCAGCAGCAGCAACAACAACAACAACAACAACAGTCTCAATACAATAATGTTTTAAGACAAGGGTTATATGGGCAAATGAATTTTGGTGGCTCGGGTTCAATTCAAGCTAACCAGCAACAGAACCAACAGAGTCAGCAGATGGGCAATCCTAATTTATCGAGATCGACTTTGATGGGGCAAGGCGGTCATATGCTCGGTGGCGCTGCTGCTGCTGCTGCTCAGTTTAGTTTGCAGTCTTCGCTTTTAGCTCCGGTATGTATGTTTTTAGATACCCTTCTTGGGAAATTCGAATTTTTTAGCTTTCAAAGGCATTGTCTTTATTTTTCATCTTAGTGTTAGAAGTATAAACTTTAATGAATTTGTTGCTATTGAAATCAACATATTTTGCTTGAATGTGAGGAAGTAGTTTAAAATTGTGCAGTTGCTACTTTGGGTACTGGTTAAGAGTTTGAATTGGATGTCTTGTTGATGCTTCCTCTGTTTTTTCTTTTTTGGAAATATTTTTCTCAAATTTGGATGCAAGTGTTTGATATTGATTTTCTGAAGAATTTCAAGGTGGAGTTTGGAATTTTAGGTGTTTGTTTTGTCTCTTTCTGCTTTTCCTTGTCATGGTGTTGGGGGTGGAGGAGGTTGATAAAAATTCTTCGCACGTTTTACAGTATGATTAAGTTAGCTATTGTACTTAAGATTTTACTTCCAGCTAAAGTTGGAATTTGTAGATGATTGATGTTTACTGCTGGCTGTGTCTCAAATCTTGATAAGTCTAGTTTAATTGGCGCTCATGAGTGTTTTCCTTGCTTATTGAAAGTAACAATTGCTTTATTTATAATCCTTCAGAATTTTGGAGTGGCTAAAGGGTCCAGAGCAATTTAATTATGTTTTAGTTTTTAACCAACTAAAGTTACATGATTATAACAATGTCTTGGAATAAACCTAATGTTCAGTTTAAATTCATGGTAATGAAGATTTTAATTTGTACTATTCTAACCATTGCAGAATAGATTACCAGTTATGGCTTAGTAGAGAAAAATTCTTACTGGTTTCATGGCTTCCCTTGCTTACTGAATTTATTGTTCTTTTCTAAAATCATTTGAGTTTTTCTTGATGTAGCCGAGGCAAAAGGCTGGCTTGGGGCAAGGAGCTCAGTTTCATTCGGGAAATCCCACTGGGCAGTCTTTGCAGGGGATGCAGGCAATGGGGATGATGAATTTGAGCTCACAACTAAGGTCTAATGGAGCTCTTTATGCTCAACAGCGGATGAATCAGGGACAGATGAGGCAGCAGTTATCACAACAAACTCAGCTCACGTCACCTCAGGTATGTGTTGGCCACTTTCCCTTTGATAGGTAGAGAAATTGAATGCATTTCTTTTTTCTATTTTTTCCGTTTTAATATTTTAAGTTTAGAAATCATTGTCATCTGCATATGTTGCTCATTTAGTTTATCTAATGGCATGGAGTTTAAAGTTCGTACCAATATATTAACAAATTTGAGACTTCAATCAGCTTTAAAACAGTAATGTCCTGCTACATCACAATGCTCTTTAATTTTGGAAAACGTGTTCTCTTTTCATTTACTCATGGTCTGCTGAGCCTAGACCAAGAGAAGTTCTAATTATTTATTCCTATAACTGGAAATTTTCAGATTTAGGTTATGTATACTTTCTGTTATATGTATAGGATTAATACCTATTACCTGAGAAGTGAAACAAAAATCTTTGTTTCCTCGGATACTAGCATGGCAACAATTTTTTGAGGTTATTTCAAATTTGGTTTATGTAACTATTAGCCAAGTTCCATGAGTATTGTATGTTTCAATAATTAACCATGTTTAAATTCAAATTTAAACCATGTTTCTCTTTTGGCCTAGACATTGGGAGATTATTTAACAACCTATGAGACATAATCCATCACCTTTTTTCAATGAAATGAGATCTTTAGTTGTACTGCCAGAAACTGGATGGTCAACACTTTTCATGACATTCATCTGAACTTTTTGTCCTCTACATTGCAAAAAATTACTTGAATGTGCAAACGAAAAGTGCATGGACTTCATCATTGTCTAGTATCTTGTCTGCTGGTGAAGACTTGTAAATCGATACTAAGATTTTGTGGTTGAAATGTTCGACAGCCATTCATATTGTTTGATACACTTCTTCGTATTACAAGTTGGCAGAAATAGAATCTTAGCTAAGATGTTTTGACAAGTTTTGCATTTCAGTTAAGAGAATTCATTTCTGATTAATGATTCCACATCTTTTGATGTGTGATTATTGTGTTTTATTCCCTCAGAATGCTTTTAGTGGAAATGACCTACTTTCCCTTAATAAAGCTAAAGTAAAACCAGGTGTCGAAACATGTTATATTACCCTGTTAATTGGTTTTTATTTTTGAACCTGTCTTGTATGCCATTGTCACCTTTATGTGACAGGTGGACAATGTTTTAGGGGTTTTGTCGCGTCGTTTTAATTGCATGTCTTCCAATTAATTTGTACACTTTATCTCAGTAGCAATATCCCCTCTATAAACTGCAGGTTCAAAGCTTACCAAGAACATCTCAAGCCTTTATCAACTCTCAGTTATCAGGGTTGACTCAGAATGGACAAGCGGGTATGATGCAGAACTCTCTCTTGCAGCAACAGTGGTTGAAGCAAATGCCATCCATGTCTGGTCCTGGCTCACCTTCGTTCCGCCTTCAGAGGCAATCACAGGCTCTCTTGCAACAGCAACTGGCATCTTCTTCCCCTCAGTTGCACCAAAATCCTATGTCCTTGAACCCTCAACAATTGTCTCAGCTCATACAACAGCAATCACAAATGGGACATCCTCAAATGCAGCAGCAGCAACAACAACTACTTCAACAACAGCAGCTACAACAACTACAACCACAACAATCACTGTTGCATCAGCCCCAACAGCAGCAGTCTCCTAGAATGTCAGGACCTGCAGGGCAGAAAACCTTCAGTTTGACAGGATCGCAGCCTGATGCGACTGCATCTGGTACAACTACTCCTGGGGGAAGCTCAAGCCAAGGAACTGAGGCGACCAACCAACTTCTTGGAAAGAGAAAGATACAGGATCTGGTTTCACAGGTTTTTCCTGCTTTTAACTTTTTATTTGTTCTTCTATTAGTTCCAATGGTTTTCTTCCTTCTTTTGTGGTCAATTGTAACATTCATCTTTTGGCTGTGCTCAGGTTGATTCTCAAGGTAAGCTTGAACCAGAAGTTGAAGATCTACTTCTGGAGATTGCTGATGACTTCATAGACTCTGTAAGGGTCTACTTTAAAGGCTTTACCTTGTTGATATTTGCCTTTTTGTGTTTGGGGTTATGGATATATGCATCTATTACTCAGTTTCTGGTGTTAATTAACCTCAATTTTCGTAATATAAATAATGTCATAACATAGACATGGTTAGCTTTGTTATTGTTTTTTTTTTTTTTTTTTTTATGTCAGATGTAGCTTGAATATAACAAAATATTTTTTAAGAACTCCATGAAAGTCTTCCTGCAATATTCTGTGCTTAGCCTGAAGAGAAATCAGATATTTGGTATGACATTGGATTTATTTAAGTTATTTGATTTTTATGACTACATTACGATGGGGAAAGATTGTTTTAATTAGTAATTTTTGTAATAAACGTTTAGTTTTTCTGTCAGTTAATGCTAAATAGCCATTTACTCACAGTCACAGTTATACAACTAACCGTCCATATGTACTGTTATCTCTTTCTTTATTTCAATCTTTCTTCTTATTCTTCTTGTGTCCTTCCATTTGGTACATTCATCAGCTGTTAAGTATTAATCTTCTTAGTTTAAAACTCACACCATTTTACTCATTTTCAGGTGACTACATTTGCATGCAGTTTGGCAAAGCATAGGAAATCGACAACATTAGAGTCCAAGGATCTCTTGCTACACTTAGGTTTGTGCTTCAATATTTTGCACTTCTTTGGAAGAGTTGTGTGTTGATGTGATGGTACAGTATATATTTGTGTACTGCTCTTATTCTTTTTATTACATGGGGTAAAATTCTAGAATATCTAGGTTTTGTACGATTTGATGTTTACCATGATGGAATCTGTGTTCTCTGATTTCTCTTTTACATTATTGTTCAAAGTTCATGCTTTCATATAAGAAACTATATGCGAGTTTCAGCTTACGGTTACAACTTTATACATCAATGTTGCTGGTGGTCAGTAGAATTTTAAAAACTTAATACAATCCATACGTAATATTTTCTTCCAAGAGTTCCTTCTGATTCATTCTTATCTCATGTTCATTTTGATGAAGTATGTATTACTTCAGTATTGCAAAAAAAGAAAAAAATGTGTTGAGTCTGCATAAGATAGCCTATTATACTTTCTTCATCCTTAAGTGGAGCCAATCGAGCTATAATGAATGTTGAACATGGATTATTTGCAGAAAAAAACTGGAAATTGACTGTTCCGGGATTTTCAAGTGAAGAGCGGAACCAAACAAGCTCGGTAAGCTTTCCTGTTAGCTTGAAACCGTCTGAGCTATCCTCTCTATTTGGCTCACCTTTTGCTTCGTATGAAAATATTTGATTATTTGCAAAACAAGAAAGATTACAATCGATGACGCTGTATCTTGTTTTCAAAATTTGCAGTTGTCCAGTGACCTCCACAAGAAGCGTCTTGATATGGTGAGTGAAATTTTCAGTACTGAAGTGTAAAAGTATGTTTTACTCTCCTAATGATTTGTACTTTATCCGAATTACTTGATCAGATACGAGCACTCATGGAATCATCGCAGCCTGAAGCAAACACAAGCAATCCTAAAGAAATGATAAGACAAGGTCTTGGCAACCAAGTTGCTGCATCAAACAATTTATTGAGACCTTCACCAAGTTCTGAGCAATTGGTTTCACAAGCAGCTACTTCACAAATGCTGTGGCAATGACACGGTATTAACTGACAGAATTTGTCTCTCTAAATTTGGACCCATGTCAACATGCATATGTTGTTGAGCTTATAGAATACATGCTAGTATGCATCACATTTGTATCGACAAGACATGTTCTCCGCTTCGTATGTTTTTTGGATAACTGAAGGGTTTGTCGTCCCGGGACTCGGTAGGGTAGCGATCCTAATCGAATGAGTGGTTCATGCTTTTTTTTTCGAGAATAGAAGGTTTTAGTCAAATAGGCTAAACTCAGCTCCCTAACTTAGAATAGCATAGTTCAATGTTGTCTTTCACCAAATCGTGTTTGTTCATATTCTTGTTGACTATCCATTATAAACTGCCTTCTTTGCATGTTATAATATATATATATATATTTAAGCAGCTTAATATCACTTAAGTAAATCTCGAGTTTGAAGCATTATGTATGTAAAAAACCATCGAACCATGTTTATATTCTTGTTGACTATCGATTATAAACAGCCTTCTTTGCAGGTTATAATATATATTTAAGTAACTTGATATTGTTTAAGTAAGTTTCGAGTTTGAAATATTGTGTATGTAAAATATCTCTATCGGGAGATTTATCTACTAAAACCAGATGTATAACATAGGTCGATCTGGATTAATCAAAGTTCGCCTCGAAAATCGAAGGGCAACCAAAAAAAGAATGAATGAACACGAGATTAGTTTACAAGTTATTTGCCTTCTGTATATTTATCTGTCGATTAATATTTATATAAAGTATTTTCATTTCCTAGCATTGTAATTGTGTTAAAATTTAATATACGTAATTTTTCACATATGATCAAATTACTGGTATTTTATAAATATACAAAAATGCAACAGTCAGCGGCTTTTATTGGTTTCACTCATAAAATTAAAATTATTTTTATAAATTCAAGTGCGATAATCTATATTATTAATAATAAACTTCTCTTGAATTTAATTAACCTTAAATTTTTTGGTAATCTATATAAGTATTTACTGAAGTTTTTGTTTTTACCATTAAAATTTAAAATAGTTGTCAAATTTTATTATCAATCTCTAAATTATTACAGAATTATAAATTTAATTCATATTTTTTTAATTTGATCATTATAAATCATTACAATTTAATTACTACATATTTTTTTCGTAATATTACATTAGGATTGAAGTTTTAAAATTTAAATTTAAATAAATAAAATTAAAATCATATATTTATATTTATTTATAAATTAAAACATAGACTGAACAAATTTTGATCAAATTAAAATTCTTCCTTGGAACTGGAAATTTCTTCAACATCGCTCCAAAACTCGCATCTCGCGACTCGTGTTTTTAGCTCAGTTAACCATGGCGGCAGCCGAGTCACCCAGTTCTGTCCGAAAAGGTCAATAATCGTAACCACCCTTTAGAAAGCAATCCGATTACGCTTAGATTTTGTTTTCTTATCTCCAATTTCTTTTATTTGAATCTCTTTTTATCAATTTGAATGCAGTTGTTGTTCATCTCAGAGCAACGGGGGACGCTCCGATACTAAAGCAAGCCAAATTCAAGGTATTTTTTATTTCCCCCCTTTTTGAATCAATTAGTACACTAGAGAGGGTCTAGAATTCTTCAATTAACATTCTGGAATCTGGATTTATTCTGGAAAGTGGAAACTGTGTTTGTCCTTGTAATCTGAAGCTATTTTACTCAGACCCGGCTTAAGTATTACACACAAATCTGTATATGAGTAGATTTTTCTAGATCCTCGAGATTATTCGGATACAGGTTAGAAGCTTGGTTTAGTTTGCACATAAATAAATTGTATAATTTTAGTTGATATTGCAATTGGAGTTTTGTGATTCACTTGAAACAATTCCTTGAATTGTGTTCTTGAGTTGTGTGTGTGTGTTCGTATATATTCATTCAATCTCTTCTAGCATGTAATGGTTGTCATGGAAAGAAATGTATCTTTGCAGATAGCTGGAACTGACAAATTCGCTAAAGTAATTGATTTTCTACGCCGACAACTGCACCGTGATACATTGGTAATAGATTTGTGTATGTTATATTTTTAGTTTGTCAAAAAACTTGGTTCTGTTGTTTGCATTAGTACTAATTTCTTAGCCCTTGTTTTTGCAGTTTGTGTATGTCAATAGTGCCTTCTCACCGAACCCAGATGAATTGGTGATCGACCTATATGATGTAAGTCATAATACTTAGATACTTCCTCTTGCTGATTTTAGTTATGTGAGTTAACTCTTTTGGAGTATTTATAAATTCTTTAAACATGGAGCTTACTTGCATCGCATATATCCATTCATTTCTAGATATTTTTTTTTGCCTCGGAAGCACATACTGTAATAGGAAAGAACACAGATATTTAGCTCAGAACTTATTCTTTTATTCGAAAGTTCCATCATCAGAGAGTGTTTTTCATTGGTATGACCATGAAAAAAAATCAATCTAGGGCCCTTACTTTATGGCATTAATGTATAGAGATAACTATTTACCTAAACCCTGCAACTATTTCCTTTCATCTTAATTCTTACATTGACAATAGGGCCCATAATGGCAGAATCGAATGAGTTTTCACATGATATGGTCCATTACTTCTGAGACTTGAGTAGATTGGTCTGAGTATTCTGACAGGAAATGTTCATTGCGTTGAAAATAGATTCTCTTGCACATCTATTGTATCCACCATTAGACACTTTAGGTGTCATAAGATCCCCTTGAAGACGATGACTTCTATAAGAGAATTTTTTTTCTTCACTTTACTGCATGAACACTGAAAAATGGAGTAAATTCTCTCTTAAGAGGCTGCTACTCCGTTGCTTGTTTGTGTCTCCTAATAAATTTCTGAACATACATATATTATAACATAGAAATTTTAATTACTTAATTGTCCATGTCCGTGTTTCTCTGTTAATCTAACCCTACCTGCCTTTGCATTTTCAGAATTTTGGTTTTGATGGTAAACTGGTGGTCAATTATGCATGTTCTATGGCATGGGGCTAAGTCTCAATATGATGGATCTACTGAGGTCTGAGATAAAACTGTCAACTATGTAAATATACACACTTCATTCGTTTCCTAGAAATTCTCCATTATGCATGGTCCTTTTAGAACTATCCTCTTTAATATTTCCTTTTTTTACTCTCTCTATATGAAACAAAGATTATTCTCTAGCAGGTTCTAGCTTCTTACTTCCAGTCTTCCACACCCTTTTGTTTGTGTTTCTTTTAATACAAAAGAGATCATGGTTTGAGTTTGAAAAAAGGGTTTCAGTTTATCGATGTTAATATTCTAATTTATTTAGTTTTAATGGATGTTAATATTCTAATTTATTTAGTGATAATGGTTTCGTAGCCTAATATAAATTTCAGTGCTTGGAAGATGTGATGGCCAATATAATGTCCATAGCATACAATGATGGGAATGATGGATTTTTTTGATAATTCAAGGCAGAAGCCTGAAAGAAAATATCTTTACTTCTTAAGGGCTATTCCATAGTCAAAGAAGTAAAGTCTTACAAATTCGAAACATGTTTCCTCCAGGGAAGAAGATAAAAAGTGCGTTATCAGAGTGGGTGACAGGCCAGCAACAAATAGATAATCTTCCACTGGCTCTACACTGTTTGGTTCAGAACTTTATCACAACAACGCCATCCTGGCCACAAATTTCAAGGGCTAAGGTATTGAAACTGACCCATCATTCAAGTGCTTTTATTGATTCCATTACGGAGACCTCAACTATCTGTAGTTTCATTTCAATAAAAAGATCTAGTGTTAGGAAATGGACAAATAAATTTGTACGAAATGTGGGGAAAAAACAAAAATGATGCGTGGGAACTGAAATGTTTTTGCCTGACTGAACCCTGGAATTGGATGCAAGATCTAACCAAGACCCATTGTTGTTGTTGTTGGTGGTGTTGGACCCTGGTGTCCACCCCCCTAAGAATTGGTGCACTGGTTTTGGAGTTTCTTCATCTTTTTCCAACTTGATTGGCTTAGCTGTCTTGATATCAGTTCCCAAAACAAAGCATTGTTGGTGCTCTTGTTGTTGCCCAATGCTTTGAACCATTGTCAATGGCTGATATGAATCAGGTACAACTCTTACTCTCCCTGAAGCTGCAGGGAAAAAAGATCTTTCACTTTCCCCTGTTCCATGAAGATACCTATTAAATGAAGAACAAGCACCTTTAACAGGTGTTATACAAAGATGAAAATGTGAAAGGGTTTATTCAAGCTAAAAAAAAGGACCTGTAATCAATCCCAGTTGCAGAATCCAGGAACTGGTGAGATGGAACTGATAAGCCTGAATCAGGATGTCTTGTGGAAGTGGAAGAATAAGAATGAAGAAAAGGGTCGAAATGGGTGTAGGTTTCAGAAGCCATGGAAGAAAAGGAGAATGAAGTGTTATTAGAGCTGGGAATGGAAAGGTTACTATTGATTGATGGGACAGATGTTGAAAGGGTTGAGCCTGCTGTTGTTGATGATGATGATGAAGCATTAACTTCCACAGGCTTTCTTGAACGGTTCCTGCCTCTATGCATGTGCCTCTCACAGTACTTGGAATCTGGGTAAGCTTCTTTTGAGCACCTCCATTTTTTCCCATCTGTTCTCCTGCACCTCCCTGGCTCTGGGTCTGGTTTTCTGCCATAACCCACCTGAAAACAACCCCACCCTGCTGCAACCACACCCACACACCATAAGTGCCAAAATCATTAGACATACATATATATATATATATATGTATGTATGTTTTGCAGATACTTACTGTGTTGTTGATGGAAGAGGTTTGTAGCCAAAGAAGAATCAAAGCTTTTTTTGACAGAGTAAATGAGTTGAGGTGGGATAGGAACTCCTGAGACCATGTACTTGAAGATGAGAGCTTGGTGTTCAAGCTCTTGCCATTGATTTGGGGTGAAAGGGAACTTGTTTCTGGCACTAATCATCTTTAAAGTAGAACCCCAAAAGTATGTATATACTATTATATATGTAATTCTCTGATGGGAACTAAACTGTAGCCTGTAGGAAGAAGAACAAAGACCCAATCTCAAGAGCTCTCTGAAAGACAGAAAGTGGGTGCTTATTGTACCTACTGGTGCTGTTGCTTCCGTCTGCTGCTGCCTTTAATCAGTCTCTGACATATTCAAAAAATATCCATAAAAGAAAAAAAAAATCATATTATAAATTAATTCAAATACCAGCAATAACAAAATTAGATAAATACTCCTTTTTGAGAATTATCTAAAAAAGTAATCTCATCAAAGATTATGTAGAAAATAACCCGACTCCATGCACGCACATATGGTGTTATCGCTCAAATATTTTATTTTCAATGAAGTTGTAATAAATCTTTAATTAATTAGTACTTAATAATAAGTCGTGGATTAACCATTAGATGGCACGTGTAGAAGGTCGGACCACTTATGTAACTTATCAGTGTTTATAATATGCTACTAAAAAAATTAATACACATGCCGAGAATAAGTTGTCATATGATACAGGTATGTCATTTAACCATTAAATATAAAATAAGTTGTTATCATATTATCCATAAAACTTAAATCTAAGCTTTAAACGATAAAATTTAAATATTAAATATTAAATTCATATAAAAAATTTAAATTATAATAAATTTATTTAACAAACTTTAAATATTAAATCCTAAATTTTAAATCTTAAATTTATTAAAAAATAAATTATAATAAAAATTTATTTAACAAACCTTAAATTCAAATCATAAACTTTAATCTCTAAACCCTAAATACATTTAGCAAAACTTAGACCCTAAACCTCAAATCCTAAATATTAAATCTCAAACCTTAAATCATAAATCTTAAAAATTAAATACTTTAAAGAAAATAACTAACATGTCACATCAATATGAAGAGAACATAAAGGACCAAAATAAAAACGAAATAAAAGTTAAATAACTCAATGACTAAAATGAAAATACCCTAAAAGTTTGGTGGCCATTGATGTACTTTAACCTAAAAATTCACATTGAAAAATCAATTAGTAAAATAGAGTTTGCCGTCTCTTCAAAGCCCAAGTTCCAGCTTTATCTAAATCCTCATTTGTAGAGATCCCTATGCATAGACAGAAACCTTAAACAAATACAAAAGAACTTTTAAAAAATCACATCTTCTGAATAAAAACAGCACATCAAAGGTCAATGATTGTCATCGAACAACTGGTGAATTGTCTGTGCTTTGGGAACTAGTTTTTTTCAAAGAAATCATGAGACTTGAAGAATCTGCTGAACCAAATCCGACCAAAGATCATGTATTGGATTGGCTTGAGGATTCTGCATCGTTCCTTCCATCTTTCTTGGATGTCCCGTGCAGCTCGGGCGATGTCGATGGATATCAATGGTGGGATTCGGATCGAGATTTTGGTCAAGATCTGATTAACATAGGTGCTGCTGCTGGTGCTGCTACTGCTACTGATATTGGTCTCGTGCAGTCGGATTCGGCCGTTGTTAATCCTCCTGTGTTGTCGAAGAGAAGGAAACTCTCCGGTGACGATGACGTTCCGAGGACGTTGAATCATCAACAGAAGAAGAATCGGAACGTTCAGATCGATGAGAAAGAAGAAGTTAGAGCAGGAATTGAGGAGGTTATAGGGAACAATAAAAGGTCAGCTGCAAACAAGAAAAGCAAATCTTCAGGGAATAACTGTAATAACAAGGAAGTACGATGGGCAGAACAGTTGCTAAATCCTTGTGCAGCGGCAATAACCGCCAGTAACCTCACGCGTGTTCAACATTTGTTGTATGTCCTCAACGAGCTCGCCTCATCAACCGGAGACGCCAACCACCGGCTTGCGGATCATGGCCTACGAGCACTGACTCACCACTTATCGCCATCTTCTGCCTCGACCGCGTTTGTTACATTCGCTTCAACCAAGCCGGGGTTCTTTCAACAATCTTTACTGAAATTCTACGAGATCAGTCCTTGGTTTGCATTTCCTAACAACATAGCCAACTCTTCCATACTCCAAATTCTTGCTCAAGAGCCTGATAAGGCCTGTACTGTTCATATTCTTGACATTGGTGTATCTCATGGTGTTCAATGGCCTACACTTCTTGAGGCACTGTCTCGCCGACCTGGAGGGCCGCCTCCTCTCGTTCGTATCACGGTTGTGGTGGCCACAGTTAAAAATAATCAAATCACAGACACCTCTTTTTCGATAGGTCCACCCGGTCACGATTTCTATTCCCGACTTCTTGGTTTTGCAAAGTCCATGAACATCAACTTGCAGATAAATCGACTCGAGAACCACCCATTACAGCACCTGAATGCACTAACTATCAACAACTCACCAGGAGAGATCTTCATAGTTTGTGCACAGTTTAGACTGCATCATCTGAATCACAACGGACCTGACCAAAGAACTGAGTTCTTGAAAGTACTAAGAAGCCTACAACCAAAAGGGATAATCCAGAGCGAGAATGACATGGATTGCAGCTGCAACAACTGCGGAAATTTCGCGACAGGGTTCTCTCGCAGAGTCGAGTACCTATGGAAGTTTCTGGACTCAACAAGCTCAGCATTTAAAGGACGAGAAAGCGAGGATAGACAAGTAATGGAAGAAGCGGCGAAGGCATTGACAAACCAAGGAGAGATGAACGAAGGGAAAGAGAAATGGTGCGAGAGGATGCAAGGTGTAGGGTTTGCCACAGAAGTATTCGGAGAGGACACCATTGACGGGGCTCGAGCGTTGCTGAGGAAGTATGATAGTAACTGGGAGATGAGAGTAGGAGAGAAAGATGGATGTATTGGGTTGTGGTGGAAAGGGCAACCTGTATCGTTTTGTTCATTGTGGAAGATACATGTTGAGGTAGAAGAAAGTTAAAAAAACAGCTCTAGATATAAGTTTGTTTTGTTTATTTTTCTCCAATAATCACTGTTATGTAAATTCTTAAAATTGTAGTACTCTGTGTGAAGGATCGTTTACAGTCTAGTGTTCTCACTTTTTGACTAGTATATCAAGAACATAAATGTAAACCTAAAATATCAACTGAAGAATTTTAGCATCAATCTCATTGAATCTAAAATTATATATAGGAAAATCGAAAGTTTACATCTTGCTTTAGTTCTTCTCTAGGCATATACAAAATACTTGTCTTTCCCACCAAAAAAGATTACAGACAAGAATCTCTAGCATGACACAATTCGATTCATATCACCAAAACCCTGCTATGCAGTCAACATGACTCCAGCCCTTTCAATGTTATGGAAGCCAGTTAGCAATGCTATAGGGAATGGTATAGAAAGTTAGAAACTGTACCTGAAGCTTTTTCATGACACCCTGATGTCAACATCGTGCAATAATTACAAAATTCAGTACAGTAGTCAGCATACTAAGATGCATATATACGCACAGAACTACGGATTGCCATGCGGCAAACAGGGCACTTTGGCACCAATTCCCTTTCAACTGATATAGCACAATGTTGGCAGCAAACCAGGTGCCCACAAGGAATAAATGCAGACCGTCTTCTCCTCATCAAGCAAATCACACATAACTCTCCATCTGGAACATCGCCTGTCTCTTCCTCCAAATCAATCTGAGAGGTGGAGTCATCAGTGGCAGCATTGGTTGATTCTTGAATCCGTCTTTGCCTCCTCTCTTTCCATTTATTCCAGTTCCTGAAGGGAATTTATTAACCACGGTACCACACTATGTTTATCTTTAACCAAGTAAAAAAGGCATATGTGCATAATTTCACCGTTTTCAGACAGTCTACAGGTTTTTATAGGTGATAAATCGAATGAACCTTTCAGCAGTATGAGAAAGAACAAAAAAGATCACTAGACTAAAACAAAATACCTTACAAAAGCATAGCCAAGGATACCAACAGACAGTGAACCAAGGACAATACCACCCCAGAACATTATTTTTGTCTTGAAGGCAAGATCTAACAACATCTGATCTTTTGTCATGTCAGTACTGCAGTAGCAAGAAAGAAGGAGTTTGTAAGATATATGTTTGAAAAAAGACATTCACATTTGAATTTAATCTGGATTCTGAGATATGGTCATTCTCATCTCTTTTTCTTTTATTCTTGATAAGCAAATAACAGAATGCAACATGAAACTTGTAGAAAAACAGCGCACTAAACTACTAGTACTTAAAAGTATCAGGAAAGTCTTAATAGAGAAGTGATCATTTTGAGACAAAGCTAGGCTTTCCTATTTCATTTTTATGAGCACACAAGCATGAAATTTCCAAAGTCCTAAAAGTAAAAAATTGAAAAGCTAAACAAATGCCGTCTCCAGACCACTTACAGAAAAAAAGGAAGGTCCTCACAAGCCTTAATTTCAGGCACCCCATTATTTAAATGGCATATGCCAACGGCGCTGATTTCCTTTCCCACGGGAAGAATTTTCTCTTCATCTAGCAGACCAACCTTAAAAACATATAAGATCATGATTTTTCATACAGGTGAGCATGCCTATATAACAAATGATACAAAAATAACTACAATCAGGGGTGAGCAATACTCAACTCGAAAAAAAATATCAAAATTTTTGACTCGAGTCGAAAAAGTTTCAAATAAAGTTTGAGGTATGAAATGAAAATTCGAATAACTATAAATTTTAAATAATTAATGGACCAGTTTTCAAGTTCGATTTGAGTCCCTCAATTTTACTTGATATATGCATATCAGGCGTGAAAAATATGAAGAAATATAGAGAGAGAAAACTCGACTGACTAAGAAAAAATTTCAAATAAAGTTTTAGTTGTAAAATAGTACTCATAAACTCGATTAAAGAAAAAAAATTACCATGACTCAACCAGATCGAATGACATTCCTAACAATAAGAGACAAATGTCTTTACATTTTAGCTTCAAAGGAAGTAATAAGATTTCAATTTTTCTTAACTCACAGGGTATTCATGACTGAACAAAGCCTGAAGGAATGTATATGGTGAAGCATTAATAGGATGCAATTGATGATAAACTGTAGTAAGAGGCAGGGGCTGTTTCGAGCCATTCATGTTCACCATAACGAAATCAGATTGTGGCCATTGACCGCCTTCAATCAAAATGAAAGGAACCTGCAGAACATTAAAACCGAAAACAGGAAGAAAAAAATCCAATGCTTGAAAATGATAAACACTCCAAACAGAGGTTCTAATGGAAAACATAATGTAACTAAAGCAATTAAGCATTAAACGAAAAAAGAATCAGTTTTTAAAATTAAGGGGAAACTGAAAGTTTAGAACTTACTGTTCTCATTGAAGTTGACTCTTTTTTATTCCAAGATCTCCCAAGAATAGCACGTAAATCAGAAGTCCATCCAAACAATCCTCTCCATTCATGGTAAATATACTTAATTTTCAAAAAAATGATAAATAGAACTTCAATAATCAGATTATATTTGAAAAATTAAATAGTTCTTTCTGTTCAAGTGCTTACAGTTTGTGTTCTTTGGATGATAACAGCTTTATCACCGGACTCTTGAGAGACGAGCGCGTTATTCTTAAGGCCCTTCAAGCTCCGTCCATCGGCGACCGATCTAGCCTCGACGGCGCCGCGAATGATGATGATAGGTTCCTCGGCGGAATCCGGCCTATCCTCTTCGAGGAGAGAACGGAGGTCGGCGACACGGAAGTACGGAGCGCCACGGATTTTGTGGAGGGCGGTTGAGGTTGCCTTGAACCTGTAGATTGCACGGAAGGCGGCGTAGGCTAGGGCAGCACCTAAAACGGCGCCGTCTAAAGAGAGAGCGAATTGTGAGATTAAGGAGGCAACGGCTTGTTCATTTGAGGACATATCCGTAATTGTATACTTTATACTTCTCTCCTACATCGGAGGTCGCGCTATCGGCGTTGAAACGATAAGAAATCGACGACGGCAGTAGAGAAACTGATCGAGAGCACGACAAGAGAGAGAGAGAGAGAGATTCTTAAAATATATCAATTTTTCATTTAGTTTTTTAAAATATTTTTATTCAGAATAAATATTTAAAATATATTTTGATTAATGTATATAAAGTATTTTTAATAAAAATAAATATTTAAAGTATATATTTTTATTTATATTCTTAAAAATTGTCAGATGAAATTGAAGTCGATTTCAAAGGTTTCGAATTTCTCCCTCTGCAGCGGAAGCTACTGAAATCTCTGCTATAATCGATAACTTTGGAAAGGTAATTTCAAATATCCTTTCTCCATCTAGGGTTTCGTTCGTTTATAAATTTTGAATCTTATTTTTTTCTTTAATTTTGTTTTATTGAAAGCTGAGGAATTTAGGATTGTAGATTGGGAATCGATTGATCAATTTATTTGTGATATTAACTTTAAGGATAAAGCCAAAGATAATGGCAGAAGGAGAAGAGGATCTGCCTAGGGATGCTAAGATTGTCAAGACATTGCTGAAATCAATGGGTGTTGAGGAATATGAACCTCGCGTTATCCATCAGTTTCTTGAGCTATGGTATAGATATGTTGTGGATGTGTTGACGGATGCGCAGGTTTACTCCGAGCATGCCGGGAAGCAAACCATTGATTGCGATGATGTCAAGCTTGCTATTCAATCTAAAGTCAATTTCAGCTTCTCACAGCCCCCACCCAGAGAGGTTGTTTTGCTTGAAAGCATTGTGTTTTTTTCTTACTTGACATTTAACTCGATTGTTGTTGTTGTATGTCTTGTTATCGCTTGCGTAGTGTCTCTGTGGGATTCACAGCTCTCTTGGGGTTTTCTACCTGAAGATTCAAACCTGTGCCTGCACACCTTAATGGTGGTAAAGCCTTGAGAGAGTGTACCTGAAGAGGACAGTTAAGATAATGCTCTCACGGTATGGTCTTATCGATGGGCCGAGTTGTGACAAGAAAGATGTTTTTTTATGTCACAACTTAGCTTGTTGAGTCTTGTCATGAGTGCATAATCCAGAAATGTTTTCCGAGTATCTCTAAGTCTTCAAGGTTTTGCCACCTGATGTTTTATCGTGCCGAGCATCATGAGCTCAAGACATTATTGTTCTCTTGGGACATCCACATTTCAAGGATTTGTCAGCTGGAGGTGCATCTCCTTAGGTTCAAACTCGGAGTCGGAATATCCTGATTTCAAGTTTGAAGAGACATGCCTTCAGCTGATAAAATTGATCTGTGGCATCTCTAAAAAACTAACAATATCAACTTATGCTATGCAACCGAGGTTTTTTTTGTGTTTTTGTTCCCCAATTTTTTAAAACCAATCATTTCATGTTCTTTCTTGTTTTAATGGCAGTTGATATCATGGTCTTGAATAAAGTTTTATGTTTTTATATTGCTAGGTGCTTTTGGAGTTGGCAAGAAATAGGAATAAAGTTCCATTGCCAAAGGCAATACCGGGACCTGCAATTCCCCTACCACCTGAGCAGGATACATTGATCAGCACAAACTACCAATTTGCTATCCCTAAGAAGCAACCGGCTCAAGCAATGGAAGAGACTGAAGACGATGAAGAAAATGTTGAACCTACCTCGTCGCAAGAGCAGAAGACCGATGTGCAACACCCAACATCTCAAAGAGTATCATTTCCTCTCACCAAGCGCTCCAAGTGAGAATAGTTAGTTGTTTCACCGGTCCATCCATGCAGGATAATATATGTTTTAAGTTTTATCATACCTTCATCAAAGAGCAGGTTGATGTTTCATATGATACCATGGTGGAATGGAATGGATCTTTGTAATCTGATCAAGTTTTTGCTCTCTATGTTTGTGTTAATGTTGCAATTTGTGCACTACTTTTCTGTATGCTTGCAAACAGTGAGACTGCTTTGAAGAGCCATGATGCACAAAATTTCAAGTCTTTTACTGTTGTTCCTTTGTGAGAATCAAATCTAAATCCCCGATTAACAGCCATGAGGCATTAGATTTTTTTTTTGTTCAACATGGATCTGAAAATACAACATAAAAGTGAATTAATGGAGGAAACGACTAAGAAATCAATCGTTTAATTCATTGTAGAATCCAGTTAATGTTTACTAGGAATGGAACCATATAGCTTTGTTCTGTACAATTATTTTTCATTTTTACAGAAGGAAAAGCTGTTGTTGTTGCTGCTTTTTCTCTCTTTCCTCCTTTTGGGTTTAGCATAAAGAATTTAAGAGGGTCAACTTGAAGCAACCATAGTACTAAAGGATGGCCCGGTACTGGAAACAGGGAGACCTCGGTTATACATACGCTGTATCTCTTCCCTGTACTTCGTCAGTGACTTGTCGGGTATGGATGGTGTGAGTTCTACCACATCACCCATCTTCAGCCTGCACGTGGAATCACCTACCGGCTCATGGTTCAGCCTTGGCCTCAATTCTTCCTTCACAGGAAACCCATATGGTGACCATCTCGAGTTTCCCCTCCCAGCTCTTTCCAGCAAATCCATCATTGTTGAGTTTGCTGGAAACTCTTGCACCGACATCTGCAACATTCATAGCAACCATAATTATTCAGATCAAATTTCCAATCTCCATTAATAGATCTTTCTACAAGTAAAATGATACACTCCCAAAGCATAGTATATAGGTTTACTTCACATTTGCCTTGCATGTCAATGGAAAGATGGCATTCAAGCATGTGGTCTGCAATGACCGTGCCAACCTGAATACGATGAATTGCCATTTAGGAAACATACCTTATCATTTTCAATCATGATAACAAAGACGGGCCCATCCTGGCTGCAGTGAGGCTGGTAAGAAAACGGGCAATCATCTGAATGAGCAGGGAAGGTGCAGGGTGGCTTGACAGAATCAGTGTAGCCAATTGAACATTGGTCCTTGCTCATTGTTTCACAGTGCCAAGTCACAACCCATCGAGCCCACTCAACCATCTGAAGTACAAATGAAGAGTATTTACAGTCACCCTCCTTGTATCTCCAATGAGCTGCAAAACCAAACTCAGCTTGCAAATGCATCTCCTTTGTTCGAATTTGAACTTCAAGTGGAATTGCACCTTCACTCATTACCACTGTGTGCAAGGACTTATACCTGCAAATTAGAAGGAAGTTAGAAAGTAGTTTTGCATTTTTTACATATTCCATCTAAGAACAATACTGAAACTCGTTATGCTATAAGCCTATAACATACCCGTTGAATTTAGGGTGGCTAATATAGTCCTTCAGCTTTCCGGGTACTTCAGACCATAACTTATGAACTACTCTCAAAGCCTCATAACAGTCTTCCTCATTCTCAACAATAACTCGGAGTCCATGAATATCATGGATTTCATCCATAGTCAACTTTTTCCTGCAAAAAACAATATAATAAGTAGAGTTAGCAATGCCCTACTCCTTCACCCTTTGCTTAATCAGTTGTTGACAAATTCTAGAAAAGATTTCCCGAAAGCCACGACTATTCTGAGAAAATATTACATTCTCAACAGTTGGACATGTAGACAACAGCATGCAAATGCAGTGCGAATGTCTGTCAATTAAAGTCATGTGTTGGAGTGAATGTGTGTGTAAAAAAATCTCTCCATGTTCCTCGGCCTTCCATGGGTGCTTATGCGTTTATGAAAAAGAAAGGTAGAGAAAGGGAGGGAGAAAAGAGAAATAACATACTTCAACATCTTTGAATAAATGCTATATAAGCTTTTATGTCGTCCAGACAGAACATGGTAAGAAATTTCTTTATCCTTCAGCGCTGTCTCGAGTTTCTCTATAGCAGAAGTGATCATTACATCATCAAAGGAGTTCACAAGCCTAGATGACAGTTCTTTGTGCTGCTCTGGATTGAGATGCTTGAAACATAGGTTCTCCAATTGCTCCTTCCAGCTAGAGATTCCTAACCGGTTGGCCAGCGGTGCAAATATTTCCAACGTTTCCTTCGCAAACCTTTGTTGCTTGAGAGGAGGCAAAGCATCTAGTGTTACCATGTTATGCAACCGATCTGCCAATTTAATAAGCACCGCTCGTGCATCTGCCATGGCAAGGAACATGGTGTGAAGACGATCTGCTTCGACAGTTCTGCTCGCTGTATTATTTTCTCGTGCTAGCTTGCTTAGATGGCTAAGTTTAGAGACCTAAATGGATGACATAACACTAGCATAATCAGGGTCTCATAATCTGACATCTCCATTCAAAAGAATATTGATTTCTATAATCCAAAAAAGGAAATTAAAACCAACAAAGAGGCAGCCATGAATACACTTCATATAATGCTATAAATAGTCATCTGCAACCATTATGAAGCTACAGTTATTTTTTGGATTCAAAACAAGTAATAGATCAACGGTAATCACATGCATGTTCGGTCCTAAAAGATGACATCACAACTGGTCTTTCATACTTGAACAATTGCAAATTGAATATGCCAAAATTTCAAATGAAATACAAGCCAATCCTAGTAGTAAGACAATTTGGGTTTAGTAAGAATATCAATACATCAATCAATACAATATACAAGCGAAATTCATATCTCTTACCCCTTGAACTAAATCAGCAACCCCAGCACCAAATGTCCTAAAAATGTAGTCATAGCTCAAGAATGCATCGTCGAGGGTGTCATGCAAAAGCCCTGCTGCAACCACAGTGGAGTTGGCACCAATGGATGCCAACAGCGCTGCTGTTTCTACACAATGTTGCAAATAAGGATCACCGCTCGCACGCATCTACAGACAAAGAACATCATATAACCCTTATAAACAAGGAGAGACCAACAGAACACCAATAACAAAACAATGATTTCTCTGTTTATACCTGTCCTCTGTGCGCCTTCTCGGCTTCGTAAAATGCTTTAACTACAATATCATCGGAAAAGATTTGGTGTCTCATTTGTGCACCTAAAAGCAATTCCTTAGCATAAGGATCTGAATCCACTTCCTCCGTGAAATTATCCTCCATATTGAATGGCAATTCAGTGACACAGCTATCACTTTGCACCTCTAAACTCGGGGAATCATAATGAACACAAGATCCCAGTGCACCCCTAATGAATCCATTGAACAGGCGATTTGTCCCAACACGAAACGAGCCCTGAAAATTATCATCCCCTCCCTTTTCACGAACAATTCGCATAGGAGGGCTGCTGCTGCTACACGAAACCCGGTCCTGAAACACCGTTACCGGGCTCTGATTGGCTTTCAAAGAAGAACCACCGAATTTACTTGATGAGTAACAAAATGAACTGCTTAATTCCTTCAAATCTTCCCCTCTATGGGACCCTAAATCCTCTCCCCCACAACCGGAAAAGCTTGATTTCACCGTCGGCGAGGAGAACAGGCACGATAGGCCACCGACAGCAGATCTCTGGGAAGAACCGGAACCGGTCGTTGAGGAAGTCGATGAAGATCTTGAATTCAGATCGAAATCGTAAGAAGCGTGAGAATTCATGTTGATCTGGATAGGCGCCGAGCACACGCGGCTCGGCGTGCTCCTTGGTGGGCTAGCGTAAAGAGCTATTGTCGAAAGCGCCATAGCTCACAAACCCCCAAAAGAAATGGTTTTATTGTTTTAAAATCACTTAAATATCAAAACCCAGAATTTTCCTCCAAAGAAGCAACAATTTTTTTCTCAGGATCCAAATAATTTTCCCTAAAACGAAAAACCCAACAATTTTCTACAATCCAAATCCAATGAAATTGTTAAACGAGACCCAATTGGAATCTCAAACGTAAGAACTAAAAACTTCAAAGAAATTTCTTTGATCCTAAACGTATACTTATACTGTCATGCATATGTATATATATACACACACACACAAGCATAAAAGGGAAGGGAAAAAAAAAAGAATCAAACGGAAAGGAAAGGTTTTTGAAGATAAGCTACAGTATTTACA
Source organism: Abelmoschus esculentus (assembly GCA_035048815.1). Lineage (NCBI taxonomy): Eukaryota > Viridiplantae > Streptophyta > Magnoliopsida > Malvales > Malvaceae > Abelmoschus > Abelmoschus esculentus. The sequence goes on along the minus strand of JAUCBN010000015.1, from coordinate 19,653,434 downwards.
AGTCTACAGGCAAATTTTCTACTTATAAATAGAAAAAATAAAGGGGGAAAAGGGTCAACAAAGACGCCGGATTCTTGAAATGAAATGAAAGCTTCAAATGGAAAAAGAGCGAGTAGATTTCCTTTCTTCTTTGATTTTTCTGTTCCTTGAGTTTTATTATTTTTATGGGAAATAGTTGAGGCCAGGAATTGTAAGAGTTAAATTACGTATGTATCCCTGATGATTAACGGAATTAACTGGATTAGGACAAGTTCCCACGTTGTACCTTTGTTTTAAGAGTTCATATACTTTTCGATTTAAATTTTAAAATTATAAATTGAATATTTAAGATTAAGATTTAAATATATTATTTATAAATTCAATAAATCTACATACATATGTTCTTTTTATCACTCAAAGTGATCTTTTGTCAAACAATCTTCATAAGTATCTTATTTCACTTAAATATTTTTAATTACTCCCTTTATAAATAAAACAAAATTATTAAAAAAATTGGTAAGTAATTTAATATTTACAAATAATAAATAATTTGATCATTTAAGAGATTTAAGATTTTGTGTATGTAAAAAAAATTCATTAAAAGAATTACACATCAGAACTAAGTGTAGGGCATATGTTAGTTCATTTTTTGAATCAGCTACAGTGGTTACAAGTAGTATATGTTCTAAAATATTGTCTCAACTATTGAACATTGACTCTTTAATCATCGTCTTATAAATATAGATGCTCGAACTTATAATCTCTAGAAAATAATAATTATTTCTTAATTATTGAAGTGAGATAATTAGGATAAAAAAAATAAAAATAAAAATAAAAAAATAACAAATAAAACAAATTCTAATATTTGATAGTATATACTTAAAAAACACCTACTATGCCAGCCGATTCTTGTTTATGCTAACCAAATCCAATGGTTGGTTTTCAATTCATCATATTTAAAGATATGAAAATTCTACATCAGACGTCGAACATTGTTTAACATCATTAATGTTAAATATTGTTAAACATTATTAAATTAATTAATAAAAAATTAAAATCTTAAAGACTCAATATATAATTAATAAAAGAGTGATAAACCCAACATATAATTAATAATTATATGATTAGTCATTTAAATTTTTATTATTTATAGATTAATTTAATAATATTCAGCGGTATTTAATATTAATGATGTTCAACGGTGTTTGGCCCGTTATAAATTCATCCTTAAAGATATTGTTGGAATAACAAAGACATTGGAAGTATAATTGGTCCGACTCAAATATGTAGCATACACATGCCCACATGATTTGTGTCGTTGCTTTTGGTGCACAACAACTTGGGATGGGGTCCATTATTTTATTGTTTTTTATTTTCTAAACGTTTTTAAATCATCAGAATCTTTTTCTGTGGTGCATTGAAAGATGAGGACTCTAGAATCTGGTAATTTTAGATAAATTTTTTAAATTAAAAAATTATTTATGAACTGAATCCGAAAAATAATTTATAACCTCTTTGCCAAGTAAGATTAAAAAAGCGTGTTTAATAAAAATTGTTTTATCCTGACGTAACCATATTGTCAGTTTCGAAAGCATTAATAACTTATTACAGGGATAATAATAATAATAATTTATAATGTCGCATTATGTTTTTATCAAGTAAGATTTTTTTTAATTTTAATCGATATAATATGTTATATAAGGTTAAAGTTATTAATTATAAAGAATGGACGAAATAAGTAATAATTAGAGATAATTGAATCGATGATCAAGTTTTTTATGTGATAAATAAAAAATAATAATCGTGATAAAATTCTTAATTGATAATAAAATAAAATTTTAAATGCTTATTTAAATAAAAAATATTTTAAATATTTATTTAAGAATATAATTAAATATTTAATTATGTATTAAGCCTAAAAATTATTAGTTCAAACAATCCTGATCCTCCCTCCATTGCTAAAGTTTTGGGCCTTACAATGACTACAAAGCCTTCAAACATTAGGTATAGACTCTTAAATCACAACCCAATCCATATTTCATTTATTAATTAATTAATTTTGATTAAAGTATATAAAATCATTTTTAATATTTTTATTTATAAATATAATAATTTAAAATTTTAGCATATTTGGAATATTTGGTAAGTTAAGAAAGTAGAGGCTCACATGGGAAAATTTGTTTTTGGTGGATTGAAGTCATTTTGGTGTTATTTACAAAAATATATTATTATTATTATTATTTGTTTAAAGCTAGTATTATTAATTAAGTCATAAAATTAAAAATGATTTTGATGATCCAATCAAGGTTGAAAATGCACCAAACCCAAAGTCCATGAGGAATTAGGTTGGAATTAACAATGATTTCAAAAATATTACTTTAGTTTTAAGTAGTTTTTACTTTCACAATTAGGTTCTAACATTTTAAAAGTAAATCTTAAATAAATAATACTTATGTAATTATTTTTTATTTGAATAATTTTATAAATTTATTATCAGTATATCAAATAATAATATTTTGATTATATAAGAAATACGTAATTTTAATAATAATGAGTATTGATTAAATTTTATCATTTCAATTGTTTTCATCAAAATACCAAATAATATCTTAATTATTTTTAAATATAAATATGACACACGCCAAGCATAAAATATTATTATATTATAAGAATATGCATACGCAAGCAATCTCTGAAATTTAGGCAACATGAAAATATTGATAATTAAATATTGATGTAATTGCAGGAAAATCCGAGTTTAAATATTAAGGAAAATATTACTTGATAATTTTAGACACATAAATAAATATAAAATAGACTTTAATTTAAAATAATTCACTCATATGCTTCAATTTCCCTTAGTTTGCATACATTAATTATTATTTTTTTCGCGATTTTTAATTATAATTAAAATCAAATTGAGTACATATTTTAAACAGAATATATTATTATAAATAGTTGAGTAAATATATATTATTTTTTATTGAGATCATCTCTTGAGTTTAAAAAATATTTTTTTAATTTTATTTTTTCTTGATGTATTAAATGTCAAATATCAAAAAAAATATTTTTGTGAAAAAAGGAAAAGTATAATTGTTTTGAAAATTCTTAATTAAACACTTTTGACATTAACTATGGTTATTAAAATTCGTTGAATGTATCAATAAGACATTAATTTGAATGCATAGAGAATTTTTTTTTGACCCATTAAAACATGTTGTTTATAAAGTTCATAGTGGAGCAGACCACAGTTATTTTTTTTTTCAATTAATTAAATATAAAACTATTCTTTATTAAAGTGTAAGTTATTTTAAATTATTCATTATTAATTAATTAATATTTTTTTAACAAAAAATATTTTATTTAAAAAATAATAAAAATTAAATTAATTATTCAGTTACGTTAAAAATATTTTTTAGTATTATATGATTGTGTGAATTTATATCAAAATCTACACTAAATTATATTAAATTGAATCAACCATGCTTCTTTACAAACCTGTGTGTCATAGTCTTCGTGAATGTTTTGAATTTCATTGCAAATTTGAATCGACCAACCCATCTGCCACTTGATTAACATATTTTCAATTTTGCTGCATACGGATTATCGGGATTTTATCTTGAATAATTCGAATCGATTACGTTATACATTTAATTTTAGTAATTTTTTATTGAAAATTTTAGTATAAATAAAACTTCAAATTTAAAACTTATTTAAAGTTTTAAACGATATCAAATTACTTATCACATAAATTAACTCGTTGATTTCTTTTATGCTTAATTCATCAAAAATATGAATAATTCATCCATAAATTGTTTGACTAATTATTACCCTACCATGACCTTTCGTTGTTTTTCATACCAAAGAACAATGTAATTCTTTTTTATAATGATTATAAATGTAAAATCTACCATCACATAGATACATGTTTAGACTTGAAATTTTCGAAAAAAAGTGATAAACGAAAAAAAAAATACATAATGTACATTCTGAATAAGAAATGTTAAACCGGTCGTGTTTAGTTTAATTGACATCGATCGTATTAATATCAACATATCGAATAATAATATTTTTAATTATTAATTAATAACATATAGCAATTTTTTAACCCAACGTATAAAATAAAAAAAAACTCTCATTAATATAATAAATAACTATAATAATTTTTTTTCTCATATACGATTGGTGATTAAGTTTTTAGTTAACCTGGTCTGTCATTAAAAATATTTTTATCCAATTTACTTTAAAACTCGTGGGATATAGATTTTTGTATCTTTGACATACGTTAAAAAATAATATAATATTCATTATACAACATTGCATACACACATGCAAACAATTATAATTATATTTTATCTAACTAATTGTCCAAATTGTCAAAAAAATATAATATTTAATATGTGAGGAGTGGTTTCTAATTCTATTGCTTAATTAGGACAGGGTTTAGTTTAAGACATAATGTACAAAGTTACTATGAAAAGAAAATACATAATTATAAAGTTTCTCTTAATATTTTACGATTTTATTATTAAATAGATAAATCTTATTAAAGATCTTAGATACATGATACTATAAACCGGAACCATGTAATAATTTTTAAGGTTACAGGGATATATCAATATTATTTTTTTAAAGAAAAAATATTGATATTATTCTTGAATAAAGTCTGACCTAACCTAGTGCAAAATCAAACCTTGATGCAAATAGAAAAAAGGTAGCTTAGCTATGGAAATACTATTAAGCTAAAAATTTAATTAGCACGACTTTAGAGATAATGACCCCTTATTTTTTGTTTTTTAATATGACTCATCTAGAAGTTTTTTCAGCTGATATATGTATGTATTAGATGTATATTTGTACGTATATATGTATGTATTAGATGTATATTGTGCAAGTCTATGAGGAAGGCTTAAAGTCAATAAACTTTCTAGCCATAAATAGTAGACTTTTCGATTTCAATTTCAGTATTTTAAATAAAAATTCACTATCATTAACAGGTTTATTTAAATAGTATAATTAATTTAATTTTATTTAAGTAGGTTTAGATTAATTAGTGTAATAAAAAATTATAAAAGATAGAGGGTTTCTATAATTCTATTTTCGAATTTTTAGTGCATAGATATAAATAAAAACACAAAAAAAATAGAATTTCTTTTCTCAAATTTATGTCTTTGGCTAATAAATGGATTGACGTCTCAGTTTTTGTAAAGTTGAAGGATGAAATTCAAATAAACTTAAAATAAAGGGTTAATTTTTCAATTTTCTTAAAGTGAAGGGATGGAACTCAAAATTCTACCTAGATTTTACTTCTTATTTAAACCATCTCTGAACCTCAGCTGGAAACCTTACCAAACACCCAAAATGAAATGAAAAAAAGTATCTTTGCAATTCAAATGGCTCTGAAAAGGTTTTTTTCATTGAAAAACATAATCCCAAGCTGCATCAAACCCCAATCTTCAGGTCCAAAAGTTCATGCTTCAAAGCAGAGTCCAAGCCAAAGATTATCACTAAATGAGTTTAGCCACCCAGGGTTTCCATTGTCATTGTCTGATCTCTCAAACTCTCTCATCAGCCTCCATATCTTCACCCTCAAGGAACTAGAGCTCATAACTCACAAATTCTCAAAGTCTAATTTTCTTGGTGAAGGTGGATTTGGACCTGTTTACAAAGGGTTTATAGATGACAATCTCAGGCCTGGCTTGAATGCTCAATCTGTTGCAGTCAAGGTGCTTGATTTGGATGGCACTCAAGGTCACAGGGAATGGCTGGTAAGATAATTTGCAACTTTTAAAGTTTGTTTCTTTGAGTTCAAAGATTGTAAAAATGACCCTTTTTTGTTTACAGGCTGAAGTTATTTTTTTGGGGCAATTGAAGCACCCTCACCTGGTGAACTTGATTGGCTACTGCTATGAAGATGAACATAGGCTTCTGGTTTATGAATACATGGAAAGAGGAAACTTGGAGAACCAGTTGTTTAAAAGTTTGTGTTTTTAGGTCCTTCTTTCCTTGTGAAATTTGTGATTCTTAATGTTTTGTACTTTATGAAATGCAGGGTTTGTTCCACCATTGCCTTGGCTAACCAGGTTGAAAATTGCTCTTGGAACTGCAAAAGGGCTGGCTTTTCTACATGAAGAAGAGAAGCCTGTCATTTACAGGGATTTCAAAACATCAAACATCTTGTTAGACTTGGTAACAAAAAGTCCCCTTTTCGAATTCGACAAGTTCTAATATATCAGCAAGGATTGAATGGTTTGCTTTCTTTTCAGGCTTATAATGCAAAGGTCTCGGATTTCGGATTGGCGACCGACGGACCGGAAGGCGAAAAATCTCATGTTACAACTGCAGTCATGGGCACAGAAGGCTATGCTGCTCCTGAATACATTACCACCGGTACTATAAGTATAAACTGCAGCATTTGTCTTAGTTCTGATGGAATTGTTGGAAAGAAATTATTTGATTCGGGGTACCATTTTTTGCAGGGCATTTGACTACTATGAGCGATGTGTTCAGCTTCGGAGTGGTGCTGTTAGAGTTGTTGACCGGCCGGCAATCAGTCGACAAGACTCGACCTGGTCGAGAAAAGAACCTTGTGGAATGGGCAAGGCCTGTTTTGAAGGACATTTATAAACTTGATGCAATAATGGACCCTAGACTTGAAGGACAGTACTCAACCGAAGGGGTTAAGAAGGCTGCTGCATTGGCTTATCAGTGTCTAAGCAACCACCCCAAGTCTAGACCAACTATGAGCAATGTGGTCAAGGCTTTAGAACCTCTCCTCGACTTAACCGACATCCCAACCGGACCCTTCGTGTATGTAGTTCCGACCGACGGTAACAGTGAACCAATCATCCAGAAGATCGAACAAAGAGAGGAGGAATTCCAAATCACAAAAAAGAAAAAAAGACGATTGACGCATCAAAAAGTTCGACGAAATCGAATTCGAATTAAACCGTCAAAGTCTCGAGTTATCTATTCAGACACTGATTTGTACAAGGTTTTAGGGTCTAGTTTGTACGCTCCCAAGCACTAGAAACAATCCAGGGAAACATATTTAGCAAACAAGCATACTTTGTACATTTGAAGTTTCTTGTCTTTTTTTTTTCTTGTTTTTTTTTCAATTTAATTTTAAATTCCCCCATTCTTGTCAATGTCTCTCTTCAGAAAGTCTTGAAAAATAGAAGCTTCCATAGAAATATACTAGCCAATACAAAACTAGTCTTTGATCCAAATTTTTCCAGTGTTCACATACCTTTTTATTCATTCATTTTTTTTTAATTTTCTACACGTTAAATATAATGTTTTAGTCAACTAAATCCATGATGTAATAACAAAATATTTGGTCGAAATCAGGCCTCTAAAAACACAGTATGAATGTTCTAATATTTCAATATGACATGGAATTTCTAACTTTCTTGGAAACTACCGTTGGGATGTAATTGATTAAAATTTATAAACTCGTATACTTAAACATTAAACTCACTTTGATGAATACCTTAAAAACCTTAAATTTACAACGTTCATGAATTTTTTTTCACTATAATGTATCGAATATAAATCCGCAATAATTTCCCAACTAAATTCCTCCTTGGCTTATGCGTTTAACTGGTCAACCTTTCTATACTAACTTGGATCATAAGGGATGAAGGTTTTGGTGTGACATCAAAGTTCAAAGTCTTGTTAGGCATTGACAAACCAAAGGCAGATATTTCCAAAAGCTGATACAGATTCTTTCGTGATAGACTACCATACATCATGCCACCAACCCCCCACCAACCTCATTTTTCTTATAAAAAATAGATTAAAAAATTATTATTAAATAAGATTATAAATGAGATAATAAATCGTTTAATAATTTTTTATTATTTTAAATTAATTTTAAAAAAATGAAATTTAATGAGTAATTTTAGAAAAATCAATACAGGAATTAATTAAAAATACATAAAAATTAAAAATTTTTAAAGGAAACAAATTAAAAATGTTTAATTTTAGAATGGATAATAACTTTAAAATATTTAAACCAAAAAAGGTTTGGAACTTAAATTGTCAAATTCCAAATTATATAGGGAATTGATAAGGTTTAAATAAAGAAGACAATTAAAAAACGTGAAAGAAATTAAAGCACGAACTTTAGACGTAACTCAGTTTATGCTGTACGTATACAACTCTCGACAGAGCATACGTAATTCCGATGTATGGCTGACATTCTAAATACCGTATTGTCAACATGTATTATTTTTTAATTCTATCTCGAAATATACGTATACGTGTATATATACATATATCAGCTGGGTGGTTAATCTTGAATGTTTTGTTGCATAAAACAATGTTGGTCTGGTTATCTGTTTGCCTGCCTCTTAGCATACTACTATTAGGCCAATGGCTGGTTATTGGACCAACTTGGCCCTTTGGATGTCCTAATATGTTGAATATATCAACTAGGCCGGGTAATGGGTCGAATTTAGATGTGTTAAAGTTTTATCAATCTCGTTATTTGTATTCAAAATTATCATCCAACCCACATATTACTTGTTTGATTATTGATCCAAATCCGTTTTACTCATCAATTGTAGATGACATGAGTGATTCGGATTATAAATGAGTTGTATTATTAAAAAAAATTGAATTGGATTTACGTATAATAACTTACTAAAAAATATTTAATACAAAAAGAAAATAGAATATTGTAAGAGAAAATTTTGGTTGAAATGGGAGAAATGAAGAGAGAGATTAAGATATGTAAGATTAATTTTCTTTTAATTTTGATCTAGATTTTATCTTACACTTTATCTTACTAAAATTTAAATCAAAATTAAAAGAAAATAAAAAATAAAAAAATACATATTTTTTTGTTCAATTCTCAGTTAAAAATTGTAAGATAAAGTGTGAGACTAAAATTAAAAAGTGATGTTGAAAAAAAAATGAGTAAATATTTTAGGGTTTAGTCTAATTTTTTAAGATAATTAATATTTTTTAAAATTAATATTATATTGATGAAAAGATAGATGAGTGGGTGACGGATCAGATAATGGGTAGAAATTTTCTTATTAGAGTCCATCACATTCACATGTTCTATTTATCACCAACTTTATATGAATCAAACCCGATAAAAATCGGATTCTCATCTATTTAATTAGGTCAAATGGGTCGGGTGAGCCATCATCCATGGATGATGTTATTTAGATGTTATTTTATAAATAATTTTAAAAGAGATATATTTTTTATAAAAGAAATCGAAACAAATAGAATTTTTTGTGCACATATGACATAAACCCCAAATTTTATGACGAAAGCAAACATATTAAAAACTATAATATTTATAATTAAAAAAATGCTAAAATAACATAATTTATATAACCTTTCATATCATTTCACTTTTTAATGTGATTTTTAAATATCCATACATAAAATAGGGTCAAGTATTAAATTATAAATAAAATAAGTTTTTTAAATATTAAATAGCCTAAATTGTCTATAAAAATAATTATGCAAACAAAATAAATACAATTACTAAAATTTTAAAAACAATTCATTTTAAAATTCTTTGGTCAACGCATTTAGAAATTTAATTTTATATTTATTATTTATTATTCTCATAAAAATTAAATATTAACTTATTTATTAAATTTAGGGATTGAAGTGTTATCGAAGAATATTTAAAAATTTATGATAATTTATATAGTATCTCAAAATCATCATTCGTAAAAATAATTTAATTTAAAAATATTTTTTATTAACGATTTAGACTTTAAATACATATTATTATACTATGTACAGCTGTTCATATTTCAATCGTTAGCTACAAATGACTTTTATATAAAGGTAATTATTTTTTATATATATAGTTCAAAACTTTACATCATCATTTGTAGGATGTTATTGTTTATTAGGGGTGTTCATTTTGGATTATCTGATTTGATATGAAATTTTGGATATCCTAAATTTTTGGATCGATATTTTAGTAATCTGTTTTCGATCCGAAAAATTAGATATTCGATCTTTTAGATATCTGAAATTTCAAATCGAATTTATGACTTAATTTAAGTATTTTTTTAATTTGACGTTTTTGTTCATAAAAATTTTGGATTTTGAATATAATAATCAATAAATCATTGATTATAACAATATTTTTATCCATTAATTTTTTTTTTTCATATATAACAAGTAAAAATATCGAATATAACAATATCTATATGTACAGAAAATTAAATTTTTTGGATGTTCGATCCAAATGTAAAATATCTATCCGTATCCGATCCAAAATTTTTAGATACCCGTTTTGAATTATCCAAAAAATAAAATTTGAATCGGATATCCAAAATTTCAGATCTGATCAACGGATAATCAGATCGTTCGGATCAAATTTTTTTCACACCCTTAATGTTTACTACTCTTTTTTTCTCGTTAACCATACACTAAAATAATAATTAATATATAATTTTATATTAATTATTATGTATATACCCCCAATAAAAATATAATTTCACAAACAATGTTAACTGATGTCAATTGGTCTATTCTTTTAATTTTAATGAAAAATATATGTATTCCACCAAGTCAAAATAGGCATGCACATCTTTTAGTCACCTAATCACATAATAATTAACGAATCATGCTCTAACCAGGGAAAGTTTTTAAATGGAATAAAAGTTGAAGATTAAAATATTGGTTGAAGCTAAAAAGTTTGCATATATAATGAAATAGAATTTCTCGATCTTTTCGATATTTCTTGTTATATTTTATACTAAAATTTTAAATTTAAGATTTAAATTTTTTAAAATAAAATATATTTTAAAATTTAAAATTATCGTATAATATAACATTAATCACGTGTGAAATGTCAGTGTGATGCACACAAGTTTTAGTGGGATAAATAATATAATAATATTATCAAGGAGACGATGCGGTTGCACCCCGTGGCGCCATTGCTCACTCCTCGCGTTGCTCGACAAGACTGTCAAATCGATGGTTACGACATGCCCAAGGGTACAAGGGTTCTTGTCAGCGTTTGGACAATCGGGAGAGACATTGATCTATGGGGCAATCCCGATGAATTTTTCCCCGACGGCAAAACCATTGATGTCAAGGGTCACGATTTTGAGCTTCTGCCATTTGGTGCCGGTAGAAGGATGTGCCCCGGATATGCTTTGGGGATTAAGGTCATTCAGACAAGTCTGGCTAATGTCCTACACGGATTCACGTGGCAATTACCTGGTAATAATACTACAAAAGATGATCTGAACATGGAGGAAATCTTCGGGCTTTCCACACCTAGAAAGTACCCACTTGAGGCTGTGGCAAAGCCAAGGCTCACACTTCATCTGTACTCTTGCTGATTGTACGGAAGCAAAATAATTGTGTGGTTTTCGGCTTTTGGCAAACCCTACGGACTCACTCCAACTTCATATTGTGGTTGTCCTTCATCCTAATTAGAATAAGAGTTGTAACCATGGAATGTATTTTGTAGTATAAAACATCTATTATAATAAGATATGGAACTTTATAATATATTTTATTTTAATTATAATATGATTAAATTGATAAAATGTGTAAATAATGAGAATTATATGCGTAATTATCTTAAGTTTAATGCATATATATTTGAAATAGATGAATTTTAGTAAAAATATAAAATTGTACGATAAAACACACCATAAACATAAAAAAATATTTATCTAAAAAATATAAATAGAAATTTGGGGACTATGTACATATTATGGGTGACGTACTAGATAAGATTTGTTTTATGTTTTAAAATATAATAATGTATTTAAAAACAAGTGTTGACATTTTTTTAAATAATTTTTATTTAAAAAATATTTAATAAAATATCAATCAAAATTATTTAATCATTTATTTTAAAAATAATTGACATAAATATTAAAACTTAATATATATTTTGTACAAATAATATAATATAGTGATAGTGTCTATGACGTCAATTTCAATGTTTAAAAAAATCTGTTTAAGCTTTAATATATATTTTTATTTTTAAGGTCTTTAAATATTATTATTATTATTATTTATCTCATTAAAACTTTATTCTATGAGACTTCTTCACAATGTGATTAATTAATGGCATTTTATAACCCTTTATTGTCAAAGTTAGAAGTTAGGTGACTAGAAAAGTGCATTCGTCAAGATATTTATACATATTCATTATATTTTATATTTTATTAAAAAAAATCAGATTTAATTGAGTTTTTTATTAAAATATTATGATCATATTATATTTTTTAGGTCCAGATTGAGAATACAATATATTTTAATTAGGGAGAATCGAAGTCGAGATAAATATTTCAAATCTTAAATAGAATAACCAAAAATCCACCTCGTTATCATCCTTATATTAAAAAATACATATAAAAACAATAATTTAGTGAATTTTTAATTTTATATTATCAATAACATTATAAAAGTAAAAGATAAAATTGCAAATTAAAAATAAGATGGACTAAACCATAATTTAACACACACAAAAAAAGTTAAGAATAAAAGAGAGCATGAAAATGTGTAGTTGTGGTGACAAGGAGAAGCAACCCTAACCATAAATATGAAGGTAATGTTTTACGAATCAAAACCACCCTAAACACCATCAAAATCGAACAGAATCTGGATCCTAGGTTCTGTCACAGCTTGAAATGGGTATTTTTTATGGGCGGTCGAAAGATTTCCCCCATGTTTAAGTCATCATTTAAGATATTATTAGGTAATCTCCAAGTAAACCCATGCAGAACATGACCCAAACTTGCTTGAATGACCTGAATCCCCATCCAGGACATATCCTCCTTCCTGCACCCAATGGAAACAACTCCAAATCATGTCCCTTAAGATCGACAGTCTTTCCCATGAATCTGTCGGGACAGAATTCGTTGGGTTGTCCCAAAGACTAGTGTCCCTCCCGATTGTCCAAACACTTACAAAGGATGTTGTGCCCTTTAAAACGTCAGTATGGAACATACGGTGACCACCGGAGTAAGTAAAAGTAGTGTATTTTCCGGTCACATTGATTATTGGATTCTAATTATGGATGAAGTCACATGTGAGACGAGGTTAATATTTTAATCAAAGATTATTATTATTTGTTAAGCATTACACTCTGGGCATAAGTTTAAAATTTAAAGACAACATTATTGGAAGGAACAGCTTTACGTCTCGGATATATATCTTAAGATAGACATGCATGTTACCAAAAAAATAAAGTAATACATTACATGTTGCTGACCATTATTGGTAAGTCAGCTCGATCAAAGATCTAACGAAATATATACCTAAATTTTGATTACAAAATATGGGTACCATCGGTTCAGATTTTAGATCATATGGAAACACTGTTAGGAACTCCCCTGCATGTTACCCCAGGGCCCGAGCTCGGTGCAAGAAGTTCATACGGTAACACCCCGGCTCCGCAACGGTTCTTGAGGTTTGGATCGGCGTTCCTTTTCTCAATCTCCTTCTCTATCCGTCTGATCTCAGCTGAAAATCCGTAGAAGGCTTCGATGATCTCGGCATCACCGGACCAAATAGATGAATGTTGTCGTTCCCCTAAGTACTCCTCGTCCGGAGAGTGGGTGGACAAGGTGTCGACCACGGCCATGAACTTTGTAGCTTGTAATAAACTTGGCAATGCTAATAGGAAATATTTTTGTGGATCGGCGAGGAAATTAGCATACTCAGGGTCGTTTTCTTCGGGTATTAATCTCCGCATTAGAGGTGGACGGTTAGGCACGTAGCCACCATAAGGGTACTGTCCAAAATTAAGTGCAGCATGTTGGGCTGATGCAAGCCAAATGAGGGTGGTGAGGATGGAGACTAGATCATCCGGGGTTTCCAACGAGGGCCACCATGACTCTTTGCTGAGATCGGCATGGCCTACGTGAACAGACTCATGGTACCAGTTTTGTAGCTCTCTGTCACTGCAAATGAAGCTAGAGTTCGGGTAGTAATGGTTCACGTAGGTTCGAACCCAATTCTCGAGAGCATTCCATACTAGTAACCCGTCCGTGGCATACGGGTAGTCTTCAATCAGGAGCTTCAGACCATGTGGTTGTGTTGGGTCAGGAACTGCAATTCCCCTGTACATTCGAAGGACAATTCTTTAGTTTGTCAAAAGCAGCAAAACATAACTTCCATGTGAAGAAAGTAAAATTACTCCTTATGTTCTAAATAGATATCTTATTGAAGCTCAATTATTTGTTTTGCTTTCATCTCAAAGTTAGGTATTTACCTGCGGATAAGATCGGCAGGTAGGTTCTCCTGGTCGAAGCGCCAATGGCTCCGATAAGCTGCAGCGCTAATCTCCATGCAGTAGCGACCGGGAGTGAAGCAATTCTCGATAACACCATCGGCATTGATCAAGTTTTGGCGAGCTAAAGCATTGATCTCTAGCGTATATCTCATGTGTGGATCCAAAAGCTTAAAGATAGGGTGCATTGCGCTCATTTGCCTATGTGCAGCCAATATGAAGGGCTCCAGGCATGCGTGTGTACGTAGCCAGTGGTTAACCAATTGGTGAACCCCGGCATCGTTCGAGCAAACGTGAGACTTCGCAATCTGCCAAATCCAATTTGTGGTTGCATCAACGGGAGGTGTCACGACACGCTTGGCACGGGACTGCGGTGTGGTGTGTGGAAGGCTTAGTTCAATCGCGATCGGCTTGAGACTCCCTGTCGGAGTCAAGAAAAATACAGTACGAGTAGCATATGATTTCCGGCCATCAAGTGCGTTAATCCGGTCGAGAAATGGTAGATAAATGTCATGATAATCCACTATGAACAACTTGTTTTCATCCAAAGCCTGAGTTCAAATTTACCAAACACAACAAAAATCAACATCTTTATATGGTAAAATAAGAAAGCTAAACTTTGATAAATTTAGTACAAGGTTTACCTGTTGAACTGTCATGCCATTAAGCTGTCCCACAATGTGCTCCTCTTTGAGTGCAGATTCTTGGGGACCATAGATCTCGGGATCGAGCTTGCTTACCGGTGGAAAAGAAGTAAGTCGCTCGATGTTGACAGGATTGATGCCCGCCAATGCTTGTCGGCCGAATTCGTCATCTCGCAACCAGGCAAACTTATCCTCTGCATGTGTGGATATCACATGTTAGCTTTTGGCAAAGTAAGCTTTAAAATCTTTTTTGATTCCACATTTAGAATGTGAATATATTTCACTTACTGGAAACAACTTTTGGGGTTTCATATTTGAGGAGTCCTTCACTAGTTTCTTGTAATTTGGTGACCATTTTAGGCAACTTCTTCACAGTTTCTTGATGTATACCTAACTTGAGGAGGAGCCCTTCTTTGTAAAGGTCATCGATGTCGGCGAACGAGTTTAAGTCGCGGTTATGCGCAGAAATGCTGGCTTTCAACTGTGGCAACAAGTTGTGAAGCACCGCTCTAAGCCTACCGGCGGAGAAAGTGTTTTGCTTCGACTCCTCGAATTGTTCATCCCTCGGCACGTACACCGGCAATGGCTTCTCAACTCTACTCTCTGCTTGCATGTCTGCCAATCACAAACAAGTTAGACCCCAGCATTCCATTACAATATCTAAAAACGGTATCCATGTACATGTACTCATATATTTACCTGTTTCGGAAGGAAGACGACCAGTGTGACATCGTCTCGGGTACGGAATTTTGTCTCCACCGAGCGTTGGCCTGGCGAAATCAACACCCCGGTCCGGATTACCCAAATCGTTGTACACATCGAAGTCGTAAACCCTGTCGGAGAGTTTTCGAACACCTCTTCCATTTCCCCTAAGATCCCTTAGCTCTTTCTCTCTTAATGCTCTTAGACCTTTGGGTGTCTGGTTGGGTAAGTAAGGCTGCTCGAACAAAAGGACAATCAAAATCTCAGAAATCATACATGAAATAATCATGCTTTATTTTTCAGACCAGAGAACTGAACTTTTCAATGAATCAAACTGGAAAATTCAATGAATCAAACCTGATTGGAGAAGAAAACACGTTTCCCAGAGTGATTTCTGGTGGATTGAACCCAGGAATTGCAGGGAAAATGCAGAGGGCCACATGCAAATCCTTCAATGGTAATACTTTCCAGGAAAAACTCCTGTTGGTGTTTGTTTGTCACCGTTATAGCTCCTGGAATCCCGAAACCAGAGTCCACCGTGAACTCCGCCGTGTAATAAACTCTTTCAGTTTTAACGCTTGCTTTCTTGGACCAATCCTTCAACACCGCTTCACTGCTCCTCTTCGGACCATTGGTTTCTAAAATAAAAAACAAACAAAAACCCAGAATTGTAAAGCTGAAGTTAAAGAAACCAGAATTCAAAAAAAAAAAAGAAAAACAGTAAGAAACATTTTTTCAGGACTTACTGGGATCTTGTTCGTTGCTAATGAGTTCCAAAACGACATTCCTTCCGAACATGTCGGTAAAAGCATCAAAATGCTTGACCAAAGTCTCTTTGAAATCTTCCTTGTTCTTCTTCCTGATAGTCACGGCGGCTCTCACCTTGAACTTAACAGCCTTCTCCTCCTGATTCGGCGCCGCCTTTATCAAATTCTCACTGACAGCAGCCACCACGACAGAGGAAACCTTCCTCGAACACACCGACGGAAACGACACAGGCTTAACCGGAAGAAACCGGTTCTGTTTCTTTCTTTCATTACCAGAACAAGTTAGAAACACTTTTGAAGAAGAAACAAACAATGATTTCTCCATCAAAGAACAACCCATCATTTCTTTTGCCAGCGCCATTGTTTTCTACCCAATATCTCTGCCTAAAATACCTGTTTCTTCCTCTGTTTTGCTTATCAAAGTTCTGGGTTTTTTGGGGTGATGAGTTCCTTTTATTTTTCTGAGAATCCAATTGTGGTTGATCGGTTCCTTATATACAGAAAACAGAGAGAGGAAATCAAAGTGTTTGAACTTTCTTGAGTGTTGCTTTTGGTCAGGAGCACGGGTTTCTCACCGTCCACACGTTTTTCAAATTCTCTTTTTTCCTGAGTTTTAACTGTAACGGATGATTTGATTTTCGACACTGTTTCTCAGGTTACTGATTTTTGTAAGGATAAATTATGTCCCTGGTCACTTAATTATTGATTTAATAATAAATATATCATTTTTTAAAAGTAAAGAATATAACACTTAATTAAAAAGATTATCACTTTTCTTTTAATATAATATAAAAATATAGTCCTTAAAATTTATATAATTTATTATCTTAATTTTAATTTAAAATAATTTAATAAATTTATCTTTTATAATGATATATTAATTGAATGACATGTTTATAATTTTTTTAAAATAATATATTTTTTATAAAATCTATAATTAAATGATTTTTAGAGTAGTTTACCTATTTTAAAGATAAATGATACTAGTCCGTTATTAGTTTGACTATAAACAACTCATGGTTTTTAAAAAAGATATATTTTTATCATCTAAATAAAATGTTATTATAAATATACTACTATATTATTTAATATTAGATAAAATAATAATGTGTTTTAGTATAATAATATATTTATATCATCTGTTAATTCAATCGGTAAACAACTTAATTTCTGTTAAGTAAGTTTTAAATTTGATGTATTGTATATATAAAAAATTCTTGCTAAATAATTTACTTAACAAAATTAGGTGAACGAGCAATAAAAAAGTTAATAGTTTTTACTTAAATATTATTACACTAAGTTGTCCCTCGAACTAAAGTGGTAGTAAAAAATTATATTTAATTATAAAATAATAAGTTATCGATACAAGTTTTTTATTAATAAATATTATACACCAACAAATGTTGGGTGTAATGACAATATACATTGTTCTCTCAAAAAGAGAACCTGAATTTAAATTTTGAAAAAGATATTATTAAAAGAAAGAACCACGGATCTTAAACATAAACTACCATAAAATGGTATATAATTTAACAAAAAAATTATAAATAAATAATATGCAATTATATGGGTATCTATAATTATATAAAATGGTATATACATTTATATACTCCATATATATATATATATGTTTAGTGTTATTAACTTGTTATCATTATTAAATACTTTAAATCACATTCTTCTTGTGAACTTGTATAATTCAAACAATATATCATGATTATTTCTGAACTTCAAAAAATAAATACTATCATTTCTTAAATCGAGTCACATATTATTTTTTTAAAACTTTAAAAATATATATTTAAAAGTAATTTGAAAATAACAAACTCAATTTTAATTTATTCAAATTCGACTCGTTAACACCCTAAATCACGACTCTAACAAAAAAATATTATTATACAAAGTCATGTCACTATTTAAACTAATTTACCCAAATTCGGCTCATTAAAATTTTAAAAATATATATTAGATTAATTAGTTGATTGAATGACTAAATTATGACTTTATAAAAATGAGTGACTTTTTTGTAACCAAACTTTTAATTTAGTGACCTGGTTGTATTTTACCCTTTTTGAAATTAATGGAGAGATATTAGGCTGCTGAGTCAAAACGAGATCCATCTTTCCGAGTGAACGACGCGGTTGGGAAAGCAATGAGAAAGAGGGATGGAGAGGGGGTGAAATCACTTTTATACCCTTGCCTTGTTCGAAAATGACAGTAGTATTACCCTACACTTAAAATTCATCTTTATTACTTGATTGTTTGAGGTTGTTTTTTTATATAAAAATAATTTGGGTCATTAAATTAATGATAATAATAAGTATTAGTATTATCCATTTGTTAATGCTATTAAAATTATAAAAATAAAAGAATAAATTATATTTAATTAAAATAAGAAATAAATTTATACACTATACCACGTTGACGATTTTAAACTTTAATCTTAAATTCTAAATTATTATCGTAAATTTTAAATCGTTTATATAAAATTTAATTTATATATCAATATTTTTTCTATAAACATTATGTGTGAATTTTCGATCTAAGTTTTATTTTAATTAAGTCTCATTATATGCTTTTAGTACACTTCTCTCATCTATTACTATCTAAACATTTTAAATTAATTTATCAAATATTTTAAAGTTATAATTTCATATGATATAAGAATATCTAAACATTTTAAAAAATAAGGATTATAATTTTGAGAATGAAATTAAAAAATAGAATATAAACCGTTATTTATAAATAAATCTGAAATGTTTATAAATTTAGAATACAACTTATAATTTGGAAGTACATGGTTTCATTAACTTCGTCCCAGTTGAGTATGATAGCAATAGCATTCCTAGTTGCCATAGATTTTCTTTGTCGGAAAAAGTAATTTGGGGAAAAAAACATGATTTTGGCGTGCTCACATTCAGAAGGAGAAAAGGAAAGAAAAATCAGAGACAACCAAGAGACTTAAAATGTAGTGGGAATTAGTTCACGAGTTTTTCGAATCGAGATTAAATAAATTTAACTTGTTAAATTTTCGACTCGAACTAAACTTTAATTAAAACGAACCTAAATAACTCGCAAATCAATCAAGCTTATTATCACTTTCACCCTCATCTATTGACTTACTAAAGATGATTATATTATTTTATACAAATTAAAATTTTAATATGATAATATAATATTTATATTTGATATCAGATTTAAATTAATCGATTAATAATTATACTAATATATAATTAGAAAGGTTTGGTAGACACAACTAGTATCTAATTAGTGTGTGGGCTCCTTACATTTTCATGAATCTCTCAACTTTTTGCTCATTTCTTTTTATTTGTAAATTTTTAAATGATTATTTGAAAACGTTTTTTATTTCTTTTTCCTACAAAGTTTTATGTTTGGCATGGAGTGATAAGACAACAAGAAAGTAATGAATATGTTGAATTAAAATTAAAGTAATTAATTTAAATAATTAAATAATCAAAAAAACTTGAAAATAAAAATAAATTCATATACGAATATAAAATTAAAATTTATTATACATTTTGATAATATTTAGAATATTTTTTAGGTTGTGGATATTTAGACTTTTCCCTTCCGTTAGTGGTCTCTAATTAAAATTATGATTATAAAATTTTAAAAATATATAATTTAATTGATAAATATTTAAAATTTGTTATAAAATATGATTATTTAAGTTTGATTAATTCATTTTCTTGTAATCTTTGGATTTTCTTGACTTTTACCCCATATGTATTCTAATTTTATTTTATTTTCATTCTTTTTAAATATTTTTCTCCAAATTTTAGTAATATTATTTCAAAGCCATCACGTTGGATGTCGACCATAACACATTCATTTCACACCGTTAGATTTAAATCCTTCCGTCATATGATGTCAGCTTAAATTCTATTTATGAAATAATTTTTTTAAAAAAAAATCAAACTTTAAAACAATGTATGTTTGAATATATTGTTACGTATTGTTTTTGTATTGAACGAGTAAAATCTTAAATATAAATACCATATATTTGTATTAAATTTAATAATTTTGTTTGGTTTTAATAATATTTTGTTTGAAGTATGAAACAAGATAACTAAATAGATATTAATTTAATATAATTTTACATAGAATGGACTTGAATTTAACATCTCAAAACTTAAAAAATATAGTTTTTAAGTGAGATAATATGTATATTATTTATATTAATCAATGATTAAATATTTAATCCTCGTTTGTTTTAGACAAAAATAATTTTAAAACTAATAGTTAGTATCTCTCATATGAACCAACAAAACGCAAAAAAATAATTATTGAATTTACTTTAGTAGACACTTTAAAAAATTGAAAAAATCACTAAAATTTAATGAATAACAAAGCGTAAATATAGACAATTAGGCTATTTAATGAATAAAAAGATCTGAGCGAATACTTAAATAGTTAATAACAGCGTTTGGAAGAAAAACACCATTAAAGATAAGATATATAGTGACATTTGGAGTGAAAACGTAGTTATATAATTCAACCTTTTGAATCATTTTTTCTCACAAATATCGTTAACTATTGTGGCATTAGATTCAGTAATACTTCTTGCGATGCCTTTCGTACATCGAGAGGGCTTTTAATGACGTTTGAAAATATTATTATAAAATACAAATACCGTTAAAAAACTTATTTTATTGTAATGTATTCTTATTGTATCCAAAAATATTAAATAAAAAAATCGTAATAAATATTTTTTTAGCCGTTTGGTTAATTTGGATACTAATTAAAGCTATCAGACTGTATTTTTTTTCGTAATAAATATTATTTATATACAAACAACTGTATTGATACTTATAAAAAAATGGTTACACCAAAAGGACATTAATACTCAAACAAACATATTGATACGAAATAAAAATTTAATAAAAGATATCAATACAGGTTAAACCGAATGATCTCGCTCTACCTTAAAATAATTAAATTGACTGGGCCATTTGATAGCGTAGCCAGAATAATGTACACTACCTAGCCATCATTTCATGCATATGTTTCACGAACTCATTTCCCCATTCGTCTCTATCCCACGCTCTTCATGATTTCCATTTTAGTTTAAATTATCTTGATTTATAAAATATGTAGATTTATTAATTTATCTTAAATTTAGAGTACAAGAAAATTCGCATAGAGATAAATATTCTGAATTTTTATTTTTATTTGTTTTATTGTTGTTGTTGAGAGAGACTAATTTGCATATTTTTATAACTTTTAGGGGCCCAAAGGGTATTCAAAGAAATTCAAATTCAATTTATCTGAATTATTAAACCAATTTAATAATTGATTTAACTTTTTTCCTTGAGATCTGAATGGCCAGCTATCATCACATGGTGTAAAATAAATCTGCGATTCTAAATGTTCTTTATTTATTTACATAGATCTTTAATTTAAAAATATTTCGATTCGAATCAAATTTAACCCCAAACTCGAATATTCATAAATATTATTACATAACAGCTCACTCAAATCCCAGGATCCAATGGAATCTTATTTATTGATGAACAATGAAAATCAGATGGAATATTGTTGTCCCTTAAGCCACCTAACAGCAATGGGACTCCTCACGAGACGAACTCCGTCGTTCCACTCGATCGATCCGAATCCCTGAGATGCAATGGACAGGGACGGACTGTCACTTGTAAACACAATCTCGTAGATCAGTGTCTGGTTTACGGCGCTGAATTCGAGCTTACTCGGCCAAACAGTGACTTCGACGTCGGGTGGAGCGTTCACTTTAGCTACGTAAACTGCATCGGCCGAAGTTCCGACGTTCTTTACCCTCCGCTTGTACTTGACAACATGATCATTAGAATGGAAAACTACCGAGAATGATGGATAATTAAGATCCCCTGGCGTGGCAAATTTGTTGGCACATACATCTGGACTAGTAGGCTCCCGGAGAAAAACTGCGATTCTATTTGAATCGTACCCGATCGAGCATAGAAACGAGATGTAGTCGCTGTTCTCGATATCGTACACCAATCCCGGATTAAGAGCTCGATTCGGATCCACGTGTCCGGCTCCGTAAACAAATGGTGATGCTTCTTCCCCTGTTGCAAGATCAGTAATGGTGTTGCCCGAGTTGTCTAATGTGTAAGCTGTGGTCATTAGGGCAGATTTTATGGCAGCAGGTGACCAATTGGGGTATGTTTTTTTAAGCAATGCAGCTAATCCACTAACATGAGGGCAAGCCATTGAGGTGCCGGAAATAATGTTGTAATCTACTCTTCTCGGATCGATTTCCAAATCGGTCGGAGCGGCGGCACCGGTCCATCCAGCTAAGATGTTAACACCGGGAGCGATGACGTCTGGTTTGAGAATCTCTGGGGTCAAATAGTGAGGGCCGCGGCTCGAAAAGGCCGCAACCTTTGGAGACGGTGGTGAAGGGCTAATCACCGTCCCACGGATCAAAATCGTAGCGGTCGGAGACTGACTTGTTTTGATGTATTCTAGGATCTTATTACCCGCCATCTCGCCCACCATTGTAGCCGGGATAAGATGAGCATCGGAAAGGAGTTCTTCGCCGTTCTCGGCAGTGTTTGTCAGTATCATCCCTGAACCACCGGCTAGCTTCACCGCAGCTCCTTTTTCAACTCTAGCATTCCCTCCCCTTTCACAAAGAACAATTTTCCCTTCAACTTTGGATGAATTTAGACTTCCCATATTGCAAAACCTGTCTCCACAATCACCGGCATAAACCAAAGGAAGCTTGGATTCAACCAAGGGTTCGCCGGAATACAACGAAACACCACCGAGAATCCTACCGTCACCGAGAACGACATCAGCCGGGAACTCCCTATCAATCGTGGAAGCACCGACTGTTAAAATCCATGGCGCAATGTTACCGGCAGTGAATGAACCAGGACCAGAATTCCCGGCAGAACATGACACAACGACGCCGTGGTTAACAGCGGCAAATGCGCCGATGGCAATGGAATCATGATCGTATTGTGAAGCGAAATCACTACTTCCCACAGACAAAGAAATCACATCGACTCCATCGGAAATAGCCTGGTCCATCGCCGCAAGTATATCTGAATCAAAACAACCCGATTTCCAGCAAATCTTGTATGCAGCAATTCGTGCATTTGTCGCCATCCCCCGAGCTTCTCCGCTCGCAAACCTGAAAAGGCTGGCGTTGGCAACAACAGATCCGGCGGCCGTGGAAGCTGTATGGGTGCCGTGACCTTCCGTATCTCGTGGAGACTTGGATTCTTTAGTTTCATCCATCGGTCCATGATGAGACTCGTAGCCTTTGTAAAAGGTTCTAGCTCCGATTATTTTCCGATTACAAGCCGAAGCAGGAAAGCTAGGTCCGGTTTCACATGTACCCTTCCAGCTATTCGGAACCGGGGGCAACCCGGAGTTTGTAAAACTGGGGTTTTCCGGCCATATTCCGGTATCCAAAACTCCGATTATAATACCTTCGCCATAATTGGTGTTTTGCCAGATACCTACACCATCGGAAAGGCCTAAAAAGCGAGGTGTATGAGTAGTGTGGAGATGTCGGATTTGGTCCGGAATCACAGAAATGATTCCTGGGAGTTTCTGGAGGTTCTTTGCTTGGGAGGCGGTAAGGCGGGCGGAGAAGCCATTAATGGCGATTTGATAACTGTAAATGAGCTTAGTGGGGTGAGTGGACGGCGGAAGAGACTGGAGGATGGAGGAATACCAATGATGGTGGGATGAGAAAAGTAACGGCTTGTGTGATTTCGACACGTGGATGATGAAGTTTCGTGGACTGTCCGATGATGAAGAAGAGAAAGGGATGAAGAACATAGAAATGAAGAAGAAAATGGAAATGGTGGTGGCCATGGCCGTGAGAGATGTGGGAGACAAGAATCAGTTCGGTTCCTCTTTATGTCTGAAAATTGTTGATATTAGTTGGAGTAGTTAAATGTAGGAAGAACAAAAAAAAACATCAAAATACTATAAATATATTTTTAAAAGAATAATCAGATTATTTTCAGTAAAAGTCGAAAAAATAAGATAATCTTCGTTCAAAATATAGATATATCCTGTTTTAGATTCGTTAAATTTGATGATTCTTATCGTTAAAAAAATATAGAATAAAATCATAAATTTAGATGAGATAATAATAATAATTTATATGTAAAATAATTTTAAAATTTATTATTATTTATTTTTATATAAATTAATAAATTTTAAATAAATAATTATTGAATTTGTTTTAAAAAAATATCTTAGAAAAGAAAATATATAAATGATTTTGTGTTAAAGGTTGAGGTGTAATCTATTATTTTATTTGCCATTTTTAATATTTTAATAATTATCATTCACGTGTGTATATATTTATAATTTATATAATATATTATTTTAAAATAAGATAACGTATTCTGTTGATCTAAGTAAATAATTTAAACTGAAAAATATGAAACAAGAAAGATATATTTTAAAATTAAAACGATAACGCACTTAAAAATTAGAAAACAATTCGATTCAAATTATATAGTTTATAGGTCAATAAAATCTTTAAGCTTATTATATTTAATTAAACATTAAGGGCATTTTAGATATATAAAAAAAAACCCATCTAGATGCCAAATTAAGAGAGCATGGCTCCCATTTGTTTGATGTAATAATTGAATGCGGGACATAAGGAGTTGGGGGAATGGGCAAATCAATGCATGCTGTAAGAGGATATTAATTCAATATACCTATTTTACCCCTTATCTTGTACCTTATGTCATCAAGGTCCCATTATTCCTTATCTTGTATCTTCTTCAGCGTATAATTTCCCATTTCACTACTGATTCAACCAACCTTCCCGGGTATTTATACTATTTTTTAAATGCATCTATGATGCACATGAAACTAAAAATCATTTTTTATTAAAATTTATTATATTCTATTGATTAAAAGTATTTGATAAGTAAGTTTATTTAACGACTAAATATTTATATTAAATATAAATTCTTATGGAATAAGATTTCTTGATGACCAAATACTTAGGTTTATAATTATAGATTAAGGTTTAATTTTTAGAATTACGATAGAGGATTGTCTTGAAGAAATATGATCCCTTTTATAATCTCTGTAACTATTGTGGTTGTGTTCATAGATGAGTATTGTAGGGCGTAGAGACCTGAGACAGTGCTTTTATACAATGGATTTTAAGATACATGAGATATTATGAACTTATATTCTTCGTGATCTCGACATTTATACTAAATTACTATTTTTCTCATTCTTGGGGTAGACAACATCGAACCACGTTAATTCTCGTTTCTTATGAATATTTTTATTTTATATTGTCATCATTTTATTTATTTTACATACAAGTTCCTAACAAGGTGCAAATATATTCAATTCAAAGATTCATGATCAGAGTAGGGGTAAATATTCGATCGAATCAAGTTAAAGAATTCGAGTTAAAATATTATATTTTAAATTCAAATTTTATTTAAATTTTTTTATTCGGCGGAGTTTATAAAATTTGAGTCAATTTTAAGCTTTCAAGTTCCTATTTAAATTTAATTGTAATTATTTATCATATTATAGTACAATTTGATTCTAATTTAAATCTTTATTTAATCATATAAGATATATTTATTGTCATATTTTTTTCATAGATGACATATATTTCTTTATATTTTCTTATATTGGTATATATATCAGAAAAAATTAAGGTATTCGATTTAAACTTAAAAATTAATTTAATAATTAATAAAATTTTGAGTTATTCGAATTTTCATTTTACAAATCAAACATTATTTTAAAAAAATTGAGTCAAATTTTAATAGATTCATTAGGTTGGATGAATGAGAGTCTTTGAAGATATATATGATGATATAAGGTCAGTTAGGTTTACCTTTATATTAATATATCCAAAAAATTATTAAATTTAATAATAAAAATTAATTAAAAAACTTAATTTAAGAACTTTAATTAAATATAAAACTACTTTTTTTAGTTCCAAATTTTTTACGCCCTTAGATCTTAAGAAATGTACTATTCAACCCTGCATGATTAAGTTCCTAACAACCACTGTGAATGGACATAATTATATTATTAACAGACAATTCAATCTGTATCTTCATCTCCGCCAGCTCTTAGTTTTGTTAATAACAGACAAATCATGGTGTGATTTGATTAATCAATCAGATAATCAGTAGGTGCTTGTCGGGTAGGTATTTGTTCAGAATAAAACAAAACATACAGGATTCAGGACATGGTTTTAATGACTGGAAGAGGTCTTAATTTCCGATGTCGAAGGGTTAATTAAAAAATGTAAGATAAATTTAAATGATAAATACCAAAAATTAAATTTAAATAAAATAAAATAAAATAATATAAATATTTTAATCACTAAATCAATTAATAAACCTAAATTAAAATTTTAATAAAAAAATTCAGACTAAAAAAATAAAGTTTCCAAACTCACACATGCATATATTTAAGTATAACGTTAAAAGTGATATGACATGTCTATATATGTTGTGAGGAGATGACATGTTAATATTACGTGATATTTAGTTCATCAATAATTTTATCTATTAAGAATAAAATTAAAATATAATATATTTGGTAATTGTTCGAAAAAATTAAAAATATTAAAAACTCAAACATTAAGAACTATTTTTAATTTTATAACGTATATTTATTGCGGTTAAACTCAAATCTAGGACACCAAGCCTTACCATTAATCCAAGGCTATATAATAATTTTTTGTATTAAATTATTTTAATTTAACATTTTCTTGTAAGTGTTCAAAAAAAAAACCCTGTAAAGCTGATTGGTTGGGCTTATGGGGTCCATAACTGAGTCAGATGAACTGTCTCTAGACCCCACTTATATATTCAGACATGTAAGTTCAGTTAACAACCAATGCCCTCATAATCCCCCATTGCCAGAAGCTTCTGCCTGGCAAGGTCAAGGGGTACTTGACAATTAGATGTTTTAAAATCCGTTAATCAATCGAATAACTAAATATATTCGTATTATCTTATTTTATATCAATACGAATCTAATTATTCTCTCCTTACTGAAAAAAATATTACTTGAATAAAATCATCCTGCAGAAATGGAATAAAATATTGGGAATCAAAGTAGGTTGAGTTCCATTATTTGAATCATTCCATGTTCTTGGATTTCAAAATCTGGAATTATTACATCATTGATCCAATCATGCAAAACCCAGATCAAAGACTTAACTTATAATAATAAGGATTTAGACAAAGAAAACTGTAATTTTTTTTTCTCAGAAAGAAGAAAAAGATTTCCAAACAACAGAACAAGTTCTATGTATATGTTCTGACATGAAATTCTACATAACTTCTGAGTTTACACTTGACATCAATTTGATGTTTTTTTTTCTCCCTTTTCTTTGTTTCTTGTGTTCCGCACACTGTTTCATTCCATGTTCTTTATTCCCTTCCCATCATCTGCTACCAGACATGGTAGTGAAACAACATTCAGTTCGAGTAAACCCGGGACTCCGATTCCACCAACCGTTCCGGTAGGACTAATCGGAGGGGTTGATCTTAAACCTCTAGCAGAATCCAAGCTTTTCCGAAGAATACTTCTCATAACAGATATCAAATGAACTGTAGGATCAGGAGGTGGTCCGGAAGAGATGAATTTTTGGCAAAAGTTCATGTGCCTAACCATTGCTTCTTCAGTACCAATAAGCCTTTCAGTTCTTATGATCTCATCTTTGATTGCTTCAGCACAAAGGCCACAAATCCATTTCCCTTGGTACCGTTGGCGCACCGTTTCGATATAGGCCGGAGTACACTCCTCTGTAAGTCCACAGCAATCGCATTTGGCAAACTCGACATCGATTTGTACAACGAGCTTTGCCGGTGTTGCTTGAGTTTCTTGTATTGGGGCTGATACCACAATTGGCTCACTCATAATTGTAGAAGACATTGCCAAAATCCCCTGTTTGAAACAAAACAAAATACCAGAAGTTTGATTAAGCTTTTCTACCCTAAAGTAGCAAACTTTGACTCGAGTTAGATTATAGCTTACCTAAAATTTACCCAGAAATTGCACTATTAACAACTTAAACAAAAAGATTAGACAATTTGCTAATTTGTTCAAAATCTTGAACTCACACAAGGCAATTATCATAATCAGAATGCAGCAGTTTTACAGTTTAACATAACCATGTAAAAACAGAACATAACCCTGTTGAATTTCCTATTCTAATATAAAAACCACCACCCAAAACAGACAAAGATAAGAAAATTAAAAGGTTGCTCAAAGTAATTAACAGTAGATATGCAGATGAAACAAAAAAAAAATTAGGGTTCTTGTTCTTTGCTTAAAAATCCCACTTTTTTACCTGCTACACAGCTGGTTTTTAGTGAAAAATTAGATCTTTTCTTCTTGTTGTTGATGTTGTGTTATCTCTCTTTTTCCCACTCTCCTTCCTCTAACTTTCCTCCAGTGAAGAACATCTCACACATAAAACCCATATTCTCTTCAAAAACCTTTGACTTCCCTTTCCTTCTCTTTGACGAACTGTGCAAATACCTCAAAGACCCTTTTTTTAATGGATTTTGAGAGAAACCCAGAGTCCCAAATCGGAATTATAGCAGAAAACCGAAGAGCTTGGAACCAAAAATTGCTTTTTTGTTTTGTGTTGCTCGAAATTCTCCACTCAGCAGCACTTATAAATGAGAGAGATGGTGGAGTAGGAGAGAGAAGGCAATGATTGAAACTTTAAAGAGGGTGGACTCTAGTAAAGTCCATGTCAGCAAATTTGAGAAAATCTGGCCGTTCATCTCTTGATTGTCAGCTAAGCAGTGGCAAATTGTGAATTTAATAATTCCAACCCTTAACCTAAATTAAGAAATAACCTTCTATTTATCATTAAATCATAGGAGTATATAATAATAGTGAGGACATAAAATATGTGAATAAGGAATTATGTATGCCATCGATTGTGATAGGGACTGGCACATTGAAAAGATTAATGGAATCAAACTATAAGATAGACCACACCCACCCTAGGGCATGTTCTCATCTGCCACACATGAAAAAGTATTTCTCTTTCGAATATAATTGTTTGTAATCACAATGTTTTCGATTCGTAGTTTCTCGATCGATATTTTTTTATTGAAAGAGAAGAACGACAGATAGTTTCGAAAAAATAAGACAAAAACAATTATTAAAAACACTTCACTTCAACTTCTTGATTCGAAATATAGTCTAATAAGACTTTTTCTTCGTATCACTAACGATAAATATATTGAGACATAATTAAACCTGATTAATATAATATACACATAGTTGATTTTAAGATTTTTTTACTATTAAAAATACACAGCATGGCACATATGGTATGTAAACAATCGTAATGCAAAAGTAACACCCTCCAATCTCTTTTGATTTCTTGTTTCAAACCCTGCATGTTTCACATGTGTTTGTCTGAGCCGTTTTCTTACACGTCTAATCTCTATCTAAAAACGAAATTAAAGATTTAATCTTGTTGATGATTCATATTAAACTTGGAAACAACTCTTGTTTGTTTTGTGGTTTGGGTTTCAATATTTTAGGAACTTGGATGAGTTGTGTTCTTTATCGTCGTTTTCATTACATCACACGACTTGTTTATTTGTATAAATATGGTTTAGGTCAAAATGAAGGGTTAAAAATGGAAACGGTGACGTGGACGATAAAGATGGAATGTTAAAAAAATTACCGAGTAATTATAGATCATGATCGGGGATAAAATTAAGGATGGATAAAAAATTCGGTCCCGGTTTTGATCCGGTTAGATTCAATAAATTTTTATTCGGTATAATTTTGGTAGGATCGGGATTAATTCAAAATTTAGGTCCTAATTATAATCGATTCCTACTAGTAACAAAATTAGATTTTAGAATTTAGGACTCAGTGTGATCGGGACCGGAGTTGGTTCTAATTTTCAAGAACCGATAGTTATCGTAACTGAGATCGAGACCAATTCTAGTTAAATTGGTCGGGTACCCGATCTTGTCCACCCCTAGACAAAGTTAAGTGGGGTGGGTAATTTAATTTTTTAAAATTAAATTGATTTATTTATGAATTTGTCTCCCTAATTTCAATTATTTGTATTTTATTCTTTTAATCTTAAATTTTGACTCCGTTCTCAATAACAATTAATCAAGAATCGATTAATATAATGTGATAAAATATTAAGGTCGTAAAAAAGTTAAATTTTGAGTTATGAATAAAATAATTAAAATATTTATGATATTTAATCCATATTATTCGAATAATAAATTAAATATGAATTGTTAAAAAATAATAGACATAATTATGTCGTGTCCATTATTAATCAAGTGGCAATAGATTATTTGACAAAGTCGACTAATACTGATCCATGTTCTAAATTGAAGAATTCTTTAATTTATTTTTTCCTTTCCTTTTATTTGTTTCCACGCAATAATTTGACCCAAAAAAAATATGAATTTTAAGGCAATAAAATAAAACAAAATAATTATGATTAATGGTAGACAGTAGTTGGAAAATCCAACCCAAAACGACAGTAGACAATTGTAGGTGTTTTTGCTTGCTTGATTTTTTCCTATCTACAAACTTTTTTTTCTTAATTTATATAGTGCAAAATATTTTGATAGATGAGTATCTAATTTTATTTATTTTACTATAATCATTTTTATTTATAATACGGTAAAAATTAAAAGTTTTTATAAGAGTTTTAATTTTAGGGTTTAGTTTAGGATTTAAGTGTGAGAGTATAGAATTAAAGGATATTAGTTAGAATTTAAGGTTTAAGGTTATAATTCAAGGTTTATAAGTTTAAAATTTAAACCTTAACCATATTACTTTAAAATCAAAACCTTTAACTCTAAACCCTGAATTTTTACCTTTAATTTTAACCACTATTCATAAATTCTAAATCCCTACATCCTACACTAAAACCCTAAACCTTAAAACTAATATACTTGTATTCGTATTCAGTTTCCATCGTCAATGTATATAAGGGGAAGTCAGGATTTAAGGTTAAAAAAAAACATAAATATCTAGTAAGAAAACAAATTTATAAATAAATCAAAATTTTAAAAAATTAAATAGAAAAAAAATATAAAAAATTGAGGATAACCCCACCCCATATGGTTACGCCACTAAATATATATGATATAAAACCTTCATATAATTTGTTTTATTTGAATTCTGAATTTTAATTTGTAAAGTTCAAAAATTATAAGTTAAAATAAATATGATATTATAATCTAAATTTTACGCAATATGTATATCAAATAATTTCTCAAACATCACAACTCATTTATAAAAAGAAAACATATTTAAAAAATCGGATTTTAAATATGTAAATGACAAACATTTCAATATTAAAGTTGTATCTGATTAATCCATGACATTATCTTAATTTTTTAATTAGTTTCCATAGATAATAAAAATTCAAAACATTTTACTTTCATCTCTTAACTATAAATTACTGAAATTGTTTGAAGACTGAATCATAATATTTTAAAGTTTGGATGCTAATATAAGTTAAGGGACATAGTATAAGGGCGTATGCATGAATTAACCATTTTTAAAAATGTAAAACACGGGCCATTCCATTCCAAGTATTGGAACTGCTCAATTCTCATATAAACCCAATAAACTTCATAGGCCCAACTAAATCAATAGAAAATTTATAAACAATGAAACTCATATGAAAATTTCACATTTAATGATTGATTTCGAGTCTAATATAGTATCTATGTTCGGTTTTAAATTAAAATAATTTTATGTACGTTTATAAATTAAATTACTCAAATTCAATTTACATTTAATGATTAAATCCTTGTTATTTTTTAATTGTCTTAAAATAATCATAATATAGTATCTATTCATATCAATCTTTCATATTTAAACGGTGAAGATTAATATATCGAATATTACTAATTACTGTACAAAATATATTAAACTGAATCATTGGGAGACACCAGGATACTGACTTCTCCACTAATCATGCTTCTACTAATATTAATCTCCTTTGTTTAACCTAACCTACTGGTAGAGCGGCCTACAGGCTAAAGTTGCTCTTAGTACAATGCATGGCCACATCATCCCATGCATTGGTTTACGTACGTCGATGTTCCTAAACATTCCAGAGATTGTAAGAGTTTTCAGATATCAGTTGTGTTTCATAAACCCTAGACAGATGCTTTATACAGTTCCTCACGTGACTCTGCTGGGAATTGGGATGAAATCAATCCTTTTGATCATCGGACTGTAAAAAACCTAATAGATTATGTGGAAGATAAGTTAGGTGCTGACGTAGAATTGCATGTACAGTAAGTTATTATTACAAGGTCACTTGATTTAGTGTCGGTTTTCGTATAAGACACAAACTTTTAATTTTATAAGATTACATCATCAAATTTAGATTATTAACAAATTAGATCAGTTGTGTCGACACGATTTACAAATCGTCTACCTTTTAATCATACTTTCATTGATGCTTTTACTTTAAATTAGTGATTTAGGGTTTATGATTTAAGAGTAGGGGTTATGAAATTAGGGGTAAGGTGTATTTTAAGGGGTAGGTTTTAGGTTTTAGGACACAAAACATTAGGGTTATAGTATAAAATTTATCTTTTTAATATTTTCTAACAGAAGATATGAAAAGATGCATGGTTAGAAGGCAAAAGATTTCTATTCGCCAGTAACTCATATTTTAAAAAAATCTATTAGAATAAACGGCAGTAGTAATATTTGATTTCAAATCAAAATAAATTTACATATATCTACAAATTAACTTGTTCGAATTTAAATCATTTAAGTAAATACTACCCTT
This sequence comes from Abelmoschus esculentus, assembly GCA_035048815.1. Classification (NCBI taxonomy): domain Eukaryota; kingdom Viridiplantae; phylum Streptophyta; class Magnoliopsida; order Malvales; family Malvaceae; genus Abelmoschus; species Abelmoschus esculentus. The sequence continues at coordinate 19,620,287 of JAUCBN010000015.1, read as the reverse complement.
TACTATTAAGACCGAATTTAGATTATTTAAGTGAAATATACCACCATTTATTATTAAGACAGAGACTAGAATCTTAGTTTAGGAGAATTCTTTTTGTTTGATTAATATTTGTGTTGTTATGCATTGGTCTAGCAGTTAATCCAAAGACCATCCTACACATATCTCATTGTGTTCTTAAAATTAGTCTTAATCGAGGCGATAAACTAAATTAAGCCACGTTAATCCTCATTACACCACAGAATAAACAAAGGATTAAGGATATTTTATTCATATAGTTCTAAAGTTTTGTCAAAATTTTTGGTCTAATTATTTTTTAAAAATATGTCAATTTTAAAATCTCAACCCTCTATTTTAAGATTATCTTCCCTTAATTTTATTTTCGTTTCGACACCTCTTATAATTTTGTCCTAGATCCGTCCCTACAATGGATAGTTACGAAGTAATGTATTATTTTAAGTAATCTTCAACATTGGTTTAATGGCTTCTAAAGGCGAAACAGGTATGTCCTAGTAGTACATGATGAATACATATACAGTTCACAATATTCTTTTATATTATCATATTAGATGTTGTCGTTCAAACCTTTTTCAAGGAACAATATCTTGGCAAAACCTCCATCGTGTCACTCCCACAACCGCCTGATAATTCATAGAGATTTGGGAATTACTGTTACCAGAAATCATTGTCTTGAAAGCAGCATTTTGGGGGGTCTAATGGACTATATCAGATCCGATGAAATCGAATGTTCCTGAACCATCACCATATGGTGCATACATACATGCATGCATGCATACATCATTATGGTATATATGTACTTGAACCGATACAGGGAATGAAAATGCTTCTGAAATTCATCGAAGTTTGATAGTACCAAAGCTCATTTCCATTGGCCTTTTAGATCTGCTTCTGGTTCAAATGTCATTACAAAAAAATCCCTTTACGCAGCTCTGCTTATCTTAATCTGCTTTTGTGATAATGAAGGTAAGTTTCTTACACTTTGTTTCTGGTATTACCAGAGATCTTTCAATCTATGTATGTTGACAATGTTTGGTTGCAGTTCTTTGGTTGGATGCAAAATAAGCTCAATGGGAGACAAGGGTGCTCTAAATCAAATGCAGTTTCTGCTACTTGTAAGAATTTCCTTTCTTCTTTTCTCTTATCTGGTTTTAAGAGTGTCGATGTGCCCCGGCTCCGCCGAGAGTTACAGGCAATGGGGTACATTATACGAGTTTGATAACATCCTCGATCGACTTGTCTCTCGACTCTGACGTGATTCTTTTTCCCTTGTAGATCATATGAAACAAGAGCCTAGAGAAGAGTTCAGTGATTGGCCTAATGGATTGTTAGCAATAGGAACATTTGGTAACAATGACTTTAAAGGAAACCTTCAGTCCCAAGAAACTGTTCAACCAGAACCTTCCGATGTTCAAGACCAGGAACCGTCTTCATCCGATGATTTACAAGAGTTTACGATCGAGGAAGTTGGGAAACTACGGAAGGAACTGACCAAACTCTTGTCCCGAAAATCAAACTCCGACTCGAAAAAGGAAGTGGCAAGTTTACCATTGGATAGGTTCCTTAATTGTCCATCTAGCTTGGAAGTTGACAGGAGGTTTAGTAATGCTGTCTGCAGTGATTCAGGGGATCGATCAGAGGAAGACATCGACCGAACCATTAGTGTTATCCTCGGCAGATGCAAAGACATATGCGATGAAGATAACAAGAAGAAAGCCATTGGTAAGAAATCGATTTCTTTCCTTTTGAAGAAGATGTTTGTTTGTTCAAGTGGATTTTCACCTGCGCCGAGCTTGAGAGATACACTACATGAATCAAGAATGGAGAAGGTAAAAACAATTAAGATCAAACATTGTTTTTTGTCTGAATAATGATTGGGACTGATTGAATGATTTCTTTTGCTATAGCTTTTGAGGGTAATGCTTCACAAGAAGATTTATAATCAAAACCAGAACCGAGCACCGTCGACAAAGAAATACTTGGAGGACAAGCAATCACCCAAAAAGCAAAAGAATCTAGATGAAACACAGGAGAGAAAGAGTGAAGATGGAGGTAAATGGGTGAAGACAGATTCTGAATGTAAGTTCCATGTTGGTTTTTGATATACATATATATGTATATATAAGTTCCATGTATACAAACCCACATATTCATCACTTGGTTTTTGACATTGCAGATATTGTTCTAGAGATATAAACAGCACTTTTGAAGGATGGGATAAATTGATGAATAAATTCAATATATGGTGGCTCAAAACTATTACAGGACAAAAGGAAGAAAAGGGTTTATGAATTTCAGACAAGAATCTCTGTGTTTGTACTAGTTGTGCTGTGTTTCACTTTTTTTTTGACATGACTGTGACTGTGGAGGGAGGTAGTGCAAGCCATGTTTTGTGAGATATCTGGAATAGTGGATATCTGTATTAGCACTGGCACAGCTAGACTTCATTTTTTTTGGTTAAGTTCACCTTTTGTAAGATGAATTTAGGTGAATAATTGATTAACAAGAGACTACTGAGATGCTGTCCTGTGGAATTGAATCACTTTGATTGTACAAACAATGTTGCTTTGAGCTCCAACGAATTAATCTTTAGAGATTAAGTTCAAATTAATCCGGCACTTAATTTATAATATGAAAGAGATAATAAACCCTGTTTTTAAACTAGAGTGGAAGAACCCCACTTAGGATTCAGTATCTTCATAACCTGAGACAGAAACAATCATACGTAGGGCATTAGAAAACATATAAATCTTAAGGGTACCCCCAGAGATGCTCGGTGTTAACAGACAGCACTGACTTCAGTCATTTTCACCTTGCTTGCTTAATCTAAGCATGACCTTAAATAAATTAATTCACAATGATTAATAAAAAAATAAACCCTGAAAGTCAAACATCTAAGGGTCAGGATTAAATCCTCCTCATCTCGGCTATCTGCCATTATACTGCACCTAATGAAAAAGAATTTCTATTTTACAACAGTTTACTAGAACAAAAAAATTTCCCTTTGCAAATCAGCAGATCCAGCCAAAGTCTCCATCTTTTCTCATTTTTTGTTATCAAAGTTACATTTTTTTTTATTTGGCAATGTTGAAGCTTCTAAATTCATTTTTCTTTCTACCCCTTTTGTGCTTCTGCTTTGTTTCCATCAGTGAAGCTTCGGTCCACGAATACAATGGTGTGAAATTCGTCAGTAAAGGCAATGCATTCGTCGTCCATGGCGGCAGCGAAGGCATTTACTATTCTTTGGCTGACCCCCAGAATTTAACTTCCACTATCGGTGACTCTTATATCCGGTAAGTTCTTCACTTTTCCGTTTCTGTATGTAAGTTTCTGTTGATTTTAGCCTTTAGATCTCTTGGTTTTGTTGATAGTTTCGGTGGTGCTTTGTTTAAATGGCGTGGGATTTGAGAACTGTTAGGATCTGAGACTGAATTAGGAATGTTAAAGTTTGTGTTCTTGAAATGAAACAAAATCGAAAGATTGAATCTTTTAGTACCCAGAAAATAAAAGATCAAATTTCGTTCAAAACTAGGATTCCTGCTGAATATGAACTTGTTATGTATTGATTGCTTGTGTTTAGATGTTTGAAGACCGTTGAACATTGAAGATGTTTCTCATTTTGTTTATTGAACCAGTTTCGAGAAGGTTATGTTCCGTAGACCGAAAGAATCGGTTAATGTTAGCACGAAGCCGATACAAGCGGTTCTTTTCGAGGTGGAAGATAGGGAGATGATTGGAGGTTCAGCTTATGGGGGTCAAAGAGCTGTTTGTTGCACGGCGGATCTTGCAAAACTCGGTGTTTGTTTGGAAGGAGAAGTTATTTATCGCCCTTCGGCCGCGACTCCTAACTGGCCCAAATTGTTTGGAGTTGCTTTTAAGGAATATGATGAGGTTGCAACATTGAGATATAGGTCTATAAAGGTTACTAAGACCGGGATGTATAACTTGTACTTCATTCACTGTGATGCTAACCTTAAAGATTTGACTGTGGAGGGGAAAACTGTATGGAAAAATCCTACCGGCTATCTACCGGGTAGAGTGGCGCCGCTGATGAATTTCTATATGTTCATGTCGCTTGCTTTTGTGATCCTCGGAATCTTTTGGTTCTGGCAGTATGCAAGATTTTGGAGAGATGTACTTCCTTTGCAGAACTGTATAACATTAGTGATAACTCTTGCCATGCTTGAGATGGCTCTTTGGTATTTCGATTATGCTGAATTCAATGAGAATGGTATCAGGCCTGTTGGCATCACCATGTGGGCAGTTACCTTCGGTACCATCAAACGTACAGTTTCACGGATTATTATTTTGATGGTTTCCATGGGTTATGGAGTCGTGCGTCCTACCCTTGGTGGGCTTACTTCGAAGGTAATCATGCTTGGAGCAACCTTCTTTTTGGCATCCGAAGTTCTTGAATTGGTGGAAAATGTTGGTGCTGTGAGTGATCTTTGGGGAAAGGCAAGACTGTTTTTGGTTCTTCCCGTTGCAGTCTTAGATGCCTTCTTCATTCTTTGGATATTTACTTCTCTCTCTGCAACTTTAAATAAACTTCAGGTATGTTTTTTTAACTTTATCAACTAAGTGTGGTATTTATACGTGCCTTTGATATCGAGATTATCTCTTCCTAACACCTCACATTGAATCGCAAGTTTAACAATGGTATATTGGTGCAACAGGCTAAGAGGATGATGGTAAAGTTGGATATATACAGGAAGTTCACAAATGCATTGGCTGTAGCCGTTATTGTATCGGTCGGTTGGACATGTTATGAGGTAGTCAAATCCATTATTTTCGATGCTTTCTTTTGGTTGCTTTATAATCAAACTGATGTTTGGCGTATGATTTACAAGAAAGCATTATGCAGTCTTGCATCTTTTGAATAGAGACGGATTATTGAGAAATGACATCGTTGTCGAACTTCTTGCTTCTTACAACTTTCATAACTGTATTTTCAGCTTTATTTCAAGTCGAACGATGTTTACAATGAGCAGTGGCAGAATGCTTGGATCATCCCGGCCTTTTGGCAAGTCTTATCCTTCTCCATGCTATGCGTCATCTGTGTTCTTTGGTCTCCCTCTCAAAATTCGACGCGGTAAGATCTATATATTGTTGAGCTCTAAGCTCTCTCTTTCAGCCATTCCTTTTCTGATAGTTTATATATCAAGTATTTGCATTCCAGCAGCTTGAGATGGCTGATAGGCTTTGATTACTTGTATAATAACTAGTTTCAGACACAGTTTAGAGCCCCTTTGGCTGTATTTTTAATTTCGGTTTTGAACTCGAAGAACTTATTTTCGATGTCCATCCACTTTACCACATTCGCTGTGGTCGGTTGTGATCTTTAACAGGTATGCTCACTCCGATGACGGTAATGAAGATTTCGACAAAGACGAAACCAATCTGAAACTCATAAAACCATTGCCAACGCCTTTGAAAGATTTTAGAAGCACAACAGAGGCTAGACCATTGCAGGGCAGTAATGGAGCATCGAACGGTGATTTAGAAGAAGACAAGACAGAGTGACAAGAAAGAAATCTTTGACACAATGGTATCAACCTGGATATGGCAAGTTGCTCATTACAACAACAATGTCAGGTGTTCAGATAATTTATTTGTATTTTTGTTCATCAGTTAGTTAAGCTTTTGATCTATCCAATGGAAAAAGACAATATATGATGTGTCATTTTGTTATATTAATATAGTTTGTGTCATGTTATTCAACAGCCAATCAAACATGTTACATTAGTTCACCGGCGGCCGGTAAGAGCCGTTGACGTCTGCTTGAATTTTCGGAACAGTCAAGGATGCCTAAAAGAATGATTCTTCATATCATTAATAATGGTAAAAAGCAAACACGCATACAAAATTCTAAATTACAAATTCAACGATAAACCATATGAACAAATGGAACAAAATCTAGAATGTGGTAACAAACCAACATGATGCTTACAGTGCAGAAAGCATTCAGGCACCCTTTCAACAGGTCGAGGAAGCAACGAGTTGGGGTCTCGTTTAATCGAATCGGAGAGCTCGGGGAAGCCCCAGGTCCAGCATGCACCATTTTTTGCCCAAATACTCTGCAAAAAATTGAAAAAATGTTCCCCTAGTTTCTACCGTGGCAAAACTCATCTCATCTTACCTCAGATCACTCCTTCACTGAGATCTCCTCCTCAAGTTCTGGTGGGATGCAGGGAATCCCTCGAAGAAATCCAACACGGCGGTTTCCAAGTCTTCGACTGAATACTTGATGTAATTCTCTGGGTGCTTTCCACTCTCTATATGGCTCCTGAAACGCCCGAGAAATGACCTATAAGCCGGGATCAACTTCTCGGATATAGAAATCCTTAGTTCCTCCCTCAGTTGAGTATCGGGTATCAACCATGTGGCTTGAGTCCTATGAACCTCCTCAAGCATGGCATTGAAAGTCTTAAACCTTTCTCTCAATGCACTCTTCGAGACCCCGGAAGAGAAACTCCCACTCACATGCAACCCTTCATCTCGCAAACAATACAAAACACTCACCCAAGTAGCTCTCTGATAACTCGTTGCCGCCTGCCTGAACTTCCCCGTCAACTTCCTCAGATAATCATCTCCGATCATTTCCCTCAACTCGGGTGACCCTTTAACCTTTTGAACAATATAATGAACATTATTCATGATAAACAAATGTGCCAAAGAAGTATCTCTATAATGCTTGGACTTCCCCTCTAAATTGAATTGCAAAACGACTATAATCCAAATCAAATGCAAAGCTAAAGATGTCTTCCCTTCCAACTCAGCAAAATCAATAACCGGGGTAGATTGATCACCGGAATACCTTGAATCAGTCGATGGTTTCGACATTATGAGCTCGATTAAAGTCTGCTTATAATCAGATATCAAACTGATATAATTCATCACATACCTAGTCAAAGGATGGATGGTTCCACCAGGGACAGGCACCCTAGAGGGCTCTCTTAAAATTGCACCTTCGAATTCTGATAGAATCCCTCGAGCAGCCTCGGCTAGCCTGGACAAAATCTCAGCAGCTTGTACTCGAATGGAATCAGATGATTTCGAATCGAAAATCACCTCGATATCAGGCAACAAATCCATCAAAGCATCATGTAAATCGAGTATCTTGAAAAGCTTCTCAGGAGATCTCCTACTTATACTTATGGCTTCAGCAAAGTTAAACAACTGAATTGCTGGCCCTTTAACTGTTTCCATGAAACAAGCATCATCAATGTCCGTTCCGACACACTCGAAGATTTGCTCACACAGTTTCTTCTCGCTGGCAAACAAAATCCGAACACAAACTTTGGCGGCTCGAATCCAACGCCGGATTTTGCTCTCCAAAGCTACCCATTCAAGCCTTTGGACGTCTCCGATACTGAGTTTCTCGATTCCGAGTTTCCGAAAACTTGAGTCGATGGCCGATTTCCGGACGCTTCCATACACTTGAATACACTCCCGTAAATACCCAGACGAGATCATCCTTATCGCAATCGCTTGCAAATCGGAAACCGCTTCGGCCGGCATCAGATCCACTTCCCGAATACTGCTCGTAGATCGGAAAGTGGAGCTATCCGATGATTCACAGTGCTGAAGCTGAAGGAGATCGTTGTGACTGCTACCTTCATTGCTTACGGCATCGTCTTCTTCAAGCTCATGGTGAGAAGGCGTCGAAAATGAAGAAGACGAGGGATCGAAAAGGGAATCCGTTTCTAAAGCGGAGGAGTGAGTCATGAGGATGTTGCGGAACTCATCCTCGAGACGAGCCATGGCGATCTGGATCATGGAGTTGACTTCTGATTGGTCATCAACGGCGGCGGCGGCGTTGGTGTTGTTCGAGATTGATGCGTTGGATAAGGAGCGTTGGATTTCATCGACGGCTTGTAGGTAAAGATCAGCTTCGTGACGATCCGTTTCGAAGATCATTTTCTCTCTTGCTTCCTCCGATGCAGTTGAATCCCACCGTAGTATTATTTTCTCCGCCGATTCGTAGCCATTATTATCCTTATTAGAATTTTCCGGCAATTCCATCAGTAACTTCTTCCACTATTCAACCCCCCAAAAACTGCAAAATTTACAAAAAAAACGAAGAAAAATATCCTTTTTGAAATAAAGCTTGGAACTTTTATGGTTTTCTTCTGTAAAACTTAAGGAAAAGTCAGTGTCTTTGGCGGTGGCGCAGACGGCAGAGATGTGGCGGGGATAAAGTGAAATGTATAGAGTTAATAATGAGATGTGAATGGGTGGTGGTCTTGTAAGGCTGCTGATGGGATTTTTGTCTGAACCTGAAATTTTGAAAGAGAGAAGAAGAAGTGGGTCGATTTTCTGGAATTTCCTTTGTCATGGATTTATTATTTTGTTGGATTCTTAATTTTGACTATTTTTTGGGTAAATTTATGTTTTTGGTCCTTCATATAATATCAAATTTTGAGATTTAATTAAAATATTTACTTTATGCATGAATCATCTTGTCTCAATAGTTAGAAAACGGTTGTTATTTTTGAAGGTCATAGGTTTGAACACTAATAATACATCACAGTAATAAAATAAAAATATATAATAATTAAAAGTATACAGATACTTCTATAATCACCGTAAATGATTCAAAAATATTTACTTTACACATTAGATGAATTTAATTAACATTGTTATTATCAATTTATCATAACAAGATAGTGTAAGTTCTAATTTTCATGACTCTAATTAGAATTTGAGGTTAGGATGAAATATAAATATCTAAAAAAATCATAAATAACTTAAATTTTAAAATAAATTGTATAAGAAAAAAATGAGTGAAAATAATATCTTTCACCCATTGAGGTTTATATTTTTAATGCTTTTAAAAAGTGATTTAGGGTTAAGAATAATTTTGAGATAAAAAAAAACAATACAGAAAATATAGTTGTAAGTTAAAATATTTTTAGTTTTGTTTTGAAAGTATTTTTAAAATTTGAATTTTTTAAACTTTTTCGAGAGTTGTTTTGAAGTAAAATTACTCATTTATCTTCGTTCATATCATCAATTATTTTATATTTTTAAAAAATTATTTAAATTAGATATTTTATTTACTTAAAAACACTTTTTGATAATAATATCAAAAACTTATATCTAAACTAAACAATCTAAAAATATTTTTTCACTTACCTTTAAAAAATAATATCAAATTAACCCATAATGACTTTGTATACTATATATTTTTTCTTCTTCTTAAAACCACTCAATTCAAATTGTCACATTGATTTTTGTATTGGATTGAACATCTTAGAAGTATGATTTCAATATTTTAATCTATAGTTTAATTATTTTGATCGATCAATGACATAATCATTAAATTTTGTCAAAATCAAATCATAAGGTCTAAAACTCTAATCTTCTCATAGTACAAGGATCAAGACTGTAATTTCAATTTAATTTCTTTGCAATATTGGTCGTCGCTTTCCCAATTTAATGTACCCAGGCCGATATGATTTTACTGGGCCTTTTTTAAGATTTTAATGATTGAAGGCCCATATGGTAATATAAACGGTTCAAGGCTCTCCAGTGTTTATTACCCGGCGATATCCGTAGTCGGAGAGAAACGGATGATTATCAGGGGAAAATAGAACATTGCTCGATTTGAGATTGCCATGAGGCACCTCATTTCCAAACAAACCAAGACAATGTCGACAAATTCAAGACACAAAGTTGACAACAACAGCCATGTGGTCCGATAACCACTGCTGTTTGGTGGCTTTCAGGTCTATCCGTTTCTAGGATCTGGTCTGGTCGGACAAATTGTCATAACATTTTTCAGTTTCTAATGAATGCAGATGGTAATATAAATGGTCGGTGTTTCGCACTAGTGTTAAACAACTGTGAGTCTAAGTGGACCCCACTATGCTGGAAAATGTTTCTTTCTCAATGCTTGAAAATGTTTATTACATACAAAAGAGTGTCAGTTCGACGCTTTGGCCGAGTGGTTAAGGCGTGTGCCTGCTAAGTACATGGGGTTTCCCCGCGAGAGTTCGAATCTCTCAGGCGTCGGAATTTGCTTTTGCACTTGTAATTCAAATCATATCGGTTGTTTGCATATATAAAATGATTTTTTTATTGTTTTTTCGGTTTTAGAGTTTCGTCTTGATTAAAATAAATCGATTCGCATCATACATTTAGATTTAGTGGATGAGTCTCTCGACAAAGATTTTTTACATATACTAATTCAACACTTCAAAACCGAAATTTATTTAAGGTTTAACTTAGAAATATGTGCTTAAACTTTTTTTTGTTCCTGAAATAGTTGTCTAATATTTTTTTCGGTTCAAATAAATGCTTGAACTATACATTTTTTCTGAAATATGTGCTTAATGTTTTTTTTGCTGAAATATGTGTCTAAAATTTTATTCCGTTAGTTTGTAAGGTAACACTATTAAAAATTTGTTTAACTTATAAATAAGTGTCCAAACTATAATTTTTTTGAGATATATGTCTAATGTTTTTTTTATTGAAATAAGTGTCCAAACTATATACTTTTATATGAATAAGTTATATTAGATTATTGAAAATTTTATTACTTTTAATATTAATATGAAGTTACAACTTTTAATTTTCTAGGGTCAATATAAAAATTAAATCTTTTAAGATAAAATAAAGTTCACATCAAAAACATTTTAGACATTGAACAAAATAATACAGATTTAAAATATAACGTGAATTCAAAATTTTATACAATATTAAAAACATTTTGATATATAAATTTATTTAATTTAAATTCTTTTAAATTTTTCGAGATCTAAGTTAAATAAAATATATATAACTCATGTATTAAAATAAATTAATAACGTATGAAAGTTTGGTGTATTAAATAAAATATATTTTAATAGTGTTATCTTAAAACATTAACGAAATAAAAATATTAAGTACTTATGTTAACAAAAAAAATATTAGGCACTTATATCAGAAAAAATGTATTGTTTGAGCATCTATTTATAAGTTAAATAATTTTTGAATTATGTTATCTTAAAACACTAACGGAATGAAACTTTAGACACCTATTTCAAAAAAAATATATTATGCACCTATTTAAGAAAAAAATATATAATTTAAGCACTTATTTTAGCCGAAAAAACATTAAGCATTTGTTTAAAAAAATATATAATTAACTTTTATTTAAATAATATTTACTCTAAAATCATTCTAATTAAACATATTTATTATTTTGAATATATATTTTACCAACATTGTTTTTAACATGTTCAACCCATATTGTCACGAAATCACATTAAAATAAATTATTATTATTATTATTATTTCAAAAGTTTATCACGTGTTGTATTATAATTTGATTGAAATTTGGTCAATGTATTTGTTGTACCTAATATACTTGTATTTAGGTTAATATTCAATATAATTTTTTCTTAAATCCTTAATTATAAAGCAACTATCTTATATCTCTAAAATTTTAATTTAACAATAATATTTACCTAAAAGTCTGTCATTATTTTCTTTGTAAAAATTATTTGTAGATTAATAATTGGAATAATAAGATTCAAATTATTATATTTTATAAGTTATTGATTTCATATAATTTTACTTAAATTCAATGGTTATTAAAATAAGAAAAAAATTTCTAAAAATATTAAAAATTAAAATATTTATTTTCAAATTATAAAAAAAATATTTTTACTAAAAAATATATAAAAAAAATAGAAGCTAGTGTAATAAGATTTCGTCTTTTCATTGTTTTTCAAGGAAATTTGCCGACATGATTTGAAATATTTTGGGAATTGTGAGAACCAAAAATCTTATCCATAAATTTTTGGGTAAACTACACTAGTACTCCCTAAACATGAAAATACTTTTTGGTCGATGATATTCTAAAAGTTATAAAATAATTATTAAATTTATTAAAATATTATAAATAATCATTAAATTAATAAAATATTTATAAATTAGTCATTTAAGTTAATTAAATTTTCATATTATTTTATAACATCTAATGACCATTTTAATAATTTTTTAAATTTAACAATAATAATTTTATTACTACTAAAAGATTATTGGTTAAAATTATTTACTCATGATTATCGGTGTAGTTTGACCTTAAAATTAAGAATTATTTAAACACCCAAAAATAAAGATTTCTATAAAAGAATATCAGTTTAAAAATTATTAATCTAAATATTATAAAAAACGTATAATATTTAAAATTAAATAATATTTTAGATTACAGTTAAAAATATTATCAAAATATTTAATATTTAAATTCTATAGATAATATTTTAAATTATGTGTTTTTAACATTTTAGATAGACCAATTTAAAAAGTTACTATATTTGATAACAAAGTGAGGTAGGCACTTGCAAAGAAAACCCTATCTCCATCCAACTTGACCTTTTCTCCTTAGTATTCTATTACTTTCTCTTTCTTCAGCCTTTTCCACCCAATGGAAAAAACACGTGCTTTAAATAAAATATAAAATAATAATTATTTTAATAATTAATATGGCTAATTTTGATGAATAATGGAATCGTGGAAAAAATAGAAAAAATTTAAAAATTATTTAAGAGAATAGACTAAAAAAATAATGTTTATTTAGACACAGATGACGAGGTTTGCGAAAAATTATTTATTTTAATCTATTTCCATAAATATAATTCTAAACTCACCTATAACCCCAAATTCACCAATTAACGTAATAAAGAAACCAGGACAACAACTCACAGCTACTCAGGTTCAAAAAAACATGGTGCGAGAGACATTTGTGAGAACTTGCTCCCCCCTTATATTTCTTCATGGTCTAGCACTTTTAAGGCAAAAAACATTTCTGACACCCTGAATCTTTCATGTTTCTTTAGATTTTGTGGAAACCTGAGGGTGATTTTCAGACGGAAGAAGGGAGCAACATGTCTAATTTAGGGGAAAAATCTCCTGACAGAGCAAGCTTTGTCAATCTTCTAAGTCAGTACTTGAAAGAACAGAGGAATCTTGGGGATTTCAGCGCTGGAATCACTTCAAAACCTGATGTTAAAGGTACCCTTTTTTTGTTTGGGTTGATTGATGTTTCAAAAAATTTCCCTTTTTTCATATGGGTGTTTTCAGACAGAACATTTCTCAGATTTGGTTATTTTTGCAGGGCAGCAAGCAAGAACATTGAATCTTTTGTCCCAGGTAGCTAATTCTTCAGAGATTTCAAGACCAAATCTTGTGTCCTCTACTTCAAATGTGAAATCTTCGGACTTCTTTCCAGGCAGGTTTGGTGCCTCTGGTTCCAAGGAAGACACAATTAACAAGACAGATCTCAGGTGTGTTTCGAGTGTATTTCCTGTCAAGAAACTTAGAAACAACATGAAATGAAGTATGAACTAAGAATGTTGTTATTTTTTTGTTGCAGGAAACCGGTAGCAGGGGAAACAAAGAATGCTCAGCTGACCATATTTTTCAATGGTCAAATGGTTGTATATAATGATTTCCCGGCGGAGAAGGTGAAGGAAATCATGGACTTAGCTAACCAAGCAAGCAGCACAACCGCATGCTGCGGTGTTAACGTTTCCGGCACTGCCATGGAAAACCCGAGTTATACTACCAACACCAATATCCCCAACTTAAACGGTCCGTCTCAAGACCTTTCAGTCGAGCAACGTCAATACGGTGGTTCTGATTTACGGATTGCGAGAAGGAACTCACTTCACAAGTTCTTCGAGAAGAGAAAAGACAGGGCAGCTGTAAGAGCGCCGTACCAATTGAACAACAATCGAATCTCGCCGCCGTTACCTAAACCCAATGGAAACAAGCCGTCGTGCGAGGAAGGCCAGTCGTATAAAGAAACACCTACAGACATAGATCTGAATTTATAGTTCATATAGTTCATGGTGTTGTAACTTTAGTGATTAGGCACAAGGATGTTAAATTATGAACTATTGTCGTTTGATTTTTTTTCTTTTTTATCAATAATTTTTTAAACTAATCTGCTACGATTGTAATTATTTTATGATTTTATGGTATTAATCAATTTTATATAAATAATTTTATCTAACTTATAATATATATTTATTTAGATTTCCTTTCACATTAGAATAAGATTTAATAAACATACAATATTTTTTTTAAATAAAAAGTTTTGTGAAAAACGACTAATAAGAATCCAATAAAATAAAAAAATATCGATATTCAAGACATGTTAGTGAAAGAATAGAGGATGATTGTCCGACATATTTTAAAAGAAACTAACAAGATAGGAGATGTTTTAGTTAATTTTCTTTTCGATCAATCACCAGTAATATTATTGTTTGATTATCTATCAAATTTTATTTTTATGAATTTAGTTATCAAGGACTAACTAAGATTGTTTCGGATTTAGATTTGGCGTAATTAGGCTTTCACTAAGTATGTTTATATTGACCTGTAAATTGTATCAAATGTACTCTTTTCCTTATTTAATTTAAAACTTTTTAACAAAGCACTTGATCGAGTTCTCTTTTTAATAAAAAATAAAATATAAAATCTTTGTATTGCCAAAGACATCAAATAATTTAAATATGATAAAAAAAATATTAATATATAAATCAATTTAAACCCATCAAATAATTATAATAATAAAAATATAATATTATTTTTATTTAATAATCGAATTTAAAAAAATTAATATATACATATACATGAATTTATTAAAATTTAAAACCAGACTAATTATAAATTTAATTGCCAAAGACATAAACAATGTTTAAAACTTTAAAGTTATTTTGCGAAACGTGGCAGCGTTATATTTGCCGTTGACAAAACATAAGAAACATAGAGCAGTAACTTTATCTGTTCCCTTCCCTTCAATAATAATCCCAGTATAAATACATTTTTGGAGCCTCACATCTTCTCTCCCTTTTAGGGGCCTCTCTTCTCTTTTCCAGTTTTTCTTTCTTCTCACACTTTCTCGAGGGCTCCCATTTTTTGAACCCTAGCTGGAGGAAAAAAAGAAGAAGAAAAAACTCGTAATTTTCTTGCAAACCAAACACCTCGATTAAATTATCTATCCCTCAGTCAATCGCCGGGAAAAATATAAAAAAAAATGCAGCACCAGAGGATGAAGCAACAACACCAAGCTTTGGTGCAGCAAGCTCTTCTTCAACAACAGTCTCTTTATCATCCTGGCATCTTAGCTCCTCCTCAGGTTTCTCCACTATTTTTTGACGTTCTCTCTCTTCTGCCTTCGATTCATTTTTTGTCAATTTCTATTTTCGTCGGTTATTGACGTATGTTTTTCGTCCGTTTTTAAGGAATTTTTTGTTGATCTTCGAGCTCGTGTTTGCTCACTTCTATGTGATTGATTCGTATAGCTTGATTAGTTTGATTATTCTATGTGGTGATGTTTTTTTTTCTTCATGTTTTGCTCGAATTCGGTGGATTTTGTTTCTATTTTTTATTGGAAGGCTTTGAATGTGATTTTTTTTTTCATTTATCACTTCTCTTTTCTGCTTTATTTTTCGGAAAGTTGAATTATTTTGAATTTAGGTTGATAATGTCTGTGTCTTTAACATGCTTTTGGTGCTAATTGAAGCTCATTGTTTTGGTTAAATTAGATGAAAAATGTTTTGTTTCTTAGTATTTCACCTTTTCATTGAGTGAAATTCTAGTGTTGTTTACTTGTTATTTCTCTTGTATGAAGTTGCAGCTCCCATGCTGAAAGATTTGCTTTGGCGTTCCCTTCCTCTTTGGTTTTATTTTGTTCACTGTGAATGGAAATCTACGTGTTTTGTAAATGTTGAGAAATGATTGAATGTGCTTAGGTAAACTCAGTTGCCATCTTTCTTACACACGCCTACAATCAATTAATCAACCAGTCTATTTGTTTACGTGTGTGTATGTGTATATATATATATATATATATATATATATATAATCTTATGCATCTCCTGTTTTCTAATTTATCTATCTTGCAAGAAAATGTATTGTCTGTCTTGTCTTTAAGTTGAAAGTATCATTGAGGTCGGAGAAGTGATGTTCTTGTTTCTGATGGTTGTCTTTTAGTTCGACTGTTGGATGCCTTATAGAACTCATATTCATTTCTGGATTTTAATACTTTAGAATTGGGTTGAGTGGGATGGGACTTTTGTATACACCAATTCTTATTTTTCCTCTTTTTTAATCTCTCCCTTCTTTTTCCTTTAATTTTTTTCTTTTTAATTTTGCAGATAGAACCAATGCCAAGTGGAAATCTGCCTCCTGGTTTTGATCCAAGTACATGCCGCAGTGTGTGAGTGTTTGCCTAATTTTTTTAGTTGTTTTTATATATTTCTTTTTGTTTGTTCTATATTTTGTGTATGTTATTTCGCTTCTTGCTATAACAACTGTACACGTTACTTTTATTCTTATTTTTTAAAAAATAAATATGCTTTTATTCTTATGATTATATTCATTGGAGACACTTTCCTTCATGAATCTGGTCATAAAAAATGTTTCCGCTATCCTTAGTGCAAAATTTTAAGCTAATGGTTTCTTTGATAGATAACTAAATGGTCTTGGGAATTTGATAGATGCTTGTATGTTGTTGCAACTATAAATACCTCAGAAATTTACTTGTAGCCTTTTATTTATTTATTTATTTTATTTTTGAGAAACTGCAGGTATGTGGGAAACATACATACACAGGTGACTGAACCACTACTTCAAGAGGTTTTTGCAAGTACTGGTCCTGTTGAAGGTTGCAAGCTTGTCAGAAAGGAGAAGGTATAAATTTAAACATTGCCCTTTTTTATTTATCTGAAACTGTGAGGATGCTCTAAATGATTATCTTTTGTTGCTTAGTGTGTTATTGATCTTTCTTTCGTTCTGTACTCTACTTGAGCAGTCTTCATATGGATTTGTTCACTACTTTGATCGTAGATCAGCTGCTCTTGCTATATTGTCTCTGAATGGAAGGCACTTGTAAGTATTAACTTTTTTTCTTTCTCTCTCCCTTTTTCTTTATTTTAAGTGTGCATTTCCATCATATCACGTAATCTGCAGGTTTGGACAACCTATCAAGGTCAATTGGGCATATGCTAGTGGTCAGAGAGAAGATACATCCGGTTTGCTGAAGTTTGTTATATTTATGGTTTGCTGGCATTTTTCATAATTATACCGTTTGATAGTATCATAATATGTGCAGGTCACTTCAACATTTTTGTCGGGGATCTCAGTCCCGAAGTTACTGATGCAATGCTTTTTGCATGTTTTTCTGTCTATCCCAGTTGTTCGTAAGTGTTCTCTTTTTTATCTTGATTTCAGTAAAAGCTTGAAAGTGTTGCAACTTTAAAACTAAATCCTAAACTATTAAAATTGCAATTATTGCTTATCAAACCTTGATTAGTGTTTTTGTGTTACAATGATACAACATTGATTTATTGGTGTCAAAGAGAATAACAAATCTGTATGTCTTTACTGATTTAAGGGATGCAAGGGTTATGTGGGATCAGAAAACTGGCCGTTCAAGAGGATTCGGGTTTGTTTCATTCCGCAACCAGCAGGTACTGTTCCTTGGTTAAGTTTGCGGTGGCTCTTTGTATTTCTTCTATTATAATGTTGTTTCATCTAGATGTTTGATCCCCCTTTCTTTGTTCAGGAAGCACAAAGTGCAATTAATGACTTAAGCGGTAAGATTGATGTCTTTACTCTCTTATACATTTTTTTATCTTCACTAGTCAGCAGTTTTGAGCTCACCACATAAAGCTGTGATTTATAGCTGTAATAAATTTTCTTTTATATTCTTCACATGTGTGAGTAATCTTAATAGGATGCTGAAATGGTAAACTAAAAACATTTTTTTTCTATTTATGATGTCATTCCTTAAATTTTCTGTAAAATGACCATGTGTAGATTATTTATTCATTAAATTCTTTTGGTTCATCTTTAAGCATTGTATTTAGCTCTTAATTTTTAGGTGAACTATCACTTGTGTGAATTGTTATGATCTATGTTGTAGTCAATTTCAATCACACTTTTAATTTGTGCTTCTAGGAAAGTGGCTTGGCAGTAGACAGATTCGTTGTAACTGGGCAACAAAGGGTGCTACGAGCAATGATGACAAGCAGAGCTCTGATGCCAAAAGTGTGGTGGAACTAACCCATGGCTCATCCGGTGAGCTTTTTTGCTGCAAATCATCATCTTTTATTAAAACTCCAAACATTTATGATAGTTATTACATTTTTCAGTGCAAACCTCATAACTATTAGTACTTTATCAATTTACTTAACCTTTTAATCTTTTATTGATCTTTATTCTTTATTTTTGTGCCAAGTGCAAAATGAATTTACATCTATTACCTTTGCATACAGAGGATGGTAAAGAGACTACCAATAGCGAGGCTCCTGAGAATAATCCTCAATATACCACGGTTTATGTGGGTAATCTTGCCCCAGAGGCAAGTGACTCTTTGCAAAAGCTTTTCTATTTATTACACATTCAAGTTATCCTGGAATGGGTGCTATAAAGTATTATGAGTTTACCTTCATAGGACAAGTGAAATGAGTTTGGACAATCTAGGGTATAGAGAATGGTTGATCTTTTACCTATCATTTCAAGCTTTTCAACCGTTTTTGGTGTGAGTTTGAACCATGTAGGCTGAAATGTTTTTGGTATTTTGACCCTGAGAACTCTCATCTTCTGATAGAAGTTTTTAGTCCATGTGAGATTTTATCTCTTCTTCTGAAAGCTCCAGTGAAATTGTACTGTAGAGCAGCATCTTATGTTCTCCAATAAAATCAATTATTTTCATTCCTGCAGGTCACCCAACTTGAACTCCATCGTCACTTCCATGCACTTGGTGCTGGAGTGATTGAGGAGGTGCGGGTTCAGCGTGATAAAGGCTTTGGCTTTGTGAGATACAATACACATGCTGAGGCAGCTTTGGCCATTCAGATGGGGAACACCCAGTCGTTCCTATTTGGCAAGCAAATAAAGGTTTGTCACGTACCATAATGTGTATTTCTAATATCTCCGGATGATGATGTTCTGGAAATTCTTTCCATAGGTTATCATCTTCATTGAATCATTGATCCGCAAGTATCCTGAAATGAGCCATCATATGAGTTTAATGATTGTGGGATGGTTGACCTTCTTAGATTCATTCGTGTAGTTTTCAATTCCTTGAAATAGACATCTTTAATATGTTTGTGCAGTGTTCTTGGGGCAGCAAGCCTACACCACCGGGGACAAGCTCAAATCCGCTTCCCCCACCTGCAGCAGCTTTACCCAGCCTTTCAGCCATCGATCTTTTAGCTTACGAGCGGCAACTTGCCATGAACAAAATGGGTGTCCATGCCCTAATTCCCCCTCAGGGGCAACATCCTCTCAAGCCAGGAGCAATGGGAGTGGGTGGGGTTGGAGGAAGCCAGGATATGTATGATGGTGGATTCCAGAATGTTGCTGCGGCCCAGCAGCTAATGTACTATCAGTAAACATATAAAGAAATAAGTGTTTGTCTGGTAATATCCTTATTTCCTGCATTTGCAGGTTTCAATTCGAGTTTGAAATAGGAGGGATTCTAGTGTATTTAGCAGTGAGTCTGTACCCTGCTTTTATCTTTACAATATAGCGTATGTTTGCGTATTGTACCAAGCTTGAAGTATTTGCATACTATTCGAGTTCTAAAACGCGACTTCTAGGCAGCTTCTTAATGTATTTTCTCCTTTCTCTTGACCTCTGAACTTTTTTACATATCCAGATGGCAACTCTGTTTCTAGTATATGGCCTAACCTCCATGTTAATGGTTAATCATGATGATATGTAGGCATGATTAGTATTTGTAAAAGCTAAATTCTTGGTTAGACCATCAGGGTTTTCCGGCTTTTGAATAGAAGTTGGGGCAATCATAACTGGCATGGAGATGTTCTAACCCAACACTGCAGTTGATAAATCAATGCTGCATACACCACAAAGAATTCTAGGCCGAATACTGTGAACTCACAGTCATAACAAGTAAAATGATTGAAAACAAGTTCACAACATAAATCGTTACTCGATTCGATCATAACACATTACATGATTCTGTGAAAAGCTTCCTCATTCTCTTTTAAGGTGTACATGTCCTGTGCTCCTCCGGAGAAGAAATCATAGAACATTTTCGGAAGGGCTACCTTTCTAGTTCTCAGAATTTGGCACCCACCTCAGAAAAGTCGAGACTAATTTTGTCTGTATTCTTACCTATCAAGGATAGCAAAAGCCATACTATTACTAGTCCAGCTGAAGATCATCTTAGCCAGTTAGGTAAAACAGGCCAGCCATTACTTCTTCGGCTCACTCTCTCCTTTAGTACCCTAAAACTTTACTCGGACTCGGATGTAAGTGTCTTACTCAAACTCAAATGTAAGAACAACTCATTAAAAATGAAGAGTTGGAATACTCTCTTGTTTTGGTCAAGAATTAGTGTGCAAGTTCGACGAAACTAAATCATAGTACATCAGTTTCGTGTTATGTTAATCGGATTTCGGTATAAGCATTCAATATCCATATGTGACATGTATTCAACAAGAGCATACTCCATTTGTTTTATATATTTAGAGAATTAAAGGAACATATTGTTTATAAAAATCTAAGGATATAAATACTTCATCATGGAGATTTTTCTTTTAAACTCCATACACAGACAAGGCATTTTCAGCCAAAGTTTAATAATAATGATAATAAACTATCTAAATAATTTGATAATGACAGAACAAAGGGCACAGGGTTTATTTGATTTCTAGTGATGGGTAATGGATAGAATATTAAAGCAATGAACGTATCTCTCTATCATTTTTGGTTCTAACATGGCTCCTACTAATGTCCTTTAGACTTGAACAACCAGCAAAGGACATGGCGAGTTCGAGTTCTTCCTTTAGCATTTCAAGCACTCGTTTCACTCCATCTTCTCCCTTTGCAGCAAGTCCGAACACAATTGGCCTTCCCACCTGCAATCACATATATAACAAGCAAATTTCTCTTACTGAAAGCTGAGTTTAAGCTATCTTTATCATCAATGGAGGGACTAGAAGCTTACTAGGACAGCTTGAGCGCCGAGAGCCAATGCCTTGAACACATCGGTTCCTCGCCTTATTCCTCCGTCGACAAAAACTGGAATTCTTCCACCAACAGCATGAACCACCTGCAATAATCTCTTATTAATGATTTGTGAAGCTGCATTTTACACTGAAAATGATGATTGTATATGCAAGGAGATCACCTCTTCAAGAACAGAAATCGTGGCAGGGGTATAATCGAGCTGACGAGCTCCGTGATTGGAGACGATAATCCCGGAAGCACCTACTTCCACAGCTTTTAGGGCTGTGAATGGTAGTATCGAATTTCGAAAACAGCCAGTGGTGAAAGAAAGTATCAGTAGAACGTTTTACAACAGAATCGAATAAAGAATAACTTGAACTAGCAAGGTAGTGCTTCAATCTTACCGTCTTCATGAGTGAGTACCCCTTTGATCAGAATTGGCAATTTCGTGAGAGATCTCAACCATCCAATATCCTGCAGAAATGATGATGTACTAGTTAAACCAGTGATGATCTTTAAGAAAAGTACTAAAACAAGCAAAAAGGGTTATTATGAGAGTGACGAAGTTCGGTCCGGTTTTGCAACATAAATGCATTGTCAAACTAAGCCTAAGTCCATCTTATCAGCATTCAGTAGGACTTATGTTAATAAGTATCCTTTGAAAACATATTCTGAACTAACTTGAATGATTTATATCAATCTTTACCTCCCAACAGAAAGATGGATCATGTGTCGCATTGGCTTGAGATTGTATATTCGAACCTCCACCCTGCAAAATCCATTATATGTTATCTGTATTTCATGATCAAAAACACAAAACAGGACTTAATAGATGTGGTCCTATCCCTTAGTTCCAATTAATATTCTACTCACCCGATCAAACTTAGTTGACCACATACCCTCCACATTCTTTATTGCAGGTACGACGGTCCTGCAGGGGTTTATCGAAAGTAATATTTCGCATTAGATGCATAAGTAATTTGCTCTGTGCATAAACTCTGAATCAGAAATAACATTGTTTCACAATGATTTGAAAGCAAATGAATCTTTAGTGTTGAGAAACTCAAATGGAAGAGAGAATGATATCGTTTACTTGTTCTTCATGTCAGCCTCCCTTCGACCGATTCTTGGAGAATCGCCGGTTAGGACAATAGCCTTATATCCACTCTTTTCAGCTCTTTGCACCACATTAGCTGTTACATCCCGTCTCCTATACACCTATTGAGAGGATAACCAAATTAAAGTCCAGTTCCTAGTAATGATATATTTATGGTACTAAAGATAAAGTCGACACGATAATTTTAAAAGAGCTAAGGCAATACATATAATTGGAAGAACCGAACGGCATCGCAGCAGGCAGCTACTTCCTCCAAAGAGAAGGTGGAAGAGAGAGATAAAACCTGGAATGAGAATCAATGGTGAAACAACATTAAGTCTAAGGCATCTAAATGTTCATAAATGTATATATACATATGTATGTATACAGTACCATAATTGTGTTAGAAGCACATGCTGCTCTGGCTGTGGCAATCTCTCCTGGAAACAAAGCAAACAACTACTGAGCAAAGAGTTTAAATAAGTTAACATTTAGGAATCCATTGTATAGGGCTTGGACCAGCAGGGTTTGCCAGCTTATGCCTAGCAGTTGGAGCAATTATGATCGGCATCGAGATAGGGTATCCCAATATCGTAGTTGATAAATCAATCCTGCTCGTGTCTCGAAGAACTCTAGGTTGAATACTAAGAAGTCACAGATAGTATAATTAGTTATATTGATGGAATCTATGTGCTCAATCTCAGAGTCAGCCAAACAGTTTAAGGACATTACGTGATTCTCCGAAATGCTTCCTCATTCTCTTTTAAGGTGCACTGATCCTCGGCCCCTCCGGCGTAGAAATCATAGTACCCTTTCGGAAGGGCTTGCCTTGCTAATTCTTGAAATTCGTTGACATTAACAGGTAAATCTGCCATTAACCTAGAAACATGGACTGTTTTTCAACATTCTGCCATAGCAGTTGCAGTAATAAACACAAAACATCAAATACTACTATTCTGGGAAGCACTACATATCAGTATCTATTTGCAGGACAAATGAAAAGTGGCTGAATGACATCAAAAGTTAAAACCCTTAAACATGAGAAATTATATCGTGAGGAAGTCCCACTACGTCTGAAACCAACCACTAAAAATCATCCATAATATAATTTCTCCTTAAACAGACGTCTAGAGTTCGAACAGTAACTGAATTAGTGTACCAATGCATCGAATTCTATAGTTCTAGCTGATATATCAGAAAACATACCTTACACCAGAAAACCTCTCCAGGGAATTTTGTATTGGAGGAACCTTGTAGCCTAGAGCTTTATATTCCTAGTAGTTCACTCTGTAATGGTCAATTATTGCACCTACTTTAAGCAAGTAGGCGATTTGGAGTTGTATGGGCCTTGCAATTCAACAACTTTCCCATTTTTTAATGGTCAAGTGTATATTGATTTATTTGTCCTTTTCATGCAGTATTCAATATTCATTGCCAGAAAGTAATGGGGCCGTGGGGCACTAGCTTTTTATGGAAGAGACAAATGACACGATATGTGAAGTTATGGACGCAAGCTTTACATTGAATTTGCTCCCTTTCTCTTTAAGTCATAGATTTGATCTAGGGATGATAATAAAACTCAGAAAGTAAATTGTTTGATATTTAAAGTTAAATTTATTATATTGATTTTAATATCGTCTATGTTGGTTTAATTTAAAGTTGTGTCTCTAACCAACAAAGGTTAATTCAAGTGGGTAAACAGTTTGGTTTCGCTTAAGTCTCATATTTGAGATGTTGTGTATGTAAAAAATCCTTGCTGGGAGGCTCACCCACCAAAACTAGGTGTGCGATACAAATCGGTTCAAATTAATCGAGACAAAATTCTTAAAACCGAAAGAACAATAAAAAAAATTAATCGTCTCTATATATTCAAACTCTAAATATCTAGAGTTACCTTGTGTATGTGTCCTTTCTCTCCTTACATACCCAAAAATAGACCGACAAAGAGAAAGACCAACTTAACATATGAATAGTGAATACCATCATCAAAATGACTAAAATTGTTAGATTTAAGGATTAATGTGAAATAAAATTTCCGAGACCAAATAGAATAAATGTCAAGTTTAGGGACTAAAATTTGATTTTGTCCCTTATAATTTCACACTACACTTGTACTACAACTCCGAAAGCTAACGTATTCTGATCTTTGTACTTTAAAAATGAGTATAAAATAATGTGCATGTGCATCAAAGGAAACTTGATGCATATTTGGTTTAAATTAATCTCACATCATTTAATTAAATACAAATAAAAAATAATATTTTTTGAACTATTACTCATTTTAAAATGTAGAAACTTGGGGGTCCATCAAAGGAAAATGACAAGCATGTGCATGTGCATGTGCATGTACTAGAGAACTAATTACTTCTACTCTGCCATTGACATGGGAAAATAGTTGCTCTTAAGGTAGGGTCTCTCATTCACAATTCCACATTGCAAATTTGTCCCTAAACTTTGCCGAATTGTGTAATGAAACAAGAAAAAAAAACAGAATTTTCACTCAACAGCAACACAGAGAAACCCGAGAAACTCGATGATGAGTCGTTAAAACTATGAAGCAAGGTTGAAATCACCACAGCTTTGTTTTCACCCAAAAGAGGAGGAAGACAACTCCTAGCACGATTGCAACCGGAGCCCACTTCCGAATTAAAGCCTACATACAAATAGTTGTAACAAATGAAGAACCTTTAAAATGAATCAAGAACGATTACAAAAAGCCACAAATGCATGGAAAGTTGACTTAAGCTCTTGCTAAACCAACTTTCATTTAAAAGAGAAGAAAATCCAATTTGAGTAGAAGAAAATCAGGTGACAAAGTGGATCAAAGTATCTTTTTCCCATGGGATTTATGGCAACTTCAATCTCACATTTAAATATGCTAAATCCATGTCTTAAATGTTTATTCTTCCTTTGTGCGTGTGGTGGGAGGGAGCAATCAAAATTCAGAATAATTTTAACAGAGGCATACTTATATAAACTAGCCATGCTTGCTTTCATGCCTATAAACAAAGCATAGAACTTAAACTAATTGATGCATTAATTTCCAAAAGCAGACCTTGGTTTTCCCCTTTTTTATCATGAGAGGCCAGTCCATGCTCAAGAAGCTATTCTGACACTGAACATTTATATATTATATCACCTATGTTTCTACCAAGAAAATGACTTAGCACCCGTTCAGTAACGTCAACAGAATTGTCAAAAAACCAAAAGCTAAATGCCTCAACCTAAAATAAGGGGAGAGATAAGGAGAGAAAGTGGAATGGCCCAAATAATGAGTATTCATCCTTCACTAATCAAAGGGGACTAACCTGTCGATTTAAGTCTCTTGCCTTATCAGCATATATGCGAGATTCCGATGTCAAACGACTAGACATTTGACTGACCTCTGAATAGCAGAAAGAAAGTGAAAAGCACACTAGGTTAGTCAAAACCAATACGACTTAGTGGTCAATCAAAAGGAGAGAAATTAAAGCAACAGTGAAGAAGAAAACACAATTAGGTGACTAGAGGGCAATTTATAAAAGTTAAAGCGGGGAAGAATTGAAAAAAGCAACAGACTGGTCTCACCTAAAAGATTTTTTTCATACCTTTAACCAGTACATGCAATACAAACTGAGGCATTAAAATCGTAAAAGCAAAGTTTCCCTAACTCATGGTTGTTAATTTTAGCATTCCTCATGGAGCATTGATTTAAGCAATGTTTAATTAATCTCCAATTTATAGTCTATAGAAAAAGTATTAAAAGTAATTCTGAAAGGAAAAAGTATATCTTACGGTCCAACTTTTCACCAACACCAAGAACTTCTTGTACATTGCGAGTCATGATTTGTTGAACTTCATATAGCTCATCATTCAACTTTGTAATATTCCGTTGAGTACGGGTGTCCTGGTACAATTTTTTTGTCCTCTGTATGAATGTATCTTAAAGACAGAAAAAAATACAATCACGCCGGGAAAGAGAGCAGAAAAAAGGTGGGACAAAAAATACTAACTGCATACAAAAAACAGAAAGAGCCAAACAATAAAGAAAAGGAACCTACCAAATTTAATAAATGCATAAGGCCTGGCAGCTGTTTCAATATGAGCTCCATTTACACGTTCAAATTCATTCTTGAGGTCTTCCAGATAATGAAAGGCAAGTTTCTTAGGATATGAACGATCACACATTGTCAAGTAACAAACACGTCCTTCAACGATATAGCTATGAACTTAGGTCAAGGTAACAGAATAGCTAAGATGCACCTGCCAATCATACAGAAAAAAAACATACAACAAAACCAATTTCTTTCCCCCAAGAGAAACTATAAAGTATAAACAGATTTCATAATTCAAGAAATAAGGCATCCAAACAAGGATACTGGAAAATATAAGGTCCAGTCTCAACAGACATCCTTGAAGCTTCGATATGCCCTTTGGAGAGATTCTTAAACAAAGCCTTGACCTGCTGTTTGTACATTTCGGCATCTACCAGATCCCAACCATCATCTAATCCCTCCGCCAGAGGAAGACCGTCGGTAACACGAGCAATCATTGTCATTTTCACCATCTTTACTCCCCCTTTTCTCAGCTTTCACAAAATCCCTTCAAACTAAGATAAAAGCAAAATTAACACCAAGATTAGTCACAGAAAATAAAAACACAATTTAACTACAAATTAACAACCCAAATTCCACTTGACTATATGTCGATAATTTCAATCTCAATCTTTAAGGTACAATCAGCCACCACAATGAAGAAAATACAACATTTCCAGTTCCACATTTATCATTTCAAACCATTAACATTAACTTAAAAAAACATAACATGATTCATATATTACTTGATTCGATAATTCCAATGCTCATTAACACAAAGTAAGATCGACCCAACTCTAGTTTCCAATCAAAAGGTCATCGGGATCTTACAAAAAATATATTTTTTCAGGGATTCCAACAAAACCCAGAAATTAGTTGACGGAAAAAAAACTCCTAGAAAAATTTCAACAGAATTGAAACAAAATGGAACGATCTTTTTTTGGGAATTAATTACAAGCACAATTACAAATTGAAAAACGAAAGCCACTAGTTCTGGTGGGAATACCTGAATAGAGCATGTGGGTCTTCGGATTTCTGCGCGATTTCAACGATCTGAGGAAGGGGAAATGACTGGTGTTCCGACAAGTCTTAAAAAAGAGAGGACATTTAACGGAAAGCCATAGCGTTAATTATAGGATTTTTATTATTTAAAAAAGGAAATTAAATGATGGCTTTAAAGGGTGTCGTGTTATTAGGGATTGTACCTTTGAGATTGCCATGAAGGTACAACCAGATTTAGCCATGTTCGAGCAAGTTTAGCCATGGCATAAAATTACCAACTTGATAGTAATTTTATGACAAGTGTATAATATAGTCGAGTTAAGTTTAAGAAAATTAAGCCTAGTTAGGTTTTTAAATAATTAAAAAATTTAAATATAATTATTTATTATAGTATAATTTAATTATAATTTAAACAATTTTTATTAATCATATAAAATATGTATATATATATTTTATATGTGATAATATTTTATCATATTTATATATATTGGTATATATATATTATAAAAATTTAAGAGATTTATCTCGAATTTAAAAATAGATCCTCTGATCACTAAATTTTTTTGAATTATTCGAATTTTTATTTTACAGCTCAAACTTAATTTAAAACTTTTCAAGTCAATTTGAATTTAAAAAATTTCGAGTTAAGTTATTCGATTTTTTCGAATCGAGTCAAATTTTGTTCCCTAACGAAAGGGACAGAGAAAAGGGACATGAATTTTATTTTCGTCGAGCAATGCAAACTGGACATGAAAATCAAGTTGAAGAACCATCATGGATTTCACCACCTTGCTCTGTATTCCGAGGCTGTATTCTGCGTTCACCATCCACATACAGGTCATGGTTCTTAAGTTGCAAGACGGAGATTATTTGGAGACGATCTGCAACGGCTCTTTTCCGAGACAAAAACTCTTGAGACACACACTCCATCGTTGGTCGGAACTTCGGGTTCCACCTCAAGCAAGCAAACGCAATTATCGTGGCGAAAACAATGTCCTTCGCAACTCGTCGGTTGCTCGGAAGTGATAGCCGTGGATCTAATATATCACTCAACATTATATCGGACGATAACGATTCCAAGAGTTCACCGGGATGCTTTCCCATGAGTGTTTCAAGTGCCAATACTCCAAAGCTATAGACATCGCATTTTTCGGTCACAACCATCGTATAAGCAAGTTCTGCATTCAACAGCAAAGGGGTTAGAATTAAAATGTGGTTACTAAATCGTTTGAGAGATCGGAAATCGACAATCTTACGGCACAAGAACTTCGACACTTGATAACCGTGGTGTTTTGTTTGTACACCCTTGCTGATCTTTCATCATGAGAACTTGAAATGCATAATTGGAAACTTTACCTGGTGCAACATATCCGTAGGTTCCAACAAGCATTGTTTGATTAGATGAATTAGGATCAAGGAGCCTAGCCGTGCCGAAATCCGAGATACAAGCGTCGAGATTTGAGTTCAACAAAATGTTATTGCTCGATATATCTCGATGAACTACCGGAGGGTGACAATCATGATGCAGATAAGATAAAGCGCTTGCTGCATCTTTGATTATTTGAACTCTTTTGATCCAATCCAGCTCCATTGCTTCGGTATCGTCTGCCAAGACACGAAATAGCTCCCTCGGGCCATGTATTCGTATATTAAGAACATGTAACGATCATGGAGACAGAAGCCATGAAGTTTCACAATGTTCTTGTGTCGGATCTCTGATAACATTTTCACCTCGTTCTTGAAACTCTTGTTGAAAACCGGGACCTCTGCTTCTCTACGGTGAAGTTTCTTTAATGCAACAATCTTTCCGGTCGGTAATTGTGCTCTATAAACACTACCATAACCACGGGTGCCAATGCAGTACCGGATGTTGAAGTCCTCTGTCGCCTCGATTATGTCTTGAAATGCAATTTTTCCATCAAAGTTCCAGATTGAGAATAAATCTCCATTTTTCGTGACATTCGATCCGGGAATGTTGTTTTTTGCCTTGAATCTGAAGTAAAACAAACATCCTAACGATAACAAGGCCAAAATACCAACAACAGGGATGATGGTTTTAGCAAATTTTACTTTGTTACTTGCAGGGCAAGGACAGAAATCTGGTAAGTTCCCACACAAATGCTTATTTCCCCGAACCGAGTCCGGTCCGAATGAATCAATCAAGTAATGTGGAATAGGACCTGCAAGAGAATTATATGATAGATTGACCATATCCACACCCTCCAAAGAGTTCGGAATCATGCCTGTTAGATTGTTGTGGCTAAGATCCAAATTCGAGACATAAACACAGTTACCATCTCCATGAGGTATTTCTCCTTCAATGAAGTTATGACTTAGATCAAGAGTAGAAGGCCGAGTGAAAACTTCAGGGGGAATGCTTCCGTTTATACGATTGTTACTGAGATTCAACACTAATAAGTTCAATTTTCCGATTTCACGAGGAATCGGACCTTGCAGAAGATTTGAATCCAGATACAAGTCTCTCAAACCGGATAAATTTGACAGAGATGAAGGGATTGAGCCACTGAGCTTGTTCTTAGTGAGACTCAATACCTGTAAATTCTTCAAGTTTCCAAGTTCATGAGGAATTGGACCTTGTAGAAGATTTGAATCCAGGTGCAAGACACTCAAACTCGATAAATTCGATATTGACGAAGGGATCGAACCACTGAGCTTGTTCATAGTGAGACTCAACAACTGTAAACTCTTCAACATTCCAATTTCATGAGGAATTGGACCCTGCAGAAGATTTGAGTCCAGGTACAAGATGTTCAAACTGGATAAATTAGACAATGACGACGGAATCGAACCATCGAGCTTGTTCTTGGTGAGACTCAATGCAGATAATTTCTTCAAGTTTCCAATTTCATATGGAATTGGACCACTAATGTTGCAGTTCATCATTTCCAGAGACATCAAGCTCTTCAGGTTTCCAAAATCCATGGGGATAGAGCCTTCAAAAGAGTTGTCATAAAGCTTAAGCTGTTTCAAACGAGTAAGTTTCCCAAGGGACCGAGGCAACTCACCTGTTAGAGAATTGTAAGAAAGATCCAGGTACTCCAGTGATGATAAAGCACCTATTTGATTTGGGATGTTTCCATTAACCACAAACCGTGCCAGGTCAAGATAAACAAGGTTTGGGAAGTTGGAGAAGTTCAATTTTTCGAGTTTATCTAGGAATCCTGACCCAACTGCAACTGCACCATGTCGATCAATGCGGGTGATGCTACCAGCTTTGTTGCATGATATGCCTTGCCATGTGCAATGTCCCGATGTGTCACTGTCATTCAAACTCCACCAACCAGTACGGAGCAGAGCTTCTCCTTCAGTTGCTAGCGAGTATGTCTGAGCAACGGCGGCCACGATCGCAGTCGTGATAAAAGAAAGAAGAATGGGAGTGACACAAAGAGGTGAGGCCATGACCATCTTACTTTGAGCTTGTTTCCATAGATTATTTAAGGAGTTCCTAGTAAGTCTTTGTTTGAGCCAATCTCGGCGGCTTGCCAAGAGAGGCAATGACCCACGTGGAAACCATTCATATTCTGAAGAAAGTAAACTCCCTCTTCGTTTACTGTATAGACATTGTTCGGTAATTTCCCTCTTTGAAAAGCCAACACGATTGTATTTTGCGTGCATCTTATGGATACGAACAAAAATCTTCTGCCTCTTTTTTGTCTCCCTAAAAAATTGAATTTTAAACCTTAAACCATTATTTTCTATATTCTAAACCCTAAACCCTACACCCTAAAAAATACACCCTACCCTTAATTTCCTAAACTCTAACCAAAACTCTAACCTAAAACCCTAAACCCCTAATTTAAAATGAGAGCATAAATGGAGGCATAAAAAAGAGACAGATGATTTGGGTTCTATGCAGACTGCATGCATTTACAAACGATTCGTAGATTTATAATTACAATTCGTTTTTTACAAAATTTCACTAAAATATAAATGAAATTGATATAAGATATAAATATTTAAATATTCTGTTACAATGTTAATCCAAAATCATCACTAAAGCATATATTTATATCGATATTTGTCTAAAAACATAATTATATCAATCTATAATAATGTTTATTCAACGAACATCGTTAAATATATTATTAAATATATAAATTTAATTATATTTACTAAAAAAACATTGAAACGTGTTTTACCGAAATTATGTGACTTGTTTAATATATAAGACTTTACTAAGAGAAAAACTTGTTTTCCTATCACGTGTTTAAGATGATATAATTTTTATTTGTTTTTTTATTGACGGCATCTCAACTTATTAAAAAAATTATTTTATGTATCAGTTAAAATAAAACTATTTCACAAACATAATAATTTGAGTTTAAAAAATTAAAAATTTAAATTATAATATTTAAAAATTAAATTTAAAACTCTAAATTTAGAATTTAGAGATTTAAGGTATTTAAATTAATAATATTGATTTTAAATTTTAAAAATAAATTATATATTTTTTATACTAGTAATATATATATATCAAATAATAAACTTTATTTGAATTACAGGGTTTATCTAATATCTTTATCGCTAAGAGGTGGACGGACCCTTGTAGACTTGACCAAACAAAGCAATAATGAGAATGTTGAAATAAAACTATTTTTCTAATTACCAAAACCACACTCCATCTTTAAGTTGACTAAAGAAATAATAAAATAAAAAATAAATTATATCGTTCGGTCTAATTTTCATATTATATATTTTATAAATAAAATAGTAAATTTAGATATAAATCTTTTTAATTCTTTAATAATATATTTTATAAATAAAATCATTATTTTTTTTATTAGAACTACTTATTTAGTTGAATTTAATTATTCTGTATGAAAATTAGACTATGGAAATTTTTAAATTTCATAGGTTGGCAGGGGAATGATGAGGGGCAGCTTCATCGTATTAGTCTCGCTGCTTTCTGCTACATAGGGTCTAGTCTAGGAGGATAATGAACTTGGATCACAAATTATACGAATTTAATTCGATTAAAATTTATTTTAAATTTAAAATTAATTTAAATTTTTAATAAATAAAATTAAATTGATCTTAAATTCAACTCGAAAAACTTATATTGGAAAACTTATATATACACACACAGTCGATGTATACTTTCATATTTTAGTGATATTTTTTTCCAAACAAATTTTCATATGATTTTTAAAACTTTAAAACTAATTTTTAAAACTTTAAAAATAGTCAAACACAATCTGTCTAATTCAAACCTTGAGATCGAGCCTAAAATTTTAAGTTCGATAAATTTTAAACCCGAACTCTAGAGAAGATGCATTTCCAACGACTTCGATGTATTAGGTGTAACATTCAATGAACATGTTTCTTTTGAAAATAATAATGAGCATATTTCTTTGACTCACAAGATAGTGGATCAAAATGGTAAAGAAAATGAAACACGTGCACACAGAAAAGGACCCCTAATAAATTTTATAAAAAATTTCATTATTTAAATATATAACAATTTAAGTTAAATCAGTTTATCGAACAAAAATGAAACACTAGTATATTTGTCAGGTGAAAATGGTATAATTTCCTTTTCAATTTCTTCTTTTTCCGATTGTCCCATTGGAGATAATAACTTCATTTTCATTTCTAAAAGGAGCAAACATCCAACTATACAGATATTTCTGTCAAAATATGATATGACAATTTCACAATATATGTCATATTGATACCTGTAAAGAATATGAATCTATCATCAGCTTCACCTCCTCATGGGAAGCTGTGTTGGGTATTGACTCAGTTGTGCTCTTCTCGACCTCTACGCATCTCCGTCCTTCGATCGTAACAGTATGTCTAGTCTCTTGAATTCTGCATGAGCTCGAACCACTACCAACAGCAAGAGCAAAACAAAAATTAACTCATGCTTGTTAAATACATTCAGCATACATACAAATGATCACCTTGGGACAACTTACCTGTCTCAATAGATCAGCTAGGGTCTTGGGGAGGGCTTCGATATTCCTCAACACAACGTAGTATGGGAAGGGGAAAAAATCTAGATACTTTGTTACAGATATTTTAAATTGATTGTTCTTGTCCTGACTAGTCATAACCTCCTGTAGAACAAAAACAAGGATGTAAAAAAAGATCGAATATTATAAATTCTAGCCTCTCCGGCAAAGATGCAGGAGTCCTCAATTTACCTGCAGATCCATGATTGATTCCTGTAGGCTGTCAAGAATCAGGAAAGCAACCATTCGCTTACTGCTTAAGACATCCCGAACGCAACGCTTCAAGTTCTCCTGTATACATGGTAAACAAGAAACAGAGTAAATCCAGAATTTTAATCAATGTGGACAGGATAAAACTGGAAGCAGATAATTACTCTTTTCAGAAAAATATAGAGGTACCTTCTCGTGCAACCGACCATCCCCAATAATTAGAACAAGTTGCTGTAGAGGGTTTTGTCCAGAAGGAAGTCGTGCATTTGTAACAGCAGCATCCAACTTCTTATTTAAGAACATCAAAAGATCAACAACTGGTTCATCTGTGATAGTGTTCTCTTGCATGAATGTCAAACTAGAAATCATCTGTCACAGACAATTATTTACAAAAGAAAATCAGTCAAGTTGGAGATGAATAAAACTTTGCAAGATGTAGAAGAGAGAAAAACACTATAAAATGCATAATCTCATAGGGCATCAGAACTCAGAGAGATCAATTAGACACATATTTAGTCTAAGTGCAAGACACATCAAGAAGGCAAATAAGTCCTTTCCCTGCAAGGAGCATAACTCTGAGCACTAACCTTAACACCTGATTCACCGGTAAAGGGCTGATCAAAATCATGCAACAACCTTATGTTTCCTTTCTTCCCGAAGCTGGCGACAGCCAAATTTCCAACCTCCAATTGAGACATGGCACGGCAAACAGTCACTAAAGCTTTAAGAGCAACCTCACTGCAACCACTTTCTAACATACTGTGTGAGTCATCAACAGCAATAATAACTTGGTAATCTCGCTTATTTGGCTTGGTCCTCCTTAGCCAGATTTTATCTTTCTGGTAATGACTAGCAATGTACGGAATGACCTATAATTTCCAAACACACAAAATGAGTGCGGAAGTAATAACAAAAGATATAGCAGGCATGTACACCCTATGTAATATAAACTCTTACCTTCTTCATGTTAATCCTTTTGCCAGTCTTATAATCCCCTTGGAGTTTGCTGGCAAGAGTGGGTTCCATAACAAGGCGTAGTTGTTCAGCCAACTCATGGGATAATCTTGTTGTAAGCAGCTCATATCTTCTCCAAAGAGCACTCGCATTACTTTTGACCTCACCAGAAGCTTCTTCAATGTCCTGGGCTTGTCCCATTTCCTCTTCACATATGGAAAGTCTGTTGAGTTGATATACATCCTCACTCAAGTAAGACCTCTTTACAGAGACCAAGCACTCCGAAATGTTCCTTTGATCACCATCATCATGTCTATGGTCTCCAGGGGATAGATGATTTGCTAGCTCCTCTAACTCAGAAACCTGAACCTGATCCTTCATCTTATTTTTAATGATTGAGGAAGAGTGCCTAATAGGATACTCATCAGAATTTTTCTCATCTACATCCATATCAGCGATACCGTCTTCCTTCTCTGGAACATTGTTTTCATCAGGTTTATTAACATTGACATCAGCATGAACCTGCTCAGCTGTAGCAGGTCCCAGAGCCTGAGCTGTTCCTTTTTCAAACTCAGAGACATAACCATACTCATTAGCATTGTCATCCTCAGTTTCATCCTGCAATTCCTGGTTAGCATCCTGAAGATCAACAGAGATGCTAACTCTTTCTTTCCATTCCTGAAGTGCATCCCCAACATTTCTGTAAGGGTTTGATTGTTTTTTTCGAAATGTAGAATCTGGGCGAGGGAACTCTGATTTTGGATTTTGCTCACCAACCTTGCCACCATCCAATGAGTCGGCAACCATGATATTCAGGTCAGAATTGTTAGTGGAAGGGAGATTTCTCTGAGCAAGGTCATTGTAGATGTCACTGCTATTACCCCAGTTCGCTTCGGGTGCAACATTGCTCACATCTAATACATCGCTGTTTGCCTGCGTCGCAGCTCCCCCATCAGGAACATGATCTCCACTGGCATCAGAAATTTTCGATTCAGAAACATTTTTTCTTGAAGCCATTTGGTTGAAATTAGGATCCTCCTTTTGATCGCCACCAAGATCATCCTTCTCATCAGAAGTTGCATCCACCATTTCATCCATTCCTGTGGTTCCACCATTTTTTTCACTCTCCATTTCTTCCATAGTTTCATCAACAGGATTCGAGTTACCTTCATCAATATGATCTTCAGCAGATTCTTCTTCCTCACCTTCACCATTTTCATCCTTCACATCAGTTTCCTCTGTTTCATCCATGTTGATATCTTCACTAGAATTTTGATTCAACTCATCAAGATCCAATCCAGATGGATCAGCAAATGCCTCTTCTTTGCTTAAGTTCAGGTCTTCAATGTTCTCATTCTCATTCTCATCAAGATCAGCCTGGTTTCCAGTCTCACCAGTTTCCTTCTCAAGTTCATCCATCTCATTTTCATCCGGTTCATCAGCGGCACCAGCAGAATCTTCCTTGCCTCTGAACTCCCTATTGCTCTTGTCATTGTCCTTAACTGAAGGCCCGGATTCATACTTCTCATTGTTATTTGGATTGTCATCATCATCCTTGTCCTGAAGCTTCTCATCAACCACTTCACTCTTTTCTCCGGTTTCCCCCACAGCAGACTCCAATTGCTGATCCTCGGTATCTTCATCATTATTATCCGCTTCAGAGTCATCCTCACTGACACTAAATGTATCAGCAGCAAAATATTGATCCATCTCAATTCCTTTTTCATTCTTACTTGGAACATCATTTGGGGCATCTTGTTCTTCGCTTGGCTGGAATAATATAGAGTGAAACTTCAATATGATTTCTCAGAGTTATATGTTAGGAGTGGATGAGGAAAGTGCAATTTAATAAACCACCATACCTTTTCAGATGCCCCAAGCAGCTGATCTTCATCATCTATCTGATCACTGACATCTTTTACCCCAGCACCTTCCCCCATACCTGTTCCGCTGGCATCTTTAGTCGTATCATCATGGGTATCATCTTCCTGGTCTTTTGCTGAAACACCAAATCCTTTGGCATACAATGAAGCTAAAATATTTGCAAGTCCATGAGTAACTACAGAAACCTGCAAGAACAACAAAGATCGAGTACTAGATATATCTAGGTAGGGCAATTGTTGCCACTTTTCTAATCTCTAATAGATTGTACAAAAGAATACACTAATTTCGATAAATAAAAATAGGGTCCTCATCAAGAACAAGAGGTGAAACTATTTCCACCTGGTACCACCAACCAAATTCCTATACCTCCTTGGAACTCTTTCCAAGGAAATTAGCTTAGATTTCATGAGCACAAAAGAAAAATAGAAACTGTGGTGGCTCAGTGTGGGAAGGCAGGAGATAAGATTGCAAGCAACAGAAAATAAGTTGCAAGAATTCACAATTAACCAACTTACTGTTTTATTCATAACTAAGGAATCTTCAAGGAAACCATCACCAAAGCTTAATAGTAGGTCCAGCAAGGTATGTATGCACTCTAATAGTGTTCCACAATGCAAAGAGAGACCGGAAACCTTCGTGCCAGAATGATTTATCAGATTTTCCTGCCACCAAAATAACTAAATCAGAAGGGGGCGAAAAAAATAAATATACATAACACTATCTTTAGGAAATCTTTGGAAAAGAAGAAATAATAAAGATCTTACTGCAAACTGAATTGTTTCAAGAAGCTTATCACATAGTTCATCCACTCTCAAATTTACAGCTTTAAATAGGGATTCCCAGGCTGTTATAGTCCCTGAAGGCACTTCAGGTTGAGATACATGATTACCCAATGAACCTAGCGTTTGCAAAACATCCATAACATGTGTAATTGTTCCAATGAAGGCATCACCGAACTGTGCTTCAAGTTCAGGACACTTTTCACAAGAATTGGCTAGCTCATGAACATTTTTGTGTCCACTTTCCTTCTCAAAAGCAACCCTGAACTCTTCTGCAATCAATTTTCCCTGCAAAAGAAAATGCTTGATTCACAAAAGCTCCCTCTAAATTCACCAGCCTTCCACAAAATGCATTTGATTATGTTGAGACTAAAATATATCAACTGGAGTCAAATGTCCAAAAATACATCATCATCATATATGAGCAATGCATGTTTACAGAAATAGAAGATACCTTGCAGAATATTTCATCAAAATGATTAAGCACAGCTTTTATAATTGAAAGTTTCTCAAAAACAGAAAGTTTCTGCTCAAACTCCTGAAGAACTTGGAAGTTATAAAGCACCAACTGTTCCATCTGTGGCGAAATCACAAAAGGATGAGAGGCACCAGCCAATGTGATTATGGATCCATCACAACCAATAAAGTAGTTGTCCAATGATTCCTGTGACATGATATTAATTAGATAAGAAAACCCTCAAGAAGAAAAGTCAATATTGTTTTTTGGAAAGTTTGTTCACCTTAGATTTCTTTAGAATTGGAATAAATTCTTCAATAATATCAAGGATCCTGTTTGCTACAGCTTTGACATTTAGGCAAGAGTTCCAATGGGCGCATTCAACAGTTCTGAGCAACAGAGACTCTTCAACCAATGTTGCTTCCAGATTATCTAACAGTTGCTGCGACATTACCAACCAAAGGATTTAGAAGAAGCATTGCAAAAAATAGAACAAGCAAAACTACAACATTATATTACCTTCTGTTGCCACATGCTGTTAAAGATGGCATGTTGACTTTTAGGAAAAACACAACCACCATTTGTTTTTTCAAAAAGGTCCTTGCAACGTGAAAAAGAACTTTCCAGAGCAGAGGCATATTTGTGCAAGGTTTTCAATTGTCTAGCAAAATGATAGACAGCTGCTCTTTGCATTTGTTGTATAACTATGAGATGGCTAAGATAAGAGACTGACCGGCTAACCTGCACAAATAAAAACAAAGAAAAATTAATAATGTTATTATGAATTCCGTTTTCCATTGTATACCAAAACATAACCTTCAGGTAATAACAGTAACATAAAAGGCTGTGCAGTAGGAGCAAGCAGAGCAGATAAATAGATGTGATAAATCCATAATATACAAAAGTAGACAAGTATAAACAAGCATGCAAATGAATTAGAATTTTTACCAAATGGCAATTACAAATACAAATTCTACCTGCTCAGATGTAAAATCTTGATGATGTTTCAGGCGAATCTGTTGAAGAATCTGCACTGCAGCCAAGCTTTTGAAGTAAAACTCGTTAGCAGATTTCCATTCAGCATCCAGATTTTCCTTGGGCAAACATTTTTCCACATGAGAAACATCAGCAACTCCATTTGGCAGCCTTGTTCGTTCCATTAACATATGATTTGCATCATACGAGGGCTGAAGGAATAACCAGCTTGAAGGATTGGATAACTACCAAAAGCAAGCACAATCAGTTAGGATGTAATACCAAATTTAAATAGCAGTGCACAAAAACAAAAAGTGTAATCAAGCATCTATTACCTCCATAATTTCAAACTTGTGTCGATGTAACCCACTGCTATCTAACAGTTTTAGAAGCTCAGACAGTGCCCTCTTCTTCCTTTGACTTCTGTTAACATCCATCCAAAGATCACCACAATCCAAGGTCATTCTACCTATTTTTTCAAGTGTGTGCCACACATCGTTCCACTGTTCCAGGTTTGATAAGCATATGAACTGGGAGAAGGGGAATTGCCTGGCGAAACCTGCAATATCTGCAAAAGTTCTAAATTCTTCAGGAGCCCCATAATAATTATTCTTTTATTAAAAGCCTCTTAAAGATTGTCTTTTAAAATAAATATTAAATGAAAAGGAGTGTAGGTGAAAAGAACGAAACCTTCAGAATTAACAAAACGTAGTTTGGTTATCTTTTCGACGTGCAACTTTTGAAGTGTGTCATTTACTTTCTTGCCCCAGTTCGTATACCACATAGACCTAGATCAAAGAAACCATCTAAATGATAAGAAAGTTTTCTTGAAGAACAAATAGATGAACCAAAACGGAAAACTGTACAAGCAAGTGAACCTGTTTTCATCATTGAACTGTGCCAGATTAAAAACACAATTTAACATTCTAGTGCACTCAGCGGTATCATTGAGTGGCTTTGGACTTTGCAGTGAGACAATTTTCAATCCTTTCTGACCCACCTCTTCACTAAGAACAAGCATAAAAGGTTGCTGCAACATATCCTGTCCAACAAATTAAAAACAACAGATGATGTTTGTCTCCAAATATTTAAGCCTAGACGAAGGGAAGTGAAAGAAAAACCTCTACCACAGCCAAGGGGGTTCAACTTACACTGTATTTCTGTATCAGCTTCTGGATCTTCTGCCGAGGCTTTCTCAAGTTTTCAAAGGAGGATTGACTCTCAAAACGGTCCCACCGACACAATTTTAGAAGATCTTTCAATTCAGTCTCTATTTTTTTTCTATTAGCTTCTATGAACTCCACAACACTGAGAAAGGTACAAATTTGATGAGCAACTAAACCTTGAACAAATTTTCAGATATTATTGATGGAAATAAAAGAAAGGTAACTCACATCGGTAAAAATTGAACGTAGAAGCCAAATATGTTGTACAAAATTTTGATATTTTCCTCTTGCCAAGGACTGCATTAAAGTTGTGAAACAAAATGTTTGCTAAGAACATATCATAGAGCTCAAACTTGAAAAGCTACATATTGCAACATGGTCAAATAATGATGGAAATGTCACTAAAAGAAGCATAACAAAATTATATACCAACGTCAACAATTATCAAAATGTCATTAATAATTAGTACTAAACAAATCAAAACAAATGCAAAAGAGCAGAAAAATAGTTAAGATGACAGATCATATAACTGACCTTGAATAAATTCCAAGATTTCTACCACTAGTTATTTGTCCCAGGAATGCAAAAAGAAGTTGAAGGCGCTTCCTGAATTCACCAATGCTTGATGTTTGAATGAACTCCTCCAAACTGAAAATCCTACTTCTGTTAGACACCAGCTCTTGCTAAGAGAAAACTTAAGTAAACAAAAGTTAAAACATGCCTTGCAATTGTAGACTGATCATGTCTAGCAATATCAGAAGAATGCCTTGGATTAAGAACTGAATAGAGTGGAAACCATAACTGCAATAAAATAATAACAAACATATGTTAAATGAAAATAAATAAAAACATGAGAAAGGAAGCTTCCACACAATGTCGGGAGCCTAGATACCAATATGAAACAGTAAAAATCATGCATCTGTGAGAAAATGATGTTGTAAAAACAAATTCAGCAGAAGGGGGGTTGGATATGTCTATTAGTGAGTCTCTCACTGTTGTGTATCTTGTGGAATATCAACTAAATTTGTAGTCCACAAAGAGAAAAAAAATCCAATTTATACCTTAGCAGCATTGACGTCATACTCGCTGTCAACCTCATCAAGCAACACCGGCCACGAGTCAAATTCCATTTTTTGCCATGAGCACACCAGAGAAATAAGGGGTTCAAGTTGTTCTACCCAGTAAAAAACAAAAGAAATGGATAAGCACGTCACGAGCACACACACAAAAAAAAACAAGATTTGCACATAAAACACGTACCAGAGAGAGAGAATTTTGAGCCATTTTCTAGCAATATCCGAGTCCTGTTAAGCAGGAATTGCAATCCTGAAAGAGCCTTCAAAAACAACAAGAAAATTCAGCCATCAAATGGAGACAATAAAATCTACAAGCATTTATAATAAATACCGCAAACATGCAATTGGAAACAGTTTAGAAGATTAAAGAAACCAGTAAGAAATGGCTATTTCTAAAACCTTAGCCAGAGGGGTGCGCAGAGGAATAGCCAAAAGCATTTGAATGACATCTAAGACTTTTTGGAGACCAGGGTGATCTTCCCATTCACTTAGAAGAGTCAGAACTCGCTGCTTAAGAGTGATGAGTAAGTCCACCATTTTGGACATTATGTTGGTATTTGAATCCTAGGTTAAAAAACAAATAAATGAAATTTAAAATACTGTAAGATAGAAGAAGCGAAAAAATAATGCCATATTAATGAGATGCAATAGTTTTCCAAACCTTATAAAAATTATATTTGAAAGCTGCTTTATGAGCCGAAGGAAACTTCTGCTCATACTCACACCATAGTCGAAGTAGATGCTCTGGCACAAGTTTGGCATCCAAAGTTGAAGAAAATAGACCTCCAAAACCTGTAAATGAGAAATGAGATAAGGTTTGTGTTTCTCTAGAGAAGAGACCAATTGACTGCAAAACACAATTTTGAACACCTTTGATCATTCCAACTCCCAAAGTGTAAGACCCCATGAAGGAATGCAATCTGTCCACATCAGTGATTTGAAGAGATCCGGGCTGGACAAGAAATATAGAGGTACATGACATAAAGTTCAGAGAACTTAACAATCAAATAAAAGGCAAAAAACACACTTACACCTATAACAGGAAAGAAAATCATCATGAACGTCTCACTTATACAACTAGAAAATTACATACATGTATCCAATTTTAAGGAAGAAATGCAAGAAAATAACTGTAAACGATTAACTGCACTTGGGATAATTTGATATGAACAAAACAAGTCATTTATGACAATCTATTAATGTATCTCATGACACACTCAGGGACAACTTACAGTAAGTACAAGATCATTGGACCCAAACAATTGATTGTGCATATGAATCATGTTGATCAGAACAGATTCTTCTATTAGGCTCCATTCGTCCTGTAAATTTTCATTTTTCTCTCCCTCTTCCATCTGAATCAAAAGGCCGATAATGTAATTATAAGATAAAGACGAAAAAAAAAGAAAAGATGCTGCATAAGAGCATAAAAGCCTTGCCATTTCAGAAGATTCTGTGTCAGACAGCAACTCTTGCCATTCAACAAAGTTGTCACTGGAAAGCAGCTTGCCTAGAGCTGATATATCCACTTCCATTACATTTTCAATCCTACAGGCACGAGGCCTGAACTTAAAGGATTGACCATCAAGGTCTTCTTGATTCTTCCCTTCAATTTTCATGCTCATCCAAATGTTTGCGAACCGAGAGAAGATTTTGTCTAATAGCTAAAACAAAAGTACATAATGAAGCATCAGACTAACATAAATTACTAGCGCAAACGATTAATCAAAGGACTTACCATAAAGGATGCATAATCCATCAATTTTGCAGTAGCCACCGAATGTGCAATACGAACAAGAACATTGTTATATAGAGCAGCTTTTAATGGCAAATTAGATCCCTATTTCAAATATGAAACCACATCAGACATGATTAAAGTTTGAAAATTGAATTATATCACTAAAAAGAGGCAAAACACGAAGCACATGTACTTTTTCAGTGTCAACATCACTGGAGAAAGTAACCAGTTCTTCCAGTAAGTTAAAGTCCCTTTCAGAGAACTGTGTAACACAAGGCATGTCAAAGGAAGAAAACATTGGTAATCTCCGTCGGTCACTGATAGAAACAAATTCAAAAGGGCACCCCCTAGGGAATCTCATAAATGAGTAAATCAGCTCCTGCAAGGAACTTCAAGTGAGCCAAAAGCAAATAGACAAAGTCCAAACAAGAACTCAGATAACAAAGAACAAACAAATGGATGCATCACCAGAACTCTATCCATATTGTCCTCCTGGATTCTGTCAAGAAATTTTTTCTGCAAAGCACTCAAAAGAACAAGAGATACGCCCAACTTCATTTCATATACAGCCACTTGAATGGGCTGGGCAACATCGTTGTACTCGGAATATTCATTTGATAAATGATCAATGAAACTGCTGGATGTCTCCTGGAAAAATCAATTAGACAAGAATTGAATAAGCACAGCAAAGCTACCTTACATTCTTGCATTAAGAACTGTCAAAAAACTCTACCTGCCAGTTGCACACTTTGTCAAAAATCTCTTGTAACTCCATGGCTTCAGTATTA
Source organism: Abelmoschus esculentus (assembly GCA_035048815.1). Classification (NCBI taxonomy): domain Eukaryota; kingdom Viridiplantae; phylum Streptophyta; class Magnoliopsida; order Malvales; family Malvaceae; genus Abelmoschus; species Abelmoschus esculentus. The sequence continues at coordinate 19,577,120 of JAUCBN010000015.1, read as the reverse complement.
TTGACCAAACACATTGAAGAATTAACAAGTAAACGAAACTCGTCAAATTCTTTTCTTAGCACTTTGTATTTTGCAGGATGAGGGCGGAAAACAATCTGAATAAAAAAATTCACAAATGAACAAAAGGAAAAGAAAAAAAAAGATTCAAGAGAACAACAAAAGAAAAGTTTTCAGACCTTCCTTAGCAGTTTTCTACGTTCAGTTTCAAGTTTTTCTAATGACTGCAATATCCTTCTATCAGTTTGTTCTGATGAAGACCATCCTGCCAAATAATTACATTTTTGTCGCACCTATAAAAGAAATAAGAGTTAAGCCACAGGCAAACAAATTCCAGAAAATATTAATGCTCAACATTTTCAGTAAATCTCATTTTATCTGAATCGAAATTTGGGAACCACACCCCAAATTTTCAAACGTTTTGTTAACACCGTTTAAAATTTTATAATGGTGGAAGCTTACAAGAAAAACAAAAAACTAACAAAAATATAAAGGATCAAAAGCTAAGAGTTTAGATGTTCAGAAAGGAAAGATCTGGATACCGTAATTCAGATCTAAACATAATATTGTGAACTCACATTACTGCAAGATTTGTCAGAAATAAGAATTTGAATGGATAAACTGAACTAAATGTCACATAACCTTTTAGATCAAGGAGTAAAACATGATTCCTACCTTCATCTCAAGTTCAGAAGAAACAATCTTTTCTTCTAAATGGGATAATTTCCATGAATATTTGCTGGCAGGATCCAGACTATCACAGCTAAGCAAGAGATGAAAACGCAATCCTCCAATATGTATCCAAGCAGTAGCAAGATCCAAGTACGATTCTATAGAAAAGGATCTCAGGGTTAATCCAAAATGATTACTATAAAAACAATTGAACTTAGAAGAAAACAATGAATGATCACCAGTGGAGGAGCAATTAAGATATAGTGCTTTGAGCAGCGGTTCAATGTGCAAAGGGATCAACGACTTTAAACTTCGATGACTTGATGATGCAATAAGTGAGATCACAAGCCCTATGCTTTCTTCCTACAAAGCAAGGAAGATGCATAACTCAGAAATGAAAAGGTGTGATATATTTAATAAGTACGAAGTGGCCAAGAAAAAAAATTGAAAAACTGTCACTTCTAGAAAAGCATAGTTTTCATTGAACTTTTGTTAAGAAGTGGGAAACCATAGAATGGAGAAACATTTAAACACACGTGTAAATGTGTTCCATGAAGAAAAATCATACCGTTACATTGGTCAAAGGTGAACAGAGAATAGACTTGATGGCAGTAAACTTCTCAGCATCAAACGATTTTTTATGTGTATAAACAATCTGGAGGTTAAGACAACAAAATTTGAGCACCCATGCTGATATCAAAGAAAAAAATGTGAAATTACACAGAAATAAGCTACCTGTTGGAAAAGAGAGCGGGCAGCAGAAAAAAGAAAACTACTTGTTTCTGTCCTTGGGGAAGGAACTTGCAATAGAACACATGAAGAAACCTTAAACTTAATACATCGTACGGAGAAATCCTTGATATCATGTGTACTTTGCCTAAGTTAAAAGGCAAAAAAGTGATAATTGAAGTCAAGGACAAGATCTTCAAGATTACTTTTGATTATAAATTTATGGAATGTAAGCAGACAGCAATTTGCTTATAAATGAAATGCTACTAACCAGAGTTGTTTAGAAAGGAAATTTTCACAATGCAAAATACCACAATATCAGTCAAAAACATCTATAGACAAATATATCCACAAATCATAACAACGGAGATTGCAAAATGGAGAGAACAGGCGCAAAGGGTAAAGAGAACCATATAATGATCTTGAATGAGATCTCTACAGAAAAATTAAATCTTCCATGCACCACCCGATACACATGCTATAAAGATCTTAAGCATGTTGAAAGTGAAACCAAGTATCTTACAATATCCTGGCAACGCTAGCTGTTCTCACAGGCTGAGTAAGTGCATTTGGAAGTGGAACATCATAACCCTCAATTATTGAGAAACACTGCAATGGGAAGAAGCAAATCAGAAATTCGCAACATATCTTAGAAATGAAAGTGCAGAGCTTTCGAGAGACATACCTTAACAGCAGCACATGGGCTCCACAATGACGAATGCCACCAAAACCACATCTCTAGTACAAAACTAGAAACTTTTGCATGCACTATAACGTAAAGGATATAGATCATTAAGCTTCCTGATAAGAAGCACGAACAAAGACAGACAAAATCATACTGACCTGCATCCACTGATGTCCAAGCATCAATTAACCATAGAAGTTTTTGATGTGGTACAAAATATTGTGGAGGCCTTGTTGAATAAGTAAGTGAATACTTCAAATTGGATTCCAGAGGGATAGAAAGATCAACCAAACCCTTCTGCCATTAAGGAAGACCAGAGAAGTTAGGTGTGACGCTTCATGCTCTTTAAATAAAATGACAAAGCAAAAACTTCTTAGTATTCATCAAGGAAAGAATATGGCATGAAGCACAAAGTTGTTTGCTTACTCGTTGCAGCTCCCCACTATCAACCAAAGTGAGAAGTGATAGCTCTTGTAGTAGCTCCATATCTTGGAAGCAACTAGCACAGTCAACTATCGGATGTATGTCCATCCAACTCACAAATGCAGACCTTGAGCACAACATCTCAGAACCAAAGACGCACATAGTTGAGTTTGTCCCAAGAATAGCATCATCAGATCCATATTTGCTCAACAATTTGCATTTCTCATGTTCAAACCTTTTCAAGAGCATCTGGATACAAGAAGTTCATGTCCACAAGTGTCAGTAACGCCAATAAATGTCAAGAATAAAGAATATTTTTGGGCCTGAAAGTTCAAAATAAAGAAAAAAAATTTTAAATATGAGCAGGAAACAACCTGATACACATCCTCCATTTGATGAGAAACATGGATTTCATCTTCATGATATTTACGCATAATATGGGATAACATGCAAATGCCTAAAGAAAGAGAGCAAAAAAAAAACAGAAAGTGAGAAGCTTAAAACTTTAAGATCTGAACAAAAAATTTCTATATATACACCATATGCAATTATGCAGATTACAATTCAAAGTCACATCAGATGCGGCCAGATTGGACATGCAATGTGAAAGAGGACACAATTGGACAAGTATGCATATTTAGGGCTTTTGGTAAACTACAACAGTCCAATTAAGGAATCAAGTAATTATGACTGTGGTTTTTGGGTAAGTATTATCATTCAGTTAGGATTTATTTCAACTGACTGGAAATAGAATCAACACTTCACCTAACTAGCCAACACATTACAGACTCACAACTTAACCAACTATAAATAGATCCATATAAAGAAAACCATTGGTAACCATAATGCTGAAGTTTAACACCAAGAACATAGTATAACCATAATGTCATAGAGCATCCAACATTAATATGTTCCTAAGTTGCTAAGTTGAAATAATGTAACAAAGAGAAAAGTTTAGGACTTTACTGGGGCCATCACAAACAGTATAAAAATACTAGTTCAAGGTGTCCTTGAATTCTTATATAGTAAATAAGTATGGTGTATGCAATTAGCAACGGTAGGCAACTCAAAACCTATCTCAATGCGAACATGCTACAACAATAGAAATATTTAAAACAGTAAATAAAAATTTAATTTTCCCAACTCTACCTTCCAAAGCAATGAACCGAAGTTCAGGATCAACAGAGACTACAAACTCAATTGGAATCTCGTTCACTGCCATATCAGATAAGTCCAACAAATCATAAACCCAAGTTATGGTAAAGCAAGAAAAAGAATTTACTCAAAGATAACAGCATAGGAAGCATACCCTGGTTGAAAGATTTTCCCTTTGTAGGCCAAACAGACTCACAGAACTGTAAAAGCTGACACTGTTGATGATATAATTTGGGAGATGGGGGCAGAATTGGATGACCTCCATGAACCCATAGCAGAGACCTCTCCGAATCAAAACACAATGAAAATTTTTCAGCAAGATTTTTGGTTACCTATGATGCCAAAATGATTTACCCCTCAGTTATTCAAAGGATAAAAGGTTGAAAAATTTATAATGAGGAAAAAATTGCAAATTACAAATTGTTCAGTATGCTCACCAGCATATTCTTAACAGCGGTAGGGCAAAATTCTTTCAGCTTTCCAGCATCTTTTAACAATGACCGCCAAGAGATCAACAATCCCTCAAGCTGCCATGAGATAAGACCTTGCCAAAAGAGTACATGATCTTCAAGGAGATTGCTGTATAACTCGTAGAGCAAATCAAAGGAAGGAGACCCGACAAGCATATTTAAGATTTCTTCCTCCAAAACGCGAAGAGCTTCCAGAAAAGGTATGAAACAACGTGACTCATCTGTGTATTTGTGACTACTTTCAGCATTCCACTGTTGAAAACTAAGTCTGAGTAGGCCCACACCGCAAATAGCATCAGACAGGAATTTACTTGAAGTATTTGACAAATGATTTGGTGAAGTTAAATTAACTAATTCTAGAGAAAGCATGCCAGTTGGCTGTAAGCCTGTATCTACTTGATTAAGTGATATAAGCTCTTGACGACGCTGAATTATATGGGTCCAAATCAGATGATTCCTTTCCTGTTCGATTGAAGTTAAAAAATGATGGAAAAACTGACCATATGGCTCCAATTGAAAACTAAACCATTTAAACCACTGAAGATACAGCCAAATGTTCTCTTCTGTTGCCTGTTCAATTGCCCAGTTTGCAGCAAACAACATCATCTTATTTGTAACATTTAAGTCCAATTTCATTTTGTCATCAGAGTCTGAGGTTAATCTTTTAGGAACATGAGGATAGAGAGTACGATGTAACAACTTCAAGTCCAATAGATAGGTTCCCTTGGAACCACACCTATGTAACACATTCTCAACAGGACAGATACCGCAACTGATTGCATGTTTATGTGATCCATAGTGTGCTCCCAAGAACTCTAGATATGAGCAGTTCAGCTTGACACAGGCCTCTCTGGAATACCATGAAAGATCCCTCAAAGTCAATGGCATCGGCCATCCCCCAGGCAAACAAATAGCAGACTCCAATGATGAATGAGATGTATGCAATTCAGTCAATGACAAATATGCATTCATTGCATGATTGACAATGCTTACACCTTCAGTCTCCCCAAAAGATGAAAGATAGGTATGCTCCCAACTTATTTGGAGGCTCCACAAAAGCTGATTCCCATTCATGAGAAGGTGCTGAAATAGCTGAACCCACCGTGCAAGCTCAAGATAAGTGATGCGCACATTAATAGGTATACCTTCAGCTCTAGCATAGGTATGTGCTTTGGCCATTGAGTCAACCAACTTAACCCCAGGAATGCCAGCAAGAACAAGATATCTCTTCACATCTTCCATCTCTAGCTCCTCAGAATTGTATCCACTTCCTTCCTCAAAAATCCAATACGGATCCATCATGAATATTTCAACACCTCTGTTTCGCATCGCCCGAGATACTTCACCAAAGCTTGGGTTTACAGTGAGAAACATTCGAAAATTAGAGTGGGGATGAAGAACCACGGGTTTTCCATCAACAAACCCACACTCGTTGACAGTAATTGTTCCATCTGGTTCAACCAAAGAGTTGATTCTATCAAGAACCTGACAAAAAAACAGAAAATCATTAGGCTAATGAACAGGAAAGTATAACACAAATATTGAAACAGTTTTGAAGATCATGAAGCAGAATCTGCATACCGTAGGATTACAAAGATTTGCATTCTCAAGAACTATCCATTCCCCATTCTCTATAGCATTTATTAATGATCCCATAACCCATTCAAACTTAACAGAATATGGTCTTTTCTTGTGATCCTGCAATTTTGTTATGGTCTTCATGATTCTTTCCAGATCCTCCCTTGTCCAGGAAACAGGCAAAACATTGTTCTCCAAATCGAACTTCAGCTGTTCAATTATTTCAATCAATGAAGAAAGGGACTTGTAAATGCCATTCCATGTCTCTGAGCACATAAACGAAGAACTTGACATTAAGACAGAACTGGCGTCAGATAAAAGGGCAAGCCATCCGGCAATGAAATCCTTTCTGTCACGTAGGAATGTCTCCATTGAGGTCTCCAATACCAAACTGCTATACTCATTAACAAAACGACCAACTTGAGAAATAACCAAGCGGAAATCGCGAAGAGCATTATATTGCTCAAAACATCCAAGCAGTTCAGAAATGTCAGTTGCTGATGACAGATTTAATTCATGTAGTACATTGCCAGTAAGCTGAGCCAGCATCCTTATTAATGAAGTTTTTCCAGAAGATGGTGGACCAATCAAGATACACAACCATCCTCGTTGTACACAATGTGCAGCAGCTTCTAAATTGCAACGAACACTGGGTAGAACTTTCAGCTGACTAAAACTTCCAGATGGCTTAGAAATTTTTCTTTTAATAGCAGCACTCCCAACAATCAAGTAATCGGGATTGAGCTGCACTCTTGGGTAAGGATTTATAGATGGTTTAACCCCAAAAATCTGTTCATACAGCTGCAAAACTTGTTTCCGGTCAGCTGCAGTACGCATTCTTTGAACATAGATAAGATTGACAAAGCTACCAACTGGTTCACCTAAAATTATTTTAAATAAGGACTCAGTAAGCAGTTGTATTCACGGGGGGGGGGGGGGGGGGACCTCAATAAGCACCCTCCAAATTGAAAATTAAATATTGAAACAAAAAGTATTGAAAATTAAATATTGAAACAAAAAATAGGACAGTGCAAATTATACTTTGTAGGATCTGGCATGACCGAAGCACATCTCGCAAATTAAACTCCCAAGGTGAACCATTCTGACCAAACTTGTGGTACAACATTGTGTCCTCGTGTAACCGTCTATTGAATGAGATCAAATTCGAAAGTACAGAAGATGGAACTGATGGATAAAGGGAGCTGCAGATGAAAAGGTAGTCCTCCTCAACTAACTCGTCATTGTATACCTGAAAATGGCAGAATGTTAAGCGGTAAGTTCAGCAGTACCAACCAGGCATACATTTGGAACAGTGGAAGCAGATCTACCAACCTTGGTGAAACGGTTAAGAAAAGACTTTGGTAGGCCTTTCCTTCCACCACCTTGAGAAGAAGGGTTCTGACAAGCAAAAACACGGAAAGATGCTGGACACCTAAAAGTACAACCGAGTTCTGGAATAAAGACCTCGGCTCGATGATCCAATATTGCATTTAAACCCTAATGAACAAGAAAATAAAATTAAGAGTTTTCTCTTGCCAGAAGGACTTTCAGGAGCTGACTATTTGAATAAACATCTCTACTGTAACAAAACAATCATACCTCTAAGACAGATTGTGGAGCAAGATTAAGTTCATCCAGCAACACCCAACAACCCTCCTTCAAAGCCTACACAATCAAAGGGATATTAGGCACTTCAATGTATAACAAAAACAGAAAAGCTTAAACCTCAAAGATGTGTTACCTGCAACAAAATTCCATCAGACCAAGCAAACTTCATCCCGTCATCACTCTCAATAGGTAAGTCAGACCCAAGTAAATCCATCATGTCAGTCTGTCCCAGATGCACAATTAGATCTACTTGAATATACCAAAGAGTAAGAAATGAAACCATTCAAAATAATATGAAAATTACCAACCTGCTCAGATAAATTTATGCGAACAACTTTATGCCCCGAAAATTTTCCTAATGCGATTATCAAGCTTGTTTTCCCAACACCTGGGCTGCCTTCCAATAAAACTGAGAAGTACAGGAACGAAATTAACATATAAGAAAAGATAAGGGAACCAAAAAAACAAGAGCCTACATTACTCATGCCTGAATATGAATAGAATGAAGGAATTAACAAAGGAATTGAAAGCTAATGGAGACACCTGGCTTTGAAAGCTGCATGGCCCGTAACACTCGTAAAGCATTTTTACGTGTAGTAGGTGCCAAAAACTCAAATTCACCCGCCTCAATCTTTTTGGAACCTAGAGAGACAAACAAGTTGGGTAAGCCCATGGTACTTGGGTGAAGCAGGATAAGAGGCCATATAGTTTTGTGTTATATTTGTTCAAAAAAATTGTGTTATATGCCATGTTAAAAAGATGTTGAAAATATTTTCTATTTCAGTCCCCAGATGCCACACTGTTTACATAGTTGTCTTCCTATTTCCACTCCTGGGAGGAAAGAAGTCTCACAAAACCCTATTTCCACACTGTTGAAAATATTTACATAGTTGTCTTCCTATTTCCACTCCTGACAAGATTACTCTGATCTAGTGCGCTGAAGTTTTATCTCCAAATTCCAACATAAGCCATTGTTTTGTAACTAACCTAAGTTCCCTTAGATGACTTTATAACAAGTACATTTAAAACGGCCAATAAGGTCACAACTAATTCTAAAAGAGAACTTCACAGCTAAATAAAAGCCATCAGAAGTACAATGCATTGACGAATTTGAAAAATATTAGAAACAATAATTTAAAAAAAAACAGTACTGTTTAGATTGAATAAATAATCACCTTTTTCAATATAAAAGGGATCAATACCAAAAAGATCATCATGTAGCGTGTCATTGGTGTTAACCTCTCTAAGTGCTCCAAGATCACCCCAACCATAATTCTCCATTTTCGAAAGTTCTGAGTATAACAAATGTCTATTGTCCACCTGCAGAAGAAAAGAGCAAGCACTATTAATGACTTGGTAACAAGGATTGTTGACGGAAAACAGTTAAATGAATTTTATTAAACAGTCACTTTTGGGAAAAATAACAACATAAATTATAGAAGGTATAATTCCTGCTAAACATGACAAACTTTTGGAAAATAAACACAATTATGGAATGTATGATTCCTTATAAACATAACAGACTATTGGTGAACAGACTATATGGCGAAAAACATTTAGTTGAATTTGACAAGAAAAGTGAGAGAACAAAATTCCTTACTTTACCTTACCATTAAGAAACAACTTCTATCATGTATGCAATGCTTCCACTATACTTGCTTGTATCATACATTATAACTAGAGGAAAGTACTTCCCTTCTTGAGAAGAGTTCACTTTGAATGAAGGTTTGAGTAATAGAGAATTCTTGCACAATTTGTAATTCAGTATCTGTTCTTTATTCTTTATCCAGTACTTATTTTCTCTCATTATCCCAACTTCAGTTTCAGATACTTCACACGGAAAAGGAAGACACATATGGCATATAGTTCTGTTGATACATTCACCCTTTTCAATTATCTCAATTCAACCAAACCACATATCTAATGTAGTCATATCCCATCAATCTCTAATTTCAATCCCCAACCCAGTATAAAACCTTGGTAGATGAGCTTTATTCCGGTTCAGCAGATATTAGCACCCCTTTACATTAATTGGAAACCTCAATTCAACCATACATAGCATAACCCCCTCAAAGTCTAATTTCAAACATAACCCACTAAAAATCTAAACAGGCACACTTCCTTGAAGTTATCCTGCACCATCATGTAACTCATTACATATGTTTTGTTACAATGGTTCAAAGTAACAGCTCCAAGGAATAAGCAGAACACAATGATAGCAAAATCATTAACCACTAAGAAGAGTTAACATTGAAGATGCATGATCAGTTCATTTAATGAACTTCAAAACCATGATACTTAGTAGCGTTAAGGCAGGCTACTGCCATTGTTAGTTGTCATCAAGAACGATAAAAGCTCACAAACTAATCGTGAATCATTGGTACACTTCATTCAACAACAACAATAACAAGAAAATGAAGACCGCATTACCTGTAGCAACTCTAAAAGAAAAGACAAGCATCTTTCCCGTAACTCACCACAATCCTTTTTAGAAAGACCAGTCCCTGAATACAAAAATAAAGAAGAATTAGAGACAAAAACAATGACAAAGATCATTGTCAACACACAAGAGAATACAACACTATACACACACATACAACTTGCAAAATAACAGAAACAAGGAATTACAATAAATAATCAGATGTTGGAAGAGTATACCTAAACTTAGTCCATCGAGCAAAACAAGGAAGGCACCATGAATAAACGCATGCTCTGATCCCAATTTAGACACATTAACAAATGCTATCCAAGACAGAAGATCTCTGACAGTTAGGAACCTCCCAATTTGCAATTGATTAAACCACTGTAAGGTACCAAGAAATGAATTAGTTCGGTGCATTAGACTGACTCAACACATGAAATGCCATCAAAGTTTCTTTTGGGCCATCAACAACCAAGATGGTTGAAAAATGAGAGGAGGCATAAAAGAAAACTCCATGGTAAAAAATAAATACTACAGTCACGGTTATTAGAACTTAAAAATGCATATAAGTGGTAATCCAGTCCCAACTCATAAAAAAGATCAACAAGTGGGAAAAGTATATCATTATATATTATGAGTTGGGAAAGAGTGTGGACATAAAAGTTATTTTTGAGTAATAGTTATTCAGAGATACAATTCTATGGAGCTTTAAGATGAAACGTGGGAAAGAAACTTCAACCTTGCAAAGTTAAACATGGTGAGAAGCCAAAAAAAAGGAACTAGATCAGAGCATACCTCATAGAAGTTTACCATAGGATTAACAATTTGAGACAGTTCAAAGCGGGATAATCTGCTATACAAATCAAATGTTATTAAAACAAATCAAAAACCACAGTAAACATCTTTTCTTGAAAGCTTGCATACCTATTCGAAGCAATACTCTCAAGCTCGCTCAAATCACTAACAGATGGAACCCATATCTCAGTAAACCGATTACGAAGGGCAGGAGATAATTCCTTTTTACCGTAGTCACCACCAGGATTCATTGTAGCAAGAACTAAAAAGTTTTCATTAGCTGTGATATTCTCTAGAACATTACCTCCTTTCTCAGCCAAAGACTGCACGGAAATTATAAAACAAAGTGAAAGGGAAGCAATTGAAACTAAAGAACAAGATGCTCCAAGCAAATAGCTAGAAGAATTTATATAATCAGATAATTAAAATACTCTTGCCAAAAGTATCCTATGAAATGGAATACCGGCAGTATAAATGGTTCAGTTTGGCATGCAGAAGTATCAAAGCATCAGTATATTTAATCTTTTTTAACTAGACTACGTGAAGTACACTGCAAAGCCCAAAATCATCAGAAAATAATTGTTTACCAGTTTCCTTTCTGGCTCCAAGACACTATTCAACCTTTCCAATACACTATCATCAGCCAAGGAAATTTCATCAACAAGAAATAAGTCACCAGACTTCATAGATTGAACAAGAGGCCCATCTTGCCACATAAAAATTGTCTGCCATTTACGATTAAGCTGATCAAGCTCCTGCATAACCTCTTCTAAATTATCGATATCCTGTAAAGTAACAGCTGGATTTGAAAGATGCCCTTGTTTGTACTTGCTGCAAACCAAGTTCAGCTGGTTAATAGTTGATGAAGCATGATTAATATCGGAAGAAATATCCTGCAACCAAACATATTGGAGACGCTAGTCATTACCTTATAGAACATTAAAAAAAAAAGAAGAAAAAAGAAGCTAAGAAACCAATAGAATATATTAACAAAAATATACTAACCAACTCCTGAGGGAAGTGAGTAAGAGCCTTCAATTGCTTCAACCGTTCAATTAGACATTTGTACTCTGAGGACAACCTCGATCTATCTCGAATTGGATAGAAACCCTGTATAAAACATTGCATTAAAATCTCCAAGGGAAATTAAAATTCAGACAATAACCACAGGTTGTGAGCAAAAAGCAAACCAACCCCAAGAAAATCAGATGTTTCAGAATATTGGTGACAATTCAAAATGTGTAAATTTAACCCCAAGGCAATACTCAGTAACTGGCACACTGTAGTCTTCCCCCCACCAGTTTCACCAACAAGGAGAACAGGCTCACGAAACTTATAGCAACGTCTAACAAGGAAGTACAACCTTCTCATGCTTTTAGTTAGTATAACGCTGCAATGAAATCATTTAAGATTAAAATGAAATTAAACATAAATTCACAGAACCACAATCAAACAGAACAGGTCGAGTCCTTACTTCCCAAAACTCTCTGGGACAGGCTCCTCCCCAAGCAACTCCTGGAAGAAAAAAAAAAGGATATTAAATGTGTATTAGATGTTAGAACCTTTTTAAAGAAATTCTCCCATAACTGCAAATAAAACAAAGATGGAGGTATAAAAACACATTAAGAAATTCTCAGATGCAGAAGTTTGAAAGAAAAGTGCTTAGCATGATCAACTTCATTCCAGATAGCAAATACCAAAGGCCCTTGAGATCTAGTGATTATACCCAGACTACATGCAGGGGTTTTCTAATTTAGGCGCTTTAAAAATGAGGCTAAAATGAGATGTAACCAAAATTCTTACAATTTTTGTAAGAATTTCAGTATCGACTTTTCGGTATATACCGAAATTCTTACACTTTTTGTAATAAATTCGGTATATACAGGAAAATCGATACCGAAATTCTTACAATTTGCACCTCATTTTAGCCTAATTATAATGCGCCTCACCCTAGAACTTCCCTTACATGCATTACAAAATAATATTACATTTTAGCAATGCATTATGATCAATTATTAACCAGGATATATTGGATCAAGTTGAAATGATTCATGGCGGATAAACAAAATAAAGAAACGTTTGGCCCTCTAGAAATTCAAGAGCTGCTAATAGAAGTAACATCGTATTGGGTACATTCTGATAAAATAGGGAACTTAGCCCATCATGCACCAGCATGAAATCTCCAATAACCATGCAAGTCCATAAATGTTAATCCCACCAGAACCAAAGAGCATGCAAACAGCAATGCTGAATAAAATAAAACAATATCAAATGATGTGCAAATATCTAGATCTACAACATACCGGATTATATAAGTCATCTTTGACAAGTTTGACACGGAGATGTCTCTCCAATACTTCTTGAACTACATGTTTCTCATCCTCAACCCGCAGCCTCTCAGCCAAAAGGTGATATCCATCTCTTGCCAAATCTTCATAAGATATCCCAGAAATTCTGAAGCGATCAGCCCAACGGAACAAGTCTCTTGGAGTTATAAATCCATGTTTTCCAGCAAATACTTTGCTGCTTTGGCGATGCAGCTGCAACTCCTTCATAACCTCAACCATTTTCTTGGCATAGCTTTCAGGTATCTGACACCTTTGCTTTAAAATTGTGCTCAATTCATCCTCTGGTATTTCATCAACATGAATCTCCACAAATCGATTGCGGAATGCTCTAGAAAGCATTTTACGCCCACCATAGAAAGTAGGTGGGTTTTGAGTTGCAAAAAGCATAAAATTTGGATGTGCTCGAATTGTTTCACGCAGTTCAGGAACGAAGAGCTCCCTGTTGTCATCAAGCAAACGATTTAGCGCCTCTAGAACATCAGTTGGAGCCAAATTCAACTCATCCAAAACGATCCAGTAACCGTTCCGAACAGCTTCAACCAACACACCCTCCTGAAATACAAGCTTCCCATGGGCGTCAGTTATGTAAGTTCCCAAGTACTCCTGTAGATCAGTGTGCTCATGATTATTTATCCTAACAAACTCATGACCAGTGATGGTTGCAAGATACTGAACAAGGCTAGTCTTCCCGCTAGAAGTTGGACCTTGTAAAAGAACTGGATATCTTCTTATAAAAACAGCACGGGACAAGTTTCTTAGATGCTTCATAATAGTCTTAGTCAGGACATAATTCTTCAAGAATTCATTAGAACTGGAGTTTTCATTAATCATTATATACTGATGAAAAGGTAGATGAGAAGGTTTACTTCCTCTTAAAAGATACTGCAAAATCCTTTCCTTCATTTTCTTCGCACTTGGCCTATCTAATAAACTAACAAAAAACATATAGAATCCATCATAAATTGCATTCTGAAACCCAAACTTTCTCTCTGCCTTCCTTGTAAATTCTAGTGCCCTGTATAAAGATCTTAAACTGTATTGTGGCTTTTGATTAGCCCCATCCTGCAGCCTTTCATCAGAATCCTTCTTGGCTATTTTATAAAAACACCTAATTCTTTCTACTAATTCACTACTTGTTCCACTATCACCCAAAAATTTTTGAATAAATATGTCCAAATCTTGGTCATCCAATATATCATCAACAAAGTATTCTGTGAACCTACTCCTTAAAGCATACGGCAAATCCCGCTTACCAGCATCAGTTGCAGGATTCATGCAGGCAAATACACGAAAATTAGGATGTCTGTTAATGTTACTTACATCACCTCTTTCAGCCAAACAAAGTGACCCATTCTCCCCCTCAAGAACACCAGTAACCCTCTGCAAAATCTCAGGAGGAGCCAAATTCACCTCATCAAGCAAAACCCACTGACCATTTCTAAGCGCGGTCACAAAGACACCTTCTACAAAGGAAAATACCATCCCAGAAGAGGCAATCTGTCTGTGGGCAGTTTCAAGTCTAGCAGAAAAGTCCTCCCAAGCTTTAACTTTCTTTTCTACATCTAAAGGTTTTTTCCGCTTTCTTGCTGACCCGGACCTCTCTTCTTCCACTAACTTTTTGAATAAACTAACGCCATTCTTAAGCTTACGCAATAACTTCTCCCAATTCTTACTACAAAAAAGCTCTTGTAAACGAGCAAAATATTCATCATTACCCTACATATACAAAGCAAACATAAGCAGAAGTTAATGATAACCTAAATGACAGCAGAAAGGGAAAATACTAAGACTAAGAATACCTTCACAGAAAACGTCCTTGAAAAGAGAAATTTAAATTCGTTGTATAGGGGAACACATATAGACCGAGCATCCATAGGCTTAAATCCTCCTAGTAGATCAGCAACATCACTTTGCTGACTTAAGTTCTGGGGAAGGTAAAAAAAACATAACACCATAAGTGTGCTACATGTAAATGCCAATATCATTCACAGCCCCATGTGTGTGCAATGTGCTATATAACAATAATAATAATGACATTAGTGTGCTAGATAGAGAAATCCTCAACCAGCATACCAGAACAGTAAGTTTCTGCCCTAGCCTCGTGGCCAAATTCTGCACTAGTGTAGTCTTTCCAGTGCCAGTTTCACCAACCAACAAAACAGGCTCATTGTATTTGACACAACAAGCTATTCTCTCAAGTACATGTAAAGAACTACGAATCTTAACAAAAGGTCTTTTTTCATCATATAACTGCAAGAATCACAACATTAGAAGGAAGCATAAGATAATCTAAACCAAAATAACGCAATTCCAAAAATTTTGCTACTCACAGTTGCTTCAGTTCGTTGAAGTGTGACTCGTCCAATCCTAAACTCACAAGGTAAATCCTGTAATCAAACCCTCAATATGAGAAGAGAACCAGATTGTCAACTAATAATCATATGACACATCTCAGTCACAACAACAAATAGCCACCTTAATTATAGGTTCATCATGAGGATACAAAGTTTCTGCACGATAAGTTGGTACTGCCCACTTCTTTGCAATCTCTTTCATTATACCCAACCGGTTTCCAACAGATGTTGAAAAGCTAGCAAATACTTCCACAGCCTACATGAATGAGAAAATGCTCACTGAGAATAACATATAAAATTATACCAACAGCACAATTCAGAAGCACATAAAAAACATGAAAACAGGACACTATGATAAATCATACCTCCTGATAAATGCAAAAGCATTCAAAAGCTGTCAAAACATCAGGAGTAAAACAAAGACCGAGTCCAGCAATTCTTTTACACCACTTGAGTAGATCCCTGTCATCGAAAGTAAGAAAAAATCAAATCTTTGCTCTGATCATCAATATTGAATTATTGGTGCCAGCTCTTACCTCAATGAGAACTTGCAGAGTGAACTAAAGGAAACAGATTTTCCAGGATTGAAGTCCAAGGACTGGTGTAGATAGACAAAGTTAACCCCTTGAAAAGTTTCTGAAGCAAAAACAAGATTAGTATGCAACAAATAATGAAGTCTAAGAACAGAGCTTCTTGAGGCATTGTTGGACATACCAACAAGCTTTTCAGCGAGGGGCTCCAAATTTGGATACCATGCCGTCACTATCTTTTTTAAGTCTTGGTTACTTGGCGGCTCAATCATCACTTTCCTCCACAGCACTCCATTTAAACTCCCACCTGCCACCAAAAATTGCAAGATAACCATAATTTTATATATATGAGGCCAAATAGTGTGAATACAACAAATTCATCTCAAAATGTTTATATTTCTTTCTAGGATTATCAATTAAATTGTTAATATAAAGACTATGAGAATCAGTACTATAATCACTTGAGTTGCTCAAATTCTCCTTGATAAGCTTCTAATTGAAATTGTGACCTTCGCATTGCATCTAGCAGCTGATTTCCAAATATGATCAATGAGTTTGTTTCAGGATGATTATACACGAACCGATCCTTTGACTATGACCGAGAAACATAGGTCTATTTGGCCTTCACCAAGGACAAGAATTACAGAAAGTATATCCCGCAGCCCATTGGAGCATGTTAAGCCAGAGGAACAGAAACAAAATACACAACGAAACAACTGGAACTTAGAAGATTGAAGTAGTATTCTTTCAATTTTAACTAAAACCAATATGGTTATTGCCACTTCTTATAGCTATGATTAAAAAAAACTACAACGAACTTTCGAGAAATGGCATCACCTAGAAAAATCTTAGCTGGAGTAAACAAAATGGTACCCTTATAAAAACATGTAAATGTAATAAATGACCAATAATCCACCAGAATGCAGAATTGTACCTACAAACAAATGAGAAATTAAAGTTCAATCAGAAAACTATAAGGGGAAAGAAAAACATAAAAACCAACCAGCAAGTTTTCAGGTTATACGGAGTAGAAGAAAGGACCAACAGACCTTCTATTCCACGAGAGATGTCACTTTTGGATGTAGAAATCGTTGAAAATAACCGGAAGCTTTCAGCCACCCTAATTTCCTGCACAAGCATCATTAGCTCTGTCAGATTCTAAAAACATAAATAAAGGAATTAAATCATTTTCTCTATTTGTTCTGTCAAATGTAAAACAAGATAAAATAAGGTATAAGAAGTCCGTTCATCAAAATTAAAACCGAAAATTACACAAATCGATAACAAAAAGTCAAGGAATAAAGTTAAAAAAAGAAAAAGAAAAGGAAAAAAATTCAATAAAATAGAAGCTGCATATATACAGGATTTCATTGACTCAGGTTAGGCATCAACAAGCATAAAATATAAATGCCTGACATTAAGCCTCTGCTTATTTTCATAACATAAGAATTTCATTGAACAAAAGAGTCGCACTAGTTTGCCAAAGAAAAAAGTCGATTCGGGAAAGAAAAGTAAAATTAGAACACAAACACTATAAAAGTTCAAAGAAAACTTTTCATCCATAGAGCTACCAGGTCAAACAGGAACTCTAGTTTCATTATGAAACTTTAGAACAGACGCACATACCTCCCCAAACCCAGTTGTAAATAAGTTTGAACCTTCCAACAATGGCAATATAATAGACAACACATCCGATGGTGCTTTGTCAATATCCTCAAACACAACCCAAAATCCATTCAAAACAGCCTGAGGAAAATGGAATTTGAAGATACCACAAATAAGCCAAATCCCAAAACAATAGTAGCCAAAGTAAGAAAATAAAATAAAATTCATTGAAAGGAAACAAACCTGAGTAAGTGATCCAGGATGCCATCTAAACTCACCAGGTTGCTCAGTACAAACATAACTCCCAACCAATGTTTTTGCATCAATTTGATCATCCATGTGAATAGAAAGTACTAGACAGAAGCATACCATGAGCAAGAAACAAACATCAATGAGGCAGACAAGAAAGAAATAACAAATTATACGGCTCACAAAAATGTTAAGCCAACAAACTTAAACTCAAATCGTATGAGGATCTCCACTTGATATTTGACCAGTTTAGGACCAGCGACATTTAAGATTTTATTATTATTAGTTTCCAAATTCTATAAGATAGGGATAGAAACTCTGTTTGAGATATATGCAATATAAAGTCCAAAGACCACCATACTTTCATGAGATCTCCAGACTTTCTTGAAATCCCTAAATGCCTAAGTTAGGCCCTTAACAGTATTGATGCTTTATTGCAGCTTATGAGCTTCTGAGATTTATTGTTGATAATTTCCTAGCTAGAGTTTAGTTCTTGCTGGATAACGATTAGTAGAAAACCTACACCAGCACAAAAACCTTAGCGAAGAGAAAGTTTACAAGAGTTCCAGCAATAACTATATTATACGGTTCAAACAGAATGAATCCAAAATAACATAGGGTTTTAATACAATCATGAAACAAATATCAAAGGGTAAGACCTACATTAAGTTCCTAATAAGAATTCATCAGCTCACTGCATATCCAATATATTCAGACCACCTGTATAAATAAGCTTATTAAGAATTTAAACCAGCTTAATAACCCTGTTAACATTAGCAAATGCAAATTTGACAAATCTTAATACATCATCACCAGGGAAAACTAATGAACATATTACTAGCCTTGTTGATAGCAAAATGAAACAAAAATAAGTATATAAAAGTGACTAAATGGTAGGTATTCTCTCAGCTTCTATATAAATGTGGTATGATCGGAAAGAGGCATTTGAATAAAATTTTAAAGAAATATACACAAAAATAGAATACCATGATTCCCACTATCACAGGCCATCTTGCTAATAAGGGCAGATTTCCCAGCACCTGCAGGACCATAAAGAAGAACAGGCCACTTTTGACCGACTGCCAAGAGCACCATCTCAAAACTTCGCTTTGATCTAGATGTCATGACAAAAGGTATTCCAGCTACTTTATCATCCCTGAATCAAAAAATGAAGCATTTAAAAACACAAAAGCAGCAAGCAACCATGTGCTCAATATCACTGCAAAAACAAATATATAGATACTTCCTATTAACACAAAAATTCCAATGATTTCAGGCCAATTTCACATACCACTCTACCAGCCTCCGACTTCTTAAAGGTGGCTCAGATTCATGGAATTGTGATGATGTAGAAGACCCAAGGCCACAAGATTGAACATAGATTTCTTGTCCCAAACTAAGTTCTATATTTTCAGAATCTGACATATTTTGTTCAAAGGTTCCAATATATGCACCGGCCTTCTCAATTGCTATATCTTGGCAGAATTCTTCCCATCTGAAAGGAGTCAAAACAAGATTCAACCAAAAAATGCAAGCTCAGCCTATTACAAAACAAAACTATTTAAGCTCTGTATTTATAAACAAATTTTAATGAAGATAAACAAACCGCAAAAAACAAGAATGTGCTTCTGCAGCCCCAACACCGAACTTTGCTAGTGCTCTGTCATTCATACACAAGATTACGGAAAGAATTTGTACACCACACCATCTTATGTCTGAGATATCCTTCTCAAAGGTGATATTACTGTCTTGATAAAGATTTACAACCTCGTTCATGAACTCCATGAAGCATGACCAATCCCAAAATTTAGAGAAAACATCGGTTTCCAAAACCAGAAGGCGATAAGATGTCCGCACAACATGCAAGTAATAAGTAATAACCTGATTTAAGAAGGAAAAAAAAAGATGACAAGGCATATAGTGAGTGGGAATCAGAACAAAATAGTTAACTTCTAATCTTCTAGTATGATATAAGACAAGAAAAAAAAGAGTTATTTAGTAGGATTTCATTTCGAATAGATTTCTTCACTAAATACTATTATAGAGTATAGACCGAAATATGCAGAACCAACTTTAAAAACACCCACGCCCAAAGAACATTCATCATGTAAAATGGGTGTAAAAAATGGTATTAAAATATTGGTCAAAACATAACCCCTGGCCACTCCTTTATCTCCAAATTCACCAATTTTAGTAATACCTTATAATTAACACGAACTTGTGAAGCATCCAACCATCAATGTTGCATTCATGATAACTTAGCTAGATATGTTAATGGAAATAAAACTCTTTCTAGCTCTATGAGAAATAAATTAAGGTTCAATATACCTTTGAAGATAGCTCTGGAATACTCCCTTTCATCAAAATGCGCTCAAAAGGAGGGGGAGCAAATTTGAAGTAATTTAATACAGACCTGGTCCAGAGAAAAGAAAAGTCTTAATTCAAGTATTGCAACAAATAAATCATGTAATGAAGTAATATAGAGTAAAGAGTAAATTTATGTCCACGTGAAAATTCAGACAAAAACCATTTAAAGCATGAATGAAGGGAAACCAAACGCAGGTGTCAAGGTAGAGTTTCTAAAATGAAATATAGCCAAGTGATTCAAGCAATCACCTGCTAACAACTTGAGACATAACAGCTATTTTCAAACAAAAAGTTTAATTAAGATATTTGCTTTCAAATTATTGCATTTACACCTCCAAGCAAAATTGTATAAAAAGAACAAGCCATCCATCCATAAGAAGCTTAAAAAGTATATCAAGTTATTTTACCAACAGGCTTAAGAAGGAGAATAGATAAAATAACATAAACTTACCCCAACAAAAAAGGAGCCAAATCAAGGGCACGGCAGAAGGCTAGGCAAGCAAGCTCATGAAGATCCAAGCCCCTCCCGTGTTGAATATGGAACTCAATAACATTAAGAACGTCATCTTCAATATATCCTGATTCAGAAAGGCTAACATCCAAATTTGACCTCAAACTCGGTACAAGCCTTAACAAAGTCACAGCTTTGTCCACTACTCTTTGTGCTATTGGACGAAAACACCCGATCAATGGAATTGTATATTTAGGGTGCAGAAGTAATTCTGCCAAAGAGCTCACTACTTCTTCTTCAGTCACCAGGCGTCCCTGTCCCAAGTCCCAACCAAATAAAAATCAATCAGTTAAAATTAAAAAGAAAATTACAAAGACAAAGAAAAACAAAACAAAAAGTTACCTTTTCCACAAGAGACTTGAACCTCTGAACACGCCCAAGATTAGGACAGCGAGCAAGAAACCTCTCGAGTGAGGATCCAAGGCTAAAACTACCGTCAATAGACATTTCAATCTCAAAGAAAACAAAAATGATCTGTGCTCCAAAAGAGGATACAAAACCTGCAAAAATAAACAATAAAAAGCGAATTAAGAGGAAAAAGGAAAGGAATCAAGATTCAAGAAAGTGTTTGTTTCAGTTTGCTGTTCTTGCTTTGCCGCCGGGTTTAGGGTTTAGGGTTTTGCGAAATGAAGACCCGTTTTATATAGACGTTACTTTATTAATATTTCGGCCTTACGGTTTGACCTAGACGGTGAGTTTGATTAATTGCATTTAACTTAAAAATAAATAAAATCTAAGTGCTAAATTTTAAGTTAATTATTACATTTAAAAGTTTAATTATTTTTTGAAATTTGATATGATTACGATATAGTATATTATGTTTAATTTATAAATATTTATTATATATAAATTATTTAAATTTGAATTATTTAAAATAATAAATATTAATTATAGTAATCAAGTGATTAAGAATATTTATATTATTTTATCTTGTATATATTTAAATCTCAATATTTATTTTTAAATTTTAGAATAAAAATATTTTATATTTTTTCGTTATCTCTATTTATGTCTCGCATTAAAAAACATGTTTAAGGTTTAAGATTAGAGTTTATAATTAGATTTAAAGAAAATAGATTATTATATTTTTTTAAGGTTTAAGATTTTTTATTATAATTTAAAATTTAGAACTAGACTTAAAATTTAAATTTATAATATTAAAACATAAAAAATAAAATTATATCCTAAGATTTAATATCTCTTTCTTAAATTAAAATACATTATATTCTCAATAAAAAACACTTAAATACTTTAGTATATATTATATTACAAATTAAATTCTATTTATTTTATTTATAAATGCAAAAATATCCAATCAAAACGTATACTTTCATTGAAACTATAAATTAAAATGCGTAAGAGTAATTTTAGGGATGGGTATGGGTCGGGTTGGGTCAGATTTTCGGTCTATCCGTATCTGACCCGAAAAATTATACCCTTCATCCTCCACCCGATTCAATTTTTAAGCTTTAAAATCCGACCCGAATCATTAAAAAATTAAAATTTTAGGGACTAAACTGTAAAGAAAATAAATTTTAGGGATCTAACTGTAAAAATATTTAATTTTAGTGACCTAATTGTAAAAAAAGTAATTTTAGTGATCTAATTGTATAAAATATATATAAAGAGGGATCATTATTGCAAATATCCCTAAAATATATGGGAAAATTACACTATTAGTCCCGGGTCAGATTTTTTTCACTCTAAAACCAAACTCGACCCAACCCGAGACCACCCTTGAAAAAAAAAACGACCCAACCCGAACCCGAATTTTTCACCAAAAAATCCGACCCGTTCGAACCAGATCAGGTCAGAACCCGTCGAGTTCGGATTCCGTGCCCATCCCTAGTAATTTTTAGAAGTCTAGAGAATCGTTAAGGTCATAGTTTGATACATTATTATTATTATTATTTTATTATTATTATTATTATTATAATTATAAAATTTAGAGTAAATTAATTCAGTGGTCACACAATTAATTGGGCATATTTATTTTGATCACTAAATTATTAAATTTGTTAAATAAGCCACTACATTTATAAAATTAACTTATTTTGATCATCATCGTTAAAATCCTAACATAAAAATGATGCAAAAATAATGGGTTAGTTAATAAAAATTTATAAATTTATATATTTAATTTTATTATTTATTTATTATATCAATTTAGTCTTGATGTTAATTAAATTAAATAAAATCAACTATCAAATGAACTAAATTAATATAGTAGATAAATAATAAATACTAAATATGTAACTATCGATTTAATATCTACTATTAATTGGTTGAAAAAAATAGTAATTATTTTTATTTATATATTAACTGTTGGATTGCATGTATAGTTACTCTACTTTTCTCACATTCTCATATTGTCCAATAAATTATTTTTTTTATTAGTTTATCCCATGAAATTACTAAAAGAACTTTTATCATTTATCCACAATCTCTTACTAAAACACGAGTAAAAATCTTTTACCTCTTTATCATGCTTCTATCTATGCTTCTTATTAAAAAAAATAAAAAAATTGAATTTTAAATCATAACCCTTATTTTTTATATCCTAAACACTAAACCATATATCTTAAACTTTACACCTACCCCTAATTCCCTAAACCCTAACCAAAACCCCTAACCTTTAACCGTATACTCTAGACCCTAAACCCTCTAATTTGAAGCGGAGATACGAATGAAAACACGAGAAAATGATAGACGATTTGCACCCATAAAACACTTATTTAAAAAATATTTTATAAATTAATAATATATATATAAACATTTTAATTTTAAAGTTAAAATTTTAATTTAAAGTTTAAAACTTGTTATTAAGTTTAAGGTTTTAAAATTTATGTTTTAAATTAATACTTCAATGATTTAAATTCTAACCACAAACCTTTAAATTCAAAACATCTAAACTTAATTTCTTAAATTCTAAATCATAAACAAATTTTTTAAACCTTAAAATTAAATCTTGCCAAAAAAAATTTATTTTTATCGTTAGTGCCCGGTATAATTACCTAAACAGAAAGAAATAAAAAAAAAATCCATCAAGAGTCTTAAAACATTAAATTTTCTTTTTCATGACAAAAAAATATATATAGTATTTTGTTTTTATCAACAACAACAAAAAAATTGTATGCACCAAGTAAAAGAACTAAAATAGTCTAAAATGGTGTTTGTTCATATCAAATAACACACTTACAAATTTCATTGGCCTATAAAAAGTGGCACTTTTTTTTCTTTTCTTTTGGCTTCAAAGTTACAAAAGGATACTAACAATGGCAAAAAATAAAAGATTACAGTACTTGAAAAGAATTCATGGGGGATGCAGAGCGAAGGGAAGGCTTCCTTCATTCGGAATGTTGTAACAAGAATGTAAAACCGGAGTGTCCGCGAATCAAAGGTGGTGGATCGATTTCAGCCACCTCTATTTGTTGCATCGACTTGGAGATATCATCCATGGAGAATGGAATGCTGCAAGAGAGAGGAGCGAAATGCGTAAATAGATTGTTTTTATAGACATGGATGAAAACAGATAATATCAATGGAAAATGTTTGTAAGATTTGAATGTGATGATGATGACTGGTACCTTGAATCATCATCCAGTAAGAATGAACTGCTGACAGCATTGTTGGAGTCCTCAGTCATCATAATTCTCATACTTGCAATTACCTGCAGAGAGAGGACATTTCCGGGTTAAGCTTAGATAAAAAGGAATCAGCGCCTAGCCAAAGAGAATGGTTTGAGGTATCAACATATCGATAAAATAGAGACGAAAGTTGGGAACCGATGATATCGGAGCCATGAGGAATTCATAAGATAAAGCAAGGTTCCATGTGATTAAATAATAACCCAGAAATGATGGTAATGAAGATCAGGAAATGAAATCAAAACATGTATTTAGCTTTATGCTAACGCCAAGAGTTGAGAAGTAACAAAGAGAGGGGAAGCACACACACTAGCAGTTTTAACTTACATCCGAAGATACACTATGTGTACCATATTTATCATCCCAATACATTGTACTTATCCTGTACAACTGCTGTATGCTAAGCACCTGATATTTGACAAAATAAAATGGATAATCAGAGAAGAGAAGAGAGAAAATGAGGTTTTAGAAGGTGCAAAAGGTGTATAGGCAACTCACCGGGCAAAGATCGTTGGTTATTTCTTTCAAGGTCTTTTTTGGCTTCTGGTGTATGACCTATTTTCATGGAAAATTTAAAATGAAAAATGAAGGTCAATAAGAGATTAGAAAAAATGTAAAGGCACGCAACACAGTAGCAGTGTAGCATTAAATACGAACCAGAAAGCCAACAGCTTGTCTAATATGCTTTAGTTCATCCCAGCTTGAGCCTGAAAACTGAAAAGAAAAAACGATTTTAAACATTTGTTCTATTAGAAAATCAGTTAAAATGTTTAGGTTATGATTGTTTGTAGAAGTAGTGTTCTACCTCCACAGTAGCATCATGGCACCATTGTTCCAGCTCAGCTAATCCAGCTTTAACATACTCCCCATTGCTGAACGAACAACATTCTCGCCGCAAAAGAAGGCTGCAAAAACAAACATTAAGCGTCAATAAAAATGGTTTGATTAAGATGACCAGGCAGTTAAGAACAAAAAGGAAGAACCTCAAAATTTTGGTACTTTTTGAGTGCATATACCTGTTAAACAATTGAACATTAATGAATGAAAACGTCTGAGTAAACACTTTGCAAATTAAGAACGAAGGAACCTGCAGAGTCAAGAGAGCAAAGAGAATTATGATGCCATAATAGAAGGCAATTCATTAGTGGTTAAAGCATCTTGGAACTTCACTCACATAATTGGCCCTCATTGTCTTCAAGTAATTGTTTAAAGTTTTCACAATGCTTTGCCAGTGAGCAATAAGAGCTTGTTGCGCCACAGCATTTGCTTGAGAACGTCCCTTCACTAGGCTAGCCCGGGAAGTTCTGGGGGCCTGCATTGGAACATATGCGAATAGGGAGCAAAAGTACATTTAGAGGAGAGTGTACTAAATAACACACACCATTAATGTGTCAACAACCAAAGCAGCAGAGTTGGATCAAAAAACACTTTTTGAACTGTTAGATGTCATTTTTACTGTAAACCACAAACTTCAAACACACTACAATTTTGTTCTGATTGTAAATAAATATGCTAATTAGAAGGAATATAAAATGTGCAGTGACAAATAAATCAAAGGGATTAGCAAGAGTAGTAATTTTAAAACTTGAGTAGACTTGCTCTTATAATACCTGAATACAAGATGCCAGCACTGGAGATATCTCTTTTTTCAAATTGTCCCTTATCATTCCATATATCTTCTCAAGGAAGGCAGTCAGTTGCTGTTTGAAAAGCAAAGCTGGATATTTTGCTTCCACTTGCCGTAGGTCATCAAGACCACCAAGCAGCCGCCCATTAAGAAATGAGAAACCAGCACTTTGTGGAGAACATCGAAGTCCCTATGAGGTTAAGTCAGGAAAAAAAACACTATCAAAACATAGGTTGAGGAATGTGTAGGTAGTTAAAAATTAAAGTGACGATGATCCTTACTTGAGACATCCTTCCAAATAGAGAAGCTGATGTTGATCTTCGCCTTTGTGGAGTAAGGCTTGCTGCACCACTTGCTTTAAGTGTCCGTTGCAGCAGCAATAGTAAAGTGGATGAATTTGATAACCAATAGGATAACAAATCATTATTATCTGGTACCTAGAGTTAGGCAATATTTTAAACATGAGTATTTATGTAGCAATAATAGAATCTCGAAGAAATTTACTACTTTGAAAATTTTCCATATGATCAGTCCGAATCAAATTGATCGGCCAAAAAATAATTGTTGATCTGTTAATTACCTCTATTGATGCTCCTATGGTTTGAATTATTCGATCAAAAATACTTGTTCTATCAACTTCAAATGATCTCCAATGGAGCAGACATTTATATATTAGGCAAGCAGCAACTGGCTTGCCCCCAGAGAATCCTAAATCTTGAGAAATACACTTTATCAGAAGCTCCTGATTCTCCTGCACCAATCAGAAGAAAGCCGTTAAATGTAGTTCATCAAAGCATTCCAAAAAAAGCTAAACCTTTTTAATAAAGGTCATTTTTCATGTTAATATGAAAAAAGAAAGCTCCTTTCTAGTGGCCAAAAGCAAAAAAGGTTTGCATCTTTATCTTAATATTAAAAACTGACCTGTTGTTTTTCATTAAGAGATTTTTGGGGCTTCTCCTCAGTCTCTGTAAACTGCGGATTTGGTAGAGCTTTCTTTATCTCTTCATTTACAACTTTACCATTCTCAGGAGTCCTCTGAAATTAAAAATAAAAATAAACACACAACATAAACCTCCATAATATACAAGGCATTCGACAAAAAAACTTCTAATGCAACCAGTACCTGAAAAATTGTCGTCTTGGGTCTTGTTGCCAAAGCTCTGCCAGTTGGCGACATGGAGAGTGCTTGTTGACGGAGTACCTGGTTCTCTGATTCCAAATTAGAGATCTTCTCTTCTAGTCTGAACCATGGGAACAATAAAAAAGTTGCAAAAGGATTAAGCTGTGCATCATATCAAATCTTATTCAAGCATATAAATCATACATGCAAACCATCAGTGTGAGAGCTAACAGCAAAAGATATTTAGTCTATGTAATTGTCAATGCATCAAGTGCAGATATTACACTAGCCAGAAAAGAGTTGGAGACACCATAAACAAGCAATGTGGTCATAACTAATTCTACTGGAACGGTAGTGATCAACCAAGGATTTCACTTTCAAAATCAAGGTATCAGTGACAAACCTCTGCACCAAATCTTGAAGCTGATCGGCTTTCTTTACAGCATCTTCAAGCTTCTCAGTCAAGTTCACGTTTTTGGTCAGCTCAATGGCATGAGCTCTCTTTGCCTCCTCAGATGTTTTCTTTTCAGCCAGTAGCAAAGCCTGCACAATTTAGAAAATTGTTCATTAGACAAGAGATGAATACTCGACTAAAAAAGGCCAGGAACCGTCTAAAGAAAGAATAAGACAACTACAGATTAACATTGTAGCTAAACCATTTCAGCAGTACAAAACTATGCAAACTCCATATGAGTAGAAAATCTGATGCAACTGAAGAAAATATTGCTCTCTCAAATACTCCGTGCTATAAGTGTAGATAGGGTTAATCCTATGTTAAATAGGCAGAGATACAAACTTAAAATAAAACTCTATTATCCTATCGTACATAATATACAATAAGATCCTCAAATACTTGCATAATCCATTTTTTTAATCCAAAGTGCAAAAATTGAAAATTAAAATCATCTTTCAGCAACTCCAGAATTGAACAACCACATTCTAATTATGGAAAAATATATACCACTTCTGACAAGAATATATGCATACCTTCAACTCCTCAACTTCAGATGTCAAGGAATTAATCCTTTCTGTATCTTGAACAATAACAGGGGTTTCTTTGATGACCGGAGGTGCTTCTTCAATAGCTCTCCGTGCTGCTTCTCTTTCCCTGATAGCCATAGATTTAGCTTCTTCCACTTGAAATTGCATTTCACGCAGTGCATCTTGCAATTTTGCAATTTCTTGAGATTTTGCTTCCTCAAGATCAGTCTGCATTTATGTTCAAATAAGCATAGCATAGACTTAGTAGACTATTAGAAGTAAGTACCCGTCTGCAGCATTATAATGCCCAAGATCTAATATTTTAAAAGGATAAAATGCTTTGCTAAGTCAGAATATAACTACGCTACCCTTAATCGCTTTTCAAGTTGCAAACGCCACGTAAGTTCCTCCACCCGCTTCTCTAGCTTGTCTTTTGCTGCTTTCAGAGCTCCTGTTTCTCTTGCAGCCTAAAGTGATTGAATTTAGCTTAGATAGCCAATCAAATGCGCCTCAACATTTTGACATGTTTTCATAACAATGTTAAGCAGCAAAACACAAACCATTTTGAGGTTTCTGAGCTCTCTTCTTGCAACTCTGCACCTCCAGCCACACTGTGAAACTAATACAGCCTTCTGAAGACTCTTATAATATGAATAAGCTTGGTAGCAACGCCAGTGAGCCTGCAGAAACCAGGAGACAAGAACCAATAGATTATAGATAACATTTATCAAAACTAAAGAATTTTAGTATTAGTAGATCTTTAAAAATGTTGAGTGCAGAGCAGTATCCTTCTATGTTAAGAGAAAGATGTCAAGTTACTTTTACCTGTATGATAATGGCAGCTTTAGTTTGCTTCCTGAACCTAAACTCATTGCGGGCAACCATCGATCTTAATCCTGTCTGCAATATAATTGCAGATTTCCTCATTGTCAAAAAGGATTTCCTGTCAATGTGTCGACGGAAATTCTTCTGAATATTCAATGCCCCAGCTTCTTTCCTCAGCTCATCAAATATTTCCCGTGCCATGTTACCTACAAAATGTGGGAGGAGATTAAATCAGAAAGGCAAATCCATAAAACAAAATAAAAAGCAACCAACCCATAACAGGGGGGTAAATTATATGCTTTCCGAAAGCAAAAAAGAAGTAGAGTTGTCCTATCACAAATTTAAAGCTTCGGATATGCTTTTTCTCATTCATTAACAACTTTCGATCCTCAATGCATCAAGATGCTGAATTTATCATATACTCACAAATCCAAAAGAAAATAACAATGAAAACAGCAAACAGTTCTATACATCCATCCCAGTCGGAATAATATAGTCACAGATATGTCCTATAAGATTCATAGAAACAGCTTCCACATATCTACACACTGAAAACTTCAGATCCATGGAGACATATCCATCTCTAACAAGAATAAATTTAAATGGTGAGGCAACAAGAAACTTAAGAAGACCTTAATAGAGTTTAGAAAAACACCTCGCAAATAAGATTGCAGTCTGATAGCAGCCCCACGCAATAAGATGAATTCCTTGCGGGCAATGTATGTACGGATCTGTCGTTGGATGGTCCTGGCCGCATTTCCAAGCACCTCTGCTCTCCTAGCATCCAACTCTGCCATCTGTCCTGCTCTTAGGAAAATTTTTGTCTTTCCTATCTGCAAAGAACATTACCCAGAAACAGAACAAAAATGACTGTTATACATAAAACTTCAGAGAAATTACATTTCTTGAAAGCAGGTGAAGAAATTAAGAAACTTGAAAGATGTCTACAAGCCATGCTAGGCAAAAGCATCTGATACTTGCAAGAGTTTTCACAACTTGCAGCCAAACTTTTTATTTCAGGGGGTGAAAGAACCAGCTTACCACATTTCCTTACCCATGAAAAAAATGGTTTTAAGATTTTTCTCTCATTTACATTTTTTCTCTAACATAATAAGGGAGAGTGTAAAAAGAAAGTTTATCTCGGTACGTCATTTTATGCAGTTAAATCAGCTTCTACGAACCCTACAATTTACTTATGTTAAATATATTGGCCCAAAAGAAAATCAAAGAACCTCCAAAAATGAATAAAATTATTACTACCATCATTTTGAGCAATTAAATAGAGGGGATTAAGGAGAATTCAACTGCTTATTTACTAAATCTACAGAGTATTCAAGCTTAAGTTGCTCACGATTAAATTTAGAAAGAAAGGGGACTTTCTCCCTAAGTTAATAATATTAACCCAGAATAAGCAAGCAATTTGAGGATCCTCTCAAGAGGAGCTGTAGTTAAGTATGATAATTTCAAGAATGGTATCACCAATCAAAATATAATTTGCCATAATATTTTATTAAATAACAATGAATCGAGAAGAAAAAGGAAATGATAATGGGAGATACCTGGTACCCTTTCTGTCCTCTCTTATCAAGTATTATTTGACATGCAACCTTATCATCATAACTGAAGAGGAGATTAAACCAAACTATTAGTTGGTTACAGTTCAATTAAAAGAAAAATAATACAAATCATCTAAAATATATACATTTAGGAAACTCCTAGAACTGCTGTTGAAACTTACTTTCCCTCCAAAACATCAGGAGCAAGCAGACCAAAACGGTTAAGGAAATCATAAAATGTTCGTCTGGTAGGATATCCAGCACAGCTGATCCTAATTGCTTCAAGAACACCCTAGAAGTGAAGCAAATGCAGATTTTAGAAAAGCTCAGGTCTGGCTAAACCTAAATATAATGAACCACGGTATTCCCCACAAGTAACACTCAGATTAAACAACAGCATAAATAAATAAATACTCACACCACAGCGTAATTGTTGGATGACGTTGGAATTCTCAAAAATGGCAGGTTTGAGAACATTATTTGGCTTCACACATCTAATGTAGTGAGGTTCTGTAGCACTCAAAGTCTCCATCAGAGATTGAAGTTGTAACTGCAATTAGACATATGATAAGTTCTCAGTTCTCGCCTCTCGGGATCAGAGCATAAATGATGTACCAAGAAAGTTATTGTGCAGGGAAATTAATAAATCTTTCAAATTCATTAAAGATTAGTGAAAAGCTATCATGCTATCCAAAGTGGAGTAAACAACATAATGCAAAATGTGATAAGGAGGGAAAAAGCACTAAGCATATAGACCATGACACAACTGGAGCAATAGACTGAAATACTAAAAGCAAATTGACTACTAACACCCTTGAAATCGTAAATGCTTGCCATGTCATAGCCAACTCGGAGCCATAATTTAAACATGATAAAAGCCAAATGATAGTAAATCAGACCACTCATTTTTCCAATTGGTTTTCATACACCAGTGTCACAAATTTAACATTTTTCAAGCTCCAAAAAATGTTCGAAGTAAACAGCAGTGTCAATAGCACTTAATCAAAAAAATCTCACATTATAAAAAAAAAGGCATATAAGCTGACCCAAAATTGAACACGATAGGAAAAAGAGTAAAATAGATGGCCAAACCACGCCATCAGCATCATACGCAATAAGTCTCACTATCATATCTATATTTTCCATGCAAACTAACAGGTACGGACAAAGGAAACTCCACATAAGAAGTTAAACCAATGATTCAGCAGCAAGTAAGTGGAATCCTGTAATCACATATGCTATGCAACTGAACAAGAGGGATTGACTATGATCCATCACCTTGAAGCGCGATCCAATGGAAGAAAATTTTGATGACTTAGATGATTCTTCAGGAAGTGGAGGAAAAAGGCTTCTCACAAAGGAGCACACTGATGCAGTCAACAGAGCTTGATGTTCAGCCACAACATAATCTTTGTTTTTGTCCAGAAACTGATTTGCTTGATAAGTTACCTAGAGAATGGAGAAAGAAAGAAAAACTGTGAACCATCTACAGCTAATGAGGATAAATAATACAAAGAAAAAAGTTTACCTCCCCTGCATAGTGTGAGATGGTAAAATCAGTACGGGAAAGTTTTGGTTTAATGAAGCGCTTATTATTTTTGAAAGTCTGGTACAACTTCTGAGCAAAAGTTTCATGGGTAGACTTGGGGAACATGCTGCATTAATGAAAATTAACTCAAGAAGATTGGCTAAATGCAAAAAAAAATAAAAAAAATGAAAAAGAATAGAAGTGAATTAACCAAGCATAAACTTCTATAATCATTTTGAACAAAGAATTAACCAAAGCAGCGTACCAGGCTTCATCTAATAGAGAAATTATTCCTCCAGGCTTCTGTAATGAGGTGAAATTTCAATATGACAGAACAAGAAAGATGCAACTCTATTAGCTGTTACAAAAGGACCATATGAGAAAATTGAAGAACTACATGAGAAACAAGCTATAAACCTTCTCAATTAGGTCCAAGACATCTTGGTTATCAACAAACTCGATGTAGCTCCAATTTATTTCTTCTTTTGTATATTCTTCCTGCTCCATTTTGAATACATGCTGCAAACACATATACAATAGACAATAATCAGTCATGCTATATCTCCAAAATGAACTCAAACCTATTGATGAAGAAATCTAACCTGATTGAAATGTTGCTGCAGCTTTTCATTCGTGAAGTTGATACAAAACTGCTCAAAGCTGTTTAGAGCATCACATGTCAAGCTTGTATTTGCTTAAAATTATTATTACGAAAGTATTATCCCAGTTCACAAAGTTTGAGGTATTACCTGTTACACTTGAAACTTTCAAAACCATAAATATCAAGAACTCCGATTATTGACTTTGAGTTTGGATCCTGTCCAATCGAAACATTGATTGTATCCACAAGCCTGGAAACAATAATGTAAACAGAATAATCAATACTTCACATATACAAAAAGAAGACGATTTTAGCTCCAATCGCTATGTGGGAAAAGGTAAAACGCCAAAGGTTTAATTAGTTGCGTACCAGTCAAATAACCGTGAATATATTGTTTTAGCCAAAGCATCCCTGCTGGCAACTGCATTCTCAGGGTCAAGACTTCTTGTGATAACTTCTTCTGGGGTTACCATGACACGTTTGATGAGGGCATCTTCCAAGCTCTGGGCATCACACCTATAAAATGATTCGGATTCATGAGCAGGAAAGCAGGATTGTTTAACAATCATCAAAACAATACATCATACTCACTGATTATATGGAAATGTTAAAGATAGATACCTCAGAAGCTCAGCAGTCATATTAAGGTGGAATCTAGACTTCTCATCCTTGACGACTGAAGAATCTATTTCCTTTCCCTTGGCAAAATTTATGTTCCCAAGGTGAAGAATTGCAGCCACAACTCTAAATATTGCCTCCTGAAATTTAAGGCGTATCATTTATAGTGATAAGCCATCACAAAATCGCAAATGGCCCAAACTCTAAAATGTAATAAAGTAAAACCTGTTGTTCGTCATTGATTCCAACAATATCCATAGCCCTTTTGGTTGCAAGATACTCATGAGCATCGTTTACACCATCCAACTCATAGCAACTAGATTGATTTAAATAATGGAAAGTTTTCGGGTTGCCCAGCTTATATCTTTCAATATCCTACAAAGCATCAGAAAATGGAACATTTAACAAATACAGATATCCAAGTTGCTTGGACTCGATAATGAGTATCAGGTGTTGGTATATGTAATCTGTATAGTACTGATCCACAACTTCATGTAACGCAGGATAACACAGCAGAAAAGGTTCCAAAAGGAGGATAATAGCAAGGCCAATTGTTTTAATGAAATTAAGTATAACCTAAGTTGCTTGGACTCTTAATTTTTCATGAAGTACCCATGTCCGACACTCGTGTGATGTGTCTAACACTTGGATATGGAGATATGACTTCCAAAGATGCTTCAAATACATGGAAAAACTTAGAAAAATCAACACATATCCTTCTCAGTAAGAGAAACAAAGCAGGGAATCACTAGCAGTATTAAAATTGCTTGATGAAAAATTGCATAAAGAACATCAAATCAAAACCTAAACATTACACACCTCAGGTGGAGCAGCACAAAGAAGGTAAAAACAGTGGTAGTTCCTCTCAGGATCAGAAATTTGACAAACACGAGATCTTTCAAGTAAATAGGTTCTGATAGCTGCCCCAGATATCCTTCCATTCTTGTCAAATTGGATTTCAACAAATTTACCAAAACGACTGCATTTAAAAGCCTCAATTAAAAAAAACCAATGCCAAGAAGAACATTGAAGATGCAAAATATGTTGTAATCAAAACCAAAAAATATTTTAAACATTACTCTAGCAACACGATAAATTCATAAGTTATCATGTTGGTATAATACTACGAATAGCAAGTGCACACCTCGAATTGTTGTTCCTAACCGTTTTGGCATTGCCAAATGCTTCAAGAACTGGATTGGACTGCAATATTCGATAGCACAATAAGAAATATGATGGAAAAAACCTGATCAATTATGTTCTCATGAAAGAAAATGTATAGCTTACCTCCAGAACTTGTTGTTCAACTGTGCGTCCTTCTACTCCCGATCGCCCTCCCAAGAATGCAAGATATCTCATGAGCATTTTTGTGGTCTCAGTTTTACCAGCACCACTTTCTCCACTAACTAGAATAGAATTGCTTTTTCCTTCATTAATCATTGCCCTAAATTTTTATGCAACTGCACACAGTAAGACTTCAAACAAAAAAGTTCACCACATCAAGAAAGAGATTGACATCTAATCACCTGTAGGCAGCATCACCAACTGCAAAAACATGGGGACTTAGTTCTCCAAAAGTAGCTCCTTTATATTGTTCCATCATATGAGTGTCATAAAGATGAGGTAATCTTTGAAATGGATTAACTGCGATCAGGATATTGCCGGTGTATGTCTAAGACAATAAATACATTAACATGGTAAGAATATTCTTAAAGCCATTCCTTTAGCATCTAAGTACCATGAGCTTGTAGATACACACACATATATAAGTATTGACTCACATAGATTTCGTTAAGTTCATATCTTGTAGCCAAGTTCTGCAGAACTCCAGGTTCATGCAAATATGAAAGCTTTGTCATATCATCTACTCCACCAGGTGGAGCTTCAGTATCTTTGGGAAAAGCTTTTGATATATTTGAGACAACCTGCACAAAGTAATCCAACCGAGTCTGTTTACATATACGTGTCATACTATCAACTAACCGGAAAAACCATACAGACTAAATTTCCACTATGACCCAACATAATCAGAAAACAAGCATATATGTGCCCATGTTAATTCTCTTTTCTTTTCTTTTCTTTTTTTACTTATATTCACAAGGAAATACATAGATGATCTTTTTTCCCCAGATCTGTGGTTGATAGATGAGCACTCAATTATACTTGAGAAATCTTTGTCATTAAAAATGGGGATAACCCAAATTGTTAAATACATGATGAGGGTTGAAATCCAGGCTCATTAGGCACTTAGATCATCTTTATCAATCACAATGATCATTCATCATAAGTAGTTCAGGGAAAAGAAAAGTGCAGTCTTGGACCTTAAACCCTACGTTATTTTCTAATCCTTCAGCATTTCAAGCAAACTCTGACAAAATATTTTTTTCTTTACTGCAGAAACTACATTTTATTCCTCTACCTCTAGATCAAGTATCATTCACAATAACCATAAGTCACCGATTTCTCTCTTCTTTTCTCCTAAATTATGTGCGCTGGTACCTCCAACACTAAAAATAAGCACTCCATTGCCCAAATTTCAACTCAAATTACTTACCATAAAAACAAAAAATTTGACTCCATTAATAATAAAAAATCAATTAAAAGAAGATAATGGACCACTTACAGTTTTCCCATTTGTGGTTTTAACATGAAGCTCATTGCCATTGATACGAATAACTTCTCCATCAATCCATGCTAAACCAGGATCCTCAATCCATACATGAGAACCTATAATTATGTTATCCGGGCCAGCCTGAAAAGAAAAATGCAGGAAGCAGCCAAGTAAACATAAAACACAAAAGCATTAAACTATTAATTTAAGCAATTACGAAATTTCAAAAAGAGGAATCAGATGCAGAAACTTAAACAACATGAAAGCATAGGATGTGTATCAAATCTATAATTCCTAAGTTAAATGATAAAGGAGAAAAAATCTATTGTAAGCTAAGGAAGGTTAGAAGTCAGTAGAACCTAAAGTTACAAAGGTTAATAAGCAAGCAAAATCTGAGTTGAGATAGGGTTATTAAGAGATGATAGTAATTTATTAGTAAGCAACATTCTTTCAGAAATATCACATATTCAACCAGAAATCAATGGCTACAGAAGTAAAAGAAGCAAAAACTAAATCATTAATGGTGAAATTAGTAACTCTTAAAAACAAACTATTCTTCAACCTTTTAAAGTACTTAAAACCAGTAAGTAGCAGAGAAGAGCACTTTGAAATATTAGGTACCTTCCTATCATGAAAACTAAAATGAAAAAAAATTAATGTCGTAGAAATAACAATTTGCTTCTAATAAGCTCAAACAGAAAGCTAAACCGTCTATGACAACCATTGACTGAGCCAACTTTAACATAAATTGAAAATGCAACAATCAAATCTAAAAAATGGCTGAAAGGCAGCTAATTCAAGCTGATCTCTCATTCATTTGCTTCTTTAAACCAATTCTACTACAAAAGCAATCGAAGTAACCACTTAATTAACTTGACAATACTGCAAATAAATCATTAACATAACCAAATAAAATTAAAGGTTCTAAAATCTATTTGAGGTATATTCATCCCAGTAAGTTGCACCCTGCTATGTCTGTTAATAAACCTCACTTCCCTTCAAAATTTTGGAACAATCAAATAGACAGATTAGCCACTTCCTCAAATTAGAATTGCTTGCAAAGTCAAGTCAAGCAGAGAAAAATAATCAAATTTCAAGTTTTGCATATAGCACCTGCCATAATCTTATATAGTCAATAACATACAAGTAAAAGACTAAATTTTGCTAATAGAAAATCAGAAATATATTGAAGTGAGCGGGTCCTTACCATTGAAAACAGCAAAACAAAACCCCTGAACTTTCAATTCATCCAAGTACGAGCTCTCTTGGAAAACCAGCAACCCTAAATAAACCTTAAAACTTCTGAACAAACCCCAGAAATCCTCTGTGCTTTTTTTCCTTCTTATTCGCCCCTGAAAAAAACAAAGCTTGCAAGACTTAGTAATATTCAAATATTCCTCTCTCTCTCTCTCTCTCTCTCTGAATTATGGATTTTCCTTCTATTTCTTGTTTCCTCCTCCTCTCTAAAAATAATACTTATTTCAAAGAAAAATCCTGTTCCAAACTTTGGGTAGTTTGCTTCTGAAATTAAAAAAAAATGTTTTTTAATAAAGATTGAATTTTTGAGTTTCGGTTTTCTCTCTCTTAAACACTTCTCTGAATCAAAGCTTTTTTGGCGTTTATGTGGTCAGCTGAGGATAGCAAGGGTGGGTCCTACAGACCAAACCTCTCTCT
The DNA here is from genome assembly GCA_035048815.1 of Abelmoschus esculentus. Taxonomy (NCBI): domain Eukaryota; kingdom Viridiplantae; phylum Streptophyta; class Magnoliopsida; order Malvales; family Malvaceae; genus Abelmoschus; species Abelmoschus esculentus. The sequence continues at coordinate 19,539,834 of JAUCBN010000015.1, read as the reverse complement.
TCTATGCACCGTGCTTTGAGGGTCTGTGTCCTTTTCCTTCTCTTTCTTTTCTCCCAAACAGCCTTCACAAACGAGACGCCATAAGCAGCTTCAATATTTCTGGGTAATTAAATCCAGGACGATCACTACTATTTAATACAATAATTTGTTATATAATTGTCTTTTGGCTAGATTTTTGCCCATCCTTTTTGCCTTTTATAACTTCATTGCAATTTCCCTACACGAAACCTTCACCAAAGTTATTATTATATTAATAAAGTTTCAATTTTTTATTCATAGAATAATGAAAAAATATTTTAATTAATTTAAGGAAAATCCATTAAAAATTATAGTCCACAATTTATTTATTTAAATGACATATCCTATTCAAACTTTATAATTTATATAAATTGTTGGAATAATAAAAAATATAGTATTTTTTAAAATAAGATTAAAATTCAAACGATATTATAAATAAATTAAAAATAAATTATCATATTAAATATCTATAAAATTTATTTTAAATTAATCAATAAATAACTAAAATAAAAAAAATATAATTTATGATTGGAATATATAAAATTATAATAAAATTTAAATTTTACAAATAGGCCCCACACTTAATCCCAGCCAGAAAATTATTTTCACCTTTTAGGGTTTAGCTAAAGACAGAATTAAATTCTGTAATAAAAGTTTGTGGACCCATCCAATTATTTTTTAAATAAAAAAGGCTTAATCATAATTAATTTATTACTAATCAACATTGCTCATCAAACCAGATAACAAATTGTATTTTTTTATGTTTACAACTTTGAAATATTCAAATATATTAAATGTTTGTGTAATTTAAATTTTAAAATAATTAATAGAATCAATGTTGTAATTATTTGTCTAGAAATGTTGTAATATATTTTTAATTTTTAATAGTTTTTTATTTGGGAAAATTTAAAAAATAAATAAAAAAGATTTTAAACATAAATTTTATACTTAATTTAAAAATATTTATATATTATCTATTAATCATTTATTTAATAATTTATTTAAAAATGATTATAGTATCAATTAATGACACAAATTATATAAAATATTTGTATTCATTTTTTAAGGTTTTAAAGGTGATGTAAGTTCTTATTTTTTTTAATCGTTCATTCATTTATATTTTTTAAACATAATTTAAAACAATATAATTATGGACGTAATTTAAAATGGTAATAAATTTAAATTATATTTTTTAAAATTAATCAATAGTGATTATAATAGTATCTGTTTTAAAATATAATCTTCATCATTTAATATTGGTCGCTCAATTACTCTACTAAAATTATTGATATTTAAACTCGTGATCTTTAAGAACAACAATCGTTCCTTTAATCACTTGAATTAAAGTACTCGTGCTTTTACACTATATATGAAAACGTTGAAACGCGTGGTTTAATCGAAAGGGTACTCCGGTAATTATATGAAACAGAAGGGTCATTTATATTGGTTCTAAAAATGTAAACTTTCACGACAAGACAAAGAGGAAACCCGCCCATCTTAGCTGCAGGCCCGACATTGCAATAAATATTAATAATTTTTTAATAAAATAATGAATGATAAAATACATGTATTTTTTATATAATTTTGGGTAAACAACACTATTGGTCATTAAAGTATTGCTGTTTTCCTGTTTTGGTAATTAAATTATTATTTTTAATAAAATCATCACTAATATTAGATTTTTTATTAGATTTTTTTATAAATAAATAAGTTGATTTTTCCATATATATATATATATTTTCGTGCATTGTTTGACTATAATACTTTCGATGATAAATATGCAGGTAATATTAAAATGATTTTTAATAGAGAAAAAAAAAGTAATATTAAAATGATATAAGGAAACGTGTTAATAACAATTAGGGCACGTAGAAGAAACTAAAGTACACGCCTTACACGTTAACGAGGAAATCTTCCGTACAAGATTTTAATTGTGTATGATAATAAACGGTAGAACTTGAGGATAATCTAATTTGGAAAAATTATTAATCGCGTTATCCATATCCCAATTAATTAGGATCATGGATGACATGATAAATAGAGTTCACCTAATAATCTCTCTAATTTGGGATTAATATCAAAAAATAAGGGATATTATTTTTTTAATATAAAAAGGTAAGTTACTTAAGTGACCATTAAATTATAATATTTATATTTATTTTAATTATTAAATTATTGAATTTTTCAATTTAAGTACTAGATTTATAATCAACTTATTTTTGTCACTGATGTTAAAAAAATTAATCAATCCGACAAATTGATGATGTAATATTTAACAAATTTTATAAATTACACATTTAATCATTATTATTTATTTATTATATTAATCATGAATGATGTCAACAAAATTATTATCTGTGTGAGAAGAAATAGGTATATCTGAAAATATCACATGATAATATTTGAGCAAGAAAAATTAAAAATGGGTGTAGTTATATTTGTTTGGATGTATTATATCTGAAATTTGAAGAGAAAACTGTAAAAGAAAAATAATTTGGGCTTTTGAGTTGGACTTTTAATTTTTAAGATGAACATTGGGTATTTAATATGTAATGGAATATTGTAGTTATTATTCATTTAAAAAAAGAAGAATTTGCGTGAAAAAAATATAGCAATTAAAAAATATTAGGGGCCAGTACTATTGAATCTCTGAAATTATACACAAATATTTTGTGTATTTATCGTACATAACTATATAAAATTTGTATAGTTTAACACTAAAAATTTCACATAAAATAAGATAATTATATATATATATTATTGTTTTTTTGGTTTTTAAGGTTTTGGTTTGATTAATCCGGATCGATCTAGGTCGCACAATAAGGATTTTTTTACGTGTACAATCTCTCGAATCTGAGACTTACTTAAGTGAAACAAACTGCTTATCACTTGGATTAATCCCTGCTAGTTTTTATTATATTTATTATATTGGTTTATTTTTTTATCATATTTATTTAAAATTTATTTATCGATTGAACTTAATTATAATATTTATAAAATAAGACAAACAAATTTGCCAAAAACGAATGAACTGTGTTCTAAACTTCATCATTGTAAAATTATATGCTTTATAATTTTTAATAATATATTAATTAAATTAATCGATATTATTTTAATTATCAGATGCTTTATTAATGAATTAAAGTTTCCTTAAAAAATTAAATTTTGATATTTGAATTTGTTGTAAGCATTTTTTTTTAAATTTTAATTAACAGATTAATTGTTTACAAATTATTAATTTATATTATTTAAGTATTTAAAACAACTTGCATTATTTTAAAGGTGGAAAGTTGTGAAGAAAACCCTACTCAGTCACTCAGATCTCTCCACACCTTCATTTCCTCAACGATGGCGGCCTTTTCGTTGTTGCCCTCAGCCCATATTGCAGCTAAATCGAAGCTTCATTTCATCAAAGCATCTACTTCCGACGTGCCCAAAACCTCCCATCCTCTGCCGTCGTTGACGAAGCCCCACCATAACATCCGCGAGGAAGCTCGTCTACACAACGCAGCTACCGTCGCCACCAACCACCCTCGCCTATCCGCTAAATACGTTCCTTTCACCGCCATCTCCGATCCTTCCTCCTCCGATGAATCCTACTCCCTCGACGAGATCGTCTACAGATCCCAGTCGGGCTCACTCCTCGACGTCCAGCACGACATGTCCGCCCTCAAGCATTTCGACGGCGTTTACTGGCGGAACCTCTTCGACTCTCGCGTTGGGAAGACCACGTGGCCGTTCGGGTCCGGTGTCTGGTCCAAGAAGGAATGGGTGTTACCCGAAATAGACGATGACGATATCGTCTCTGCTTTTGAAGGTAACTCTAACCTCTTCTGGGCTGAAAGGTACGGCAAACAGTTCTTAGGGATGAACGATTTGTGGGTTAAACACTGTGGGATTAGCCATACGGGTAGCTTTAAAGATTTGGGCATGACGGTTTTAATTAGTCAAGTTAATCGATTAAGGAAAATGAATAAACCTATTGTCGGAGTTGGCTGTGCTTCCACCGGTGATACATCGGCGGCGTTATCTGCTTATTGTGCAGCTGCCGGGATTCCTTCAATTGTGTTTTTACCTGCTAATAAGATCTCTATGGCTCAACTGGTTCAACCCATTGCCAATGGTGCTTTTGTTTTGAGTATAGACACCAATTTCGATGGATGTATGGAGTTGATCAGGGAAATCACGGCCGAGTTGCCGATTTATTTGGCAAATTCATTGAACAGTCTGCGGCTTGAAGGACAGAAGACTGCTGCCATCGAGATTTTACAGCAGTTTGATTGGGAAGTTCCGGATTGGGTCATTGTTCCTGGTGGAAATCTTGGTAATATTTATGCTTTCTACAAAGGGTTTTCAATGTGCAAGGAGTTGGGACTTGTTGATAGGGTTCCTAGGTTGGTTTGTGCACAAGCTGCGAATGCGAATCCGTTGTATCTGTATTTTAAGTCTGGTTGGAAGGATTTTAGTCCGGTGAAAGCGAAAACGACATTTGCCTCTGCTATCCAGATCGGTGATCCAGTTTCCATTGACAGAGCAGTGTATGCTTTGAAAAATTCAAATGGGATTGTCAGAGGAAGCGACAGAGGAGGAGTTAATGGATGCCATGGCAGAAGCTGATTCTACCGGGATGTTTACTTGCCCACATACAGGAGTGGCATTGACAGCATTGAATAAGCTTCGGAAAAGCGGGGTTATCGGTCCTACTGATAGAACAGTGGTGGTGAGTACAGCCCATGGGTTGAAATTTACCCAGAGTAAGATTGATTATCACTCCAAAGATATCAAGGACATGGCATGCCGATTGGCGAACCCTCCAGTTCAAGTAAACGCTGATTTCGGGTCAGTAATGGATGTTCTGAAGAAGTATTTATCAAGTAAAGCTCATTAAGCCGATCGGAGAACTCTCTGGTGCAAGTAAATCCAGATTTCGTGTCATTAATCGAAGTTTTTGAATAAGTATTTCATCAAGTAAACCTCATTAAGCCCATTATTATGAGCATGTTTAAGTGATTGGTTTAAGCATTGTTGTCATTTTCAATGTATTTGTTTCCCAACTTATTAGAGCCTTGTTAGAATTGTAGCTTTGAAGAGAAGAGAGCATATCCATTTTGAAGAAGCTATTTACCACTTGAATTTAATGGCAGTTTTAGTTAGTTAACCTTTTTCTCTTATGTTTTATACGCAGTTAATGTCTCGAATGTAAGACCCGACTCGACCCTGATGAACAATTAACAGTTTGTTCCAATGTTGTTGTCTGATAAAAAGAATAAAAAATCAAAGTACAGCCAAAATCCTTAACAGAGAAAGAAGACATTATATTTCACACAAAAAAAAAAAACACATTTTTAATAAATATCTAACAATCATAAAACATCAAAATTCACCTAAAAGAATGAACAAATGCATACACATTGTAATCCAACTTCTGAGGAGATGACAAAAATAAAAGAAAATCTTGTACGGAGCAAAATAGTATGGGAGGATAATCTTGTAAGAGAAAAAATAAATTTTCCAGGAAAAAAATAGTAGCCTTTAGAGTTTTGCTTCTTACACAGTGCTTGGGCCTGGATCAAGGCCAAGATTAGACCTTCCTTTGACGGAGTTTATCTTCTCCAGCTTCAAGCCAGCTCTGAACCTTGCAATGAAGTTATCAGCTTTGGTATTAACATCTGGGCTTGGACAAAACAATGGGCCTACTGCCGTCGATTCTCCGCCGTCGGGGTTGCCAGTTTTATTTCCTTCAGATGGACTAGCTTCACGGCTCAATGGGTCATCCAAATCAGGCGATCCGCTTCTAGAGCTGTTAATGCTTTTCAACCTGACGAAATCACCGTGAACTTCGAACTTCAACGCCGGCACGTTAAATGGAGGAAGAGGTGGTGGCGGAGGGATTGAGTTGAACGGCGAGTCATTGCCACTTTCGATGCTTTCCTCCACATTGTTGATGTTTCTTATCTTGACTGGCATTGGAGGTTTCTTGATCGTTACGGGTGGTTTATTGGGTTCTCTTTTCGATGCACGCGCCTCCAGTGATGGCGGCGGCGGCGGCGGTGGAGGTGGAGGGATTGAATGATGATGCCTTCTGCCTTTGTTTTTCTTTGAAGAAAAGATGTTATAAAATGACGGTAGTGGTGGTGGAGGTGGAGGCGGCGGAGGTGACGGCGGTGGATATAAAGGAAGCGTTGCGAGGTGAAAGAATTCATCCAGATTTTCCACGCTTCTTTGTCTTTCCCTTTTCTTTCTTCTTCTTAACGAAGTTAAGAATTCTGTAGTCACTCCACCTTTCTTTTTCCCACTCTTCTTACTTCTCTTTTCCGACTCAGCTATTGGCGGCGGCAGAGGAGGAGGTGGTGGTGAAGCTGGAGGCGGTGGTGATGGAAAAGAATCCTTGGCTTTCAACTCACCATATACAACTTCCTTACGTTCACTTCTCTCCCTACGAGGAACATCTTCATAAGTCCGCTTATGTTTCCTTCTAACAACCTTAAGAGGAGGAGGAGGCGACTCAGGTGCTGGCGGAGCCGATGGTTCTGTTTCTGCTACTACAGGTGGCGGAACTGTTGCTGGCGGCGGAGGCGGAGGCGTAGTGTGAACAGTATCAACAGCTATATCCTTTGAATTACTATAATAAACTTGTTGTTCTTGATCACGCTCTCGCCTCGACCTGCTCCGGTAATCATACAACCCAGTATCATCATAAAATCTCCACCGATCATCGCCGTTCATCACCCAAGTAGACTCCTGACGTAGATCTGGATATGAACTGCTGCTCCTCATCCTCCGCAAAGAATTATACGCCGTCCGATCTTCCGACGGCGATGGATCATAATACCATTGACTCGAAGTAGACGGTTTCGATCTCCTGACACGCTCATCGTCATATTTCGGCGTGGAAGAGAATTTGTAATCTCCATAAGACCTCGGCGTCTCATTGGCACCACCGTCGCCGTTGCTTTTGCTCAGGAAAGCACAGATTACGGCGAAGAGTACGAGTACCAAATTGAGTGAATCCCACGATTTTTTAACGAGTTGCGGCTTGAATATCTTGGAAGTGAAGGACAGAAATGAAGGAATGACAACGAAAATAAAAGCGAAAGCAACGGCTACTAATAAGATAATGAGGACACCGGTGTTAAAGAAGAGGTTTTTTCGGCGGCGACGGTGGTGATCACGGGCGTTGTCTGTGTTTTGGAGCCAGAATGGTGTCCGGTCTTCATCGAAATCCTCCATGTTTTGAGAAATTTAAGGATTCCTTGTTTGTGATTTTTGCCTTTGTTTATGAACTATGCTTTGCTTCCTTTGTTGTTTTGGTTATATAAATTAATGGATGAAGTAGTCGACAAGATATGTTAATTATTTATTATTTTTGTGTTGAAAATGTTGAATTTATATATCATTTCATAAATTGATTTTAATAATAATTTAATAATAATTTTAATCTTTAAGTTATTATATTTTATCAATTTAATTTAAAACCGTCAATAATATTTTATTTTGTTATAACTTTTATCATCAATTGTTAAATATTTAACAAAAATTATAATAATTATATAATTTAATAATAATTTTCATCTTTAAATTATTATATTTTATCAATTTAATTCTAATACATGTAGTAATTTAGACATCTAACTTTATACAAACTCTAGATTGATCCTGTACAGTGTTTTTTATTAAGATTAAATTAATAGAATATAATAATTTTAAGATTTAAAATTATTATTAAATGGTATAATGCTAATGACTGAAATGATAATAAAATAAAATATTAATGATAATTTTAATAAAATAATTGAATGATAATAAAATAAAACTATGGATATAATTTTTTTATTAATCTTATACTTTTTAACTGTGTATAGATGGAGATGGTGCCTTCACATGTAACCTGCCCTGTCCCTGTAAGAATGACAGCCTAAAGCAAAGAATAAAGCGTGTTCATCATTCGAAATAAAAAAATAAAAAAAAAAGATTAGCCTTAATTAGCCACACTAATCACCTTTTTTTATCCTTTTTACTACATTTTTACTACTAATTTTTTTGGGGATAACTTTTCCAGGTTAGGTAGTTGGTTCATAAAAGCATAGACCATGTTAGGATTTAATTATAAGGAACAAGTTGAGAAATTATTAAACAAATAAAATTTTAAATATAATTAAAATATAAAAATTAAGAAGGTTAAAGTTTAATTTTAAATTTTAAAAAAAAATTAATCATAAAAAATAAAGGATCAAACCTTAAATTTGTTAATTTTAACTGTTATGGTCTTAAAAATAATAAATTAGATAATTTTAGGAGCGATAATAAATAAATAAATTATAATAATTTTAAGACGATTAATGACCTAAGGTATAACTAAACCATTATATAAACTTTTAAACCCTAAACCCTAAATTATTAAATTCGGTAGACAATTATCCCTTCAATCTATTATGTAAATTTATCTTATATAAAATATCTTATAATCTAACTTACTGAACAAGTAGTCTCTTAAATTCTAATAATATTATCCATAAAATATATATAATTAAAGAGTAAAAAAAAACATAAATATATAATATATTGTTATTGCTTTAAAATTATTAAAAATAAGATATTCTAAATTTTTAATTATAAAATGATTTTTTATAATAAATATTGATTTTTTTATTAAAAAATAAAAGATATTACGATTATAATGTACAGAGAATAATAATATTAATCTATCAAAATCTCTTATAACTCATAAATAAAAAATAAATATTTTATAAAGATAAACGTACCATTAAAATTCAAAGTTTTTCTGAATCTCGTTATCTCTATTCAATCAAGACAAATAATATATACAAAAATAAGCGATGAAAACTATAAAAAACTATTAAACAAATAAAAATATAATTTTTTATAATCTTTATTAAAATTATAATAAAAAATTAATGTGGTTAAAATCTATACGAAAAAAAATATTGGTAAGATTTTTGATTTTTTAATCTAATTAAATAAATTCTGAGTCCAAGGTGTTGTTAGGCGCGTATGACAACTCATGCTCCTTGGAGTTAATAATTGGAATTTTTGTCGTGACGTGTTCGAACAAGCTTCAAGTCAATAAAACGACAGGGGACAGACAACAAGCAAGAAAAGCAGCCCATGAAAAAAACAATTTGAAACAAAACCGCGTCATTCGCGACGGGTGTTAAATACCGTTAAATATTATTAATGTTAAATACTATTAAATATTGTTAATAAAGATAAAAAATTTTAAAAACTTAATATATAATTTATATATTAAGGTCACTTAGGATACATATGGACAAGAGTTGGAGTAATCTTCAAAGTGGAAAAAAATACGATAAAATTTTGATGTATAGATCGTATAAAATTAATTTTATATAAATATATATTTATACTATAAAATTTAAATTCTAAAATTTCAATCGTACTTAAAAACTAAATTCTAAACCTTAAATTATATATACTTTAAATTCTAAACACTGTAATTTAAATTTAAAATTTTAAACCCTAATCCTTAAAACTAAAAAGCATGTATCAAAGTTTTTATTTTTATTTTTTAATACTGAAATTTTGTCATTTTTAAATTAAGTTTGAATATATATCCACAAGTTATATTCAAATAATCAATATTATTATACAACCCTTCACCTTTTTTTTAAACAAATCTAATCTAAAACTTTTGTAAAGATTCATTGATTGTTTGATTTCGGATCACATGCTTTTATGATAGAATAATGAACTTGTACCCATCATAGATGTGGTACTATAAAGATGTCAGTCACAAGATTAAATATTGAAAATATCATATATTTTATTTATGTATTTAGTATTTTAATCTCGATAAAAATGTTTTTTTTACTATTATAAGAGACTTTTAGTGGACTTGTCTATTTTTTATAGATTATAATATATTATTTTTATAATGATTAATAAAATTTAGATGTCATTGTTTAAAAAAAATTAAAAATCTCGAAAAATTTTACGTATTTTCACCCACAAACCCATGTTATTTCTTCCCAATGTAAAAAAAAAAAAAAAGATTGATAGAATATATGCTAAAGAGGCAAATTTGCACATGCAAAGATGTAGCAAATCATTTCTTTTCAACCCAAATAATCCATTAATTACTGTAAATATACAACAAAATGTGAATGCTTTTACTTTTTACTTTATAGATTACTTTCAAAAGTTTGCAAAAGACTGTTTCTAAAGCAAGATGACAAGCAAGGGATGATGCTTCTGAGAATCTAATACCAGCTGAAGTTTCATACAAGTTATAGATTTATATTTGTATTTAAATATATGACGATACGAATACATCAACTCAAATCGAATATGAATATATGAATGTTTATTTCCTAATAAAGTTGTTGACCAAGCCCTTGTTGTTCATGGTGAGTGGAGACTGGAGATCACCAGCTCCATATCTCGAGCTGCTCACGTTCTGCTTAACCTAGGAGAGTATAGATGTCTCATTTATTCCGAAAATTGTAAGAAAATATAGGCTCAGAATATTCCTTTCTCCAAGCATTCAAGTTTCCTAGGTGCCTACTAGATAAAAATATCTTTCCTTGATGAAAAAGGCAAGCTACCCTCATTCTCAATCACCATTATATTCAAAACATCAACACCATGGCCCTATCTCGGTATCATAATCACAGCAAAAGAATGGCCCCAAAACAACCCCACAATGATTCAACATTAACGAGTTTTCCCAAAACTCAATGATCGTTTCTCTTATCCGAAAAACACTGCTTAAAGCAATATAGACCACTTCCTGGTTTGTACTAAAAGTAGGAAACAATAATTCATATTACTCGAGGATTTCAAAGATGCTAAGTTACATATCAGTACTTCCATATTTTCATAGCGATTGTCACTAGTTCACAAGACTCCCCTACCATGGATATTATTATAACACAGTTCCGTTCTCGAAAGTTGCAATATAGAGGACTTCATTTTTTGTACAAGCCTAGGCCCTAGAGAGGACTACATTGACAACTTTCAATGATTCTTGAGGTTCATAACCTGTTCTAGCTTCTTTCACACTGTTTTTTGAGCCACCATGACAGGCTTGAGACTCTTGTCACACCTTTTGTTTGAGGAAGCATCATAAGCCGTGGCAAATATACAGACTGCAGTCGCGAGAACTAGAAGATAAGAACTGCTATTGTGATTATTACAGCAATTGTACATACCAGTGCCTGCAAAGAGTTACGAAATAAAATATAAATGGTGTATAAAGGGGATGCACATCCTTCATTATCATAACACTGCAAGTTCAATGAGATATTTTTTGCAATTTCCTGAAATACTTTTTGATTTTATCATTTCACTAATTTTTCAGAAATTGACAGATTTGATTACTCAAATTTCAAACTTAGAACTTACAGCTATGGCGGAGGCAGCAAGTCCAGCCCTCTCCCTAGGATCTCTTTGATAGTAGTTTCTGAAGTAGAGAATGGTAGCATAGTACCACATTAATGGGAAAACAAATCCAAGCAGAAAACTGGGAGAAAAAGCAGATATCTCAGTTCAGAGGTCCACAAAAAAGTTAGGATGAGTTGGCGGAGGATGACAGAAGGCAAAAGAACTCACGAAAACCATCCTATTCCACAGCCAAAGCACGGAAGAGGCTTATCGTACATTCCCAGACATGGCTCTTCAGCATCTCTAATAAGTTCATATTCACCACTTTTGTGTTCTACTGGTTCTGTTGAGTGCCCTAATTCAGCAAATGAAAACAATCAGAATGAACATATTACACATACACTATACTCAAGGAGGCTAAATTGAATGCATTCATCGACCTAACGAAGATGCCATTAAGAAACATAGCAGATATCAATATCATGTCTTGAACTTCAAGTTCGGGTGAAATGCAGAAGTGAAACTATTTGGATACTGAACAGATATTCAAAATTTCAAGCTTTTATAAAAGCTCTAATATTGGGTAACCATCCGCGCTCCTATTAACAATTCATATGCATGAAATAAACATGTTTATAATATTGCATGAGCAGGACAATAACTTTTATGATGTAATCTTAGAAACCATGAAATTTTTGTGCTCCTTTAACAATTGATTATCAAACACTTTACTAAAAATAAAGTGCTTATATCCATGCAGTAGATTTCATATCTGACAAATTTTTAAGGAAAGACCAGCAACTGTATGTACATCTGAGAAAGAAAAATCCTAGCAAGTAACATTGAATCTCACTAAACCAAGCCTATATAGGCACTTCGACTCGAACTTGCTAGCAATAATATACATAAAATTGTCAAAGGAATAGTTTACGATAGTTCAAGGCTTTCCTAGAATAGTCAATCATAACAGTTATTAGTACAAAAAAAAAAAAAAGACGTGATATTTTAAAACTTCAAGTAGCGGATTAGATATGCTTCTGATTTAATCAGCCAGAGAAGAGCCAATGTACTTAAAGGATATGGTCCTAATTAGCAAATATATATAGCTGATTAACTTGTACATGCATACTACAAAATACAGGAAATAGAATTCCATAAAGTTTCGTGAATGTACAATTTCACAGCTCATAAGCATTTTTTGGACAAAGCACTTATATGCATAATGAAGAAGTAGAAGGAATAAGATCGGTACTCTGATCCATGTATTCAGAAAATTCAAGTCTAACAGTTGGGTGGCCTCAGCTATTCACTCTGCCTTTGAAGAACCTGCTCTGTTGTGAACTGGGGAAGGAGGTACTGATATTAGCAGCTACAAAACCATTAGAAAGGTTTCACCAAAAGAAAAAATGCTAAGGCCATACTGGATACTGAATACTGATTTTGACCTATGAAACTACTAATACCTGGTTCTACATCCCCAAAAGAAGAATGTTACAAAACCAAGTTTCAATAAAAAAACACAACCAATCCATCACTTTTTACTTGAAAAAGAAATTGCAGCAACACATAAAAAGCACCAATTAAGAACAAATTTAACTATGTATAAGGAACGTTCTATGAAACTATGTTCTCCTTGAGGAGGTAAAATTAATTTTACTGAAAGATGCTAAATTGAAAACATATGATGGCCCAATGGAGACGTCAATATGAAAAAAAGCAATTGTTCATGATTAAAACTTGAAGTTAAAGTATGATGCAGAACTGAAACTATTTTGAACCTGGCACGCATGACGCATTCAAATTTTCAAGTTTTAATGAAAGCTCCAATATTGTTTACCCATCTGTGCTCAAAAATTGGTTAACATTCAGATGCATGCAATAAACAGGTTCATAATATTCCATAACTAGAACAGTAACTCTTTTTATGATGCATATCCACAGATCCAACTGTTTAATCACTAGAAATCATGATACAACTTTTTGTACATGCTCCTTTGAAAATTTAGAACGAAAAATACTTAACTAAAAGTAAATTGTTGATTCATGCAGTAGATTTCATATTTCGTTGAATTTCACAAATTACGGATACCTCAAGGTTTTCCTTAAACAATACAGGTAAAGGTTATTAGTAAAAGAGACTACAGAGATTTTCAACCTTCAAGTAGCAAAGTAAATAAATTTCTGATGTAACAACCCAAGTAAGAGCCAAAGTAATTAAAGGGGTATGGTCCTTATTAGCAAATATTAGTGATGTGGAACCCCCGACCCGAGAAAACCTCAAATCTCCAAGTTTAGCCACTTGGTAAGAAAGAATGTTTTTTAATGTGGAAAAAAGGAAGATAGTTTATCTTAAGCCACCTCTAATCAACTAGTGACTAAAAACATAATCGGATAATTTTGCCCTAAGTGACCTTTATCAATTAGTAATTAGCAACAACTATAATTGGATGGCTCACTACCAAACCCATATATTACTTGTATCTATTAACATAATAATGGAAAGATAGAAACGGTGAATCACTAAACCTAGTAAAATGATTACTCACGACCAAAATTATTTAAACTCGAATCTACATCCTAAGTATACTAGAAGAAATGAAACTCTCGAGTAAAGTTTTTTATAGAATGTATGTCTAACCAAATATAAATTTCTTTTAAATAATAAAAGCCCTAAGCTAAACTAAACATCCTGCTAGAACTCGTATCAATTAGCTGATTAATTTGTAAATGAACACGCATAACACAAAGTACAGAAAAGACACTTAGAGTCCTACTAGAATTCGTATCAGTTAGCTGATTATTTTTTGTAAATGAACATGCATAACACAAAGTAAAGAAAAGACATATTCGGTAAATGATACAATATTGCAGCTACTATGCAAGTTTTTGGCAAAACACTGAACAGTTATATGCATAGTAAATGAGGGGATCAGAGGAATACAGGGGGTACTTTGATCCATGCATGTATCCAACTCGAAAAATCAGTCGGTGACTTCAGCTTCTCTCTCTGCCTTTGAAGAAGGACCCTCTCTGTCAGGAACAAGAGAAGACTGTACCATATTAGCAGCTACAATAGCCATTAGAAAGGTTTCATTACACAAAGATGCTACTATGCCGGTACTGATTATTGATTTTTATCTCTAAAACTGCTAATACCTAGTTGGCTAGTTCAAATCCACTAAAAGAAGAATATCACAAAACCAAAATTCAAGAAAAACTCAACCAACCCATCAGTTCATCACCCATTTACTTGAAAGAAACTGCAGCCCCACATAAAGAAGCACCAATCAATAATTAATTTAATTATACATAATGAATATTCAATCAACTGAACTCTCCAAGCTTAAAAGCAAAGAAATGAAAAATGAAGTTAATAAATTTGGTAAAACCAAAGATAAGAATCATGAAATCTCCCAAAATAACTCCCCATAACCAATAATCCCACTACAACTCAAACCTTGGGTTATAGAAAGATTTAACTCCCTAAACCTAAAAAACCCACCAAGATACAAGCAAAACAATACGTCTATAGGATCAAAATCAGTAATTTGACAATAAAATACATACAAATCAGAGCAAATCCATTATAAAACAGTGGCATGTTGCAAGAACAAACGAGATGAAAAGTGAACCTTGCTTACCAGTCTATCTCTGCAAGAGACTGAGGAGAAGAAAGGCAATTTTACAGAAGCGAAAAAGCAAAGCAAAGCAAAGTTTGGTTGAGAAGTGATTTTCATTGCTTTTATCAGTGGGTCGGGGTCAGCGTTACCGTCTGGTTTTCCCCTTTAATTAATTGAATAAAACAGATGCTAAATGTTAATGGGAAAAAATATATCAAATTTGATACATATAGATTGAAAAAGAGAGAGTATAATATGATGCTTATATATTTTTTTAAATATTTATGAGTAGAAAATATTTTAATATGTGAGTTTGAATAAATTTATTAAGATATTTATCTTAATATTATAATATAAATAAAAAATAGTTTTGAATTTAAATAAATTTATAAAAATATTTTATAATTTTGAAAAAAATATATTTAAAATATTTTTAAATTATCAAAAATAAATTATGAATATTGATATACAATGGTTGAGTCTAATGCTCAAACTCATATTTGAACTTATAACTTTTAACAATAATAACTATCGTTTTAACTATTAAGACAAGATATTTCAGATTTTATAACACACCGTTAGCATTGCTTTCAACCAAGTTTTAGTGGGGGTGGGGGGCAATAATTGCATGTGCTTCAACCAAACTCACAACTAACAGTCTTCCATTTGAAAATTATAAATTTTCACAAGGACTAAAAAATAATTTTACCATATGAGCAAAACATACAACTCTTATCTCTGTTTTGGAGTTGGAGTTATTGCTTTTCGTCAATGGAGTAAATGACATAAGGGGGTTGACTTTGCTCAGTCAGAAGTTGGAATTTAAGACAAATGGTTAGCAAAGACATTGAAAATTTGAAATGTCAAACTAATTAGTACATAATTAATACCAGCAAACTCAATTAAGAGCGTTTTAATTGTTTAGTCACTGCCCTTTCTTGACCTCTCGGTACTTCCCTGCAATACCA
Organism: Abelmoschus esculentus; assembly: GCA_035048815.1. NCBI lineage: Eukaryota > Viridiplantae > Streptophyta > Magnoliopsida > Malvales > Malvaceae > Abelmoschus > Abelmoschus esculentus. The sequence goes on along the minus strand of JAUCBN010000015.1, from coordinate 19,523,867 downwards.
TGCATTAGTCAAACATAGATACGTATCCGTATTCGACACAATACGGTAAACCTTTCGAAGACCATATTCTCAAACTCCGTATTCGAACATACATCGATTCGAGTTCGGAGCAACATAGGGACATAACACAAAACTCAAACATAGGTTCTCAGATAGTTCAAGATCTACATTCTACACAAACAATAGATGGAGGGGTTTGGTTCCAAATCCTCCCCCCCCCCATCTATGGTGATAAATTGAATTTATATAGAGAGAAAGTTTATGCCAGAAACATAGACTATACGGTATTCGAATACCCTTCATTTTAGCTTACAGTACATACTATTTCTATTCTTGTACACACATTTGAAGCCCATAAGTAAAAACAAAGGACTGAGAGCTACGTATTTTTTTTCATTAGATGTACTCTTTCCAATAGTTAGATAATATCGGCTTACCGATTTATAGATGATGGGGTGAAGACCTGATTTACGGTTTGGTCTTGAACTTCCTTTGAGCTTTCAGGTCTATAACAATAACGGAGATGTTGTCGCTGCTACCTTTTTGCATGGCGAGCATAGAGAGGTATTCGGCTGCTGCTTGAGCCGCAGGGTCGATTCCTTTGCCTCTTTCCACGAGAGATGGAACACCGTTCTTCTTGTGCCAGAGAAGGATTCTCCGTCGAGCCACCTCGCAGGCTTCCTCGTTTGATATGACGTCCCATAGCCCGTAGCTGGCCAGAATCAGACATTCGTCTTCTCTAGCTCGAGGAATGAACATTACTTCTGGGTCGGGAATAATCCATGGTTTCAAATACCTATCACCTGTGAGGTAACATGAACACAAAATGTAAGCATAACTCCAAACTTGACTTCCATCATCGATTTATCAAGCATGTCGAAAAATGCTAGAGTTTATTCACAATATGTTATGCTAGTAATTTATCGTACTTGTGGCAGCACTAAATCTTTAGTTCCGGACTATAGTTAAAGATCTCCAGAATTTTTGTTTCGACCAGAAATAAACATACCAAGAGACCTTGACATTGCAAGAACGCCGAATACACGATGTCCATTCCATTGAATAACTTTGCCTCCGGATGCCTCTATCCTTGCATACTCATCATCTCTGTTCGGCTGCAAAACAAAAAATGGAAATATGTCGGTTCCTGCACGCAGATAGCTTCGTTTTCAATAGTAGGAAACCAAAGACTTAAATGTTTTACCTTATGATCAATTGACAATGCCATGGCTTCTTTGCCACGGCACAAGACTGCTCTTGAATCTCCACAGTTTGCAACTACAATATGCGATGAACAGACCAATGCCACCACAGCGGTTGACCCGATGGTTTCAGGGGCAATAGGTTCAAATCTAGCATCATAAGCATCGCCATTGCCTCCTGTCATGCCTCTGCTAACCTTTCCTCCGATCTCATCATCAACCTTTAAAAAGCAACTGGTAAATGTCTTCTCTCATTGCAATTGTCGGCTCTCCATACTAGTGCCATCACATAAATTGCTTTTAATACTCTCGATCTGCTCTGCCAAAGCCACATGAACTCTATCACGACAGTAGTTTGCCACCTGCACAAGGTCTCGATACGCCACACTAAAATGTTACTTTGGAGTCTTATTGTCCTAAAAAGCATACATTCAGCAAATACCATTTGATTCAATGATCTCTCAATTTCTTAAAGTACAGTTAAACTGTAAAACACAGTTTTAGAAGGAAAAAAAAGGTTTTACCTGGGAGCCACCATGGCCATCATAAACACCGAAAAAATGTCCGGTAAGGTCAGTAAGGCTTTGACTGATTTCATCAATAACACGATCACCAATAAGCATTTTGATGGGAATCTTCATAAACCGAGGTACAACAGCGACAGCGTCTTCCATTTCTGGTCTTTTTCCGATAATAGAAACAGAAAGGGGTATACAATCCAACTCGAAAACATTCCGGCCACCTCTATTCAGATTCTTTTCACTAGGCAGCTGAATGACCACTTCAGAGGCTTTTAAATCGAATTCATCCGAAGTCTTTGCATCTGGACTCACAGCTGTCAGAAGAACTTCAGCCATAGGCACTTGCTCAATGCTCGTTTCTCTCAAAACAATAGCCTTGGCAAGAATCCGACCACTTTCGATTTCTCCTTTTTGCAAGCTTATATCCGAAGCTGCATTTAAAACCAACAATCCCTCGTTGATAACTCCATTAGTGTCCACCGACAAAATTTCATCTTCCTCACTTTCCTGAGTCTCAGATTCAGAAGACAGGATCAATATATTTCCATTCTCGGGTAAGATCTTCAACAAATCAACACCTTTCCCGCCCTCTTTTGATGCCGACGATGTCACGCTGTTAACTTCATTCTTATCATTGCTACCCAAAATGGATCCCTGAGACAGGACCTTTGCAGGATCAGACAACAAGTTTGCTGCTTCGGACACGAGCTTGATCCGCGTGATTTCCATGTGTGTTGCAATCCCAGAGTTTTCACACACTATGTTACCTAAACTAAGCGTTACTGCTACTGCCGGAGACATCTCTTCCATCAATTCACCCCCTCTACTCTACAATCGATTACCAGTCAAATCTCCATAAATTCGACACAATTCACCGGCATTCATCTTAAGTATCACCTTGCAGTAACAAATTCTATCAACTTCTCCATGACAACAGATCTCAATGAACAACAAATCTTTTCATAACAAAATAATACAACACCGAGATCCAAACTTTCAGGAAGAGGCACAAGATAAATGCAGGCGAATCGAATATAGGATTTTAACCAGATCTGGCAATGAAGCATAAGGATCAACCTTTACAATTAATGAAAATCCAACCATAACTACAAATAAACTAAGTTTCTCCTAAAGGCAACATCTCTTTCCTACGTATATTTTGTGGGTGGATAGTTATTAGGTGGTTATTTAAAGATCAACGATCCTGATTACATGGATCATGGATGACGTGATGAACATGGTTCACTTAATAATCTCTCGATATGCACTCATGTGATCCATTCCCAAGCCACCTGCATTTTTTCTTTCTTGGGTAAATATATGTTTTTGATATACGAATTATCTTACCTCAATCATTAAGGGAATTGTTATTATTTTTGGAGATTACGTATTGTTATATTCGATTAATTAGGTTGATGATCAAATTGAATTAACCAAAACTGAATTAATCAAAAATTTTAGTCATTTTAATTTATTAATATCATTTATGTGTCATTTCGGTCAGGATTAAAATTCTAAAATTAAAAAGTATATGATTAAAATTGGTTAAATTAAAATATAACGATTCAATCCACAATTGATACATAGTACAGGCGGTAATCATAAAATTTGACGTTTTGAATTTTTCTTAAGAATAGCAAGTGTCGTTGAACCGGGTTCCCGGTCCAACCGTCAATATAAAGGTTCAAACCACTTGATCTACGTAGAATTCGTCGTTCTGTTCGCAAAGTTCCCTTTCCGTTTTCTCGCACAAAACCAAACCCTAAATCGAACCAAACGCCAATGGCTCATCACGGCGGCTCCGATCCGGAATCCGAACCAAACACTCGCCTCTACAACCCATACCAAGACCTGAACCTCCAGGTTCCAATAAACAACCTTTACAAGCTCCCTACTTCCCCGGAGTTTCTCTTCGCCGAGGAATCTCTTCACCAGCGCCGTTCTTGGGGCGAAAATCTGACATTTTATACGGGATCCGCTTATTTAGGTGGCTCTGTATCCGGTGCAGCCGTCGGGCTCTTCACGGCTCTAAGGAATTTCGAGCAAGGCGATACTTTGAAACTCAAGATCAATCGGATCTTGAATAGTTCAGGTCATACGGGTCGATCATGGGGGAACAGGATCGGTGTTGTGGGATTGATTTATGCGGGGATGGAAAGTGGGGTCGTGGCGGTGACTGACCGTGATGATGTCTGGAGCAGTGTGGCAGCGGGTCTTTCGACCGGAGCTGTTTGTCGGGCTGCAAGAGGGGTGAGGTCTGCTGCGGTTGCGGGTGCACTTGGCGGGTTGGCAGCTGGAGCGGTGGTTGCCGGGAAGCAAGTCCTGAAGAGATATGTCCCAATTTAGAACTCGGGAGAAAGCTGAATTCTTCTGTGAGTTCATATTTCGTTAAATCGAAAATTTTGATGGTGGTAGGATAAATCTTGGGGAAAAATTGATTATAGGTTTTGAGGAATTTAAATTCATGTAATTTGATGTGATGAATAATGGTGTGTGTGCCTGACGTTTAATGATTTTCTCAAGTTTCTTTGTTCCATATAAATCGATCAGTATTCGATCAAATATATGCTTTCTCTTTGGTCATTCTCTACTAATTGTGATAAATGGTAATTAGGAATTTCTTATTGTTAGTTGATTCTATTCTTTGTTGCTGAACTCATCAATTTTTCAAGTACTTTTGTTTGATAACACATATTCCAGCATAGGATTGGTCTCCAAGCATATGAAAATACTTAAGAAGAGATATGTTCTTCCTTGCAATATTTGTCCCTCGTATGTGTAATTTTATGTATTTTTGGTAATATGTTTGTTGTAGAAGGGGAAAAGATTCCAGGTTAGCTTTTGTTAGATGTTTTTGTCTGCACCAAAACCCTTTTTAGGTGTAATTGAAGGTCGAACTTTGTAGAAATTAAGTTGCATTCTTGTTTTCCAAATGAAGAAATGAAATGTGAGTGGAACAAGTTTCAGAATACTAAGTAAATGTTTGATATTCGACCATCAGCTGAACATAGTTTTGAGTTCCTTATTGCATTTTCTGTGTTGTAACTTCATAGCTGAAATGCTGGATACGATGTCGTGTATCGTTTACAATTGCCATGTTTTCTGGCTCGTAATGGTCAAAAGTGGTATCCCATCCCGTGCATGGTGTCCCAATGTTGTCAACACATATGTGTGTACCGTGTAAGTAGGCATTGGCATCACGACTTAGGGAATGTGCATTTGATCAGACATACACTTTGTGCGCCTAGGCACAATGCATAAACAAAGCTGGCCCGGTTGAAGTTCTTTTTAATTTATTTTATTTCAACTTTCTTCATTATATGTACCTCTACTCGTAAAAAGGGATAACATCAAACTCTCTACTTCTCAAAAATTTGAGCATTTGATAACATACATGAATTCAGTATTTGAGCATTCGACAAAATATATTGACAATAGATACACATGCAAAATATACATGTGTACACTGCATGACTTGTATCTTAGGCCATATAAAGATTTTAGTGTCTGTGCCTTGGTTATGTATTAAACCCTTGGCAACACTTTGATGTCATTTTGCTTTTCCTACTTCTAGGGTCCGGTGCTAAAGATTGGTGGTGCATTTCTAAGTAAGTGGAACTGAGATTGCACAAGCTTTAGTCTGTTTTAGTGTTTAAGGTGTAGTAATTAAAATAAATATTTAGCAGTGATTTTCCTCTTCACATTAAGTTTTGAGACCCGTTTGATTATTTGCAGCAAATGCAGTCAGCCTGTGTGAGTGCCAAGTGTTGGTTGATATTTTCTGTCTCTTGATCTATAATTGATACTAGTAATTGTTTTTGTATTTGGACTTATGGCGAGTGTTCGATACGAGTAAATCTTGTGTCTTTGAGCTAGAGTTGACGTAAGTTTTGGTACATGAGCTCGCAGTGACTGTTGAATTTGTATGTATGTCTTTTTTCTGCTCCAACTCAATGGGAAAGATTGGTGTCAATTATCGAGTTATAGACCGTATGAAAATCTAATTTAGGATCCAGTTTGAGAAGCAATATGAATAGCAGAAAACTGTTCAGGGATTAGGATTAGGTTCCAGGTGAGGGGCAGAATCAGAGTCCCTATCATGCCTGCTGTGGATCAAAGTAGAAGAAAACCCCATTTGCCAATGTCTGGGGTTTGGTGGGGACATAAAGGGCAAAATGGGAAAAAAGATCCAGACCGAACATCAAAGTCATAGCTGGAGCCTGGAAGGATAGTAATAATAAAACAAGAATGTATCTGAATGGACCTCTTTTGCTGTCTTCCTTTTCAAGGATTCTCCCTTCTTTCCACAGACTTACATAATCTCACAATGAAAAGAAATATATAATATATGTAGATGAATTATTTTTTAATATGTCAAATAGGGATGGAACATTAACTTTTTATTAGAAATACGAGTTATTAGGGGTTAGAGTATGAAATTAATTAAAAATTAAAAACTTTAAGCATGTGATTATTCTTTAACACTTCTCGTCTTAATATTTATTTACCTACAACTGAATAAAAATTTTTGTAATAAAATTTAAAATATTATCACACATCTTTTTATCTTAATAAATTTTATTAAGTTTATATAATCAAGTTAATTTGAGATCAATACAGTTAGAGGTGAAGTATTTTTTTTAAATGATTCAAAATAATATTATGATGGCATTTATGTTTGTTCATACTTTTTATATAAAATATTGAGACTATTTTGAAGCTGGTGGTGTTTTTCTGTTGCGTTGGTTTTATTATTCTAATCGTAATCTAGATCAAGTACTATAAATATTAAATTTAATGATGATTCGGTAAATTTATTTTTATCTATTGATAACGATTCTTTTCAATTTATTTTTATTTATTTATGAAGCTAAGATATAAACTTATAATAAAACATAATAATAAAACATAACTCAATGTTTTTATGCCACACCAAAAAGAATATTGAGCGTCAATCGAGTATCCAAAAAATATATAAAAAAAACTTAAACTTTAAAAATTAAATTGCCCAATATTTTTTTTGAAATATGAAATAAAACAAAGTGATAAATATTATATTTTATATAAATTCAAATCCTAATATTTATCTTAAAATGTAATTTTTTTATTTAATAAAAAAATTGGACTCCGTTGGAACAAATCCAATTATTACACAGAAAGTGGGCCAATCCTATAGTTTGATCCGAAAAAGAATAATTGTAAAAAAGAAGGGCAAATAAGGAAAAACAAGACGAGCAAAGGAAGGGGTTTTGATGGGATGCAAGAGCAGGAGTAGGCCAAGCTGAAAGGGTTATAATATAAAAACCTAAAAGAGAAACCAATCCCATTCTCTTAAGATTGGCTCTTGTTTTTGCCTTTGCTATCTATCTCTCTTTGTGCCGCCGCTTTTCAACTCCACGGCGCAGATCCGAGGAGTATCCGGTTCTCACTAAAAAAGATCTACCCTTTGCTCTCTTCCTACTTTATTCGTCTGCTTCAAGGTTGCTACTTTTCCCTTGACTCTCTTCTTATGTTTATTGCTTTCTGGTTTGGGTGTTTGTGTTTTATTGGTTTCCTGTTGAATCTATGTTTTTATTTAAATTTTCTTGGCTTTGATTTGATGTTTGTTTGGATTTGTTTTACTGTATGGGATCTGGGTTTGATCTGTTTTTCTGTTTATATTTCTGGGTTTTTGGTTTTGAGATATCAGTTTATGTACATAATTTCTGGGTTTTCTTTTGTTTAACCTTTGTAGTTTGAGTTTTCAGAGATTAGCCAGTTTGAGTCTCAGCTAGACCAACTTTGCCACTTTTGTTTATCAAAAGTAAACAAAAAACTGTTGGATTTTGAATAGGAAACAGAGTACAAAGTATTTTTGTTGTTGGTATTTTGTATATCCCAAATAGTAGAAATTTGAGAAGTTTATGGTAACCAAAGCTTTTGTTCTTTAAATAACACTCATTTCCTAGTAATCTGTTTTTTGGTCTTAAGTTATAGTTTTGAAATTCTAGCTTTTGAGTTGAAATTTTATAATTAGTCTAAGCTTGTGTAATTAACATAAACCTTTATTAGTATCAGAATGGATATATTAGTAACTGATAAGTGATGAATATGTTTTCCCTTGAGTGTCTCGAGTATATTAGAGACTAGAATGTGTTGCTAAAAATTTAGTTGCCTGTCCGTGGTTGTAATATTGGAGAGATGGGTAATGTGGTGTCTGAGTCTGATACAGGATTGTGATCAAAATACCAGATAGCCATCGCCTATTAGTATCATCTCCAGATATTAAATCAGAAGTTAATGCTTGTTCTCCACTTCTCATGGAGTGCAAGTTTGGCTCTTCTTTTACATCTTTCTCAATATTTGAAGGCATAAACCTTTATTGTATTATATGTTTTCATTGCTAACATTATATATTTTGGTCCTTATATAGTAGCCAACATCTTGATCTTTTTATTGGTATCTGTTATATTCTTAAACTGAAAGCTTAAATATGTATGCTGAACTATGTTTAATTGCTTGATTCATTCTTGCCTCTGCAGTCATGGCAGGTTTGGCACCAGAAGGATCCCAATTTGATGCTCGTCAGTATGACCAGAAAATGAACGATTTGTAAGTTCTATTGTTTGTAGATCACATTCTCTCTTTGCCAATGCTTTTCTTTTATACTTTATACACACATAATGCTATTTGCTTTTCCAATTGCTGATGCTTATGTGGTTGAAATTCACAGGCTCCAGACTGATGGGGATGATTTTTTCACAAGTTACGATGAAGTTTATGACAGTTTTGATGCGATGGGGCTCCAAGAGAACCTTCTGAGGGGTATCTATGCATATGGTATGTGGTGCATTAAATAAAAAATTATATTCTGCTTTTGTAATTACTGATATTTTTGCTTGATTGTTGCTAATTTATGCTGAAATAACCCCAATTCCCTTTTTCCAAAATAATAACCTAGGTTTTGAGAAACCCTCTGCTATCCAGCAAAGAGGAATTGTTCCATTCTGCAAGGGTCTTGATGTGATTCAGCAGGCACAATCTGGAACTGGGAAGACGGCGACTTTCTGCTCTGGAATTCTGCAGCAACTTGACTATTCTGTTGTCCAATGCCAGGCTCTGGTTTTGGCACCAACTAGGGAGTTGGCACAACAGATTGAGAAAGTGATGAGGGCACTTGGTGATTACCTTGGTGTTAAGGTCCATGCTTGTGTTGGTGGGACAAGTGTTCGTGAGGATCAACGCATACTCCAAAGTGGTGTTCATGTTGTTGTCGGTACTCCTGGTCGTGTCTTTGACATGTTGAGAAGGCAGTCTCTTCGTCCTGATTACATTAAGATGTTTGTCTTGGATGAGGCTGATGAGATGCTTTCCCGTGGTTTTAAGGACCAGGTGAGTTATTTCTTCATGTTATCTTCCCTTTTGAATGGTTTTGGTTGATATGATATGGGATCAAATGGTATGGTTCTTTTGTTGGTCGCTTGGAGGATTAGACATGTCTTTCTTGCTCTACTAATGTTCGTTATGTCTTTCAGATCTATGATATCTTCCAGTTGCTTCCAGGCAAGATTCAGGTTGGAGTGTTTTCTGCCACAATGCCACCGGAAGCCCTTGAGATTACTAGGAAATTCATGAATAAACCTGTAAGAATTTTGGTTAAGCGTGATGAGTTAACTCTTGAGGGTATCAAGCAGTTCTATGTGAATGTGGAAAGGGAAGAGTGGAAGCTTGAAACTCTCTGTGATCTTTACGAGACCCTGGCCATTACCCAGAGTGTCATTTTCGTGAACACAAGGCGCAAGGTTGACTGGTTAACCGACAAGATGCGAAGTCGTGACCACACTGTTTCTGCCACCCATGGAGACATGGACCAGAATACACGTGACATCATCATGCGAGAATTCCGCTCTGGTTCTTCTCGTGTTCTCATCACCACTGATCTCCTGGCTCGTGGTATTGACGTGCAGCAAGTCTCCCTAGTCATAAACTATGATCTGCCGACTCAACCAGAAAACTACCTCCACCGTATCGGACGAAGTGGAAGGTTCGGAAGAAAAGGTGTGGCCATCAACTTTGTGACTACAGATGACGAGAGAATGCTGTTTGACATCCAGAAATTCTACAATGTGGTTGTCGAGGAGCTTCCTTCAAACGTTGCTGATCTCCTTTGAAGAGATTACCCTTTTTGAAGATTGTTGAGGCGAGGTGGTTTTGTTGTTTTGGCAAGTCCTATTTAACTTGCCCCTTTTCTTGTTCTTTTTGCTTATCTAGTGTCTTGATTGATGTTGTTCTTAAACATATCTGACCGTTTAATGGCATGGATCCTGCACATTTGCTCCATAAAGATTGTCCAGTTTTGTCCACTCCTTTGTGGTGGGCATGTTATTTCTGGTTTTTATGCAGCAGCTAGGTTTTCTTTGAGTTGTCTGTCTGTCTGTCTTTTAGTTATATAAAAATTTTAAAATCCTTATTCTCTGCAAATCTTCAACCAAGTTGTATATCCAGTCCAACCATTAAAGTACACTGTAATTCTTACAAATAATTGATGAATTCCCTGCTCTGCAGATTTAGGACCCCACAACATCTGTACAAATTTGCTGTCAAAAGAGCAAACATTTTATGTTTTAAAATTTATCAGAAGTTAACCTGAAATGTTAACCATTCCACGTGGCAAATACTCATCAAGGAACGTTCAAAGTTGGTTTTTAACTGCTCCATAATGTGCAGCCTCAACTGTCTTGTATTGTGCGAGTCTTTAAGCAGAAAATGTCACATGTCACTCATTCATGTCTTCACAATAATCAACAACTACACATTTATTTCTTCTTCCCCCATTGCTTAAAACCTTCATCCTTGAGCAATCTTTGTCTACAATTTTCTTTTATTTACTTTGATGGAGCAGTTCAGATCCAAATCATACAAGGATGATGGAGAAAAGCAGATTGAAAGTTACAATGGAAGTGAGGGAGCTGGAGGAGGTACAAGGAACATGCAAGACCTGAGGTCTTACAGTGCAAATTCTGCTCAAGAAAACCAGCTTGGGAAGGAAATTAAGGTGACGAAAAGCAAAAGCTCATTCGGGTCTTGTTCAAAAAGCTGGAGTTTTACTGATCCTGAGCTGCAGAGGAAGAAAAGGGTTGCTAGCTACAAGGTTTATGCAGTTGAAGGCAAGATGAAAGGGTCTTTGAGGAAGAGTTTCAGGTGGATCAAAGACACCTACACCCAAGTTGTCTACGGTAGTCACTGATCCATGGCCATGGACAACCTCTTGGTTTTTTTTTCTGTTCTTTTTGTTTTGTTTTGTTTAGAGGTTTGTGTTTTACTATGTTGGAGAATGATGCATAATTAGGTGAAAAGGTTTGCCTTTTTATATAATAATCTTGAATCTGATATTTCCATGAATTATGGAATGTGGACAATGGTGTTTCTTGGTACAACAAGGTCTTCCGCAAAATCATACAACATGAATTTTCTGCATTTGAATGAACATGTTATTGACTTCTTAGATTGTTACTGATATTGTGATGGTATTATTAGTTTAAGCTTAGTTCATAGGTTATGGAGCTATGTTGAAACATTGAAACAAGAGCAACATTTTCAAGATCAGACACTAATATGAAAAGAACAGTATCTGTCTGTTGTTTCATCAACTGTTCTAATGGAGCTTAATAACTATAGAGATTACATGCAATTGTATTTATTGACGGTCCATAAACCACCAAATTTAGCTTGATTTTCTTTTTCAAGCTAAAACAGACATTTATGGGCAATCTCTCAATATGATCTCTATTCTTACCTAAACAGATGGCCATTGATGTTCAGCTTGACTGATGTTTGTACTCACCACACAAGCTGCTGGTTCATAATCCAACATATTATTACCAGAAAATTATATGTTGATTCATAGCTTCTGAATTTCCACCACCTAACAATTCACAATCAATACGCTTGAGGATGAAATAACTGGACCAGAGATCAAACGGGTGTAACCTCGATTCTCTCGAATAAGAAGGTTATGTCCAAACGTCCAACTGCATATGCAGTTTTTTTATACTCAGACAAGTTAGATGCTGCTGGTTCATAGTCCAACATATTATTACCAGAAAATTAAATGTTGATTCATAGCTTCTGAATTGCCACCACCTAACAATTCACAATCAACATACTTGAGGATGAAATAACCGGACCAGAGATCAAACTGGTGTAACCTCGATTCTCTCGAATACGAAGGTTAGGTCCAAACGTCCAACTGCATATGCAGTTTTTTTACTTAGACAACAAGTTAGATGCTGCTGTTTAGTACATATAATTGTATCGAATGGACTCTAGCAACATCAAGATAAAGCATTTCAAAGTTCAAACTTCAAGCAGAAAGGGGAGAGGTTAGAAAATCGGACAAAGACGAGCTGTTTGTCAAACACAAGAATCAAATTCTACAATGCAAACAAGGAATCTCGCATATCATATCATTCGAACGAGCAAAGTAAAGGCAATTAAACATCATACAAAGATTATAAATCTAACTTGTTCGATACAATCCTCGAAGTAGAATTCTAAACCCACCTCGTATTGATGAAGATGACTACGATCCCTTAGATTCCTTCTTGGGATGAATTGCTCCAACAATGGCCTCCACTTCTTCTTTCACTCTTTCAAACACACTAGGGGCTTTAACATCATCGACGGCGGTGTCCTCGTCGATATCATCGCTCCTTCCATGCGTTTCTCTGTGGTGGTGTGGCTTTTTATCATCATTGTGGTGGACTAGAGCCTCGATTTCTTCCTTAGCTCTCTCAAATACATTAGGGGCTTTAACATCTTTTTCTTCTATATCAAAATCAGCATATATATATATATATATCAAATTGTCAGTTCAAATCACCTCAGAAGCTAGAATGAACAACCCTAAATCATGCAAGAAACAGAGTCTCCATTTGTTTTCATGGAACATTTACAATACCCTTCAGAAAGGTAAGATTTTTTTTTCCAACAGAAGAAAACCCTTTTTTTTCTCTAAAAAAGGATGAATCTTTACAGATCAAAAGTATAAATTAACCCAAAATTTCCCAACAATCAGGCATGCCAAGTTTAATTATAAGCAAAATAAATCAGAAAAGAAAAGACATGAAGTGATTAAGACCAGATCATAGTACCTGAGGGATTATGTTTTGGTTCAGACATTTGATCTTACAATGTTTCGAAACAGGAGGATGTTGACTGAGTTTTGAGTTGGAGACAGACCAGTCTGGGAACTTTTCATGTTTATCTACCTTGTGTGGGTCCCACATATTCCTGATGACGTGGTAGCATCAGATTCATTGTCTGTATCTGGTCCATTTTTAACTGTGGGTACATGACCCGATGGGTTCCCTGTGATTAAGCCTGACTAAAAGGTTAAAATGGCCAGAAATTTCACCCATATGTATCCATTCGGACCAAAATTGAATCTGTGTCCAGTACATGTGCCATTGCCGTGCTCATTACGCTCATCAATATATTGCATTTGCCAGTGAAAACTTTATAATTCTAAGGTTCAAAAGAATTTTTTTTTTTTAAACTAGGGAGCCGAAGAGTAATATTACCATATTATTAATTGAAAACTAAGGACCAAAAGAACAATTTCATCAACCTAACAGGGTGTTAATATAAGCCTTGTTTCAATTTCATAATAAATGAGAATACTTCCAGTCTAAAATCCGTCGATGTGGGATTTGTGCCATTGGCATGCCGAAACCAATACTTTATTTTAGTTCCAACTTCCAATAACTCCGGCGGATGTTGGAAAGTTCCGACAATCTTGAAAAGGTAAAAACATGAGTTCTGTTTCTGTTCTTATCACTGATTTTGAGACTTATTTTCAACCAAAACTGATTCATCCTCGGCGTAATCAATTAACATAAAGCTAACAACTTTATTCCAGTGTAATGGAAAAAGGAAATAATGGTTTACCATTCGCCTTCATGAATCACGCCTGATGTTTTTTTTTAAAATAAATAATGTAAAGGAAGAGACGAAGTTAAGATTAGACAATATGAGAAATAAAATTGTCAAATTTTAAAATTAACAAAAATTTAACGAGTATTTAATTAAAGATTTAAAAGAATTAAGACTCAATTCGAAAAATATTCAATTTAATATGAATTAACATTAACATTACACAAAAAATTATAATGTTAAAAAGAACGAGATAAGACGTTATATTCCTTAAATAAGATCATGATTTAAATCTTGGTGTTGTGAATGAAGATATATAAATTACAAAATTTATCTCTATATTAAATATTTGTACAAACTAATTCAGATTTATTGACCGATAAATCACCGTGATTATATAAAAAAAGTAATAGCCAGTTGCTTGCAAGCTTAATATACATGTGAAAACCATGGTCCGTTATTCACGCTCATTTTCATTAGGACCATTCTTCACACAACCACCGCCATCTAGTCCTTTCTCTTGCTAAAAATATGAATTTAAGCGAAACCAAATTGTTTATCGTTTGGATCAACCTCTGTTGATTAAGTTGATTATATTTTATCTTGTTTTATTTAGGGGAAAAATTCCCATTATTTTCATTATTTTAAAATATTCTTTTATCTATTTATAGAGTAGTTTTAGTCCATTTGAAGATCAATTAGTTTTATTAGTGAAAAAAGAAGAAAAAAAAGAATACAATAAAGAGGAAGAGTTAAATTTAGTTGAGAAGTTTATAATTTACTCTAAAAACCTACACCCCTTTTTCTCTTGGGTTTTGGGACATTTTTAGTATGGGTTAGGATGTTAATATCTAATTCTTATACTTAATCTTACTTTTTTTATAATCTAAATACTTAACTTTTATAATATCATTAGTTCGTTCAAATAATTAACACGGCTAATTATTCTTGTAACACTCCTTACCCGGTTTAATAATATATGAAATGCAATATTCTTCATTTTTGCAAACTATTTTCTTTCCCTATTCTATGAAATAAATGCATATTCGCACTTTTAACCGATAAAGTATATTATATTCTTAAACAAAGAATTCAGATTCAAAGGAGACAATATTATTAAAAGGAGCAATTATGAATCTTAAACATGAACAGTAAAAAGAATGTAATAAAAATCGGGATAAAAATAATGTTTATCTAAAATATAACCCTAAGACTCTCCCTTTTCTGGACCAATCCCTACTTGTGCATGAACTACTTTGTCTGGTCTTCCTTGTGAAACATGTTTGGACTCATCCTAAGTATTTAATGTTAGATAAGGCGTTGTTTTCACAAATAATTTATATTACAAATTAGCCAAAATGTTGACATCTCAGCATATTATGTAATACTAATTATGAACTAAAATGAAGATTAAGTCTTGTAATTAAGATTGTGTCCGTACTATAATTGTAGCCAAATTGGTAATAAAGTTGGATTATGTTAATCATTAGAAAGATGCCAACAAATTCCATTAAGTTTAGAATTATGCAAATAAAATCTTTGTCCCCAATTTTTGAATTAAATACTCTTTAAATTCTTGTCATTTTCAAATTTTAGACAACTTAACCCTACAATATTCCATCATGAGTATGTCTCATTATGTACTTTAGATTTATGTTTTAATTTTAATTTAATTTCTATGAACACGTTGTTTGTGTTTTATATATAAATATATATATTTAAGATTTGATCTTTATAATAATAATAAAAAAAATATTTTTCTCGTCAACTAAGTTAACCTTCCGAGATTTTTTATTCTCCAAAGGTCCTATCTTTGAAATAAGAACATATATTGTTCTTCGTAGTAAAGATAAGAACAAATATTATTCTTTGTAAAGATAAATGTCAACAACACTAACAGAAAATAAATAAGATGATGACAATGCTTTAATAAACTAATTTTATCGTAACTCATGCGTGACTTATATTGAATGATTATGAATAACTATCAATACACGAGAAATAAGCTAAAGATTTAATTTAAAGATCGAATAATAAAATAATCTAAATAAAAATCGATCATCAAAGTGGTATCGACTACAATTTTAGAAAATGAGTAAGAATATGTTTTGATATATAATATAGTTTTCATGATTCACCAATGACATTAATAATTTAGTTCAAAAAGTAAAGTTTGATTTAAGAATCTACTTTAATATATGTTTACATTTTCCATGGTAGGTTTGGCCACTCCTGTCCGAAGAAATAATAGGGTCATTCATTTTTTTACTTAGATAATTTATTGGATTCATTTATATATTAATTATTAAGTAAAAGTGAAAAGTAATCTTTTTTATTATTATAAATTCATAAGTCTAAAAGCATTGAGATTTCAATATGAAGCAAGCTTCCTTGCATCATATATTATATATTAAAATATATTATTTAAAAGTAACTATAAGTTGATCAAACAAATAAAATATTAAATCTTTAAATAAAATGAAAATTTTAATTTTAATATCATAAATAAATAAAATATATTAAAAAACTGTTTCTATAATAAAATTTTAATGATATTCGATTTAAATTAATCAAATACCAATATTTACAGACAACAATCGTTTCCAACATTGCATGGCTTTGAATCCGAAAAAAAGTGCCTTTTGCTTTTATATACTTGATTATATGCAAAGCCAACTCATAAATTTTCAACACTAAACTATTTGTCACCAGCATCGACGAAATTAAATGAGAATAGTAAAAGATAATTATTTTTTAAAAGATTTTTATTTTTTTTTTAATATTTATAATTTATCTTCTACTTCGTTCATACTTTAAAAAAATTAAAACGGTAATAACAACTTAAATATATACATATATAATTCGATGATGGGATAGTTGCCTGTTTACTGTTTCACTGATCCAATGGTGACCCACAAACAAGATCACATGAACACAATCACAACCGTCAGATCAGCTGACTTCAATCTCATCAGTAAAGCACCATTGCATATTTGCATTGCCAAACTCTCAAAAGGTTAGATCAGAAGGCAGAATATTATTCAATATATACATATATATAAGCTTTGTTACACACCATTAAGTCCAAAGTGGGACCTTGTGGAAAAACAAATGGGTCCAAAAACACTGCTTGTGTGCCACGTGTACTTAGTTAGCCCCATTATGCATCGATAAGTATAAAGACAAAGACACGAATTATCTTATCCTAATGACGAGAACGATTATTATTTCTGAAGGTCACGAGTTTGAACATCAGTATTTCCGGTGGTATTTCCGGTGGTGATAGTAAAAAGTTGAACTATTTTCTCACCCTCGGCAAGGGGTTCCTCATTATAAGCCATACAATTCCCACAGGTTTACACTGCAGATTGCCCACAGACCCTACCTGGGCCACCATTGGTAATTTGGTACAGTCCCCTACATTAAATTCACCCACATCAGTGATACAGATTCCTGAAATCCCCCTCCCATCTGGTTCAAGATTTCTCCTCGCATTTTGAAGACAAAGAAATGGGTCACCATTCATGTTGTAACAAGCAGAAGGTGAAGAGAGGACTCTGGTCACCGGAGGAAGATGAGAAACTCATAAACTACATTACAACATATGGCCATGGATGCTGGAGCTCAGTTCCTAAACTGGCAGGTTTTGTAACCTTCAACCCCCTTCCTTGTTATTTTATGATATAAACTGTACTAAAAGTTTCAAACCACTTCTGTTTTTCACATTTGATTCCTTGTTCTTGTTCCTTTTGTGTTTTTTATTTGATCGTTACAGGCCTGCAAAGATGTGGGAAGAGTTGCAGATTAAGATGGATAAATTATCTCAGACCTGATTTAAAACGTGGGAGTTTCTCTCCGCAGGAAGCAGCTCTCATCATTGAACTCCATAGTATTCTAGGCAACAGGTTCAGCAACAATTATATACATATACATACAGATATATACACATGCATACATATGGATGGATGGAGTTTTGATTATTTTTCAATATTTATGTATCATTATTTTTTGAACAGATGGGCACAAATTGCAAAGCATTTACCAGGAAGAACAGATAATGAAGTGAAGAACTTTTGGAATTCAAGTATCAAGAAAAAGCTTATTTCACATGAACATGTTCCGGCTTTGGCCTCTTTTGCTGCCGATGTTCATAATCCAAACACGTCGGAGGAAGCGGATGCCGGTTTCATCTCTCTGAATGGAAACCCTAATTTGATTCTCAGTGTTCAACAAGACCAGCTCTATCTTTCTTCCCCCACGGTTCCACTGATACAAAGTTTGGCTCATCACCATGTGGATTTCAAGTCGAACTCGAGTAGCTTTAATGTCGATTTGGTTCACCATCATTTCCCGTTGACCTCTATGCTCCTCTCACCACCACCACTACCGGCGGGGGCTAACGTGCCTTGCTTCGACCCTTCGTGGACAATGCCCTTTGCAATTCAACACGACCTCGACGATCATCGAAATCAAGACGACGTATTTGTTAGTGACAAGTTTATGAATCCGACCAATGGCTACGACAACCCCTTAATGGCTCATTCTCCGACAGTGTCCAAACTCTGTGAAATCCTCGAAGGGAACATGATCTGCAACATCCCACATACGTCGGTTTCTTTGGAGAACAATATCGACCCGCTCGTCTCAAAACTCTCGTCTTGTTTCCCGATGCCTGGTTCCGATTCGAACTATGCACATGAGATGCAGGTGACAACAAGCCATATGGAGTACAATATCGATACCATCATGACATCGATGTCTTTATCTTCATCGTCCTCGTCCTCCAGGCAGTATTTGACAAACCCTAATCTTACTTCGACCAGCTGGGAGCCTTAGTCGTGGCAGATTCATCAGTGTCTTATGGTATTATTTTCTTGATACTATTTATGTATGCATAATTTATATACATTATACATACATATATATGTATGTATATATCATATACATTTATACATTTTTCTGTTGTTGATTTTGTTTTTTTAGGAATTGCTGAGAATTCTGAAGATCAATGTGCCGACTATAACATACATAGTAACTGGTAATTATATCATTTGTTAAGGTTCCTTGTTTTTCAAGTTTTCTGGGCTGTGACTCAAGTTTTAGTTGGATTGATACTTGTAGTTTAAATACATTTAATTGCTTTATTTAGGGATTTAAGGGATTAATTATAGGTGGTTTAGATAAAAAAATTCAAATATCGTCAAAGTTTTAGTTCAATTGACATTTCCTCGTATACCCAGGGCCTGGCAGCTGGCAGAGGTAGTAAAGTGGACGTTTCACACAACTCTTGGGGCCACATCAAATATGTCCTTTAAAGCCTTTGTTACTGTCCCTTGGTTTTGGAAGTAAATAATTTGATATATGGTTGTATTTTATAATATAAAAAATTATAGGAGTATTTATTTTATGAATGATAGACAGTATATGAATTATATCAAGTTTTAGTTTTATATTATTATAACTTTAGTTTCAATTTCATATACAAGTTTTTCTATCGTATGGAGTTATATTTTTTTGTTAAAGAAATTGACATGAACCTCTTAAACCAATCAAAAATTAATGTACGATATTATTTATTTATTTATTTAAGGTTAATAGTAAAATCAGTCCTTAATATTTTATTATTTTTAATATCATCTTTGGTCTTTAAAAATAAATTTAAAAAAATAAAAATATTTGAACCAACTACTATGTGAAATGTTACACAATATTAATTTTTTTTTTTTTATTGCTTCCCCTTCCCACCAGTTTTCCCTCTTCCCTCGTTATTCAACACAATGCAGTCTGACCAGAAAGCCTTGTCGGTAGGCCACCGCTGACCGTCGTGTCAACCGACTACCGCCGTTGATCGCTTCCAGCCACAATATTAGCCACCATAGTGTAGTTTAACAAACAAACAAAAAAAACTCAAGAAATTTATTCATGGTATACGAATCGATTTCAGCTCCTAATGATATAGATGTCAGACATGAATACGAAATGAATACTTTAATAACTCCGTATTCATGTCTGAACATGCTTCGCACTCTAGATATTCAACACAAACAAGGTATCGAATTCTAGACATCTTCCATGAGGAAACAAATATATTCCTTTAGGACTAGCACTTCAAACACCATCCGAGAAATCAGACGAAATTACATGAAAACAGACCACAACAATTTGTGGAAAGTACAAGGTCAATATATGATTTAGACCAGACCAAGCCATTTCCTTGTATAAACAGCTAGAACACAGACAAACAAAACACACAGATTGATGATCTTTCAAAAACCCTTGAAAAAAAATGAGGGGAAAAAAAGCATGAAAAGAGAAAATAATAGAACAGATTTGATTGATGACTAACTTGTAATGCCTCCCTGCAGTTGTATACAATTTGACAGACTTAATAAGGTTTTCTTGGTTCTTCCCCAAAGATTTTACTGCTCCACTACCTTAAGTGCACCGGAGATCCAATCCGATGCAGCGGTTTGAATGTCAGACTCGATTTGTGGACAAAGCGATATAGGAGTTACTGCAACCTGTGATTTTATAATTTCAAGCAAGGGGGGGAAATGAAAGAAACGAATTAGGCCCTTATAGGAATCATTTAGTATTTGTATAGGTCAACTTCATGACCCTCGGAAACGGAAATCAATCCTTCGACTTTCGGTAAAACACTAGGGTTTTTAACTTACAAATCCGCTGTTAAGGGCCTTGAAATCCAAATCTTCGTCCGTATCTTCTTGTTCTTTGTTTATAAACTGCGAAATACATATATAATACCATCAATTATGATTAACTATAACAAAAAGATAAGCTATTTTACTCACTCAGTGTGAGTATTTAATATCAATGTGTCCGACATCAGTATGTAGGTTCAATTTTTTGTACGTTTTTGAATATATTTTGAAGGTTACATCCCCATACACATACATGACTATACAGAAACAAGAGTTGGAGACAAGTCCTTGAAAAATATTAATGAAATAGTTAAGCATAGCTTTTAAGCATTTTACACGACCTCATTTTATGGCAATGTTCAAATGTTGCACTGAAATTTTGTTTTTTTTATGGAAATTAAGAACTGTAGATTTCTTCTTCTTTTGACCAGAACTGTAGATTTCTTAGTTGGAATTTTACTTACCTCCAGCCGAAAGTACTTTTTCACTTTATCATCAGATTTAGCAGCCCCAACTGACTCTACCTCCACATTCTGCCTTTGCATGGTAATGCGGCGAGCAGCACCCTAAAGAAAGTAAGCATTATTGTGAGTGAATAGTGACAGATACCATACAAAGTGATTAATGTAAAGAAATGATGCAAAAATAATGGGAAAATTAAACTTACAGCAACAGATGCATCTCGGCTAAGCTGTGCCAGTTGAAGCCCGAGGCTTTGTTGATTAGACATGAAATGAGCAGCAGCAGAAGGATGCCGATTAGCTGAAACAGCAAGCCAACTTGGTGCAGATCTCCACATACTTTGCTTGGTCAATTTAAAACCCTGCCACAAACAAATACGCAAAGAAAATATTAAGGATGAGACCAGACAGTCAGAAACCAAAGAAAAACAAAAATACTGGCGGATGTTTTCTAACATCAAGAAATTCAGAACTTAATCACTCCAGAAGGATAGGCACATTGACCCTCTTTTGAACACATGAAGGAAGCATGCAGCTGATGTACGGAAATCATAGATTGTGCTTGAAGCAAAAAAAGGGATTTCATGCCAGACTGATTTTATCCAGAAATCCACTATACAGTGTTACTTGCATCAAACTAAAAGATCAAACAAATACTAAACTCTTGTGCATGTGGGTGGGTGGGTGGAAGGGGGAAGAGGACTAAAGAATTGGTTGATACGGTCATCAGGTAAGAGTGATCCCATCAGAACAAAAAAAGCAGGTAAAAATTAGCAATACAAAGATCGTAATAAGTTCATAAACGACAACAAAAGAGAATAGCAACTGTATGAAGCTTCACATTTTCCAAAACAATTTCAACCATTCAATCAGCAGCATATCTTTTAAAAGGTAAATTGCATCGAGGTGAACTTCTGATTGGACAATAAAGTATATGAACTAAAACTTCCTACCAAATTATGTATTACCATGGTTCTTTCTAGTAATGTCAATTCTATTTAAGAAGATAATGAATGACCCTCGTATGATAACTTCCGATAATCCTGCTTTAAGGAACATCCAACACAATGACATGATTTAAAAGGAATGAAACTTCACCAGTCCATTATAATTTAGGAAGTAAACCGTACTCTATTACTCTGGTCTCTAAATCTAAGAAATTGAAGGAAGAGATACAGAGCTTCCAAAAGGGCCATGATACATACAATTCCAAGATTGCCTCAACAATTTTAGCCCGGTATCAGTAGTTCTATTATATTTCTGATACAAATTCATGCTATAATGAACAACTGCATAAGAATCAATGAAACAGATTCATTCCTATAAGAAACGAGGAAAGATATTATCCACTAGCCCTATAATTTTGCCTCTCCTAATATTAGCATGACAGTCTAAAAAAGAGAACTGTCTCAACACCCACGATAAAAAAACTATCATCAACTACAATCTTCAGAGTAATGTAATATGATTTGCCTCAAAATTTTTAACACAAACAACATTTTATGAGGGTGTGTCAAGGAAGCAATGATATCCACATATTCAACTTAACATATATTATAACCATAACTTAAAGAACAAAAACAATATTATAGTAGTATCGTGTTTTAAACATGATAGAAATCAATATACATCACAACATCTCTATGAAAATCATATTTATTTATGTCCCCCAAAAAAGGAATACAAACCTTGTTTGTTGAAGGGGACGAGGGAATTTCTATATTTAGAAAGCAACTTTTGGGGAAAGCACCCTTTTCGATGTCTCTGATGGCTGCAGTTACCAAAGGTAAGCAAACATCAACCGCATCCTTAAAATCACTTTCTTGGCTTTCTTCCCTCTTCCTGTGATAGTATCCAGCAGTTGAAAGAACATTCAATTATCAAGTGAGAAGAAAAACAGTAGATACTAAATCCCATAAGAAAGGATTGTAAGTCACCAGTTCAGTGATATCGACAAAGACGGTACACCACAAATTAATGCTTCTCTAGCTCCAGCAACAACACTTGAGTAAAACCTGGTATGTTACACATTACAAATACACTAAGCATTCAAATACAAGCCAAAAAAGAATAATTGTAAAATAACAAGATAAAGAAACAATAACACATGCATGAATCCATGCAAAGCTCATTAGAAGATGAAAATTCAAAGAGAACCTTAAATGCGTCGTTCTATAATAATCAATCAAGCGGGTAGTAGTCTGATAAAGTCGAAGCAAATAGTATCATCGTGCAAGCGTGTTCAAAGACTTACATGTGATGACCGCAGCTTGATCCCCGGTTAATTCCACTAATTACCTGGATATTTTATGAAAAATATAGTAGTCAGTCAATGTTAAAAAAATCGACACTTTAATTCATTGACAACAAGATGAAAGCCAGACCAGCAGAGGCTTTGACCATGAGAACAATGCCCCAGACAATGTTAAGGATACACAATCCACAGTAGTTCCTGAAAGCAGAGAACTGTTATCAGCGCCGAAAATTACTAAAATTAACTCAAACCAACATTAAGTCCATACAAACACCAGTTTGCAAACATATTTGAAAAATAAAAAGGTGACAAATTAAGGTCCTAAATGTTCATTCTTAAAACCGAATTTCATCATAAAAATGATGGTTCTGACACTATATTCGGATCAGTATAACAATTAGATTTCATATCCTAATTCAAAGAAAATTGAGATACTTAAAATTTGGCTGGAAATTGAATTTACATAAATGCAAAATCCAATCACACCTGAAACTTCATAAGCAGTGGCACCTTCAATTTCTGATGGAGTAACAGTAATTGTCTCTCGGACAGTCACGGAATGACCCGAAACAGATTTGTCCCTAAAGCAATCCATTCAGAAACTAATAAATCACAGCAAATTACTAAATTCAATAACCAAAAAAGGCAGAAATTAAATACATTCAGACAACACATCCAAATTACTACATTTAAAAAAAGAAAAAGCAGAACAACCGAAGTTTGATGTAACCGACATTTCCAAATATGAATTAAGAAGCACACAAAACAAAAGAGTTAGTATGAGATGAAATAAAGTTCGCATAGTTGCCTGTTCCGGTAATAAAGCAAAAAATAATAAAAAAATCGAGAGGAACCAAATGAGAAAATGCAAAAATTAAACCAAAACAAAGAAGAAATCGGAAAAAAATGCAAATTTTCAAGGAAAGAAATGAAACCCACGATTGAGGGGCGCAAACATGAACATTATAGAGGCCAGTCCCGACCAAAGCTTGAACGAGATAAACAAGGCCAAGAGAATCAATCCCTTCCCCATTGGTAACCAAAACGACAGGCTTCGAGTTGTCTTTTTCATCACTAGCAGAAGTAGATGTCTCAGTAGAATCACCAACAGCCTCAGATTTCCGTTTCTCGTCTTTTTTATCGTTGCCGGAATTCCCTCCTTTTCTGCTGAGAAGAACTTCCTGCAGATTGTTAACCAAACCGGGAGGTAACATGTTTTTCTTCGTGGTCGTCATTTTTGCTTTGAATTACAGAATAATGATTGAATCAAAACCCTAAAAGAAGAATAGATTACACAAATAGATTTGGTTCAAAAGAGCCGGGAAGGAATATGGGTATATAAATAAGATTGGATGGATAGGCCGGGTCTAACCGGAGACTGAGAAACAGAGAGAAAAAAAAGTGGGATTTTACTGAAGAAATCAAAAGGCTTTTAAGATTGAGATAGAAAATTTCTGATAATAATTAAGGATTGTGGGGAAGGAACAGTGTTTTGCTTAAACGGAAGATGCAGTGTTCTTTTCCTTTTTGAACACTCAATACCATTTAATTATAAATTTGTAATAATAAGCACGAACTATCTAGCCTTATCGGTTAAATGAATATTGTTGTTTCTAGAGATTATAGGTTCGAGCAGTTGTCAGTATAGTGATCGAAAATTGTAATAAAAATGTTATTTTCTCTATACATTGTTTAAAATCAAAACTAAATACTGTTGACTTCATTAATACCGTATAAATATAATATTATAAAAAAATAATTTTTTATTATCACTATATTGAAAATTGTTTTTTTATTATAATAACATTTGACTTCAAATATTATTATAAATATGTTTAATTTGTTGTTAAAATTAAACATATTAAACCATATCTGAATATAGTATTTTATTAATATTTTTCTCTCAATATTGTACCTTGATTGGCTTTCAAGGCCACCACATGATGCGTTTCTTGGTTGTGTGGGCTTGGTATGAAGTAGGAACCATGCTATTGGCTCTTAAAAGTTTAAAAATTGTATATATGATTTAAATTTATTTATTATTAAAATTGTATTTATTTTTAAAATTTTAAAATTTTATGTAAGTTCTTGATGGAGAGGCTTAAATATAATAAACCCATATCAAATCCTAATTAATAAAAAATCTTGTTCAGTACTTTGTATTATTGTTGAACTATATGTAACTACATGTCCCATTAATTGTTTAATTTATTACATTTATAAAGCATCATCAGCTTTTACATTAAACATGTTATAACATTTATAATATTTGATACATTATCAACTGATATCTTAAGTAATAAATAATTTGATATTCTTTTAAATATATCTTAAGTTTGAGATCTTATATACGTAAAAAATCTTGTCGAAAGATTTACCCACTAAAATTTAGTGTACGACGTGGGTCGGTATGTACTATTTTTTAATATTTAATACATTGTCAATGAACATTTTTTTATTAGTCTTAAGCTAATTATAAAATTATACTTATTCATGTTTCTTTTAAATTAAAACATATCATACAAACAAAATCATTTAAATTCAAGTATATTAAGATGAACATAATTTTATTTTTAATTTAAATCACTCGTTATGTTATTTAAGAATCTCTCTCGTTTCGCTAAACTAATTATTCATGGGTTATAACAATGTTTTTATTGCATTATTTATTTCTATCCTTAGTTGGGTCGTGAGGGAGAGTTACTTGCATGACCAAGACATAGAGCTATGGGGGAATGGGGTTGCACTCATCACGTTTCCTTTATAAATACATGACCATAATTTATGCGTTGGGTTGGAAATAAAATAAATAGAATTATTATTTAATAAATATATAAAAAAATTATTATTTAATAATTTACAAATGAAACAGTGTATCAATTATTATTTTTTATATATTAAATAGAGAATTCTTTTAATATATATAATCTTTTGTAAAATAATTTTTTTGTCCCGTTAATTTTTTATATGTTAAATAGAGATTAAAAATATTAATTTTATTATCGTTCATTCAAATTTTTTAGTCATATTTTTTTCCTTTTCATAATAAATTCATAGTTATGTTTTTGCATGAAGCGGTATCTACCAATAATTATATGCGTATTTTGCAGTAAACCAGGCTAAACATGATGAATATTTTTTTAGAAATTACGGATATAAAAGTTTGGGTTAAGAGGATCGTTTCTATAATAAACTTTTATAGTTTTTTATTTAAATTAGTCGGGTTAATAGATCAGATGCGGTAATTAACCAAAAAATGTAATTGAATACTAATATTATTTTCACTTCACACAAGGACGAAGCCACATGGGGGTGGGGAGGGGCAATCGCCCCCCACCAATTTTTTTTTCACTTTTGTCCTCCTATTTAAATTTTTTTAAAAATTATTTTTTTTATAAATTTGTCCCCTACTTTTAAATATTTATGTTTTGCCCCCCTCAACCACAAATCCTAACATCGTCCCTGTTCACACATATTTATAACTCTATATTAATACAATATGTTATAATTGAATCTAAACCTAATTGGTTAATTTTTGATTTACCACCACAACCTTTTTGCAGCTCAACTTTTACCAAATATGCTCTAAACAATGGTAAAAAAAAACTTTATTTCAAACATTGGATAAAAGGCCTTTAATTCAAATTTCAGATTATTAGACCTAACAAGATCATAATCATTTCATAATTGGAGTAGGATTAAAAGCAAATTATAACTCCTATGTTAATAAGTTTATCAAATAATTCAAAAAGGGTTATTTTTTGGATCAAATAACATATACTAACAAAAGAATCAGATCGAATTGATTCTAAAATTATTTTTAAGAATAAAATTTAGAATTTATCGACATTCAGTATGTTTAATAGGATAAGACGCTAGATCTCTTAAAGCAAGACTAAGAGTTTAAACTAAAAGAAACAATTGAATTGAGAGCGACGATTTCTTAATAAAATTTTATAATATTCGATTTAAATTAATCGATATCGAATATTTCTCATTGGCTGGAAACTAATACTTTTATATGCATACTTCACCCAAAACCAGCTCTAATAAAAGAAGAAAGTACAGTTGCAGCTAAGCCTACAAGTCACCATAGATTACACTGAAGAGGACATATATATTAGATACAGATAGAGATATATAATGGAACTTAGTAGGGGTGTATTCGGTTCGGTTTCGGTTTAATTCGGTAAACTATTTAAGTAACCACCGGTTTTCGGTTTTCGGTTTTTCCACATTAACATTAATTTTTAAAAATTTGTATTTTATGTTGACAAAATAACTTTATTTTATGAATTTTAAATATTAAAAGATAAATATTTTAAGATATTTTCATAAATATTTATTAAAAACTTATTTTTTTAAGTAAAAATAAAAAACAAAAATATATTTATAATATTTTAAGTATAAAATATATATTTTTACCTTATAAAAGTAATTAAAAAATCATTAAAAAATCAAATTCGGTTAACCACGGTTCATAAATTTATGAACCATAATACCTCGGTTCGGTTCGATTTTCGGTTTTGCGGTTCACCATGCTTAGCCCTAGAACTTAGGATGCTATAAATCCATTTCCATATTTATTATGGATAAAAAATCTTAACATCAAGATTAAAATTTTAAATTTTTATTTTAAAATAATTATTAAATTAAGCAGAATATAAATATTGGCTGCATTACACTTTTAATAAAAGAATTTGAGTTTAAATATTAAAAAAATATTTTTATAAAAATAAATTTAAATCTTAAATATAAACTATAAAACGAATATATATCGTATAAAAAATTAAATTTCTCCACGGTTGTAAGGTTCCGCTGTCTGCCCTTGATTTTTGTTCTCATTCCATGTGTACGTAACGAAAAATTATTAGGTGAATCATGTTTACTACGTCATTCGTGATCTAATTAATCAGGATTGTTCATCTTAATTTTTTTTAATGTGAATTATCACCTCTTTCCTATATATAATTAGTGGGTAAACAATTATTAGTTAGTTATTTAAAGATAAACGATCTTAATTTTTTAAACCACAAATGACATAATAAACATAATTTATCTAATAATTTCTCGTACATTGAGTCTCTATATTTACTGCCCAACCACATCCTACGGTCTGTGTTTTTCTCAAATATTAATTACTCCCATGTTTTTTTACCCCCTTCCTTCCTACCCCTCGTCCAATTGGTGTCATTGCAATTACTCCCATCTTTAATGCCTTATGATCCCTTCTGACCGGTTCCATACTTGGTAGTTGAAAAACAGAAAACAATTTCATCTAGACAGGTTCATGCAATTATCGGACATGTAATAATATGGTGTATATATTCAATCACCCGTTACGCTTATTAATCGATTGATCCAAATCAAATATTAAAAAATTTCATTACGAGAATAACCCTTTTAGTGTAACATATTTTTTTATTAATAATATCAAAATTTAAAATTTTAAATTTATATAAAAAATCTATCATTGACTTATCGTGCTACACCAATTGATGGTTCGTGTAGATGTAATAATATATGTCATTCTTTAATTAAAAAACAGACAAGAAAAGGAGAAATTATATCATGGGTCAGTCTCACCATGTCATTTATGGGACGAACCAATAAAAACTGTCCACCACATTATTTTTTAATTTTCTAATTGAAGATTCGTTTCAGAAAAAATTATGACAAAAAAAATTGATAAAGTGGACAGTTTTTATTAGTTGATCCCGACTGATCCATGATATAATTTTTCCAAGAAAAGACGTGTTGGTTGACATTTGTGTAGTATGTGGTCTGAATTTTCCTCATCTTTTAGTACATAATATATATTATTTTACAGCTGTTTTCATGCACCATGTGTTATTCTTTGGTAGGATATGGCCATATTTAATGTTGGTCGCACTCGTATTTTTTATCATAATATTTTATTATGATTACGAATAATAACATATAAAATATAATTATTATAGATTGTTATTTTTTACGATAACGATTTTGGATAATGATAATATTGTGATTACAATTTTTTATTTAAATCTCTGACTGATTGAGATTGAGGTGGAAATATATTTTATAATATTTATAAAATAAAAGGTTTCAAATACTATAGTTGAAACATAATTACTTATGACATGGAAAAAGTTTGAGGTTTAGGTTGAGTGAGCTGTCAATATGGTAGATTTCGGTCCTACCGACGAAATTAATGGTATAGTGGCCTGAGAATAATTTAATTTAATTTTTTATTTTAAAATATAAAGATTTTTATTTATATTTTAGATTAATTTTTATAGTATAAATAAAAAACACCACTTATAGGTGGTGTTCTCCCTATAAATTTAATAAAAAAAATATTAAAAAAAAACGTTACCTGTAGGTGACGTTTTCCTTCAAATCGTCATGTACAGGAAGCGTTATACATGTACTGTAGTTTTTAATTTAAATTTTAAAATAAACTTTAAATATTTTATTTTTATAAATAAAAACTCTAAATAACCTAAAATTTTAAAGTTTTCGGTATCGTCGTTGTAGATCACATAAATACAACTACCTTTTTTTTCATTTTTATTTATTTCTAATACAAAATAAAACTACTTTTTCAATCATGTTATTAGTCATAGTAACAAAAGATGATATTGTTCTTTTTAAGTTCAAGAGACATAGTTTGTACATGAACATAAATTTAAATTCGAACCATTTTTAAAAAAAAATAAAAAATATATAACTAAAATGGCTCATATTGAAAAACTCTCATCCAAAATCCAATACCAACCGGTTCTACAATATGTTTATATATATATAGATGTTCGAATCTGATATATCATAAGATAAATATTATTATATTTTTTTTATGAAACCAATAACAAATTCAGAATCTCAAAAATAAAATCAAATTGTTATTGGATCAAAAAATTTGAAGATACAGACTCATTCTTTTTTAGTTTAATTCTTAATTGATTATATATTTGATAAATTTTTATATTTTTAAATTTAAATATTTATTTTAACAGAAGCCAAATTGCTATTTGACCAAATTATTATTTTTCCATCGACTAAATTACTATTCAAACTAAATTTTAAGGCAGAGGTCGTTCCCTGGCCCTCAAGAAAACTCAGTCCATGCGAAAACTAAAAAAAAATTATTATCAATATATGAAATAATTATCCAATAAATATTATATATAAAATAACTTGAAGATGTTTAAATAAAAAGAAAATGTGTCTGAGCTGGCAATGGCATAGAAATTAATTCTGATGAGAGTTTACCCCCCCTAGGGCCAAAATAAGGTCTCCTACTCCAACTGTGGCATTCATTTCACCATTAATGACTTGCACCAGCAGCTACACCAAGCTTCAGTGATCTTAAATAAAGTTGATAGCTGTATTCCTTGTTGGATGCAATGCAAGGAAACACACATTTTTATTTTTATCTCAATAATATAATATAATCTGTGCTGTATTTTCTTAGCTATAGTATATATATATATATATATACATACATACATATATATATTCATGAATCATGCATCATTGATCAGCTTTTGATTATTGAAACTAAGGGCTATATCCTATATATGTGTGTGTATATATATATATATATATATATATATATGAGTGAATAGTGATAACAGACACTCAAAACAAGGCCAACCAGTGCAAGCAACAGAGAAGGAGCTTGGTTTTCTCTGGAAGCTATTTGGGTGCTATCTGAGTTGTGTTCTTCTGCTGTAGACTTTCAATGGCTGATTCTGATGGGGCACTGAAGATTTGTATATGTTTGATTCTCTGGATTAACACACTCTCTTATCTTCAAGGTAGTTTCATCCTCTCATATCTTCAAGTTTTTCCATATATGTATGTATGTATGACGAAACAGATAGTTTAGTGATGAAATAATTGATAGCTAACATTTTTAGCGACGAAACATCGGTGTCACTAATAAGTGCATATAACAATGTGAAAATTTGCTGCTAAATTAATTCAGGTGCGAGGGATTTCTATGAATTTCGGTACCCATTCATCAAAAGGGCGAGTTCGTTGTCATCTCTGTCGTCGTTCTCGTCATCCAACACCGACGAAGTTTCATTCGACTACATAATCGTCGGAGGTGGCACGGCAGGGTGTCCATTAGCTGCAACATTGTCTAGGAACTTCAGCGTGTTGGTGTTGGAGAGAGGTGGAGTTCCATTCTCAAATGCCAATGTCTCCTTCCTCAGCAACTTCCACATCGCCTTGGCCGACATTTCGCCGAGCTCCGCCTCTCAACCGTTTGTTTCGACCGATGGCGTTATTAATGCTAGGGCTAGGGTTTTAGGTGGTGGAACTTGCATCAATGCTGGCTTTTACACCAGAGCTAATTCAGAGTATGTTAAGTTTCTTGGTTGATTGCTTTAGTTTTCCTTCTCTAATTATGTTCTTAAATTATTTTTTGAGGGGTAAAATGGAGGAAATGATGGTTTATGTACTACTCTTGACTAATTATTTTCAGTACTTATCTGAGAATGGGGTATAATATAGGGACTAATTTGTTAATAAAACCATCTTTTTTGTGCCACTTAACAAATGTGTGGATGTGGAATTTTAGTGGTCCTTTGGTATTAATTTTCTTGGTTAGGGGTTTGAATTTGAGTAGGTCAGGTCTATTTCAGATCCAAAATGGAAAGTAATGAACACTAGGACTTCATTATTTTCCCTGCACATTTTGGTCCACTTCATTATGGTTATGACTTTGGGAACCTTTCAAGAAATCATTTATTTATATCGAAACTCGATTTAAATTTATCGTTAATATCATCTTTTAAAAGTGATTGTACGAATGAACTGAATCGAGAATCGATTTTCTTTTTGCTGGTTGTTTCAGTTTCATTAAAAGAGTGGGGTGGGATGCAAGGCTAGTGAATGAATCATATCCATGGGTAGAGAGACAAATAGTTCACCAGCCGAAACTGGCACAATGGCAGCATGCTGTCAAGGATGGCCTTTTAGATGTTGGGGTCTCCCCTTATAATGGATTCACCTACGACCATATCTACGGAACTAAAGTCGGGGGCACCATTTTCGATCGATTCGGTCGTCGACATACTGCAGCCGAGCTTCTAGCTTCTGCTAACCCGAAAATGCTCACTGTTTTGGTATATGCCACGGTCCAAAATGTCTTGTTTGATGAAACGGGGAAGAGACCGAAGGCGATGGGAGTGATGTTCAAGGATGAGAATGGGAACCAACATCAAGCGTTTTTGACGAATAACCGGAGGAGCGAAGTGATTCTATCGTGCGGTGCGATCGGGACTCCTCAGTTGCTAATGCTTAGCGGTGTCGGACCGAAGGCTGAACTCGAGAGGTTGAACATTTCCAAGGTGTTGCACAATGAGTTTGTTGGCAAAGGTATGGCTGATAACCCAATGAACTCGGTCTTCGTCCCGATGACACGTCCTGTGGAACAATCTCTTATACAAACTGTTGGCATTACCAAGATGGGAGTTTACATCGAAGCTAGCAGTGGATTCGGACAGTCCCAAGATAGCATTCGTTGCCATCATGGGATATTGTCCGCGGAAATCGGGCAGCTATCGACATTACCTCCGAAGCAAAGAACGAAAGAAGCCATCGAAGCATTCGTCAAAGGAAAAAAAGACCTTCCACATGAGGCATTCAAGGGAGGTTTCATTTTAGAGAAGATTGCAATGCCCCTGTCCACAGGCCACCTCAACTTGGTCAACACAAATGTCGACGACAACCCTTCCGTTACCTTCAACTACTTCGGCCACCCTCGTGACCTACAACGATGTGTAAATGGGATCCGGATGGCTGCCAAGGTTATACAATCAGATCGGTTCACAAACTTCAGGAAATGCGATAAACCGACCATGGAGAAGCTTCTTAACATGAGTGTCAGGGCGAACATTAACCTCATACCAAAGCATACTAATGACACAAAGTCCCTAGAACAGTTCTGCAAAGACACTGTAATCACAATTTGGCATTACCATGGAGGGTGTCATGTTGGAAAAGTGGTGAACCATGACCACAGAGTTCTCGGAACCAGAAGACTCCGAATCGTCGATGGGTCCACTTTTCGTGAATCCCCTGGGACTAACCCTCAGGGCACAGTCTTGATGATGGGCAGGTACGCATTGAAAGGCACATTTAATTAGTAATACAACACATTAACTACGTACAAAAGTGGTAGGGCAAGGGTACACTTTTCTTTTCAATTTTTGCAGGTACATGGGAGTCAAGATTTTGAGACGAAGACTAGGAAAGGCTGCTCATGTGTAAGGGCCCACCGGCGTTTTTTTGTCGTCGTCGTAGCACTAGGAAATGAATGTGAAATTCATATGTAGAGAATTAACTTCATCTTTGTCTTCTGAATTGTGATGTTTATTTATATATGATGAACTGTTCTTGTGGACTTTGCTCTGCTAATGGAAACAAAGTGAGAATATTTTGTGATATTAGGCATTGCTATGTGCTTGTTGTAATGTTTTTGGTGCCATGTAATCAAAGATTTAAGGTTTCATGCTCTGTTTCTTACTGTTTTTTCTCAACTGTTTCCTAAAATTTTAACGGGACATTGGCCAAATCCGAAGCTTAAACGATTCGAACGTCTGCATATATTGCTCTCATTACTCTCATAGTCAAGTACTGGCTGAAATAACTCTGAAGCTTTCACAAAGCTCACTTGAATGTCCACTAATCTCATCCAATTCTGTGCATATCAGCTTTAATGCTCGAACAACTTTGACCATAAAAGGACGATGAGATGTTTCAGGCTGCACACACATGGATGTGATTGTTGCTACCTTCTATATGCTGTCATATGATATATCTACCAGATTTTATGGATGGATCAATGGCTGTTTCTAAACCTTCCTTGGGTGTAACAAGTGGACGAGCCCATGCAACAAGATTTTCTTTGCCCGGTGGCTGCAATAATCCCACAGGTTTCCTCCCTGACCGTAAACATTGCTTTTGACAGGAAGGTGAGTGGCTATCGCATATTCAAGAGCCAAGTAAGTAGTAACTGTAACAAATGAGATAGATTGAAACATATTTGTTCCCTTCATCCAATGCTGTTCTAGCCAAACTGAAATCGGAAGCTTTGTATGTGATCATGTTGTAGCAAAATGTTGCTGGAACTTGCTGCAGTTGGAAGACCTACAGTCCTACACAGGTTGAACATCCTGAGCTCTAAAATACTAAGATCAT
Source organism: Abelmoschus esculentus (assembly GCA_035048815.1). Lineage (NCBI taxonomy): Eukaryota > Viridiplantae > Streptophyta > Magnoliopsida > Malvales > Malvaceae > Abelmoschus > Abelmoschus esculentus. The sequence continues at coordinate 19,489,658 of JAUCBN010000015.1, read as the reverse complement.
CTATCTTATTCCTATGAACCATAAAGACTGGGGATTCCGGATAGAGAACAGACATCTTTATGAAGATCTGTAAGAAAATTGCAGGAAATAATCACATTGATGTATGATGAAATATGCAGGAAAGACCGTTAGAAAAACAATATTCAGCACTCAGCAAGAACATGTCCGCCTTCCCCTTTCCTAGTGTTCAGAAAGAAAACAAAAGTCGCACATACACACGAATCCTGCGTGTCAAAACAACACTCCAAAAACTAATCTTTCCTTCCATTGCCATCATTTTAATATATATTTACTATATGAATTTGTCACGAATATAGTTAAATACTATTAATATTAAATATTGTTATTCTTTTATTAATTATATATTAAATATTTAAATATTTTAATTTTTTAATTAATTTAATAATATTTAACAATATTCCATCTTTTATATTTATATTACATGTGTTTTAATGTTTAGACCAAGCAGGCAACCATTTTTTCTTCCCACGCCAAAACAAAACCACCTTTCCTTTTCTGTCTTCCTCCCCCACCATGACAGACAGAGTATACCCTTCATCCAAACAACCAGCCACCACCGCATACGCCCCCGCAAACCCTTCATTCCCCGCCACTAAAGCTCAACGCTACGGAGCCAACCGACCTCTGTACCGACCACAAACCAAACGCCACCGTCGATCATGCTGTTGTTCTTGTTGCCTATGGACCACCGTAGCTATCCTCGTAATCCTCCTCCTCGCCGCCATAGCAAGCGCTGTCGTATACGTCCTTTACCGTCCCCACCGACCTTATTTCACAGTCTCCTCCCTCAAAGTCTCAACCCTTAATATAACATCATCTTCAAAACTCATCACCAACATCAACCTCATCGTAGCAACCAAAAACCCGAACAAAAAGCTCGTCTACACTTACGACCCCATCACCGTATCGGTCACCACCGACGAAGGCGTCGATATAGGGGATGGCTCGTTTAGATCCTTCGTGCATGGCACTAAGAACACGACCCATTTGAAAACCGTCATAACTAGCGGCCGAAACAGCCGCGAACTCGACGATGCTTCCGCCGAGAAGTTAAAAACCGATTTGAAGAGCAAGAACGGTCTTCCATTGAAGATCAATCTGGAGACGAAAGTGAAAGCGAAGATGGGAGCTTTGAAGACGCCAAAGGTTGGGATTAAGGTTATTTGTGAAGGGATTAAAGCTAGTGCTCCAAAGGGTAAATCTGCAACGATTGCCTCAACTTCTAATGCAAAGTGTAAGGTTGATTTGAGGCTCAAGATCTGGAAATGGACTTTTTGATGAAGAAGAAAAGGTTTGATATTTAATTTTATAATTTTGTGTTAATATTATTTTTGGGTGATTATATGGTTTTTTAAATTTTGTGATTTGTTTGTAATGATAGGATATATAGAAAATAGTGATATATATTATATTTAGGATAAGATTAAATTATATAGTATAAAGTTTTTAAAATTTTATACGTTTTTAAATTATTGGATGATTAAAATAGATGACTCAATTAACAATCGTTTATACGAAGATTATCACTTTAAAAAAACAAGAAGAAAATTTGAATCATTCATTCTAATCATTCAACAATTTAGAAAAACGTATAAAATTTTAAAAAATTTATATTATATAACTTAATCTTATTTTTCATTTAGAATTTTTATTTTTTTATGCTTGAGTGACATAATATCAAACACAATTACTTGATTGTAATAATTATTTATCAATAAATATGTGTGGAATTGTTAAAAATGTATGTAATTGTAATTAACAAAAAAATATTTTTAAACAAAAGAAATATAAATTTGAATACTAAAAATAATACGAGAAATCATATTTCTGTTTTGTATACTTTTATTTAAAGATTAAGGGTTTAGTTTAGGATTTATAGTTTAAGTATTTGGATAATTAGGTTTAGAATTTAAAATTAATAATTTAAAATTTGAATTTATGACATAAATATGTAGATTTATATAAAAAAATTATACAATTTACGTATCAAAATTAAACCCAAATATTATTATTAGAGGAGACATTCAAAATAAAGTTTTTATTTTTTTTAGTAGAAATCATTTATCTCTTTCCCATGCCTTCTTTTATGTTTCTGTTTTAAATTAAAGAGTTTAGGATTAGGGGTTGTGGTTAGGGTTTAGAGAATTAGAGGTAATATGTATTTTTAAAGTATAAAGTTTATGGTTTATGATATAAAAAATAAGGGTTAAAGTTAAAATTCAATTTCTTAAAAAAATTTGAATGAGACATAGAAAAATACACGATAAAAAAACAGATGATTTTTGCCCTATTTCTTTACCTTAAATATGAAATAAATAGCTATTTTACCATATTTATAAACTTCTTACAATAATTTTTAGATTAATCAACAATTCTCTTCTATTTTCAATACTATACATTTTATCCTTTTAAGTTTTATACAACAATTCTGAGCTTTCCCTTTTTGCTATTATTTTTTTTTCGCATGCAAAAAGTAAAAATAATTAGCTATGCATGAAAAAAAGCATGTGAAAATGTCAGGCAAAAATCTAAAGTAGGAAGAAAAAAAAGGAACCTTTTTCATAATTAAATGTCTGCTTTATTGACTGAAAATATAATAATTCATTGTTTTTTCTTAAATTCCAATCTTGGTGTATTTTGAAATATATTATGTATTTAAGTATCTTTTTATAATTTAAAGTGATTATCATGTCATTATCCAATATGAGAAACGAGTTGGAAATTTATTTATCATCTTAATTAATGAATTGAAACATAAGAAAATAGAATTAATAACTCTGTATATATTAGGGTGGTAAATATATATAAATATTTATATGACATAAATAAATTATCTATAAATATAAATTACTAATAAAAATTATGGAATATTAGTGTCGGCAGGAGATTCCAAAGGAGTGTACAATTATTGAAGTTTTAGGGTCCCAGTCTAGCTGGTTGCTAGGGGGAGTCAAGCCTACTTTGAATTTTATGGAAAAAAGTGTCAATTTATTATTTTATTTGTAGGTAAATAAATATATATTTAATAATTTATTATCATTATTAAAATGACAGAACCAACTGCGTCGATGGCACAAACCTCATTTCAATTATGTGTTCAAGTTTATGCCTTTCACATGGTATCACATAACCATGTTCAACTCCATCATCATCATCATCATGTACAACTTCTTTTAAACATTGTTTCGTAGAACTCTGCTCGATGTTCATCGTTGACAATGTCGTCGTCGATTCATGTATGCCCATGAATGATCATAGTTTTCATGCAACTGATGTCGGTGTTGGTTGTTGTCGTCGTCGTTCACCTTAAACATGTTTTTTGAGCTTCTTGAACGTTCTAATAGTTCGAGTTATACGAGTTCAATGGATCCGGTGGATTGATTATGTCATACCCTAGGGTAAAATCACTCTGTTGTTGTTTGGAGGCCTGTGCTCGGCATATGGCTAATTGATGGTGAACTAGGTCGAGCTCGGCCTGGCTGTATTCGATTTTTCGTTGGAGTTCTTGTATGATCATATAACACCCTCCAACAGGGTTGTTGGCACGCACGTATGTCGGACTGGAACATGATCGGATGCGTTAGGACCGGGATGGTGCAGTTTTATGGTTTGTTTAATGGGGGAATGTTTATTTCCGTAGGAAAGGAGGCAAAATAAGAGATGGAGAGAAATGAATTGCATGAAACACAGGTTGGCATATGAAGGAACAGATAGACAAATTTCTGTCATCTGTTGCATATTTTTGGGTTGTTTATAAATTATAATGACAATCTTCTTATTTTACACACCAACTTTGATTTTTGGTTCGATTAGCTTGCTTTAAAGAGGTGACATTCGATACAATCGAGTTTGAATATCACGATCATTTCGTCTATCTTTAGATTGTCACCTCGGATTTAGACAGAAAATGGCTTGACAGCAATACATGGACAAAGTTTTATCAACCTTATTTGAACTTTCACTATCAATTTTTATGAACATTCAGTTGCCACTCCCAGGCATTGAGATTCAGTCCTATACACAACACAAGCTCCAATGGAACCAAAAAGAGAGAATGAAAAAAAAATGGCTGCATTTGAACATGATCCTATTCCAATTTTGATAAAAAGAACAGTCTAGACAAGAATTTAAGAGTTTTCGAATTGCGAAACAAAGAGATGAATATGGTCTGATTCTATGACTGCAGGTTCTCTGGATTCCGTTCGATCCTTCGGATTTGAACAGAGAACACTTGACCTGCAATGCAGCAAAACCATACAATCATCGGTACGAAAGAATCAAAGAAGAAAGGAAACCTGCAGTTTGAAAGCAGCATCAATAAATATAAGAACAGCATAAGCAAGCAATTCCATCCTAGGATAAGTGCAGAGATAACAGATTTCAGTGACAACAAACACACTATTGTGGCAGCAAAGTTCTCCAATAGACAGGTAGGTTCCCGGAGAGAAAAATACTCGTCGACATAGTCCGGTTTTCCTGCTCATTACTCGAAAACTTTGTTTTATGGAAAGATCAGTTTCGCTTCCGTTGAGCTCGTGGAACATAAATACGAGCATTTCCAGACAACAACTTCCCCTGTGCAAAACTCCAATATGCAGCTCCCTAGAACACTATAACACAATATCTATCAAGAAATAACACCCTTTTACTTATTTCTTTCACACAAACACAAAAGCAATGCATTCTTAAAACTACAGCTCATGCAAATTGCATCTTTGAATCAAAGATTGTTTACAACCAGTTCTTAGTTGAATCGTTTACATCGCAAATATTTAAGTCCAAATCATTTCGTATCCATTTTCGTACCTGTGAACTATGGTTCAGTCTTAACAAGTTCTTCAACAGTGCTTCTATACTTGGCAATCAAGTCCCTGAACGAATTATACACATTAACCCTTAGAAAAACTCAAATTGCAGACGAAAATACAAATAAAAAGCCAACTACTTACCTCCTTTGATTTATCAATTGTTCACTTTCTTCTTGCTTTTGGTATTGTCTTTCAACAGTCTATAAATCCAACATCCAAGAAGTCTTAAGTTACAGAAAGAAACACTAAAATACTATTACATTAGCACATGCTAAGAGTCAATCATCTATGTTATCCGGACTGGGTAGTATCGGATACCGGTATGCGCCAGAGCATCATATTATGTCCGAAATGTGTCACATGACATTGTCTATAGGAAAAAACTGACAATGGAGACATTTTGCAGACATTATAAAGGGCAATTTACCATGTCTTTGGTATCAAGTGATGCCCCAATGGAGTTTAAAAGCTGCTGGCACTTCTCAAAATGATTGTTCAGTTCATTAATCTTCCCAAAATCCAATCAAGAAAAGAATCAAACAATCTGCGAAATGAAAAACTAAAACCAAATTTGCAAATAAATAAATAAACCCAAACAAACCAAAGCATCAGAATGTTGGTCCCGATTTCCATTATCAATTGCATCAGCCAAATTCTCTACCAACTGCATTCCCAGAATAAAAATCAAAACTTTTTTAAAGGAATTGATTATAAACGTGGTTCAGGATTATGGGGTTAAGGGAATACACGTGATAGGTGAAAATGAGAAGCTAGTGACTGGTGATTCTGATTCTGCTGCTGTTGAGGTTGATGTTCTTGTTGTTCTTGATTCGTGGGAGTAGATACGTTACTGTGGGACGGGACGCTTGGGATCATAGTCGAGTTTCCTCCTCCAGTGTTCGGTTCCATCGGTGTGTGTTCCTTCAGTGGCGAGCTACGGCTAGCTTCCTCCCTTTGCTTAATTAATTTCCCTTTGCCGCCATTGTCGGCGAACAGTTAAAGACAGAGATATGGGCCCCCTCTCGCTACAGGCCTTTTAACTATTGTTCTCCGATTACATTCAGCCACGTGGTCTGATAGGATACGTCCGTACAAAATGATTTCCCCCCAAATATTATTTTCTCAAGAACTGATTTTAAGTAGGTTTGGGGTTCAACATATATAGGATGCAAATAAAAATTAATAAAATTTAAAATTTATTTTTTATTTAAAAATATTAAAAAATTAAAAATATTTTTATATTGATTTTTTTATTTTTTAAGTATTAATATTTATTTTGTAAGTGTCAATAATTTATTTTTGATAAATTTTCAGTTTAAAAACCAAACGACAATATTATCAAGAAGTTTAATATTTTTAATTTAATAATTAATTCCGAAAGTTATAACCTTTTAGCCGCACCCTAAACATAACGTACATTAGACTATAATTTATACTTATATTCATGTATTATGCACATTAAAATTTGTATAAATTAAAAATATTTAACTATTTATTAGGTGTAAAAAATTCAACTGTAAGTATATGTCATAGAAATAATATTCTGAATCACTAATTATCTTGATTCAAAACATCAATTTTGTAAAAGATAAAATCATATTTTTTTTTAATAAAATAAAACCGGAGAATGCGAGTCCAACAAGAAATTTAACATTATGAAGGATTCTGCAAAATGCACCCCCAGAATAAATGTTATATGATGTTAGCTCATTGAATACAGTTGAATATTTCACCTGCAGATGATGGTATACGGAGTTGCACTGGTAAGTCGGCAACGGAATAAAATAAAGAGCCTAGAGCGCTACCGGTACACGCAATCCATCGTAGCTAAGTTGAACGTCGAGACCCTCGGTTTCCTTCAGGTTTTCCAGGTATTCACTCACTTTTTCATGGTCCATTAGGTGCATCATGCCTTCATAAAACCACAACAGTAAAAGCATGGAATTATAAAAAATTAATCCTAAATGGATGGAGTAGAGTTGCAGTGACAAAGGCCTGAAACTATGGAGATACCTGTAAAGAGTGTCCTCTTCGGTTTAATCTTCCGTACTTCCTCCAATGCCTGAAGATAGAATACGAGAAACAGAAGTGTAAGTTTCCGAATTTTAAGGGTGTAAGTTTCTTACCAGACGATGTACAGGCAAATACCCTGGGAAGTCCAAAATGTGTTGATGATGATCGATCCGGCCTCAAAGCATCCTGAGATAACATTTTACATAAGGGATTAAGTATCTTGAAAGTGCATTCATGAAGTAGGATGTTAATTCTTGTGTGTGATGTTGACACACATACGCGTACACAAAGATTACCAGAATGAGGATTTCGCAGTTTTCCAGAAGAGGATAAGTTTCTTCGGGTATATCGCTGACATCACTGCAATGTTATTATCAGATGAATAATGCCTTGCTGAAAACAGAACGAAGAAGAAAAAAGAAAAGATGAAACGTAAAAAAACTTCAATTGTTTTTTAACACAATATTACCTGATGTAACAAATATCACCAAAACGGAAACCTAGCGAGCGGTAACCACGACCATGCCACACTGGTAAAGGGATAATCTGACACAAATTTGGACAGAGGACATAAGTTAGGACCAGAGATCATATGCTACGTATTAATGTTCAAGGGTAGCTGGTGTCTTACTTTTCATACATTTAGGCATCCCTACTTATTAAATTAATTATTAAGCTTGTTTCAGCAACAATATGTATGAATGTAGCAAAAAAATAAAAATAAAAATCAATTTAATCCTAAACTGTTCAACCGCCTTTTTTTTTTCTTTTCTTTTACGTCATAATGGTAGGAGTCAAATACATATATAATCTGTCTATAGGGTCTGGTTCACTTTTTTACATTCAAACTTACTTTAAACCCTTTATTCCGGTTACCAGAATGAATATTGTGAACAGAAATTCTCATTTGTACTAAGTGAGTAATCGATTAATCACCTGTAGATCATGAACAACAAAAGGTTCTTCACGTATGATATTGAATTGCAGCTTTGAGACTGCAGCACCCGGTATAATCACACTTGTATCTACCAAATAATAGTGAGTCTTTTGCATCACCTGAGTTTGTTAAAGAAGATATTATACAATTTCTGAGCATCAAAGAACCAGTGATAATTTTCCACTTTTTACTCATAAAAAATGGAGGATATTTCCGATAATATGGTTTATTATTACCAGACACAGCCAACACATATAGTACACGACCATCACGTATTCATACGTATTATAGCAGAAAAAGGTAGAACTGGATTTTCAGACCTCAAAATCACGCTTTGCAACATAAATTGGGATAGTTGGCTGCACGTTGTTTGTCCAATCACGTAGATCATCAAGACCTGGGGAAGCATTAAGACAAAATTCATGTTAGAAAATGTGGGTTCTATACAAAGGGGGGAAAGGGCAAAAATTAATACATCATTATAGGAATATTTATCTATTTATAGAGTAACATTAGAAAGTGTTCATGTCAGAGACCTCCAATTGCATCAGCATGAGAATGAGTAATTATAACCGCATCAATTGTTCTTATCCTGACAGAAATGCAACTAGTTACAACGGGGAAATACATGACAGTCGACATATATACCATAAGATAATCAGAATAACATTTCCTCCACTGGTCTTTGATTCTCGATGACCTTGAAGAATTGATAATAAAATCAGAAACAAACATTCTTACTAATATTTACACTCAACAGGAGCATCAAAATGAGCTCCGAAATGAGTGAATGCTTACATTATTCACAAAATCAGTACACTTTGTTTTAAAATGCTTAATGCTAGTTAAGACAGAAAAACTTAGATTCATGTCTATAACCAACAACAATAAGACGAGAAATTTAACTGCATTCCTGGACTGTAAAATGCAAACACAGTCTGATGGGAACATGAAAAAATCAAACTAGCTGGTTCATCGTGCCTACTGTATATGGGGACACATTATAATATCACAGGATTCCCAAATCAAGTTATATACACTAGTATTCTAAAGATGCATTGAAAGCAGCCACGGAATCGCATTGACGATCGTCATAATAATCTAATATCAAATATTAACTCCATATTGGTGGGAAAAGAGGCTTCAGACAAAAGGACTATTCCCATGTTATATCCAATCCATTAAAGCAGGAAAAGAATAAGATATGACAACATTTAGATCATATTTCCAAAACTAAAAATGTAATGCTACGAACACCACAAAGGCTAGAACTTCACCCTATAATGAACATACGCACTCTAGTGTTAATAGATTGACCACCATAGACAATCTAATATCTTAAGAGTTAGATATGATAACTAAAACTTTTCAGAAAGAGACTAAAAACTAACCCAAATTCTGGAAACCATCGAAGAGCACTGTGGTAGAAAAACCTACAAAACAAAGTCACAGATGAGAAACTATGCCAGATATTTTTATCTAGGGATGGAATAAGCTAGAAACAATTTCAGTAGCCATTAAGAATTAGGCAGTTTTCAGCAATTTACCATGAACAACTATAGCACTAATGAGCAAGAATCTTTGACTGCTTTAATTCTCTACTTGAGGGAAAAACAAAATACATGCACCAAAGTTTGGAAAGGTTATTTACCCCAATTTAGGTATAGTTAACCTATAATGCTTTTTCACTTGAAAGCTTCTATTGAGTCAAAAGCACTTTATTTTGAAATTTTCCTTTTTATATGTTAACTGTAACAATTTTGAAGTAGTAGCAGTCAAATTCCAGCATTTGAAATAATTGTAAGAACAGTACACAATCTGGAGCCAAATGGAATCTATTTAGAGCACAAATTCTCCAGAATTGATAGAATATTAGAATTTCAATTATAGCTTTTACAACTAACTTCAAAAGGAACACTTGTTTTCATTGAAGTAACCTTCACTTACTTGCCAGCATCTATTAGAATGTTGCATCTTCCAGAAGGTTTAGAATAACGGACAAGTAAGCCTGTATTACGTCTCTGGTTTTTGTTACCAGGCTCTGCTGCTTTGGTGCAAACCTGTAAAAACCAGAAATCATTCTGTCTACAAACACAAAGAAAGCAAGGGAAAGCTGCTTATGATTGTGAGATCAGTTTAGATGGCCAGTATACCGGGCACTTCTTTACAGGGTCAGTTAGGCAGCTAACTCGAGGAATGCCTTCACTAGTTCCTGTACCTATAAAAATGATCTCCGATTGCTCCGTAGGCGACTTTTCGCTAATACCCCCGGTAGCAAAACCTGGATTCAAGGCACTACCACTAAGAATAACTAATCTATAACATGCCAAGCAATAGAAAATTATGATCATTATAGCCTTATCAGCTCTATCACTAAGAATAACTAATCTATTACCAAATATTCGAGTAAGAGATCCACCATTCTTCCTCATTGTCACTCTACACAATCTAAACAAAATAGTACCACATTGACCAATTGTCCAAATGAGCCTAAATTTGAATCTAAATTCAAAGGAACCCAAGATACCTTATTCCCTACAAATAACATCAATCTTAAGAAAATAACAAATCCCATCTTATTACAAACAAAACCAATGAAAATTCAATGAAAATAACTAATACCCAGAAAAGATAACCAATGATTTAATTGAACATTAATCCCAGAAACGTAAAACAAATTCTAAGAAGAACCTGGCACAATAAAAAAGAAAGAGTAGAGATTAGTCAGAAAATAACGTACTAGATTGAAGGCAAGCTCGAAGAAACCTATTGAATATAAATAACCCATTCCTTGGAAATGAAATTGAAGAGCTTTGTATTGATATTTGGCGTTTGTAAGGAGCAAAACTCGTTAAAGAAGGCGTGGATCGAACTGTGCCAAGAAATGGAACCATTGACAAAGCTACCATTTCTCTTGTACTTTAAAAATTCAACCTTTTTTTTCCTCTTTTCTAGTAAAGCTTCGGAAATGGGGAAAAAACAAAATTAAATGCGCTTTTCAAAATGAAAGGTGAAAAAAGTTGGGTTTATTTTTTCCTGTTTGGAGTTGGACAGGATTGGCCGCCTGAACAAGACGAAGGAAAATATATATTGCGGTATTGCCCAAAAGTTAACCAATATTATTAGAAGTGATGTAATAATATCACTAAACATATATATAATAGAATTATAAATAGTTTAATAATTTAAAAAATATTATTAAAAATAATTTTTTAATGTCCCTTTGAATTATTTTAAATAGTTGTCTAATGTAGTGTAATAATTATCTGATTTTTTAAATTCTGTATTTTAATAATTAATATTCAATAAATTTATTAAAATAAAATATTAGATCTTTTAAAAACTTTTTTTAAAAGTTTTGTTAAAAATGTTATGAAAAATGAAATGATTGAAAATAGTTGAGGTACCCCATGTAAAAGGAGTACGAGACAATGGATGGCTAGGCTTAGCCGATCGAAATCTGTGGACCAAGTTAGCTTCATTTGCTAGTTTTTTTCATCGTTGCCTGCATGCATGGGTTTTGAAGGCAACTCACTAACTTTAGAAAACGATTACTAATGGAACAAGGCTGAGATCATTTCCTTGTTTGCTTCTTCAAAAGAAAAGCCATGAATTCAACGTAATAAATTCATTATCTCTTGTGTAGTGTTGCATGAGACACCATTTTTCGAAGCTTTATTAATAGTGAAACCAATCTAAAGAGCAGAAAAAGAGTGGTAAAATGGCTACGAAATGGAAGATTTTCATGTTTGCTTTTTGGCTTATGGTATCAAGTGCTCATTCCTTCTATCTCCCTGGTGTTGCTCCTCGGGATTTTCAAAGGGTACCCTCTTTCTCTCTCTCTTCCCCTTTCCGGGTTTATAATTATATTGGATTGTCTTTTATAATGTTTTGTGTTGATTTTCCATTTGAGTTCTTGTTCTTTTTGTTGTTGCTGCTGCTGATGGGGATTGTGGGGTTTTATGGTTTGATCTTAATGTGTTCTTTATACCTTTGGATGTAGATTTTATTTTTCATTTCACTGTAATTGTGTTAAATGTTTTTGGTTTTGATTCTGAAACAAAGCTATTATATTTAACAACTGAATCATCTTCTTTCCCCTTGAACAATATGACAATGATCTGGTTTTAGATTCATAGTGGAATTCACTTTGCATGGATCAGATTATATTGTTTCAGTTCTGTCAATATATATATATATATATATATATTGGTTATGTTTTTTGTATCCTTTTGTTGTTATTAATTGTATTAGGCCTTAAATTGTCATCCTTTTTTCACTGTGAACAGGGTGATCCCCTGTATGTTAAGGTGAACAAACTGTCCTCTACAAAGACACAACTACCATATGACCATTACTACTTAGACTACTGTAAACCAGACAAGATTGTGAACAATGCTGAAAATTTGGGGGAGGTGCTACGTGGTGACCGCATAGAGAATTCCGTCTACACCGTGAGCATCTGTTATCTTTTGTGGTGTATTTGGTGTTGGAGAAATGTGATGTTCAATGGAAAGCTTAATAAATTCTATCTGTAATTTTTTTTTTTTTTTTTTATAATGCAATCTGTAATTCCTTTTTTTTTTTTGTTTTGTTTATAATGCATTTTGCTTTAGTTTGAAATGAGGGAGGACCAGCCTTGCAAAGTAGTCTGTCGAAAAAAACTCAATGCTGAATCTGCAAAGAAATTCAAGGAAAAAATCGATGACGAATATCGAGTTAATATGTAAGTAACAAATATGATGCCTGTGATTTATGTTTCCTTGTTCCTTGACTGCTACTCTCCTTCCTCTCCTTTGGTTGCTAATAAGTTTGTGGTGTGGTGCCTATTTATACTGAACTTTCTGAAATCGATGCATAGGATTCTCGACAATCTTCCGGTCGCTGTTCTTAGACAAAGGAGAGACAGGAGTCAGTCGACAACATATGAACATGGTTTCCGTGTTGGATTCAAAGGGAATTATGCTGGGGTATGGTCAGGGAACCTAGTATTGTTTTCAAAGTTTTATGTGTTATTTACTTTAATTGCAACTGTTATGCTTTTACAGAACAAGGAGGAGAAGTATTTTATCAACAACCACTTGAGCTTCAGAGTTATGTTTCACAGGGATACCGAGACTGATGCTACTCGAATTGTTGGGTTTGAGGTTACCCCAAACAGGTTTCTACCATTTTCTTGACTTTATTGTCCATTGTCCATGTTTTTTTTAAGTCAAACTTAGTTGATTTGTAGATTTTGTGGATTTTCCATAAGCATTGTTACAATGTAAGCTTTCTGTATAATATTGCTAGAAACATGTTCTTGCTTGTGTCATTGTTGTTCGTTTTTCGACTTTCATTAACAGCATTAATCATGAATACAAAGAATGGGATGAGAAGAATCCCCAGATAGCAACATGCAATAAGGACACCAAATATCTAACTCAAGGTAGTACTGTTCCACAAGAAGTTGACATTGGCAAGGAGATTGTGTTTACATATGATGCAACTTTCAAGGTATTTGCCTTTCCTTTTCCTTTCTTGTCATTGTTTTCTAATGGCTCATCGTATTCCCAATTTTTTTGGTGCGTGCCGGACCAGAAGGACCACTAGTTTTCAGTTCAACAGGCCTTAGTGTATAGGTTAACACATGGTTTGTTGCAGGAGAGTGATATCAAATGGGCTTCTCGCTGGGACACGTACCTTCTAATGAATGACGATCAGATCCACTGGTTCTCCATAGTAAACTCGCTGATGATTGTTCTCTTCCTCTCCGGCATGCTAGCCGTGATCATGATGAGAACGTTGTACAGAGATATCTCAAATTATAATCAGTTGGAAACCCAAGATGAGGCACAGGAAGAAACAGGATGGAAACTAGTCCATGCGGACGTCTTTCGAGCTCCGATTAACTATGATTTACTCTGTGTTTACGTTGGTACAGGCGTCCAGATCTTTTCAATGACCCTTGTGACGATGATCTTTGCAATGCTGGGTTTCCTATCTCCTTCCAACCGCGGAGGGCTTATGACTGCTATGGTTCTCTTGTGGGTTTTCATGGGACTATTTGCTGGTTACTCTTCAGCACGTTTATACAAAATGTTTAAGGGCACAGAGTGGAAGAGAAATACTTTGGAAACTGCAGTTATGTTTCCCAGCATCCTCTTTGTTGTGTTCTTTGTGCTGAATGGACTAATTTGGGGAGAGCAATCTTCTGGCGCAGTGCCGTTTGGGACAATGCTTGCTCTTGTTTTCTTATGGTTTGGTATATCGGTTCCATTAGTCTTTGTCGGAAGTTACTTCGGTTTCAGAAGGCCGGCCATTGAAGACCCTGTGAAGACCAACAAGATTCCCAAGCAGATACCGGAGCAGTCATGGTATATGAAGCCAATCTTCTCTATACTCATCGGAGGCATTCTTCCATTCGGGGCTGTTTTTATCGAGCTCTTCTTCATCTTGACGTCGATATGGCTGAACCAGTTCTACTACATCTATGGTTCCTCTTCATAGTGTTCATTATTCTAATAATCACTTGCGCCGAGATAACAATTGTGCTATGCTACTTCCAGTTGTGCAGTGAAGACTATCATTGGTGGTGGAGATCTTACTTGACCGCCGGCTCTTCGGCGCTTTTCCTTTTCGTATACTCGATTTTCTACTTCTTCACCCAAGTTGGAGATTACTAAGCTGATCTCAGGCATCCTCTACTTCGGTTACATGGTAATTATATCATATGCATTTTTTGTCCTGACAGGTACAGTTGGCTTCTATGCTTGCTTCTGGTTTGTTAGGAAGATTTACTCATCCGTGAAAATCGACTAATGACTTACGGAAGACTTGGCTCGACTCGACTCGTTAATTTTTCAACACGGTTAAAGGTTCATGTTCTGTTAACTCTCAAGTAGTCTCTGCACCAAAACAGTTAGGAATTTGAGAATTCATTAAGCTCCAATTGTTTCTTATTTAGCATTGATGCATGTTCATGACACTTAATAGAGAATTAGTGTAGAAATGTCCTAGTACAATTACAAGTAAGATCAATTCTGTGATTTGTTTCGGATTGTTGAATTCCATCAAATGCAAAAGTTTTATTTTAAAATTATATGGAAAAGAATCTCGGAAGTCGGAACTGAGTTCACCGACCGGTGGAGGCGAATAGAATAGGGGTTAAAAAGCTTAACCTAAATATCATCATACATGTAGAAGCATGTCTAAATCAGCTTTTTGCACCCATGAATGACAGAAAAAAAATGAAGTTAAGCAGTGTTGTGAGATTTAGCTTTCAGTGCTTCGATAACTGCCGAAAAATCCTCGTCGCTAAGGCCATATGATTTTGCAACCTTGTACAGTTCATTTGCTGCAGCTGCGATAGGAGTGGACTGGGAAACAGATTCTGCTAATCCCAAAGCAAGTCTAAGGTCCTGTGTCACCATTAGTTTCTGTTAAAATATGAACCGATAATGGCGTTGCTCGAAAATGTTGATTGCTCGGGTAAGTTACAAACCTTCTGTTGATGCTTTAAGGGAAAGGCTGTAGGATATTGGGATTTAACCATTGATGGACCCTTGACCGAGTACATTGGTGCACTAATGGCACCCTGTGAAACCACCTGCCATACCACAAGATGCTGTGAAAAGAGGGAAAAAAAGAAAGAACAATCAATCATTCGATCAATTCATGCATTCTGGTTTCAGGGAATACCTCGACTAGAACATTTGGATCGAGCCCTACTTTCTTGCTAAGAAGTAATCCTTCAGAAAACGATGCCATCATACTAAAAGTTGCAAAAGAAAATCAATAGTCACTACTAGCATCCGGGGAAAAAAGACTACAAGTTAAAAAATAGAACTATGCAGAACCTTCCCATAATCATGTTAACGACAAGTTTCATAGCAGCTCCATTTCCAACCTCCCCGAGGTAAAATCTTGACTGGGGAAGAAACACATAATAAAAATCACTCGACTGTTAATTCAATAAACAGGAATTCAGAAATACGTGTAACAAATGTGCGTTCGTGATAGAGAAGACGATTACCTTGCCCAATATGTCCAAGAGTAAAGCAACTGAATCATATAATGCTTTGTCACCTGAAAGATAAAGCTATGGCCTCAGTGACTGGCTTAAAAAGATTATATTCTGAACACGGTTAAACAGTTATATAACACTCGAGCATCATATCTAGCGTACTAAAAGCTGAAGCAAAACATTTTACCCGCTGTCAGGAATATTAGTTGTCCATCTTCTGCGGGCTTTTTTGAACCTGAAACCGGAGCCTGAAAAGGAGGCAAATGAAGCTTGGTTAACTGACATTCTAACATGATCAAAGTATCAAAGCATACTCAATTTATTGTGGTAGGAATGAGTTGCAAGTATTTTAGAAAATGACAAGCCTGACTGCAACTTTTACCTCCAGAAATAATGCCCCGGTTGCTTTGATATGTCCATTGATTAATTTAGCTGTGGCAACATCAACGGTTGAAACGTCTACATAGCTGTTAATGAAAATGCAATTCCTTTCGTTATAAATTCAAGTCCGGGAACCTTTCGACTAACTAAACGAAGCAGGCACTGACACTATATTAACAATTAAAAATCTTGACGGAAAATGCTTTCAAATGAGAACAAGAGAGAAATGTTACCCTTTTCCCGGACCCATTCCACTAACGGCTCCGTTCTTCCCACAGGCAACATCAATCTAGTACAAAGAAACAATGAGTTGTCAGTTCTTAAAAATAGCTCAAGAAAAACAAATATAACAATGGAATTTATAACAGTAACATACGCACTGCACTTTCAGGATCGGCAAGCATAGCAAACGTGACATCACTGTTCGCAGCTACTTCCTCCGGAGAGGATCCATGTCTGCACCCCAAAAAAATACCTCTTATTCAATAATGTAAAGATTAAATCCAGTTATCTTGGAAAGCTCTAGTCAAAAACAGCATCAATAACAACGCAAAGTTTTGAAAAAAGAGAGAGAAAAAGCTAGATCACAAGAAGAAACATACGAGAATAGACAAACCACAATTGTATCCACTAAGGAAATATAAAGCAGTTATCTTGCTAGGGAAGTGAGTGACCCTCTAAGCACATCTACCAACAGTTATATGGTGACGGATTCCTTAACAGCATCGGCATGGTAATGCCATGAAAAACTAATTTCACAGCCGATTTATTCACAACTTACTTTGCACCAAGGCTGATGAGAGGATCACATTTGCTTTTTGTTCTGTTCCATACCGTGACATCACATCTGCAACATACACATCAGATGATTAAGCTCTAAACACATCAACT
Source organism: Abelmoschus esculentus (assembly GCA_035048815.1). Taxonomy (NCBI): domain Eukaryota; kingdom Viridiplantae; phylum Streptophyta; class Magnoliopsida; order Malvales; family Malvaceae; genus Abelmoschus; species Abelmoschus esculentus. Next base: position 19,472,602 of record JAUCBN010000015.1, on the reverse strand, counting down.
TCAGAGTTGGGGCACCTTTGGTGCTTAAGAAAGGTAAATCATTTTCCCACTCAAATTGATGCTAAAGACTTATGTCAAGGAAAGAGAGAACACTGTCACAAGGGAATAAAACATAGGATCCATCAGTCGCTGTTGTGAATGGAAGCAGCATCTTTTAAGACCCAAATTTCATTTCAGTTTGATGATTCTGTCAGTACTTTAAGAAGAGAAAACAATCCATACCCAGCTTTTATGAGATTCTGTGCCATTGGTGATCCCATAATTCCAAGACCCAGAAAGCCAACTCGGCCTGTAAATTTATCTGTTACATTGAGCATAAGCCTTGTAAGAGTTAGATAAGCACTTAGTGGCAATTGTACCTTATGCAGATTTAAATTTAGTGAGAAAATGAGAATTCTTTGGACCTGAATCCAACACAATTCTCCAGACCATTACCACATATCCATGAATTTCAATTTCCAAAAAAATCCTCAAGGTTTTTACTTTTCCTTGTTGCAAAGTCACCCAACAGTTTTCTACTGCATTTTGTATAAGAAATCTATATCTCTAAGCACTTATGGAAAAGGGCAAATCAACTTATCCATGAAAGAATTGAACAAATCATACAAAAAAATGAAAACAAGTAAAGGGGCACCTTGGAATGAAGCATCAGTGGCCTGAGAAGAGTACACCTTGAAAGAACGAGAAAACTGAGGATTTGAAGAGAAAGAAGAAATGGGTTTATCTTTGAAGTTGGCGGAAATACTAGGGCAGAAGGTTGAGCACAATGCCATGGCTGTTGAAGATAACTTGTCGATGTTGTTTGTGTGCTTAGCCAGGAAACTGAAAAGGATGCCTTGGTATATGTAAACTGTTATGCAAAGCTCGCATTTCAATGCAATGCGTTGCTTTTGTCTGCAAGTGTTCGGATAAACCGATAAAGAATTAGAGATCAGCTGACACCTGTGCTCTGAAAATAAATTAAAGGTAGGGTTTTTCTAAGGGAAAGTTAAAAAACGGTTATATCAAATTTATTATAAAAATTTTAATATTAATTTTAGTATATTTCAAAAAAAATTATATTTTTTAAATTTAGTATATACCTAAAACTTTATATTTTTTTATAAAAAAAATTAATATATATAAAAAAAATAATATCAAAATTTTTATAATATTTATAAGAAATTCAATATAATTATTTTTTAAACTCGATATATCCTAAAACTATCCATTAGAGATAGTCTTTCTATTAATTAGAATTTTCATATTAAAAATGTTATGTTCGATTTTATAGTTTATATTTAAAATTCATAATCATTATATTTTTTTAAAAAATATCTTAAATTTTATTTAAAATATTTACTAGTTAAATTACTTTGTAAAAAATAACAATTACAACTAGATTTTATTAATAAAAACAATAAAATAAATCAGAATTATAATGCACCTAAGCAGAAAGATAAAGATAAAAAAATTAATTACAAAAATTTATACATAAATAAACAATATTATTTAAATATATAAAAAATAAAAAATATTCATTTGATAATGATATTCAACATCAAAAGATTTTAATAATTTTTATAAAAATTTGTTATCTATGTTCAAATTCAATTTTCCTCTTAACTATACCTCTTTTAATACCTACTTAAAGAAATAAGTTTAAGATTTACACTTTAAAATAAAGATCGTACAATTTTTTAAAATTTAATTTTTTAAATATTTATTATCTATTTTTTATCCTCTTAATAGTATCATACGATAATACTGATTAAACTAGACACCAACACAACATGAATATAGCTTATGTCAAAATCTATATAATATGATAAAAAAAATCATATAATTTCTTAAATAAGCCATTTCAATCTGCATTGCATTTATCAACTCTGTTAAACGCTAATCTTCATATGAAACAGTAATGTTGTCAAGTTCTGTATAATCTACATTAACACCATCAATATGGATGCTGGATGCAGATGTTCTGAGCTATATAATTAGAGATTTTTACTCGAACCAAAACTCCATAGATCAACTAAAGATCGAAAAATCGATGCAATATAAAGATCTCAGCAATATAAAGATCTCAGCGATGGAATAAACCGGTGCTTAGATCTCAAAAGATGGGAGTTGGCTCTGCTAGCTGAGGGATGGACTGAAGATTAAAACACAGCGTGGAATGATTTGAGAGCTTCGCCGTCTGTACTATTTAATAGCTTTCCACCGGAGAGCCTGTAAAACATAAATTTATGACGATGAATTTGCTGCAGAAACAAAAGAAACGTGATTCCAAGATACATACTACAAAAAGTGGGATGTTTTTCTCGGTCCGAGTTAGCTAAGCAAATGTTGTCGTCAGTTGGAGCTTAATCTTGATTTCCCATTTTTCTGCCTGCGGAGAACATTCGAAGAAGAAAGGTGAATGCACAAGTGGTGTACACAAAATGTAGAAACTGGAAGTTAAAAGATGAGCAACCAACCAAAACGAATCCTTCTTTTCCTGAGCTAATAACTCTTCGAAAGAGATGTCAGTGAATTCAGAATCTGCGTCTTCCATTGGCTCGCAGGACTTACCCTTTGACTCCATGCAAGTACAAACTTCTAGCATCTGGGAGACAGAGTCGGTACTCGTTAGAACCATAATAATGTCTGTTTTAATTGCAATAAGAGAGCAAACGACATTATAAACAGCTCTTTAAGTTGCAAGTGTGGAAAGGGCAAAGAAGAAACTTCCATGAAACACATTCTAAGAAAAACTGCTGAAAGAAGAGTCACGAAGAAAAACAAGCTTTATTTACACTTAAGTCCTGCTATCCTCCCTCGAAAACTAAGACTGACTACATAATTAGCAAAACTAACAATAAACAAACCATTAGAATCCAGGTCTGAATTTTACCTTTTTATAAGCCGGTGATAGTTTAAGTTGCTGTTGGAGCCAATTATAGACAAATGCATCCTCTTCTAATCTCTTCTGTTCCATTTCTAGCTTGTATATCTGAACATGCAAATCCATCCATTATTAGAGGTGAACAAAATTAACGATAATGACCAGTTCATACCAGAAGCATAAGTTTATCTCATATGGTTACTCACCTGCTGCCTTAGACGATCAAATGATGATCGATCTGCTTTGAATAGTAGAGCCCTTGTTATTGTAAACTTACGTTTGATCACCTCAGACCTGCAGTAGAATCATACCAGGGAAATTAAATAGGAAAACATTAATGATGGAAACTTGAGGCAAAGCATATAGGAACCAATGTCGATATCAAAACTCAATATTTATCTTCAAGGGAGTGAAAAAATAAATAGAAAGCAATCCAATATTATGAGAACAAACAGAACAAAAGTGGCTGAGGACTTGGAAGGGAGAAAAAAGGCAGAAAAAACTTGTTATATAGAACAAGATCGAGCGACATATTTTTCCAAAAACAATAACCACAAAGCTAAAAGCAAACAATCGAAAAGCCAAAACAAAATTTTGGATTTTCAAAACATGACAATAATTCTGAACTTACTTCTGCTGCAACTCATTCCTAGCCTCAATCAAGCAATTAGCAAAGTCTCCTACCTGCATAAGGGAGGATTGTACGTTACAATTGTGGCATATTAAACCTACTAGTAATTCCATAATTAGGTGCCAGGAAAAAAAAGGAGAGACGCGGAGAAGATAAATGAAGACACCGAGCCTAATATTTTCTTGGGAAAGTTATTTATATTTTATCCAGGTGTAAGCCTTACATAATAATTGAGACTATATGTCTTCTTGACTTTATCAAATGCCGGAAAACAAGAAAACCAGCAAGAGTTATTCTAACTTGCAATTCTAATTAAGACCATTATCTCACATTCAGCATATTTGTAACTCTATCAAAAGTTATTTAAAGCCAGTGCCTATATAGGGCAGGAAAATATCAACCTCATAGTTTGAAGATAGGCTTAACTTAATTAACGGTTAAAACAAAACCCTTGTTTGCAAGTTATGTCCAAATGTGGCAAGATTTTCTTACATGGTTTTGTAGCTTGATTCAGGCAAGAAATAACAAACTAATAAACAATTCCAAATTAGATAGTCATACCTCCCAAGCAAAGAAAAGGAATTGAACTTAAACTTTAAATTATTGCTTGAAATGAGAAAAGACTTGACCAAATTATTCCCCGGATAGCCTAAAGACAAGTTAAAGAACTAAAAAAATGCACTTAAAGATGTCTTAAACCAAGAAGCAACAATGGCACTTTCTTTAGTTTCAAGACAAACCATTTATTCAAGCAACATTCAAAAGAAGAGCCTTGAAAACTAAAATCAATAAAAACTACAAAAGATTAAGCTTTATTAGTAACAGATTAAAAAATCAAAATTTTAGGAGAAATTAAAAAAAAAAAAAAAGAGTAACCTGAGCCAATGTTAATCCTTTGTTTTCATGGCACTTAACAAGCTGATCATACTGTTGCTTGATCTTCCTCTGCGTAGCACTACTCGTTGATGTAAACGGGTACAAGCAAACAAGATCCGGCTTGACCCGAGAACCCGGATCCCCACAACTCGATTCTTCCCTCTTCTTCTTCTTATCGTCCACGGAAAAGCCACACCTCTCTTCACCATTATCTTCTTCACTTTTGGAATCCAACCTCTTCTTCTTCCCTCTTTTCTTCTTCCTCTTCGTCGTCCTCTGATCCTCACCACCCGATTCGCACCGCTCCTCATCTCGACCCGAACCGAATTGACCGACATCCCTCTTGTGCTGGTTTTCCCCATTAAATAAACCCACCCATTTTTTAGAATCGGACGGCATGATCTGAAGAAGAAGAGAATGGGGTAAATGGGTCGGGTCGTTTTCGCGGGGTTGTGGTTTTGACTCGTTCAAAAGAGCAGATCCATTATGGTGTTTTCCCTCTTCTTGTACTAGTTGTTGGTTATGGAGTTTCTTGTAGTGGAAAGAAAAGAATAAGAATATGAAGGAGAGGAAGAAAGAGAGGAGAAAGAAGAAGAGAAACATCGGGAAAGAATTAGTGCAAAGCAAACTAAAAACGAAAGGATGAAGAAAGGGAAAATTTTGTTATTTATATAATTTTCTGCTCAAAAGGTACAAACAAGAACCCTATCGGAGATGAACAAGATTTGAAGGTTTAGCCGCCATTAAAACGCGTCATCAGAATACGGAAATATACAGATAAATTGAGAGAGAGAGAGAGAGAGGAGGGAGATAAAGTGATTGATGTTTGGTTACAAGGAGGTTTATATCATATTCCTTCCTAGTACAACTTCAAACCATAGAATTCATAAGATATTTAATTTATTCGATTAATTTAGATTAAATGTTATAAAATTTTCATATAAAATAATTATTTTAATTTAACTTATTTTATTTATAATATTTAAATTTTAATATTGATAATAAATTAAATGATTCCAATAAAATAAGAATTTTGATATATCTAAGAGATTATATTTAAACAATTTATTTATATGTATTATAATACATATAAGAATAAGGTCAAAATTAAATTACGACGAGATGGGATGATTAATTTAAAAATGAGTATAGTTTTAAAATATAATTAAATCAAAAAAAATATATAAAAATTAAAATTTAGTTTTACTAAATTTATAATTAAAGTAAAATGATTAAATACCAAATTTGAGTATAGAAGAGAACCAAAATCATAATTTATCCAAATAATGATGTATGGGATGATTTTAAAACAATGAGAATTATGTGTTAAAACTTTTAAGTTTTAAAGAGAGTTTTAAAAAATCGATAAAATATTAAAGATGATTAAAAAATTATTATTTAAAATGACGCAAAAATTATCAAATAATAATTATTTTAACAAATATAAAGAAAATAAGTGGAAAAATGAAATATCACGTCATTTCAAATAAATAAAAATGATTTCTACCATTCACATCACTTCTTTTGACTAGTTATAATGTATGGACCAATTTAAAACATTCTAAAAATTTAGTGTTACAATTAAAACTTTTTATATTTTATCATAAAATTGAATGGCTAATGATGTAATTTACTCATCAAATAAATATGGGTCAAAAGGATTTTTTTTTATTGGATGACATGGTTGGAGTTGGAGAGTTCAATTAGGTGCAAAGGAGAAAATAGAAATATCGTTTTATTTTGAATTTGAAATAAGGAAAAAATAAAAACTTTAAATTGAAAATTAAGGAGTAAAAAAATAAGAGTAAAATTTTAGGGTTAAAAATAATTTTTTAAAAATTTAAAGGTGAAATTAGAAATAAATCTTTTTCAGTAATGACCATGATCTTTAATTTTTAAAAGCGAAGTCCAAAAATATACACATAATAAACGTAAGTGATCATTATAATAATTTACTCTTTTTTTCATTGTCAGATCAATAAATTGTCCATGTTTAATGACAACAAATGATTGAGTGCCAGAAATTTACACCCTGAAAACATAAGTAATTTTAATAGTAAAATATAGCATAAAACATACATAAAATTACACTATACAAGTGTATCCTAACCCTATATGTAATCTCATTCTCAAATTTCTGTGCAGGGACAAAGGTATATAAGGGTAGGGAGGGGCAATCGTCCCCTCAAAATAATTTTTTTTTAACATTTGTCTCCTTATTTAATTTTTTTTAAAATTGATTTTTTTTATAAATTTGTCCCTCTACTTCTAAACATTTATGTTTTTCCCCCTCAACCTCAAATCATGGATCCGTCCTTGTTCCTGTGTACTGAGGAAGATGTTAACCAGGTGCATGAAAGGTTAACCAACCACAGTTTTAATAAAATATAAAAAGAATCACATCTGAGATCATGAAACACATGATTTTATTATCTTCTCAAGCTGTTATTACAACAAAGCAATGGAAATATTGCTTCCCAGGAAGTACAAATATAGATCACAACTTACAATCAAATAGTAGAAACCGGAGGATTTCTTGTTTCATATATAATACCAGCACTTTGCACATGGATTCAGTATACTATCATCTCGATGTGCAGCGTCTACGAACTTCCATCGCTTCTTCGAGTTTCTGTATATCATGTTGGAACAAACATTTGTGTATATACATAAGAGTTTATTTTACAGTCATTTCACAATCTAATGAGCTTTTCTCCCAGGGGTGTGTTGTTCATTTGTACAACTTCACCAGGGCAAAGCCAAAAACAAATGGTTGCAATATTGGAAAGGAAAGTTGGATTTAGAGGAAATGATTGTTGATTCTATGTGTTTCTGATGTGTTCAGTCAGCTGCAGACAACCTCCACAGAGAGTTTTTTCATGACACTAGGACATGGGTCGCCTCCGAACATCTCGGGTGCTACCGTCACTGTGCAGAAGTTCTGTCCAACACATAGCTGAAAGCACAAAGACATGACAACGTAAACAAAAGGCATAGAGTGATCATGTCATGGATTTGTGATTTGTTATTTCATCTAAAAAAGAAGATGAAGTGATGTAAGAAAGTACCATACCCTGTTAAATGCATCATATGAGTGGTGAGCGTGACAGCTTCCTTCGCGGTAGCTTCCACAGACTCCGTTCGGAGTTCCAAAGCTGGCAAACTTCACTGCCGAGATTTTTTGCCCTGCATCACACTCTAAATGCACTTTTGGCCTGAGGGGCTTGTTGACTTTACCGGAGGCTTGCATCAGATAATTCATCAAGTTTGGTTGCCATTCATAGATATCAGCACAGATGCTGTCAGTTTCTCGGCGTACCAAAGAAATTCCATTCGGATCTCCACCCCATTCCTCAAACACAACCAACAAATTACCTGTTGGGTTGAGCCACGAACGAGGAACATGGTACCTATATATTAAATGAGCAACCACAAGTCAGTCTATGGAAAACTACTTGATTGTCAAGGAAACTGTAAGGCAGATTAGTTTGTTCTAATTACCATCTTTGAGAGGCCTCTCCACAATTAGTTCCACATTTCTTCTCATTAAATGTTCCGGCATAACTACAGACACCACAATTTCCGGAAGCTTTATATGCAGGCCAGTGCCGTCCGTTGCTCTTTCCATTTATCCAAATCTGGCCTTTGCCCATGCTACTCATATCTAAAGCCAAGGGAGAAGTTCCAGCTGGAGCATTGAAAGTTGTCTGCAAAATTAAAGAGTGTCAACAAAAGCAGACTAAAGGACACATTCAAATGCATTTTAAGCTCTACATTTTATATAAGAATGATATTGCACTAAAGATAACCGTTTTTATTAACATACGGGTCGGTTTTTTATTGAGATACGTACTTTGTACCATGTAAGTGGCTGCCTTCGGGTGACATATGACCTCTGAGCCCACTCCACTGATGAACTACCACTTACTGAATGAAGATTCAAGGCCTCTCCCTTAAGGCCAATCTGCAAGGAGATATATAACCAATCAAGTAACGAGAACATCGGGATAACCGGAGAATAAAATCTAATATGAAAAGAAAAGGACCTTGTAAGACCACTTCTGCCAAGAGAGATCTCTCCTTCCCTCATTGAGACCATTCAATGTAACCGGGCCAAGAACACCAGTATTCCATGTCTCAAAATGTGGACCAACATTCTGCATTGAAACCACAAAATCAGTAACTCATACACAATCTCCACCAGCATGAAGCTGTCATCTTAGAGTGAAAGAATGTACCGGAAGACCAACAGCAATGCTTAGAAGCGAAACTTTATTGATACCAGCTCTCAAATTAACACCTTGGCTGAATGTTAGTTTGGGGGATTCTAAACTTCCATACGAACTTCCTGGAAAATAGAATAAATATCAGGGGACAACATATTAGTTGTATTTAACAAGTAGGCACTTGAAGCGAAAATGTTACCATCGACCTGCAGCAATCTAAAAGATAAACCGAAAACAGATAAAATTTCGTATGCATATGATCTTTGTCGACTTAGTGCACTTTCTTCAAGAGTGGTCTAAAAGCAACAACTAGCCCACCTGATAGTTGACCATTGACAAAGACATGCAAAGCATGTCCAGCTGATAAGATGGTAAGAACAGGAGATTTTCCATTCCTCAAGAATCCTTCATTGGAGTTGATCTTAACACTGGGACGGAAACAAAACATAGAGAACATTAGAAAGTCGAATTGCAGGCAATAAATATGGATCATGTAAATCGAAATGAGGTATTGGTATTGACTACTTACTCTGTTGTGTACCACAAATAGTCAGTTGCATCTCTAGTTGCATTTATCTGCTCCAACAACCCAACCATCGTGAATGAACTATCAGCATCAGATGCGGTCCCTTCAGTGTATGCCTGCCAAGAGAATCCCCCATGCATGGGAACGAGAACCATTTTCTTCCGTGCAATTTGGGCTCCAACCTACGAGGAAAGGTTCTTATAAATGTTAAAATCAGAATAAAACCGATTTATAGTTCACGAAATCTTTTATTCACACCCTTGCAGTGTTATAAACAGTGTTCCTGCAGTCAGGAAGAATGCTGATAGACCAAGGAGGCAGGTTATAGTGTTTGTTCTGAAAGGCAACTGTAGCATAAGCTCTTGGGTTGTAATTTGCAAGGAAGGCAGCGCATCCTCCGGACTTATATTTGAATACATGAGCCTGTATGTTTAGAATGGCATTTATAGTAAGTTCCACCTACTAACGAATTCAGAATAGGATTAAGGTTCTCAGAAATAAGAGTCATATTGAACCTCTTGAAAGTTTCCAAGTCGCATGACGGTCGGATCTCCATTTACTAAAGCCGGTTCACAAAGCTTGATAGCTCTATGCAAATCTTTCAAATGGCCCCACTTGGGTTGCCTCTTTAGTCCTGCATTAAAAGAAGTGTTTCTCCTTCAAAACAAACTCAATGAACTAAGCCTGAGGATATCCTAATAGAACTCCATATGAATTCTAGAAAGCATAGAATGGAAGCCAATAGAAATGAGATGATGCATAGTCAACTTCAAATATGCTCCATTAACACTTTTTACACACCATATTCATCAAGAGGAGCATCATAATCATAGCTAGTAGCAATGAAAGGACCACCAGCAGTTCGGCCAAAATTTGTTCCTCCATGATACTGATAACACAAAAAGAAGCATATAAGACTCACTCTTTCGGTGATTGAACTTGGTAAATGTGAAAAAATAATTACCATATAATAATTAATGAACGATCCTCCTTTTTGTATAAACCTTGCAACTGAAAATGCCAAGTCCTCAACAGGTCTGTAAGGAACTGCCCCTCCAAACTCTGTATACCTACACCATAATAAATAAATAAAAGATCAGCTAGGAGACATCTTTAACATGAACTTGCACGGACAAACCACCGAAGATAATCTCTTGGAAAGGCAGACTTGACTTGAGCTTACCAGCCTGTCCAGGCTTCAGTCCACATCTTTGGTTTGTAGGCCTTGTTAGGAGAAAAGTAATCACAGTAGAAACCATTGCAGGTGTTTATCTGTTGGGAGAAAATAAAAGTTGACCAAATGAACACATCATCATGCATGGAATACAGGATACGACTAGCTTATTCTGATAACCAAAAAGTTCAATCAAACATCTACCGCTCATGCTTTGAGGCAATTGGATATCAACTTAGAAATACTCTACTGCTTTGACATCTTGAAGCGTTGGAAAGCATACACATTTTTCACCAACACGACAGACTATATAAGCTAAAATGGATGCAATAATAATTGGTGAAAGGAACACGACCCTCAATATATGGCCACGAAAACCAAAAGTCCAAAAGGAATAAAATAAAGACACTTTAACAGACAGGCTTATGAAAGAGAAAACTAGAGCCATGTGCAATGAGAGATAATAATTCATTTCAACCATGACCAACAAGCAAACAACACACTGGTCTCTAGGAACCCCATTAAAGAAGATTAAACTTAGTATGATATCCATTAAAACCGAATACGGAACATGACAAGAAAATGTTAAAAAGATAAAATGTACAGCATACTTACAATGGGGTCCGGTGCATCATCTTGCTTGCACATGACCCAGGGGACACCGGTCCCTAGTCCCAAAGCCATTTTAGCTGCCCAATAACTATAAGCTTTACCAGGAGCACCGAGTTCGTATTCCATGGGCCCGTATTCATTCTCAATCTGTCAAAACCAAACATTATAAAGAACACTATTTCTTAGTTCATCTTTGTATTCCAATGGATTGACAAATAAACTATGAGCAGTTTCCAGATCAAAAAATTTCCTTCTATTGTGTCTATACCTGAGATAGAATGATAGGACCCCCTTGAGACTCAAACAACCTTTCAGCTTTCATCGTATCCACAATCTTTTTTGTAAATTTTTGCATTTGAGCCTTCATATAGCAATTTAGTAAGTAAATAAAACAAATACATTGAAACTTTGGATGAACAGATGGGAATAGGCCAACCTTGAAAGGTCCATTGTTCGTTCTGAAACTGATACCAGGAACATACTTCAGCCAAACAGGAAAACCCCTGAAAAGAAAAAAAAAAAAAACATTGCTTGAACTGCACTTTATCTTGAAATTCTTTATACTTATTTAAAAATGATATTTTTAGCATTACCCAAAGTTCCACTCAGCACAGACATAAGGACCAATCCTCAGATGAACATAGAGGCCTGCTTGCTTCACTAGCTTAATAAATTTGACCAAATCATAGTTGCCTCCAAAGTAATACTACAATAACCAAATTAGAAAGAAAATCCTGAATTTTTTATGCCATTACCAAAAAAAAAAATCTCTGGAACATTTTTAAGAAAGTGAATTTTTTTTTTTCATTACTTTGCCAGGTGCAGGTTCATGGCCATTCCAAAAAACATATGTCTGAATCACATCTAGTCCTCCTTCTTTAGCCTTCTGTATAAGATCTGGCCACATCTGCCCCAAAAGCAAGTTAAATTTAGGAAAGAGCAACCCAACAAGTACATTTTTGGCGAAAATGAAAATGAGTTTACCTCAGGAGAGCTTCTTGGGTAATGAATCGATCCAGAAATGAGGATCCTTCTTTGTCCATTAATGGTGATAGCTTTATGATCATAGGAAACAGTAGCAGAAACAGAACATACCCAGTAAGCTAACAGAACAACCAGCCAAGCATACAACATTACAGGAAGCTTGGAGTTGGAATCCATAGCCATGGCCAGAAAAGAAAAGAACTTTAACAAAATGAACAAACGAGACACTCTTGTTTGCACACAAAAGCAATGCCCTTTTTTCCTGATTCTTTATCTTGTACACTTTATTCTCGAGAGAGGGGGAAAAAAAGGAAAAGGGAGAGGGAAACAAGTAAAACCAAACAGTCAGTTGTTTCTTATCATCTTATGTGCTTGTTTGTGACATTGGGATTCTGCATTCCTTTCGAACCTTAAATAATAGAAAAAAGTGTTCCTATTAACCTTTTTTCAACTTTGGGAGATGAAAAATGAAAAAAGTTTGAGTTTTTTGGTGGTGGTTTGCAGCTGCATTTAAACAGTGAAGAACTGAGGATTGAAAGTGAAATGTGTGGACCCTTTTGGCGCCTCTCAATGGCTTCACTTTTTTTGTAAACTCAGACGCGGGGAGCTTCATTCTCATGCTGCCATTGAAGGCAGGCAAGGCCATTATGATAAGTTTTAATTGAAAAACAAGGGTACAAATTACTCCTATATCTTTTTCATTTTTTTAATTAATTGAAAAAGATAATATTTTATTTTTTAAATAAAGAAAACTAAAAGTCGAGAGCTATCGTTTGATACTAATGAACATTAATCCTTTTATCTAAAACTAATAACAAAATAAAGTTTAAATATTTACTTTAATAATAAAATTTTAACGACTTAATTAAGAGAATATGTATATAATATATATCCCATTCTGTAATGGGTCCAAAATTTGGTGCAAAAGTCAAAAGATTAATTGATTTTGGAAATCAGAGAGGAAAAGAAAAGGCACCTAATTTATGTTAGGTGACTAACTAATTTTCATTATAAATATAATAGGGTGAAATTGAGAGGAATGATATTGGTTTAATTAATTATAAGTATAAATTAATATATTTTTAACGCTTGATTAAATAATTATTTTGATTATTGTTATTATTATTAAAGAATTTGACACTCATCGTTTTTTTATGGATTAAAATGATCTTTTCATGATAAAAACTATTAGTAAATTGATAATAGAAAATTTTAAAATAACTTAACATAACAACGTATCAGATGAAAAAAAAATATTTTACATTTTATATAATTTCATAAAATAATTTTGACTGATGTATCATTATGTAAAGTTAATATTTTTTTACTATATTACATGCTATTGCGGTATATATTGTCATATAAATTTATCACGTCATTTAAAGTTATTTATCATCACTTTTATACAAAATCATGTAAATTGATAAAGAAACAATGAATTTATCTGGTTCGACAAATAAAAATTAACTAAAATTAAAGCTCGAAATATGGTCTGTAGTAGATATATTTGCTTAGTTGAAGAAGATAAAGTGGGGTATAAGCCTAAAGAGGGAGAAATTATATTATGGGTAAGTCTTACCACGTCATTTGTGGGACTAACCACTAAAAATCATTCACATCATCATTTTTTTCATGTCATATATTTTTCAAAGTGAATCTTCACTCATATTTTTTGTTAATTCATTTTAAAAACAATTTTTTCAAGTGAATATTCACTTTAAAAAATATATGACATGAAAAAAAATAATGATGTTGATGAATTTTAGTGGTTGGTCTCACGGATAACGTAATAAAATTTACCCATGATATAATTTCTCCTAAAAGAGGTAACTGATAAGTTGTTTAATTTATAATTTCTTTTCTTTAATTTTTATATATATTATTTTAAATTGGCAAACCTTCAAACGAAGCAATCTCATCTCATTAGCCTAAGTATGAGATGATTAATCCCCCTGAGGGATTAATTATAAGATTAGTCCTCCAGTTTTCCATTCTTTGTACTTTTGATCTTATAGTTTCAATTTTTGTAACATGGTCATTAACCATGTTCCAAAATTTTTTAAGGAGGTCCTTATTCAATGAATTGAGTCTAATTGAGTTCAATACTTGCACAACTGACCACTTGGTCAAAAATAAGGAAGATATTGATATGAATTAAATTAAAGAATATTATATGAAAACACGAATACAAAATTTATCTCAAAAAAAAAAAATACGAAACATTTTAACTATCTTTTGATTAGATTCCAAATAAGAAAAAAAATAAAAGATTAATAGTCATTTGGTCTGACGGGATGAGTTATTGTCTCTCTTAAGTAAGGTTCGAGTTTTGAATCTTAACATTATAAATGAAGAAAACCGAACAATGATGGTCGCTTTCGATAATAAATCTATACAAAACTCGATATAAATTAATCAATTAATAAACCAAAATAGATAATTATAAAAAAAAATTGGAAATTTTAGTGGCCATGATAAATTTATAAATGTCTATCTAAAGTTATGGATGAGTATGCCACATATATTTAGTTTATCTAACCATTGAAGTCTACATCTTTCCCTCTTGTTTTTAGTGGGTCAATTTTGTGGGCCCAAAAGTGTAAATTCGTAGGCCTTAAAACTGCACGTGAACTATACTTTCCATTGATTAGGCCCTTAAATATTGTATGTCATTTATGGGACATATATTTGTATTTTTAATTTTATGATACAATATTTTAATAGAGATAAATACCACTTTAGTCATCCAATCATATTTTATCAAATAATGTGATAATTTAAGATTTTTTTTGTTAATTTGATTATTTAAATAAATCTAATAAGTGATCCCAACAGCAAATGATATTTATCTTAAGAGATTTTAATTCAAATCGATTTGTTTGTAAAATATATGCATTATTAAAGGGTTAAAAATATATATTAACAGATATTATATTATAATCACTTTAATATTATTGAGAAAAAATTTAATCAACTTTAAAGAATATTTAAAAATAAAATAAATAACTATCACATCACATGCATTTCAATGTATTTGATTTGCATCAAATTAAAGAAAAAAAAATAAAAATTTACATTTAATTGTGCTATTATTATCAAAGGGATCTAATCTATTATGATATTTATCTAATTTTATAATCGTGATTTTTATCACTACTATAATCATAAATAAATTTTCATTTAAATCAGCAAGTTTATTCTCTCATTATCAATCAATTCAAAGAAATAATAATTGATTGATAACTTTAATTTTTTTTCCTATCTACTTATGTATTTACGTAAAATGTCATAATCTCGTAGTCATGACATCCCACCAAAAATCAATCATCTTTGTTTAATGCAAATATAAGTTTGATCCAAGCTAAAGTAGGTAATTATTGTACCACGTTTTAAAGACAAACCAATTTTATTACATATATTAGTTTAATTATGAATTAACGTGTATAAAATTTTTACATGTCTGTTATGTTTTGATTCTTCGTTTTTACTTCTAGATTGAAATTCAGTGCCTAACCATCGTTATGTTGTTGATTTGGATGTAATGAAATCAAACCAAATGGATTTGCACTAGTGTCAATATCATAGTCGTTAAGGTCAAGTAACTTTAACCATCCAAACCCCCACATGCAATATATATCCTTTCCTACAACTCTAAGCTTTGTCTTCCTTTTCACAATGGCTGGTGAATGTCCCTTTGGAGACACAAAGGGTCCAAGACCCTTACCTTTTACGCCATGAACCACCCAACACCAAAAGGGTCCAGTTATTCCACGTTGGCTAAACAACATAAATCTACACATCAAGCTTTCAAAGATAATATGGTTCCAGTTATTCCACGTTGTCCGTATGGTGTCTTTGATCTCGAATTAACTATTAATCAGTTAGTTTGATAGGATGAAAAACAATATGTTTATTTAAAAATTTGAATATTAACGTTGTCGGAGATGAAGACATGTTGTATATAATGGGAGGGCTGTTGCCCTCCTAATTTTTTTTGGTATAATAGCATTTGAGGTCCCTATTAGTTTAAATAATAGTCAAATAAGGTTTTTGTCCCTTTTATTTTTTAGATTTTAAAGTTTAATAGACCTTTGTCTCTCCCAACGTTTAATCTTAACTCCGTTGTAAATAGAGAAAATTATATTGAGAATGTCGCTCCCGTATTGGACTTATGCAAAATTCTATCTAAATTATTCGATTAATTAATTAGATCGTGATAGTTAATGAAAGATTAAAAAAGGTTGATATACTTTCTACATACTATGAACATAAGTTGGATTTAATGGATAACGTTGATAATGACCCCTTGATTATCTTCATTCTTATCCCTTGTAAGGGCACAACATTTCTTCATACTCAACCCCATTACTCAGCACTTTGGTAGCTATCTTTTATAAAATTAATATATCCAAAATAAAGCCTATCCTCCATTGAAATGGGATACCCACAAAGAGAAGATGTGGGGTTTGTGTTGCATTTTTGTCCACACCATTGTCTTAAACCCCATGCCTTATCTCTGACATTTTGTCTGTGTTAAGGTTGTCTGAGCTTGAAAATGTGGGGTGGAGAAACTTACAGATGATGAGAAACAGAAAGAACATAGTTTCCCTTATCCATACTTGTTGTTCTTCCCTTTTCTTTGAAGTACAAAAGGTAGCATTCTAGAATATATATGTAGGACTAGAATCTATTTATTGGATAAAACTCCTTGTCACGTCCCTAGATTTTCACACCCGTAGAACTCGGCAACTCTATCCAGAACGTGCGGCCTTAGGCTTTATAACTCTAGACAAACGCCTAAGTAAGCCTTTTCACCCTTCACGGAAGATCAAACTTCCCAAGCACCGACAAACGCAAAGCGTTCTATGCGGAAGCGAATCAAACGAGATGAGCTAGGAAGAACTCTTCAAGAACGCTCAAGAACGTTCAAGAACACTAAAGAACAAAGAAAGAAACACACTTGGAGATTTAGAGAAAATGCCTTTATTCCTTGGAAACTTGGAATACTCTGATACATCAAATGAGGTGGGGAAGGCCTCTATTTATAGTTGAACTCCCCTCGATCCTACGGTCTATACAATTTTACACCGACGGCTATGATACAACCTTATCCATTTACAAAGCATAATTCTGGGAATATTCCCACCTAACTATGGAAAGAATCTTCTGTGTTCACACAAAGTGTTCACACACCTTGGATGGATAAGTCTCTCCCTGGATCGGGCCAACGTTGGTGGTCTTCGCAAGCCCAGCATTGCTCTTGGAATTACTTGGGCAGGCCACATCACACCATGTGATGCCAATGTCTTGGACCCCAAACAACGGCCCATGACATTCTCCCCCACCAAACTTGGCGACGCCCTCGTCGCGCCACTCGGACAACACTGAGTTCGATCCTGGGGCTTCTCGCGTACCTTGGCTTGCTTCTGTCTTGGAGTCTGGCTTGAATGTCCCCCCACAAGAACCGCTCTCCCCATAAAGAGCACCGGACTCTGATTCAGTTGTCCCCCCATAAGGACTGCTCGCTTCGGCTCGCACCGTCTAGTAAAATCAACCGTACCAAGCACATCTTGATCACTATCCCCGTGTTCAAGAGGTACTTCACTCATTGACCCAACATTTTCTCTCTCCGACAAGACTTCTTCCCTGAAGCTTGACGCCCCATTGCTCTGCGGCAATGCTACACCCATCGACACTTCGGTCCCCTTGAAGTTCGATGCACCGACCATCTTGTCCACGGATGGCTCCTCGACGGCATCCACACCAACAGGCTCAGGCAACACATGCCTCACCAAGGAAATGTCCCCAACAGTCGCCTTTTCCACGATGACTCCTCGGCTTGGAGCATCCTCGACACGCTGAATAGCTGTCAACTTCTTGGTCCCTTGCCCGACGTCTCGTCGTACGGGTACAACACATCGTTGTCTCGGATCCAAGATACACACGACGTTGGCACACGGAATGATGATCGCTTCTACACGGTCAAGGAAGTTAAGTCCCAAAATAAAATCAAAGTCATCAATATCGATTACCTTGAAGTTTTCCTTCGACTTTCAATCACCAATTTGCAACTCAACTTTCCGCACAGTCCCTATCACAGGAGCTTCCTTGGCATTCACAGTCTTGATCTTGTCTGTTGAATCCACAACTTTCAGACCAAGCTCTACTGCAGCCTTCTTAGACATGAACAGATCACTTGCCCCGGTATCCACCAAAGCACTCTTCGATCGTCCCGCCACATTGATGTCGACAAACATCAACCCATTCTGCTTCTTGCCATTCTTCTTGGCAGAACTCAGAATCATCGAGCCAAGCTTCGCAGCCTCATCACTCTCGGGCTCGTCCACCTTGGACTGCTTAACTCGACCAGGGCACTCTCGCGCTCTATGCGGCCCCTTGCACCGGTAACACTTGCGCCCCGTTACCTTCGGCTTATCACCTTTGACACTGGCGATTGCACCAAGTCTACTCGCTGGTTCACCATCTGAGTCGTTGTCCTGACGGACTATGGCATCGAGGCGGCTCCTCTTGTTCGGACACTCCTTCACCATGTGAGGTCCTTTACAATGGTGGCACCTTACGGTTCCTCGATCCTTCTGCTCATTTGGCTTGTCGTACCGATTGGACTTGGGGGATGGCTTTCCCTCGACGCTCTTTTCTTTGGGTTCGTCCTCATCTTCCCTATCACTGCCCTTGCCATGGGGCTTGGAAGACTCGTTTTGTATCTCAAACTCCGCAATCGATTCAGCAGCGGTCATCGCTTCTGAAAGATCCTTAACGCCCATTCTCTTCAGCTCCATTCTTGCCCAACGCTGAAGACCAGATTTAAAGAGATACAAACCCTCCGATTTACTCAAGTCTTTGATCTGCAACTTGAGCTCGGTAAACCTTTTGACGTAATCCCGGATTGAGTCGTCATGCTTCAATTGATAAAGCCCATCTCGAGCTTCCTCGTTGGCATTCTTTGGATAAAAATGCTCCTTAAGCTCAGACTGGAAATCCTTCCATGTCCCGATTGGAATGTCGTCATCCGACTCAGAACATTTGTTTCGCCACCACAATAAGGCAACATCAGTCAAATAGACTACAGCAGTGTTTACCTTCTCGGTATCATCAGTGATACTCATTCCCCGAAAGTATTGCTCCATGCACCATATGAAGTTCTCGACATCTTTCGCCGACCTGGTTCCACTGAACTCTTTGGGTTTTGGGATGTCCTTCACTGGCTTAGGTGTCGTTGTCGAATTCAACACACCGTTCCGCATAGCAGCCTGATATACCAGCACTTCCGCCTTGAGTCCCAACATTTCCTCCCTCAATGCCTCAAACTTGGCTTCGAGAGCATCTCTCTTTTCCTCCAACTTATCACCTTGGTCATCCAGTTCCTCGAGGCGTGTGTCCACCACGTCGAGTCTCTCTACGGCATCCTTCACGGATCCTTCCATCCTGGTGACCTTGTCCTCAAGTGCAGACAACTTGTCCCTTGAGTTAGCTCGGCTTTCTTTGTTAGCCTGGGTTTCCACACCCTTCTGGCTTGCAGTAGCAACAGTCTCCCTCTTTGGTGCCATCTCAAAATCGATGCTTTCGTACCTCGAACGGCTAGAACGTTGCTCGAACAAGGCTCTGATACCACTTGTCACGTCCCTAGATTTTCACACCCGTAGAACTCGGCAACTCTATCCAGAACGTGCGGCCTTAGGCTTTATAACTCTAGACAAACGCCTAAGTAAGCCTTTTCACCCTTCACGGAAGATCAAACTTCCCAAGCACCGACAAACGCAAAGCGTTCTATGCGGAAGTGAGTTTAATTTTATATTTTATAGACAATAGGATTCAGGATAAATAAATTATTAAAATTATTTTTTTATATATAAAAACCATTCTTATTTACTATCGTTAATTTCAGTCATTTAGTCTATAAGATGCGTAAAAACATTTAATTATATTAAATCATTAATTTTTTTTTGATTAGAGACACACACCAAATGATAATCTATGTTGCATCGAAACGAATACGGGGACGAAGACGAAAAACAATAATTTTTAAAATTATAGGATACGAATACGATAAGGGTACGCCATATAAAATAAATTTTAAATTTTAAATAAATATACAAAATCATGAATAGTTATTAAAGTTTATGCTTTTAAACACAAATTTATATTATCTTTAAACTTCATACTTTTAAATAATCATTTGAAACAAATAAATTATTTTAAATAAAATAAAAACCATAATTATAAGATTTAAACCATGTTTTAAATAATATATTTTCTTATGATCGACTGACTTCTAAAAATTATTAAAATTATATTAAAAACCTAATGGTAATGCATCTTGTTTTGAACATAATAATTTAAAACATATGAACTTAAATAAAGATACAAAGAAATAGAAATTTTTTTATTACTTTTATATATAATATTTTTTAAATTTTTATATTTACATAAAAATATAATCCCTAATTTTATAAATATTAATACTTTGGAAAGCCTTCTATTGTTATTGTTATTGTTTCTATTTATTTTTCTTCCTTTTTGTTAGTTGGACGAAATAATAAGCCCACATGGTGTATAAGCCCATTAAAAATGCCTAATAGTCTTTTTTATACAATTTTTTTTAAAGATTATTTGTTTATAGCACAAAATAATAAAAAATATAAATATATTTTTTATTTTTTGGTCATTAAATTATTATTATTTTTATTAAAATCGTCCCTTACATTATATTTTTATACTATTTTAATATTTTTTTTATTATTTTTATTATAATCGTCCCTTACATTATTTGTACAATTAAGAATTCAAGAAAAAAAGATTAAAAAGGGAAAAAGGTAAAGTAAACGCGTGAAATCGATTTCAAGAAAACGGTAAAATCGTGTGAAACTGGAATGCTCACATGGTGTGCTGTGTGCATGTACTTCCCTTGGCAGACAATACTAATAGAAGCCGTTAAAATATCTTGATTATTTACGCGTGAAAAAGATTTCAAGGCACGAACCATCTAGCTTCATCGGTAAAAGGAACGGTTGTTGTTCCTGGAGGTCACGGGTTCGAGCATCAGAATTGTAAAATTAAAATTGATGATTCGTTTGTATAGGTGTGATAGCTAGAGGTCTTGTTGCGTGTTGATAGGTTACTTAGCGTGTTGAGTCTGTAAAACTAAAATTGATTTTGATATAACAAATATATTTTATCTTTTGTAATAGAGCTAAGGTAGTAGAGGTAGAGCTTGTTTTGAAGCTTGAACCACTATAAATATTATGTTTCAAATTTTTCAATTTTTTTACCAAATATTTTCAATAAAATTTTAATTGTCAATTTATTCATTTTTGGCCAAATTCATTGTGTAATCAATTCAACAGAGTCTTTGATTGATGAGATCCGAAAACCCCAAAATAAGTGTTTGTAACATATTGAAGACTCCTAAATGGAGAATCCCAAAGCTATGTGAACACGGGCTTTATTCGAAGTTGTTTAATGTGACATCCCGAGTATAGATTGAAAATTATGATTTTATATGACTGTGAGATTCAATCATATGAGTGTAGGATTTGGATGTTGTGTGAACGTAAACCTCGTACATAGTGTAGGATCTCGATGTTGTGTAAATGCGGACCTCACTATCTTATATTTGTATTTTCTATGTATATATTGCGTAATGTTATACATTCATAATGTCATATGTTTATGAGGTTATAGTGTGCTAATGTTATCTTGCCATAATATCACATATGTATATTTTATTTTTAACGTGTAATACTTGATCAAGTGATAGTGTATCTGTTGAGTCTTGTTAGTTTAGTATTAGAATTTTTTTCGTTCGTATCTCAAATCGTTAGGTAGTTGGGAGGAGCGTCATCAAAGATTAAATTTTCAACATCGACTAGTGTATGAATATAGTTAATAAATTTATTGGGGTATGTACTTGTAGTTACTAAATTTCAATATTCAAAGTTTTTTGGTATGCCATACTTTTTATATTTAGAATACATTTATTTTTGTTAAATTATAATGTATTATATAGCATCATATAAAATAAAAAACATTTATAATAAAGTATTAAAAATATGCTAAATTATTCAGGTAATGAAGATTAAAAATATTTTTAATAAAATAAAAATAAAATTGAAGATTTTGAAAAAGATTTAAAATAATAAGTGTCTAGTTAAAAATTGACTCATGCTATCATTCTAATTAGAGAATTTTAAGGTTTATATTTAGAAGCAAATGAGATTTTATAAGTATACCATTTGATTTATATAATATTGTTTGTTCATATATATGGTATATGAACTTTATTTAACATTTTTAATAATTGGCATAGTCTTGTTTTACAGTGATTTAAGCCGGATAGAAAGGGAATGTTTCATATTGAAAACAACAACTGCCGCTTAGGACTCTGCCTCCTTCCTTCCCATTACAGCACGACGCAAGATTCCCGACGATCAACTCATCAAGACACTGCTTACAGTCACTTTCGGAAAGGTCTCGCGTGCACTGAGCCGTCCCGTAAACCTTCTGCAACCCTTTCACCTGCAACTGTCCGGCAGCAGACAGCACGGGACTTGATGAACCTTGTTCACTCAATTGCAACAGCAGTCCTTTAGTCTGCAGATTAAACGCTGCGGGATTCCCAGCGTTGTTCGGGTTCTGATAGTACACTTTGTTTTGATTATCGATCTGGCCGGAGAACTGCACGTCCGAGTACTTTAAAAGGCAATCTCCATACCAGTTATTCCAGGCGATTGCACCTTTGCTGTTAGGGCAGTTGGTTCGTACTTCATTGCCTGCTTGTTGAACACAGGTTTGGCAATTTGTGGTGGACATGTCTGTTGTGCAGAGAGCGTGGCCGTACACTGTGTCCGGCGCTTGACCAACGGAAGCTTGGCTGTACCCTGTTGGATGAGTTTGAGTGGAAAGGTTCGTAATGAGGCTAATCACGTTGTCTTCATAGTCACTGTTGGTAGTGAAACTGTTAGGGCTAAAACACTTATAGGCTCCGAAAGCTTTTTGGAGAAGGAAAGCGAGGGTTAGGTGATAAATAAAGAAGACAAATGTTCTTGAACAAGACATTGTTAGTTGTTTGTTTGAAGTTTAGGAACAAGAAAGCTGTTATTTATAGGCATTGCAGTTGTCCTTCGTTGCTGTGTTAGCACAGTGGTATATCTTAGTGAGTGGTCTTAAAACTTGTATTTATCTTAGTTAGGTTGGTAATTACTGCACTAACAGCTATAGTCAACTCTCTCTTGTATTTCTTTAGATTTTTTTAGTAGAATAATCGATATTCAATTCATTAGTTAAATAATTCAGATCGGGTATTGCATGTCATTATAAGGAGTAGAAATTTTTTCGTCTCTTAATCGTACATCTTTTTATGTCTCTGGTTAAAAAATCTCAAAAAATTGAATTTTAAACCTTAATCTTAATTTTCTATATCCTAAACCCTACATTATAAAAAATACATCATACTCTAATTTCCTAAACCCACTAATTTAAAGTGAAATTTTCAACAGAGACACGATTAAGAGAAAAACGATTTGCACTTCATTATAAAAACTAACTCTGCCTAAACAACTTTTAGTTTGACTTTACTTTTAGAGAAACACAGTAAAAAATGATTTTGAAATGTGATTTAAAAAATTAATTTTTGATTATTTGGCTTAAAACACTCATGTCTGGTATTATTGTTAAAAATATTTTTAACAAGATAAAATCCTTATTTTAAATATGCACTTTAAAAGAATAAAAAAAATTATTATTTAAACAAATATGTATGAGTAATTTTACATAAAAATAACTTTAAAAAAGTTAAAAGCTAAATATTCGACTTCTGAAAAAGCTAGTTTTAGTCATTAAGGTCAACCAACTTTACGTTATTAATTAACTTTTATTTTCCTAATAACTCTAAGGGATATTTATCTTGGTTTGGCTATAAGATGTCCACGTTTGCTTCTAAGAAGTCACACAAGTAAAGGCAACAAAATAATATTAGCAATAATTGATCAAAAAATATAATTATAATAATAATAATAACTCCCGCCTAAAAATTAATATAATTAGATTTTTATATAATTTATTGACTGATTAATTTAAATCGAATATTATAAAAATTTATTTTAAAATAATTTTTTTATTTAATTTAATTTAATTTATAACGCCACAATACTAAAAGATTCATTTTCTCGTCTAATAAAATAATTTATAACCGGTAATATTTGAATAATAATTTATATGGTAATTTAGATTTTTCTATATTAAGATAAAAACTTAGATATTTTATGCAAAATAGTGTTAGGATAATTAAGATTTTTATTGAGATTAGTAAGACTTAGACTTTAGAACTAATCGGAGTAAATATAATTTTTAGTACCTAAATCTGACTTCGGAGATAAAATTAAATGAGGATGCTTGAAGACTTTAGAATTTTACTTTTTAAATTTATTTTTTACATTGAAGTTGGAAAATATTTAATTTATTTATTAAAATTTAGATATTAAATGCTTTCGATACTTTTTTTGTTAACATTTTGATGAAGTAATATTTACTTATAAACGGGCTTCATCTAACGACAAAGAAAAAAATTCAATGAGAGAAAAAATATAAAGTTTTTAGTCGATTCATGAATTTTTTAGCAGTTTTCGATAAAATGAATGTGTAATTCAAACTCAAAGGGCTAAGACAAAGTGACTGGTGAAATTTGAGATTAAACAACTATCATCTATTACCATTTGGGGTTTAAGAGTGATTAAAAACGCTCAATATCTAAACTTTAGTGATCAAAACGTTTAATGTCTAAACTTTAACGAATAAATTAAACATTTTAAAACATCAACTATCGTTAACATATTACCATAAAAAATGAGTCAATATTAATAATATAAACATTCTTTATGATTAAGTCAATTAGTAAATCTCAATCGAATACGTACTTTAAGGACTCAAGCAATAAAGTTAGACAATTTTATCATATTTTATTGGTGAGAATAAAAATGTTTATCGAGCGAGTCAAATGACTTAAAAAGTTAGACAATTTTGACTCTGATGTTTATCTTAATTTGGTCATTGTCTTTTATTATTAGATAAATTACACAGTAGATCACTAAAATTTTAGTAAAATTTTATTTTCCACCACTGATGTTTGATAACTTATGTTATTGGTCACTAATGTTATTAATTTATAAAAAAAATCACTCAGTCGTGTTAACTCCTTTTAAACCGGTGACATGGAACATTAAGAAAAATGACTAATATCTAATTCAGCCCCTGAACAATAGTTAAAATATCAGCTTGATACTGATTCTAAAATTTTAACCTCAATCATTACACATTGTATGGATTTAAAAGTTTTTCTTAATGTAATGTTCTATTTTTTTTTAATTTTTAAAAATATATTTAAAATTAAAAAAAATCGGTACACATAATTTAATGTTTTAAACATTAATGACGAAAATAAAACTTTACTAAACCATTAGCTACCTATCTATATTTTGCCCTTTTATGTTTAAGTCAATCCCTTTTAAACCTTCCCTTAAAACCCCATCTCAAAAATCTTCCCTCTTTCAGATAACGGTGGCGAAATGGGAATTCTGACCTGGACACCATCTCCCACGGCAGTTCCGGTGGCGGTTTCCGCTTCATGGGACACCAAGCAAAGGCCCTCTTACAACCCCAACGCACCGCGGAAGCTGAAACCTATCCCCAACCTTGAAGTTAAACCTTCACCGCCCATCACCCTCCCCACCCGAACCGACCCATCTGTTTTCGACATCCTCAAGCAGCGTTCAACTCAAGGTAATCTCTTCGTTGTCAATCTATTAGCACTGCGTAGAACAAATGTTTGAGTTATTATCTCTTTTTTGTTAATTATAAATTGTAGAAG
Source organism: Abelmoschus esculentus (assembly GCA_035048815.1). NCBI lineage: Eukaryota > Viridiplantae > Streptophyta > Magnoliopsida > Malvales > Malvaceae > Abelmoschus > Abelmoschus esculentus. Next base: position 19,446,825 of record JAUCBN010000015.1, on the reverse strand, counting down.
TAACGCCGGTAAAGGTGGATTCGGATGAGACTTATTTGGGATATGAGCGATGGTTACCCTCCCCACCGAAAGTGGAGAAGCCTCGATCGGTTTTCAATGCGGCGACGTTAGCATATATCGGTGATGGCATTTACGAGGTTGTTTTACCATACCTTTTGAACATGTTTAGTTTCTTGTCAAAACCTTATCTTTGTAGGTGTCTTATCTGTAATGTTACTTGTTATCTGCAGCTATATGCACGTAGACATTTTTTGTACCCTCCGCTGAGCATTGAGGAATATAATGACCGAGTGACATCGGTGGTACGCTGTGAGGCACAAGTATGATCAATGATGTTTTTAGATGAATGTATATTTGTGTTTTGAAGTGTATTTCAGTTATTTGTGCATGCTAGTAATCTAAGGTATTCTTTGATTCTTTTAGGACGCGTTGCTACTGGACCTTCTTAATGATAGTTTCTTATCAAACACTGAAAGGTTAGCGGAAATATTCTTCATACATTTAAGCTTTTGTCTTTGTTATATGTTACTTAGACTTGAGTGTAAGTGCATCATGGTATGTTTAACTTTTTAAAAAGTTTTTTTGCCTTGTATGTGATGGATTGGTTGTTGTAAAGTGTAGACATCAAATGTCTTTGGTGTAGATTGATTGATTTCCTAATGGTGTTCATCTCGTATGAATACGAAATTTACTAGCAAATCTTCCTCGGGTTTCCTAAAACTAATACTAATAGTATATGACTAGAAAATGATTGGTTGGAAATCTTCTATGAAAGTTATACATTTGCATTGTCTCCTATGAATGACTTATGTTATGATATACATTCTTATGCTACTGAATTCCTTTTTCTTATAGTAACAATATTCCCTCCTTTGGATCGATTATGCATTCAAGAAAGCAATATTTCAAGATAATTTCAGATGATGATATGATTTTGGTAGAACCTTCTGCATGTGATTATTAAATAGCATATCACGTGAATGTTGCCCTATTAAGCTCAAGGGTAAACTTTTCAAAGCATATGATTCTCCTTTAAGATTTAAGAGAAATGGTTTTTAACCCTATGTCTTCTAAATGGTGATTAGAACAGAAGGTTTGACATTTAAGGCAGTTAAGTGATTCCCTGATTCGTATTATGTACTGTAATGGTTGGACTAGAACTATACCTATAAATAATAATAGAGGCAACAACCAGTTATTATGTTGGTCGAGGAGAGGCGTCAAGATACAGCTGTGCATGTCAGCACAGATCTAGAGATTTAAATTCTCTCGTTTGAAGCACTGCCTTTTGAATATGAGTATGCAAAACAGCTTTTTTGAATATACTTTCAAAATTAGAATTGGTATTTGTTGTTTTTGACGGCAGGGATGTCCTTCGATGGGGAAAGAATATTAATTCTGCTAAAACAAAGACCAAAAAACGTGCTGGTGCGGCAGTTTACAATAGAGCTTCTTCACTCGAAACACTGGTCAGTACCCTACGTCATTGTGTTTCCTCTGAAATAGGATTTGGTTTATTTAGTTATTTTTAGTTTTGGCAAAGGGATCTGCTCTTGAATTCTTCTTTTGGAGGAAAATTCTGGCTATGATAGGCTATGGTCCTATGGCTTTGTCCAAAGTATTCGATTTGTCATAAACATGAAATTTATCTGCTTATAAAAGATATTTTAGAATTTTCATTATTTTTGCATGGTAATCCAGGTCATGTTAAGGGATCTACCTGTGGTAAACAGGACAATGTCATGCTTCATCCGGTATATCTAGAGATTTCACTTCCATATGATGATTTTACTGATATATATTTTCACTTAAATGTAAATATATCTGTGAGATTTCATTTAGTACCATGGAGCCTGATTCTCTAAAATTCATCTTAGAATTTACCATATTGTATGAACATTGAGTTTTGCCATTTGTAATCTTGCTCTCAATATTTGGATTTCAAGAACCTTTTCTCTTGATTTGAGTTTTTAATCGTGCTATTTTTCAGATTGGGTATCTCTACCTTACAAATGTGAACCGTTTGGAAAAACTGATGCTAAAACTTGGATTTTCCACTGGTGCATCTGCAGAAATGATATTGAAGGAAATGAACGGTAAGATAAAGTTTAGCCAGAGTGCAAAAACAGTTTTTTGTTACGTCTCAAATATCCATTTTTCTCTAGATAACGATGCCTTCTTCTCCAATGCTCATCCTTTTAGTGGTTTAGTTTTGGGAGGAAGGTTCTTGCTCTCTGGATAATGTTGCAGATGTGGTATAGAATTATCGTAAAGTTCAATCAGTAGTCATTTTCTGATGTGATTCTCGATATATTCAATAGTCTTCTTTCTATAAACAGGTGCAAAACCAGTGCAGTAGATAAAGATGGTGCTCAAAACTTTTTGTTTGCTACAAGCTGCCTCAAATGGAGAGAGAGAGAGAGAGAGAGAGAGAGTGCGCACATCATTTGTTTCCTTTGGGATTTTTCCCTTGCTTGGAGAAGATTCAAGATGATGCTTCTTGTGAAGATGTTTAGACAAAGTATATGTGTAGGTTTCAATATTTCCATTTGCCTTTTGTATGCAGAGAAACGCATGAGCAGTGAAATTTTGATTTTATAAATCAAGATTTATATAAGTATTTATAAAAAAATATTTGTAAAAAGAATTATTTATATAAGTATTTTAATTTTAAGGTTTAAAGAATTTTTTAATTCGTAACAATGTTAATTATACAAGCGCATTAATTTTAAGGTATGAATTAGAAAGTTTTGATAAGATTTTAAATTTTGACTCAAAATTTAAATAAAACTTAAATCCCTAACTATATTACCCTAAAATCTAAACTTTAATTATAAAGTTTAAACTCTAACCCTAAACCTTTAACTATAAGCATGAACCTTTAATTCTAAACTAAATCTTTAATCTTTAAACCCTAAAATTAAGACACAAAAGAAGAAAAAAAACTTAAGTACTTGAATGCCAATTCCTAATAAATATAACCATAAAAACGAATGTTTAAGATTCAATGTCCAAATGCTAGCAAGGCCTTGTCATAGTCGGTAAAGACCACATCTTAAGTACTTGAATGCCAATTCCTAAAGGGAAACACAAAACAAGAAATCCAGGAAACCAAACTTCCAAAAGATAAAAGAAAGTAAAGGTAAAATATCCAAGTTTCAGCAATGGATTATCATGTTATAACTGAGGTATGGATCTTGCTCGGATAAATTGTTTGAGTAAAGCCTTCTCTTCATCGAGCCTCTTCTTCTCCTCGGGATCTTTCGGTCTGACTTTCCTCTTCTCTTCCAATATATACTTGAAAAGTTCACGTTGCTGACTCTCCGGAATCGGTTCAGGCAACTTCAAATGTTCTGTGATGGGCGGTGCAGGTAAGGGATTTTCAGTAACTTGAGTAGTGACTGTTGTAGTTGAAACCGGAGGACTCGAATCAATATCTTCTTCTGTTGAGCTCGTGTCCTTTTTCTTTGTTCTCATCAAGAGATAAACTGCACAATAATCATTCAAATTTTTATAAGACTAGAATTGTCAAGAGCCAACCTAAAATTTCCGAACTTTGCAAGTTTGGCAATATAAAATGTTGGACCACAGTTCAGTGCATGGTTTTTCCGGACAAGATGAATCTATATGAACTGTTAATACAACAAGATACCACAAGTAAAACAGTGGTACGATTAATTCTAATAAATATGGCCCGACAGCGAAAATCAATCAAAATATGATCCTCAAGCAAACAACATATGTAGAAAAACAATTTAATCACTAGTGAACAATAGCTAGTTAGTAGTTCCCTCTCCTATGATATCTAAAACTAATTATCGGAACATGAAATTGTTAAAATTCCATACACCACAGATCAGCAACCACTCATCTTACTCTCATTTAAATGCAATTCAGTATCTCTATCGGTAATTATCAAAGCTGATAAAAATAGGAAGAAAACTTAAATGAGCATGAAAGAAAAACTTTCACCGGTTGGAGAACTACGAATCCAACTTTACCTGAAAGTAATTGCCATAAGAATACTATCACTACTATTTAGTAATCTCTAATCACTCATTCGTCATAACTTATGACGGCTAATACATTTTGCAACTTATCATTGAAATGTTGATGCAGGTAAGAAATCAGTCAGCCGCTTTCAAACAGTCATTGCCTTGCCGGTAAGCAGGATACAAATAGAGATGATCACTCCACAATGCTCGGCAATGAAGTTTAGTAACTACTAACTACGGATTTAAGAGATTACCATAACATGGTGGTCAGATGTAAATATTTTCTAACCCTCAAACGAGTTCCGATTCCAGCCAGTTTACTAAAAATATTTAACCCATCAGTCCAATACACTATTAGATTGCGAATGTACATTAAGTTAGAGGTTAAATGGCTGAATACCAAAAAAAATCAGCTAATTTTTCCCATAAGTTCAACTAAATATTTAAATGGGCATGGCTGAAAACAATCTACTTGTTCTGGTGATTAAGACAAACAATTACCCATTCAAACTAAATTAAAAAAGAACCCATTTGAACAATTGATCATTCAACAACTAAAACAAAGAAAGGGAATCACCTCCAACAGTAAGGTTGACAGCCAATAGAAGGGGCCAAAGGAACTTGTAACGCCTTGCAAACGATTCCCTTGGAGGCTGAGGCGGTGGTGGTGGCGGAGGCGGCTGACCCATTGTGTATGATGCCGCTGCCGCTGCGGCACCGGACGATGTTGAAGGAAAATCCTTCCCTTTCTGTTGAAACTGTTTCAATTGAGCTGCAATAATAAAAAAAAGGAATCAAATTTCAAACACCCATAATCATGAAACATCTATTATTTGAGAAGCTAATTGTGGTCGAGTATTGTTATACCTTTCTTGGGTTTGTGGTCGTACAGCTTGGGGGCTTCGCTCATTGTTGAGATTCTTTTTCCAGCAAAGCTTCGATTTTTTTCTTCTTCTGAGTTTTCCTCTTCTTATGCTTGCGCCTTTGATTATTTGATTGATTAGCCACAACTTCACTTGATCATTAAGTTTGGGGGCAAATACCTATTTAACCCTAAAATCAAATGAAAACAATAGGTGTCTGTTTGGTTGAAGGAAAATGTTTAACGGAAAATATTTTTATTATTTTCTTGTATTTTTGGTTTAGAGGGAAAATAAAGTAAATGAAAAACAAAATGCAAGTCAAAAGAAAAAGTACCCCTTTCCTTATAATATTTAAATATTTAAAAGGATTTAAAAGTAAATATTATAAAATTTTAATAATAAATTAAATAAATTATCGATTAAAATTAATTATAGTCTTGAATTTAACAAAATAATTAATTATGCCCTCAAAATCGATTAAAAAATAATTCAATTACTTGTTAATATGTTGGTTCCATGTCACCATTTGAACAGTTTACAGAATAACAATGTTCTATTTTAATGCACTGTCTGGTTAAGCTCACTTTCTCTCTCTCATTGCATCACAGCAAATAGAACAAGCCATGAAAATGCTAACAGAGCTTCAGAGCAGCATGTTGTCTCCATCAGACCGAGGCGGAGGCGGCATGCACATAGAGTACATATAACTGCCTTTAATATTATTGTCTGGTGGACTCTTTTGATGTAACACATCTTACTGGTTTTATAGATATGCAAGGCCCAGGATGAGGAAGCACTAGGAAAAAGGGAATGGAACTGGCCAATTTGAGTAAAATGGTCCAGATTGTATTATGAAAGCAAAGCAATCTGGTGTGCTGCTTAACTTATGACTACCCTCATTTCAGTTATCCCATCAAATTTATTCTCCAGGTAAACTGTTCACTTTTTTACATGAATGACCAGTTTCTGCTTATGCTGCTGTGCACTTGAGTGTTGAATTTCTTTGTTTTCGAAAGATCTTTGAAGAATCATGTATATGTCCATTTCTAAATATGCTAAACACCATGGATTTCAAGACCGAATAAGCTGATTCAACCAGTTGAACCGAGAACCGATTGGTCGGATAGTTCAACCATATATGTTGAATTGGGATGAAAAGTTGAAAACAGGCAGTTGGAGGTTTCATAGATTTTTTTTCTGGACACTGAAACTTATGAAATGGTTTTCTCAAAACAGAACATGATTGCTCAAAACCAGACAAAAAGAACACAAAAAGACAAATGTACGTTGGATCATCATCAATGTTACAGAGGTAACATCAAGACAACAAAACCAACCAACCCCATTGGCTTCACTTGTATCAAAGCACCCCCAATTGAAAAAAAGGGGGGAAATGAATAGCTTTTACCTTGTTGATGACCCTTCTTTCTGCAACCTTCAGACTTGTCATCATCAGAAAAACATGCAATGCCAAGGTAAGCTTTCATGTTATGGAAAACAAGAGCTTTTTTTACTGGTAAGAAAAGATGATAAGGATGTTTCAACATCTGCTTGAATGCATGACTTTTAAAATCCCATGATTTCTTTTTGTTTCTTGTTGCAATGACAAGATTACAGACCAGGGTTTTTTGTTTGCTTTGCATGTTTCAGTCTAAACAGAAATCAAACAATGGGGAAAGCAAAACCAGTCCTTTACCATTAACTGTCAAAAAGCCAATTTTACTTTCTACTCACCAATAAAAGATTCAAAGCAACTGGTCCCTCCCCTGTCTTTGCACTACCAAACAAAACTCCATAACCCCTAGGGACGTGAAAGAGTCAAAAAAACCTCATATTTTTTAAAGATTGCGGGGTAAATCAGGTTAAAAAACGAAAAGTTTCAAAATTCGTTCAAATAATTTAAAATATTAGATTTTTATAACATTTTACATTAATTTCTCCATAATTTTTTAAGTAACATTTTTGTCAAGGTTTCAACAAATTTAAAATTTTCAGGGTCCATGATCGTCTCTCGTGATAATATATTTTCGAGATACAAATTTAAATTATTTCTTGAAAGTGTAATATATCTTACGATTACACTAATATCGAACATAAAAACTAAATTACTTAAATTTATAGTACATAACATGTAAAAGAGAGGAAGAAGCAAATTTCACAAGCTGATTCATTGATTTGAGTAGTAGAGGTGTATTCACCATAGCTTTTGAAAATGGGCATTTCCAAAAAGAATTACAAAAACTCTACTAAAAGCTTTGCTTCCAATACCACTGCTAGTCTACTACTGCTATACAAAAGCAAAATCTAACTTGGAGAATATACTAAAAGAAAATACAACGGGAAGGCCACATATGTAAACATATATATAGCTTGCTGTGTCATAAAGAAACCCAGTAAGCTTGCCTTTTACAAATGATCTTCACATGAAGTCCGCCTTGTTCTCGGCCTTAACCCGTCGAGGGAGAGCTTTCCGCTTAACCCGTCTAATGAATCACTTGTTAGCAATCCACTGTAATGCTGTTGTTGCTCTGCCCATAACCGGCCACTACGATTGCCGACATCATAACCTGGCGATGAGAAATTTGCATTCATGAGCACATCACCTTCCAATATGCGGAGCACCTGTTCAGGAAAAGCATACAACCAATCAACAAAAAATTCTGCTAACCATAGGCATTGGTTCCAAATGTGATATCTAACCATTTATGTCTCCCCTTCTAAATATTAAATCAAAAAAAATAATAAGAGACAAATTATATATCTGAATAAACATAAACATTTCAACACAACTTCGAAAATCAAACCATGTGGTGTTGAGTACTTGAGTTCTTATCTGATTTTAAGGCAACAAAGATCGCGAATAAAAATAACAATAAGGAAACAGTATATTGCAGGTAAAATGTCTCATCTGGTATAATGTTTCCCATTACCTGTGACATGCGAGGCCTTGAATGAGGATCCCGCCTTACGCATAATGATGCAGCATGAAGCATGCAATAGACCTCGTGTTCAGAATAGTGATCCTCCAATCTTGGGTCCACCAGTTCATCTATAGCATATTCTTCCAAAAGTGGACGTGCCTATTCAAGATCATAACATAAGCATTAAGTAATCTTGTTTTGTCCCTTGATTCATATGGCAGATGGCACCGTGTATTTAAAAAATTGTTTTAAAGTTACATAGGAGTAAAGACTAGTATATTGCAGCAAGATATACGAGTTTCAAAATTACCCATTCAGTTAGACATTGCTGGCCCTTAGGCCTACTAAGGTCCACGGCCTTCCGTCCTGTAATTAGTTCAATTAACACCACTCCGAAGGAATATACATCGGCTTTTTCTGTGATTTGGCCACTTTGAGCATATTCTGGTGCCAAATACCTATATCACAACATAAAACATTATTGAATTCAGTAAGGGTATACAGGGAAAATAAGATATAGAAGGGAAAAAGGTTTTGAAGATTACCCAAATGTTCCAATCACTCTGGTTTCCACTCCAGTATCACCATCAGGTTGCCATCGTGCAAGGCCAAAATCTCCAACCTGTCAAAAAAAAAAAAACTGAATGAACACCTGCAAATACAGCTAATCAAGAGAGCTACAAAATATTTAGTTACACTAACAGCTTCTCCTCTTATCTATTTAAAAAATTTCAAGGTAATAATATTGGAATTCAAAATAATTATTATCTTAGTTTTCGCATAAAAAAAATATTTTAGTACAACGAAAAGGAAAAACTAAAGGGTTCTCTTGTTAATACAAGAAATGATGAATGAAGATGTTTTAGCTAGTAAATACCAAATTCAAAACCATGCAGAAGTGTTAGAAAGTCTGCATACCAAAGGTTCAAAATCATGGGTGATGAGAATGTTATTTGGACGCATGTCACGGTGCACGATGCAGCCAACTCTGCATTCTTCATGAAGATACCTCAAACCTCTAGCAGCTCCTACTGCAATCTTTTGCCGGGCAGACCATTCTAGAGGTTTCCGATGACGCCCTGAAAGATGCAAAATTTATGCTACACAGCTACAGTCAACCATGACTGCTATATATATACATAAGAAAAAGGGGAAAAAAAAGAAGCAAACTTTTGTACAACAGTTTTTTTCCTAGAAACTTGACTCTGATTAAACCCTTTGAAGGGACCAACATGATGACTCTATCAACTTAATTGGTGCAGACCAATAATCACATATTATCGCAGTTGCATTAGATCAACGGGAAAATTTTATTCTACTTAAACAGAAAGAAATACCATATAGATGAGAATCCAGAGACCCATTGCATATGTACTCATAAACCAGCAAGCGCCTTCTATCCTCAATGCAGAATCCAATCAGCATAACAACATTCCTGTGCTGAGCACAGCTCAGAACTTCGACCTCTGAGCAAAACTCAACATCTCCTTGAGAACTAGCCAATTTGTGTTGCTTGACCGCAATTGCCTGCCCATCAGGGAGTAGTCCTCTATGAACAGATCCAAACCCACCCTCAGCTAAAAAATTGGCTTGTGAAAACCCACCAGTTGCAAACTCCAATTCAGCATAGGTAAACCACCTCGGTGGTTTTCCAAATACAGGTGCTTGATGCTGACATATTGAACACAATGGAGGAGGGCCAGGAGGGGCATTTCTCGCTAATGAAACTGCTTCCCTCACATTTCCATTAAACTCAGTATCACTCCTAAAGCTTGATATTCCAATGCCAGCCTCTCTATCAAGTTTCGAAAATTTCTCCAGCAAGGCTTTCGTTGTTGAAACTTGAGCCCCGTCATGAGCTCTTCCTGAAGTTTCTTCAAGGTGTCGTGAGGATTGATGATGAGAAGTAAGATAATCTGTTATCCATGGTTGGAACCTTAAACTCATTGAAGATAAGGATAAATTTTCACTCTCTGGGTCTGAACAACATTCCTCAAGATCCTGAATTTCTTTAATGACCAATGATTCCTCCTTCTTCAGGTCTCCATTCCCTTCTGAGTTGGAAAATGGAGAAGTGCCTGGATCAGAGCTTGAGACTGAAGAAGTCCCCGCTTCAGTAGCAGTCAGCTCTGGACTACTAGTTGGAGTGACAACTGGCCCTCGAATAGAACCGGATGAGGCATCTTTGTTATTGGGATACTTTTCGGATGCTTCATCTCTCCCAGAATTTAACTGACAAGAAGCTTCAGTTTCCTTCTCGGGTGATCCAACTAAATTTAAGCGGAGAACTTTTGCCTGTGAATTCTTCATAACCACAATGTTGCATTGCAACTCCTCGATGCACCGTTTTTCCTCATGCTTCAGCTGCCTAGAAAAACCAAGAAACAAAGACAAAACGATGGGGAACATTCAAAGAGTGTGTATATACCCTTTTAGATCACACACAAAAGGAAAAGGAAGAAGAAATAGAAGAGACGGGATGGTACTTGTCCAACACAACCCAACTAGCTAGGGCTTGCTTGGCCTCGGAAGCCACTGCTCCAGATGGTAATCCAGAAACAATTTTTATCTTGACATTGATCTGTGCGGTTGAGTTTGGAAACAAAACATTAGCATGCAAGGACATTTAGATACAACGGTATCTATTCAAGCACACAGAGCAAGTTATTTACCTTGTTTGGATCATAAACACCATGAAGCTGGAGAATCATTTGGGAACAGGAATCAGTGATATCAGATTTTTGCTCTGAATTTGATCCTGTGTGAGACTTCCTACTGGCACAGTCCCCGGAAAATCTTGGAAAACTCCATTTTCTACCTGAAGGAGTACAAGCTTTTAGCCAACAAGCAGGGGTTATTGAAGAAAACGAAGATAAAGATGGGTTTTTCATAAGTTGAACACAATAATAGTTCCTAATTATGACCGTTTTAAGACTTGATCTCATTTCTCTGAGCCACAACATAAGTAAACGTGTTCATGGAAAAAAAAAAAAAAACTATCTTCAGAACAACACTAGTTGTGGAACAAAGTACAACCACACCACATGGACAGTGAGGTTCAAAGGTTACCATGTGCAATCAATGTTCTCAAATCTCAATAAATAACACAAATCACTATTAACATGAGAAGTAGTCCAATACAGAAAATGTCACAGGTAGAATCAAAACCAGTAAAAGAACCAGACAATAGTACCTGAGCCAGGTGAAGGAACAACAACAAGCAATGTAATGCAATCTCCAGGTTGAACAACATGAGTCAACGCCCACACTAGAGCAGTCTTAGGAATTTCTTTCGATGCCTTAACAGCAACCACAATTTTCTTGGCCGCATTTGAGCCGCCTTTTTCCTGTTTCCCCTTCTCCTGTACTCGACTCATTTGGAACCAAGAATTTCTACAAAATTTTCCTCACTTAACAGATTCAACTCTCAAAAAACAATGACCATTGCAGAAGCCAAAACAACTTCTTAAAAAAGCACAAACAAAAGAAAAATTTTGCATTATTGATCTTCCCCCACCATATGGGCTTCTAGGACATGTACTACCGACATAGCTAACTATTCCATTCCAGATAATCTGCAGAGAGACAGAGAGATACCAGCATCCAGAACAAGACCCTTTTCCACTAATTCACATGAACTCATCAGAATTGGTCACCCTCCAATGAAAAAGAAAACCCATTTTCCTAATCCAAATTCGAAAAACAAGAAACTAAGTCCTTTAGCTTAAATTAGGCACTGGATTGAGAAGATAACAATTGTTTGACTGCAAAACGACAGCAACCCCAAAAAGTTAACTTCAATACATCTTGGTGGTCAAAAGAGAAAACTACGAAACAAGAAGAAAAATGAACTGAGAAGTTTTCCCACCCTTTTTTTCTTGTTCAATTCTTTATAGAAACAGAACAAAAATTTCAGCTGTTTGATTCTTTTGTGCAAGCGTCCATACAAAGATGATCAAGTCACAATGAATGACAAGGTTGGTATATGATTGTCAGGCAACAGCTTTCTTTGCAGATGGATTTGACCATTGAACCTCACATTCGGAACCGTAAAAAGAAAGAAAGGAAACAACTTTTTAAGCCTCAAAATTCAAGCCACAAAACCCAAGTTCAAATCCTGCAAAAAGAAGTACAAAATATACACAGATCAGTACTTTAAAACTTTAAACATACATTCAAAAGAAAAAAGAAAATATCATGTTTGCTTAGCAAGAAAATGCAAGAAAACAACAACCACCAGAATTACCAAACCAACAACATGATTTTTTTCCCTCTTCTTTTCTTTTCAATAAACAAAACCCATATCGACAAACCAGCAAAATCATAAAAAAAGAGAGTAAGAAAACAAAATCAGATCCCTTAAAACTCTTTGAACCAGAAAAAAAATAATATATTAAAGATCCCCTAAACCCAAACGTGCCCTTGATTTTAATATTCAAGGTTCATCAATCTTCTCATTAACTAGACAACAAAGTAGACAAAACAACAGACATAAAAAAACATTTAAAATAAAAACGAAGAAGAAGATATACAAAACCAAACATTACCAGCTAACTTCCTTTAACAATTCAAACCCCATAAATTTGTATTTAAACAAAAACCCAGACGCCCATTGACAAAAAGGAAGCCACTTTCAATTGGGAAAAAAAAGGATAACTTTGTTGAAGAAAATGTATAAGAAAACAAAAGTGGGAAACAAAAGATTTTCGTTGCCAGACATGAAATAGTTGTTCATTTGTTTTCATATAAATTTCTTTGTGTTTATTATTTTTACCTCATTTATTCTTTCTTCTTCTTTCACGTCATCTGAGCAACAGGGAAGGAAAAGGAAGCAAAGCTTAAAGAACTAATACGGATAAATATTTAATTGTACTATAAAAAAATCCTTTAAATACAAGAAAGAAGATTTTTTTCCTACAAAAAGAAAAAAAATAAAAAGAACGAGAAAATTGAAATATTTTTATGAGTTTTATCATAAATATTTGGCTTAATGATAAAAAAAAGTTTATTAGAAAAAAAATACATAATTTAGTTTGGTTTACTTTTAATAATAAAATGTTGGATTTTTAAATTGAATGGGATGGCTGGATTTTTATTTAATTTTTACGTTGGGAAATCTGAAATGGTGATTGATTTAATTGAGTAGAGTTGTCGTCTGCGCAAATGGTGCTAAGAGGCGGAGGAGGCACAGGGTGGCGCACAACCATAGGTGGAAACAGTGGCCGAGACAGTGGAGTGTGTCATATCGCCGCAGTCAGACTTTGATGGACTGGGAGTAGACTCGATCGGACCTCAACCTTTTCATCGGATCACCGGAATCTTTCAACCGTTTACCATTTGCTATGTTACTATACTCTTATTTTTCTTTAAAAAATAATACTAAATGATTTAAATTTAAGTCAATAAATCTCTTAAATGATATATTTAGGGGTAAACATTAGATTGAATTAAACCTAAATAAATATTAAAAAGTATAATTCAATTTATTCAATTCTCCTTTTGAGCGAATAAGTCTCCCCTTTCATTAAATGCTGAAACTGAACTCGAATTAACCGGCACCGCACCCACATGTCCCAAACCCCGCAAGCCGGAAGTGGGTCCCATGTACGCCGGATCATAGTTCACGGGACCCTCACCGCTGACGGTGGCACCCACTTGCCGTTTCTCATTTCCTTCGCCCGTCACCGTCAACACCACAGTACACTTTCCCCAATGGGCTAACGATCCTCAGCGGCGCACGTCACCGTCAACCTCGCACCACCGCACCACCGCCAACTACCAAGTGGCAAGTTGTGTTTCAGTACCCGTTTGGCATTATTAAATCTTCAGAATAATCGATAAATAACAATAATAAATGTCGAAAGCGGTGACCAAGGCTGTCGTTTTGAAAGCTGCCGCCATGGTCTTGCGCCACATGCCACGGATCGTGTCTCCCGACCCATTGCTTTCTTTGGGTTTGGAACCTACGAATTATTTTTCATTAACTAATAGTGATTTTTGAAGGATGGATATATAATATAATGTCAATATAAAAATAATTTATATTTATTTTTAAGTAAAAATATAATACTTTTAAAATTTAACCTAAAAATATATGTAAATAAACATTTTTCACGGTCAATGTTTGATATAATTATTTAAATAATAATTTATTTTTAATTTAAGACTTTAATATTAATAATGAAAAGGACAAAATTGATTTGTTTAATTAAACGATAATGACAACGTGATTAATTAACTAAATGTTCCTTCTAACACACGGCTTTTAATTCGGATTGTCTTGTTGTAAGTACAAGTTAATCTATGTTTTTAAAATGGTCTTAATTTACTCGTTAATCTTTTTTATATATTAAAATAAGACACTATGTTTTGTTTGTTGTGGACAAAACTTTGGGAATTTCTTGTTCCTTTCATAATCTATTTTAACTTTTATGCTCAAGAAATCATCTCAAATTTAAGATGGTTCCATATTGGCATAAAAATGGGATAAATTACACATAGAATCATATAACTTTTAAATCATTCATTTTAATCACCCAAATGTAACAATTCTTTTAAATTTTATGAATAAAATAAAAATATGATAAAAGTTAGATGATTATATGAGTAATTTTCCATTAATTATGGTAGGGGTTTAACATATGAGTGACTAAAATATAAAAAAATCTCTTTTAGTGGTGATTAAATTGAAGTTTTTTTTTCGTGATGACCATTTAGGTAGTTTTTTTTACAGAAGATACTAGTTTTATCAAAAATTATCTAAAATTATAATGAGAGTTTAGAACTATAAATATAAACTAAACACATAATTTGTATTTTTTTTATGCTCGTTGACACAAGAAATTAATCATTTGAGATCATACAATGAAAACGCTAAAAAATAATCAAAAAACTCAAATAAAAGATAAATACGAATAAATTCGATTCAATCAATAAACAAATACAAAAGAAGATCAAACTACTAAAAGATTACATACAATCACAAAATCAAAACCCAACATCGTGAAAAAACTATCGACCAGCGTCAAACGTGTACTTAAATCCAGAGTCCAAATTATACTGTAATTATGAAAAAATAACGAAAATGTAACCTTTTCAAATTAATAATTAATTATACTCTAATTAATGAATATGGGATGTTACTGTTGTTCATTTATTATCCCAAACCTATGAATTACCGATAATTAAAATATGTTTTCTTTCTATTAATTCATCAAGTATAAAATAATATCTATATTAGATTTTAAGTATAAAGTTAAAAAATAATATTAATTAAATAATTTAATTTTTAATATTATCAAAATATGCTATTGGATAAAAATTGTTAATTAAGTAACATTGTTGTGCAGACTTCATGGCCCAGATTTTTCATTCAAAGATGCTTTTCTTCACAGGTTATTGAAGGTATCCACCATGGGATTTCTTAATAAAGTAATGGGTCAATGGGGTCCGGGTCCAAATCCTTATTGTTTACTGCTGCTATTAGGGTAGGGTTTTTTTATTATTAATTTAAGGTATAAGAAGTCCTTTAAATTAAAAAAAATTAAAATCTTAATTTTTTTTACATTTAATTAAGTTTTATTAGGATCAAATGACCATCATTTCTATTTATTTAGAATTTAAGAGAAAAAGTTACTGATGATTTATGAAATTTATCATTATTATTATTAGTTTATGACTCAATAATTAATTAATCCAAGCCAAATTTTTTAAAGACTCGTTATAAAAACGATTATTTTAATTCTAATTTTTTTATTTACAATATTATAATTTTAATCCTTTACTTTGTTTAAGAAATTCATTAACTTATTTAACTCGACCAAATTAATTATAATCTTATCATTAATAATTGACTGACATGAGTTTATTTTACATAAGATTCTCACAACGATCATATAAAATCTTATAAATTGGAAATACGTGTTTTACACGAAGCTTGAATCGGCAGTCAATACTGAATATGACATAGATCAGATCCCACTCTTACAAGACCAATATTGAAAACAATTGTCATTGTCCTATAATGAAGTTCATCATCTTCAGTCAATGTGGAAACTAATTTTCTGATCTTCTGACAGGGAAAATGATGACAGTATGTGTATTATAACTCAAAATTGATTTGAACATCAACACATAACAAACTGGTTGGTCCACCAGGCACTGTTCTTGATCTGCAACAGAGGTTTTTATATTGTAATAATCTTTGTCATCTTCGTAGTTTCATGTGAGAGGAAAAAACAAAATGGTTGGTCATGATTCACTGGTCTGTATAACAGCTATTTTCCATGTTTTGATTCTGCAGATAATATGAAGAAAAAGTTTTCATATCCCAAAACCAGTATTGGTTCTCGATATAACTTGAAATAACGTGACAAATTTGTAAGTAAAGGATGATATAACAATCTAATCGAATGATATAATTTTTTTTTTTACATTTTATCTATTAAAAAGTTGTAGGGATGATGACTAGAAAATTTGTGGAGTTTGATAATGACTAATGGTGGAGCTAATATCTTAGTGTTTTTGTCTGTCTGCTTTCTCAGAGGATTAATTTGGATTTCCTTATCATTTTCTTCCCTTTTTCATACATCACAACCGGTGAACATCTTGCTGCTGTTTAGGATTAATTTGGATTTCCTTATCATTTTCATCCCTTTTAGAGACTTCATTGATTTGTCTAGGAAACATGAGTCTACCAGAGCCTCCATTAGAGGGAACAAACCCAGTAGAACTTGATGAGTCCAGTTTCTTCAGTAAACTGTCATTTTCTTGGATCAACCCTTTGCTTTCCCGGGGATATTTAAGACCCTTAACTCTTCAAGACATCCCTTCTATTAGTACAGAAGATGAATCCCATTTGGCATACCAGAAGTTTGCTATTGCATGGGAGTCGCTTATAAGAGATCACAAAAGCTCAAATGATGGGAGAAACTTGGTTCTTAGGGCAATAACAAAAGTCTACTTCAAGGAAAATATATTTATAGTAGTTTGTGCACTTCTTAGGACAATTTCAGTTGTGTCCCTTCCTTTACTGCTCTATGCTTTTGTGAATTATTCCAAGCGGGAGAACGAAAACCTGCGGGACGGTCTTGTTTTACTAGGATGTCTCGTTGTTGCCAAGGTGGTCGAGTCATTGTCGCAGAGGTATTGGTTTTTCGCTTCAAGGAGGTGTGGAATGAGGATAAGATCGGCGTTGATGGTAGCAGTCTATAGGAAGCAATTGAAGCTTTCGAGTTTAGGAAGGCGGAGACATTCGACCGGGGAGATTGCGAATTACATAGCTGTAGATGCCTATAGGATGGGAGAGTTTCCATGGTGGTTTCATTCGTCTTGGTCTTTTGTGTTGCAGCTTCTCATGTCTATTGGAGTGCTTTTCTGGGTTGTTGGATTAGGTGCTGTACCTGCTATAGCCCCTCTTGTTATATGCGGATTCCTGAATATGCCATTGGCTAAGATCATACAGAAATGCCAATCCGAACTTATGATCGCGCAAGATGAGAGATTGAGAGCCATTTCTGAGATCTTAAACAGCATGAAGATTATCAAGTTGCAATCCTGGGAGGAGAAATTCAAGGGGGTGATCGAATCCCTACGTGGCAACGAGTTCAAATGGCTTGCTAAACAACAACTTTTGAAGCCATATGGCTCTGTTGTGTATTGGAACACTCCAATCTTTGTTTCTTGCATTGTCTTCTTGGGATGTGCTCTATTTGGGAGTGCCCCACTGAATGCTGGAACCATTTTCACAGTTCTTGCAACTCTAAGAAGCCTGGCCGAACCTGTTAGAATGTTGCCTGAGGCACTTTCGATTCTTATACAAGTCAAAGTTTCACTCGGTAGAATCAATACTTTTCTGCTTGACGATGAACTCAAGAATGATGAAGTAAGGAGATTTCCCCTGCAGAATTCGGATAAAAGTGTTAGTGTAGAAGCAGGAAGTTTCAGTTGGGTTCCTGAAATAGCAAATCCAACACTTAGAAATGTTGAGTTAGAAATAAAAAGAGGGCAGAAGATAGCTATTTGCGGTCCGGTCGGGGCCGGAAAATCCTCAATCTTGTATGCAATGCTGGGAGAGATACCGAAACTTTCAGGAACTGTGAGTTGCGTAACAAGTAGTCCTTCTGGTACATATAGTAAGCACCATGTCTTTTTGTCACTGATTTAGTTCCTTTTCCATTGATAGGTTGACGTATTCGGATCCGTTGCCTATGTTTCTCAAGTTTCCTGGATCCAGAGCGGGACTATCCGCGAGAACATACTCTATGGAAAGCCAATGGATGCAGACATATATGATAAGACCATTAAAGCTTGCGCTTTGGATAAAGATATCAATAGTTTTGACCATGGTGATCTTACGGAAATAGGTCAGAGAGGGATTAACTTAAGTGGAGGGCAGAAGCAAAGGCTTCAACTTGCTCGAGCCGTCTATAACGATGCCGATATCTATCTTCTTGACGACCCTTTCAGTGCCGTCGATGCAGACACGGCATCTGTTTTGTTCAACGTGAGAAAGCTTCTTCGTTTGATACAATGACTAATTATATTTCCAGCATATTCAAGTTAGCTTTTTATGACTTCAGGATTGTGTTATGAAAACTCTAGAGAAGAAAACTGTCATCTTTGTAACTCATCAAGTGGAGTTTCTATCAGAAGTTGATAGAATTCTGGTAAGTATGAAGTCGGATTTATGTTTATATATTCCGGTTCGTCAAAAGGATGATTTTTTTTTCTGCATAGGTTATGGATGGTGGACAAATTACTCAATCAGGAAGCTATGAGGAGCTACTAATGGCTGGGACATCATTTGAGCAATTTGTGAATGCTCATAGAGATTCCATGACAGCGTTGGTTTTTCGGACCGGTGAAGGTCTAGGAGAATCTCAAGAGATAGCTCCAGAGATGTCTAATATATGTTTTCCAACTAAACAGAACAGTGAGGGAGAGATTCCGGTGAAGGGTCCGCCTGGAATACAATTAACACAAGATGAAGAAACAGAGATTGGCAATGTTGGATGGAAGCCATTCGTCGATTATGTTTCGATCTCGAAAGGATATGTTTATCTATGTTTAAGCATGTTGATTCAGTCTACCTTTGTCGTTCTTCAGGCCGCTTCTACCTTCTGGCTGGCATTTTCTATTCACATTCCTAACATGACCAACAGCATGTTGATAGGAGTTTACACTGGAATTGCCACAGTTAATGTTGTTTTTGTGTTTTTTAAATCCCATTATGCTTTTCGTCTCGGATTAAAAGCTTCTAAAGCTTTCTTATCTGGTCTCACTAATGCCATCTTCAAAGCTCCAATGTTGTTCTTTGATTCCACTCCTGTTGGGAGGATTCTGACCCGAGTAAGATCGAATATATCAACAAGCAAGGAGTTAACATAATGTTTCACATACCCTTTGAGTCTTTTACCGAGATACTAAATTTCGTTTTATATAAACTCCTGCAGGCTTCATCAGATTTGAGCATTCTTGATTTCGACATGCCAATCACCATAGTCTATATTGAATGCGGCATAACTGAACTCGTGGCAACAATCGGAATCATGGCCTTTATTACTTGGCAAGTTCTCATCGTCGCCGTTCTTGCTATGGTTGCACTTAAGTACATTCAGGTGGATGCATTTTAGTTTCACTTGATTCGATTAAATCTCATTTGTGACCAAGGTGAAAGACTAACATCTTTGTCCATCAAACTGCAGGATTATTATGTTTCCTCTGCAAGGGAACTCAGAAGGATTAATGGAACAACGAAAGCTCCCGTTATGAATCATGCAGCTGAGACATCGCAGGGAGTGGTCACTATAAGATCTTTTAACATGGTGGATAGGTTCTTTAAAAATTACGTGAAGCTTGTTGACACAGATGCCATGCTTTTCTTTCTTTCTAATGCAGCCATGGAATGGCTAATTCTAAGGATTGAAACAATTCAAAATCTTACTGTATTCACTGCTGCATTTTTCCTTCTTCTGCTTCCAAAAAACCGAGCCACACCAGGTAATATAATTTGTATTGAACCATCTTTATGACAAGTAGATAATGTTCAATGCTATTATTATCGAGAATTTCGACCTGCAGGACTTGTTGGACTCTCTCTTTCTTATGCTTTATCGCTGACCGGCATGCAACTTGCCGCATCTATTTCGTACTGCAACTTATCGAACTACATGGTTTCGGTTGAAAGGATAAAACAGTTCATGCACATACCTGAAGAGCCACCTGCAATTATTGAAGATAACAGGCCACCATCTTCTTGGCCGTCTAAGGGTAGGATTGAGTTCCAAGAACTGAAGGTAATTTAAGGAATCTAAACTGGAAAATGGTTTAAAGGGTGCAAAAAGACTGATGAACTTATTTTCTTTGAACCAAATCTATGTTTTGTATGGTTTCATACAACTAATTCGTGTTATTCGTTTCTTTAATTAGATACGATATCGTTCGAATGCTCCGCTAGTTCTCAAAGGAATCACTTGCACTTTCCAAGAAGGAACCAGAGTAGGAGTCATTGGCCGGACTGGGAGCGGAAAAACTACACTCATAAGTGCCTTGTTCCGCCTAGTAGAGCCTGCAAGTGGGAACATTCTTATCGATGGACTCAATATATGCTCTATTGGACTGAAGGATCTGAGAATGAAGCTTAGCATCATACCTCAAGAGCCAACTCTATTTAGAGGCAGCATTCGGACTAACTTAGACCCCTTAGGCCTTTATTCGGATGATGAAATATGGAAGGTGAACCAACTAATGATGAATGTTAACATCAAAATGTTACCAACAATGAACTTTTTGAATTTATGGTTATATTCTTGCCGCAGGCTTTGGAGAAGTGTCAACTTAAAACAACAATCAGTGACCTGGAAAACAAGCTAGATTCATCCGGTGAGTTGAAATTTAGTGACCTATTTACTTAGTGTCTTGTGATAGATTACATTACCTTGGTTTACTCAAATCAGAAAATTTGTTATGCTGTTGTTGGATTGACAGTGAGTGATGAAGGTGAGAATTGGAGTGTGGGGCAGAGACAACTCTTTTGCCTTGGGAGAGTTCTCTTGAAACGAAACCGAATCCTAGTGCTCGATGAAGCCACTGCTTCAATAGACTCTGCAACTGATGCCATTTTGCAAAGAATCATCAGAGAAGAGTTCTTGAATTGCACGGTGATAACAGTGGCTCATAGAATTCCAACTGTTATAGACAGTGACATGGTCATGGTCCTCTCCTATGGTAAAGCTTTTGGTTCCTGCTTCTAATGTCAATCAGTGACCAAAATTAAAATCACAATACTGCAACATGTATTATTTTGAACTCCGGTTTTACCCTGTTGATTCAGAAAAACCAGGACTCGAATCCCGACAACTGTAACTCTTTCCTCGTCGTCCCAGACTTACAACCAATCAACTGAACTCAAATTCTGATGAGTTAATTAATATCTGCAGGTAAATTGCTGGAATGTGATGAACCCTCAAACCTGATGGCAACAAACTCTTCTTTCTCGAAGCTTGCGGCTGAATACTGGTCGAGTTGCAGGAGAAATTCATATAAAATATTAGGAAATTATCAGTGATATGAAGGAATATTCGATTGAAAATAAGATCAAACATGCAGTGTTATCATCAAATATAAGTACATCAAGAACATAACCTAGCCAATTGCCATATTGCAAAAAATAAGTGTCTTGTTT
Source organism: Abelmoschus esculentus (assembly GCA_035048815.1). NCBI lineage: Eukaryota > Viridiplantae > Streptophyta > Magnoliopsida > Malvales > Malvaceae > Abelmoschus > Abelmoschus esculentus. Next base: position 19,425,362 of record JAUCBN010000015.1, on the reverse strand, counting down.
CTTCTAGTCGAGCCTGCAGAGGGGAAAATTTTTATAGATGGAATAGATATATGTTGTATTGGTCTGAAAGATCAAAGAATGAAGCTTAGCATTATCCCTCAAGAACCAACTCTATTTAGGGGAAGTTTTTGAACCAACTCAGACCCTTTAGGCACTTACACAGATAAGAAATATGGAGGGTGAGACAACTGGTGCATTTCTCAGAAAAACTAAAGGTAGATATATTGATTGTATGCTTCATATGTTTTTATTTGTATGCTTTGGGAAAATGTCAGGTTAAGGCAACTATCATTAGTCTACCAAATAAGCTAGATTCATCAGGTGAGTTCGACCACGGACTTTTCATTTTTCTTAAAGTACTCGTTTTAGCATACAGGTATAGCATGTGAGATGTGAGTTGAACATGGACTTTTCATTGATGGTAATGTATATAAATCCAGAGGCTATTACAGTACTTAAAACTAAGATGTTATCTCAATAAAAGAACAGCTAAACCGTGGCATCAGCCATTTTTAAACGTCTGCAACTTCAATGAGGAACATAGAGGGTCTTGGAAAAGGAGGTGGCGCCCGGAATTGTTTGTAGTTTGCAATCTGAATACAGCTGAGAAGTATTGCCATTAGTGTTGTTTTTGTCAATGCAAATCTTGGTGATAAGTTGGAGTAAAACATGCTCAAACTCATCTCCATTGCTCCATTCCCAAACTTCAGCTTTTATTAGGCTCCTGTTTTGGCAAATCAAGTCCCAAACTGGGAAATCTTTCCTTGGCAACATATAGTCTCCATCTCCGAGCTTCGTACTCGGGCAGAAATCGCCAAGTCCATCACCCATGTAGATTATTGTTTTCTTCTCCTCCATGGCGGACAAAGAAGCTTGGATCCTTTCAATCACAATACCCTATTCACAAGGAATCAAAACAGAGCCGATTAGATAATGCTTTTGTATTCGGTTTACACGTGAAACTTCCTAGAAAATTATGTGATTTGTCAAAATCCACAATGGAATAATACCTTGCACATGTTTGGTGGACAAGGATGATGACATCCATGGGGATGTTTGCAGAAATCATGGAGAGGGAAGATCCTTAACCTTCCTTCTTCATCGACGGAACTCGGGTTCGTGTTGATCTCTGAAAAGCATTCCTTCAAGCCATGATGCTTTAAAATCGTGTCGATGAAGAACACGTTCGCGTCACTAACGATCTTCAAATCACATCTGAAAAACATGCCAGTAAGAACCAGAAAACCAGAAAGAAAATCATATAACTCAGATAACACCAAGTGATCAGGAACATATATGCATACCCTAAAGCATGAGCAGATCGAATGGCTCGAATGATTCGAGGATGAATTGGTGTTTTTTGCAAAACAGCTACAATATCTTCGATTGTGGTTCCTTGCGAATGCAGTTTCTCCATCATTGTATCCTGTAACATATATATATATTTGTACACAACAGCAGTGATTAAATAAACCCTATCTCTTGCATTTGCAGAAGAAAGAAAAATAAAACATAAAAGAGTGATTACCATGAGAGAGTTCCAAGGCATCGTGGGAAGGAGTTGATTGAACAAGCGAGTAGCACCGACCTCGTCCACCACCCAGTTATCGCTATCGCAGTCGATTATCGTCTTGTCGAAATCCATAATCACAACTATATCTGAAGCAGCCATTGGAGATTCGATGAAACACTGAACAAAGAAAACCTGGTTGGCTGAGGTTTGAGACTTGAGACTGCTTAGAATTTAGAAACCAAGAGTTATTTATAGGATAAATAACCTTATGATGGACGGTTCAGATTTATTTGGAAATATTGATGCTTGTGATGCAGTTACTTGGGTTCCACGAAAGCTCATACTTAAACTTGTATTAGGTCTATAATCACATTTAAGAATCTTTGCCTTGTTATCTTTTTAATTTGTTTTTTGATAATATCGAAACTTTAAAATTCAATTCGAACACAAATATAAAAGCTTTAAAATTAAAATTCAAGTAAACTTGTAAATCTTGTAGGGTCGAACAATATTTTCTTAGGCAAAGTTTGTTCATGGTTATTTGAGAAAGGGAAATGAACATCCCTTTCGACTAACTCGCACCAGCATCGACACGACCAACAATTACTGAGGAACCGGCAGGACTTGTGGCAAGGCATTTGTCCTTGCCGATATCGTCTGCAACTTGCAATCGACGATGGAACCCAATGCCGTCTCCAAGGTATATAATTCTCTTCTTCCCTTCTAGTAAAGCTTGAATCCTCTCAATCACCATCCCCTGTTTCATTATTGCACCATTTAAATTAAGTGAGCATGTTTCGACTCGGTTTAGTTCGGTTGGTTCACGCGTATGTTATTTTAAAGATAATATACATATAGTATACAACAGGTTTAAGATTCGAATTAAAAAATTGTTGTCTTGGTTAGAAAATTCAAGTCCAAATAGTGATGAACAAGTAGGGTATACCTTGCACATGTTTGGAGGACATAGGCTGCATCCATGGGAGCTCTTAGTGAAATCATGGTAAGGGAAGATTCTTAACTTCTCTTTGTCGTCGACGAATCCAGGATTCGTGTTGATCTCCGAGAAACATTCCCTCAATCCGAGGTGTTCGAGGATTGTCTCGATGAAGAACATGTTCGCATCGCTGACAATCCGGAGTTCACACCTGAATTTTTTTTATTAAATCCATAATTTGGTCACCATTCACCAAGTTCCTATATGTGTCCAAATGATGGTTTTGCACATGAGAAGAACGTACCCTAAAGCATAAGCCGATTTAATGGCGGAGACGACCCGTGGATGGATCGGTGTTCGTTTAAGAACATCGACGATGTCGCCGATGGTTTTCCCTCCTGCATGAATCTCCTCCATCATCTTGACCTGCGAATTTAAGCCGCATAAACACGAACATGTCTAGACACTGAAGTACTTTTTGTCTGAAATCAGGATTGTTTTATGGTTTTACCATGAGAGAATTCCATGGCATGGTGGGAAGAAGCTGGTTGAACAACTCGGTGACACCCAACTCATCAACCACCCAGTTATCGCTGTCGCAGTCGATGATGGTTTTGTCGAAATCGAAAATCACAACGATCGCGGCCATTTTTGTCTGAAGAAAGATCGAATCGAACTGAACCGAATACAAGAAACGAGGTTGGAAATTAAGGAATAAAAGATATGTAGGTTGGTGCAGAAAATATGGGAGAAGCTCAAGAAATGTCTAAAATGTTTCTTGGTACAGAGTTACGTAACGCAGGAGGGGTCTTTATATAGAAAAAAAAAAGAGTAAAAATGAAAAACAGGTTATTTGCATGTGAAGAACAAATAAATAAACAATTTTAGTTTAGTTTAGTTTATGCCAAAGAAAATTACGTGAAATGGTGAATTTAACTTAAAAATTGTTTTTGGTATATTTGTTCGCACGGATGAATTTATTGAGTGCTTAAATTCTCGTATATTTTATATACTTTTTTATATATTTTTTATTAATAATCTGATTTTATATAAAATTTTGTGTTTATCCCTACTTGTTCGTACATTATAGAGAAAGACAAGACATTAGATCAAACACATTCAAGTGTTCATTATTTTTACATATGGAGATAAGAATGAGTAAAACTCGTCTCGTCTCGAAAAATTATATTTTTTATTTGATTTTGTTTTATAAAAATAAATTATAAAACTCGATTCTAATAATTTTAATAATTAATAGATTGATTTTATATTTGAGTTAACCTAACTCTAACGAACACTTAATTTAAGTCAATTCTATCGAATATTTATCTTACTTTTAATATTTTTATTACATTTTAAAAGATTATATTAGATAAAAATGGGGTCAGAACATACCCATTACCCAGGACACAATGGAATTAGATTTTGCAACCCCACTTTATTGTTATCCCAACGGATCGAATGGTTCATTCGGTCATCTTTGTTGAGTGGGTTAGGTTTAGGGTTCATGGGGCCGGTGGAGAATAAGCGAATATTCCAGTGGGATAGAATTAGAATATTCTGTGTTTATGGTGTATGCTAAGGAGTTTTTTTAAGTTCGTTCTATGGAACAAATCTCGATTCGACTCGATTTAAAAATACGAATAATTCAACTCGATTTAAGGTAAAAATAGTCAATTCGTTTTGACTTTGACTCAAAATTTTATAAACTCGACTCGATTTTTTTTAATAAAGTTCAAATTGTAAAATGAAAATTCGAATAACTCAAAATTTTAAGATTGTTATAGGAAAAAAACTCGACTCGATTCAAAAAATTTGAATAATTCGACTCGATTTAAGGTGAAAATAGTCGACTCGTTTTGACTTGACTCAAATTTTATAAACTCAACTCGAATTTTTTAAATAAAATTCGAATTGTAAAATGAAAATTCGAATAATTCAAAATTTTTAATAATTAAAAGATTTATTTTTAAATTCGAGACGAGTCTTAATTTTTATGATATATATATCAATATATTAAAATATGAAGAAATATTTTCACATATAAAATAAAAATATATATATATACATATATTATATGATTAGAAAATGTCGTTTAAATTGAAATCAAATATATTATAATATGATAAATAATTATAATTAAATATTTATAGAAACTTGAAAACTTGACTCGATTCGACTCAATTCAAATAAAATTTAAGTTATAAACTATGACTCGTTAACTCGAATAACTCAAAAAAATTTAACTCAACTCAATCGAAAACTCACTCATTCTAATCCATAACGGCTTATGGGTTACGTTGGATTCTCATGCAAGAATCAAACGTGTACAGAGACGCATGGTTTTCATTACATGGATTTAACTCATGTTTTTTTCGTGTTTAAATTATTGATATTTGATTTATTTATTATAATTTAACTTAAATTTTATAAAAATTTAATTTAAAATTAACTTTTTTAATATAACTTTTTATTTATATCAATAAATTCGATTCTTTAATTTTATTTAAAAGATTTAATATCTTTATCTTTTGGATAAAAATTTATTATTCTGATTTTATTTTATTTTTATTTAAGTTGATTTCGGGAGAATATATTATATGAACTTGGTTCTTTGTTCTGCCTAGTATAGATTTAATCCATTTTAAAATTGAAAAAACAATGAAGTCGTAAAGGGGACAAAATATTAGATTTTGACAGAAATTTAGAGAAATTATTATATCTAACTTGTTTTATCGTGTGATTCATGATATTTTTATTAAAAATCAGTTAATTATTTTTTATTTTTTTATTTATAAGTAATTTTTACAATCACCCTTTATTTATTTATTTATATGGTAAAAAAAAATTTCATCCTTAAAAATATAATACAAGGTAAAATAAGATATGGACAAAATCGAATGAAATAATCATTTACCAATTTTTTAACAAAGTGTATTTTTATTTTTACTTAAAAAATTAAAAAATCTCTTATTGGATCTATTATTTTTATTTTTACTTAAAAATAGGGGTGTGGATTCGATTAATTCGGTCAGTGGCCAAACCGAATTAACTGAAATTTTTAAAATCTTAACTGTTAACCGAATTGAATTACCCTTTAACCGAATTGACCGACTGAAATTATTTCGGTTAATTAACTGAATTAACCAAAATTTATTATAAAATTTGGTTAAATTACATAATAGTCACTAAATTATGCTAAAATAATTTTTGGTCATTAAACTTTTATTTTATACTAATTTAGTACAAAATTTAATGACCATTTTATAATATAAAAAACTATAAACATTTTATAATTTTTAAAAAGTTAAATGACTAAAAAAAATATATATAATATATTTAATATATAATAATTTCGGTTAATTCAGTTAATTAACCGATTTCGAATTGAATTAACCGATAATCAAATTTTCAAAAAAAAATTAACCGTTAACTAAATTTATCAAAAATTAACTAACCAAATTAACATAAATAATTTCGATACGGTCAATTAATTCGATTAAAACTAAATAATACACACCCCAATTTAAAAATATAATACCAACATTATTAACACAAAAGTGCCATAAAAAAGTGTTTACTTTTTATGTTGTAGTTATGTTGTGTCACCATTTACCGACTAAAGTTACTATTATTTACCGACATTATCCGCTTTCTTTTAGGTTACTTAGATTTTTTAAAATTTAAATTAATATCTATAGTATACATTTTTAAATAATATTTTTTTTAAAAATTTAATCTTAAAATTTATAATTTTTATTAATATAATAACTTTAATTAAAAACAATTTCATAAATTTAATTTTTTATATTTTAAAAACATATCAATTTATTCTCTTAAATTATTTATTCTACCATATAATATTTTATATTGCTTTTATGGTAGAATACAAATATTCAATTATTGTTTGACTTGATAGAGTTAAATTATTTGATAATATCTCAAAAATAATTAAATTATGAACCATTTAGATTTAAATATAAAATATTAAATTTATTAAATTATTTTAATTTATGTCTGTACATAATTTGTGACATTATAATTATAATTTCTAAAAAACATTCTTTTCCTACTCGATCAAAATTTTAATCACTAGGAAATCTGAAAATCCTAAATGCCTAATTTTCTCCATTCCTGAAAACAGAGAGGTAAAGCAAAAGTTTTACTATTTATTTACTTCAATATATATTAAGAAGGGGAGAATATTTGGGTCTCTGTTGTTTGTTTTTCTTTGGGCTGTACTATCAATGGTTGAAACTTGAAATATTGAAATCGAGAACTAATTTTTTCTCCTCCCTTTGGATTTTGAGAAGGAAAAAGAATAGAGGGGGAAAAGCTAACCCAAAATGCGATCTTTTATTTGATCCCGAGAGTGTGGTAAAATATTGGTCGTTATTGATTATCTGACACTGAAAAGCTCAAAAAGTAGAGGAAATGAACGGGGGCGATGAGGTGATGACAACTCCGGCTGGGCCTCCACCACCTTTGGAGTGGAAATTCTCTCAGGTATTTGGTGAGCGAACGGTTGGAGAAGAAGTTCAAGAAGGTGATTTTCTTATTGTTTTTTGGATCTAATTGGTAATTTGTTGGTTTGATTTGAATTAGGGTTTATTATTATAGTTATTTGGATATGTTTGGGATCATGGTCTATTGAGAGATTGTTGATTAGGTAACGGTTAAGGAAAAAATTGTGATTTTATTTCTCTTCTCGGAAGGGGCGGTGGTGGCTTAGATTTAGGGAAAATAGTGTGTTACAGACCAAACAATGCTTTAAATCAGTACTGAGTTGTAGTTTCGTTAGAGGAAAGAAAAAATGTAGTGTACAAGTTTAATTGACGAAGTTAGTGATGTTGCATGCCCTGAGAAGTTGTCCCTTTTACTTTTTGTAGTATTAGTGGTTTGAAGCTTATTTTTTTCCAAGTAATTTGTGGTCCTGATGTTTCAGCACTCAAACTCGGAACAATTAATTTGTGGTCCCTTTTACCATGTGGAATGAAACTTGAAAGATGCTATTATTTCGATATTACATGATGTATGATAGCCTCAGTGAAAATAATTAAAGTTGGTTGCACATTTGGCTTAATAAAGATAAGCATATAAAGGTAGTTTGAAACAGCTGTCCATGTCTCAACTCTTGTCCGTGCCTGATATATGGCACAGATTCAAAGGGGTATTTGGTTGATGAGGATGGGTTTGATTATATGAAAATATCATTCCTGAGGGATCTCAAAGCTCAACAAAGAAGTTTGAGGTGTGTTTGTTTCACTTTCTTTTCCATTCACAAAATGTAAATTTCAATTCTTCGGGTGATTCTTGAGAGGTGCTATTTTACATTTGGAGTATGCAGAGATTATTCAAAGACTTATGCTCGGTCGAAGTACTATGATGAAGCAAAGCCTTGGAATGAAAGGTGTGATGTCGCAATTCCCTGTGGTTCTCAAAGTGAAATTGACCAGGCTGATGCCATTAATTTGGTTAATTCTGGTTGTCATATACTTGTAGAAGGTATTAGTCTGTAATATGAACCGCAAAACATTTTTATATTTTTCTACAGGAAGAATTAATACTAATTATATTAGCTAATATCTGCGTGTTATTGTGGTCTTCCTAGGCTCCAATATGCCTTGCACTCCTGAAGCTGTTGATGTATTGAAGAAGGCTAATGTTATCATTGCTCCTGCCATGGCATCCGGTGCTGGAGGGGTGCAACCTTTACTTTCTCCATTATCTTGATGAAATCAATATTTATTATCATAGTTTAAATAGCTGTCCGTGACCGCTATAGTGGCAGCTATATAGCGGTTTTGGCACCGTCCGAAACAGTTATTTGAAAAAATCACGACCGTAATACCTACAATAGCATCCGTTATGTCCGCAATCATGATAAACTCGTCCGCTAACGTAATTTAAATCCATGGTTTTTGCTAAGTTTGTGGTACCTCTGAGTTTGTGGAATGATCTCAATGATTATGTGTGGAATAGCAAAATATTCTGAATATAGATGTTAAAGCTAAGACTGTTTTGAATGTCTATTCATCCACACTGGCATGTACAATGTTGCCTTTATTTCTGATTCAATGACGCTTAGTTACAGGTTGTTGCAGGAGAAATAGAATTAAATAATCATGAATGTAATGTGATGCATTGGTCTCCAGAAGACTTCGAATCTAAATTACAGGTAAGATTTAGTTATGTATTTGTTGACGTGTGTGTAATTGAACTTATTCTTGAGCTACATTTCCCTTTATTTGCTTCAGAAAAGTCATTTATTTGCATACCGTAAGGTGAATTTTAGTGTAATAGACTTGTTCGAACTTAGAAATAGTCAATCTCGGTCACTGTACTTATAATACCTTTTTCCGAGATTTGAAGTATTGAAACTGTAAACATTATTTGAGTATGATACTAGTGAATTTGAGTTGGCTTCTTTTGGTTTTACAATCTTACTTAAGATTTCTTCTCTTTTTAACTTGACAAAGTAGTTTTGTATCTAGTTATGACCAAATTTGCTCAAGATTCTTTTCTCTGCTTATTTGTTAACTTCCAGGAAGCAATGAAACAGATATTCAATAGAGCACTCAAAGCAGCAAATGATTTTGGGTATCAAAAAGAAAGTCCTGAGTAAGTTTTTTTTTTTTTTTTCGGTGTTAGAACTAGCAGTAGCACTACGTTTGTAGTTAAAGCCTTTTGCTCATTATTTTTTCTCTTTTTCCTTTGGTGCATGGTACATGAATTGAACACTAAATTTTACATGCTGCTGATCTACTATTACCAGATTCTTTCACCGAATTGAAGTCCAACTGTTTTAATAAACTACATATCGTACAGTTTTGCTCTGGACCAGAAAATTTCTGTTGCCAATGTATATAGTATGGCTATTTAGTGATCATCTTTATACTTCCCTAAAGATCTTGGCAGGCTTTGGAAGGTATAATAGCTGGAAATATTAAATATATTGCTTGAGAACCTAAGCTGTAGTAACCCATGTTATTCAGACTCGGGTGCAAGTGTTGGATTACGTGTCAGTATGTGCTCAAGGTTATGTTCCTTTTTCCTTTAGTTTTTCTATGTATTCAGAGAGTTTAGAAGGTAACATTTTTATACTTGTGTCCTTAGTATCATCTATCAAGTGTATTCGAATACCAACATAAAACTATGGATTTTTTTTGCCCCATCCATTTTTATGTTACAACTAAGTCCTTTTGCCAAACCCGAACCGGTATTATGTTTTCTGAACTCCAAGTGATCTATTGTTTACATTCTCTTTCTCCGTTATCGTCTAATAGGGCCTTGCTACACGGAGCAGTCATCTCCGCCTTTCTGGCCATCCAATCAATGACTGATCAAGGATGTGTATAGAAAAAAGAAAGTTGTTTCTTGTTTATCAGTACCAATGACCCCACCATTCGGAGACTTAGACACCATGGCAAGAAAACTGGAGAGCTATTAACTTCTTATCCTCGTCGAAATCATTACCATATAAAAAGAGTTAGCAACATGACAGATTTCATTGTAACATACATGTAATGTAGTAGTAGTAGTGCAAGACATGGAAATGGATGAGTTATTATTACAGAATTTAATTGGATTAGGAATTTGGAAGAGCCATGTGAGGTGATAGTTGTTAGGTTGGACTAGAAAACATTTGATTTCTTGGCCAGCCTGCAGTAGGTTCCCTATAGGAGTTAAGTTCCAGTGCTATGTGTCTTTGTAACACACTTTGACAACAACATTAATTGGAATAAAACATTATTATTATTTCTTGTTTATGATCATTGCAATTTGTTTAATATCTCATAATGTTGGATGTACTTTTAAGTTCAAATCCATGTTTTCACTTCTACATGGTTGTTCATTATATCATGTAATTATAAGGTTAGGAGTTTGATCCTTATTTATTTAAAATTCGAAATAAAATATATTTCATGGCCAATCATTAATTTTTACAGAGAATACCTACAACAAAAAGATGAATCATTGTTATTGATGATGGACAATTTAATTCAAATAAAAATTTTATATTCTTTTAATATGATATATATAACTAATTAATTTTTAAATAAAAATTAATTTAAAATATAAAATAATTTGACAAAATAATGCCAGCAAAATTAAAATAAGACATTTCAAATAATATTAAAATTTTCATTTCAGAAACAAATATCAAATAATGGAAACATAGGTAAGAAACCTATATTGAGAGCAATTTTTTTATCGGTAAGAATTGTTCAATATATATATATAAACATATATATTATATTTAAATACATAAATTTAAATTAAACTTTTCGAGTAAACCCATTTTAAATTATTATTTGTAGAATGAAGAATTCAAGAAAAGAGATTAAAAAGGGAAAAGGTAAAATAAACGCGTGAAATCGATTTCTTTCAAGAAAACGGTAACAATTTCACTTTTGAAAAAGATTTTAATAAAACGATAAAATCGCGTGAAAACAATTTCACTTTTGAAAAAGATTTTAATAAAACGATAAAATCGCGTGAAAACGCGTGAGCAAATAAAGACGTTGACTTAGCAGCTGTCACGAGTATTATATATTACCCCCTCACTGTTCTAAAGAACCCCATAGCCAAAACCCTATTCTCTCTCGGGGTTTAAGAAGACGATTCAAGAAAAGCCATGCAGAATGGCTCCACAACAGGCGTCGACCGCTACCGTAGGAGGGCGGAACCCGCTCACGTTGGTGATTTGAACCCGAATGTTACCGTGGAAGACCTCCGTCGTCTATTCGCCTTTGTCGTTGCGTCCTCATCGGGAAGTCTCGCTTACGTCAATTTTTGCGTCCTCATCGGGAACTGTTCGGTCCCTTTGGACGAATAACCTCGGCTAGGATGGTGCTCCTTGAAAATGGAACGAGTAAGGGATTTGGCTTCGTGTGCTTTTCCTCTCCCGAAGAAGCAATGGCAGTTTTACATGGACTTAATGGTTAGGTAAAGTTCTCTTTGCCCTTTTACTCTGTCCTAATGTTTTGAGTTTTGATTTCTTAGACTTCTGAGTAACAGATTATGGGTGCTAATCCGAATGTTAAAATTGCTTAAGGGAACTCATTGAGGGAAAGTTTCTATATGTAGCAGTTGATCAACATAAAGAAGACCACAGCAAGGAATTGAAGACCGCGGAAAGTTTTTTTTGTCGAATGCCTTGTATATTATGGATACTATGCGGTGTTTGGGAATAGCTTTTATCTATTTTGTTGCTTAGATTCACTTCTATTATTCTATGTTTACTCTTGGTCAATTCTCCGCTTCCTTAGTTCCTGCTATTGAACTTTTCTATAACTTATATTTATTTATTTTTTTTCCTGAATTGTTGGTATGCAGTTATGCAATTTGGGGGTCAGCACTCTGGTGGTCTTAGTGTTCCTGCTGTTGGCATTGCATTTCCTGGATATGTTGCTCAGCCACAACTTGGAATGAGAAATTCAGAAATGACTTGTATAGTAATTCCTTTTCTGTAGAAAACTTTCTTCTGTGGATTATATCTGGTTCGAAGACAATTAAGGGTGATGTCTCAATCAGGTCTTGAACTTTCTTCTGTGGATTATTCATCTGTTTAAGCCTGATGCAGTAATTGTTTTCATTTTCTTGTTTAGGCTACCAGTACTGACAAGTGCTGGTGGGACACTAGGAGGAACATATTGTCCACCTTATATCGCTGTCGACGGAGCTTATAATGCTCATACATCAGGGCTGAAATCTTCAACAGGATCCTCAAGGTTAGTATCTTGGTTTTTTGGTTTCCTCAACCTGCTTGATTTAAATAGCTGTGGGCTGTGGACATCTCTGTTTTCCTTCTGCTTGCCAGAATGGGAAAGGTTTGTCATTGATCATAGAAACTTCAAGAATTCTACATTTGCCTTTTTGTTGGAATGTCCTTTTATGATACCGCTTTAAGCAGGATTAAGACATGCTTAAGTTCAGTTGAATGCATTTTTGTTATTTGGTGTGAAATGGCCAGTCTTTTGAGGGATTATAGTATTGTCAGTTTACATTGAGCTATTGGCCTTTTTACATAGATTTACTTCAAAACAGATAATAATTGTTCAATGATGTTTGAAAAGGAGTTTTTATGGGTTTGACATTCGTGTTACTCTATCTCTGTAAGAGTCACTGATGTTTCCTTTCATATTGCAAAATCTCTTTTAGTAAATTGCTTGATGATAAAAGTCTTGTATCCTTAAATTAACCTTGACAGTAATGTCTCAGACTTTTTCTTTTGTATTACTTTCGGTTTGTGTTAGGTTTAGTGAGGTAAAATAACTAATGAAATCTAAAGATGCTGGCAGTTTTGCTGGTCATGCATACAAATTGTATGTGGCAATTTTTGTTGCTTGCTGATTGTTTCAATAATATTTAATCACCCTTTAATGAAATCTAAGATGACTGCCACTGCTGCAGTGTATTTAATTTTTAGTTTAATTTACAAATTACATGTGATACTTGCTGATTGTTTAATAAATATTTAATCACCCTTCCTTTGTAGCAAAGAAAAGACTTCTAACAAACCAAATAGTGAATGGAAGCCTTCCCAAAGCCCAGGTAAGTGGATTTCTGAACACAGACATCCCTATTTCTTATGTTTTGGTTAAACAAGTCTACTCCTATGCACAGAGCTTGTGAGTGATGAACATGGGCAACGGCATAATAGCTCAAATAGGCAGCCTCGCAGGCACGTTGAAACTCTTGAGCTTTTCCTGTAGACCAGTTTAGAAAAAAAATTTAAAACCCTTTTCTATCATCTACATGTAAGCGAATTTATCTGTTTATCCTTCATTTCCTTGCAGAGATATTCAGAGATGAGTTTTAGCAAGTAATTTGATTATTTAAGATGGAGCCTGCCTCAGTAAGCTGATAAAGGTGAAAATTATGCAAGCTTTTACTATCTTCGTGGATGTTTGGTATTTCTTCTTTCTGGATTACTTGGTGGTGCAGACCTATCTTCCATCCTCGTTATGATGTCCAGCTTATGACTTGGAAAATCATGCTTACCCTTAATTAATGCTCTGTTTCATCAATAAAAAAAAAAAAGAAAATTAAGTGCATAAGTAAGAATTCAGTTTATATGTCTGCATTTCCCCCATCTCCCCAAGGAGATTGGAATTTCCTCTGTAACTACAGGCACATTGTAAAGGTCTTGAGGAAGAAAAACATCAGGTATATCGTAATATTTGGTGACGGTTTAGAGATTGCCATTGGTTAAAAAAAAATTTTCTTGCATTTTGTGCTTAAATAAGCTCACTTTTTCCCTCCTTAATTGTATCTGTCCTTGGTCATTCATTTTAAGCCTAAACCTCTCATTCTAGCAGTTGTGTATGACAAATGGCTTCTCATGCTCCTTCAGTTTGAGAATATTATTGTGGCTTGATGTGTGGCATTCCCATATTTATATATACGATATGAATACATATATATGATATTTCTATCGTTGTTTTTAACTGGTGTTTGTAGTGGCTTGATTTTGTCATGAAAGCTTTTGAGAAATTTGGGCAGGCTTGTCGGTAAAAAAAAAATATGAACAAGACTTCAGGTGTTGCGATTGAAGTATGTAATATTCCATAGCATCAAGGATTTATGTCCGATCGCTCCACCATATAACACAAAAGATGTTTTGCATTCTTTCAAGCACTATGATCCCAAGAAAGAAGTGCTAATTCGGTAGATTGTCTCTTGCTATCTATTTTCCCTTGTCTTTTGGATAATTATGTGAACTCTTATACGAGTTATCAATCTGTTCTATTAGCTATGTTGGAAGGCTAATTGTGAAATGTATAGGCAAAACAATAGGACTTTTTCCAAATTAAACAAAATAGCAGGGCATGTTCCTTTTTTAACTTTGATTTCTTGTTGCTTTTTTTGATATATTTACTAGTTATTATGTTTGTAGAAGCTAATGTACAAGTCTAGACGTTACTAGTTCTGTTTTTAGTTCTCTTTTTTGTCTATGATTGATCGTATTGTTTGTTTCTTCGACACTGATCTCCCATTCAATCTCCAGTCTTTGACAATTCTTGATGTCTTGACGTGTTGACCTGTGGTTGTGTGTTTTGCTCATGAAAGAAATCTTATTTATTTTCTCCTTTTTTTTTTTTATTTTGGTTGTTGTTAGTGTTCTGCTTTGTACCGTCCTTGCAGGTGTTTGGTTCTTATTCAGTGGTAGGTTTACTTCTCTTTTTTTTGTCTGTGATTGATCGTTTTGTTTGTTTCTCTTCTACTCTGATCTCTCATTCAATCTCTGATCTTCGACAATTCATGATATTTTCACGTGTTGACCTGTTTTGACTTTCCTTCTGCATTTTTTGAAATGATCTTATTTTTCTGTGTGACAAAAACGACATGCAACAGTGAACTTGAATTTGCTAGTATTGCTCTCGTCATGACTCCTTTCACTGATTTTGGCCCCTCTTTGACTTGTTTTTTCTGGTTCTCTTTGTTTTGTGTTGTCTCTGTTTTTGGATTGGTGTTTATGTGTCTTTGTTTCTTCTTGTGATCTATCTATGTTTTTTCCCTTGTAATGTTCTATGTTCTGTGATGTTTGTATTCTTGTTTTATGCGAGCATTTCTCTATCTAGCACACTTCTGGTGTTATGTTTTTTATTTTTACTTTTCCCCCTGAACTTCTGTCAGCAAACTGATGTTGCTGATCTACTAGGAGGATTTAAGGCTATGGACACTCGGTCTATCTGTGTTCCCTTATGCAAAGATGTTTTCTGTGAAGGTATTCTTAGTCTTAGTATTTTTCTCTTTTTTCTGTCATCTAGGTTGTCGTTAACTTCTGCTTCTATTTGTTTTGTATATTTAGAGTAATGATGAATGTTATACTCATTTACAAGAGCTGTTTTTTGTAGTAAGAATTAGGAGAATGATGTTAATTTATTTGTCTAATGTGTTGCCGTTAAACGTCGACTGCGAAGGGATCTATTAGTCACTTACGGTCAGAAGTAAAATGTTTATTTTTTATTACACTTTTGAATTTTTATTGCTAAATCATTCAGTCGTTAATGTTTCATGGCGAGTGATAAAAGTTTACACCCCAAAAATGTAACTAATCTTACTAGTTATTTTTAAAATTTAATGACCAATTTTGTAGTAGTTAACTATTGTAGTAGTTAACTCTTAAATCAATATTACGACTTTATATATATTTTTAGAAATGGTGAAAATAAATAACTATTGTAGTAGTTAACTCTTAAATTAATATTACTACGACTTTACATATATTGATAATATTTCATAGTTCATATTATTTATTATCGGTGCTTAAGGTCTCATATTGATACTTGATGAACAAGTATCAGTATTGTCTATTTGACATCAATTATATTTTTTAATAAATGTATGTATTGATACTCATGATCGACCCAACGCTACAAAAGAGCTTTAAATGCGAAAGAAAACTCTCTCCAACAATTGATTAAAAGTTAAATATAATTTAAAACTAAACATATATATGTTGAAAGTTATCAGGTTAGGTTAAAGATACGATAATTAAAAAAAAATTGGCCCAGATTTGACTCAGTTAATATCAAATTGTGTACCTGGCTCGGTCAGGTATTTTTATAAATTATTCGATAATTTTCTTTTGAGTCATCAGATTGGGTCAATTGAGTCATATAAATTTAAACTATAACGATTCAAATTTTAAGATTTAAGGATTAGATTAACCCGAAGATTTCAGGCTTCTTCGTATGGGTCTTGTTGAGTTGTTGTTGGACTTTGGACTTGTGTTTTTGGATTGCTATTGAGCCTATATAGTATTTTTAGTAAGAGTAATTGTATAAAATGGAATTTGAAGACTATAGGGGGGTTATTTTTATATTTAGAATGCATTTATTATTTTATTTTATTTTATATTTATAATACATTTATTATTTTGTTAAATTATAATGTGTTATATAGAATCATATAAAATATAAAATAAAAAACATTTATACGAAAGTATTAAAAATATTCTAAATTATTCGGGTAATGAAGATTAAAAATATTTTTAATAAAATAAAAATAAAATAGAAGATTTTGAAAAAGATTTAAAATAATAAGAGTAGAGTTAAAAACAACTCATATTATCATTCTAATTAGAGAATTTTAAGGTTTATATTTGGGAGCAAATGAGGTTTTAATAAGTATAAAATGTGATAATTTTATGTATAAGCTCAATTAAAACCCCATTTATCTCACAAATAATTTTAAGATTTTAGTAAAATTTGAGATGAAATATCAGGTTTATAAATTAACTCGAATATTTAAATTTAATAATATAAATAAAATAAATTGATCTAAATTTCTCTAAAATAATTTTCATAATATTTAATTTAAATTAACTAATTAATAAATTAAAGACATTAATAATATGAAATAGCACTGTGTGGAAATTAAAAAAAAAAACTCAATTATCAAATTATTAATCGATAAAGAATTTGGAATTTATTTTATTAAATTAATCCAAGTTTTACAACCAGAAAAGCCCAAAACTTAACCTTCAACCTTTGAAAGGAACCCTAAAAACCCTAAAAGGGATTCCATAAATTTGATAGTTTTGTTACATTATCGTCGCTGCTTTAGTCTTCCTCCTAGAAAAACAGGTTCTTTCTCTAATCTAAACTCAGTGCTAATTGTTCACTCTTTATTTTGTTTGAATTGTTTTGAGTGTTTCAAATCTTACAAAGGGGTTATTTTTGTGGTGGATCTGGTACAGTCAGGTGCATAGAAATGGAGACAGTTCCAGGACAGTTGATTTGGGAGGTAGTGAAGAAGAACAATTGCTTTTTGGTGAAGCAGTTCGGAAGAGGAACTGCCGGCGTTCGGTTCAGCAAAGAGCCTAACAATCTCTACAATCTCAACTCCTACAAACACTCTGGTTTAATCCTTTAACTTGCCTGGATTCTGAACATTGAAATGTGTTCTTTGGGTTTTAATTTACGTGTTCTTTGCTGGATATGTGTAATTTTAGGGTTGGCAAACAAGAAAACTGTCACTATTCAGCCTGGGGGCAAAGATCAGTCGGTGCTGTTAGCAACTACCAAGACTAAGAAGCAGAACAAGCCATCGGCTTTGCTTCACAAATCTGTCATGAAAAAGGAATTCCCCAGGATGGTGAAGACAGTAAAAAACCAGGTATATTGGAAGAGTCCCTTTTTGCTTATCTAATGTTAATTCTTAAACTATCTGGCAAAAGTTGTTGGATTGCTTACTTGAATGATGTTCTGTCTAGAGGTGTTGTTTGCTGTTTGTGTTGATGTTCAGTTTTAATTTTTCTTGGAGATTTATCTTGCTGTGATGAAGCAATAACATGTAAGAAGGATCCATTTGTTGGATTCTTCTCTGAAATGTGCTTGTTACGCTTGGCTTCTGAGCTTCCAATGTTTAATTAGTGCATATTTAATAAAATGATGTTTAGAATATCATTGAAAATCTATGTGTGCTCAAGTTCCCCCATAAAGTTTACACAACTAGCTTAGGTCATGTTTGTTTTTTATGCCCCTAGTCCCTACCATACAAAAGATGAAGGGACATAACATGAGCAAACATGACATAATCTGGCTATGTGAGTGGAAAATTGAACGCATAGTCTTAAGTTGTCTTACCATAGCCATTTCAATTACAATCCCCCCTCCCCTAAAGTTCTATGTTTGAAATAATTGCAGGTAACAGATAATTACTACAGGCCTGATTTAACCAAAGCAGCCCTTGCAAGGGTGAGTGCTGTGCACAGGAGTCTGAAAGTTGCAAAGTCTGGTGTCAAGAAGAGGAACAGGCAAGCGTTGAAGATCCGCGGAATGAATTAAGCTAAGCATGTTTAAGTTGTACTGTGCGGTGATTTTTGTTGTTCTAGACCATTTTTTTACAGAAACTTGAAGTTGCCTTGTTGTCAGCCTGCGGTGTCGTATTTTATATCTAGATTATGGATCAGATATCCATGGTCATTGCTAGTTTGTTTTCCAAATTATATGATATGGTAAAATTATGATTGGTAGGAAGAGAAGCAAAATAGAAGATGAAAACCTTATCTCATAACCAAGATTGTAAGTTTTACTTGTATATTTCATATCCAAATTTTCAAATCAAATATTATTATTAATTAATTATATACGTAGATATATTCATGATTAATTCATGGCATTGATGTGTTAAAGTAGTATATATATAAATTTATATATGTGATTATATTTTAATATGTAAATTATAAATAATAATTTATACATTTTTTTTATAAATCTTAAATCCTACGTCTTAAATTTTATATCTTATACATTAAACTCTTAAACTTTAATCTCTAAAATTGACATTAAACTCTTAAACTTTAATCTCTAAAATTGGCTTCTATATACACGAAATAGGATCATCCAGAGTAAGCGTTTTACACGTTATATATATGCTATTGGTTTGTAGGTTTCATCAACTCGGTAATCTATTATATGCTATTATGGCAGAAACCAAACTTCCACAGGAATCTATTTATCTGCAACGCCAAGAATGTTGAAAAGTTCAAGTCAAAGGAAAACTTTTGCTGCACGGTCTCAAACACTGATTTTACTTATCCATGTTTAATACCACAAACCCTATAAATGTCTCATCAATGGCTGCAAACAGATCATTTCAACTCCTAGCTTTCTTCTTTGGTCCACATAGTACATATGTGAACCATGTCTGTCAAGAAAAATATGGTCCTTAACAATGGTGATGAAGCTGTCAAGAGTAATGTTGCTGATAAAAACAGAAAGCACAATCAGTGTTTCTCCTTCAAGGAGGTTCCGGTTGAACCCGTATCGTCATTAAAAGACCTTGATTCAACACAGTTCAAGGCTGAGATCAAGAGATGGGCGAAGGCTGTCGTGGCATATGCTCGGCAAGTTAGCGGAAGTTTCGGGAGCACCAAGAGAAGTGACCGACGACATGGGAGCTCGCAAAGCTCTCATCACACGCTGATATCCAACGCAAACATAAAATGGTCTCAAATCTTAGGGTGACATAAAGTTGAATCCAAAGGAGTTGAACCAGTCCGGGACCTGTTTGCCATGTATATAGTTTTCTTAATCAGAGTGGAATTGATGTTATTGATTCCTGGTTTGGATTCTTTTGTTATATAGTTTTCTTTGTATTGTTGAAATTCTCTGTAATATTATGTTTCTTTTGTTCAAATCCATTGAGACTTTGATTAAGCCAAAAAAAACTACTTGTTTTGAGATTCAACTGATTTGAGAACAAATAGAAAGTTGCAGAGAATCCCAGGAAAAAAAACTATTTCTTTAATTTACAAGAGGGGAACATGCAGAGAGAAAAAAGGAAAGCAAAACCTATACATCTTGGTAATACAGCTTAGCTTTAATGGTAATGGAAGCGTCCGCCGAAGGCGGTCTTTGTATCGACAAAGGGGATGAGTTTGATGGAACTCTTGAATGGTTTCTGCATTAGTCTGTTTTGTTTGTTCCATCAGAGGTTTTTTTCGGTACATATCCACCAAATGCCTTGTCTCCCCCAGAAATGCTCCTCAAAAGCTGTCTAGAACACATGGCTTGCGCTTGTGTCGCATTCTTCATCCGCTTTGCTCTCACCCATGCAGGTTCCTGACATGAAAAAGAGGTCAGTGCTTAGCATAATCTCATACTTCTTCAAACTAATATATGCTTGACTACAAGATACCTCGGGAACAAAGCGGGAGAACCCGAATTTGATCAATAGCAGAACATGTTCCATTACGAGAATGGCTGCAAGGCCAGGCTCGATTTTCCATTTTCCTTCCTCATCGTATAACCATACTAAGAGTGCGGAATTGGTGCATATCGACATCAATATTAGGAACTGAAATTTGAAGTTACATATATCAGTAAATCCCATGCTAGTGTCGAAAGCTGAAGGTGTATTGGCACCATAGTTTTTTAAGGAAAAAGGAAATACCTGAAAAATGTTCAGCCAAGCTCCAATTGTAGCAGCAGATCGGGGAACAGGTCGTCTCAAAATCACAAGCAACTTCAGGGCATCTGTTCTCATCTCTGCGATGTTGCTCTATACATCAAAACTACCGAGTTTAGTTTATCATGTTAAAACTGAAATCAACAGGTCGTGGAAGAACTGTAAAAGAATTGTATACCAAGGCAGAGAATGCAAATGCAAGGGGAAACGCACAGGCAAACATCATGATCATTCCAAACTGTAGTGCCAACTCCAGAAAGTCTGCAAGGTTTAAACTTTCATTACCAAGAAGAAAAGTCTATGTTTCATAAGTTTCCGGCAGTGAATTTAATTTAAAACATATTTAGCGCATTACCATCAAACAGGCCATCTTCCAGTTCTTCACAAATGCTTGCAGAATATGTGGGTTTCATGTACTCTTTCTCTACCCTGCTAGCGAATTGTATCTTTCCGATCGAACCTTTCTGGCATTTTTTCTTGTTTCTAAACAAAAAAGATGCATTACAATGAAATGTCAACTCATGCCATACACTATCGTAAACACAGAATCGGAAAATCTTACCTAACAGCTCTAAACTTTTTGTAGCTGTACTTCAGATATGGCAAGGAATTTTCCAACAGATTTTCCAACACCTAATGACATTTTGCAGTTCAAAACCATTTGAGTCCAAGAAGTTGTAAGGTATTCGTACAAACTACAAAGTTGTCTTTACTCTTTACCTCATAAAGAATCATACGCTGGATCAATACTTGGCGAAGGGTAGTTAAGTTGCGATGTAAAAGAGCATGATAGAAAACCCCAATATATGATTGCATAAAATAAAGACCAAACACCTGAAACATAACTATAATCAGTCATATAAACTTCTTGACAAGAAAAAAAAAAAAACTGAATTGACAAATCTTCCTAATCGTACTTTGTAGACCAAGCTGTCTGCCTGATATTCAGTACTTTCGTTGTTTTCATGCTTAATGAGCTGGATTGAGAGCTTCCCCCCGATCTTTGTGAAGTACTGAATAACCAGAAGATAAACTGCAGTTAACCCGAACCTGAAACCAAAAGCACGCATAAAAACCATGTGATTTAAATGGTATAAAATGAAAAGAACTCCCATAGGCCATAACATTGAATCTTACTTCACGACATCAGACTTGATGACCTCATAAAGATGAGCATAAGCCAACTCAAAAGGCAATTGGAGGCAAATGATACTCAAAATAACGATTGCATCATTCCTACATCGTCTGAGATAACCAAACCATTCGTATCTTTGCAAATCTTCTTTCTCTTTCGTTTTATCGATCCCCGAATCTTTTACAAGTTCCACAGGAGGCTGTAGGCAGTTCCATGCACTCCCTGATAATTTGTATCCATGGTTTGTGCCGACAGAAAAATTAAGATGCCACCTACACGACCCCGGCAGATAGATAGTTATACATAGAGAGAGAGAACTAAATAAGAAAAGCTGATGAAACAAACTTAATATTTAGAAAGGTGGCCTTATATTCATATGATATCGGTTTACCTGGCTGAAAGTGCAGAGTTTTTACGTTTCCAGAACTGGAAAAACAACACGGCCCACAATACTATGCTTATGAAGAAAGCAGGGAAAACTAGTAATTTTAATGATCTGAAAGTAAATTAAAATTAAGGATGAAGCAATTCAACTAACAAGAAAATAAAAATAACTTCCAAGAAGAAGGAAAAGGCGAAGATTACCCAAAATCAACCAGTTGCAAGATAAGACCAAATGCAGCTGGAAAAATCATCCAACGCGTATACATTCCAAGAAAAGCAAAATAAACTGCAATCTACCATACAAAAAATCCTTGAATAATCAATAGACTAACTACTGAAAAAGGCAATATGCAAAACGTTGCTAGTCATGAATCTATAATTACCTTTGTCCCGAAATACGCATTAATCTCATCAACTGGTTGAGCTGTGACATCCCACCAATTTAATCCCCAACTCCGCAGTAGTTTTTTCCTCTTTGTTTCATCTACAGACAACATTTATTGTACTTCAGTGCTTAGAGGGCATCAAAACAGTAGGTAATTTGCTAGTAAATGTAACAAAGAATACCGTGTAAGGGGAAAACTTGTTTAACAATTCCTTCGAGTTCCAACCTCTGCAGTAACGATTCCCCAGGTTCCCATTGGATCTCTTTGCCATCAAATTTTAAAGTTATGTCCGAGTTCTTGTTATTAACCTGTAAATATTCTATCTGGTTACTGAATTCCGAGAGTAATAACAGATTCGAAGACTTCTTTACATACACTAGCCGAGAGTAATAACAGATTCGAAGACTTCTTCCAAGAGTAACCATTGCTCATTTTAAACATGAGATGATAGTTGACTAAAAGAATTGCATCTCATTGAGGAAACATGCATTTGTGTTCGAATTTGAATTTGACTGCCACGGAAAAGTGAAGCACTATAAAATAAAGTTCAACATAAAAGGAGGTGCCGGAAGATAAAGAAGACATACAAAGTTAATTTTTACTGCCTCCCAATGAAGACCTGTAACTGTAGACTAGATGTGTAATAAAGACGTAATGTTAAGCTAGAAACGAGAAAAAAAGATGGGAGTACATTAAATAACTCACAGTTTCATGTATCAAGTGACGGTAGCACTGGAAACGCTCACACCAACTGAATAATGAGCCATCAGACTGACACACGAAAGCTTCAATCTCTTCCCACTCAAATTGTAAATCAATTCCTGAACAACAGAGCTTCATTAGCTATTTCGAGCAAAGAAAGTGGATAATCGAATTCAAGGTAAGTAAAAGAAACTGGACAACCATCAATATCTAAGCCAGAAAATTATTACCAATATGAGTGGTCTTCTTCATATTCAGCCTGGCTGCTACTCTTCCCAAAGTCTCTAATGGTGCTGCTAGCTGAAAGAAAGAAACTTAACTCAATATTACTTTATATCCCATTCCCAGACACTAAAGACTCAAGAATGGATTTAGACAACAATCTAAATTGAGCAACAAAGTATAATAGACAAATAAATTCAACTTTCCAAATAGCATTATACATTGTAAAAGAACATGTTTAGTCCAGCTCTACCAAGCAAATTTGTAATGAATTTCTAAGCTTCTCAAGGGGAAAAAATGAGGGTTGAAGGGGGGTCCTCAATTAAACGCATCCCATTTTCCAACAAGAAATCCAAGTAATTAAGACCATGGAGTTTCCTTTCACTGAAGGAATCCATTACCCTTAACTAGGATGCAATAAACTTTCCCAATAAAAAAGGAAATGTTTGTTGATAAAAATGCACATTACTACATATTTGCATGTCCAACACGGATGCTAAACCACTTAGCAGGAGTCAAACGGAAACTTAGTACTTCTTCTATGATCATTGTAGATTAACTGCGGCAACAACCAGCAGATGGCGAAATAAACTTTTAATTAAGATATTTTAAAGAAAATACAATATGAAAAAGGACAAAAACGATTCCTTGGGACAATGAAGAAAATGTTCAAACTTGAAAGAAAAGAAAAGAAAAATCAAACCTTGATAAATTCATCATGGAGGCCAAAAACTCTCTCAACGACAAAACCCACGTTTCTGAACTCGTTGACAAGAACCTCAACACAATCATAGCCCTCGTTTTCTAATTTGAGGTTCCTTCTGGGAACCACCACAGCAATCTCGTAAACAATCGGGTCTTCTTCTTCAACCCCATTCATTTTCCAAAGCTCAAATTCAAAAGGAAAGAAAAGAAGCACCTGAAACTAGACCCTGTAGCTCAAAAGAACCAATGGGGTTTAAAAAGCAACCTATTTGGGATCCCTTCCTGCCATCGAACTGCATTCGAAAGTAACGAAAGGTGGAATCTTTACTTTCGTTGTAATGACTAAAAAATGGGGTCTAAGTGTCAGCTCTAAAGGGTAAATCAGTCTCTCTAATAAGGGGAAAAAAGGTGTCAACTTCAAGGCTCAAGCCTAATCAACCATAAAGGTTTTTCTTATGTGTTTGGGATCAGGGAAAAGATTGCATTCAAAGGACAAAAATTTCTTCCAATACTCGGATAAGGCCTAAAATGGTTACAATTTTCACCTTTTTAGCCTAATTAATAGATCCCCAGATGGGATAAAGGTGGGTGGCTGTCTCTTTAGCAATTCAAGGTTCCTTTTTTATTTCTTCTGTTCAAACCCAATACATATACATAGAAGAAAACTACATGTATATCTATTGGGTACACAGCATAGCATATATCTATGCATACGTGTTCTAGGAGTCGGCAACTGGGGGAAAGATTTTAGGGGAAAAGATAGATAGAGACAGATATATAAGACGGTTTAACAAGAGACCGACACGTCCATATGTGACTTGTTACTTTAGCTGTTGGTTGGTTGGTTGGTTCTTTTGCCCGGTGAAGCCGGTCTGAAAGTACGTAAGGGCACGGCCCTCTATGCTTGTCTGGGTTTGGCAGTGTGTTTTTCTGTGCAGTCCCGCTGCTGCAATTTGTTGTGCACCCGAGTGGAAACGGTGTTGAAGATTGGGTTTACATGAGGATGAAACTTGAAAAATGATGTTTTAGATTCATACATCATCATCATTCTCTTGTCGATCTTAGGTTTTGAAGTACAGAGTGGCAGAGCATTCATATTAGATTAGGTATTTGTTAAGTTATACTCTTATCCTCTCCTTCGCCAATGTCTCTTCCGCACAACATTTCTTAGGCTATACTCGGTTAATCCTACAGAGTGATAGGGTAATATTGGAGAATAAAAATCTTGTCTTTTTTATGTTTTTATTTATATTTTTATATTAAAAATTAATATTTAAGATTAAAATTTATGATTAAGGTATAATTTATTATGATAGAGCATATTTTTAATGTTTAAGGTTAAAGTTTAGAATATAATTTTTTAATATTAAAAAATAAAAATAAAAACATCAAAAAATAGCTCTATATTACTGCTTTAGAATTTCACTAATATAACTATAAAACTTCATTTACCCATATTACCACCGAAACAGAACCACTAAGTTTATTTTTGAGGTATCATAATTTAAATTCTTATATATATATTTTTAAATAGATAATTTAAATTCTTTTAAGAAATGATATCAATATTTATTTAAAATTATATTACTTTAATTTTTAATATTATTTTATATTAAATTTATTTAAAAAACTCTGAATTTTTTGGAACAACCGTATTTAATGGGTGGCTCCGCCCATAATTACCGCTCCATAACTTGGATCACTCTGTAGAAATTTGTCTGTCTTGTATGACTTTGGAGATGTCTTGAAACTTTCAAAACAGACCATACCTCATAAGAGACTGATAATAATATCATGATCTAAGTAGAGGTATAGTTGTATATCTTAAAATTTTAAATTTTTATATTTAATATATTTTTATTAATAATTTAATTTTATATTTTTTAAACTCTTATAATTTTATATTTTTAAAATAATTTTTTAATAATTTATATTTTTTACATAAAATTCTAAATCCGTTCTTAATTATAAACGTAAACGATAAGATTTATAAAGATACCTTCTATACACCTCATAAATACGAAAAATTATATCATGAGTAAGTCCCACCACGTGTCCATGGGACCGACCAATAAAAACTACCCATTTTTTCATGTCATATTTTTTTTAAGTGATTTTTCACTTAAAAAATTAAAAAATAATGAGGTGAATAGTTTTTATTGGTCGGTCTCATAGATGACGTGGTAAGACTGACCCATGATACAATTTCTCCATAAATACACAGAATCTACTTCGTACCAACCGATACGACTTGTAATCTAGCACAGTCTTAAGACAAATATGTAAAGAATTCCAAAGTTATGGGAAGCAGACATCAGGAACTTTCCAGGAAGCAGCAGGGTCAGTCTCAGAGCATAGATATCAAGGATCTACAAGTTTCATGAGGAACACACAACCAGGGACAACTAGTTGTAGATTCATAATCCATGACACAAATATGTTAATGCATGCCGTTATATCTTATCGATAAAGTGATTTAAACTCGAATTTTTTAAGATAAATATCTAAAATTTGATAAATATATTTTTAAAATTTATAATCTATGGAACTTTATAATGTTTGAGTAATTTACATTTTACATCACTAAACTTAGCATTCACTTTCATTTACATCATAAACCTTTAATTTAATCAAATTATATCATTCAACTTTCATTATTTATAAATTAAGTCACTTATATTGGTATCATTAAATATCTCTAATGGAAAAAAAATTAAAATTAATATTTTTATTTAATATATTTTTCATATATCATCAATAATTGATATTTAATTAGTAATTTAATTTTTTAAAAATTTATAAGAAATTTTGTTATTTTTCTTTTAAACTTATTTAAACGAAATAGAAAATTTTCACATAAAATTATTAAAATTGTCAATTAAACATTATTTAATAGTGATATATGAAAATATATTAAGTAATAGTACTAATTTATGTTGTTGTTGTTTTTTGTTACAATTATTTAATTGTGTTAGTATAAATGATTTAGTTTATTAATAATAAAAGTTGAATGATGTAATTTGATTAAATTGAAGGTTTGTGATGTAAATGAAAGTGGACGTTAAGTTCAGTGATTTGAAATGTAAATTACTCATAATGTTTTTTTAATTTAATTTATGGGATTTATGTTTCCTTGGGTAACTGGAAGGCCCAAAATTAGCAATGTTAAGTTGAGCCCAAAGCCCACCTATTTATGCTGGTTTTCGCACTTCGTTGTGTTTTCCTTTGATTCAATAAATAGATTTGAAGCTAAGAATCAAAACACACAGATTTCTGAACTCAAGCTATGGGGAATACAGAGAAGCTCTTGAACCAGATCATGGACCTGAAATTCACATCCAAATCGCTGCAACGCCAGGCGAAGAAGTGCGAGAAGGAAGAGAAATCCGAGAAATTGAAGGTGAAGAAGGCAATCGAGAAAGGGAACATGGATGGTGCTCGGATCTACGCCGAGAATGCCATCCGTAAGCGCACGGAGCAGATGAACTACCTTCGCCTCGCATCCCGACTCGATGCTGTGGTTGCCAGGCTCGATACCCAGGCTAAGATGACCACTATCAACAAGTCAATGGGTAACATCGTCAAGTCGCTCGAATCTTCCTTGGCCACTGGTAATTTACCCTTAAAAGTTTCGATTTTTAATCTCGATTATTTCTGGGTTTGGGGGGTATTTAGTGTTTTATTTGAAATAATATGCTATGAAGATGTTAGCCTTGCTTTATATTTTGATGAAAATAGTAAATTGTGAGGGATTTTGGTCTGATGCAGGCAATTTGCAGAAAATGTCAGAGACAATGGATAAATTCGAGAAGCAGTTCGTGAATATGGAGGTCCAGGCAGAGTTTATGGAGAGTGCTATGGCTGGCTCTACTTCATTGTCCACACCAGAAGGTGAGGTCAACAGCTTGATGCAACAAGTAGCTGATGATTATGGATTGGAGGTCTCCGTTGGGTTGCCACAGCCCGCTGCTCATGCTGTGCCGACCAAGGCGCAGGAGAAGGTGGATGAGGACGATTTGTCGAGGCGGCTCGCGGAGCTTAAGGCTAGAGGTTAGAAAATTAAATGACGAATCCATTTGAATGCACTTGTGATAAATAGTAAGACTTATATTTAGGGTTGTAATTTAAGCTTAAAGAACTTGTTATGCATGTATATGTTGCTGTCTTGCTGAATGTTGTTTCCTTTGATTGTTAATGTTGTGCTTGTTTCAATGTTTAGTATAAATGAGATGATGCCTCAGCCATATACACATACAAGATGATCTGAACTTTTGACATTGCTTCAAGTCTAGGCAGAGGCTTTTGAGACACTACTGGTAAGCTTTTGAAACCCTTTCTGCACCTTCTGAAAGAGTTTAGGAGATTGAACACGATACAGACGAAGTCCAATCGAATCAAGATACCACCCATTCCTACCATTGAATCCCGTGATTTGTCCTCCCTCTACGGAGAAAGAGAAGGGAGTTCCTTCTTCGACTCCATTCTTTGGTTAAAAAAGATTCTTAGGCTAATTCAGCTGTCTTGCTTCCTCCTACACCGGCCGTAATAGGCTTACCATTCTTATCGTAAATCACCGTGATCGAGACATCGAGTTGATGTAACAGTGGTAAACAAGTGTAATTTCCCTTCCCCCATGATAAATCCCATCGTCCCAACCAGTTCCTCCCCATGGTTCTACCATCACACTCATTTTCTTCTTACTGCTGGTCTGATCCTTGCCACCTTCCTATAAAAAATGGAAGTTCCATACGCAAGTTAACTATATATATGTCCAATTATCTAAAAACTCAACAAAATACATGGAAAAATAATTAAATAAGTTTGACCCTTTTTCCCCACACAAATTTACAAGCCAATCATGGAGAAAAACATAAAATTATTTAGGATTCTCTCACCATATGAACCAGCCCAAGTTGGAAGCCAGATGTTGAGCTTTGCTGTAAACAAGGAAGTTTGAGTTTTATAGAGTGGAGAATCAGATGCCATTTCCACCAATTTCTTAGAATAGAGAATGATGCTTTTGCCTTTGCTTTGGTTCATCAAAAAAGCATTTTCACAAACACCTGGTGAGTCAAAAGCTTCAATTGTG
This sequence comes from Abelmoschus esculentus, assembly GCA_035048815.1. Classification (NCBI taxonomy): domain Eukaryota; kingdom Viridiplantae; phylum Streptophyta; class Magnoliopsida; order Malvales; family Malvaceae; genus Abelmoschus; species Abelmoschus esculentus. The sequence continues at coordinate 19,396,364 of JAUCBN010000015.1, read as the reverse complement.
AATAAAAAAAGCCACACGGTGCCACCTGTTTATAATGCCAATATTCTTCAAGGAACAATGACGTGAACTCTAGCAGAAAGCTGGAAAGGAAGATTCCTTACTGAAGAAGACCACAAATTTTAAAGATTATAGTGATCAAACACAGAGACGAAGTTAGAAATTTAACTTACGGGACAAGGTATATATAATCATAAAAGTGAGGAGGGAAAAATATGAATAAATCAAAATTTAGAGCCTAAATTATAATATTTTCCTATATATTTTCTCATATTAAAATTTAATCTCAAAATTTATAATAAAAATATATACGGTTCAATTTGATAAATTATTTTAGTAGTTTATAATTTTTATTCGATTAAACGTGGTTTTTAATTTTTCCTATATTGACCAATACTTTTTAAAATTTTACATTCGATTTTGACTAAAATATCTTCGTTTTTATGAATTTCACAGTAAAGTTTTAAATTTTTTTCATAAAATTTTTTAAAAATTTCAAAGACTTAATATATAATTAATAATTATTTAAAATAAAAATATTTTTATATATTATATTTTTAATTTTAAATAATTATATCATATACCACCGTTCAAGTTATATGAAAAAAATAACATAAATATTATTCGTTATTAAATCAATTGACAGATCTCTAAAAAATATTTCTTTAAATATAGAGACAACTTCTAAGAAACGTATAGATTTTAACTTAAAATAAATAGAAAATACATTTAGAATTTATTGCTATTACTATTATTTGCACGTTCCCAACATGTTTTTCCAGTTTGGTCATTATTGTTGATTTATTTGGCTGAGGTCCCTAGAATTCCGGCAGGTATGGACAGAGACGTACAATCAAAATAATCAGTTAAAGGAATGATTTACAGGAACAAATTTAAATTATAAAATTTTAAATTAAAAATAAATAAATTTTAGATTACATAATTTTTTAGCTTAGATAAGTCTATCGCATATAATTAATAATTATTTAAAATAAAGTTAAAAAAATTAAATTTTAGATTATATATAATTTTTCTATCTTTAAACGCATGATTTACCTGAACAAACAGCGAATCTCTTAAATTTCCGTTAGAAAACGTGCTTCCTTTTTACCGCCAGGATTTTTAGGGTTACTTATTACAGCCGCCAGAAACAATTAAGCACGTGGAGCAACTGTGGCCGGCGATAACTACGACTATATCTAAAGAAGTCTCCTACATTTGTTTTGGATAAATTATAACAGATGTTACTTAATTATGAGTAAAGTTATATTTGAGTTAAATAATTATTAAATATTACAGTTAGATTACTTATTTTTGTATAAAGTTATATTTAAGTCACCTAATTATTAAAAGTTGTATTTAGATTATTTAATTATGGGTAAATGTATGATTGATTTACCCTTCATACTTAAAAAAGTACATTAATTTGATATGTTTTTCTTCTAAGTTACTTTTATACTCTCGTAAATATTAGAATACTTCATTTAAAATAATTAATTAATCTATTTGATAAACTTTTTTCTAAATATGAAGGGTGACCTACATTGTAACCTTACCTATAATTGAGTGATCCAAATGTATTCAAGTGACTCAAATATAACCTATATATAAATGAGTGACCCAAATATAATTTTATAATAATTAAGTGATTTTTAAATATAATCTTACCTATTATAATTGATTGACCTTCGTTGCCTTCTTTTTTAGAAAGACAACTCAAGAGTACTGTACTACTGGCGAGCATTCGGACATTTTCAACACCATATCTTCAACAATTTTCTTTAACAAAAAACATTATTGATTCCTCCTTTTTGTCAAGCTTGATTTTTCCCATGGAAACAATCATGGGTTTCTCCAAGTTGGTAGTATCTTTGGTTATGATATTTCATCTCCTTAACCCGACGATTGTTTTTTCATCGTCTTTAAGCTCCTCCAAATCTAATGGCTTGTCTGAAATCCCCAAAAATTTCCTTGATTTCGCTAAAAGAAAGGAGTTTGTTGATTGGATGGTGGGAATCAGGAGGAAAATACACGAGAATCCTGAACTGGGATACGAGGAATTTGAGACTAGTAAGCTGATCAGATCAGAATTAGATAAACTGGGTATTCCTTATAATTACCCTGTTTCAGTCACTGGTGTTGTTGGCTTTGTTGGGACCGGTAAACCCCCTTTTGTTGCTTTAAGGGCAGATATGGATGCTCTTCCTATTCAGGTTTGAAAAAAAATCTTCAATTTTTCATATCTTTCTGGGTTTGTGTTGGGCATCATTGAGTTTTGTTGCTTTGACTAAAGATAGATTGACTTCAAAATAAGCTATGATTTCTGTTAATGAGTTGTTGAAATGTGTAGGAAGAGGTGGATTGGGAGCACAGGAGTAAAATTCCTGGAAAGATGCATGCTTGCGGGCACGATGCTCATGTTTCGATGACTCTTGGTGCTGCAAAAATACTAAAAGAGCATGTTGAAGAGTTAAAGGTGTGTGTTTTGGTAGAATTTCTTATCTGTTCCACCCAAATTTTATGCTTAATCGTTTGTTTTATGATTGAATTATCGTTTTGATGTTCATGATGCTGAAACCGATGTCATTGAGTCTTTAAGTTTGGGTTTTAGGCTTCTTGTTGAAACACTAAAGAGATTGTCAATAATCCCAGTACATGGCTTCCCCTGCTTATAGTATGTTCCAAGTCGATCGGAGAATTGTCCGGTAGAATTGTGAAGATATTACCAAGTATGAGTCTACTTTTTATGACTGACTATCGATAAAACTGTAAACTAACTGAAGACTGAGGAATATAGCTCATTGTCAATCTAGCCTGTGATTCTGTTGTTGGTACCAGTTTACCTACTGATATTCACATTGTGCCTTGGTAGTTTTGAGTTTCGACAGTGTTAGGCCTGTTGACTTCCTAGTTTCCCTTACGAGATGCTTGATGCTGTTTGGTTTTGTTTCTTAATCAGGGTACAGTTGTTCTTGTTTTCCAACCAGCAGAGGAAGGCGGTGGAGGGGCAAAGAAGATGGCGGATGAAGGTGTGTTAGACAATGTTGATGCAATCTTTGGACTGCACGTTATGCGTGAGAATGTGATTGGTACTGTGGCTTCCAAGCCGGGTCCTTTATTAGCTGGAAGCGGCTTCTTCACTGCTGTAATAAGTGGAAGAGGAGGCCATGCAGCCCTTCCTCAACATTCAACAGACCCGATTTTGGCGGCCTCAAATGTTATTGTCAGCCTACAACATCTTGTTTCTCGTGAAGCTGATCCCTTGGATTCCCAGGTAACTTAGTGCTTTACTTCCTATGATATGAACATTAGGAAATGATGTGGCTCATCTTTTTGCCTCCTTTCTTCAAATGCATCTTTTTTGCGATACTATTACCTTGTAGGTGGTGACAGTTGCAAAGTTTCAAGGAGGAAGTGCTTTCAATGTCATTCCAGATTCTGTTACAATTGGAGGGACCTTCCGGGCATTTTCGAAATCGAGTTTAATACAACTTAAGCAACGGATCGAGGAGGTAAGTAATCAAGAAAAGCCTTGTGAATGACTGGAAGTTCCGAAAATGGTTCATATATGTTAAGATTTTATTATCCCAGAAATCTGATTTAGCCAAGTTGTTAGGTTATCAAAGGGCAAGCTGCCGTGCAAAGGTGCAATGCCACCGTTGATTTTCACGACAAACTGGTACCCCTTTTCCCTCCGACTGTTAATGATAAGGACTTGCATGAGCATTTCCTGAACGTTGCAGAGGATATTCTTGGCTACGACAAAGTTAAAGACATGAAACCATTGATGGGATCCGAGGATTTTGCATTTTACCAAGAGGTGATTCCCGGATATTTTTATTTCCTAGGAATGCAAGATGAGAACAGCCCGAAACTCGGCTCAGTCCACACGCCACATTTCACGGTCAACGAAGATGTTCTTCCATATGGTGCTGCTCTTCATGCATCATTGGCTACGACCTATCTCCTCAAAGCAGAGCTGAAACCTCGTTCTACAGAAAGCAATTTACATGATGAACTGTGAAGATTATCGACTGTTTTAATGTAGTCAGCTCTTGTTTTCGATTAATGTGATAATTAACTCTATAGTTTAGAGAAATTATTTCAAGATCATTGAATAAGAAACTTATCATACACATTGCAGAACTTATTGAACTCCACAAGCAAAATTAGTGACAATTTGGCTACTTTATATATATTTAGTGACGTTCAGCAACGTCACTAAATGTATATATAATTACAGTACCATGCTTCTGCAATCATGTCTGCTGTCTAGCTTTATTCCACCACTTTCTTAAATCTTTTGTTTCAATCACAGTGTTCATTGTGTGAACTACTAGAAGGTCAAGCAGATTGTTGATGTTGAATGCCAAAAGAACCCCACTGTCAAGATTCGACACTGTTCTATGTGGTCGTGGAACGCATCTTTTCTTCTTTTTGACCGAAGGAATCAATACATGAGCGGGTTAGGCCAATGATGATATTTGCCTATAAAAAAGGAAGCCTAAGATTGAAGTTTTGTCCTTACCTACGCATCCATTTTGTTTCTCAGATATGGCATTGGCAAACAACAACAATTTGTCATTGGCATTGCTACTTGTTTTAGGCACATCTGTTGTTATGTTTACGATCCCGGGCAAAGCAGATGAACGACTCAAAGAAACCAAAATGTCCGTCTATTTCCATGACTACTCCTCCGGTGGTCCAGACTCCACTGTCCGCGCGGTGGTCGGCTTTCCTGGTAAGCCCTGGAATTTAACTCAATTTGGAACCCTGTTTGTGTCCGATGATCCCATAACCGAAGGCCCCGACTCCGAATCAGCCCCTGTCGGTCATGGCCGAGGCATATTCGTCACTGCAAGTTTAGATGGCCTCAACACTTATGTGTCCCTTTCTATTGTCTTCACCAACGAGGCCTATAATGGTAGCACCATCCAGATACAAGGTAATAGTAACCAGTTCACGTCTGTCAGAGAATATGGTGTGGTTTCGGGGACTGGTAAATTCCGATATGCTAACGGTTATGTTACCTTTGAGGATTCTTCATTCAATCGCTCAACTTCGTACGCCATTATTCGCTGTAACATTTCAATGCGTCACTATTAATAGTATTGACAATTGACATCAATGTTATACTACAGCAACTTCATGTTTAGATAGCTTCTCATACAAATATTTTATGTTGGAAGATGTAATGAGGGACATTGACCAGTCCAAAGCCTATGTTTCAGCCAAAACATTACGTAATTTATATAAAATAAGTTATTGAACTAATTTTTTAAAAATCTTTGACAATTTTAATTTAAGCTTTTAAATTTTTTAAAATTTTAAATTAGCCCCCTCAAATTAGCTATCCCTGCACTGGGCTACTTCACTTGCACAGTTGCACCATTGTCATGTTGGGCCAGAGCAATAGCAGAACACAGACATAGCTCAAAGCCCGAGATATTCATCCTCATTCAGTCAATCATTGCAGATTTTTCCTACAAGTAGAATGTTCAATTTCATGTCCATTCCAAGCAATTTCGCCAACACAGGTCAACTCCATTTTCTTCAGAAAATAAATTTTTATTACATTTCCTTTACCAGCTTGAATGAAGTATTCAAAGGCAGTTCAAGTGCTTTGTCTTTTTGATTCTTTTCCTTCCTGAAAAACTCCAGTATTTTTTATTTTCCCTAGTCCTACCATGGCTGATGCACTTGTTTCTGCAGTCTCACAACAATTAGCATCCATCCTTTTCCAAGAAGCCGAATCTGGGTTGAGACTTGCCATGGGGGTCAATCAAGAACAACTCAGAAAGCTCGACAACACTTTTCAGACTATCCGAGCTGTTCTCGTGGATGCAGAAAAAAGACAACTCAAGGAGCATGCCATTAAGGTCTGGTTGGAAAAGGTTCAAAACGTGTTTTATGACATCGAAGATGTATTGGACGAGTGGAAGATTCTAACTCTCAAACTGCAAATCGACAGAGACCGACGCCCTTCAACTTCCATCGTTCCAAGCAAGGTACGCTCATGGATTCACTCCCCGAGCTCTTTTGTTAGTCGAGCTATTCACCGTTATGATATTGCTGTTAAGATCAAAAAGCTAAACGAAAGGCTTCAAGTGATTGCCAATGAGAAAGATGATTGTTCCTTTACAGTTGATCTGAGTAGGAAGATTGATCTCGAACTTGAACGACCGATAACGACATCGTTTGTCGATCCATCCGACATTCATGGCCGTGATGGAGATAAAAACATGTTGCTAAACGTGTTGCTCGGCGAGAACAAGGGGGAAGAAAAGGGTGTCCCTGTGATCTCTATAGTGGGGATGGGGGGGATTGGGAAAACAACATTAGCACAAATGGTGTACAACCATGATAAGGAGAAGGCTTATTTTGGTAAGAGAATTTGGATATGTGCTTCAAATCCTTTTGATGAAATGAGGACTGCAAAAGCCATTCTTGAAGGTCTAACCGGAGTTGTTTCGAATTTCACCGAGTTGAATACCTTGCTTGAGCAGATCCATGAATCTATTAAATTCAAGGAAGAGAGGTTCCTTCTTGTTCTAGATGATGTGTGGGGTGAAGATGATAGGAAGTGGCAATCATTGAAATACTCTCTTGATTCCGGTTCACAGGAAAGCAAAATATTGATCACCACTCGGAAGGAGAATGTAGCTGTGATCATGGGTTCTAGCAACTTGTTTCGTTTGGGGAAGTTATCAAAAGACGAGTGTTGGTCCCTGTTCAGCCGCCTCGCGTTTTTCGGAAGGAAAGACAAGGAGCGTGAGTGTTTAGAAGACATTGGTAAGAAAATTGCAGAGAAGTGTCAAGGCTTACCACTTGCTGCGAAAACTCTAGGAGGTCTCTTGCGTTTTAAGCGATCTAGAGAACAATGGCGAAGAATCTTGGATAGTCAGATATGGGAACTTGAGGAGGCTGAAAATGGTCTTTTTTCTCCGTTACTCTTAAGTTATTATGGTTTGCCATTGCCATTGAGGCACTGTTTCTCATACTGTTCTGTTTTTCCGAAAGATTGTAAAATCGAGAAAGATTTCTTGATCAAGTCATGGATGGCCGAAGGCCTTCTTGGAGAGATGCAGCATAAAGATGTGGAGACCATTGGTGAAGAGTACTTTGATAACTTGGTGGTACATTCTTTCTTCCAGGAGTTCGAAAAGGATGAAAATGACAACAGCATAATCAGCTGCAAAATGCACGAGATAGTGCATGATTTCGCTCGATACTTGCGAAGAACGAAGAGTCTTATAGTGGCAAGTAACAATGTTGAAGAGTTAAATATGGACTGTAAGGCTCGTCATCTAACACTAATTCATGATGAAGCTGTTGCGATTCCTGCTCCTGTTTTCAACCTAAAAAAGTTGCGTAGCTTGCATATGAACTTGAATGATACTTCAGCTGTTGGTTCATCATTGGCCAAACTGTTGGATCGGCTGACTTGTCTGAGGATACTAAGCTTCAAAGACATGAATTGTGGATACAAAGGTTCAATCAAAGCAATTCCGAAGGAAATAGGAAAGTTGCTGCATTTGAGATATCTTAACTTGGAAGGGAATACTGGTTTAGAAAAAATGCCTGAGACTGTGTGTGACTTGTGTAACTTGCAAACTCTGAACGTCAGGTCTTGTAAAAATCTTATGAAACTGCCTCATGGAATCGGAAAGCTGATCAACTTGAGACATCTTCAAAATGCAGGTACAGATAGATGCAGATTCATGCCTAAAGGACTACGACAATTAACGTCTCTACGGACATTAGATGAGTTTGTGGTGAGCCGTAGTGATGTTGAGAGTAAATCATGTAGCCTTGGAGATTTGGGGAACTTAATCCATCTACAAGGGGATCTCGAGATCAGAGGATTGGGAAATGTGGCAGACCTGAGTGTGGCAAAGAAAGCACAGCTTCAGACAAAGCACGGCCTCCATGGGTTGCGTCTAAAATTCGATCCCCAAGAGATACAACAGGTAAAACTCGAGGACGAAAAGTACTTATTCGAAGCCTTGCAACCACCTTCACACCTGGAAAATTTGAGCATACTCCACTGCAAAGGTCCCCTTGCTTTCCCTAATACGATGACATCGCTGTGTATGCTGAAGAGAGTTCGACTTCAGAATTGTCTCAACTGGGAAAGCTTACCTCCATTGGGGGAGTTGCAGTCCCTTGAATCTTTAGAGATCGAGTTCATGAATAAAGTAAAGAAAGTGGGAGATGAAATTCTAGGAACATCTTGTTTGTCACCTTCATCATCTACCGATAACATGATCGCCTTCCTCGTATTGAAGAAACTCAAATTTCATTGCATGAAAGAATGGGAAACGTGGGAATATGGAAACGTTTGGAGAAGCAGAGGAGATTAGTCTGTTACAATCATGCCTCGTCTTCATTCATTAACAATGAATTATTGCATTGAGTTGAAGGCATTACCGAGCCACCTTTTTCGTAACACAATGCTGCAAGAACTGCATATCAAAGGTTGCCCTGTTCTCGGCGAACGTTTGGAGAAGGGGAGAGGGGTGGATTGGCCTTCCATCTCCCACATTTCTACAGTCCAAATTGATGATGAATTGGGGCTCATTGATGATGAATTGGGGCTCTGAGAAGTTTTGGCTTCAATTTCTGCTCATATATCTGTGAGTAAAACTGGAAATTGTTCTTGCCATTGCCAAGAAAGAAGATTCTTTGTGTTGTGTGTTCATTTCGCGGAACATCGAGCTGGAGGCTTACCAGACCAATAGGATGCGTTAAATGCATTACTTGAAGAACATCTTTCCAGCTTAACTGCATTAAACTACCAATAGAATGTAATAAACAATAATCTTATTATTAAATGTCCATTCTCTCATTTGCTTTGCTTTACTTTAATTTTGGGTTATGTGCATTTGTTTGACTAATGAAGGAAAAGTTGAAAAAAACACAAAAAAGGAAGAACTTATGCCCCACTCAAATAGGCAAAAGAATACATACAATTGGCCCTCTTGGACTTGGTACCTCCAAAAGCTCTCTCTATTGTGGCTGAGGCCGTCGTCTCATCCTTCCAAAGACCACAATTGTCCTTTCTTTCTTTCTTTGCAAACTCTTCATTTCTACAAGTAAGACTGTAGAAGAAGTTCTGAATATTGTAAGTTGATTGCGGTTTTTGAGTTTTTGTCTGGCATTTTTACAAACACCTAGTAAACAAAAATGGCGCTTCCCTATACCCATTACTATAAGCTTTCATTCTCTGCTCTCAATTTAAAGAAACCTGGGTCTTAGCATATGCAGCACATTTGTTGCGTACAGTGGGATTCTAATGTTTCTTCTTCACCATTCATGGAGAAACACTCGTTGCAGTGGTACCAAAGGGACCAATGGGTCTCACCAACAATAACCAGAAGCTGTTATCTTTCAACGGTGATGATCAGGCCGCGTCTTGCTCCGTGCCGTCCGATAGCGACTCCGTCAGGTTAAACGACATCGCTTTACAGCTGCCGGAGCTCAGGAAGTTGCTTGAAGTTTTGAAGCATAAGAGAGAGAGCTGTGGCGGCCAAGTGTCGAAGAGTGGACCGGGTAATGTCTGCTTGGTAGGGACTGGACCTGGTGATCCTGATATCCTGGCGTTAAAAGCTGTCAAAGTCATTCAAAATGCTGACCTTTTGTTGTACGATAGGTTGGTTTCTAATGCTGAATTGGACGTGGTTGCCCCCGATGCCAGGCTTCTCTATATCGGCAAAACTGCTGACTATCATAACCGAACTCAGGTAAAGTTATTCAATTTATGATTGGTTTATGTCAATTATGCAATTGCTTAGTTCTTTGTTTCGCAACTGTGAAAATATTGAATTTTGTTACTGTTCTTGTGGGAAGAGATCCATGAGTTGCTTCTGAGCTTTGTTGAAGCTGGAGCTAATGTTGTCAGACTTAAAGGAGGGGATCCACTGGTGAGTCATTCAGACAATTATTAACATTTTTCCCACTGAATTAGTAGAAATGTCTTATCAAGTCTAGTTCTTTTTTTTGTTTGTTTTTTTCCCTGGAATATCTGTTCCGATTTTCAGGTATTTGGAAGGGGTGGAGAAGAAATGGACTTTCTGCAACAGTAAGGGATTCATGTCCTTAATTTGGAAATGGCTATCAATGTCTGAAATTTACATGATATGAACTTAGCTTAACTTATTACTTCTCAACTCATTCTTTTATCATATTCATATGGACACTTGATCAGCTCTTTCAAAATTTTCTCATCAGAAATCCTCGATTTTCTCAAATGGTTTTAGTATGTTTTGGTGTGTCAAAACAACAGTGCATGGATAGAGGGTAAGGCAAAGTTGTCTTGACTCTTGATCATATGTCCTGCATTCGAGAGGCTGCATTCATATTATACATAGTTAAGCTAGTTTGAAAATAGTTTCTGATGGTAGGAAATACTTCCGGTGACGAAAGGGAGCATTTTTTTCATAGGTTATTGCATTTGCTTGAGCTACTATCATATAGGTTCATGCTTTTCAGACAATAACCTGTAGGTCCTGTGTGGACTGCTGAGTTCTGGTGTATGAAAGATGTTTTATATTGGAGAAGCAATGAGAAGCATGCTAATATGGAACTGATTGTATAAGAAATGCGGTTCAGCTCCAATTCCAATATACTTATTGCAATGCAGGTATTACTGCTGCTTCTGGAATATCGGCAGAGCTGTGTATTCCTTTGACTCATAGAGCCGTTGCAATAAGTGGTAGATTTCCCACAGGTCACTCGAGGAAATGTGACGTATCCTCTTTTTGTTGCCGATAATGCTGCCAACCCTGATTCGACTTGAGTGGATTATATGGGCTTATCCACCCTCCCTTCTCTTGCACAAAAATTGATACATCATGGCCTACCACCAGATACACCAGCCGGCAGCCGCTGCAGTTGAGCAAAGAACCATGCCTTAACAGCGCATGGTAAGTACAATGTCATGCACGATTTCTTCACAACATCAAGAACGTCTAATGATTCCATTCTGCAACGCCAAACACAACATGAATTAATGCATTAGTTTTGGTTGTTTTATATAATGGTACAGGTCTTCGCAGAACTTAAGGATCTTGTCGATAAAATCGAAATGGTGGAGTTAGTATCGCCAGCACTAATCATAATCGGGAAGGTTATCTCCCTTTCCCCATTTTAGCCGCAGTCTTCGAAAGAAGCATCCTGTCTGGTTGAAGCCTAACTAACGGGACTCCTCGGACTTGATGTAAATAAAATATTTTTGAATGCTTTTTCTTTAAATTTACTCAAATAGTTTAAATTATGATGTGTGTTGGTTTACCATAAACTTTAGGAAACTGGGAATAGTTAAGAAATGTGTACATGTTGGATACAAAATACAATGTTTCATTCAATCATAGTGTATATACATATAAATTAATGATATTATACCCAAAATTAAGATAGGGTTAGCTTTAACTATAACTCCAAAAATCACCTTTGTAACCAGACCTTATCAGTTATCAGTACCCAAAAACTTTGGATCCCAACTCTAATAAGGGATCCAAAGCACTTGGAGCAAACTTCCTTGCAAAAAGATGGCAAATAGTTGATGGTTGGCCATTATATAAGCAGGATTGACCTTCAAAAAAGCTCTTAAAGAAACTTTTGGTAATATCAGATTTCCCGAATGTGGCTGGATGAGCGCCGCCCCTCGACCAGTCGGTCCAGGTAAGAGTCTGATTTGCCAGGAGATGAGGTGATTGGATCGTCAGCATTGTGGGAAAATAGTGCTCATCGACGTAACAAGCAGAATGGCAGAACTTCTTGAACTTGGGATAATAAGTGGTGTCTTTAACTATATCAACCGCAAGCTTTCTGTTAACTTCGAACCATTGAGACCCTTTACGCCATTGGCTAAGTGTGACCTCCGGTTGCATGCGATGGTTGTAGCGTCCTTTCCCATAGCGTCCCGGTTCATCGAATGAGCTCATAAAGCTTTGTTTGGATCTTGATATGTAGTGATAGATTGTGCTGAAGTTGTACAGGGGAATGCAAGACTCAGATAAGAGAATGAACCATTCGTTAGAGATGTCGAGCAATGCATTGGCAAGGAGTCTTCTCTCAGCCTCACACATACTCATCTTTCCCCATTCCACTATCTGCTATACATTTGTGATATATTTAGACATGAATAGTAGAGTATTATCCTATATGTATATGTGTGTACATATAAAATGAGTATATCTATGTACAACACATTCCAAAAACATGTTAAAAAATCTCCCATACAACATATGTGAAGAAAAGATGGAACTGATACCTGGCTTGGGATTTGTCTCCCGTAGAAAACGGATGATGGTGGATACTCACCAGTGTAGGATGGCAGTACATGGACATATATGGAGTAAAGCCCCTCATGTCCCTTGAAGAATCTATCCCAAAGCGGAACCAGTGGCAAGGCCCCCTTGGTCAAGAACATGAAGGCGATTTTGGGGACTCTCTTAAAAGGGTACTTCTTGATCTGAGGAACAAGTGAAGCTGTCCATAGTAATTCCGTATCATTCATATTATGCATCAAGTTTGCAGGAGGCCTAATGATTTTTTCCAAGGTATTATTAGTGGCTTCTACACTCCAAGGCTGAATTGTAGATGATGATTTAGCTGCTATCGTCGGGATCATCGAAAATTGTACTGAATACATACTGATGATCAATAATCCGACACTCAGGACCAGAAACAACAAACAAATTACAAGGATCCTTAAAGGCAAAGCCCTGGAGAGGCTTGCTTTAGTTGCAGAAACAGGTTCTTTACCTTCCTCCATAGCCACCACCCTTGGCTGCTTCATAACTTAAAACCTTGGATTATCAAAACAAGTTTATGGATTTTCTGTTTCCTCTAAAACAAAACCAAGAAACACCCTTTTTTGATCAGAAATTGCAGCAGATAACAAAACCAAAAGTTTGAACACTATTTATATAGAAAGGAGATATACATAAGCAAGCACTGTAGATCTCTCTTTGTGAAACAATAACTCAAGAAGGGAAATTAAGTATGGGAAGAGGGACAAGGAATTCAGTATAAATAAATATACTTTTAGTTCCCGTGATATAGGAGGAAATTAACACAACCTGCAAACACGATGCTTTGTTAAATACACGGTTTAATTTGTAAGGACAAAGAAACGCTTTGAATAAACAGAGCATGGATCAGTAATTATGCCAGCTTTGGTCACTGTTTCTGGTAATGGAAAGAGACAGATTCATGGGACTTTTCTTTAATGGCTTCAGCTCTCTTTTATTGTTTATTTAACTGTTTAAAAACTTTAAAACATGAATTCTGGAGTTATGAAATCCTTTCCAAATGAATTTTTATAATATCTAATTTGAATTGATTATATAAAATCCCCTTTAAAGTAAATAAAAAGAAGTAGAACCTTGGATTTGGAAACAAGAGGAATTTTGTCTATTGCTTTGAGTTCATAGCTGTGCTTGTGTAGCTTGGTCTTGAGCAGCCATGGCCGTTTTTCAACAATGAAGAATGGTCAAAATCTAGAACAGAAGGGATTGTAAAGTATGCATAGGATATTATTTTGACTTGACTTTTAGTTCTCCCTCATTGCCTCATTGGGACAACGAAACATAGTTGCAAACAAAATGTGGACACGTGAAGAACTGTGGATAATTGAGAACGATTGGTGGAAAGATAGGACTGATGGGAAAATATTCTATCACAGCCGGTAAAAAAAAAAAAAAATTCTCAAGCACCTAATTTTTAAGGCGTAAAGATTAAAATTAATACTGATGGTTGAGAATAGATTTAAAATTTAAACTTGGGAATAATAGGTAGCAACGAGAATAAAGTTATACGGTTGTGATAACTTAGCTTGTTACCTTAGACTTGCACACTTTGTTAAAAAATTGAACTCGATTTTCATACTCAACTTCCAGCTAGAGAATTTGTGACCAAATTTGAGCTGAAGTTCACATTAAAAATAAAAATATTTGGTTTTAGCTCTTGTGATTCGATTCGAATCTGAATAACTTACAGGCACAAGCATCTTATTTACTAAAAGGATAAGAATGGTTTATAGCTTGAAGGAAAAATGACTACACTTACTGTTCAATTTTCTCCAACAGACAGCTTTGAATGTCAGAAGACCTACCGAGTATAGCTTTTAACAATGATTGCATGAAGCAACTTAGTTATGCTTGCAGAAAATTTAGAAAGAAGTAAAGGACGAGAAGACGGCTCACTTTGTAAATATTTGAAATCAACAGATTACCAGTATTATAGTTTTCTTAAACCGAAAACAGGCTACAAACTAAAAATGATATGATGCAAATGAAGTTGGAAAATGTTCAATATATAATGTTCCCATCATACTTCAGACATCCTACAATGCAGGACTCTAAAAGGTCCAACCTCACTTCTCTGAAGAGTTGGGTCCTCGCTTCTTCCCGAAACCAACAACTGCCAAAAGAGCAAACAAACAAAACAGTCCATCAAAAGCTCAATATACGCAAAATGGCAGGATGAAACACACGCATAAAATTTTTTCAACCAAGCAATTCTCAAAAGAATTTAAGATAAAAGACCATATGTATATGAAACTAATAACAAGGTCACCTGGTACGCAAAGGGTCTGGTACAAGAATATATTCTAGAATTTGTTAATTTTCGTTTTAATCAATATTTTTATAATACAATATACATTAATGGGATCATTGGTTTTACTGAATTGAACAGCCAGTGTTCCCGAATGCAGAATGTGTATACAAATTCAAAAAATGCATAGGAGATGTCGATTTTGATAACTAGACCTGATAATTACTAGTAAAACATAACAGTCTCAACTGTTAAAACACCATCTTTTTCTGAGACTAAATTTATTCAAGAGAATAGGTTGAACAGATAACATATAATGAAATTAAAAGGATTGAACAAAACCAGAGAACTCATCATTCAAATGATTCATTGCAAGTAGAGAAACAATAAAAAGGATTAAGTACTCATCAAGATTCAAACTGGACTGAACAAAACCAATTGTTGAAACCCCATTGCAAACAAAGCTCAAAATCAATTAACAGCAAATGTCAACATCGCAAAGATCACAAACAATAACCATAAATTTAATATCTTACAATTTTTTTTCATGTAAATGGGATTACGGATTACTACATTTCCCTTTCCTTAGAATATGCATATAAATAGTAAAATATGAACGAGAAAAATAGCTAAGCTAACCAGCAGTGACGAAACGGCGGTTGTACTGCATCCTCTTATAGGCGCGACCTCTGGGCTTCTTCTTCTTGTCTTGCTTGGCTACCTTTGGAGTTTGCCCCCTCACTTTCCCGGCACGTGCCAACGATCCGTGGACCTTACCTGTACGCCGATCAGGCAATCATCATAGATCACAAGATCAAATTAAAATAATTGAAAAAGAAAATTACATCGGGAGTCTAGGGTTTACCCATTTTGTGCTTGTGGTTCCTGCACTGGATTCAGATTACAGGTACTGCCTGCTGAGGGAGGAGGATGGCGACTGTTGCTTAGGGTTAGGGTTTTTTATCTGGTATTTATTATAGAACGAAATAGAATTGTTCTCTAGACCCGTCTTGAAAATAATTTGGGCCTTTAAAGTGCTCATTACACAAACTAATTTAGCTTTTCATAGTCCATAATCATTTAAGGGTTAAAAACTTAAAATATATTTTTTTATACTTGAATTTCACTTTAAATTTTAATTTGGTATCTATTTTTTTTATCTAATTAGGTACTTAGGGATAAGTATTTATTTGGAATTTAAATTTTTTTACTATAGCTAATAGTGATTACAGTAGTAGTATCTGTTTTAGAATATAATCTCTATCATTTGATATTGATCACTCAATCACTCTACTAATATGATCCGTAACCTTTAGTGACTTGTTGGTTTGGATAAATACTAGATTTAACTTTTTTTTTATTCGAATAAAAATATAAACTTGACTTTTTGATTCAAATTGGTTAAACTCGTAAGTACTTATTTGAAATAAAAAAAAATCAACTATCAATTTAAACTAATAAACTAAGTTCAAGTATTTAATGAATCATAAAAGTTTAGGTACTAAACTGAACCTGACATAAAATTTAAGTACCTAATTAACTAAAAACTTAGTTACCAAATTAAAACTTGAAACTATATTCAAGAATCAAAATATATATATATATATATTATTCACACATAAAAATTTTCTAATTGAGTTTTACAAATTAGTTTTATACTCATAAATTACTTCACTTCTATTTTCCCCTTTAAAAATCTTTTAATTTTCGCCCATTAAGTTGACAAAACAATAGTTGGAGACTGTAACCGCACAAAGAGATAATTAAAAGGACTAACTTCGAAATTTCACCAAAAAGAAAATTCCATTTTCCCATTTATCTTTTTGTTTATAAGATTACAATCAGTTTTCCCTCTCCCTCCATAAACCCCAAACCCCTAAATGGCCTCCATCCCAAGCCATGCCTTACGACACCTCTCCTTAACTAGGCCATGGCTCCGCAAAATACGCAGCACCACCTCTGTTGCGTTTTCCGGTCAGGACCCACACCAAATCCCCACTCACAACGTCGATACCGCCGCCAAAAATGCCAACAACAGCAAGTCACAAGCTTTCTTCCCGAAGAAAAACCAAATCTTGGAGCTCGAATGCGAGAGCCTGGCTTTTAAAGGGA
Source organism: Abelmoschus esculentus (assembly GCA_035048815.1). Classification (NCBI taxonomy): domain Eukaryota; kingdom Viridiplantae; phylum Streptophyta; class Magnoliopsida; order Malvales; family Malvaceae; genus Abelmoschus; species Abelmoschus esculentus. The sequence continues at coordinate 19,379,693 of JAUCBN010000015.1, read as the reverse complement.
AAGGTATTTGCAAAGTGACAGATTCTGGGTTTGTTTTGTTGTGTGACAATGCACTCCCTGGAGAACGTTTCATTGGCCGTGTTAGTCGTAAGAAAGGAAGTTATGCCGAGGTAATTTGAATTGTAATCTGTGTTCATTACTAATTATGAAACCCAACTCACTTATCGTTTTTTTTATTATAATTTATAAATGTTTTCTTTTTGTAATCTGAAGTGTTTGACAGTTGTTCATGAATCTCTCTGTTCGCATATTCTCCTCTAAGCTTATGTCTCTATGATAATGTGAATGTCCTTAAAGTAATGTGGACTGTGAAATTTTGATGAAATGTGGTACATGGGTTTCGATACTTGTTTATGGAGAGTTGATCCTTCAACAATTATAGGATGTTTTATTTGTTAATATACAGGTTACGAAGTTGAAGACCTTATCTCCTCACCGGGACTTTGTAGATGCCCCTTGTGAGTATGCGTCATATTGTGGAGGTTGTAAAACTCAAAACCTGTCTTATGAGGCTCAGCTCAGAGCTAAGGAGCAACAAGTACGTGAATTGGTCATCCATGTTGGAAAGTTTTCGGATAAAAGTCCAGATTTCTCACGGATTATGAAGCCCATTGTTCCCTGTGATATACAGTTTCATTATCGGAATAAGGTTAGTGTGAGATTTAGAGATTTGTTAGTCTGAATTTGATTCTGTGCTAAGATTGGGAATATTTATATCTTCAACTTCCTACTTAAAAGCATATTGTAAAATAGTTTGCGAGGTCTCAATTTATTGTGAATTTAATATTCTGCTTCGTATGGGGACTTCTGTCACTTGCTATTTCCTTTTGGAAGTATAGTATAGTTTTGGATATGTAAGCACTCATGCACTATTTTGATTAATTTCATTTTCCTTAAATTAAACAGTTTTGATGTTTTTGATTGTACATGGACACAATGTACTTGCCTAATGAATCAGATGGACAATAGTTGGAATACTTGCATTATTATTTAATCATAAAGCCGATAAAAGTTTGAAGAAAGAAAAAAATGTCTTGCATCTTGTACACATACTGTTATTCAAATTTTTGTTGGGATCTTTAATTTTGTTTCAGCATCTGTTAAAGGAAAATAGAGATCACTGACATGCACCTGTATTGATCATATAATCCACAACTCATAATGAACGTTTTTTTCCCCTTCTTTTCGACAAATAAAGTTGTGCATATGATATATTCTCAGCTGCTACTTTGCTGCTTATGCAGATGGAGTTCTCATTTGGTTCTCAGAAATGGTTACCTAAGGAATTATTACACGAGAAACTAGATGGTAATGAAAATTACGCATTAGGACTGCATGCTCCTGGATTTTTTGATAAGATACTCAATGTTGACAAATGTTTATTGCAAAGTGAGCCTGCAAACAAGGTATGCATTCTTTTTCTCCTCGTATTACTTAACACTGTTTATTCTTTAAGGCACATAATGCTCATAAGCTATCTTCATTACTATTGTTATACGATATACTTGTCACTAGACATGCACTCTTTGTTCTTCCTTGAATTTTTCTCGACAGGTAGATGTTCTTATGCAATAGAGCTTTGCTATTTTGTTCTAGCTTGACTTCAATTTTAGATTTGTAGATCCTTGCAATTGTCCAAGACAATTGGAAAGATCCAGAACTAGGTCTTTCTCCATACAATGTTCACTCCCATGCTGGATTTCTTAAACATCTAGTTCTGAGAACTGGAAGGTACTTTTATTTTATCATTTTCTGTGCTATCTCTTATGTTTACATATTTAAGCATGACATGTTTCATGTTTTATGGTTGCACATGTAAGACACTAGTATTGTTAAAAAAAGTGTTGCACTTTCTTGCTAATAGAAATCTAAAAGTAAAAGATGGACAGAATCTATGAGGTAGAAGCTGTGAGATCTTGTTGGGAGTCTCTTTATATAGTTCCATTTTTTTAACTCATCATTTCAGAATCTATGGGAGTCTCTTCTCTTTTGGATAAGAGGTGCGCTCATGTGTGTTTTTTTAGACGTTCTTCAACATTTTACCATAAAAGGAGAAATTTGTGAATTTGTAGACTAAGAATGGATTTGGTGACCCCGAGAACTATAATTTTTTTTATATGTTTCTCATGTCCAAAGTTGGTACCGGGTAGCCATTTTTTTTGTCTTTTTGCTAACTCACGCAATCATAATTATCAAATGGTGTAATTTATCATGAGAAAATAATTAAATGCTTTCAAGATATGATTTATCTGATTTCATGGATCTTTAATTATCATTTCATTTTCCAAATTTATGATTATTGTCCCAGGGACATGAAGACTGGTCTACCCGAACTTATGGTCAACTTTGTCACCTCGTCTTACAAGCCAGAGATGCTGAAACCCCTGGTTGAGAAAATTTCAACTATTCCTGAAGTGGTATATGTATTAATTGTGCTAACTTTGCAAATGTGAATTTGCTTCTTTTTTTTTTTTTGAAAATGTGATTTTGCTTTATTTGTATACGCGGTGCTATTTGCTTTTGACCTACTGTATATCCATCAATTTTTATCTGTGGTTTGATTCTTGGGTTGGATGAAAATTGAGTGACCCCAAGCGCTGATTAAAAGTCCACTGGATGATAAATTATCCAGTTGAGCGAGCTTTATATCTCCCTTGCTCCTCTAGTGTGATTCTTAGTTCTCAGATTGGGTTGGTTTGACAGGCTGCAAATCTAATCACAGTTGATGTAAAATTAGGCTTCATAACTCTGTTTTCTTTTGTTGACCCCTCTTTTGTGCATGAAATGATACAATAATAGAGAATTTTATGATGCAAGAACTAGATCTTTTGTCAGTGATTAAAACACTCAAAATGTTGAATTTTTAATGAATGAATGGAATAAAAGGTTCTGGTTGGTTTCCATTTTAAATTGTCCGTTTGGTGTTTACAGATTAGGTACTTCAAGTGAAAGGTTACTGATTCATTCCCCAAAAAATTTGCACGGTTTCATTGTCTATTTCTTACGTTATTACTTGAGAATCTGAAATATTGATTGCTTAAATGCTAAAATTAAGCTTGTAACCTAGTTATTTTTCTCATATAGCGAGAAATATACAAAGCAAGTTAAAATGTTGTTCACTTGATTGTTCTTGGCCTCTGAGTAAACATGCCTTTTTTTGTGGCGATTCTTGTACATCTTTATGCTCATCTTTTCTATTGACTTTGTGATTGAAACCCATGTGACATGTCTAAACTAAAGTGGCCATTGCTATACTTCAAAAGCAATTCTCCATTAGACAAAGTGTGATGTTTAGCAAAATCTTGACACGCTTTTACTGATGAGATGATTTTCAGGTTAGTATTGTGAATAATGTAAATACTTCTATTGGTAACACATCTGTTGGCGAGGAGGAGTATACATTGTATGGGAAATCTTCTATCACTGAAAGTTTGAGAGGTCTCACATTTCAAATTTCTGCAAACTCTTTTTTCCAGACAAATACTCATCAGGTATGCATTTTGACCGATATTAAATGCATTCATATGTTGTGCATCTTTAACTGTATTTTTATTACTCGGATATTCCATTGTTTTTAAACCTTAATTGAGATGATTTTACACTATTAGGCTGAGGTTCTCTATAAACTAATTGAAGATTGTGCTGGCCTGAGAGGAGATGCCTCTGAAATTGTCCTTGACTTGTTTTGTGGGACAGGAACCATTGGTCTAACACTTGCAAAAAAGTATTTCCCTTCTCGGCTTTTTATTAATTGATCTCATATTTAGAGAGGTGTCATATAAATATTGTATTTTCTACTCCATTTTTTTTTCAGGGGTAAACATGTTTATGGTTACGAAGTTGTTCCTCAAGCTATTGCAGATGCTAATAAAAATGCCAAGCTGAATGGAATAAATAATACTACATTTGTTCAAGGAGATCTCAATAAAATTGATGAAAATTTTGGCAAGCATTTTCCAAAGCCAGATATCGTCATTTCAGGTTACCTTCTTATTCGACACCTCATATATGTAGTTTTATCCACCTTATTTTAGCTTTCTATTCAAATATGCGAGATTACTTAGAGAACATTTCATGTGACAAGCAGTGGAATCATTGTTGCGAGTAGTGTCAAATCAATGTTGAATTTTTAAACTTGATTTGCAGATCCAAATAGACCCGGTATGCACTTGAAGTTAATCAAGTTTCTGCTAAAGCTTAAGGCTCCCAAAATTGTTTATGTATCGTGCAATCCCGCAACTTGTGCTCGTGACATTGATTACCTTTGCCATGGTGTGGTAAGTATATGGTATATCCATCATCTGCATCGTTGAAAATTTTATAATCTACCATATGAACCATTTCGAAATCCTTAATTTCATGCAGGTGGAGCAAAATATCAAAGGATGTTACAAGTTAAAAAGCATAGTGCCAGTAGACATGTTCCCTCACACTCCCCATATTGAATGTGTTTGCCTATTGGAGCTTTGTTGAATAATATTACTAGCTTTCACCTATTAGATACCTGTAATTCTTTATTTTATTTTATGATAAGAATTCTGATTAATTACATCACTTCAATTAATTCTATATTGTCTTACATTTATTTTGGGTCCTCAGTTTCTGTGGCTTACTTTTATAATTTGGAAAGCCAATCACAATAGAGCAGGATAGCCATCTGTTCCCACGGTTAAGAAATTGACATGCCCCTTGGTTGAGCTAACAGACACTGGCCAGCTCTCAGCAGCACACAAAGGCAACAGCTACAACCAGAACGGCTCAACACTAAAGTCAATTCTCCCAACTTGGAACTCCAAATAAGCTTATACGCACATGCAAGAAATATGGTCAGTTTGAATGACATACAAAAAACCAAAAGCCCCAGCCTGAGATATGGTCACTTTCTCAACAGATTGTCTAAATTTAGCATGTCCTTCCAAACCACAAACCTCCCACTTGATCCAATCAAAACCCACCTTTTTCTCACATCTTCAAGTGGATGAAGCATTTAAAAATTTATCAAAATCCCACATCATCATAATGGAGATATTATTAGTTGGATGATTCTAGGGATTATATAAAGTATAAAACAGAATTGGGAGTTGAATAACCATATATTACAAGTAGACCTGCCAAAAAAGAAGCATAAACATGTGCTAAGCAATTAGATTCCAGGGTGGTTTTCAAGAGCACGCTTTGGGTTGAATCAAGGAGACCGGACCACTGGCTGCAGACAGTTTTATAAAGTGTTTTTGTTTTGCTTTGGTTAGCTAAACAAAGTACATATTAAAAGGAAAAGCCAACATAAAAGAAAAAGCTTTTAAAGTACAGAGAATACATTAAAACAGATTATATTAAAAAGAGAGTAGAAAAGTGATGATCATATCACTTTTCTGGACATTGGTCTTAATCATAAGTGCTATAATTGCTAAGCCTTTTTCATATGAAAAAAGGTTGTCAAGAACTAAGCCCCTTTCTGCTCTTGGGTGATGGATACAATGATGGCGATAATCAGAAAATCTATCATTACAAAGATATTTTGATAATAATGAAAATGATGATAACCAAGGGATTTGGACTGTTTTTTTTCAATACAATAGTACTTGTTCTGGGACAGTGGCATGTTAATCATTAATGGATGATTATGAAATGATGATACAATAGTTTAGTTTTTCAACTCTGTGGATGGTGGATATGATTAGGGTTTTGGAGTGGGAAGTTATGTGTTTGCATGGGGAGAGAGTGGTTGAATGGTGAAGAAGAGAAAGCTAGATTTGAAGGAGGGCAATGCATTGGTTCAAGTTTGTTGCCTAGGTTTTCTAGTGCCTTGACTTGGGACCTAAGGAACTTCAGATAATTTGCAGCCTCATCAAGCATTGATGCAGTGTCCATCTTGCTCCCACCAGGAACTAGCTTCTGCAAAACACTAATTCTCTCACTTATCCTTTCCCTCCTTTGCCTCGCCGCGACAGTTTGTGGATCGGTCGATATCCTAACGTTCTTCCTCTTAGGTCTCTCCACAACTTCAAAGCCTAAGTTCACAGGCCTGAATGCCGCGGCTCGATAAATCATCTCTTTCATTTGTGCAATGGCCTCTGGATCAGGTTCTCCAATGGATGAAGATGTTGATGAGCTTGCAGGCTGTTGAAAGTTGATATTCGATGAGCTTGAATGCTTTTCCGATCTGACTTTCTTTGCTTTCGGTTGGTTCTCGGGGATGAGCCTAAAACCACCTTCTGTTGCAGAAGAGTCAGTATGAAGAAGACTGAAGTAACCAGAATTTAGACCAAAATTTAACTCACTTTGGTCATATTTTCTCTTTGAAGATTTATTAGACCTTGTTTGTAATGGTTTGTCTGAAGCATTATGAGACACTATTTCATCGAGCTCGTTCACTGGACAATTGAAGTCTTTGCTTCCAGTATTCAAGCCATTGTTTCCGGACTCACCTGATGAATCTGCACTGCTAGCAGGGAATCTCCATAGATTTTTACAACCAGAGAAAATCCTGGAAATCTCATCATCTTCAACCGATGTATCAGTGTTGCTATTAGTAACATCAGTGATCAAACAATCAAGGGACTCAAGACCTGTTGTTCTACCACCACCACTGATGACTTGTGAGCGAATCGGCTTGCCAATATCAGGAACCGAACCAGTTAGCGTGCTAAAATTACCATAAGCATCCGCCCAGTTGACAGAACTCTGCAGCTCTTGAATCGGATAAAAGATATCTTCCGACAGATCATCCATCTTGGCACCAAAAATGGAAGAATTTGAAGACTTGGGAATCAAGAAACAACTATCTTCGATATCATTTCGCTGATTGTTCCATTCTGAGGCGTCCCATTCCAAGCTATCCATGGATGAAACTTTCTAACCTAAACAACAACAAAATTACTTCAAAATCTGGTTATTAGCCTACCAAAAGAAATCAAAGTGACGAATATATGACAAAGAATCGGATCAAACCTCAGCTTAATATCACTTTCTGAACAATCTGGTATGGAACATAACAAATTTCCCTAAAAAATCATCCAACAAAAGATAAACACGAAAGCATTACAAAGAAGCAAGTTGAAAAGGGAAGATATTTCATCTACCTTGAGCTGTAGTAGAGAAAAGTACTCACAAAGTATACATGTTGAACCCATGCATGCTTATATAATTCCATGTTTGAAAAAGATAAGGCTTTTTGTTCGGTTTGGGTGGGGTGTGTAAGAGCATATTTCTGCAGATGAGTGCATCAGATATCAGAGAAGCAAGACATTTCTGAATCAAATGAAAACTTATAGTATTATATAATTTTGTTCATTTTAATATGTTCAAAAGCAGCAGAAAAGGTGTTAGCAAGGGATTGGGGCTGGGATTAAATTATTAATTAAGTTTTACCAGTTTCTCATTTGTATTTTGCGATGGAAAGAATCAACGTCAGATGGTGGAATCAGCAGAATATTTAACTCAAATTTCTACGATAAATAAGCTCTTTCTCGATACACCATTTTGTATCCTTTGAAAAAATTAATGATCATATTGTAATTTTTGAAAGCTTAGTAACCAAAACAGTCCTTTTAAAATAAAAGGCACCCCCAAAGGGCCAAGAGAGGTAGCTTAGTTCTTGGCAACCTTTTTCACAGGAAAAGGCTTAGCAATTATACCACCTATGATTAACATCACTTTGCTCTTGTTTACTGCAGATCATGCTGGTTTATTTGTTTATTTATGAATGTGTGCTACTCTGCTTTGTTCAGCTACCCAAAGCAGCAAACATTCTCTAAAAATCTGAGTAAACATGTTTATGCTTTGTTTATTCATGAGTCCGCAGCCAGAGCTAGTGGTCCTGTTGTTTTGACTCCAACCCAAAGCGTGCTCTTCAACACCAACCCCATCTTAATTGCTCAGCACATGTTTATGCTTCCTTTTTGTCAGCTGCTTTTGTAATATATGTGGTTTATTCAACTCATGGTTCTGGTTTATACTTTTTACATTCCCTAGAATCATCCAACTAATGATACTCTAATGATGATGATGATGGTGTGCTACTGTTCACAAGTATATATTTAATATATGGCTTAAGGAGTAGTTTTCGCTTAATATGAATATCATCTTCTTTTTTACTGTCGGGTTCCTAATATAGACTTTTACGAACAAGTGTATTATTAAACCAGTCCATGAACAAGTCAATCCATTCATTTACAAACATTTCAAACAAAAAATTATTTATTGTACAAGATTTGAAAGATAACCCTATTTCAAATATAGTTTGACAAAGGCTTTTCCATTAATAGAAAGTAGAAACTGTATCGTGATCTGCAAGGCCCCGAATCTAAGCATCAATAACTGGAATTATGTTATAGATGTTTCCCATAGATCATCTTGCCAGGGGACTTGTTTCAGAGCCAGACTCCATGGTCGCCATCTCAATCGATTTTCGAGGTTCATTTTCATGGTCACTTCTGGCCGTTCTATTAATCTGGGATGACACACACTCGGCTAATTCCGTGACAACATAATTCATGGTTGGCCTTTTTATGGAAGATCGAGACACACAAGACATTGCTAATTCGACCACTTTCCATGCGGAGCCGATGTCGAAATTTCCTTGTAATCTTGGATCAATAATACTTTTGATATCCCCATTGGACAACATGAAACCAACCCAGTGTTTTATGTGAGTAGCCTCATCTCTGCTTGTTCTATCAATCACTGGTTGGTTTGTAATGATCTCCAATAGAACAACTCCGAAGCTGTAAACATCGCTTTTCTCCGATAACCTTTTTGTTGCAAACCTGCAATGCCAAAAATTTTCAGTTTTCAATTGTTCAATGCATTGGGACACATAAACTAGTCCAAGATTAGATGAACTTACTCTGGGTCAAGATATCCTAGAGTACCAGCAACAACTGACGAAGGAGTTTCAGAACATTCGTTTGGAGAACTTTTCGACAGCCCGAAATCAGCTAGCTTGGCTTGCAAGTTCTCAGTTAACAAGATGTTAGTACACTTCACATCTCTGTGGACTATTGGTGGTCTGCAACCATTGTGTAAATACTCCAGTCCTACGATTTCGATTTCGTTACTCATTACCGACACTTTGTTACAATTACATACAACAGTACAAATGCATACTTACCTTGGGCTGCCTCCAGTGCTATGCTTAGTCTTTGTTCCCAACTCAAGATATGGAATCTGTTTCCTGCATCCAGAAAGAGGTATTCAAGTAGGAGTATATTAATTCCGGTAGCATCGAAATTGAACAAGTGCATGTAGGATGAAGAACTCTGCACTCAAATTAACCTGACAGATGCTCGGATAAGTTTCCTTTCGCCATGAACTCGTATATTAGCCCAAGGTTGGCTCCATCATCACAATAGCCTATAAGTGTTGTCAAGTTTCTATGATGAACTCTCAGGAGAAGTTCAACCTCTGCTTGAAACTGTTTGTATCCTTGAGCAGATGATTCAGAGAGCATCTTCACTGCCACTTGATTGCCATCAAAATTTCCATGGTAAACTGTTCCGAATCCTCCTTTTCCGAGAATCCTTTCGAAGTTGTTTGTCATCATTACAACCTCGGAGTATTTGACCTTCCTGTTCTTTGGTTCTATCGACTGGTATGCAATTTTGGAGCCAGCATCCATCTTTCCTGCTGAGAAAATCATAACACAGGGGCAATTAGCCAAATTTAGTGAAATTAGTACTCATTCATTCATTCATACCTAGTGCTTTTCTCGTCCTAATCCTCCATAAGATAGCCACTACAATTACAAGGACAGCAATCGGAACAACCGATGCTAGGACGGGTACGGCAGTGTTCTTCTTCTTCTTTACACATGAAGCCTTTGCACAAAGATTCGGATTTCCTTCAACACTTCAATCAAATCAATACAACAGAAAAAAAAAATGAGTAACAAAGTCAGATTAATGGCGTAGCAGGTAAGATAAAATAAAGAGAAAGGGCTTACCTTAATGCCAAGCCATTCCATGACCTTTCAATCAGTTCTGCTGGTACTGAACCATTAAGATTGTTATCATTCAGGTTTCTGTAAACATAAAACATTAATTATCCCTCACTTATAAAACAAAATCAACAAAATGCACAGAACTTAATAATTTCTAATCCAAAATAGCTTACAGTAGTGTCAAGGACTGCAATTGAGAGAGAAACTCAGGCACCGGTCCGATCAAACTATTGTTTGACAAGTCACTGGTATTTTAACAGAATAGTTTAGCCTCCATTTCAATAACTACACAATTTCTCAAAATCATGTGGATACTTACAGATGTTGCAGTTGTGTAAGATTTTGTATGTAAAGAGGTATCTCTCCTGTCAATCCGCTCGAGGACAAGTTCCTGAATTCATGATCAATAGTTTTATTAACAAATATATGAAGGGACCAATTGAAAGTTATTTCCATATATTCCAACAACTTAGGGGGGGGGGTGCTTACAAAGATACAATTCTGGCTGAACTACCATCATCGTAGGTACAATTAAGACCTTCCCACAAGAAATCTTGAGGTGTGCATGGATCCCCTTGCCAGTTTTTCTTCAATCCATACATGGATTTTATGTTCAAAATAGCATCAACTGCATTGTATATACGAAATGGTGTTAGACCAACCGTTGCGTGCAGCGTGTATGTGTATATATAGATATGTTTCAAGTTTTAGAGAATATACCCTCGGCATCCACTGTCTGCGACCATAAGAACTCTTTTACCGTATATATTTCAATGGCATTGAGAATAGGTGGAAGGGTTGAGTTTGCCGTTCTTACTAAGGAAATCCCACCAGCTCTGAAGGGTGTTGTGCTATAAAAAGTGTCTGCAGACAAATTCTTGGGACTATAAGGTCCTAGTATCAAAGTTTCATTGAAATAGATATTGAACTCTCGGGACTGATTAGCTTCAAGCACTTGAATTTCAGCAAAGTGCAGGTAGAAATAGTATTGAGCATTTGGATCCCTGCTGTTAATGGAAAAAACAAATGGCTGACTCGCATTTGCCGGTATGCATGCACTTCTCATGGCAAGCAATGATGGCTGGTAATCATTGAAACCATATATAATATTGGATGACGTAGTTATTTGTGTCCAATCAATCGTTTGGTAAGGCCACCAAGCACGATCATATATGTCTTGACCAAACCTGAACACTCTGTTTCTTGTCGAGCAAACATCGAATCGTCGAAGTAACGCCATTGATCCTGTGGTGTAAGTGTTGTTTTTCAAAAGCCTCAGCTCTAAGGCAGATATGAATGGTGTTCCTTTCCCTGTGTTCACAAGACAAATATGTAGATAATTGGATTGGAGAGTATAAATCAACTCCCAGGACGTATCAGGAGATGAATTTTGTAATATCACCGTAGTCCATAGAGAAGGCCCTAAATACAAATCGAATTCGGGTATATCGTTCCTTTCGTCGTAGTTTCCATACATGAAGGATGCTCTAATCAGGTACCTATCTCCCTTTCTGAGCGTTAGACTGTAACAGTTTCTTTCACCTTCAGGAAAGCTTCTAATATAAACCATCTGCCGTTGCATATTGGTCCTGAATTCAGGCAACACCGTCCGACTTACTCCGGTTTGCGTGTAAGCTTCATCGGAAATATAGTTTAGTCCTGTTGAAGCTTCAGTGTAACTTGTATCTTCTGGTAACCCACAGTCCAAGCTAATGAATCCTGAAAAAAATAAACATAAGGAGACGACTATCACAATTCAAATTGATACATAAAGACACATACATATCGTCGAAAAATCGGATAGGCAAACCTGATTGATCCTGAGCATGAATCACAACTATTGCCAGAACAAAGCTGCTAAGAAGCACAAGGATGATATGTTTCATCCTATCCATCATGCAAATTCCTGACAGAATATGGTGATCAATGGTAGTCTTATAACTTAGATAATCACAGATCAAAGTAGATTATGAAAGTTACATTATCTTAGTTTATACGCTCTATGCAACCTAGTCAATAGCTCCAAAGGTCGTTCTGGACATCTACAATAGGTGTGACGCATAAGATCCTCTAAAAGATAATTCAAAATACGTTATTTAATATATATAAGTTATACATGAGCCTTCAAACTCAAGTGGTTAATGGAACGGTTATTGTTCTTAGAAGTCACAGGTTCGAACATCAATAATTGCAACAAAGTGATTGAGTGATCTTATCTTCTAGAACAAACACTATTGGCTAAATCAAAAAAAAATATGGGACTCTTCAATTTCATTAATTTTATTTAACGAAGTGTTTAATATTAAAAACATTATAGATGTTTTTGCTTTGGAATACGCAAAAGAATACTACTTTTTAAGTAAAAATATTAGATTCATACATATTTGTAACTCATTTTTATACTACTTAAGAGAATAATCTAAATTTTATCTCTTTTATATTATAAATTAAAGATCATGTTTTAATAAATTATATACCATTTTTTAAATCTTTGAACCTCGATTTAATACTTTGATCAAGTACATTAATTTAAAAATCGATCAAAATACGACCAGATTAACATATATCATTGTTTTTTTTTTTGGTAAGTTGTAATTTACAAATGACATTTGAAATATTTTTATAAATTTGACTTTTACAATTGTGTAATAATATTTTTTTTAAATCAATTTTATATGTATACTTATCAATTTACCAATAAATATAAGATTTCCAAAATTTGAACAAGTAATATATTGCTGATGCCTGCCAAGTGTGTAGTCCATATCAGTTGCAGTCAGTGGGTCTAAAACTGAAGGAGGAAGAAGAAAGATCCGTACAATTTCTGGTGAGCTACACTGGTAATTTAATAAAGAGAATAAGGTTTTATATTTGATATATGAAATTATAAAACTATACATATTTCTTAAATAGTAATATTTAAATATGTGGTGCAGTTGAACTCAACGAGTGATCTTAGAGGTAAAAACGGTATATTTCAATTAGATAATTTAAAGTAGAATAATTTAATTTATAAATGTATATAAAAATTTATTTAGATTTAAAAAGGGATATAAATTTTATCTTGTACTCAAATTAAATAAAAAATGTAGTATAGTAATAAATAATGACAACTAAAATTAAGAGCGAGGTAATTCATAATTAATCTATTTTTTAAGAATATATATAAAATAAAAGTAAAAAAAATGGTACGAGGGACAAGAGTCTCTTCTAAATGATAAGTAGGTTTATCATTGATAACGAATAAAATTATTTAGTCTTGATTGATATTAGGTCTCGGATTTAATTTCGAACAACATCCTCTTCTTTTATTAATAAAAATAAAAATATTTTGATTAGGGAAGGAAGATCCATCCCTTATTGATAGCTAAGTTAGGGAATTTATCAACTTTTAGGGGGAAAAATTAAATCTAAAATTAAATTTTGGTGTGTAAGGGTATCTCTTTAAATTTGAAAAATAAATAAATTTAATGGATTTAAAAAAATAGTGCGGATAATTAAGATAATCGTTGTAGATGTGATTTAAAAATTGCATTACTATAAATCATTGTGTCATATTTTTATTTTTTAACTTTTCATCTATCAAAATAAAAATCTAATTCACCCCTTCTTGTTATATCAGTTGATTGTTCGAATCTCTCAACGATAAGACTAATAATTTTAATTAAAAAATTATTGTACTTTATAATAATAATAATAAGTCTCGTAAATATTTTATAAAATTGACTTTGAAGATTGTGTAATGAGATTTTAAATCAATTTAATTAATGGAAAGTATCTTTCAATTAGTTCTAATATTTAGTGGAAACTGATGAAATTTTATATGGATAATAATCAATTTATCAATAAATATAACATTACGAAAAGTTGAACAAGTAAATATGGATGATGTAGGCCTAGTAGACGTCAATGTTACTAAAATCAAGGTAAATTACCTTTATATTCATGTGATTATAAGAATTTTATTTTCACTACTAATATATCGAGTTTATCGATCGAATGAATTAATTATTAAAATAAAATTAATTAAACCATCAATTATTTAAAGTTAACGAATATATGATATAATAGTTAAATAAATTTATATGATTATATATTTAATTATTATCATTTATAATTTTTTAATAGTTTAAAGGTATAAGGTTGTATTTATTTATAAATATTTTTAATTTTTTGATAATTAGCATACACTTTATAAATAAATCGATTAAATCTGAGTCTTATAAGATAAATATTATTCGTTTCTAATGCTAAAGTTTGACTTAATCACAACGAATTTAAATATTAATTAATTTCAAACTAAATTTATTCGTGCTATACCAATTTTCTTTCTAAAAAACTGCAGCTGACCCAGAATAGTTATAATTAATTACCTAAGTTTAGTCAATAAAATTGTATTTTTTATTGATTGTGTGAATAAGCAAATAATTTGAATATCTGGACAATTCCCAATATTTGACTAGAAAATTTCTACTCCAATAATCACAAACAAGTGCAAAATTGGAGACGAATTTCAATCCATGTCCAAGACTTGACTAAGAAATGCATGTAAATAGGGTCCATTAGTACCAGCAAATCTAGTGTCGCACTGTTTCTAAACTTGTAGGAAAACATGGCAGGGGACTACACGATATCTGTCGTGATATGCCTTGTTCTTTTCTCTCTGGTTTTGTCCCCCATGTTGCCCTGTGCTACGGCTTGTCATCTTCGTGGTACAGGATATGTGACTCGAGTCAGATAAAGAATTCATCAGTCCCGGAACATGATTGGAACAATGATCAAATCCGGAAGCATTATAATCCAGTCCTTTCTGTTGCATTAATTGTTCATGCCTCAGGGCATTGTCCTCATTTGATTCACTAGGGCACCATGCCCTGAGGCAGGCCTAGTAAAGAGTAATCGGTTCCAGTCGTGGCATCTGCCTCCTTCAGCACTTGGACTGGATTGTCCAAAGAATCTGGAGAATTGAGTACATCACACCTTTTGACCCCCCTCGTTCTGCAACCTACTTTCTCAGTCCCAAAATTGCTAGGATCCAACTCTCGTATTGGAACATTAGAGTTATATAAGCGTATCACTATGAGATTCCATTAGCAAATATCTGGACTCTGGAGTCTGGAGTACAGAAATTAACAATCTATCCATATTAAAGGAAAGAGGTAGTAGCTCATACCCGTTGCCTGTATATGCCATCTCTTCTGAGTTCTGACCCCAGCGATGCTCAGGTGCATGTGTCTCATTTGATCCTGTTAAGTCATGAACAATACAAGATTAATAGTCCAAACGGAGTTGCAGACAAAAAATAGATATAGTTTCCACTTACATATCAGAAGTTTTTACTGTTCATGTGTTATTGTATACGGATACTGAATACCGATGTGCAAATATAAGGATGGCTGTCACAGGAATGGGGAAACCTGCAGCGCTAAAGGCATTTTCATGTGTGTCAACGAGTTCCAGCAATTACTTTAAAGAATACTCTTTCTCTTGTAAGGATAAGGAATTTTACGAATATTTATAGGTTTTAATCGAATTATTTAGAAATAAGAATTAAATGATTAAGTTGAAGAAAAAAAAATTAGGTACTTATCTAAAAAAATCTATAACTTGGGTACCTATTTATAAGTTAAACAATTTTTTTAAATGATGTTACTTTAAAATACTAACGAAATGAAACTTTAGGCACCTATTTCATCCAAAAAAAATATTAGGCACCTATTTCAGAAAAATATATAATTTAGGCACTTATTTTAGTCAAAATAAACATTAGGCACCTATTTCAGAAAAAGTGTTTAGTTTAGGCACTTATTTCTTTATATTATTTTTTACATGTGTAAATAATATTTTGAATTATTATTATTATTATCAAATAGTTTAGGTATGAATATATCATTTCATTAAATCACATGCCTCGTTAAAAATCTCTTTCTTATCTAGATAATGTCAAGACGAGATAAAAATAACGATAAATTAAATATAATAAAATAAATACAAAAATAAAATAAATAGCATAATATAAAAGATATAAATAAAAATTATATTAAATAAAATAAAAAATAAATATATAAACTCACCAAATTAAAAGATAAAAATAAAAAAATTGTGACCGAAATAAAACTAACTAAAATTAAAATTATAAGGACTAAATGTGTAATTAGATCCAAAAAATTTTCGAGTTATTTGAAAAATCGAATTGCTCGAATTTTAAAAATTTAAACACGACCCAAGATCAATTTTTTTTTAAAATTATTTAATTTGACTCGAATAATTTGAAATTAAAAAAATGAAGTCGAGTTTTATTCACACCTGTATAATACTATAGTTTTATGGGACGGTGGCTGCTAGCTGCCATTCGACTAGGAATCGGGTTTAGATTCAATGACCGAATCTGTTGCAATCTTAATTCTGGCGAATTTTTTAATTGTAGTTTTTGACTCAGTAAAGTCATATGCTAAAATAACCATTTCTTATTTACTAATTTAAATCTAGACATAGCTGGCTAGTGGCTACGAGACCAGATTATTAATACAGATCGTATGGAATGTTACTAAATTAAAATCACCATATTATATACAAAAATTCATATCGAGAATGTATTAAGGTTATTTTTAAGATGATCGATTCTAATTATTTAAATTATAGATGATGTGATAAATATGGTTCATCTAATAATCTTTTCTGAATTTGAGGATACGTAAAACAAAGTCTTTAAAAAAACTGTAATTTGCATGAATTAGTTGGATTAAACACAGATTTATGAATTCATTGATAATCAAATATAGAAAGACTGGAGTTTGATTTTAACTTAAAATTATAAAAACTGTTTTATAAGTAGAATTGACCTGGTATGTTCATCATCAAATATCTAGTTTTTCATTTGGACGATGATCTTGTCTGATTTTTTTAATTACATGGAAGAAAAAGTCAGATGCATTTCTTTAGTCTCACGGCGGTTAAACCAGCAAAATGATATACATGGGGCGGCGGCCGGAAAACAGGAAACCACCTTTGCATTATTCTAATTAGTAAGTAGTAATCAAATGCAAGCCCCCCTTCCCCCGTCGTCGTCTATATAAGCAAATCAAACCCAGGGTTCAACCACATGCAATAAATATCATTTCAAACCCTATTTCTACAACAGATAAATACTCCCATTTCTAGCAGAAAACTAAGCTTTGAAAATGGCTCACCTGCAATCAGTTGCTATGGCGGTACCTGTCATCGAGTTGTTCGATGTGAGTTCGAAGCCCGGTAGTGACGCTTGGATGTCCAAATGCAAGGAAGTTCGAGCGGCGTTTGAGCAATACGGGTGTTTTTTGGCTACGTATGACAAAGTTTCCTTACAACTCCAGGATGATGTCTTCCTCTCTTTGCAACAGTTGTTTCGTCTTCCTACAGAGATTAAGGTTCAGAACACTTCTGAGAAGCCTTACTTTGGTTACTTTAAACACCCTTCCATCCCTCTCTCTGAAAGCATGGGCATTGATAACCCCACCATTCTTGAAGGAGCTCAGAGTTTCACCACTCTCATGTGGCCTAACGGGAACAAAACCTTCTGGTATGTATATACAATATAATTCATGTGTACTCAACTTTCAAACCCTATATTGTGATCAGCTTGATTTACATTTTTTCTGTTTGAAAATGGTTGTTTAGTGAAAGCATTCATGCGTACTCGAAGCTGGTGTCGGAACTGGATCGAATGGTGAAAAGAATGGTGTTTGAAAGCTATGGTGTGGGGAAGTACTATGATTCCCACATCGAATCTACTGAATATCTTCTTCGAATGCTCAACTATAGGGTGCCCCGTGAAGATGAACGTGAGATAGATGCATGTCCGCATCACACTGATAAGAGCTTCATCACCATACTCCATGACAATGAAGTTGCAGGTCTGCAGATAAAAACAAAGGGAGGTGACTGGATTGGCGTCGAGCCTTCTGGTTCTACGTTCCTTGTCATGGCTGGCGATGCACTCTTGGTTAGTTCGTCTCACAATTTTGAACTTTTCTGTCTGATATATATTTCAAAAAGAAGGAAAATACAATAAAATAATTGTATTGCTGTTGTATAGGCATGGAGCAATGGAAGAATTCAGTCTCCAATCCATCGTGTGATCACAACAGAAGCTAAAAAGGAAAGATTTAGCCTTGCATTCTTCTCTTTCAGTGGGGAGACTATAAAGACGCCCAAGGAGCTTGTTGATGAGGCTCATCCACAGCTGTTTAAGCCCTTTCAGAACATGGACTTACTTCGACTCTATTCCCTAGATGATGTTCAGAAATATGTGGACTTCATTTCTCAAGCCAAATGCGGAGCATGACCTGATTTGTGTTATACTATATAACGAGAATGTTATCTTCCATGAATTAAACGACTTCTGATGTTTCTTCTTCTTCTTGAAATATCATTTTTTTTAATATGTAAAAATATAGTTGATAAGTCAGTTATCTTACTTAATAACTATGACCATTGTGAAGCAAAAGTGGGTCTTGATCGAGATAAGTTCCCTGTTGCATGGTGGTGATGCCGTGATGGTTTCTATTTGGTTTGTTGAGCTCTGCAGAGGTTGTGCTGCTTACATTGTATTTCAGTATTTGCTGATTCTGGTTCATCCCAGAAGAATAAAATGTTATTTTTTAATATGTTCAACTCCCTTGTAAGGAAAACGTAAATATGTTCATGTCATGCACATTGCACAACTGACCCGAAACACGTTCCAGCTTCCTCAAGGCTGCTAATTCCTGCCCCTTAATCATGAATGTTTTTGATGCTCCATATGTTATAAGCACTCGAAGATTTCTGTGTTTGGGTAGTATTCTATTCCATAGGGAAAGAACTCTAGGTCTGGTGTATGGAGGTTAAGATACGTGAGATTAATCAGCATTTCAATCCCTTGGGGAATTTCCTAGACTCTGGTATCACAAAGGTCCAACGACTTCACCGCGACAAGCCTTGTTAATGGTGGAACAGACCTTAACCTTCTACACCCTCGGAGCAACAACACAGTGAGTTTCTCTAACTTAAAGATGGAATTCGGAAGAACTTCGATGCATGTATCAGATAGGTCAAGAACCTGAAGGGTGCCCATGTGCATGAAGTAGGTATCATGGATCCTTCTCAAACAATGGTTTGATGAAAGTAACAAAGTTGACAGCCTGGGACACATTGGAGATGCATCAGCAGGGATTTCTGATATAGAATTATACATTAGGGAAACCATCTCAACATATCCTGTCCAATACTCCTTATTTGGAATTTCCCTCAGATGCATACCAGCTTTTACCATTATGTAGGAACCGATGCTAGTGACTTACAGGACCATGTCCCTAATCAAATCATGCATCTTCACCCGTTTATCATTCCCATAATTGTCCGTAACACATTACAATAGGCAAGCCTTTTCGAGTTTGTTCAACATAGCATGGCCTTTATTGAACTCTGCTCGTCTGCTTTTCATTCCATCTATTACCCCCCTGCAATTAAACGCTCAATCTTCCTACAGTTATCATCATCCATCAAGAAATGCCATACCTCTTCCTTGTTCCTCCTAGCTGTAGATTCACCAACTAACTCTGCAAGGAAATAAATTTTTTTGTCCATATAGAAACAGCAATGGGAAGAATAAAGTACCTTGGTGCCTATGGATTCTCTCTGTCAGATACCAAAACCACCTTGGAAATGATCCCTGGAATCAATTATTGTAGCAAATGAACTCTGTCAAGGGCAGACCGAAGAAGAGAAAAAGTCTTGGGGTGCAGACTGGCAATGGCATCAGTCAAGTCAATGCAGGGCACATCTCAGTAGCGTTTGTTTCTTGAGAAAATTCTTGATTAATATCTGGTTATCATGATGATCTTTCACAACGTTAATGCATAGTATTGACCATTTCATTTCATCCACGTACTGAATTGCTTCTCCATAACCTCTCAATCTTCGAGATGGTGGTCAAACTTCAAAGAGGCTGAGTGGTTTACGAGGCTACAGGTTTTAAACAATGAAAAATAGGGACGACAATCGAGTATAATTTTATAGATTATGCACCGCACTAGTCTCAATTAAGGCAAAAATAGGTATGAGTTTGATAGGTAATGAACGAGTGTAAATATAAAAAGTCATACATGTCGTAGATACTGGATAAATGATAAATTTAAAACATTACCCGTATTGTATCCATTTGTCCTCCACCCACCCATTAACTATCCATCATATGAATTTTAGATCATTTATGTTTGTCGACTTTGATTATATTTTTTATTATAATGTTTTATGTATTAAGTTATTGATTGTTTTAAAATTTATATTAATCTTTAAATTTGTCGATTTTAAACTTAATTAATCTAGTTTGAAAATATGATATTTTAGATACTTTCGTTAACACCATTATCAATTTTACAATTTTGCTTCGATTTTAAATGTACCATTATTTCTTACATGGACTTTCATGATTTGTTCATGGTAGTATGGGGACTGATCAGGTAATTTTACCAAGAGATTATATCAGTTTTCAGTTATGTTTCATACGTAATAAATTACTAATGGTCGGAGCATGTGGCCTTAGCTGACAAAGCGCGGGCGGCCCAGCCGTCAAGTTTAAGGTTGACTTCAGTTCCAAGTCTTCTATTTCTGAAAACTCATATTTTATTTTATTTTCTTGCAATTGTCGGGACAAAATTAAACCAATTAAATATTGTATTTAAATTATTAATAAAATGTTTCATTCCCTTGAATATAATAAATTAAAAATAAATAAAATAAAAGTAAAGCAGAATATTTATTTAAAAAGTTTCGTGTTTAATTTTATCCTAATTTTTTAAAATTAAATTAATTCAATAATTTAAATGTATTTCTATTAGCAATTACATTAATTATCGAGAGTTTAATGTGACCAATTGATGCAATTGTTGTGTTAGATGGGGACGGTGCACTGCAAGTAGGAATAAAGTTTCGATTCACTGCCCGAATCTGTTGTAATCTTATTAACTCGGACAGTCCATTTATTTTAGTGTCCTATGCTCAAATATTCAATTCTTAATTTAAATAATTGTTTCCACACCTCACACATGATATATATACAGTTAAGGCACAAACATCATATAGTTGTTATAAAAATATGTTGTACTAAAATCTATATTTAACGATCAAGAATTGGTCTAAGTGATAAATAATTTGATATCAGTAAAAACTTCACCTCAATGGTTTTTATTGACACTATAAAAATAATTGGTTTAAATAAAAAATCAATCCCTAAACTATATTTTTTATTTATTTTTAGCCCTTAATAATTTAGGGACTTAAAGTGACAAAAATAATAGTTTAGAGGCTTATTTTGACAAAAAATAGTTTAAGGACTAAAACCAAACAAAAACCATAGTACTTTAAGGGTTGATTTTGTATTTAAGCTAAAATAATTAAATAGTTTAGGGACTAAAGAAGAGAATAAAATATATATATTTATTTTAACTAAAAATAGTTTAAAGACTTAAAATAATAATTTACAAAGAAAAAAAAACATTTTATAATTATTGTTAATTATTTCGCTGTCATTTAATTTAATCGTATTTTAAATGGCAGTTGTTTTATTCTACCAAATTGCCATCACTAATGCATCAATCATGACTATAAAATATCGTTAATCTCTCTCCTTAATGATTGAAAAATCAGAGACATTTAATCTATTATTTATATGGGTAAAATACACCCAATGTCATTTAATTATAGGTTAAATAACAAACATGTCACTCAATTTACATATTGATACAAATAGGTCATTCAACTTACAAATATGTCACTTTTCTTTGATATAATAATATTTTTAGTCCCCTTTAAACTTATATATTTCATTAATAGTTCGATAATTGTATTTTATCATAAAGAAGTAACAAATTATTGTTGAGTTGTTATTATATCGATAATTTAGAAGAAAAATATATATTAAAATAAAGATCTTTTAAATGTTAAGAGATTATTTTGAATTAAGATAAAATTGATAGATTGTATATATTTTGAGACTAAAATTATTATTATATCATGTCACATTATAAGAAAAGTGACAAGTTTGTAATAATATGTTAAATGAGTGATCTGTTTGTAATAATTTTTTAATTGAGTGACTTGTATGTAAGCTAAGCGACTTATTTTTATAGAATTTACGCGGTTAGAGATATTATTTAAGGTTTGGAGTTTAGGGATTAAAGTGTAGTAATTTTTAATTTAGGAGTAATTAATAGAATTTTAGGTTTAGGATTTCAATATAGGGTTTTAGCATAAAACCTAAATCCTTAAGTATATTACCCTAAAATCTAAACTTTAACACTGAACCTAAAATTCTAATACTAAATATTAAATTCTAATCATAAATCTTAAATTCTAAATCTCGACACTAAACCCCTTAAATTTTAAATTCTAAACTCTAAAATAAATGTAATTATAAAAATAAAAAATATCTCCTATGTATAAATAATAATCCTATTATTTAAAATAATTTTTAAAATATACATGCTTATGATAAAATGCAATACCACTTATAAAAATTAATTTTTGAGATTCAACAATTGGTCAAAAATCTCAACATAATTCTATAAATCCTATTATTTTGTTTTATACATATTTGAGTCTTATATTTGTCATTTAGAATATAAAAACTACTTATTTAGTAAAAAAGAATCACTTATACACTCATAAATAAACTAAATTAAACAACTAAAATAATACTATTTTTTAAATAATCTCAATATAATTATAAAATAATATATATATATTTTAACCCTTTATTAATACACCACATAAACAGAGTTAGTTAAACTCAAATTTATTAAAATAAATAATATATTTTTTTATTAAGACCACTCATTTAGTTTTATAATCTTTCAATAACTCGTATCAAGATCAAATGCATGAATTAAAAGTGCAATATGTAAATTGGATTGAAACCAGGCTTTTAGAATTCAAGTAAAAATCTTTTGTTTTTAATTATCTTTCGTTTTCGTTTTATGTTTTACACTAAAAATTATTAAAAAAAATCAAATTTTAAACTTTAACACTAATTTTTATGTCTTGAACCATATACATCCTAAAAAACGCATCTTATCCCTAATTTCTTAAATTTTGATTTTAAATCTTAAACTTTAAACTTATTATTTTAAAATAAAATATCAATAAAAATATAATAAAAAATAGACGATTTATATCTTTAAATTCACAACTAATCTAATACAAGTTTGCTTTAATTTAGATTTAAAATTGTAAAGGTCGGTTTAAGTAGCAGTGAACTGTTATACGTTGAATCAGTCATCATGGAATCTACTTCTTCATTTGGGCGGGGATTCTCTATAATTTTTTATTAAGTCTAAACAAAGTCAGCTGAATTTCTTTAATCTAACCTGTCGCTAATATTGGATTCGGCGGTTAAACAAAAAGAATTATAAACACAAGGGGCGGCAGCCGGAAAACGGTAAAGACCCTCGTAGGCTACATATATAAGCAAAATCAAACCCAGGGTTCAACTACATGCAGCAAATATCATCTCAAACCCTATTCCTACAACATATTTTTCTTTCTCAGCAGAAAACTAAGCTCTGATAATGGCTCACCTGCAATCAGCTGCTATGATGATGAAGGTGCCCGTCATCGAGATTTTTTATGAGAGTTCGAAGCCTGGTAGTGACGCTTGGATGTCTAAATGCAAGGACGTTCGAGCGGCGTTTGAGCAATATGGGTGCTTCTTGGCTACGTATGACAAAGTTTCCGTACAACTCCAGGATGATGTCTTCCTCTCTTTGCAACAGTTGTTTCATCTTCCTACAGAGATTAAGGTTCAGAACACTTCTGAGAAGCCATACTTTGGTTACTTTAAACACCCTTGCATCCCTCTCTCTGAAAGTATGGGAATTGATAACCCCACTGTTCTTGAAGGAGCTCAGTGTTTCACCACTCTCATGTGGCCTAACGAGAACAAAACCTTCTGGTACGTATAGACAATATAATTCATGTGTACTCAACTTTCAAACCCTATATTTTGATCAGCTTGATTTACTGGCATTTTTCTGTTTGAAAATGGTTGATTAGTGAAAGCATTCATGCGTACTCGAAGCTGGTGTCGGAACTGGACCGAATGGTGAAAAGAATGGTGTTTGAAAGCTATGGTGTGGGGAAGTACTATAATTCCCACATCGAATCTACTGAATATCTTCTTCGAATGCTCAACTATAGGGTGCCCCGTGAAGATGAACGTGACATAGATGCATGTCCGGATCACACTGATAAGAGCTTCATCACCATACTCCATGACAATGAAGTTGCAGGTCTGCAGATAAAAACAAAGGGTGGTGATTGGATTGGCGTCGAGCCCTCAGGTTCTACGTTCCTTGTCATGGCTGGAGATGCACTCTTGGTTAGTTCGTCTCACAATTTTGAACTTTTCTGTCTGATATATATTTCAAAAAGAAGGAAAATACAATAAAATAATTGTATTGCTGTTGTTGTATAGGCATGGAGCAATGGAAGAATTCAGTCTCCAATCCATCGTGTGATCACAACTGAAGCTGAAAAGGAAAGATTTAGCCTTGCTTTCTTCTCTTTCAGTGGGGAGACCATACAAACACCCAAGGAGCTTGTTGATGAGGCTCATCCATTGCTGTATAAACCCTTTCAGAACATGGACCTACTTCGACTCTATTCCTTGGATGATGTTCAGAAATATGTGGATTTTATGTCCCAATCCAAATGCACAGCATGACCTGAATTATGTTAACATATAAAGAGATATTTTCTGCAAGGGAAATGCAATTATTGTTTGGTTTGTTTGATCAGTAAAATTGATCATGAGCGTATTGTGAAGCTAATAAATTTGCAGATGCTCTAGCAAAAGTAGGTGTTTGTTGCATGGTGGTTCGAGGGGTTGCTTTGATTTCTACTGTTGGGCTTGTTGAGTTCTGTAGAAGCTGTGTTCTTACTCTGTGTGTTCAGTATTTGTTGTTTGACCATGGCGTCTGTCTGTCTGTTTGATATTGTATTTTCTGATTCTAGTTTATCCATTAATAAAAAGTTCATACGTACCCTACTCGAGATTAGTTGAGCCGGGTCTGAGTCGATTTTTTAGTTACGGGATAAACTTAAAAGTAAATTTAAATCTATAAATTATTTTTATATGGAAAACTACACAAATGTCTCTTAACATTCTAATTCTACATTAGTTTTCTGGATAATGAAACAACAGAGCTGCTGTTTCTGATAAAGACCAAATTCTAATTTCTACTCCTCAATGCCTTCATGGAGATATAACGTCTGCACGGTTTCGGATTCAGGCTGATCGCCTTAGCGGAGTTATCACCTCGTCGTTGCTTCCCAAATCTTTCCCTGAACCTTTCTTCTTGGCAGTCCATGTCGATCTTTCGGATGAACCTGAGTTCACAGCAGACAACCCTGAGAGTTTCTTCTTGGCTGTTGGTGTCCATATTTCGGATGAATTGGAGTTCACAGTGGAGAATCCTAGTTGATCCTTGCTCACCGAATCTTTCATTCTGCTGTTTGTAGCAGAATTCTTAAGTGATCGATTTAATCCACCAATCTCGAACTCAGCCAGCAACTCAACTGAAGGTGCTCGACTCTCCACCGCAGAGGTGGTAGTCAATGGCGTGGCGTTGGAAAATGCAAGCTTTTTTGGCTCATCTCTTACAACAGGAAGCGGCAAACTTGGCTTCTTCTCCTTCGCAACTGGTTCCGCTGAACGCTTATCCTTCTTCGATGCAACTCCCTTTCTGCTAATGTTAGAGCCAAATACAGAAGATGGAACAATGGCAGCAAATGCTAAAATCCCAAACACAACTTTGAGAAACATTTCAGTTTCCATTTCTTGAAATTTGAGAGCAAGGGAATTGCCCCACTTCTCCAGCATACTTACTGCACTTCTTATTCGCATAATTAGGACTTGAACCATGTCAGTATAACTGGTTTCCTTGTGAATATGTTCATCTGCTTCCATTGGAACTTCCTCTAAAGATTCTGTTCCTTCAGACAAAAGACTTGTCTGATGATCAACTTGTACGGATTCAATCTCTTCATCAGTTTGTGTCTCCTGCTGTTCAATGTCCTCAACCATATCTTCTTCAATTATATCTCGGGTTTCTTCGATCTGCTCACCAGCTTCTTCAATCTCATGCAACTCAATTTTCACCAATTCATCTTGAGTTATATTTTCACCTTCTCCATCTTCCTTCAATCCTCTAGCCTTTTCTACTTCATTTCCTTCCTCAGTTTCTTCCATTTCTTGTACGGATTCAATCTCTTCATCAGTTTGTGTCTCCTGCTGTTCAATGCCCTCAACCATATCTTCTTCAATTATATCTCGGTTTTCTTCGATCTGCTCACCAGCTTCTTCAATCTCCTGCAACTCAATTTTCACCAATTCATCTTCAGTTATATTTTCACCTTCTCCATCTTCCTTCAATCCTCTGGCCTTTTCCACTTCATTTTCTCCCTCAGTTTCTTCCATTTCCTCTTCATAAGCTTCTACCATCGTAATTGATTCTTCTTCAACTGTCTCTTCAGGTTCAACTTCATGTCCCATATTAGCATTTTCTGTCATTTCTACTTCGATTACCTCATCTGCCATAGTTTGGGTAAAGCTCAAACAACCCAATTGCTCTTGCCTTCCAACTAAGAAATCATACCCAATCTCAAAACCATTAGCTATTCCAAGCGAATGATTTTGAAAACAAAGTGCAGGACCCTCAAAAGCTGGAACTGAGACTGTGGAATTCATGGAGGAAATATATTGTGTACTTAGTAATAACACAACCAACAAGAGGAAATACTTCAACACTCCTCTGAAACTCCATGTTGTTTCCTCCTCTATCTCTTCTTCTCTTTCGTTGTCGAATTCTTCATCTTCTTCCTCCAAAAGACTCTCGCTTTCATCTCCGGATTCTTCATCTTCTTGTGAAGAAAAAGAAGCCAAAGAAGAACTGTCAGCTTCATCCGATTCAGAAGTGGAATCATCCCCTTCTTTTTCTTCCATTTCAAGGCGTAAAAGGATCTCTTTTCGCCTATCGGGATTGTACCTCAGGAATCGAGGCCTCGGTGAAAGGCAATTCTTCAATGGATCATAATGATCTTTGGAAGTGGCTTTAGAATCAATACTTGGGGAATGCTTCTGGGATGATTTGGAGAAATGGGTAATGGTGGAATTTGATCCCGGAGATTCATTTCTTTCACCCAAAACTTTCTTTCTCGGAAAACTATCCTTTGAAGCTGCACAAACAGTGGGAGACATGAAACTCTTCACAGTTTGTTAAAACAAAAACCCAAATATTCAGATAAATACTAAGAGAGAAAGAAAGGAAGAAAAGCTTACCATTAGGAGGAGATGAAATAGAGGATTTTTTCTCGGACCCTTTCATCTTTTTCTTTTAATCTTTGAGTTTTGATCGAAAATGTTTTTTTTCCTGGAAAATCTTTTGCTTGTTTCAGGGAGAAAGAACACACACAATTTAAATCTGGTGACCGTTGGTAGGAGATGTATTTTGAAAATTTAAATTCCACAGTATTTTTCAACCGTTGGAAGAAATAGCCGTTGTGCAACGGTACAATAATGGATATCCACGTTTTAGCTACCTCCAGCAACATTCTAGAATCAGAGCCACGTATTAAATGCTAATGGGGGATTAGGCAAAGTAAATTATTAGCTTTTTATTATGTATTCTTTTCGTTGCTCTTTATTTTTTTAGAATTGATCTTAATTAATTTGTTTGTGTTATACATTTAATTATAATTAATAAATTTTTTTAATAATATTTTTAGAGTTAATTGCACCATAGTTTATAAACTACGATGCTCATTTTAAATTGGTCTTTGAAATTTAAAATATTTCAATTTCATCCTTAAACTATGACATTCATCCTAAATTGATTCTCAAGCTTTTGAACATTTTAATTTTATCCTCAAACTATGACTCTCATTTTAAATTTGTCCTTAAACTTTTTGAATGTTCTAATTTTATCATCAAATTATTAATATATGTTAATCATATCTTATATTAACAAAACTATTATAAAAATTGTTAATTGTAATAAAATATTGGTGTGTATTATTTAATAATATGATGTAGTATAAACGATAATTTGAGGATGAAATTAAAATATTTAAAAAATTATGAACCAATTTAAATGATAATTATAATTTGAGAAAATTAAAACATTTAAAATTTTAGATATTAGATTAAATTGAGACTCATATTTTGTTACTTGTGGTGCAATAACTCATGTCTTTAATTATAAATAAATTACTCCTAGAATCAATCCCTATAGATATTAAATTATATAATTGATTCAATATATCAAAGAACTCAAAAAGTATATAGAAAAAAAAAATCAAACATATGATTCATAAAGGCAAGACTTGATTTTTTAACATAATTACGTTTGTAAAAAATCTAAAATATAATAAGAGATTATAATTTAGATAAATAAATTTAATTAAGATATATTTTTAAAAAATACAAAAAATTAATATATTTAAATCATAAATATAACCATACAAATAAAAATTAAAGATTAAAAATTCGAACTAAATAAATATAAACATCACCAAAATTCAATGATAAAAGATAAAATAATTTTTTTAATATTTTTTAAATAAGTGAAATAATAATTTTAATATTGTATTTAAATCCAATTCGAGATCCAAAACAATAATCAAATAATAATCTTTAAATAATAAAATAATAATAAAACTCAAAGTACAGATGCAATGACATATCTAGTACATTGAGATGAGACCCACCATATCTAATTTGAGATGAAGATATAAAGTAAACATCGAACTTCACCATGTTTTTTACGGACACGTGTTTTTTCATGACCGCTTTGCTACATTTTCATGGCTAATTTGCTTTTTTTAGTGTGCTTTTGTGCTGCTTTTGGATCTTGCAAACCATTTCATGTCATTCTGTTATTGAAGTTAAAACCAAGAATATGTCTTCACCTCAATGATCCCGCCATTGTTGTGATTGGAAACCAACACCTTTACTTTTTGTATACGCTTGATTTCTTTTATATTTTCATTGCCACCAAACTCAAATCTACATTCATCAACCAGGTACTGATTTTGGTTATTAACTCACAAAAAGAAGGCTCCTTTGATTGTCCAAGATCTGTGCTTTTTCCTTTTTTTTGGATTGTAGACAGTTTTTTCGAGGTGGGAAAATGGGGAAGGTTGCTGTTGGAATCGCGGTGGCAAGCGGGATGGCAGTGGCAGCGGTTGCAGCCATGGTGATTCATCGGAGAATGAAGAAGCCAGGGACATGGGTGAAAGTAATGGAGATAGTGAAAGCTTTCGAAGAAAAATGTGCCACACCGATTTCGAGACTGAGGCAAGTGTCTGATGCCATGATCGTCGAGATGCATGCCGGACTCGCCTCCGAAGGCGGCAGCAAACTCAAAATGCTCGTCAGCTATGTCGACAGCTTGCCGACGGGGTATTTCAATTCCTTCCCTTCATTTTGTAAAACATGAATACTTCTGTATTTGTTGTTGATTGGATTATGTGCATTGAAGATCCATGTCCATTCATGTATTGCTTATGTATATGTGTGTTTATGTGTAGATTCTATAGATTTCGAATCGTTAATCTGTTGTTGGAGATTGTAGGATCATGTTGGTGGAAAATTTCGAATCGGTTATCGTACTGATACTGATACTGATATGTCGATACAATAGGATTGTGTTCACTGTCCACTGTCCAATAGGGACTTTGGTTGAGATTGTAATGCATTTTTCTGTTCCTAATTTAGGAGGGAGAAGGGATTGTTTTATGCATTGGACCTTGGTGGAACTAATTTCCGTGTGTTACGACTGCAATTCGGAGGGAGGGGTCGCGGTATCGTCAATCAACAGTTTGTGGAGGTCGTGATTCCTCCGAGTTTGATGACAGGGACTTCAGCTGTAAGTACTTCTGCTTTTCAAATTGGTTGAGGCATGATAAGGAGGCCTCTGATGTCTGATAGGTGATCTTGTTGATTTCAGGAATTATTTGATTTCATTGTAGCTGAACTTGCGAAATTCGTAGCTCAAGAAGGACCGGAGTTTGAACAGACTCCCGGTCGGCAGAGGGAGCTCGTTTTTACCTTCTCATTCCCTGTGATGCAAACATCCATTGCATCTGGCACTCTTCTTAAGTGGACAAAAGGCTTCTCCATAAATGATGCAGTCAGTTCTAATTGCTCACTCTTTCTGTTTTTGCTTGTTATGAGTTCGTGTTTCGTGAAGCTTTGAAGTGTTCGATTTTTAAAACAATTCATATGTATCACCTCAATGCACTTCACTGATCTCCGGGTTCGATTTTTTATCCTTGAGTTAGATTTCTTTACTATTATTGACTGCTGAAACAATAGGTTGGCAAAGATGTGGTAGAAGAATTAACCAAAGCCATGGAAAGACATGGCCTTGACATGCGTGTTTCAGCTTTGGTATGTTTATGTTATGTACCATTGCATACTTGAAATCGAAATGTGAATGATTTTCGTTAACGTTACTCTACCAGGTCAATGATACTGTTGGCACACTAGCTGGAGGTCGTTATGTCAATGACGATGTTGTTGCAGCTGTGATCCTTGGTACTGGATCAAATGCAGCATATGTTGAACGTGCAAATGCGATACTGAAATGGCATGGTCCGCTGCCCAAATCTGGAGAGATGGTTAGCTGTTCTTTGGTTGCTATTGCATAACATTCTACGGCTTCGAGTTCATTTCGTTCTGTCTCGATGTCCATATAAGTTCATGACTGTTTATTTAGGTGTAGGATGAACACTAAAGCCGGTTTCGGTATTTCTCTGAAGGTCATTAATATGGAGTGGGGTAACTTTAAGTCGGCACATCTGCCATTATCCGAATATGATCTTGAATTGGATGCTGAGAGTTTAAATCCAGGTGATCAGGTACGTTCGGAATTCGGTTCTGTTCCAATTCGTTTAGCTTTTACCTTCTCTGTAACATTATTTTTCACTTCATACTCCTTTGATTTGCCACAGATTTATGAGAAGGTAATGTCTGGTATGTATTTGGGAGAAATCGTCCGCAGGGTCCTATGTTGGCTGGCTCAGGAAGCTGCATTTTTCGGCGACACCGTTCCACCGAAACTTAAAGTGCCATTCATATTGGGGTAATTCCTTTAGGCTGTTTAAGGATTTGTTTCATTGGATCGAAAAATTTTCAGTTACGATCACCGGTTGTTTCCTTCCGTTTCCGAAAGTGGTAAAGAAATGTGTCACTAGAGTAGCCTCGTATCCCATCCATGGCATAAAAACCAACACACATTTTGAAAATTTTATCAGATATTATTGCCTTTTCTTTACTGAAAGTTGCAATTTCGTATCGAGTTCGAGTTTTTCAGAGTTGTAATATTCAAGCCCTGTTAACTTGCAGAACACCTGCCGTTTCTGCCATGCATCAAGACACTTCCCATGACCTCAAAGTGGTAGCCATTCGCTTCAAAGAAATTTTCGAGGTATCGAAACATGTAGTATTAGGCCATTATCAAACTGTGTTGCATCTTTTAAACCTTTTCTATATCTTCTGAATTGCAGATATCAAATACCTCCCTGAAGATGAGAATAATCATAGTCCAGATATGCAACATTGTCGCGACACGCGGCGCACGTCTTTCGGCTGCCGGTATACTAAGCATCCTGAGGAAAATGGGAAGGGATACGATCAAGGAGGGGGAGAGACACCAAAGGACAGTAATAGGTATGGATGGTGGACTATACGAACACTATACGAAATACCGTAAGTCCTTGGAGAGCTGCCTAAATGAATTGCTCGGAGAAGAGGTGTCTGGAACCGTTGCACTTGAACTTGCAACTGATGGTTCCGGCATCGGAGCTGCTATTCTTGCCGCTTCGTATTCGCAGTATCTCGGAAGAGATGACTAGGAACTGGTTCTGCAATTCTTTTTCAAAACTTATTCACCATTTTTGTTTCCTTCCTGTGGTTTAAAAGTGGTTAATGCTACGCCATGAAAATAATTGCAAACTCTTATTCTTTGTAATGCATGCGGCTCCTACATAATTTGATTTATTGATTGATTCGGCTTGGATTAGATCGAACATGTTTAAATGTTTAATATACGTACAAGGTATGATCCATCGTAAATGAAAGTTTCAATCTCTTTTTTATCGAGAGTGGATATATATTACGCTATGTATATTGTTGACACTGATAACGAATAATATAATTTTTATAAATCTTTTTATTTATAGTTCGATCAGGTTAAATCTATAATCAACGACGAAACTAAATGATATCTTAGAGGATGGTTAATAATTTTTAAAATAAATTAATATATCTTATAATATAGTGTTGATCACATAAAGCAAGTGAAATTAGAATGTTCTAAACTCAATTATGAAAGTGTTAGGTGCTCAATTTTCATGTCCATGTTGAAAATTGAGCTCAAACCATTCATGCAATCACATTATATGTAGTTGAAGTGGAGGAGACTTTAGTGAGAGAGACGGCGACATTGCTATGTCTTGTAGTGGTCCGTCCGACAAATATACAATTATATCATCTTGAAACAATAGATTTTTAACCAATTGTATTGCTTCATGTCTTTGGTACATCCTCTGAGCTTAAAATATTTTATCGATTTTAATGTTCATTAGTTATGTTGAAACATGGTGATGCAGATAGATGTATTGTTAGAAGAGTTGCATCATAAAATTTGGAATATAATTTTTCTTGGACTCATTGGCGGATCACCCTTTAAATAGGGTGGGCACGGACCCACCCTGAACTTTTTAAAGTTCATATATTTACCCTTAATTTTTTTAATTTTTATGAATTAGCCCTTAAGTTTTTGTAATATTTAAGCTTTGTGTCCACCCTGAGATTTCTAAATTTCATATGTGCTCACCCTCAAATGAATTTCTGGATCCGCCACTACTTGGACTTCTTTAAAATATACGATGAATTATTGGAAAATAATAAGATACTTCAAATAAATTATCTCACGCAATGACCGAATTATATAAGGATATTTTTGTTTTATTTTTTAAATTTTTTTAAAAATCGTTTTATTTATGAATTTGTATCTCTCTCACTTTCAAATATTTATATTTTGTCCTCTTAACCTCTAAATTTTAGTTCTGTTCTATCCCACATTGCTTGGACAAGCCTTTCTCCTATTGTTTATAAGTCATAGTACCTTAGAAATTATTATCCCCCTATCATTCCAATACTACAACAACCAAAAATGCATATACATTATTCTCTTTGTCCATCTTCCATTTTGCAGAGTATTTTCCTTCCAATATCATTGTATTTTATGTCTTGTTCTTTGAATATATAAGTTTGCTGAATCTCGGGAATAATGAATTGTTTTTAAAGATAATATCAGATAAACTTCAAGTTTTATAATTTAAATTTTAGGTCGGAAGAAGTATTAGATCAAATCGAATTAAAAAAATTATAAGTAATTCGAGTTAATAACCTTTCTCTTTAACATTATTTTTTATTTCACATTCCTTTGATTTTTAGTGTTGAAACATGAATAGAGATAAAAAAAATTATACCTCGAATCAAAATCTTCTAATATAATTTCGTTTCGGATCTTAAAATTTTAAATCGTAAAATATAAATGACTGTATAAAAGAATGATCTACTAATAAATATGCCTGACATCTTGATTATATTTTGACCCCAATGTGGAGTGGAGTCTGTCCATCTGCCTTGACTTGCCTTCTCACCTTCATGTTTTGTTTTTGTATGTTGGTAGTCCACAGGCTAATGAATATCCTTGTTGAATTCCCTGTCCTCTCCACTCACAAATACAGATTATTGGAGGCTTGAAAAATTTTATTTGATACTCACTGAATATGTTATTGGTATACTCGACAATTAAGATTATAATTAATAAATGGTTAGCTAATTTTGTTATATAGAATTTAAAATTCAGAGTTAGTACGAATTGAGCATTACAAAGGCCTATTATAGTTAGAGATGATCCTCTCGAGCTAGATTAATATCTATTTATAATATTAAAATTCAAAACCGTGATCTTATATGTTAAAATTGTTTTATTTTCTATATCTCTAATAATAGTTAAGCTTCTATCAGGAGATTATTGTCCAAGCCATTTTTACGGTCAGAGACGGACGTAAAACTTTATATTAGAGAGATAAACTATAGAATTTTTGGGATAAACTTATAAAATTTTATGAGAGACAAAAATAAAATTTTAATTATATAAAAATTTTAAAATTTTAGAGACAATCGCCCTTCATCATGTTTATTCCGCTCATAATAATTTTAACATAATAAATAAATAAAACCTAACTTCCTAAAACCCCACCATCACGTAATAGTAACAGTAACATGTTATATATAAAGAATAGAAAATCATATTCAAGGAAATGGGATAACTCAGAAATATAAAAGAAACCCCAAAGCCTGGAAAGCTTTCATCCTTCCGATGGGAACACATCAAGCTTTTCTTCCTGCAAATCCCCACCGTCGTTGGCAACACCGACGCCGGAGCATACGGTGAAAAATACAGCCCCGTATATGTCTTATAGTTTCTCATACTATACGGCTTACGTATGTAAATGGCACGCAGGGTGAAGCCAGGCAGGGAGAAGGTAATAACTGTTGTAAGCTTAAATGTTCTAACATGTTTTTATTTCCCCCTATTTTATTATCTTGATTGTTTATTAAATTATCAAGAAAAAAATTATTGTGGGATTTATTAGGATTTTATTTATCATGTATTTATGATATTTGATGATATTTTTTTCGTAATAGTACGGTGTATTGTGTTTGTGTTTATTATTAATTTCTTTAGATATTTAATTTTAAGCTTAAAGATACCTAAAATATAAAAACAAGTTAAGTCTTTATATATAATTTTTAAAGATTTAATATAAATCGATCAATTAATTGAATTTCGATGATTAAAAAAAAAATTAATATAAAATCTTTGGAGTGTCGGTGTTGAGGTGAAATTGAAACAAATCCCAAAGTGGATAAATTTCAATGGCTTTTTGAGGATTTCACCACTTGAAACCCTAATATCCTCTGCTTGAAGACAAACAGGTGGAGGATAAGAATATAAGAGGGAAAATTGTGAAACCAGTCCTCAATAACTCTCACTCGTTTCAATTTCGACATTAATGGGTTGATCGATTTTGACAAGAAGTTGGGTATGTTTTGCGTTCTTTCAAATGTCGAGTAAAACAAGTGTTAGATATAATGATAAGATATATTATTTTTTAATTAAAAAAATTGAATTTAAATCTTAAAAATAAATTATTAAAGAGAATAGTTTTAAAATTTATGAATTATAAACGGATATAAAAAGTATAAAAAAATCTGTATCAAATTATTATTATTATTATTATTATTATTATTATTATTATTATTTCCTTTTAAAAAGCTTAATAAACGTCTTCTCTAGTGTCAACGTCAAATTATTGATTATTTAATAAAAAATTACTAAAATAAATAATTTTCGTTCGTTAAACCCAACTAAAAATTCATAATCACAAGGCTATGAAGTATTATGACATTCTTCCTCAAAGGAACTTCTTTCTCTCATCTTCGTTTTATCCAAGTGTCTTGAAGTACACATTCTAATGTCTTTATGTTACTTTTATGTCACAAAAATTTAGAAACACTCGAGTTTATTTCTAAACTTGTCTTATATTAAAAAAAATGTCCTAACAATTTATATTATTAAAAAAATTATTCTTTATGTCTCATTCAATATAAATATAAATATTATGATAATGTTTATATTAGGATCCAAAAGTTAGACAGTTCTCAATGATGATGACCCTTCAACTCTCACCCCTCAAACCTTTTTTTCCTTTTTATGTTTAAAAAGCTACAATTTATAGTTTTCTTCGTAAGTTTATTGATTTTAGCTCCGATCCTAAACTCTAAATTATTCTGTTCATGTATGTCAATGGTCACTAATTAATCCCCTCACATGGGGCCTAAAAGTAGAGGTGTTCAAAACCGGTCTAATAGATACTCATCGGCCCAATAAACTCATAATATAACTTAAAAAAATAAAAAAAATATTAAAACATAATAATCATATAATGTTAATATTAGATTTATTGAATTGTTGAGTAACTATTGGGTTCTCTGCCTAAAAGTGTGTAGGATTTACTTGTGGGGGCTAAAAGGCAAAATATTAAACTAAAAAAATTGATAATGCAAACTTATTTTTCTTTAATCTAATCCCTAATTACTTATATATAATAAAATTTTATTATTTAATTTAAATATTAATTTTACAAGGATTTAATTGTAATTAGACACAAGTAGCTCCCCCCCCCCTGATTTGATGAGAATCGTTTATACGAGAAAATATGCTTGCAAGCTGCAACACACAATTAATTGAATTTTCTTCCTGATAATTGTTTAAATCAATTTAATTAAGGTTCAAAACAAGAACAAATCTGGGTTTTTGACCATTCCCGAGATGGGTTCATACTACAAAATACAGAACACAAAATGTACAGATCAAACTCAACAGAGATGTGCTATGAACACATCAAAACTTACATGAAAAAAGACTTAGAAGTTACAGTGCAGAAGAGGGTAGAAAAATCTCAAAACATAATGCAAACTTTGATGATGAAGAAGAAGACTCGTTATTATGGCGGAAAAGAGACTCAAGCCTTCATCTTCCCTTGCTTGATGTTCCCAACTGTAAAGAAACAAACACCAATGTTCTATTTCATCACCAAGGAAAACAAAAACAGTTGTATCTTGTAATAATAAACAGGCATGGAACTCACGGCCAAGTGCAGATAGTTCGGATGTCTTCAATGCACGAAGCCTCTTCACAGTCGACACGAACATGCTGAAAATCAGATACAAAAGACAGATAGTACTACAACATGGTATTAAATAAACCAAAATGATAAGATCAGACAAAACCGGTTTCTGCATACATTAAGGAATATGCCAAGATTAAAGAAAGCATGCATGCTTTTGGTTGGGATATAAGGAATCTAATGCTGTTTTTCCGGGGAAAACTAGAAGACAAAAGATGCAGGAAAAAAGGGTATTCTAAGTCTACTATATTCTCAGTCACTAATATTGGGAATATAATATGGCCAATTGCATGATCAACAGTGTTGAAAAATGCTTACTGCCATGGGACATCCCCAACAAGCATATTGTCTCCTTCGTTATCTTCATAAACAAGTGTATATTCTCCACTTCCGTCCAATATGCCCTCTCCCTCTTGCTTGTTCACTGTTCCACCAGCAGAGGAATCTCTTTGAGCTACAGGGTTTGAAGAAAAAGACAAAGGGATGAGATAAAACCATATCTGTCAATTATGATTACATTAGCATAGCATAGGAGCTTAATTGCTATAAGAACAAGCAAATGTGTCCAAATTCTTGGCCCTTGAAATATGCAAATCCCCTCCCCCACTTCCATCACCTAAACAGTTGAAAACCAATACTGATGTGAACTGATATGTCCCTATAGTAATCAGATACCATATTCGAATGGACCGAGGGATGCCGGGGGTAATCGTGGAAGTTCCAAATTCTCATGTGGATACAAGAAATTTTCATAGTTAATTCACCTATTCATGTGCAAATGAGTTTACCTGCAAGGAGGCCTCTGAAGAGTTCATCCACTGCAGTTGAGAGCTTTTCATAGCTATCATGAGCTTTGAGATCCACTTTCCTTCCTATAGGAACACCATCCATATTGACTTTCACAAACAGGGTTTTGCCATTAGGTTCAGTTGCTGGTTTTTCATTAGCCACCTTGTGAGGAGGGTCCACACTTTGTGGTTCAGAAGCTAGTTTTGAAGAACTGTTACTGGCAAGATTTTTCCTTATGGAACGAATTGGAGGCCAACCCACAACTGGTCCAGGTGCAGTTCTGGTTTCCATGATCATGATTAAATGGAGTTTTTCAGGTTTAACATGGGAAACATAAAGAAATGAAACAAAAACAAGTAACAAGAATAGCATGCATGGGATGATGGACCACACAAACATCAAGTAATGTAAAAAAGACACACTTGTGACTTGCAGTGAATATCCTCTGTCAAAAAAGAAAAAGATTTCAAAAGGAAAAAATAAATTTAAAGATTTTCAGAGAGAGAAATGTAAAAAGCTGGAGTACCTTTTCTGAGAAGTATTGAGAGGCACAGCTGTATTTGCAGAAGGTTTAAATGCTTTTCTCTCAGCATCCTGCAAGTCCACCGCTGTATTGTTACAGAAGGCCTGTGAGGATTCCTTTGCCATAACAGGCAAACTATTTGTTGATGGGAACTGGAGAAATGAAGAAGCTTTTGTCTGCTGCTGCTGCTGCTGCTGCTGCTGGTGGTGGTGGTGATGGTTTTTGCCCCATGGAGCGGACAAAACTGACCCATTGCTCTTCATAGAAGAAGGGAAGTAGCAGTTATCCTCACCTGGTGGACCAAGACCAAGCCTGAGTTCAATATTCTTCTCCTCTGCAAATCCATCTCCTCTCTTCACATGAAGCCACTCTTTTTCTTGAGGAATCAGATCAAGAAGTTGAGGGCGTGTTGATTCAACATTCTTAGAGCAACCACTCTCCATTGAACTTATCAAACTAAACAAAACAGATCACCTTTCCTCGATACCTTTAAAGACCAAGAACCAGCAACAAACTGACAACATAAAGGCAGATAAGTTAAAGCCATGCAAATGGATAAAACGAAGATGTGTAGTTTTTGTATTATACCTTAAAGGATATTACTCAACCAGAGCTCAAAACAACGAACACCCACGTCATGAACTGAAACAAAACCTTAGTTTAAGAAAGACAAACCCTGAGAGGAAGAAGTGAAGAAGGTAGCTAACAAAGCAAGAACAGTGGAGTTTTAGAGAGCCTCTTTCTCAACCAATAGATTGTTTAAAAACCGACACCATATGATAAAAAAAATGGAAGATTACAGTTTTGAAATAGAAAAAATAGACCCCCAGCAAGGCTAAAGGTAAGCTCCCAAAAGAATTGGTTCAAAAAAAAAAAAAAAAGCTCCCAAAAGAACCAAGTGGCTTTAGTGACCACCCAAAGTGCACAATTTAGAGAGAGGTCTATGGACTATGGTAAGAGTGTTGGTGTCGCCCTTCTCTTTTTATCTGTGTCTAGAACTCGATATATAGGCTGATGATTCTTTTTTGATGCGGGAGAATAATGTTTCGCTATTTTATATGCAATAATAATCAATTTAAAAATAAATAAATAAATACCATAAATGAGCACGAGTTTTATCGGATTTTTAGTCTATTCGAATTTAATCTAAAAATAAATATCAAAAACTTAGTCCGACTCAAACATTTTTAAAAAAAAAATGATCTAAAAATAAATATTCATAAATTCGATCTTGATCACTTATAAAAATAATAATTTTAAAGACCTAATTATAATATATAATTTTAAGAGACTTAATCATAAAAAATATTAACTTTAAAGATTTAATTATAAAAATAAATAAATTTTAATTACATAATTAATTTTGATTTAAATCAGATTAAATATTTTTTTCATAAACTTAAATCCGACTCGGTTACACTCTTCATAAAAACCCAACCCCGATTTTTAATAAAAATTCAATTCGGTCAAATAGATTCGATCAAAACTCGATTGAATTGGATAAAATATTCATCCCTCCGTATTCCCCTTTCCCGACATTTTAAAAAACACATCTGAACCGTATACTGATCATAGTTCACGATCCCATCCCAGCGTTGAAGGTAATCAATCGTGTCCAAATCTGAAACCCCATCCTCTTCCGTTGATATCCTATCCAACGGTGGTGATGGGAAAGGGAAACATCCCCGTGAAGTAAACGTCGTATCAAAACCAGTGATGCTTTTTGCTCCGTGCCGATCACCAGTGTTTTACTCAGAAAATAAAAATGACAAAAAAAGAAAACTGAGATAAGGCGCACTCAAGCGTAGAGGTCTAATCATGGTACTCTGTTCTGTTGGATAATCACGACCGTCCATTAACGATGCTGATTCCTGACCATGATTTGTCCTGCGATTCAAATTGGGACCACCAAGCGGCAGCATAAACTTGGCTTTGTAAGGGATAATTAGGAATGTAAAGAACCTGAAAATTCTATTAAAATATATTCGAGTCAGAACTTAGTTTAATAAACGATATTTTATATAACTCATGTTTATTTTATGATATATGTTTTAATTTACTCAAATGATAGATTATTTTAATTAATCACGTCAAATGCTTTTAATTACTTGTTTTAGTTAAAATTCACATGCAAACGATTTAACTGTTTTGTATTGATTTATTTTTAAAATATTATTGAATTTATAAAAATACTTATAATCTGGGTTAAATCATTCACATTATACATATCCAAAATTATTATAGTTTGTTTATCATATACTAGCTAGCATTGATATACGTATCCTCCGCTTTTTTCTCTCCCTCTCGGCATATTTGAATATTTATGTCTATTTTTTAAGACAGAGACGAAGTTTTCTTAAGACCAAAAAGGATTTAAAATCTTGTCAAATATTATAAATATTTAACACATTTTTATTTAATAATATATTAATCTCTATAATATTAGGAGTGTTTAAAATCGATCTAATGGATACTCAACAACCCAATAAACTCGTAATGTAAGTTAAAAAATGAAAAGGATATTGAAACATAGTAATGATATAGTATTGATATTAGATTTATTAGGTCATTGAATACCCATTGGACCAATTTTGAACAGCTCTATCTAATACCCATCGATTCATTTTTTAAAAATATCGAGAAATATAAAAAAATAAACTTTTAAATTAATAAATAGATTATAAGGGCTAAATTAAAAAAATAAAATAAAAGCATGATTATGTTTGTGATTATTAGATGCATGAAGTTGGTATCTAAAAAAGCAAGATGTTGATAACAACCATCATTATAACTCAAAGAGCCTTTATTTTTGCCAATGGATCAGGCTGATGAGCATCATCAGGATATCTTTGAAAAGTAGAATAAGATTATTAACTAATGTGGGAAAAAGTTATAATCTCTTTACTTAATAAAAAAAATTTTAATTTATTCATTATTAACTAAAACAATACAATATTGAAATAATAAAAGAATTTTATATTTTATAATTAAAAATAAAGAAAAATGTGAGTAAAGTATATTAATGATCACTCAATTTTTAAAGATTAACATATCATTATTAACAGGAAAAATAAAAATAAAAATAAAATAAAAGTTGATTGATTTTAATAAAATTTTAAAATTTCATTGATTAAAATAAATATACCTTGAAAATTTAATAATCATTAGTATATTTTATCATTAAAATATTTTTAATTTAAATTGAATCAAATCAATCAAAAATATGTTTTTATTATTCAAACATATATGTATCAAATCGAATCAAGTAATTTAAAACTCGTATAACTATAATTTCATAATTCCATAGTAATTATTTTCCTAAAGTAATCCTTTATTCTACCCTTTTGCCTTTATGACAAAAGCCCTTATGCTCGGAATTGTTGGTACAATACAATTTCATAAAATGACAAAACTATAGATGATAATTAAAAGTGAGAATGTTTTTTTATCTATTTTTTTTAATTTCATCTCGATTAATCTGAATCGATCAATATTACATAATTTTGGTAGGTAAATTTACCGACAAAAATTTTTTATATACACAACGTTTCAAATTCTAAACTTGTTTAAATGAAATCAAATTTCTTGATAAAGAGAGAATAATATAATTTTATAAATGTTTTTTTATGTACAATTATATAAATCATAATATTATCTACAAGAATAATACAATTTTATACTTGCTCTCCACCTCTCCATTTTTCTAACTTTTGTTCTCTAATATAATTTTTTTAAATAATTTATTTTATTTTTAAATATTTATGTTTTTATGTAAAACCCTAAATTTTAAATTACAACAACCCTTAAATTTTAAATACAAAACCTAAAATTCTCCATAAACCCTAAAATTAAGGTGTTTGTAAAAATAAAATATTTTCATCGACATATGATAAAATTATCTTAATTTTATATTTTTAAAGGGTTATATTTTGATACATAAATTATATAAAAAAATTAACACAACACTTTATATTTAAACTATAAAATTTAAAACCTAAATCCTTAGTCTATAAACCTAAACTCTAAAACACATGACCTAAATTTTAATCATAATCATTAAATTTTATCCTTACGAACTAAACTTTTAACTCCTAATTTAAATTCCTAAACTCTAAAATGGAAAGTTTTTTTTTTTAATTTTTATTAAAAATATTTACCCCGCCTAACTAAGAGCCGGAGAGAAATTCAAAAATCAAACGGCACAAAAGCTAGAACGAAAGAGCGAAAATTCTAGAGAACAACAACAGAAGCTCAAGGATGCGGAGAACGGAATCGAAGACGAAATCAGTAAGGAAACCGCTGAAAGATTTAACGAACAATGACAGCACAAGGAGTTTCTCTAAATCTGAGATTCCGATGAAGAAACGGATCCCAAAAGATGGTGTGAATCAGAACGATTACTCCCTCGATCGCCTCCTCCTCATCCACTCCGATCTTTCCTCTCTCATTCGCCAGGTAGCGTATTAGGGTTTATTATATATTTTCTTTATAGGTATTTATGTTTGATGCATTTCGTTAGGGTTTATCCTCTGTTAGTTTGGATTTTCATTTATTTATTCGTTTTTGTTTGACCGTATTCGGTAAACATAATCCTTGAATTATAGTAGAATCGACCTTCACTCGATGGCATTTCTGATTTCTGATTATTTTTTCTTTGAAAGACGTGATTGGTAATTATGCCTAAATCTCAATTTTATTTGTGAACTTAGCAGATTGATGAACTTGTTGTCCAAGCTTTCAAGCTTAAGGCAACGGAACAGGGGAGAAAAGAAATTGAATCTTTCATGGATGTCATTTCCGATATGTTTTCCTCTTTAAAGGTTTATCCTCTTAAGTTGATTTTCTGAAATGAGTGTCACTTGAATTTGAATGTACTTGTTGCAGATTTAACTTAGATTGTTGTTTCCTACATTTGCAGCCATGGGTCCCCAGATTTCAGATGGCACTTTCGAGTCCTTCTGCAGGGGAACACGAAGATCAGTCTGGGAAAAACTCAGAAGCTGAAATTCCGCCTTTTGTTGATGCAAATGACAAAGAATGCTTTGATGCTGGAAGTCCGGAAGAAACAACATTGGATTCGTTAATCTCCCCCTCTCCTCTTGTGTCTTGGCGTGCTGCTGATTGTAATGTCGAGAGAGGTAGACAGCTGTTTCTGCTCACACCTCTTCCTATGTCGAAAGCAATGTCTGCCAAGAGATGTGATTCGTCTAGGTCAGTATTCGAAGGGATTGCTTACAAATCTAATGTTGAGCTTGCATCTTTTCTCAACATTCCTAGGGAAGAAAATGATGACTTGCTTGAAGGTGTTGAAATGAAGGCAACTCCTGTTAAGCCTTCTGGTTCAGTTGTGGTTCAAACAGATCATACATCGGTATGCAGGATCGTTTCTTCACCGGTGTTTTCAAAAAGAGACCATTCCATGCTTGTCATGACGCCATGTTTAAAAATGTCACCTCCTAAATCTTGTGTGCTGCTTGAACCGATTCAAGAGTCCTTGGGCATAAGCAAGTTTTTAGTTCGCAAGTCTACTCCGTATCCTGTTCGAATTAACAAGAGTGTTTTTTCTGAATCCTCCGGAAGTGAAGAAGCCCCTGAGGATCTGACTTTGAAGTATCCAGAACTACGGGGAATACAACGAACACACGTACCAGAAATCAGGAAAAACGAGCTGGAATCCTCACCAACATGGTTGTTCTCACCTCCTAAAAGTTGCATTTTGTTGGAGCCACCAGATGAGAAATCCCTGGACAATGTTGGCACTGAGCTTACCACTGGTGTTTTAAATCAACAACCAGATGTGGTTATCTCGAAAGAAAATGCTTACCAAGAAACCAAGTCAATTAACCAAGGTATCTACACTCATGCATAGTTGAGTAGATTAATTCACGTTTGAGAAATACGTCAACTTTACATCCTTTTTGTTCTGCAGAAAATACCGGCATTAACTTGGCTACTGTCGAAAGTACTCCAATGTGGAAGGAACCTCAGAGCACAATGCGGAGAGGGAAACATCCAGGCGAGAGTACTCTAAAGAGAGAGTTATGGACAAAATTCGAAGCAGTGTCGACTTATGGGCTTCGCTACACCACCTCTGCGGTTCCAAGAACAGCTAGAAAGGGATTTCTTGACATGCTGGATGAGGTTTCATGTGATGAAGAAAGTTCAATATCAGATGATTTGAGATGACACCTCTCCCCAACCCCATGTCTGCAAAGCTGCAAAAATAATCCGATTTGTAGTCATTGGTACTTGCAGAGGTTTGGATTTTTTACCCCACATTTATTTTCTAATACATGAACATCTCTGGAATTTCTCTTGGATTTTGCATACAAAGAGGTTAAGAACATGGCCAATAGTCCAATAGAGTTGGAACTAATTAACATAAAAATATTTTCTAAATGGATTTTTATGAAGAAATGCTTCAATATTCTTACA
Source organism: Abelmoschus esculentus (assembly GCA_035048815.1). Classification (NCBI taxonomy): domain Eukaryota; kingdom Viridiplantae; phylum Streptophyta; class Magnoliopsida; order Malvales; family Malvaceae; genus Abelmoschus; species Abelmoschus esculentus. The sequence goes on along the minus strand of JAUCBN010000015.1, from coordinate 19,335,162 downwards.
TTAAACATATTGTTTGTGAAATCTCATAATAATTTGTTTATTAATACGAGATTTAAAAATTAACAAGTATTATGTTTTTTATTACTATGTATAATTAATTGAAATCGACTATTTCAAGCTCTAAACAATAAATTCAACTCTCTTTTCAATTTTTATTTTTTATTAAAAAAATAGATAATATTAATTATTTATTATCATCATCTAACAATATAAAATTAATGTAAAACTAAATGCATAAAAATCATAACCTCTCATTATATCATCCGATGTCAACTGATACTTCATTATTCCGATTGACTTTGTTTATGTATACTTAAAGACACAAAAAATTATTAGATGAACTTTGTTCTTCATGTCATTTATGATTTTATTTAATGAGAGTTTTTCATTTTATCTTTTTTTCAAGGTGAATTTCTCTTTTCTACATGTCATTAAAGAGTGAGTAGTATTTAAAACTTAAAAATTACGGGTACAAATCGCCTGCCCCTTTCTATGCCTCCATTTATTCCCCCACTTCAAATTAGAGGTTTAGGGTTTAGGGTTCTAGATTAGGGGTTTTGGTTAGGGTTTAGGGAATTAGGGGTAGGGTGGATTTTTTAGGGTGTAGGGTTTAGGATTTAGGATATAGAAAATAAGGGTTTAAAGTTTAAAATTTAATTTTTTTTAAAAAATCAAAGAAGACACAAAAGGAGGCACAGAAAAGAGGTAGATGATTTTTGTTCAAAAATTATGATAAAATAGTTGAATCTCATTGACTAAATCATAAATGATGCGGGAAATATGACACATTTAATAATTTTTCGTAGAGTAATTTTCCATTTGACGAAACCCTTTAGTTTTATGGGTTAGGAGTGTACTTTAGGGTTCAAAATTTAAAAAATTGTGTTTTTAGTATTTAGAATTTAAAATTAGAGTTTAAGTTTATGATTCAGTTGTTTAGGGTTACGAATTTAATATTTAAATTTTATATTGTAAATATATATATGTTTGTGTTTAAAATTAGTCACGTGTATCAAAATTTTATCCACTAAAAAGCTAGAATTATAAACATTTGAGAAGATTAAGCTACCAGTAATATAAAATTTTAAAATGATATGGCTCTTTTAAAAAGATTATTCTACTGTATTGAGACACTAAATACTTTAAAAATATTAAAATTTGAATCTTATCGTCGTAAATCGAACAAATTAGATTACAAGAAACAAAAGCGTTCCCTTATAAAACTGGAGTTAAAACATAGGTTACAGGCAAACTCTAAGCAGCCTATAATGCTGAGGATGTGAATTTGGGTCATACCAACACATAACAAATTCACCAACCCAAAAATATATTCATACATATGTTTATAGGCATAATAATGCACGACTTTATTTATTTCTGCATGTTATTTGGGGAGACATGCAGTCTCCATTGGTCCAGCTTGTCTTGCCACCTGAAAATAAGCTTCAAGCTTCTTTCTCAATGCTGCATATTCTTTCTTCAGTTGCTGGAAACACCTCATGCATCTGCTCATCCCAAATCAACCCATTTCTTTAAAATATTCAGACAGTATTCTTTAAACCAGACCCAGATTAGTTCTGGGTTTTGCTTCTAATGTTAGATTATACAAAAGCTGTCATATAAATAAATAAAAAGGGAGGGGTTTACCCTTCTCCATTCCCAGATTTACAATATTCCCTAAACAGTGTGCTCTCAGCTTTAACCTTTTTGGCTCCAATGCTGCAAACATACCAGGAGGGGAAGAAAATGAAACTATATGTATATGTACAAGGTTAGGATGTATATATATACAATGTAAAACTATGAATTTTACTCGTTTTTGGATCGTTAATAGGTGAAATAGATGACTGAGATTAACTCTTTCCTTTTTTTCCCCAAATGTTAGTTTTCACATATGCTACTGTTAATCTGAGTCATTCATTCACTCATCTAACGATGCAAAAATCGTGTAAAACTTAAAAAAAAAACTCTTGTATTGTGTAAATGTATCGTATATATAGTCATTAATTTGTTGTAATAAAGCCAACATGCATGGAATATGCTACAAGATTATTGATCAATGTTACCTTGAACTGCTTCCTTTGAACTGGTGCATATAGGCATCCAACCTGTTAAAATTATAAGGCTTCCTCTCCCTAGTGAAGAGCATCAACATTCAAAGTTATGTTGTTACTTACTGTTATTAGATTGTAAGTAGTGGACACTCAAACTTACAGTGCCTGTTCTAGATTGAGGATTAATCTGGCTGAATCTCGGTAGTATAATGTGACAACTTCTTCTACGAAATTCGGGTTCGAATCGTCTTGTAGTTCTTCCAACTGCACGAACTGTTCATCAAGATATCCCTGCAATCATCACATATATACTTGTACTGAGTTTAGAGATGAACACAATCATGGAGTTGTTGATGAACTGTTTAGTAAAACCCCAAACCTGTTCAAACAAGGATTTCCTCATGATCTGAAGCTGTCTATGCAAAGGGTTCCTCTCCATTACAAGAAGAAGAAGAAGCTGTAGCTTGAAGGTTTGAGTGATGTGTGCCATGGCAGGGGCCAAGAAGGGGTTTATATAGTGGATAAATTCTAATAGAATTTGTGTATGGTATTCTGATTCTGTTTTTAAAAAGTAAAGTATTTGATTTGTTTTTTGTGAAATCAACTCTTGTGTTAGTGATGAATTAAAAAAATAATTAATTTTTTTCATCAGATTCTGTGACATGAGGTTTCACTTTCGGCTTTCTGCAATCCTTACTTCTGATTCTGTAAACTTTGTAACTATTCACAGTGAAGAGACAACATATATTTTTAATATAAAAATGTGTTTATTAATTGATTAAATTAATTTTATAATAAAAAAAACAATATTCTACATCTTGTATTATAGTTTAAAAAGGACTCTAGACACAATTTTGTAATACTATTTGAGTGAATCTACTTTAAAATAAAGGAGATATGAAAGAAGTGATTTAACATTAATATATGATTGTTTAGATGATCGAAGCTAATGTCACCTCATTTTGATGGGACGGGGAGTTTTTTTATTATTTTTATCGGAGGATCCGTGTTTACTTTTTCCCATGCGTAACAGATTCTCGGACTCAATTCTGGTACATAGATTTAATTTTGATATCTCAATCGCACTGTAAAAAAGATCGGTGGCGACTCTCTGTACCATTTTTGGTGATTACAATTTTGATTAATTAGGGGGAAAAAAATTAATCCCATAATTTGATGCAGTAAGTTAAATGGACATTTTAGTAAAAAAAAGTTAATTGTCCACAAATTTTGACATAAGTGTGGTAAATGAACAAGCACAAGGTTTTCAATATAGTTTAGTATTTTATTATAGAATAAATGCCTGAAAAGAGTTTGTGAACCTGGAGAGCATTTAGTTGATGGTAAATACATAAACTAGAAATCGCTGAAAAGAGTAGGCTGAATTTTGTAATAATTAGTTTATTAATTAATCGATTATATAATATCAATATAAGTTTAATTAATTATATAATATATAATTTAAATTTTTTTTGGATGAATAAAATTTATTTTTTTAAAAAATACCCTTTTATCAAAGAAAGAAGAAAACCAACAAGGGTTGGTCCAAGTGATAAACAGTTTGGTTCCGCTTAAGTAAGTTTCAGGTTTGAAACATTGTGTATACAGAAAATCCCTGCCGGAAAATTCACCCACCAAAGCTAGGTGTGCAACCCGAGTCGGTCTGAATTTATCAGGTTTAGACCCTAAAACCAGAACAACAATAAAAAAAAATCTTATTAAAATTACTACCGGCACCTCCAGAGTACGCTACCCTGCTGGGCATTTATTCCTCATCTATAAATTAAGTATAAATTTCACATGATTTAATATAGCAAAAGGTCAATCACTTCATGTTGTACGGACAATCCAGATTGTATAGTAGGAGTGTTAACTTTTTTTAATCAATCACAGATTCTCTGCTTAATTAAACTAAACTTATATCTTAGTATAATATTGATATCCAAATCATTATTAGTTTTAATTATTTTTAAATAATTTAAATATAATTATAAAGTAATATTTATTTTTATATATTTTTAATTTTTTTTGATAAAACATGCATCAGTTCCGCTCATCTTTTATTCTGTAGAATCTGTCTTTTCCAGTTTGGTTTTGGCCAAATCAAATGATGGCACCATATCAGCAACAGTGGATGTTTGAGTTTTTCACTTTCAGCTTCTCCCAATGGTTAAATAAATCCAGATTATATTCGAAGTCGAATAGGTTGGACATCTAAACATGGAGTAAAGCTCTCTTATTTACCGATATCGAATTTTTTATCATTCGATCAAAAGGCATCAACTTGAATCACATACCTACTGAAATGACTTTTCTTTCATCCGTGTATGTTTTTTTTCCTAATTCCATATCTTTGCCTGTTTATGGACCGTTTGGAAGGAAAATTTTCACAATCAGAATGAAAATCACACCAACTTTGACACTTCTGCATGTTTCTATTTCATATAATGTTTGAAACATTTGATCAAATGCTATATTTAGCTTCATCCGATCCAACTACACCAGCACCCACCACCATTCACCTTCTTATCCACCAAGCTACCTTATAGGACACCGATGATGAACAGGGAAGAACGAAACTTCAGAATGAAGACGGCAAAAAAACCAAAAAATAAAATACAAGACTTCAAGGAATGGTTAAGGTGTTCTTTTTTTTTTTCTTCTTGTTTTTATAATAAGGCGGTAGATGTGGAGGTGCGTTCTCGATCCTTTTATCGGTAGCTTTGGTAAGCAGGGTTGTACATGCAGTTCTCGGCATACTTCACAAGATTGTGGGGCTTAGGCTGGCGAGTAGCCAAACCTATCAAACACAGGGATAATGTAACTAAGATTAGATATAGATGAAGTTGTGTGTCGTGTCGTATTATTGATAAGGGAAAAGTTTTTACCAAGTTCGTATGCTTTAGCTGCAACGTCGGCTGCAATATGGGCTGAAATCTTTCTGATATTTCTGAATGGTGGGTAAATGAGTCCCTTGTCGAAGTTCTCCTGTGTCACCTGTGCAGCCAAAGCCTCCGCTGCGGAAAGGAACAAAGAAATGTTAGGATAAAGTCCATAGTTCATTTATTCATAGCATCTTACACTCTGTGTATCAACCGAAACTCCTCAACTTTAAATGGAACTTACATGCTGCCAGAAGCATATCGTCGTGAACACGGATTGCACCAGACATTATTAAACCCAGACCGAGGCCAGGGAAGATGTATGCATTATTTGCCTGTATGACAGAAATATAACAACTCAAATTAGCCCTCGATGCAAGACAACCACAAATGGAGGTAAAACCGCTTTAGTTACAACCTGCCCTGGCACGAAAACTCTTCCTTTGTATTCTACAGGATCAAATGGGCTTCCACTAGCAAATATGGCTCGACCCTGAAAGGGGTCAAAAAAGGGAAGAACCATTTAGTGTTACATTGTCTATAGTCACATATAAGTTTGAACAGAAAGGCAACATGAATAATAGGTTGATTGTTGAGAAACACAAAACGAAAGCTGTACGACTGAATTACCTGACTCCATGTATAAGCTTCTTCTGCAGTACATTCCGATTGTGAAGTTGGATTAGAAAGAGAGAATATGATAGGTTTCTGCAAGCAGTCACATAACAGTGGATCAGTTACGATTGTTTCAATTATTTATAAAGAAAATTTACAAACAGATACAGTACTTCATTCAAGGCAGACATAGCCTCAACCACTTCTTTAGTAAATGTCCTTCCTACTCCCGATGTTCCGATCAACACCGTTGGTTTGATTCCCTGTCAAAATAAGACAAAAAAAACGAGGAGCGTAAGAACCTTTTCTTTTTTTATTTGGTGGGAGTTGAAGGGTGAGAAATGGAAGATAAAAGGGAGAGATTTCACACATTAACAGCATCGATAAGATTCTTTATCGGTTCATGATCGTGAGCCCAAGGCTTTTTGAAATGCTGAAGTGAGTCGATACGAGATTTAACAATCAAACCCTGCAAAAAGAATAAAATATGCAAATTTAGTAACTAGAAGGAAGAATTATCAGCTTTTACGAGAGAGCTAGATCAGATGTTTACTACCTTGGAGTCCACAAGTGAAATCTTCTTGCGAGCCTCTTTAAGTTGCATGTTTGTCTGCATGCATAATCAAGTATCATTAACAGCTTCACATCTACAATAAAACATATTATAAAACTATGATGATTAATGCTAAAAGTAAAACCTGTTTTGAAATTTCAAGAGCTATAAGTTCTGCTATGCCAGTGCCAGCCTGCAGAACACCGAATAAAAAGTTAGATATGGCAATAATATGGCAGTCCATATAGTAACAAAAAAAATAGAGAACAGAACCTAGGATTTTCAACAAGTTGCAACAGCAACTCACCTCTCCAGCACCAAGGAATAAGAATCTATGATCGGCCAAGGTTCCACCAACAACTTTTAGTGCAGCAACAAGCCCTGCAAGGACCACGGATGCAGTTCCCTGCAAAAAGTGTAATTTACCTAAATCATAAATGAAATTGTTATGATTATTTGATTTAATAAAACTAAGAATAAATGCTAACCTGGATATCATCATTGAAAACCAAATGAGTTGTGCTATATTTAGCAAGCAAATCAAATGCATTGTGGTTTGCGAAATCTTCAAACTGCAAAAATTGTTCAAGATTCAGAAAATATTAGAGGAAACGTATAAATAAAAACACCAGTCATGTAATAGAGCCAATATTTCATAGACGTCTTCACTTGAGTCGACTTACCTGGATGAGAACTTTCTCCCCATAGGTCTGCTTGACTGCAGTCATGAATTCATCCATAAGTTCCGCATATTCCTAGTCAGAAAGAGAAAAAACTTGTTAGTGTATATATATCTATATATAGATTGACTCCCAAACTAAAACAAACCAAGTGCATTACAAGATGAACATAACATACCTGCCCAGTAGCTCTCCTTTGCCTTAGCCCTATATAAAACTCGTCATTCAACAATTTCTCGTTGTTTGTACCCACATCAATGGTTACAGGCAAGCACTGCAAACAGTAGCTAATGTATCAGCTAAAACATGAGGCGGATATATCACCAATAAGGTTAACCGTAAGATACAGCTCATATGAGGCTTGCCAGGATTTATAACCGCTTAGTGAAATCAGTACGAAATGGATCTGTCATCATTTCTTACAAACAAAGCAAAGGGTGGAAATTACTCATCATTATGGATACTTACAGCGGAAGGCCGAACTCCTCCTAATGCGGTGTATAAAGAAAGCTTCCCTATAGGTATTCCCATTCCCTGGGGATATAAATTAAAATTCACATGAGGCATAGAGAGAAGATAGCAGCAGTTATCAGTGGATTCTCCAAGTATTTATACCTGACAGCCAAGGTCCCCGAGACCCAAAATTCTTTCCCCGTCGGTTACAACGATAACTTGAATATTCCTCTGAGGCCAATTTCTCAAAACTTCACGGATCATCCCCCTACAAAAAGACACATGTCAGAAATATGGGACATAAGCACAAGTTTTAAGAATACCATCTATAATCCAAGGAATCAGTTCTCATACGACAAACATACTTTTCTTTCAAACTGATAAAAAGACCTTGAGGGCGCCTGAAGATACTCCCATACTTCTGGCAAGCTTCACCAACAGTTGGAGTGTAAACAACTGGCAGTAACTCCTCGACATTGTTGATGAGAAGTTTGTAGAACAAACGTTCATTTAATTCCTGAAAATGAGAATAAAACAGAGATCAATTCGAAACTGATAATGTCTTTCATGGAAATTGATTAAAGCACCAAGCGTTATTGCTTTATGATTACAAATAACGCATACGAATTTTTACAATAGAGTGGATGGTCACCTGCAAATCCATCATGGCCATGTACTTCTGGAGAGGAACTTGATACTTGCGGATACTATGCATCATTTTCTTGACCTGGTGAATTTTAGTAAAGTAGCCATTAAATATTGCACGGTTCAGGAAAACAAACAAAATCCGACAGAATGATTCAAATAAAGGTAAAAACGATGTATACAAGCAGGGTAGATAACCTGAAGGTCTTGAGAAATAACAGTCGGAGGAAGAAGACCACGCAAGTAATAGGCATCTCTTTCTTTCTCATTGAAGGCAAGTCCTTTGTTGTGGTGAGGATCTCGCAGCAACGCATACCCACTGCAATGGACCAAGAAGAGCTTAGATTTCTAAAGAATACGAAAGCAAATTCATATCGGATTTAGATATTAATAGTAGTTCATTGAACATATAACTCATTCTAGCATCATAGTAATACCAATTGGAATCAACTCGGCAACAAAACAACAAATTGAAGGCCTGAATTGGTCATTGTTAGCCACAACATCAAGATCAATCAGTCAATACAAAATACAACAGTCCACAAAAATGACATCAAAATAAAAAAGACCCAAAGCTTGGACACAGACAATGATACTAGATCTGAGAATCATACAGGACCATCTCAAACCATCATGGCATACCCAGAAAAAAAAAATATTAAGCTAATAACAGAGAATAAGAAAAAGGGGGGAAATGAAAAGTACAAAGAACTACTGTGAAAGGGAGAGTAATAAAATTTTACCTGGCGACAGAGAAAGACCAAGGGGTGACAAGTTGATCGTCAGTGGCGGCTTCATCGTAGGAGAGCCCAGTTTCTTCACCGGCAACGTTAGAATTGGGACCGGCGTCAGCAACTGAAGAAGTGTCATCTTCTTTTATTTCTGTCAATAGGTTGCTGTTCTCAATCAAAACACTGTTGTTTCTGTCCCTGTTGGAGCCTAAAGCCGTAACTTTGACTGAAGCTGGTGGCAGCTTCTTCAACTTGTAAGACGAAGGGCTTGACGACCCAGAAATGCCAGTGTTGCTCTGTTTAAAAAAAAAGTTAGCAACAAAACTGAATTGAAAAAAAAAACATCTCTCTAAATGTTTTATGGTAAATATGAGATCTTTATAGTAAAAAAAGATGAAGCATGACAAAGATTTATCAAGCTCTAAGCTTTAGGAAACAGAAATAAAAATCTAGGAAAAGGGTCTTCAAGCTACAGCCAAAATGAAGAATGTGTTGATTAACAAATTACCAGAAAACAGCTTCTGTGCAAGGAAATCATGGTGATAGATAAATGTGGGAACTTTTAACGAGCAAGGGAAGGAAAGGAAGAGACTTTGGTGGAGAATTGAGATGGCGTTATATAAAGCTATTCCCTTCCCCCTTTCCCTTGCTTTGATTTCTCTGTTTTTGTGTGGGAGAAAGACAGAAGGGAGAAACAGGGGGGGTATCAGTTATAGTCTTATAGACAAAAGTAGGACCATTAAGTCCTATTTTTATTAATCTAGGATCTAAAATTTAATATTTTATCTAACATTATTATAATAAATTCATTGTACAAGCATGATAAATTTTAAAATAATATTAATATTTCATTTAAATTTGTCTTATGAACATAACAATTAAAAAAATTATTTAGATCATAAATAAAATAATACCAATCAAATTGAATTCTCACGTACACATACACTATTTGTTATTTTTATAGATATCGTTCGAAATAAAAAAAAAATGGTTAAGAATTTATAATATTAGATTTCTTCTATCATAAGTTATATATGTGTTAACGACAATTTTGATTTAAAATTAAGTTAATTATACAGAGGTGTCGGGTTTTCTTTTTCCTCTATGCAAGATTGTTTTGGCTGCTAGCAAATGACAGATGGGTTGCTGGTTTTGTGTCTTTATTACGAAAGTGCCATCATCACCATCATCACGACATCACCTCCAAAAAGATGTGAGGCCTAATCCCAAGTCCCAAGCTATTTGAAGCTTTAGTTTCAGTTGTCATGGCTGTATTTTGTAGGTGTCTGAGTTTAATGAGTCTTCAGATTTTCAGTTTGTTATATTATTGAGTTGTTAACTCAAAAAATGATGAAGACTGGACGGTAGTTTTGAGAATGAGATGATCTGGTCAAAATGGTGTTGGTGTTTAGGGTTTAGGGGTTGGTTTTTAATTCCATTTAGAAATTATGATGTTTGAAATTAAGGATGATGACAAATGAAAGTGTGGGGAAGTTTTAGGAAAGCAGGCATCGTGTGTTCCTCCTCCTAGTCCTTGACTTGTTGGTTTCTTCTGTCTCCGTCTGTCTGTTTCTTTTTAATTCCTGTGGTTCATAGTTATTTGGGTGTCGTGGCTCCATATCTCGTGTGCAGTAAAAGAGTTTTGATCTTATTACATGTACCATGCAGGTGAAAAAATGTTTTACATAAAGTTTTATTTAGATAATGGTTTTATTCTTAGAATTAAAATGATGATTGATATTATTAATAAGGTTGGTATAAGCGATAAAGTTCTATTTAGAGAATAAAGACACATTCTACAAAGGGTCACCGGCCATTGGCATCTGCTTGAAAGTAGTTTTATCTGTGGAACGTATGCTTGGTGGGAGATGGAACGCGTAGGCGAATGCCAAGCGAAGGTAGGTCGGAGGTGGTGGTGGACCATGCAGGCTTGAGATAGCGTCTGTTGGCCACACTTTTCTGCTTTTCAAGGCCTCTATGACTGTTCACGGCTGGCGTGGAGTTTGCCATTATTACCTATGATTCCCAACCAAATTTCCATTGGCGCTGGGACACAACGGCCGTCATCCTCTCATTCCTAATCGGCTCTGCTGTAGTTAGGTATAAATCGTTTTCAAACATCATTCCATTTCCATGTATTTTGTATGGATTCAAGTCAAAATGGTTTCAACTTTGCTGAGGGGTATCACGTGAGTGTGTGCGTAACAAAACAATAAGCAGGGACAGAGTTGGATGAGCATTATATCATCAAAGAGATCAAAAGTCTCTGGAGCTGGTTGCAGTAAGGACATAAAGATTGTGGCATCTGTCAGATGAGAAATCTGTTCGGAAAAATAAAATAAAAACAGACATCATAGTAGACAGTAAAAATAAACATCACCAACATGATAATAAAAGACTAAATAATACGTTTTATTATAACGAATCAATATATATCATCCAACAAAACTTTACATTTCCAGGTGCAACTCTTGGCAAACTAAACTCCTCGTCATCATCTATACTATATGATGCTGATGCATAAGCAATATAAAGTTCGAAATTATTAACAAACCGTATTTGAATAATCGAATATACAGGGTCACTCAGTTTATAATTGTGTAAATGTAAAACATGGTAGCTTGAACAAGAATTTCCTGCTTAAATCCTTTTTTATCTGTTCTGGAAATTGAGTGTCCTTATGCAGTAGGCAAACATGAAGGCGAAGAACACGGCAAAGGCGACCAAAACTCCAGCAATCGGCCCCATGAAGTCTGACTCAAACCCGTATTCGGATTCAATGTACGATTTAATTGTATAGTTGCGTGAGTTGCCAGGTACGGAGAGGGGGGTATCCATGTCGCCGTATTGCGACACAATGAGTCCGTAGATGGTCCATGCGACGGGGCAAATCCAGTAATACCAGATCCACCAACCGGGAATCCTCTGAAATTTCGTGAAGCAATGAGTTTGTATCAGTTTCAATCAAGGATGATTAAGAAGTGGTTAAAAAACATGGTTGCTTGTGAAAGAAGTAAACTTACCGGTCTTGCAATGAAGAAACCGGAGAAAAGATTGAAGACCGAATAGAAAGCCGAGGCGAATATAGCTGCTACTTGATGGTTTGGTGTGATCGAAACGACCATCATTCCGTAATACGTGAAGTAGAGGTATGTGAAGAAGTTTACAAAGAAAAACCAGAAGAACTTTGCTACTGTCCATTGGAAGCCCACCATGGCATACACTATAAGTGTATAGTATGTTGTTTGGAAAAATATGTAAGGTATTTCACAAAACACCTGCATGTCATGTAATGAAATTTTAATAATCAATCAAGTTTTCATACGATAAAATTGCTCGAAGTAAATGCCGGTGAATCCTCACCTGTGAGAGGGCATAAGGTAATGCAGAGTACATTCCGGCAGCTTTTTCACGATAGAACACTGTTCTTTCAATGGCTATTACCGGTTGTACTGTCGAGCAGTTATTAATTCCAACGAATACGACTGCAGCATACATTGCACCGATTACCATTGTAAGATCAATTGAGGTCGACCTTTGAGTACCGACTTGCCAGAAAATAGAACCGACCAAGAGAGCAGCGACCAAAGTGAAGAAGTATCGGACAAGGTTATAGTCTGGACTTCTCCAATATGTCAACCATTGTTTCCAAAAGCATGATTTGAATTGACCCCATGAATTTTGTGAGTACTGAGTGGCAAAATAGAGGTCATTGGCTCCTGGTGGTGGTGTGCTTAACTCATTTACTAAGGCCTTGTTTCGCCTGCTCATAGATACATGTATTAGAACATAGCCAAAAGAAATTTAAATGTAAACAACTAAGTTAATATCGGTATGGACCGTATGGTTAATATCTCGACTTACTGATACAAGGAAGATGATTTATAGTGTTCAGCAAAATCAATTCCAAGCCTGGCTTCAGCAGCTATAGAGCTCACTTCTAGCATCCATGTAGCCGGATTGTACTTATCCTTAATTCTGGGAACTCCAGAAATTGACTGCAATTCAATACGAGGCGAATTATGTATGTTTTCTTTTTGTTTTGCTTGAAAATTAGTGTATCAAATACGGGAAATCTTGTTCTAGTTTCATACCTCAAAATATTCAATGATCTTCTGAGAATTCCGGCCTAATGGTCCTGCGTAAATCACCTGGCCTCCTCTCTTCATCAGTAACAACTCATCAAAGGCTTCGAAGATATCAATACTAGGCTGATGAATGGTGCAGACAACCGTTCTTCCCGTGTCCACGGTGTTTCTTACAGTCCTCATGACAATGGCTGCTGCCCTTGCGTCAAGACCAGATGTCGGTTCGTCCATGAAAATAATTGAGGGGTTGGCTACAAGCTCTACTGCAATTGTCAATCTCTTTCTTTGCTCTGTTGACAACCCTGTGACTCCAGGCAACCCTACTATGGCATCCTTGAGACTGCTTAATTCAACTAGTTCCATCACTTCATCCACAAAAATCTGAAAGATAACAACGAAAGATTCTTGAGCATCAAGTAATTAACTAATGTCATGCTTGATTTCACTGCTCGTGCAAATCAAAGCACTTACCATCTTTTCCTCATTGCTTATTTCTTTCGGAAGTCGAAGGAATGCTGAGTAAATTAAGGATTCTCTGATTGTAACTTGTGGCGAGTGAATATCAGTTTGTTCACAGTATCCAGAAATTCTTGCAAACGTTTCTTGTATCTTAGGGAATCCGGATATTTTGATATCACCCTCGACATATCCACCGGTTTTTCTTCCTGCTAAAACATCCATCAAAGTTGTCTTGCCTGCTCCACTGACTCCCATCAATGCAGTCAACACTCCAGGCCGGAATGCACCTGTTACTCCTCGAAGCAGTTGTAACCTATCCTCGCCGACTCCTTGTGCCTTCATTTCCTGTTTAAATGCTTGATTTTTAGACCATGTCTTTGGTGACAATTATAATGCTTATTTTGGACAATAAGCTTATGGATGAAGAAACAAAAGTTGTGAAGGTGCAAAAGGGAGCTTACAGGTGGCATATCGACGTAGTAATCGACATTGTCGAAGGACATTGCTAGAGGAGAGAAGGGAAGAACCATTCCTCTCTTCGGGGCAACACCATTGGCGCCATCAACTGAAGAATCATTCCTGTCCATTCCATAGGAATTGGCTCGATTGCTCATTCTCCGGATTGCCATTTCTTCTAAAAAATTTCATTCGATACGAACAACATTATAATCCGTATTGATAAATTAAGTACAAGAGCAAACAGAATCAAAACAGTCCATTTTGATATGTTTCTTACGTTCATTGCTTGCGCCTACAGAGAATGAATTTTTGCTTGATTCCGGTCTCATTAACCTTGGTTCTTCATTCGAAGTCACATGGTCAGCCTCCAGCTCTTGTGCTGTTTCCTCCGAAATTATAGCCTGTGGTTTTCCAAGGGCTACATTGCCAAGAAACAGAACATAGAAGATTAGCTACCTAAAAGATGATAAACTCGGGCAAGAAGGTCACATTAGCCCAACTAAATGTTTAAACTTACGGTTTAGGTACATAAGAGCGAAGGTAAAGAGAACGTTGAAGAGCACTGTGAACCCCATAAGAGCACCTGCACCAATCCAATACCAGTTTTCATCGTTCGGAACATCAAAGGCTCTGAGGACTTGCGTCGACAAGTTCGGAGACCCGTCTGAAGCCTGCATTGTGGACAAAGTTTCAGCTTGTTTACTTCCTTTCTATTTAAATAAAAAAGTTTTAAGTCTTTTCATATTTTTGGCCAATTTATCTTTTACTTGTGTTACAAGACTGAATAACATACCGGTCTGTTGATCCACCTCGAAGCAAGCATTTCATTCACGGTAAAACCATTGAAACCGTAAGTCAAAGGCGAAACCCAGTATGCCCACTCCCACCAGCTTGGAATTTGATCTGTCAAAATTAAGTACCCCATATTAGTTAACTATTTAGTATCATAACAAATTGAAGAAATCTTCTAACGTCAAGGTTTCCTTTGTATGGTTTTATTCTTACTTTTAGGAACGATGAAACCTCCGAGCATGAACACAAGTAGAAGGGTAAGAGTCCCGCCGGTGTTAGCTATCATCATTGATCTGCATATGCTTGCGATAAGCCGAAAGAGACCAGCTGCCATTTGTTGTACTAAAAACACCAGCAAGAAGTTCTTGAAAAACCTGGCATGTTAATAGTATTTTCATCAGCTGCTGTTTTAACTTGTTGCTCAAGGGAAAAAAACTCTGATCAGTGTAGTGACAAGTAATAAATTGCTTAAATTCGATTTACCTGCTGGGCGCAGGTGCATATCCAATAGTGTAATATGTTACAGCCATCCAAGCTGTAGTTTCCAGAATAGAGATCGGAACCCGGAGCAGGAAAGTGGGCAGAGTGAAAGTCCAGACAGGGTGGAATAAAAGGTCTCTTTGCTTGTAGAATACAGGAAGCCTACTGATCATGAGGGAGAGCTCGGCGAAACCATTGAACATGTTGATGATCATTCCAAATAAAAGTGCACCAACAAAGAGTTGTGCATCTTGAATGTTCCTAGTGTCCATTTCGGTCCTCAAAAACAATGTGGACACGATGAATGCAACGATGACAATTTGGACCGTCTTGAACACGTAAATAAAAGAATTCCTCTTGATCAGTAGCCATTCTTTGTCCCAACAGGTCTTAAGAAGATCCATTTTGGACACTGAGTATTTTTGGAAGGCCAATGCAGCTTTGTGAGCTCTTGACTTGTCGAAAGTGACGGCAAGCTCACTCTCTAGCTGCATTCCGACATGGAAGCGCTTGAACCTGCTTACGAATTCAGGTACTGTAATGTATCTGTATGGCTTCCTCTTATCTGCCCAGTATTGCTCTTGGTCCTTCTTTGAAGTAACCTGAAACAATTTCACCAACTTGTCACCTTATGTTGCACAAATTGTAACAATTTTCTGTCGCTAAAGAATCGAAATTCGAGACTATGCGCAACGATTAGTGTTTACAGTTTTTACCTCTTGCAAAAAGTCAGCAGTTCCTTTCCTCTCAGGACATTTGAAACCACAGCTCTCAAAGAACTCGACTACGTGCTCTCGTGGACCCTGATACACGATCTGGCCCTCAGATAAGAGGATGATATCATCGAAGAGATCAAAAGTCTCCGGAGCAGGCTGCAGCAAGGACATCAAGATTGTGCCCTCTGTTAGGTGCACAATCTGCTGCAAGCACTTCACTATCTGGTATGTTGTCGAACTATCGAGACCAGTCGATATTTCGTCCATGAAAAGCGTCTTGGTTGGACCAACAATCATCTCCCCTGTAATTAACCAAGTTTTGTACATTATTACAGTAAAACATAAATCTGGACAAAACCCAAACCATTATCTAGAAAATTAACCAACCTGTTGTTACTCTTTTCTTTTGACCTCCCGAAATTCCACGGTGCATGTCATCTCCAACAATGATATCTTTGCATATGTCAAGCCCCAATATCTGACCAATTCAACAACAGAGACGTTAGAAAATGCAATTAAATCCTTGTTTACAGCTTAAAAATTGTTGAAATTATATAAACAAAGTGGCCTATGGGTTAATATCCGATGCGACGGTGTATTATTTTATATATCGTGTAACGAATTTACTTACTTTGAGTGTGTAATCAGTGATAAGGCTGCTTTCAACTCCATGGACTGAAGTTGCCTGAAACATTCAATGTTCAAAACCACACATGATGATGTTAAAAATTCTGGATTTATACAAATTCGAATATAAGATTATCGGATTCATTATATTTATTTTAATACCTTCATGAAAAGGTCTACATCAGCTTCTGGTAAAATCCCTGCATCTTTTTCCCTTCTAGCTAGCTCACTTAACAGATCTACAAAATAATAATAGTTCATTTTCAGTAAATCCTCAGATCAAAACATAAAAACTGGTACTTATGAACAAATTGTTGTAAACGTATTGTTCTTACCGTATCGAGTCCCGACACCCTGACATCTTGCTGAGAAATCGAATGTTTCTTTCACTGTCATTTCTCCAACATGAACATCATTTTGACTGATATATGCAGATGTCTTTCTTGCAACAAACTCATTTAGTTTATATCCATTGTATGTTATGTCTCCTCTAACCTGTTTCGCACGTCAACAGAACGGATACAATGTTTTACTTAAAATACGAACACGACACGAATATATATAATATTTAATCTTGATTGTAACTAACCCTTAAGCTTTTGTCCAACTTGTCAGCCAATGCAAGCAAAAGGGTTGTTTTCCCAGAAGAAGGTGGACCTAGCAAGAGTGTCATCCTACAAAAAATACATATACATATATATTTAAAAAATTAGTGACATATTATATGATGTATGAATTGCAGGTGCTAAAATTAATATATGTACCTTGATGGTTTGATAATCCCAGAAGCATCTTTAAGAATGGTGAGATTTGTCTGCTTGGCAAACCGGATTCCGAACAAGCCAACAGCCGATTCTACAAGGTTCAAGGCAGCATTCGGAAGTGTCGGAAGAGCTCGACTGCCGATGTAACAGTCGGCTTCTATCGTCAGGTTCTGGTACCTAACTTCTACAGTTGGAAGTTGAATCCCAACTCTGTTGTCCCAAGAAAATAAAGTGATTAATTAAGAGAAAACATTCAAAACATTCTTAAAATGAGAACTAGATTAGTTCGACGAATCGAACAACATGAAGATCGGAAGTTGAACAACTTACTTATCAATCCTGTTCCTGAACTTCCTCAAGAACTTCTCATTATCTTCCTCTGCAACCTTGAAGAGCATGTCGATGAATTTTTGTCTATCATCGATGTCAAGGTTTCGAACATCGACTGCTCTATGTTCCACCTTGTTACCTATGATCTCATGGTCCACAAAGGACTGCATGATGCTCGTTCTCAGACGGTCGTAGGTAGGTAGTTTCTCGATGGCAGCCCATTTTAAAGCTTCCTCGTCGTCGTCGACACGAGTACTCCTCGAACCGGCTGAGAACACATCTTCCATGTTCCAACTACTCCTACTCAGACTCCTCCCTATGCTACTATGCCCTGTCCTCTTGCTCGGATTCCGAGCTCTTTCTAAACCCTCCATTGTATCCTCAGAAAAAACAATAAAAAATTAAAAAAAATGTGTAAGACACAGAGAAAGATTGATCTCTTGGTCGGATTAGTTCTAAGTTCTTATGTTTCTGCTTTGGTCCTCCGAAATTCTTGTACAAGAATGGAGGCAGTGCAAGTTCAATTTCAAAAACCAAGTGAAAGAATATTTATACATGTAAGCTAGGCATAGAGAAATAGGAATATTTAAAAATAAGGGTCTGCCTTCCATTGATAGCGACAATAAAAATAAACTTCGGCGGTTTATGTATGGAAACTGAGAGCGGTTCAAAGATGATGGCCCCTTCATGTGTCGGATTCTTTGAAAGTCAATTATGGTTGGTGCCATGCAACTTCCAAGAATTCATATGGGGACCTGTTAAGCAAGTGTCTTGAGATTTATTTAAAATTTTACAAATATAATAAGTACACCATCTGGTTAATTAATTAATTATCAGTACTATATTGGTATTTGTATATAATAACATTTATGTTTTTTTAGTTTTATTATCGTTATTTAACTTTAAAATCGATTGTATAGATAAGATTTTATAAAAATTTAATATAAAAATAATTTTTTATCTAATTTTTTTGTTCACAGTGTCGAGATTTAAACTATTGATATTACTTAAGGGATATAATATTCTCACGTTAGAACAATTTAATAACTTTTATTGTTTAGAATAAATTTTTTGTATAAAAAATATCTTTATTTATACCCTCACTAATAATTGATATAAAAATATTATTTTTATTTTTTTAAATATCTTGACTTTATCCCGTCCATTAACCAGAGTCAGTTTGTTAATTAATTTTCTGTGTGAAATAAATTATAAATTTTATTCCTATGATTAATATAATAATGTCTGTAAAATAATAATTTTTCCTAAATTCTTGTCTTAGTTGGAAGTCGGAAGAGATGAGAAGCGTGGGAGAAAACGTAAATACATCGATTTTGTCAACAGCCGTGCACCAAATCAGAACCTTCATTTTTATATTTATTTATATAAAAAAAAGGTAAATTAGAGCATCAATCCAGCAGGAACAAACAAGTAGGTTTTGTAATTTGAAACAAATATGTTAAATAATATTTAAATTTAAAATCTTATTCAATAAAATTTAACGTCTTATTTTATTAGACCAATCGAATATGGATAAAAAATACATAAATTAAATGTCTAGATAAGTGTTTTGTATAGAAAAGTCCTGGCGGTCGAGATAATCTTGAATTCAAAGCATGTATCTTTTTCAAGGACTAATAAAAAAGATTATATTTTTCCAGGGTCAAGAGTGGCAGGGCAGCCTGCAGCCATGACCATGTTTGTTTGCAGGCAAGGCTACTGCCTATTGCGTGCTCTTACTAGACCATTTGGACACATTAAAGAGGATTGGAATTAACAATTTACAAACTTGGGTCTGTGTTTTTATCTTAACCTTCTAGAATTTGGAATTTTATGACTTTTATTTATTTTCAGCACATTTTTATTTTTGCAAACCTTGAACAGATAACATAATTTGACCAAGTTGGATCTTTGTATTAGCAGACTAACAAGTTGTAAGAAATATTGTTTTATTATGTTAGTAAAGATGACATCTAGGTGGCTTATCTGTCTTATTTTCTGATTGGTAAGTAAATAACATCACATGTCTCGTTAAAAATTTCTCTAAATTTAAGGAAAAGAGTATTTAAAATGTTATCGTATAAAAGAAAGTTAAAAAATATGATTTAAATAAGACGAATATATAATAAAATCGAAGATGAGACACAATAAAAAATTATAATTAATCATATTTGATCTCTTTCTTAACTAAAATCAAAAGATCTTGGGGTGTAAAATGAAATTCGACCACACCCACAATAATACCTCGACTCTTAGCAACAAGTTTTATCTATCATCACGTTCTTGTCCCGATATATATCTAATTTGAACCAGACACGACCAAGTTAGAAGATCGTGAAGAGCAGCAACACCTGTGCAACTCCACTATTATATGTTTCTATAATAATTTATCTAAATCCGAGATTTCAAGCACAATTAAGAAAGTCATTAGTTACCCAAATTTTCAATATGAGCACGTAATAACTTTTAAAATCACAAACGAATTTAAAAATTCAACCACTATTAATCGTCTTAGTATTTTAATTACAAATAATATAATTTAAAATTTTATTTGTATTTCAAACTGAGGTCTTATAATTCATAAAATTCCAACCTAAACAATAAATCACCCATTTGTTGTACACACAGCTTCGACGGCGTTTCACAAAATACCAGAAAAGTTTAAAATATATTTTTCTAGGAATTTATAGCAAACAGGCAACAGCGATGTATAAAGAAGAGAAAATAAATAAAAAAGGGTAAATTACATTTTTCATCACGCATTTTCATCATGTTTCAATTTCAATCACTCACTTTAAAAAAATTTAATTTAATCACTAAACCTTTTAAATTACTTTTGTTTTAATTACTCACGTCTTAGATCATAAATGATAGGACGACGTGAATAGTTTTATGCTAACATGGAAGTCATCTGTTTTCTGTCTCATGTTTTTTTACCAAATTTAATTTAAAAAATTAAATTGTTCGATTCGAGATAAAAAAATTAATTGTTTGTATCAAAATTGTAATTTACGCATAAAAATACGTCTGCTAAACAGGCTAATTGTCAGCGTCACCTCAAAGTAAAGAACATAGAAAATGAAAACAAAAGTCACAGTCAACAAAGGGGCTTTGCCGTTCAAAGAAAGGGACAAGGGTTTCAAAGGTATATAAATGCAATAATACGTTATAAATACAATATACGAGTATTTATATTCATACATTAACAAACGGAACTGGTCCAAGTGATAAACATTTTGTTTCTGTTTAGACAGATCTTGGATTTAAGGTATTATATACAAAAAAATTTGTTAAAAACTCATACATCAACGCTAAATATACGACGTTGATTAATAAAGATTAATTAAGGTAAGACAGTAAAAATTAAAATATCAATTCAACGAAATATTCTTGAATTATCAGTGTGGGTCCATTTTCTTTTATTCTTCTAGAACATGTAGCGGAATTCCTATCCGGTCGTTGAACCTGGTTACCGTATTAATGGAATTTTTATTTTATTTTTCAGCAAGACTTTGTATTTTTCAAGTAGAAACGAATAGAATCCCAAAAAAGTTTTGAACTTTAGACAAAATTTCAAAAGTTAATTCAAGAATCCTTTGATTATGCTGCAAAAACATTTGTTCTAAGAAGAATTGGGATGAATTTATTTTTTTAATATCTAAAAATTATTATAAATAATATATTTATATATTATTTATACATTTACGTATATTATATGATTGTTTATTGAAGTCACTTGTTGAATTCAGATAATTTTTTTATATGCATTTAGACATATATATTATGGGATAATTATTTGATGTATATAAAAAATTAATAAACAGACTTTTAAAATTATCAAATATTTTTTTAAAGGCTCAAAACCGTAACTCTAAACTATAAATTCTAAAATATAAATATTAAACTATATAATTTATTCTTAAACGTTAACACCTGATTACAAACATTAAAACCCAAAACTAAAAAACAGTTTTTCTACTATTAATATATATTTTCAAACGTTATATCATATTAAAACCCAAAACTAAAATTGTAATAATTTAAATACTGTAATAATTGTTTTTATATTATATCCGTTATATCAGATTTAAATACTACCGTTTATTGTTACTAAAAAATAATTAAAAATATCTCAAAGATTCTTCAAAATTTTTACAAATAATAATTTAAATACATTGTATCTAATTAGTATAAAATGTGTGATTTGTGTCTGAATTATATTAATTCCAGTCCATCTTGGTTCTGATATTGACAGCTCAGCATATGCATGTGGCCAAAACTAATAGATCCCGTGAGGCGTGAACTGGTGACAGAGTCAATACATTGGGCGTTTATGTTCCATCTTCTATTCAGATTATATAAAAAAAAATTAAAATATTTAATTTAATATAAGTATTTGTTTAAAATTAATCTAATTAATTCATATTCAGAAACCATCACAGGTAGATTTTACTCGACAAATTTGATTCAATTTAAAAAATTATTTGATTCGATTTGAAATAAAAAAATAAATTTATTTTAATTTGATTCATAATTTATTCGACAACTTAGTTTACGCAAGTGTTTTATTCGACAAATATTCAACATTTTTTCTTCATTTTAAATTCTTTATTAACTTAAACTCCATCATTAAAAATAATAAATACGTATCTATACATAAGTATAAAGTTGTTCTATTTGTCGTACCTCATCTTCTAGAATGGAAAAGGCAAGAAAGTTGGTGAAAATAAATTTAATTAAAAAAATATTCTATAATAAAAATCTATCATATTCCATTTAAATCCACAAAAACTCAAATATCACCTTAAATTAATCTGTCGTTTTTTAGATTTTTGAATTTTTTTTTCCGAATAAAAATCTTCCCCTCTCCTATGATTAAGGAAGGTGGACTATCCCTTGTTGATCCAATTTAAGACACTTTTATTATGTCCATTTCAAGCAACATATCAAATCTTAAGTATTGTATTTGTCAAAGATTGAACTTTATCTTTTTGAAACATCTAGAAATAGCCTAGGTGGGATGACCTGGGCTGCCAGGGACAAACAAAAAAGAATTACGAAGGCAGTAAAAAATGTGGACATGATGTTGTCTTGTTCTCATGTCTGTCCTTCAATTATATTAAAAAATTAACCATAAAGTTTGTTCATTCACTGTAGATAGAATGATCTTCTAGAAATAAAGGAAAAGAATTGTTTTAGGGAAAATTATTTGATACAGATAAGGTTAAATACACATGAAAATTTTGTCTCTAATTAGTTTTTTTTTATATTAAAATTTATTAAAATTTTAAATTTTAAACCAACAGGAGTGATCCAAGTAGTAAGCAGATTGATTTCACTTAAGCAAGTCTCAAGTTCGAGATGTTGTGTACGCAAAAAATTCTTCTTAGGAAACTCACCCTCAAAAATACACTCTACCCTTAATTTCTTAAACCTTAATCATAACCTCTAATACCCTAAATTCACTATTTTAAAGTGAGACCACTCGAAACACAATAAAAAAGCAAACAATTTACACCCGTTAAATAGGTTGTTTGAATGTTATTAGTTTAAACATTAGATATATTAAACTATATATTATAAATAAATTTGATGATACCGTAAGGAGTAAAAGATTTCTATTCTAAGTCGTCTCTGATTGAAGTTGTAATATTTTCTGATTATCTATCGAATTGTGGGTCCTAAAATTCTAGGACGACATTGCTTGCAAGCTACCAGAGAGGTGATTAATGAATGAAAAAAGTGACGAATGTGCATGTTTGTGATGATTTTCCAACTGTGTAGTATGCCCCCATGGCCATGACAAGCTATCATTGTGTTCCAACTTCACTTTTTCTTTATTCACGTACCATACACTAACAACTAAGATGTTCATAAAAATAATCGAACAAAAATTCTGTGGTCACTTGTAGTTGTTTACACTTGGTTATGGCATTGTCACCTGAATCCATGCCTGAGAAGTCATTTGATTTCAGCGTTCCGCCGCCGTCTCCCATTGCTAGTGGCCGACGGTCTTGCGTCACCAATGATGATGTCCTCTCTGAATTCCTTCAACATTCTCTACGTGTCCCTGATTTGGTCTTGCCTGATAAGGTCTTTCCTAGGCAGAACTTCATCGACAACCCGCCGAAGCTTGATTTCCAGATGTTGAGTTCCATGGAAACCGGTTCTCTTTCCAATGTTCTCGATTCCATTGCAAGAATCGGGTGCTTTCAGTTGGTGAATTATGGGATTCAGGCAGAATGTATCCGATCAGCCATGGCATCTGCTGCAGGCATTTTCCAGTTACCACCCGAGAAACGATCGGCAGTGACACGCTCACCGGAGAAACTATATGGCTTCGAGGAAGCTCATGGGGAAGAAGATGGTGAAGGGGAAGAGTTTATATGGTGTAAAGGTGAAGGCTTGAAGTTGGCAATGCAGACAATTTGGCCTATTGGGTACTCAAATTGCAGGTAACAACATATTAATCGTAACTGTTTTAGAACTGTCTAATTCTTTGACACTTTTTTTTTTCAAATTTCAGTGACAAGATTGAGACTTTACTGTCTGAGGTTGAGAAAGTGGCCGAGAAAATTCTGGGAATCATGAAGCAAAGTTTCCCACCAAGAACTTGTTCTGAAAATGGTACTATGATTGAAGGGCAAGGTGGTGCCATTGCATCTAGATGTCATCTTTACAAGCATAACCGTGCTGATAAATGCAGTGGAACACTAAGATATGATGTGATCAGAATGCTGATAAAAGGGTTTGATCATTCACATGCCCTGTGTTTACATGTCTGTGATGGATCTTCTGAGTTTCATGTGTATTCCAAGAAAGGTTGGGTGTCTTTCTGCCCTGATAAAGATGCTTTGGTCATAACAGTTGGGGCCCAAACTCAGGTAATTTACTTTTCACCATGTATGAATGCATGTATGTATGTGCTTTATGGAACACCATGATGATGAATATATAATAACACATTAGCAATGAGCAAATGACAGCTATGTGGGTCTGATCTCTTATTATTTCTTCCTACTGGTGCAGGCATTAAGTGGGGGTCAGTTCAAGTATGTAACTGGGAGGCCCATTTATAGAGGAGAGGAAGAAGAGTACATCTCAATGGCTTTCCTTTACTCTCCTCCAAGCACCACCGCCGCAACCACCACCGCCATGGTTGATCCAGAAAAGAGGAACACTATTTCACTTAGCCAACAGGCCATGGCTGCAATAGTTTTGACTCTTGTATACTATATTTTAGTATATCTTTACAACAAATTCTGATGTTAAGAATCATCCATCATGTAATGCAAGAGAGTGCATATTTTCATAGTATATCTGTTTCATGAGTTCCCACAGGACCTAGAAGAAACTTCACAGGTTTTACATCTCCGTCCACATAGCCGCCCACGGTGGCGTCTAGCTCAGTCGGTCGGAGTCCCACGGTGGGCCTAGGGTTTTAATTTTGTGTTAGCATGGCAACGGTGGGTCTAGTATATTTGGGCTTTTGTTTGTAAAGAACATTCCCAATTCAAGCTAAATCCAACCCATATTAACTTCAAAAAAGCCTATTTGTTATTTACGAATAAAAATCTTTTGCGTTTTTTTTTATCTTTATATAAATATCGAGAATTAAATATATTATTATAAATTTTCATACTTGTCATATCTCCCAAGTCCCAACTAAGGACAGTTAATAAGACAATGACCGTTTTATAACAAAACTAAAATTTAACAATTATTATATACCTTTTAAAAATTTAATGACCATTTTATATTTTAGAGAATAGTTAGTGACCATTTGTGTACTTTACCCATAATTATTTGGTCCTAGTAATAAAACGACAAATGGACGGTACTCTAAGAATCTATTGTCAATTTTATCAAAGATTTCATGTCTTTTCTAAAGTTAATATATATAGATAAATATACACTAATGTTTTTCATTCAAATAAATAAATATAAGGGTTTGTTAAAGTTTTAAAATATAGAAAAGACAAATAGTTAAAATATTTTGTTCTATAATCACTACATTTAATTTATTAACTGATTAAATTAGATCGAATATTATAAAAAAATTTATTATAAAATAATTTTTTTCATCCTGATTTATTGCATTAATGATGTTAAGATAGATACTCTTAATATTATTTAAAAACTTAATATCTCATCTCATTAAATCAATGGATAAAAATATTTTTTTATTTAATTTCTAACATTAAAGTAGTTCAAAATTACTTTACATCTTTATTGGTGTTGCTTTGGTAGCACCAATCTTCCTAGTGCTAATTTTTGTCACTTTGAGTATCTTATTTGAATTCTCATATTAGTTTTTTATCCGTCGGCCAACCAATAATTTTTTTATAAATTTTTTTTAATCAGTTACAGTGGTTATAATAGTATCTATTTTAAAATATGTTCTCAATCATTAGATATTAATCACTTAATCATTATGATGTAATATTGATGCTCGAACCCGTAACCTCTAAACACAATAATCATTCTCTTAATACCGAGACAAAATGATTCGTACTTAACAAGTAATAACAAGAACATTAAAAATGGGTACCCTAATTGCCTCTTCTAGTTCCAACATCTCTTAGACTTGGCCAACAATTATGACCAAAACTAAATTAATTTTAAGTGGATGAAACACTAGATTTTGGTCTCTACTCAACTTTCTCAATTAATTTACATTTATAATTATAAAATGTAAATAAAGCACTTCCATAAGTGGCTAAAAAAAAGCATGTATCGAACTTTAAAGCTTTCCAAGGGTATGCTTTAACTAACACAAAAAAAAGCAATATATATATATAGAGAGAGAGGTTGTCCTCTCGTTTATTTAAGATTTCGTTCTAACTAATCTAGATTAACTTATATTAAAACATGTCTTTAGCGGGTGGGTCTGTTAATAAATATTTCTTATATACACAAAGTTTCTAAATCAAAACTTACTTAAACAATACTAAACTGTTTATCACTTCAACTAATTCAATTAAAACTATATATTTTAAGAAATAAAGATGAAGTGATGGTCTACTTTTAAGACAAATGATGAGTTCTACTTCCAAGTGTCCAAAATGTACTGGAACTACATTATTGGTTTGTCTTTAAATCACTAAAAACATGTTCAGAATGTTCAAAAAGCTTCTTTGCCTTATGAAAAAGATGATTAGGGAAGAACTGTGGGGGTTGAAAAATGGGGTTGAGCAACTCAATTTCACACACAAAACCAAAGATTTTAACAAATGTGTTCATTTTTTCTTAATATCAATTTGCTTTATAGTTTTTAAATTTAAAGTATGTTTTTTTTTAATCATTAGATTTGATGTTTGAAATCATACTTTTGGGATTCTTCGGGTGTTTTTAATTAAAAAGAAAATATTATTAAAAAACTGAATAAAAAATAAAAAGTTATTTTTTTGAAAAAGTTTAGGGTTTCCAAGAGATGTAGTTGTCCATCTCTCTGAGTTTACTTTATCTTAGTGGAATCACATCAGATGACATTAAAATCAAAACTGGGAGCGGTCCATCGGGATGGAAAAGCTTCAAATATTTTGCATATTGAATCAAGGCTCTACCCACCACTCATTTTCTATTTTATTTTTACATAAAAAGAAATAATAAAAATAAAACAAAAATTAGACGTTAGATCTTAGATGAAATATTATCTTAAATATGATTTTTTATATAAATACATCTATTTATCGACTAATCTAAATTTAGTACTACATACATTTATTATAAAAATATTTTTTAACTTAATTTATTTTATCCATAACAACAAAGATTCAAGTACTATATTGACATAAGAAATTTAATACCTTATCTCGTGTGATAAAATAATAGTTAATGCTATCTTAAATACGATTATAATACCAAAAATTATATAAATATGATATTTCTATATCTATGGACCAACCTACATTCATGTTGGGAGGGGGTCTTGCACACCGCACAAATTATTTTTATTTCAAATTCTTATTTCGTCTTTGTTCGTATCCCACGTTATATAATCTACTTCAAATCTTAAATTTAAGTTAAAAGAATATAAAAAGGATTTTACGATATATTATTTTTTTAACAATAATGATAATCAAAGATGAATCTACAGAATACAATAATGATAATCAAAGATGAATCTATAGAATGTTAGGTACAGTCATAATCTCTAAAAAATTTAAATTTTTCTATATTTTTTATATTTTTATATTTTTAATAATTTAATTCTACACCTTAAATTCTTGTGATTTTATATCTCTATATTTCTAATATAATTTATTTGATAACTTGTACTCAATACATGAAATTCTAAATTCGTCCTTGATAATAGTATTTTTTTTTTCTTCTAACAAGCATAATGATGATAGTGTTAATTAGTAGAAATTGAAGGGAAAAATTATAACATAAATAAAAAGTTTAATTAAACTTGAAATTCTCATATCAGCATAGTACTTTCTCGTTGATATTACAACAAAATTTCCACAGGAACATAACCGGTTCTTTACATAGTACCAAGGAAAATAAATCATCAACTTAGACCTCGGACAGTGTCTTGTTTTGCTGATTCAAATCTTTATAAAACCTGTTTATGAAATCCTCGGCAGCTTTATCTACGTAGCTGTTGTCGTCACCGCCATCCCTCAACGGAAACGGAGAGTCAGATATCCTAAGTTGTCTAACCAACGGAGTCTGTCCGAATCCCGGAAGCATAGGTGAAGCAGTGTTGTCGTTGTTGCTGAGCATATCCAAGACAGACTTAACGGCGTTCATGGTGGCCAAGTTGTCTTCGTCGTGAGTAGGAGGCGCGTGGACGCAGGCGAAGAGCTGGTGGTAGTAATTGTTAATGTTGCTATTGTTCTTCTTCTTCAGGTTGAAAGGGAAGATGTGGTTCGGGGTGTTGCTGCAGCTGAACTCGTATTCCTGGACTTCCGCCGTGA
This sequence comes from Abelmoschus esculentus, assembly GCA_035048815.1. Classification (NCBI taxonomy): domain Eukaryota; kingdom Viridiplantae; phylum Streptophyta; class Magnoliopsida; order Malvales; family Malvaceae; genus Abelmoschus; species Abelmoschus esculentus. The sequence goes on along the minus strand of JAUCBN010000015.1, from coordinate 19,306,909 downwards.
AGGATGAGGAGACTTGGTGTCTGTGGTGGAACATGATGTTTCCGATGGCCTTTGCGCTGGCTATTTTTCCACGTTTGATCACCATGTTTATATCAACCATGATTTTTTTCTTTGACATAAATCCTTTTCTCATCATGAAGAGAACTGCCCTCACAATGCTCCACACTCTCTTGCTAACCACCGGCAGACTTTGTTCCATTTTTAAGCTCTGGTTTTTCTAATAATTCTGGTTCGGGTGAATTTCGATCGAGAGAAGTGAGGAAATTAGTGTTTCTTAGTGTTGAAGGGAGAGGGGAAGGGGATGGTATATATAGAGAGCAAGAGAGGAGAGGAATAGAATAAGGAAATCAATCAAAGAAGACGACGATGGGCGTGTGAGCCCGGTGGACGGATCAGCCTGCGAGCCATAGGACTAGGAGGGGACTTGATAGATTCTAAAGCCTTGGGAATCTTTAGTATGGATTGCTATTGGGTGGAATAAATCAGGCCCATATGGCTCGTTCTCCGGTCTGGAATTTTATTTGATAAATTCAATCCAAATTTATAAATAAATATAAGATTAAATCATAAAATTAGATTAATAGAGGGTTATAACTAGAGAAGAAAATATTAAATTCATACATTGAAATCTTAAATAATAGTTTCTAATTATTTTTTTAATTTTTTTATGAATGTTTGAAAAGATAATATTCTTACAATAATATATGTTATATTTTAAACTAAGAATATATTTTTTAAAACTAATTTAATGTGGAGTTAACGCATGATATCAATTAAATCGAAGAATATATAATATAAATTAGTATCTTAGAATTATGATTTTTTGCAAAGTAAATAAAAGATGGAACACAATTTTAGTATACAATAGTAGTGCTTTGAATATGTATAATATGAATGATCGCATAAAACTTAAAAGAGATCTGAAATAAATTAAATTAAATGTTTATATAAAAAAATAAAATATTTTGATTTAATAAATTATAAAATAAATAACTTTAAAGAGAGTATAATATATTTTTACTAAAATAAAATTAATTTTTGAATAAAAGTCGATAGTCGAGCGTTGTCACTAATAACCGCAAAATCATAGTCGAGCGTTGTGAGAAACTATCCATAAACGTAAATTACGTATCCAAATTCAATTCGATGATATAAAGTAAGAAAGATTAACAAGATTATAAATAAAATTCATATTGATTAATCGTGGTGTTATCTAACCCTAAAAATATAAAATAAATCAGGCTAAATGACAGGGAAAAAACATCAAAAACATAGATACACGTGTCACAAAAACAAAATAAAAAACGTAATACAAACACTCATATAATTGATAAACTATCATTAATATTTCTCTATTCACGTCAAAAGAATCGTCTTATACAAAGAATGTAATTTAAATCTTAAACCGAACCTCTTTGAATTCTTACTAATTACTAATTAGTCTAGTTTTTTTTACTAAATACTAATTAGTATAGTTGTTATGTGATTAAATAATGAGCCATTGGTAATTAATTAGTTGGTTAACCAAATTCAACCCCATAAAATAAAGGAGCATGGCAGGTTTTGTCGCTGTGATTCCCTCCATTATTGTACAAGTTTACAGCCCATCTCCTACTGACCTTAATTATTTCCTATGGGGAAATCAACCCATTGAATATTTTATTTTATTTTCTATGAAATTATTAGTATTATTATTTAGCTTAATTAATTAACTTTTTTTCCTCTCTTTTTTCCTTCTTATTTTATCATTACTCTGAGCCAATCAGAACCCTTTATTTATTCCTTACCCACGTTTAAGCACGATGATTACATATCAACTTGATAAAAAAACGGTCATGATTTCACCCACCTTCCTGCATTTTATTTTTACTTTGAAAAAACAAAAATATATTTCATTAAAATGAATTTATGTAATATTATTTATAGAAAATATATTTATTTGCCTAATAAAAATTGAAATTATTTTGAGTGAAGAATTCTTCAATATCCTAGTTCTTGAGGTAGCATATTTTTTCCTAATATTACCCAATTTTATTCATGACAAATAACAAAGCAAGCAACCTATAAAAAAAAAGTTAGTAGTAGAACTCATAAAGAGAGGTAAATAAAAGGTCCACTAGCTATTTATTTTGGTCAACTTAGATACTAACATTATGGTTTGATGTTATTTGGATCATTGATTATTTAAAATAACTTTTATCACATTAGTTATGATTAGAAATAATAATAATTTTAGTTTTTAAAATTTATATAATTTTATTATTAATTTTAAATAATTTAATAAATTTAACGGATGTAATAAAATATGATTAAATTATACAGTATAATCGTTGAATGATTAAAATAGATGATTCAGATTAACATAAAGTTATGTGAAGATTATCGTTCCAGAAAAAATAAGAAGTTAATTTGTGTCATCCGTTTTAAACATCTAATGAACTAAAAAAATGTATAAAACCTAGAGAATTTTACGCTCTATAATTTGATCTAACTCAAAAATAATTATTTAAATTAATTTATACATTGCATGTTAAAAAATAAAAAGATGCTTCAATTTCCCCATATTTGCAAATCTGCCCTTCCTTCACTCATCAAAACCCCACCCTTTCTCCTCACTCTATCAGGCACCAAACTTCTCTTGAAATACTCATTTGATTTCCTCAGTTTCTTCTCTAAAGAAATTTCATATTTCCTACTGTAACTTCTAAGGTTAAATGGAGGTCGGAGACTTCATCGTCGGAGGATTCTATGGTGGCGCAGAAGGCGATGAATTCTCGCCGGTGAAGATGCTTTCTGGTGAACGAAAGCTCTCCGAGAATTTCACCGTCGACGATCTACTCGATTTCTCTAATGAAGACGCTGTTATGAGTGACGGCTTCTTCGATAATGCTGCCGGTAATTCCACCGATTCATCCACTGGCACGTGTAATTCCTCTGTCTCCGGAGGGGATATCCACTTCTCCGTTGCTAATATACCTCACTCCTCTCAGTTCTCCGGCGAACTCTGCGTCCCGGTACGTAACAAAATTAAATCCTCTCTTTTTTAATCTTTTTGATTTTGTTCATATTATTGCATGGAAGAAGTAAGATTAACGTTGTTAGTTATTTTTTTTTAGTTTTTAAATATTTATCGATTTTGATTAGGTTTGTTTTGTTTTGTGAAGTATGATGAATTGGCTGAGCTTGAATGGCTTTCAAATTTCGTTGAGGAATCATTCACAACGGACCAGAATTTGCAGATTTTCGCTGCCGCAAAATCAATCACGCCGGAACCCTCCTCTTCCTCGACCCGGAGCCCAGCCAACCAGATTTTCCAACACGACACTCCCCTCCCGGGAAAAGCCCGTTCCAAGCGTTCAAGAGTCGCGCCGTGCGATTGGTCCACCCGACTCCTCCATCTCAACCCGAAACCGGCGGTCCATAAGAAAATGGACGATCCAAACCGCCATTCGGAGTCATCGGGACGGAAATGTTTGCACTGTGCGTCGGAGAAGACACCGCAGTGGAGGACAGGGCCGTTGGGTCCGAAAACGTTGTGCAATGCGTGCGGAGTGAGGTACAAGTCGGGTCGGTTGGTACCGGAATACCGACCCGCAGCTAGCCCGACATTCGTGTCGGCGAAGCATTCGAATTCTCACCGGAAAGTTTTGGAGCTCAGGAGGCAGAAGGAATTCCAAAGAGCACAACATCATCAACAGCTTATTAGTCAAACTTCGATTTTCGACATATCCAACGGTGCTGGTTGTGCTGAAAATTCCATGATCAATCACCATGGAGGGTCCCACTTTAGGCACATGATTTAGTTTTTTTTTTTAAATAAAATAAAAAAAAAACTAGAAAAAAAAAGTCGTTTTTGCCTGAACCAAATGGCAGATTTTATATTTAATTTTCATTTTTAACTGATTAGAAAACATTTTAAAATCAAAATCTAAAAATATTTTGTTAAAAAATCATTAAAATAAAGTTTCAACATATATATATGTGATTAATTTTAAATTATTTAATTAACTTGTGGAGTAATCCAAGGTTCGAAATCACCGTGCATGGATTTCAGTAACCCATAAATAACCAATTGGGAATAAAATCAAATCAGACATCGTCTTTAGCACGTACCATTTTTATTGGGAAAAGTCAAAATTATCGTATCGAGTATCGTAAAATTTTATTATGTGATAATCTTTCTAATTTAATATATCTCATTTAAGATATCAAAATTAAATTCACATCACATAAATCATATGCTTGTAGAATTGATTAAGCTTAAAGTATCGGATCTATATATATATCAAGATTCGACTCTCACATTACGTAAATCATATATATATATATAGATTTTAATATACATATATTGTTGCTTAAATGCCTAAACTCGTTAAATTAGGTTATATTTGTCGTTGAAGTTTTAATTCTAGATTTGGGGTCAAACACTCGTTTGTAGAAGTTAGAAATTTTGACTCGTCCGAAACGGTTGCTTAGAGTGAAAAAAAAAACTTATTATTGAAAGCATGGATGGAGCCAAGATTTAAGGTTGAGGGGTAAAACATAAATGTTTAGAAGTAGGGGCAAATTTATTAAAAAAAACAAATTAAAAAAATTAAATAGGGGGCAAAAGTGAGAAAAAAATTTCTTCGAGGGTGGGAGGCGATTACCCCTCCCCACCCCATGTAATTCCGTCCCTGATTGAAAGGATATTTAGTGTCATACATAAATCATTTAAAATTTTTGTATTATCAATGAATGTTTATTGCCTGAACAAAAAAAAAAAAAACTAAACACTATAATATAAGTAATTTCGATGAAGGTTTCATACAATACATCATTTTGAGTCTCTTCATAAACAAATGGTTCAAGATTTAAAGATTAGAAAATAAAATTTGAAGCTACTTTTTCTTTTGGATTCCTTTATAAAAAGCCTAAAAAGAAACCAAATACATATCAATACATAATAATATATACTATTTAAAGAGTACCTGGTATACGTACATTACGTATATCGTATGGTCATGTGCATGCATGGGACTGGGAGATGACTGACTGCAGACAAAGGCATGTGGAGATACGAGATGGAGTAAGCAAAGCAAAGCACCCAAAACCTGCATGTGATTTCCAAAGCAGACCACATGCGATGCTGTAGCCTGTAGGTGAGGGAGACGTTATATATATGAATATAATTAATAATAAAAATAAAAAATAAAATATCATAATGGCTTGTCTTTGCTGTGCTGCCCATTGCATAGGGATCTTTTCATGTTATTTCTGTATCAGATGATAGGGTTTGTCTCCCACAATAAAAAAAAAAAAAAACTTTTTTTTTTCTTTTCTACTCAGTCTTTATGGATACTAATTTCTGGGACTTTTCTATGGATACCAGTAATTGGTTGATATGTGCCGAGAATAACCCATTTCTATATTATTTTTTTATTTTTTAAATTATATCAGATTTTTACTCAACCTTCCTGTAGGAAAAATAATAATTATCATGTTAGATTTAATTTAATTTTACTAATGATATTAGTAATTTAGTATATACTTTTTAGAATAATTTGATGATGTTGAAATAGAATTGGATTATCCTATTTCTTCTGAAATCAAGTTGGATCCAAGAACTCCGGTCCAAAGCTCTGGACGTGACTTCTCTACTCCTGCAAAGAGCAAGTCAGGGGGCAGCAGTTCATTTGCTGTACTTAATGGACAACAGAGTCAGCAGAGTGCACGGTTCAACCTGGAGCTTTGATCACACTTCCGCCTCCTAGTCAACTTGCCAGACCAGAGATACAGAGTAATTCCTTATCTGGTAGAAATCTGGATGAGGAAAATTGGGTTACCATTTATGGGTATGCTCCATGATTTCATGTTCTACTCAATAGTTGATATATTGTCTTGTCTACTGGCAATCAGTTGTGGTTTATCTGTAATGTGGCCTCAAATTTTCTGAAGTAACTTCTGCTTTTATTACTTCTGCAGTCCCATTTTATCCTTATTTAATACTCCAACATTGTACTCATTTATGTCATCTCAATACATAATTATTTTGGATGTTATCTGCTTAAATGTTTTAAATAATTGCTAATGTAGTTTCGTCTAATATGTTCGAAAAACAGAAACTTCTTTCTTGGTTTCTTTATGTGCAATGGTGCAGCCTGTAACCTTATATGTCTTGTCTGATATACACCATCTACATTTTATTACCCTTGAATAACTCAGCTGTAATTTTAGCTTTTCCATTCTTGGTGATTATGTTTATTTCTCCATGTTTGTCTGTTTGAGTTAATTGAAGTGTGAAACCTAAATGTTTGGGCTAAATATTTTTAATGGATTTTTATAAAACCCGAATTTGATACTCGTTTCTTTTTCCATGTACCTTCCATTATATATGCAGTGTTGTATCTTGTATGTATGTGAAAGTCTTGATTTCTGTGGATTAGTTGAACTAAAAATGTACGGTACATATAGTTTCCTTATGAAATCATATTTGTTGATGTTAAAACCAAGACATGGGAGTGACTGCTTTTCCGTCTGGTGTAGAAACGATCCGATGCTCAGAGGGCACTTGGCAAGAATGGAATGCAAATAAATGGAGTCCTAGTTGTTGGTGTGAAGCCGGTGGATCCAATGCAACGTGAGGCTTTAAATGAAAGACTGACTAATCAAGGTTTCATGACTTTACCCTCAACATCTAGTAGAACATTAGAGCTGAAACAACTTCCGACCACCCCGTCCATACCATCTTCAAAATGGCAATGCCAATGCGCAACAGTCGGGAGGTCCATTGGCAATCCCTGCAAAATCATTAGGTAACAAAGTCATGGAGTACTTGCTTGGATATTAGAACCATCCCCATACCTGCCCCCTGTTTCATTCGGGTTCATTATGGTGTGCGTGACCGTATTCCATCCCGATGACAGAACATATAATTTTCAATTAAGTTGTTTCAATATATAATTCCACTTGAAGGAGCAATTTCTCTTACAATGAAAAGTGTTGCAGATTTAGTTGTAATTGTTTATATATATACAATTTAGACCCAGTTCAATCTTCAAAAGAAACCACAAGCACCCACATTTCTGAAAAAATGTATGCCATTCCCCATCTTTCACCTCACGTTCTTCAACCAACTCCTATTTCTAGTTTAGTTTTGCCTTAAAATCCAGTTCCAAGTCCTCCATGCATGTCATTCCAGTTCCAAGTCCTCCATGCATGTCTCTTTTTTTCTCACTGTCATTAGAGCAGAGCTTTCTAATCGAAACTATAAGTTAATGGACTCGAACGTGGGACCTTTCTGGGATTTGATCTTTTGCACTTGTATTTTCATTCTGGCAGCCATTAGTGTCTCTTCAGTTGGTGATCATCTAGGTTGGCAGCAGACTAGTGGCAACAACACCGCCGTCTATGCAGTACGCACAGTGGTCGACGAGCAGTGGCAACATAAACAAGCCTACCTCTTCCTTTAATGACAGAAAGACGTTCTTCGAGCTCAATAGGTCCGGGATCTTCTACTTCGTAAGTGGAGCCATTGATCACTGCATCAAAGGTCAGAAATTGCTCGTCCAGGTGATGCGTTTGCACCAGGACCTGCCCGCACCGGTGCCACATTGTAGTTCTGGATTAGTAGTTACAGTGACACTTAGTTCAGTCCTTGTTGCTCTTATTGTCACAGTTAATTTTGGTCTGATGTGGCATTGCATTATCACCTCTTTGTTTCGTTTTAGTTTTTTTAATGACAAATTTCAACCGTAGGAAATTGTGAAATCGAATTAGTATTTATACGTCTAATTAAGAAAAATACATTCATTATTCGATCAAATTCAGACAGACTAATTGAAACAAAACATAAAAGAAACGAAACCCTAAATCCATACAGCAGCATCGACCATCAAACTAAACTTTTGGTGCAAGAAAACCACTTTCCATTACACCATTCAAGATGATTTCTCAACCGAGAAACGTCATAAGCGATCTCGTCCTTGCTAGTTTCGAAATAAACCCAATACTTCGACCCTTGTTTCCCGGTAATACTCCCGACCCACCATCCGTCATTGTCGAAAGCATCCACCATCTCAAGGTACTGGAAAGTTCGAGTAGCTTCCTTTGGGGTCGTTGGTGGCGGCATCGGTCGAACCTCGTCTGCAGAAACTATCTCAACCAAAGGCCCACTCTGATCTTCTTCTTCCACCAGGTTCTTGTACTGCACCTTGTAAAGAGTATTGCTGCGCAACGACGACACCACCGTAGCTTCATAGTATGAACCCAAGAACCCTTCTTCCTTGCTGCATACTTCAACTCGATCGCCTTTTGAAAACACCACCATTGTTGTTCGTTGCAAGACGAAAGAGAATTTTGAAGAAAATACAATTGCGAATAAGAAAAACCTTGATGCTAAATTGTTTTTATAGATGCCAAGAGGCGGTTTATGTTTACAAAAGCATAATAAAATAATTTGTATGATAGCTTGGGGGCCAAGGAAACTATGTAGCCGTTGGAAATATTTTTAAATTTTACATTAATAACAATAAAATAAAAAAAATATTTTAAAAAATAACTAATATCAAGAGAAAGAAGAACATTTATAGAAAAAATACTAGAGACTAGAGTATATTATTTCACTACGTCCGGGCTTAAAGAACTAATTATAAGCATATATAATTTTAATTAAATTAACTATTATATGCTAATAAAATATAATTATTATGTGCATGAAATAATTATCTAATTTAAGAAAAAAATATTAGATATACTTATGAAGAAAATTATATGTATAAATCAATCAATTCAAATATAAATTTTTAATTAAATGACGGTACAATATATTTTTAAGACAAATATTATTGTTCGAACTCACATAAAGAATAAAATAAATGAGTATTTAAGACCATTCTACTGATTAATAGATCTTAGTTCAATTATAATTTTGATTATCACTAATCTATTGATAAATCTAACTTACCATAGACCGAAGCAATTAACTTAATTATAATAATTAAATTAACCGATCGAATTTAATTAGATGTGTGGACCGATTATGTTTCGGTCCACCTGAAAAAAATTAAATAAAAAAGGAAGTCCCATCCGTAATATGGTCTGAGATTTGGGCTTGGCCCAGATAGAACTGTTTTGGCGGGAGATCTAATTTTTGGCTCCTTGAAGCATTCGAAAAACCAGAATATTCCCTAAATTCAATCCCCCCTTTTACTTGGCATTGAACAAACACTACTAACTTTTCCCGTTTCCAGACGAAGATCGCCGATCATCATCTGAGATGGCTCGCGGAGAGGATTTACAGATAAACACGGCGAAGCGTGCATATAGGAAAGCCAAAGAGGAAGGGAATCGGCAGGAAGAGGCGAGGTGGGCAAATGTGATCGGAGATATTCTGAAGAATAGAGGAGAGTATGTGGAGGCACTCAAGTGGTTTCGAATCGATTACGATGTTTCGAACAAGTATTTGCCTGAAAAACAGTTGCTCCCCACTTGTCAGTCTCTCGGTGAAGTTTATCTCAGGTTGGAACACTACAAGGATGCCTTGATTTATCAGGTAGTTCTTTTTCTTTTCTCTCCTTTTTTGGTCGGTCGGTCGAGAAGAGAGGTTTCCGGGTCGGATTGTTGACTATTGAGGTAATTGGTTTTCTAGGCATGGGCGTTTTTTATTTACTGGGTTTGGAGAGATAGGAAACCCTGGAATGTGAAAGAAAATTGTGTGTGGGCACAGTTTTAACGTAAATTTAAGTTTTGGAACATGAATTAGAATGTGATCTATCCGGGTGGAAAGGAAGTGCAGAAAACATATAGTAAGATGTGGGTTTTTGTTGGTCGGATAATAGCCACACAATGTACATTTTCAATTAATCCAGTCACCTTATCATCTGTAGATGGAAAAATCTTAGACAGAAGATAAATTTATATTCGTTTGGCGTTTCAAGGGATGCTCCAATAGTTAGAACTGAGACTCTAACTTGAATGTACTAGGTTCAAATCTCGAGAGCTTGGAGAGATTTCCTCCCACTTTGTAGGCCAAACTTCAGTCTGTCTCCTAGGCACCGCTAACTAAAAACTAGTTTGGTGTATTTATGATTGATGAGTCACTATTATGATTTTATTTTTATTGCAGAAAAAGCATTTGGAACTTGCTAAGGATGCCAATGACCTTGTTGAGCAGCAAAGAGCCAGCACACAACTTGGGCGTACCTACCATGAAATGTTTTTGAAATCTGATGATGATCATTACTCGATTCATAATGCAAAAAAGTATTTCAAGTCTTCCATGAAGCTTGCTCGGACTCTAAAGGAGAACCCTCCTAATAACAAGTCTTCTTTTCTCAAAGAGTATATTGATGCTCATAATAATATAGGAATGCTTGAAGTGGACCTTGATAACTTGGATGAAGCTTTGAAATTTCTCACTAAAGGTTTGGAGATATGTGATGAAGAGGAAGTCGCTGAGGATGATGATGGTCGTAGTAGGCTTCATCACAATCTAGGAAATGTTTATATGGAGTTGAGGAGGTGGGACAAAGCACGTGAACATGTTGAAAAAGACATAATGATTTGTAAGAGAATTGGGCATTGCCAAGGAGAAGCAAAAGGGTACATTAATCTTGGTGAGTTGCATTATAGGGTTCAAAGGTATGATGAAGCAATACTTTGCTACCAGAAGGCATTTGATTTGGCAAAATCCATGGAAGATGAGGATGCTTTAGCAGCTCAAATTGATCAAAATATTAAGACTGTAGAGGAAGCTATAAATGTAATGAATGAATTGAAAAAAGAAGAGCAAAATTTCAAGAAGTTGCAAAGAAACGTGGTTACTGCAAAAGGAACACCACGAGAACGCAAGTTTCTTCTCCTGCAGAATTCAAGTCTTGATCGTCTCATTGAGAAATCAGCTATGGTCTTTGCATGGCTGAAGGTTAGTACCTGTAGCCCATGAATTTTCCTTGCTTTTGTTTCTTGTCAAGCATAATTTCATGCTATTGCAACAGACAGTTTGAGGTAGCATCTAATGATTATCATTATTATTTTGAATCCCCCCTGAAATATGTGAATATGACATGATTACACATAACTCTCGGTATGCATTCTGCTACCAATTAGGTTTAAAAAATTAAATGACATGCCTTTTTTTTCTGAAGAAATTCTCCCTAATCTTGCTATACTTAAAATGCTGCAAATGAAAATGGGTTCAGGGAGTTTGATCGATCCTATTTCAATGTTCCTTTTTATAGTTGATTGTGATAAATAGCATGAATGGATTGTTTTCATCCTCTTTGTGACACCTTTGTCGTTATTGTTATTTTATATGTTGTAAGGGGGAAAACATTTATTAGTTTTCAGTGTCAACCAAAGCTTATTATTGGATTCTATTAAGAGTTTTCATCTTAAGATTTCAGTGAGTGATATTTTCATGTGCGCTTCTAGCAGCACCTTTTTATTTATTTATTTAAATATGTTTAATATCTTAGAAAGATGTAAAATGTACACTAGTTATATGTATATTGCATTGGAATTTTAAAGTAGGCAACAACTACCAATATCTTCTTGCATATTCAATATAGTTGTGCTTATGTTTTGAAAATTTATGTTTAGCATCGTGAATTTGCAAAAAGGAAGAAGCGTATAGCAAACGAACTATGTGATAAGGAAAAGCTAAGTGATGCATTTTTAGTTGTTGGAGAATCATATCAGAAGCTCCGTGACTTCAACAAAGCCATTAAATGGTACACAAAAAGTTGGGAAGGATACAAGGCAATAAAAAATCTGGAGGTGAACTTGATATTAGTTTTATGATCTATTGATATATGATTCATTTTTTTATTGTTTTACAGAATTATTAAACTGAAGCAAATATTATTTTATATTTTTATTTGTTCAACTTGATAATCTAAGTCAATCAGAAATATGAAGGTGAGCTTGGTATTAGTTTTATAATCTGTTTATATATGGCTCAGATGTTAATGCATAATGAATCTGAAAAGTAACAAGTATTTTATATTTTTTTTATTTGTAAATCACCTTGGTAATCCAATTGCAAAATGTAGTATTTGTCCAGATTTAGGGAAGGGTTTTGTAGCCTATTCCTTGGTCATGAATGTCTTTTTGATGGAGGGGGATAGACTGTTGACTGTTATAATTTTCAGGGTCAAGCACTGGCAAAAATTAATATAGGCGATGTTTTGGACTGCAATGGTGACTGGAGTGGAGCACTTGAGGCATTTAAAGAGGTTTACAGGTCATTTTTCTGTTCTTTACTATTTTAGGTACCTTTTGGAAAGCTTTTAGTTGCTGTTTACTAATTCCATTTCCATTACCTTTTTTATATGAAATTAAGATGGTGTTTGGTAAACTGAAAAATTGTGTTAAAAGATTAAATGTTGAATTTAATAAGTACACAAATAAATATTTTTAACAATATCCAAATAGTAGTAATAAGAAGAATTACTTTAAATTATTTTGATTGATTTGCAATTGAAGGAAAATGAATATTAACTGGAAAAAAAGTTAAAAATATAAATTGACTGAATGTATTATCCGTTTAGTGATAAGTCACCCTTTATCCACTTATCTTTATCAATGCTTTCTTGTTGAAGAAATTCTATTAATTAGCTTTTAACATTTGTTACCAGACACATATGCTTTTTGCTAAAGATTATTCACCTGGATAAATAAGCAAAGACCATTTGAATATGATTCTTCAGAAAACAATATTTAACCTGAGTTTTAGGACACGATAAAACTGTCAATTTCAGATGCTGCAAGAGTGAGCTTGCATTTATGAGCACCATCTTTCATGTTCGGAAGTTATTTAAAAAAATGCTAAATGTTATTAGTGCAACCAAAGGATGCAAGTATTGTTCCTTTGCTGTTGATGCTCTGGTCTTTAACTTATGGTGTTGATGGTCGAATTATGACTAAAAGGTATTCCAAATCAGTGTCTTGTACCATTTAGGAAATTGCGGGCCTTTGCAACAAAAATATTCTGATTGTTTTCTTTGGATGAGTAAATCATTAGCATCCTTGCACACCAGGTCATTTTTATTTTTCTAAAATCAACCTTATTAACTCCTACTTGTCCTTTTACATTTGAAAGTTTAATTTTGTTCTGTCATCCCATGCTGCAGGATTGCTGCCGAAGCTAAACTTCCTTCCATTCAACTTTCTGCACTTGAGAATATGCACTATAGCCACATGATAAGATTTGATAATGTTGAAGAGGCCAGGTAAATTTGTTTGCACAAGCCTTGATAAGATAGCTTCTTGCTTTTAATTTTTATGACTGGTAAAACTAAAGTTACTAATGTTCTAAAGGTAATTTGTTTGGACTTTTAAGATCTTGAGGGTTTAATATATGTTCATGATATTGTCAACTTTGGTCTTTGTTACTGATGAAAGCTTCTTTCTTAGGAGGTTGCAGCTTGAAATTGACAAATTGAAGCAGTCAAAAGTTGAGGAGCTAGAAACAAAACACATCGCAACAGATTGTTGCTCTGAAACAGATACAGAAGGGGATGATCATTACTCAGATGACATGCCTAATACAGACTTGGAGGCTTCATGTAGAACCAATTCTAAAAGATCAGTGCCTTTAGCAGCTAGTGGAGAGTCAAATGATGATTTACCTCTAATTTCACTTATCCGATCCCGAAAAAGATCACCCAAAAGTAAAACAGCTCAGACAGTAAATAAAAATATTTCTATGGAGCCGGATGAAACTTTTCCAAAAGGTTTGTCTAAACCAACAAGTAATCAGCAAACAATTGTTGGGCGTAAACGTGTCCGTCTAGTCCTTTCAGATGACGAAGGTGATATGTCTGATGATGCAAGAAGACTGCATAAATGCTCAGTTGATGTTGCTGCTTCAGATGCAGTTACGAGGAAAAGTAATTCAGCAAATTCTGATAATAAATTGCAGGTATACAAGCAACTGAGCAGTCCCAAAGAATATTGTTAACCTTCTCAAGCTTTTGCACAATTGTGTGATCCTTTTGGTTTGCAGGAAATCTCACCAGTTGCCTCCAGAAGTCCCAGCAGGTCCTGCAATTTTGTCAATATTGAAGAAAGCACTTGTTCATACAAATCCCCAAGATCTGTTTCAAATGGAAAAGTTATCAGATCTCTGAGCAATGCTGAAGTCGTTATTTGTTCTAGTTATGCTGATAGCATTTTGAAATGTGAAATCAATGCTTCTGAAAACTTATTGCAAAGGCATAATTCTCCTCATCTCAAATTGCATGCTACTGATAATGAGGTTGACGTGAGTATTTCCCATTTTCTTATGTATAGCTTAATTTGGTCTGTTTTTGACTTATTTGTTGTCATTGTTTTGAAGGGAAATGTAAAGTGTACACAAGGAGTAGCTAGTGTTTGATGTGAATAAGTGAATAAACGATAGTTTTTTAGTAAACTTTGATCAGTTTATTTCTGTCCGTTAAAACTGAGTTTACAGACTCTTTTATAGACTTCTAAGAGTAGGACTTTTAGTTAAATTAGGAGTCCTAGATACATTAAACTTCTAACTCTAAACTCTTAAGTAGTTGACTCTAAATATAATTACTTACTAGAATCTAATTAAAACACATCTTACTTTCTAAGATACTCTTGGAAAACTAACTATAAATCTCGGATAAACTAACATTTAATTATTCGTGTGGAAATTGAATTGCAATATTCTAACTTCTAAGGCAGAATTGGTTCTTAAAATTCTTTAACTGTTCATGTGCATTGTTCTGAAGCACATGTCGCCTTAATGGTCTTATGCATTTTGAATTCTGTTGTTTGCTTACTCTGCTAATTTTTTGCTGTTGTACTAATTGCAGGGCTGCATATCATTCAAAATAGATGACAACATGATAAATGTGTCTGTGAGCTCATTTGGGGACAAGATAAGCATTGAATCTTTGAGGGTTGAACTAGCTTGTTTATACTATTTGCAGCTTCCTGTAGAGAAGAGTTCAAAAGGTAGGGTCTAATTGTCAAAATTTACTAATTGATGAAGCAACTTGTTACAGTTCAATTTCTAGTATGGTGAAAAACTGTAGCAAACTAGCAATCCTTAATTTAATGCTGGTTGTTGGCTTGTTGCTGCTTGCCTGTGAAATGTAATAGAAGTGACTTTGGTGCTCAAGGTTGAAGCCTCCAAAGGGTCCCGGTTATGAGTCATATAACTCTTCTTAGTATTGAAAATCGTAGGTAAAAAAGGGTTGTGTCTGAAGATGCACCTAAGAACACCTACATGCACTTATTGCTTATCATAAGCATTGCTTTGGTTATAAATTTTTAGTAAAAATGTATGCATGCATGTACGTGTGTGGGGGCGTGGGGGTGGTGAAATGTTCTTGAGATTGCTACCTACCATTACTTATTTTTCTTCCTCTTATTCAATTATGTTTTATTTTTTCCAGATCGCTATCTGTTCTGTTAGTTTTCTTTTTAGGTTTGTTGCCTATCATTCAAAACATGGAATGTGGTGGAAGACCTTTAGAATCCTTGGAAAGCTTCGATTCTCTTAGGAATCATCTGAGGAAGGTTCCAGTTGATGTTCGGATTAGTGGTATGTATTGCAATTGGTTTTTGTTATCTGAAGCAATTCCATCCTCTCATCTTTTGTTATAGTTCCTGCAGCCTTAATTACTGCTGTATGAATTATGGTGCTTCTGTGTTTAAACTAATTATTTCAGTTTGAAGTGTGTTTGTTCATATTCATGTCACACTGTTAACACTCTCCTGCGTGGACTCCGTGGAGTAGTTTCAATCAAGTTATCTGAAGATAATTCCACCTTTCTAGCATGGCAATGCCCTTTAGATGTTTAATCCTGTATTGTTAATCTTTATCAAATGTTCAATCTTTTGCATGCTTCTTTGAGATGTTTGGAGTGATGTGAAATTATATTAATCTTCACAGGGTGGGTCCAAAAGCACTTGATGAAGCTGTATATTGACAGCTGCATAGAATTACATGAGCCACCGAGTATGAAGTTGCTTAGAAAATTGTACGTCTCAGAGGTAAGAAGGAAGATTTAACAGTATTTTGTTGCTGATGCTATATTTTGTATTGTTACTTGTTTGACAAACTGCTGCAGAGTAGCCTGTTACATTACCACTGGCAAGCCTAAATCATTTTATTCTATTTTCTACTCTTTGTTTACCAGACAGAGGATGAAGTCAATGTGTCTGAATGTGGACTGCTAGATGTATCACTAATTCCGTTGTTGAATGCCTTGCATACACACACAGGGGTTGCAATGCTAGATCTTTCTCACAACTCGTTAGGTGATAATATTTCATTTCTGTTCCATCTTCCAAATAGTTGCAGCTTTTATTAAAAATGAATAATCCTGCATTTCTTTTATATACTTTCTGTTCCAGGAAACGGAACAATGGAGAAACTCCAACAGTTTTTTTCATCATCGAGCCAAAAATATGGTGATTTGACTTTAGACTTGCATTGCAATAGATTTGGTCCAACTGCTTTATTCCAGGTAGGTAGCTCTGTTTTGAGCATCTTTTTTCAGCAATTGAGAGCTTCATGTTTTCTTATTGTTTCTCACTCCTGATCTCTCCAGTCTCCATCTTATCTATTTGAGGTTGAATTTGGCACTGGTAGGACAGATTCAGCCTGAAAATGTTGAGATGAGAGATAGGGAGGAAGGGGGAGGGGATGGAAGAAAGAAAGGAAAAACAAGATAGATTTAAAGTAACATGGAACATTTGATGAACTCCTGGGATCATTTCTGACATTATCCCATATATTTGAACACATGCTTTTAATTTTCCTTTTCCTAATATAATGATCATAGTAGTTATTAGCCAACACCTCCTTTTTGGCATCCTAATATGTTTAAATTTTCCCTCATAACTAGATTTGTGAGTGTCCTGTGCTGTTCACGCGACTTGAAGTGCTTAATATCTCTGGAAATCGTCTCACTGATGCATGTGGATCATATCTTTCAACCATCATAGAAAAGTGCAGAGGTAAATTGTGTTCCCTACTATTACATGTGGAATAATTGTGTTTTGCTTGAACATACCAGCTAATGCCTCTTTTATGTTTAGCTCTGTATAGCTTGAATGTAGAGAGGTGCTCCATTACTTCTAGAACAATTCAAAAGGTTGCTGAAGCACTGGATAACAAATCTGTCCTATCACAACTTTTTATTGGTATGCTTACCAAATCAACGAATAGTTCAATTTAATTCCTTATTTGTTTATGGAAAGCTCTCTAAGCATCACTGTTTGTGGCAGGGCATAACAATCCTGTATCTGGGAATGCCATCTGTTATTTATTGGGCAAACTTGCTATTTTGAAGAGGTTTACAATTAAACAGCACATTTTCTTGTCTTTCTTGAAGTAGTATTAATTGGAGAAGCATCTAAGCTTCAATCTTTCTCCTTTTTTTCTCTAGGTTTTCGGAACTTGGTTTAAACGGCTTAAAACTAAACAAGACTGTGGTTGATGGTCTTTGTCACCTAGCTAAAACCTCATGTATATCACGACTGATGCTTGAGGGCACTGGTATAGGAACTGTAAGCCGTTTTCATAGCACCATTTTTTTACATTAATATTAGTTTTCTTTGATTGCATTAGTTAAGTTTCTTCCTCTGCTTGTGATTGGATTCTGTGCCGTTTATAGGATGGAGCACTTGGATTGACTCGATCGTTATTCAGCTCGACTGAGGAGCCTTTGAAACTTGATTTGTCTTTTTGTGGAGTGATATCTACATACATTTCTGAACTTAACACTAATGTTATGTTCATTAGTGGCATTCTTGAGCTGAATCTTCAAGGAAATCCCATTATGCAAGAGGTTTGTCTTATTCAGCTCTGTGCGTTCTTTTCTTAAGCCTAGAAACCCCGAATTTGAGTTTAAGATTGCTTTCTGTGTTAAATATGGCTGGAGCTCTGAAAACAGGGTGGCCATGCATTAGCATCACTGCTTATGAACCCTCAATGTTGTCTAAAAGTTCTGAACCTGAACAAGTGTCAACTGGGGATGGCTGGGATTCTTAAAATAGTTCATGCACTAGCAGGTTATATTACCAATTCCAGTATGGTTCTTTATGCTTTTTTTTTTTTTTTTTTTTATCTAAATCTAATTTTCTAATTGCCAAGTTGATTATCATCACAGAGAATGAATCTCTGGAAGAGTTGAATCTTGCTCACAACACCGATATGGATAAACCGACAAACAGGACTTCAGAATCCTTACAGACAAACCATGCTGTTTCCAATGGTGAACTTGACAACTGTGATAAGCTTGAAGTTGTCGATAGTGAAGATGACGAGACAAGAGGAGAAACATCTGCATCTGGATTGAATGACTGCTGTGCAAGCTCATGCCAACGAAACGAAACTCTGGAATGCAAGCTCATTCAAGAGCTCTCCATTGCCATCGGCATGGCTAAATGGTTGCAGTCGTTAGATCTCAGCGATAATGGGTTATCAATTCAAGCATCAGAAGCTTTATATAATGATTGGTCATCAGGTTCAAGGTCTGGTTCATCTTGGCGACACATTGAGGATCGGATAGTCCATTTTTCTGTGGAAGGACACAAGTGTTGCAGACTCAAACCCTGCTGCAGAAAGGATCAATAATTTGCTATATAATTGTTATTAGCCTCAACTGATTGGAAGTATATATAGTAATTTGCCATAATTAATAAATATTAAAGCAATTTTTATTTTATTTGGTTAATTAGTATTTTATACTTTAGCAAAGAAAATGAGGCTATGTTACATTAATTATGATAAACAAAATGCTAGCAGCTGAGAAAATAACATAATCCAAACACACTACTGCCAGTAATTAAAGAAGTTGAGAAAATAAAACCAAATAAAATAAATAATAAACACACATCAATAATCCATTGTCGCCCAGTGGTTAGGATATCTGGTTTTCACCCAGGAGACCCGGGTTCAATTCCCGGCAATGGAAAAAAATTTTCTTCTTTTTTAAAGGAAAAAAGGACTCTAGTGTTGTAAGTTTTCCATTGCCGGGAAAAGGAAGTATTGTTTTGATAGTTTATTATCCTTGAACCTAAACCAAATCTTTGTGGTTTACCCTAAAATAAAAGATCACACACTCCAGTATACGTAAAAATAAAAACTTTTTAATATTATTTGTGAAGTGACAAATACCATGGAATGAACATAACTTTTGTCCTGCAAGAAAGAAAAAAAAAAAAAAAACAGAGAATAAATTACAGACATGTAGCCTTATTGTTCTACATACAAGGCCTATGACAGTCTAAAATGCCATGTAATCAGAAAACTTTTGTGTTCTATCAGAAAATATAAATAACTATGAAAGAAAATCCCTTTCCTTTTTTTCTTTATTTGAAAATTATGCTAAGGAATCTGAATAATTTCTACTAAAATTTTGTGAAGCGACTGTGGCTTTGAGAAGAAGGGACAATGGTCACTGCCTTTAATCTTGAAAACTCCTTCTGGTGGGTTCTCTCTTACTAGTTTTTCTTGCACGTCTGGTGAAAGAGCACGGTCATCTAATGTCTGGATGTAGAACCGCCGTCCAGTTCCGTATTTCTCGGGGGACAAAGACAGTTTCTCCATGATAGGACCTAGTGGAGTGGGTCTCATGGAAACCATGGCCAATGCAACATCCTGGAAAGGAACCAAATATCATGTTGGATAATATGATTGTGAATAGGTGACAAAGAATCGGGTACGTCTCAAGCTTCTCACTTTCATAATGGTGTTCAGTCCATAATTTTCGTACGATATCTAACACTGCACCATACCTCGACATGATATTAATATGTTCAATGCAACATAACAATCACCAGTAAACCCGACACAGATCATCAGAAGATACGGTATGTCGAGTATTGGCATACATCATAGCACATTGTCCACGCAATCTATTGCAGCATGAGTTCTCTTAACCGTAATGCAGATTAAAGCAAAGGGAACTACTGGCATACATAGATTGGCACAAAAATGGGAGTATGTAGATGTATAATTCATAAGAAAATGTAAAAACTGATAAAACAACTAGCTTAATTAAATGTTTTAGTGTTAACTTGAAAACAAAGCTGTAAAATACCTTGGTTGGTGATTGGTTGAAATACAATCCTTTCATTAGCTGTTTCTCGAACATGAACCCTGTAGGCGGCTTATCTTTTCCGTTTCCATAAATCAAAAACTGTGACTCTTGCATGAAACGTTCAGCAGAGCCGAGCTGCAATGATTTTTTCTTTATCAGTTCATGTAGATCAGATAACTAAGATCAAAGGAGCAGTGAAAGAACCTTCATTACCAAGATTCAGTAGCAATAATGGTTAACGCTGTCATAAAATTAGTTCTTCAACACATTTGGTTCAAGCAAAATGGAAAACCGAACATAGGTTCGTGTGTAATTAATCGATGTAAAACAATTGGAATCTAATCATTGATAAAATACCTCTTCTGCAAACACATCGAAAGGTCTCTGACCATTAGACACCATTGTAGCACAAAGGAATATTGCTTTGGAGATCTTTTCCGGGAAATTCTCCAATGCATAAGAAAGGCATGCACCTCCACTGCTATGACCCACCAAAATAACCTTCATATATAATTCATGAATAAAAACAATTTAACATAACAGATGGCAAAGTTTTCTTAGAAGAATAAAATGCATGGGGAGTATCAGATGTACTCACTTACCTTCTCATCTTCAGGAAGGGTCTCCAGATATTGAATCAAAGGTATCGAATATTCCGCTAATGTAGTGACAGTGTTTGTATCTGTCAGATCGATACCGGAACCGGTGAGATCGAATGCAATGGGTAAAAGGCCCACTTCCTCTAATTGAGCAATGGTTTTATACCAACACCATGCTCCAAAGCCTTCTCCATGTATCAGAACAATTCTTTTGAACTTGATATTTTCAAGAGATTCCAGCACCTGCAAAGAACATGGAAGTAGTACTAGAAATCAGCTTATAGAAAAAGTTGTAAGATTTGTAAAATAATTAATAATTATGCTGATACAATTATATCCGTTTCAGTCCACTTCAACACAAAGCACAATAGAATAAACAATGTTTTTGAGATTGCTTTTCACAAAGATCTAATCTGAAGACATGAACATAAAAGCACAGTGAATCATCTAAAGATTTTGCCATAAAGTTCCAACTTTTTCAGTGAAAAGGCAAAGGAAACATTTTCTGGTCCCTTTTTTTTTTTTTTTTTGGTTCACCTGGTGGACCATTGACCAAGCTGTTCTCCAACATGATTAACAACTTTTTTCCTCAAAATTTTGCTCTTGTTTTTACACAATCAATCATCAAAAACCCACCTTTTCATCATAGATCTAGTCAACTAAAACAGTGATTAACCTAATGATTACACATGAAAAGCTGAGGAAACACAAAGGCCATGTAATTCAATATTGGTAATTTGAAAACAATTCTATAAGAAAAAACCCACCTTTTTTTCATTATTAGCTAAAGGATCAGTATGTCTTCTGGAGCTGGTAGAGCCAATTCTCCTGGACATGGATCCATCAAATCTCTGAGACAATTGGTGCTGATGAAGAGCCATAGACAAAGCTTGCCTATGCAAAAGCTCTTCCTCTGCAATCATTTTCCTCTGGGATCTTCCCCCCACTCTCTTGCTCCTTGTTCCATTACTATCTTTATCATCTCTCTTTCTCCTGCAAATGAAGCTATTACCCATTATTCACAACAACCCTGAAACAAAGTTTTGATTTTCAACACAACCCAAGAAGCTGAAGGATCATTTCTGCCAGAAAAGTGAAAGAAAATCAAGAAATTTCCTAGGAAAGAAGGTTTTTTTAAAGAATGAAAAGTAGCAAAAACATATAAATATAAGTATATATTATATTATATTTCCCTTTCAGCTTCAAGAGTTGTTCATACTATAAAATATTTAAGGATTCGTTGAAAAGAAAAAGAGATGAGAAGAAAGAGTGGGTAAAGAGGTTGAGGGAGTAGGGTTATAAATGCAAAGAACAAAGGGAAAAACAAGTCCTTAATTCATAGCCAACTGAATTTATTTTTGTTTTGAGATACAGACTTGTATTTTTCAACGGTGGAGACAGAGACTTTCAATGCCTTGCTGCTCTATGTTTCTGTAAGAAATTGAAGAATTTTCCTTCTCTTTTTTTACTGTTTGTTGGCATTTGGGTTCTTCTTGTTTTACTGCTAATTGATGTTAGTAAACATATGAAGATGTCGAGAGTTTCGTTGCTTCATAGACACGTCTCCTACATATTATTATGATGTGATTAAATTTAAAATTTACATAAAAAAATAAGTGTTTAAATCATTTTTTAAAAAATATATATTTAATATTTAATTTTGTTTATATTTTTTAATAAGACAATTTCACTTCAATTTTCAAATAATCTAAGAAATTAATTTTTTTTATTATTTTAAAATATTTCTTCCTTTTCACGTATAATGTTTTTATTGACTTTTTATGTTAATTTATTTAATTTTAATTTATAATTATTTAAAATTTATTATTAATAAAAATATAAAAAATATATTTTAAAAATCTCTAATTGAATAGAATTTAAATATATATTTTATAAAATTTAATTATTTAAAATATTTAATGTAATTAAAGAATCGTTTGAGAAAAAAATGATAAATAAACAGATAATTAAAATCAAATTAAATTATTTAAGATCATTATCGTTAATAAACGAGCTTTTTCTACCACAACAGTAACTAAAAACACAACCTAAGTATTATGTTACAGTTCCTAATAGAATTTTCTTTTTAATCAACCAACCCTCTGGTTGGTATCCTAAAGAAGATTCTGTGGTTTAAATTAAAGGATCAGTCGCTGTTTGGGCTTTTATTTTTCTATCACTAAAACCATGACCATGTCAACCAGAGACCCCTCTTTTACAAATTACATCACATAATTCACATGTATATTGAATTGTTTCTATTTAGGTCATCAAAATAAAATATATTATTTTTTATTATTAAAATTATTTTTTGATTTATGTATTTTAAATTGACATCATGTTATTTTATTTATATTTTATATATTCTGTTATTTAATATACTGAGTTTATTTTTTAATTGAAAGTGATCTAAGAATATTACATTAAACAGAGACTATCATATTACAAAAGTTAAAATAATTCAGTAGACGAATCAGTAAATAGAAACATTGTACGGTTAAGTAGGTTACCAAGCTTTGCTATAACATCAACAATTTTGTTGATTTCATATGAAATCCATCAACACCCAGTCATCCATCATATATTTCATAATCTATCAGTGACACGGACGTTCGAAAGGATATTGTGACATGCATGTCATTTGATAGAAACACATAGATATTTCATTCCGACAAGTGGCATGCATGTTATTTAATAGATCGAAAGGACATTGTTGTTTAACTTGTGTTACACGTTTGGCAATTTGTTTGTGGAAGAGGGACACGTTTAGCCTTAAGTTGTACCAAGGAGATGGGGGTAAAGCTATAAAAGCAAAGGTTGTCACTATTTAGGTTGAGTTGAACATAGCTTCTCCCATTAATGTTGGAGTCTCAAACATTAATGTTCTACAGTTTCTTCAGTACTATGTTCATGGCACAATAATTTACACTTGCAACAATATGTTTCCCATTTCAAATGGACAATCAAAGATGTATGATGAGAAGAACCAAATGCTTAATTTAGTTGGTTCCTGTAAACTTTCTACCTATCAAAGATTCGAACCTCGGTTACTGTAATATCTTCTCCGATCCGATTTCAGTAAGCAAAGGCAGCTCATCTCTGACACCATGGTTACAAACTGTGATGGGCAAGCTTAAAACATTTATATACTGGTATGGACAATGTAAGTTCTTAAATCAGGAGAGATGGAAATGGCAAAACAAAAAAAATTAATTCATTATTTGTCAAGAAACTTACACCAAAGCTTCTATAATATCATCCGACTCATCTACTGCCAACTCATTTCTAAAAAGCAATTTGAGGTATGGGAGGACTCTAGGAAGCACTGGCAAATCAGCTATGTTAATACTCATCATGTCAAAAGCAATGCATGTCTTATGCATGTGAATCTCATCGAATACAGGAATTTTCGGGTATCTTTGGCTGAAATGGGTTAGGATAATGCGATAAGCACCAGCGGAGTTTCCCACTTCAATGGCTTCTTTGGTTGTACTGTGGTTTCTTGCAATGGCCTCATCAACCAAACCATCTTCAAAAGTCGCCTGCAATATGATCAAACGTAAGGTAATCAAATTAGCCATGCAAATGTGATGACGATGGTTAATGCAAGTAGACAAGAGATGTTCTGTTTCAAAGTAAATGCAAAGCTGAAGAAAACACTTAAGAATCCCAAAAATGGTGAGATTGTACACCACATAGACAAGGGAAATATGAATCCATTTGAATGATGATCCCAAAACTATTAGCAATGTTGATAATCAATGAAACATAGGAGTTAACTTGCCTCGTGTATGAGAATTGTAGCTCCACGGGATGCATCAACCAGTTCTTGACAGGGCCTAGTGTCACCCGAGTACACAATCTTCCATCCAGGGATGACTTTTCCAACACTGTTGACACGCTCTGCAGCTTTCAAAACAATGCCAAATGCCTGCGGACAGTGCATGACAGGAAAACTAATCAAAGCTTCTAATCCTGCTTCACCTAGTATATTATTCAATCTTCTTAGGAATGGATAAGCTGCAGAATGGTCCACTGGACTGCCTGGTTGCCTCAAATAGTTCTGCATACGGCTACCTCTAGCAAACAAAGTACCATTTTGGGCATTCAAATGCATTGAACTTTCTGGAGAAGATTCGTTATCATTCGCAAAAGAATCCCATGAAGCTTCTGTGGTGCTCCTACAATCAAGGAACTGCATATCAAGATCTTCAAGTCTCTGATATGCATCTAAATATCGTTTAAGTTGTCGTGGTCCTACAACCAATAACGGTTCGTGAGGCACTCCCTTCAATAAATCACGTCTCAAAGCAAGCACTCTCGCCAGACCCGTGTGGTGATCAGCATGAATATGAGATATCCAAACACATTTTAGATTTCTAATGGCATTGTCTGCACCATCTATGCCATATCTGTTTCCTCAATCGACCAACAGTCACGAGTTAAAAAGGATAAAGGTAAAGACAATGATATCACTGTTATCAAATAAAATAACATGTTACCTTCTTTTCAGTTGTCCAAGGGTTCCTTCTCCACAGTCCAACAGCAAACTTCCTTTGGAGAAAAGATTGACATATACAGAGCTAACATTACGATACTTAGAAGGCTGTGATGAACCCGTACCAAACAACTAGGTAGAGTATTTTCAGTCAACCATGGTTCTTCAAGCATAACTCTATTATCATTTGAAGTAGTAAATACCTCTTTCCTTTCCTTCAGCTCCTGCCAAAACTCTCGGACAGTTTGTGCAGCACCTGCAATCTCTGGAATTTCTGAATGCAGTTCATCGATTACTTGAGAGTGGCCTTTCGGAATGGGAATATGTGATCTGTCGAGTCCCAGTTGAGCATAAGGGCGCAAAGTGAACTGTCCAAAATGTAAGAAAAACTCTTAACAGGAAGCTGTTGCACGATTAATTTTTCTTAAAAGAGTCCATAGTTGAATAGAATATAAACAGCTTGTGTTTTACCATAAAAGCTTCAAAATATAAATACTTTAACTTATTTTTGCACTAAAATTAACCATACAATTATCCACTTAATTCATGGAATAACAATTTTACGGCAGGGCAATTGGTTCTTACTTCTTAGTGTCCCCCCCCCCCCCCCCCCCCCCCCCCCCCCCCCCCGCTTTTTTTTAAGGAAAAAGGAAAAGGACCAGCATTAGCGACCTCAAGAAGAATACCTTTAACAGATTTTCAGCAGGAACGCTTTCACATATCTTCAAAGTGGAACCCTGGTAAAAATAGAAAATAATACTCAGTTGCCTCCAAACTTCTCACAGAATAATAATAAACACAATTCTAAAAATGTCGCTTTTAGAGTGGAAACAGACCTCACTTGAATTAATATCATCTGATGTTGAGTAATTAAGGTCCTTAAGGGATAAGAAACCTGGAGCCGGAAAGAACTGTGGGCATAAATAATTAAGTCGTGATGAAACTCTTGCACTTGATTTTAGAATTGGAACCTCAAGATTATTTCTGCAGAGTGGTATAAATAAGAAAACCATCAGTTCATAGGCATGGGATCAAATATTTTTTTCCTGTATGATGCACAGGGATTTACTTTTCATGACCAGCATGATATGTTGCGCAGAACCAAATTTCTTCATCCATTTCTGGTAGTCGGGACTGCTTACAACAGAAGCAGGACCTAAATGAATGATACAGTTTACCATCTTAGTACTCTCTGTTAGGTTACTTGATACTTCTGTATAATATCTATCGAGGCATTCTATGGACACCAATTCCTGTATGTGAGATTCTGTGGGACAGTCAATCAGTAAGACAATAGGACCAGGGACAGGAGGATCCATAACATCAGATGGATGAACCTATACAAAGGAAAGTTTATCAAGGGTCAAAGAGTATAACCTGACATAATTTATACATCAAACGCATAGGACCAAAAGTATTTTTCTTATTAACAACTCACCATTATATCTAGGCGGTCTGACTTCACTGATTTACCATGTTGTAGCTCGCTATACTTTGGCCCCGGTTTCAGGCCAAGAGCTACAGCCTTTTTTGGGTCAAATTTCCCCATAAGCTCAGGCAATTCACAAATATATAACACAGACATTTCACCGGGCTTTATTTGGGAGTGTTGTGAGCAACGAGGTTGTAGGAGAATTGCTGATATTTTGACAACCTCATCATTAACAAGAACAATGGGATCTGCAGCTTTATTTGGAACAGTTACATTTTCAGCAGCATCAGAAATGGGCTCCCGTCCAAAGCTCTGAGTGTGAACCATAGTTGCATGTGGAATGAAAGATTTCATTGCACCAACTAAGAAATTGAGATCCGAGGGTCCCCAGATTTTGACCTTTACAACAATACAAGGTAGTACTTAAGTAATAGGCACAATAATGTCAAGGAAAACGAAATATTTTATATCAGCGGATACTCACACTATACCCTTCTTCTCCCATGCCAGCCAAAGTCAACAGCAAACCTGTGAGAAAGAAATTAAACTCAACAATTCAGGAGATATACAATCACCTTTGCATGCCTAGAAGGTAGCAATAATTTTTCTGTCTATTTCCAGAAATCTCTCAAAAACTAACAGAAAGCTAAATGTTAAACATAATGGTATATCAGACTTCTACAGAACATTATAAATGAGATTCAAGATAAACCTGGAAGTCCACCCGCTGTTTCTGAGCAGACACGTGAGAGAAAAATGTGATCTATCTGGAGGCAGTGTCCACGTCAGATTATCTTTCTAGACTGAAAGGGAAGAAACTGGCAAAAAATCATGTAATAAAAAGCACGGTACCTTTGATAACTTAATTTTATGCTCTGTGCAAAACCGTTGTAAGCCCTGCATAACAGAGGTTAATAACTAACTATAATACCAAACAGAGTTCATAAGCTTTCTAGAGAAATTATATCATACTGTGTCTGTCATTGCCAATGTTGCATAAAATTTGCCAACTATCCTAGATATATCTAGCTTCTAAGACCCTAGTAATCACTCGTAAGGCAGTTTAAATTGAAGCCAGTGGCGGATCCAGAAAAATATTTGAGGGTGGGCACACATAAAATTTTAAAATTTCAGGGTGGGCACAACTTATATATATTTAAAAAAATTTAAGGACTAACTCATAAAATTTTCAAAAATTGAAGGCAAATATGTAAATTTCAAAAAGTTCAGTGTGGGCCTGTGCCTACCCTATATACTGTACATGCATCCGCCACTGATTGAAGCCAAACACCAATTAAGAAACTTAACCGCAAACATTCAACTCCAAAAATAAGAAAAGGTAACCTAGGGGTCCTTAAAACAGATAGGAGGGTAAGCAAAAGAACAAAGTTAGAATAATTATACAAAACATTGCATCCATTGCACAATTAAGTGGATTGCAGTGAAAGATACGCCACATTACATAGACCACAATCCACAGAAACTGAAACAATATCCTTCCGGTTTCAATACACGTTAGTGTCATGTGATTTGCGATAGTAACTGGACAAAACCAACCAACAGCTTAGGCATTAAAAATGTGTCACTGTTAGGCAATTGTAAGTTAATTAAGGACCATAACTCCGAGTTTACTGTACTGCACACATATCACCACAATTGTGATTGCGCCTTCAGAAACTTTTCTGAGCGAACAAATAAAGAAGCAACTGCAATAGATAAATACTCAGGAATTCTTCTTAATATTTACCTCACCAATCACATTAGGAATCTATATGTTGAGCAAAGTTAAAATAATTATTTTAAACAATAACGAAATATGAGCCTTGTAGCATGATGAAGAATGCATATAAATTGTGCTGAAGCTACATATTGAAATGACTAACAAGCAAGGACTAATTTCACTCCATAAAATCCTTTGTAAATAAGCCAGAATGTTCACCTCTCCAGCATTAAAAATAAATCTTTGTTTGTCAAAAAAGAGCAAGACTGAAGGTGATGTGTCTTGTGTATCCATTCCAGTCCCCAAAATCTGCAAATTGAAATTAAAAGTTCAATTTCTTTAACCCTAAACCGATAACTAAAGTGAAATAAAAATTAAGTAATGCAATTTGTTTTCCAAAAGTTCTCTACTTTAAGAAACTAACTTCTGAAGACAAATGTTTTAGGGCCAATTAAATTACTCAAAATTCACAATTTTAATCCCCAAATCAACACAAACCCATTTTACAAAATCACTTAATTTCCCAAAAAAACGAATTCATAGTAAAAACAATGAAGAAAGAAAGTTACCTGTACATATGCAATAGTATTAGTAGGATTAAGCTTGCGTTCTTTCAACTGGGGATTCTTTTTAGGCCTATCGTTCTTATCCTTCCCTTCAGCCCTTCTTTTATTAAACCCAAAAGAAGATGTAGAAGAAGAGTCTCTCGACTGCCCAGCAGTTTCCTCCATTGTCATTTCTCTGCCTCCTCCTTTACGTTCTTTGAAAGTGCTGCTACTTCTTCTGGGAATATTGAGGGAATCACGACGTGGGACGGAACGCTGTCGTTTTGAGGGCGATGAAGAAGCGAGTAAGGTGGATAAGGAGAAGGGTTTAGGATTGGGTTTAGAGAGGAAGAGAGGGAACGAGAGCGTGGGTTTTAGAGGGGAGAAGAGGAGGCGCAAATTCCGGGAAACATATGGCATTTTTTAGACAAAGAAAAAGGAACACGAGAAGTGTTGGTTGAGGCTTCAGTTTTGTAAGGGTTTTAGGCTTTCTTGTTTTCCAAGGGTTTTCACCACTCCTCCCCCAAGTGGATTTGCATCTTTCCATTTTTTTTATTAATTTTTTTTTAGTGAAAACCATAAACAATTTTATTTTTGGATTTGGCTCTTTCCGTTTAAATATTTTTGAAGTGATATATATTAACAAAAATATTAATTAAACTATAATTAATTAATATTTAAGGATATTGAACGTTTAAACATGATTGATCTTTTATTTTGTTATATATTTTAATAACGATCGATCGAATTGACAGATTTTTTCATTTAAGCAAATAAGAAACGCATCAAACTATGCCTCCACGTGATAAAAACAAAATGTCAAATGAATAGCTACTGGCTACATTCCATATGTCTAATATACTATCTGAAATGGGCACTCACCGGCTCAGCAGTCAAGGCTTAGCTACTACATTATCAGTTCCTTGTAAATTCAACCTCAGCAGCACCAGCACCAGCACCAGCGATGCCCCTACACTCTCCCTCCACCTCAGATTCTCCAAACACAAAATCCGAGCTGTGAGCATCGTCCCCATCCCGTCAGCAAATCTGCCGCCACAGAGAGAGAAAAAAGAGCCAAATGAACCACCTATTGTTGGTTTTGCATTTGTTCATGTAAGTTTAGAGTGCTAGTTCATACATTTGCTCAATTTGGATTTGCAAATTTATGGGAAACTTTGCTTCTTTTTGTTTTAGTCTATTTTGCTGCCAGATGATATTCCAGACCTACATTTCCGTAGGGTTTTTGGTGGGCAGAAGCTCAGGGATATAAACATTGAGTTGTATGGACCATATGTGTTTTCAGGGTAGACCTCTGCTAAACTGTGCAGGAGGAGGGACCTGTGGAACTTGTATGGTTGAGGTAAAATGCTACCTTCAAACAAAAACATATGGTTTTAGAATATTAATGCACTTTTCATTTATAGACCATGATTCTTATAAGCCAGATTCTACTTTTGTTCAGTGACAAACGATATCGATTCGAATAAGTTCACGACATATTCGGACGATACATATCCCAAGTATCACCTGCAGATAGTATGCATGGTGGCTTAATTGTCTGGTTTAGGCTCATTAGGAGAAGTTGCTATAGTAAGGGGGAAATGGCGTTATGATTGTAATTCTATGTTTTGAAGAAGAAACTAGAACAATCCCAATATGATTCGAATCGATTTTTGATTTTTCGAAATTTAAGATTTTTACATATAAAAAATTTATTAATAAATTCAAATATAAAAATATTTTACAGCAATAATTAGTAATTATTTTTATATACTTTGTTGCAATAATTTTTTAATTTTTACGGATATAAATTGTATAATGTCTGCATCTTTTAATTAATAAATTTCAAACATTACAGTTGTTTAGTTTAGCTTCCCAAAAATGAGTCCCGTCAGCACTCTCACTCCGCATCTCTCTCCCTCTCGTCCCCCAAATCCCCAACCGCCATTATGCTGGACCGGACACTCGCCTCCCGCCGCTCTCAGCCTCAGTCCGACTTCGATTTCCCATCCTCCTCCTCCGCATCTCCCATCCCAGGCTCCCCCACCTTTCTTTCCGACGACGAGTCAAAAAGCAAGAAGCCTCACTTCTATCTTTTGGCCACCAATTACATTTCACGCTTTGGACTCGTCAAATCGCCATGCCTCTGCCTCTCTCTCTGCCTAATTTTCATCGTTTTCGGGCTCTTCTCTTTGCTACTGAACTCTCGCTACTTCGTGTGCGTTACGTCTTATGACCCGATCTCTCGGGTCAGTGTATTCGGTCTCGATGGTGTTGACTCGGATTTCGGATCCCTTGGTGTTCCTTGGTGTAAGTTTCGCTTTACTATGATGTATTTATGGGTTTTAGATCGGATCTATAATTTTTCTTTCTTAGTTTCTATGCTGCCTTCATTTTGCATCAGCTGAATGTCATTGCCGTTCAGTCGTATTGCTGCATTTTCCATTTTCTCTCGGTGTTTCTTAATTGATTATTAGATTAGATGCTTGTTTGTTTCTATTAAAATGTTCAATAATTCTTCTCGATTGTAATTCTATTAAATCTCTTATCATTAATGCATTTATTAGAGCTTAAATATATTTTAGTTATTTTTAGATAACATTCTGATTATACTATTAAATCTTCTATCGTTAATGCATTTGTTAGAAGTTTAAATCTAAATATTAGGTAGCTTAAGCTTCTGGGTTAATTTTTCATGCAACTATCTCTTTAGTGTATTTGATTTCTTGATGAAATATTCACCGGACTGTATGAAGAAAGTGGGTTGACAATATTGGGCTAAACCTTTAAAATTTCATTAAAACACGGTAAGAATTCATTTGAATATGCCCTTCTTGGCTCTTAAATATGTATTAGGTTCATGTGAGATTCGACCTTGTTTTATTGATTGTTGTTGATTAACGAGAAGTCGAGAAACTGGTATTCAATTTCCTTGTGGTCAATTGTTGTGTCAGATGCATTTTAATTGCTTATTTCAAAATTGAGGCATTTGCTTTACTTTTATCAACATTTCACCTCTTAAATTTGCTGGTTAGCGCCTGTTTAATTTGTATCCTTGGCAAAAGGCAGATCGAAACATGGAAAAACAGTTGAATGGACATCCAAAGATTTACTCGGTGGCTTGGAAGAGTTTGTACCAATATATGAAATGCGGCCAATAAAAAACAACATGTATGGGATGGGTTTCGACCATAGCTTTGGGCTTTGGTTCATTGCTCGGTGGCTAAAACTGAATATAATGATTGAGAGTGGTGCGTTCAAGGGACATTCCACTTGGGTTCTGCGGCAAGCAATGCCTGACACACCAATTATCTCGATCACACCCCGGCATCCTGAAAAGTACTTGAAAAAGGGGCCTGCTTATGTTGATGAAAATTGCACATACTTTACTGGAAAAGATTTTGTGGATTTTGGAACTGTTAATTGGGAGAAGGTGCTAAAGGCTCGTGGAATTTTTGATTTCAGTCGTGTTCTTGTCTTCTTTGATGACCATCAAAATGAACTGAAAAGGTACTAAATGCATCTATGCATTGACGATGTTTAGCTTACTTAATGTATTGATTTTTACCTTTAGTAGTTTTGCTTATTCTGTTAGGATGTGCTTTCATGAACAGGCTAAAGCAGGCACTGAAAGCTGGCTTTCGCCATCTTGTTTTTGAAGACAATTACGATACCGGGACAGGAGATCATTACTCATTGAGGCAGATTTGTGACCAGTTCTACATAAGAGGTAGATGCTCCTTCCACACCCCTTTTTCCTTTAATTCCTTTATCAGTTTACGTGTGTCCCCTCTTTTGCCATGCTTTTGACCCGTATCCACTTTTATCTTCTTTTATTTTGTCTCTAATTTATATTATCTTCAAATCGTTGCTTTTGGAAGTTGTTTTTGTTCTGTACCTGATTATGAGCTTTGTTTATTCAGGAGGTGGTCATAGCTGCTTTAGGGACAGCGCTGAAGCCAGAATCCGATCGAAAAGAAAGAAATTTTGGGAGAAGGCTGTGGATACAGATGAACTTTGTGGGCCACATGAAGCATGGTGGGGTGTTAGAGGGGAGATGCGGGATGACTTTAACCACAATAAGACCATCATCTCTTATGCTGAACATTTTCAAAACAGCAGGTTCGTTGAATCAATTCTTGATGTTTATTGGGAGCTGCCACCAACGGCCGGTCCATCTCTCACCCACCAAACTCGATATGATCCTGGCCGTGCATCTCCTCCTATTGTTGAAGATGGCCGGTATCGATCGTTTCAGCGGCTCGGTTTAGATAGACTCAATATATCCATGTTTAATGGATATACACAGATGGTATATCTGCAAATTTCTGAACCTGAATCTTGAAAGTATCCAGGATCAGATCTGATTTAACTTCAGTAGATGAAACATGTGCCAATATTTTCATTTCTTCATATCAACTTACAATGAATTTCTTGTTAAATTATTTCATTTTTTTTCATAAAAAATGTTGTGCCTAAAGGTAAAGTCTCACAAGCATAACAGGCTCAATCCCGAATTCAATATACAGGAAACCTATATTGTTCGAACTACTAACAGAGTAGCAGATGATATGTGTTCAAGTCTTCGACCGACACTATTTTCGAGTTCGATATCTATGTGAACTTGAACTTGATAGTCAAAGACCTCTATAATCCATCTGCTAGTTGGTCTTTCTTTGTCTTTCATTTCTTTGGGTGAATTATACAGTTTTGATTCAACAGGTACTGACTTTTGTTCAAGTCATAATTCAAGTCCTCCACAGTTTTGAAAATGACATTTCCATCATTTCATTAAGAATATCACTAATAAAACAACATAATATACAGTACTTAATTAGGGGGGGATGGGAACAAAACAAAAACAGAATCATGGAGATTTTTTATATATAGATATTCTTACAAATTAGCTAAGAAACAATAGAACATGTCCTGTTTTTCAGACAAGCTAGCTACCATGCATTGAACCAACAAAGATAGAGTCAGGGCCCAGGGGGGGTCCAAAGGGGCAGGCAGGGGCCTTGGCCACCCCTTTTGGATAAAATAATGCTCTATTCAGAATTATTAATTCAATTGACAAAATGATAAGCACTTGATTTTTTTTTAAATATCAATTAATCTATTAATTTCTTCATTCAATTAAACTCTTAAATAAAATTTTATCAATTTACGTTTTGATCAACGTTGACTATTAAATTTATTAAAATTGATTGGTGTGATATATCGTATTACAGAATATTTTATTTTATTTAAAAAATCTTTAAAATTTTTAAAAATTCTAAAAAACTTATAATATTATAAAAATATTTTTCTAAAAATTCTGTAAATATAGAATGATAAAACTGTAATACTGTAATGTGTTATACAATAATAATATTTCAAAAAAAAATATTAAAAATCGATAGTCAATAGACTTAACTAATTTAATTTATTAGTTTAAATAATCAATTAAATACAAAATTTCAAAATGTTCAATCAATTTTATTTTTCTTTAAAAAATTAAAGACTTCAAATACTCTTAAGAGTTATTATTATTGTTATTAATAATAATTAGGTGGCCCGGTTTTTTTATCAATGTGTACACAGATCATCATCCTATCCAGCTGGCCAAACTTAGCTTAACATTCAAAAGGATTATAAGTTGATCATCATATTTTCTCCATTAATCCATTGTTTGTATGTGCATTTTCTTATGCTATGATTGTATTTTCTTCAAATCTCCAAAATTACTCCAATTAATCATTTGATTTTATTCGAATTAAAAGTAAATATTTAATAAAGTTAATATAATTCAAAATAAATATATAAAGACATTGAGACTTAATTTAGGTATGTTGAATGATATCGCTATTATTATATCGAATCAATTAATTGAGTTAAATTTTAGATTTTTTTATTTTAAAATTGTTTTGAAATGGCAAATGTTTTCCCTCAAAAGCTCAAAATGATCAAAATAAATTAATATTTATTTTCTTTCTTAATTCCTCTGTTAAATTAAATGAAGAAAATAAAAGAAATCTTCTCCTTTGGTCTCTTTTCAAGATGTTTTAATTATAGTCTAAAACGTTGAATGAATCAACAATCAAATCGATGGCCCTCTTGTTTCTATAAAAAAAATTGAGAATAATCTAATTTAAAATTTTATTTTAGAATATAAATGATTTTTATTTATATTTGGGAATTTAAATTAATTTTTACAGTGTAGATAAAAGAATGTCATATGCAGGTGGCGTTCTCCTACTTGCACTATAAAAATTGACTTAAATTTTAAAATAAACTTTATTTTTTCAAATAAAAACTTCAAATGACCTATATATTCGACAAAACGTTTGTTTCTGCCTTTATAATGGCCCAAATTTCAAAATTATCAAATAAAAAATATTATTAAATAAAAATATACTAATACAAATAAAGGGACTTAAAAGTTACTAAATTATTTTTTAACACAAATAAAAATATACAAATAAAGGGACTATATTAAAAGATTGAGTAAAATATAAAGACATTTATACCGTTATCCTAAAATTAATGCACGTTTCTATCTAATGACTGTTTTTATAAATATTTGGTGTTGGTATGATGATTTTTATGATTTTATTTTTGATCTATGTTTGTCTGTAATCTTAAATAATGTGATCCTTATTAGATTATTAATTAATATAATTATAATTGTATAACGAATCATTGCTTTTGAAAATAGATATGAAATATTATTGATTATTGAGATTTTATTTTGTTCTTATTTTGATAACTCTATAATAATTTTTTATAATAGATCGTAGAGATTTTTTATTTTAAATAAAAATTATATAATTATATAATTTATTTTTATAAAATATATTTTTAAAATATATTTTTGCTGGGCCAATTGACCACCATTGTGTATAACTATAATTAAATTAAAAAATATTATACATTTAAATATATTTATGTATTTGATTTTAATTTTTTAAAATTTTATAAATTGATCTTTAATTTTTTTTAATCTTTATGATTTATGTTTACTTTAGATTAATTTTAAAAATTTTATTATTATATCTACCCTAAAAATTATGATTTGTACCCACCTTATATAAGTTTATTTTATGAACATGAGAGCTACTCATGTGAGGACTAAATACATAAGAGAGATTTTTAGAGTCCGAATTTCGATTAACGTCAATTAAAAAGATATCTATAAATAAAAAAAATTATTTATTAAATAAAGTTAAGAAAATTTAAATAATATAATTTATTATAAAAAAATCATCTTTTAATCTTGTCAATTAAAAAAATAATATATTTTAATTTCCTCTATAATATATTTTTTTTATTTCCACCTCTGATTAAATACCCAAATGTTGATAATGTGCGGATTAAATTGATATTTAATAAATCCCAATCACCCCACTTCCATCTTGGAAGCATGTGTATAAAGTGCAACCTAGCAAGGCCAAACAATAAAATAAGAGAAACATGATGAAAACTATTGGTTTGACGGTTCAAAAATTTTATACAATAATGTTTACTTGACAATATTTTTAGAATGTTTGCACTACTTAAATTTTTTATATAAATGGCACTATTTAAAGTATAATAATTAATTATTTAATTAAATATTAAAAATATTTTTTAATATTATGTCTCTCTCTATATGTGCATGTGTATACATTAAAAACATTGATTTTGTATGGTGAATTGAACTAATAATTATATGATAATAGAAAGACCATGATAACTGATATCAATGTATGAAACATTGCTAACAAATTATAACCCTATTACAAAGTTTTAAGTTTTTACTATAAACTTTAATTTTCTACTTTAAATATATTTTTTAGTATAAAATATAAATAGATACATCATAAAAAATTATAAAATTTATATTTCCAATGACTGGTAAAATACCAGTATTTACACACATTTACATGTTACGATGGGGTAAATCGTCTACCTCTTAAATCATGTTTCTATTGGTGTCTCTATTTTAAATTAGTGGGTTTAAGGTTTAAAATTAAGGGTTATGGTTAAGATTTGAGGAGTTAAGAGTAGGATGTATTTCTTAAGGTTTAGGATTTTGGATGTAAAAAAATAAGGTTAAATTTTAAAATTTTTTAACATGAGACATAAAAAAAACATGATTATGAGACAAAAGATTTTTATACGGTATGATGACTCATATTGCAATTACAATTTTAACTAATTAGGAAACCCATAATTATATACCCAAACCTTAGCACTACAAACCCAAAAATTAACACAATCCCAAGGTAATAGAGATCACCCCAAATCGAGGAAACAAGGTGGTCGAGGCCCCAACAGTTTAAGGACTGAAAATACTGCTCACCACCTTTTTTCTCTACACCCCCACTTTATAATAAAGCAAAAGTAAAGAATAAAAAAAGAGTACTATAAACAAATGAAAGAATGAGTGAAGAAAGGAGCCATGACCCAACCCCACCTCTGTGTATACAAAATTCTTTCAAAGTTTTCTTCACCCTCATCTGAGAAAGCAAACAAAAGGGACGAGGGGGACTGCTGATAAAGCTTTCTTTAACAACGGCATGTTTGGTTTAGTGTATAAACAAGGAAACTCACCAAAGGGAAGAGATAAAGATCATTTTTCTTCTTTTTTCGTGTGCTTGTGGGGGGACTTAAAGACTTAAAGTTCTTTCTTTAAGGATAATTGAACTGGAGTTTGATAGTTTTTTCTAGAGAGTTTGTGAACAAATGATGGCAGGAAACCCTAGCTGGTGGAGCATGCATTTGCATCCACCTTCTGCATCTATCTTCCCTCAGTATGTTGTTGGATCTTCTTCTTTGCCTGATGAACAAGAGCAGCAGCTCCCTCAATCATGGAGCCAACTACTCCTGTTAGCTTTTTTTCTTTCCATCTTTTTTTTATCTCTTGACTTGTTTTTGTATGTTTGTTTTAATTATGGGGTTTGGTGGTTTGGTTGTTACTTGCTAGGGGTGGATTCACCGGAGAAGAAGATCGGTACGACGGGCCGAGTAATTTCCAGCTGAAGAAGATGGAAGATTGGGAGAACCAAATCCTAAATCCATCTCTGAGGGTTCCCGTTGTTGAAGTAAAGCAAGAGGTTACTCAACATCAACATATCAACTTGTTCGGTCATGCCAATGAAGAATTTCAAGCACCTAGGCCTCCTAATCCTCCTCCTCATGCCGCCGCCGCTTGGTCTCAAATCATGGCAGTTTCCTCCCCAAGCCCCAGGTCTTGTATTACTAGCTCAAGTAGTAACATGTTAGATTTCTCTTATAACAGCATGGCAGCAGATGGATCCAACTCTAATATTCAACCACCCCTAGACCATTCTTCTGAGGTAAATTTAAGCATTTCCGTGTTTTAATGCATTCATCAAAACATAATATATATATACAGGTAAACAAAAGTCGTGTTCATTTATCTCTGTGTTTTTTGGCAGTGTAATGGCAAAGGCAGCACAGGTGGGGCGTGGAAGAAGGCTAGGGTTCAGCCGTCTTCAAGCCAACCACCTTTAAAAGTATTATTACAACACACAGAATCTTTCTTTGCTTTCTCTTTTAATTCCTGGTGCTTGTGCTTTTCTGTGTTGTCTGCCCACAACGTTAATGGCATCTATACATATGTCGTTCTTGATTGTCCACTTCCAACCATGTGTTATTCTTTTTTCAGACCCCATATTACCAAAATAATAAATTCAAAAGGCAAACAACATTGATTAGTGTATTTATATGGCATAAATTCAGGTGAGAAAGGAGAAGCTCGGTGATAGAATAACAGCACTTCACCAGCTAGTTTCCCCATTTGGAAAGGTAAACACAACAATTCCCTTAAAACACCATCAGCTACACATGATAACCCAACACAAAGAATAATATATACATATATATATATATAATATACATATATTATAGTACTGTGTGCAGTACACTGATCAATGGCATCCAAGCTTTCCTTCTCGTCTTTTTATACTGCTGTCGTTAACGTCAAAGAACAAAGCTTTTACTATTCAAGTCATAGTTTTTTTTTTTCTCATTCTTTTACCATTGAAAGGAAACCTGAGAAAGATGATTTGAGGGTTTGTGTGTGTGTGTGTGTTGCAGACTGACACAGCATCTGTGTTGTTAGAAGCAATTGGATATATCAGATTCCTTCAGGGTCAAATTGAGGTGATGTTTCTTCAACATCGCCATGCTTATCTTTTTATACTCACTGGCTACATGCTGTCTATAGAAATCAGTGTGAAGAAAGCAAGCATGCATCTACACTTGCGTATAGTTTTAAAGTTTCAATGGTTCATGCTTTTCTTTTCCCCCTTTTTCTTTCAAAATATCATCTTTAGTTTCATGGAAAATTGCAGGCTCTTAGCTCCCCTTACTTGGGTACTGCAACTCCAAACATGAGAAACCAACAACCTGTAAGTACCCATTTCCCAATGCAATATACAATTACATGTATTTGGTATTATTGTCTTGTATCCAAATATACAAGATCAAAGTTCGAACCTGGATATTGTTTAATAGATCTAACGTCTCATCTTATTATACCTATATAATCGTATATAATTAATCGATTCTTTTTAAAATCTTTTAGGTTCAAGGAGAAAGGAATTGTGCATTTCCTGAAGATGAAGGACAGGTAAAAACTTTATTGGATCAATCACCTCACAAAGGCAAAGTAGGGGGGATGGGATAGATGGGAAAGCACTTTTTTTTGGAACTATTATTTAATTTATAAAGGAAAGCATTGAGAGAACAAGATTCTTAGCTTTAAAACACATTTAAGTAAATAAAAAGAGCGATTTTTCTGATAAAAAACCAAGTGAAGAACAGTACATAATCTAAACATGAACAAAAAAAAGCAAGAAAAAAGTGATTTTAAAGTTAGCTGTTGAGAAAAGTAAAAGGGAGATGGCTCCTTCACATGGAAGCCTCTCTCATTTGACCAATTGCAAATTTATGCTGTAATTCTTTAAGCATGGATCATCATCATCATCATCATTACTGCTATGATTATAACTTTATAATGTTTAAAACTGTTACTTTGTTTGATAATTAATAACAGGAAATGCAAGAGCATGAGCCAAAGGACTTGAGGAGTAGAGGGTTGTGCTTGGTTCCTGTATCCTGTACCCAGCAAGTTGGAAGCGACAACGGTGCCGATTACTGGGCGCCACCGGCTTTCGAGGGCGGATTTTAAGGATACATATGCTTATATATATGTATATGTATGTGGTAGCTAAGATTAAAGTATGATTTAATGGGATTGAATGATATAATATCATGAGCAGTCATTCTGCTGAAAATCATAAGACTGATTGCTCATGATGCTATTACATTCTAATGTAGTTAAAATTAATTATTCTACTTGTTTTTACCTTATTGTTATTATTGATGTAGGGTAACTTGTATTTTACTTCTCCTTTTGCTTCATCTATATAAGAAGTTCACTTCTATTTTTATTCATCTCAAAGAAATTTAAAATGGATTTTTAATTTTAAAATCATAAATTGAACGGATAGAAAAGAATTTATAGATATTTAAAGATTTATGATAATTGTAGAATTAAATCCAATATGATGTTTAT
The DNA here is from genome assembly GCA_035048815.1 of Abelmoschus esculentus. Classification (NCBI taxonomy): domain Eukaryota; kingdom Viridiplantae; phylum Streptophyta; class Magnoliopsida; order Malvales; family Malvaceae; genus Abelmoschus; species Abelmoschus esculentus. The sequence goes on along the minus strand of JAUCBN010000015.1, from coordinate 19,266,498 downwards.
GATGTTTTCTTTAGGTCAATTATGTATATGTAAATATTACGGATGATGATTGGGTATGACATATTTTTGACCGCTCGACCCTAATCTAGAAAAGTAAGTTATTATATTTGATTTTATCCGATCCGAAAATACTTAATCTAAATCTGACCCACCTCGAAAATATAATAAATATATAACTAAAAATGTACCTGATCGGGTCAGGATTTTTCCCCTAAACTCGAACCCAATTCCTTTGATTTTTTTTTATTTTAACATTCGCCCCACCTTAAAACTCGAAATTTTCACCAAAATACCCGATCACGTTGGATCAAGGTTTTTTGTCCTCTATATAGGTTTTATAGTTCATATAGTTTTTTTTTATAACTATCGGTATTTGACTTATAGGTCGGATAATTTAGATTTAGTTAAAAATTAATTATGGGTGTGACCCTTCAAATTTAGTTTTTTTTTCATTTCGTAATACTAAAAATCGAACTCTTGACCTTACTTAAACGATTTAACATCTTATCCTCTAAACTAATTAATAATTAATTAATTAATTAAAAAATTTTAACCGAATTGAGTTGAATTAGTTGTTGTTACTAACTATTTAATTCTATGTTTATAGTTATTGATTTTAATATGAAGTTATTGTCATAGTTGAAGAGATATAATTCCAAAAACCAAGTAATTTCATTGTTTTAGTTTTACTAAAATTTGATTTATAAATAAAGTGTCCACTATCTTTATATATGTTTTATTTTTATTTTTAAAAAAATTAAAACAAAGAGTTTTATTTACAAGTTACATGAAGAGAAACTATATCCATATATCCCATCCAAAACAATAATGTTGACACTTTGAAATATGAAAAGCATTGACCGAGAAAAGTAATGTTGAAAATGAAATGATGGGGATGAAAAAGAAAATAAAAAAAAAAGTAAAATAAATAAATAAATATCCCTTGAACATTGGATATTGGCATGAAACTCTTTCACACACTTAAAAAACTTTACAATTGGACAATAATTAAGCATTTGACAATGGAGTACAAATCCATTTGTCCAACTTTTTTTTCTAAAAACTTCAATTATGATCTTGGTTTAAGGTATCTTTAGTTAAATTAATTTTATAGAGGGATATGATCTGTTTATACTGTATGAAATATTTAAGTTTTATATTTTTTGGACTGTAAAATGAGGTAAATAAATGGTTGAGATTAATATTTATTTATATTCTTTCAACGGTATATAAAATATAAAACTAAATGAATTTTACTTAGGATCTTAACCTATATAATCATTGTTATTATATAGAGGTGATATCAAGTTACATAGTACAAGTCTCTTTAAGTTTTACACGTTTTCTAGACCGTTAGATAAAAGGCATGACTCACATTAACAGTTGGTTATGCGAAAATTATCACTCTAAAAAACGTAAAGAATTAATTTGAATCATCTATTTTAGTCATTTAACGATCCAAAATATATATAACACTTAAAAAAAATTTACACTATATAATATGATCGTGTCTCTATTATATATTGCGTGTTAACTACATAGTCCTAATAATTGACCTGTACCAACTTTACTATTAAAAAAATATGCTAAAATAAAAATACTATGCAAAAATGTATATTTAATTTAATAATTTATGTTTGGTGCACATTTCTATTTCACTTTATGGTTTAAAAGGAAAAGCTAAAGAAAGCACATAATGACATGAATCATGTGGATAAGTTTAGTTATACTTTCAGAAATAGAGTTAGGGTATGCTTATAAGTTGTCCAACCTGAGTTCTAATAGTATTATATATGGAGTTAGGGTAATTTTGCCATTTTAGTCCTTTTGAAATCTTATCAATTCAATTTAATCTATACTAACTTTTTAATAATAGAAAATGCATTTTCGCCATACTTAAGAATTTATTTCAATTCAAAACAACAAAATGATATATTTTTTGGGGGTGGGTGGGGAGTAAAAATAAAAGGTTGGAAATCTACTTAGCAAAAAAAAGTCGATAAAGGATAAATATAATGGGATAAAGGAGTAACATTTAAAAGTTTGCGGACTGAAAAGATCATTTCAACATAATTTAAGGAGTATTATTATATTTTACCATTTTTTAGAATCAGCTACAATGATTATTGTAATATTTGTTCTAAAATATACTTTCAATTATTGAACATTAATCGTTCAATCACTATACTAATATAACTGGTGCTCGAACTTGTAATCTCTAAAAATAATAAACCTTTTTATTTTATTTAGGGTTTGAAAGTGGGGAACTTTCTATGAGCACTCATTGTAGCAATCCTTCTTTGTTTCTTAGCCATATCTAAGTATCTAACTGGAAAGGGGAATACTTGAAATACGAGCAACCCGGTAGCCGTACTGACAGACCACTCAGCAGACCCGACCGAATATGCGAAAATGGACCCCACCTGACTTAGGTCGGGTCCACCTTTTGAGATCAAAATCAAATTCATGGGCGGGACGGGCCAACCCGCTTTACTTCTCTGCTGGCATCGTAAGCCTGACGTTGGTTCTTGCATCATCAGCAACAAACCATTGCTAGTTGGCAGTCGCTATACCTGACCCGAATCCGACCCAAACTTAGTTTTAATTAATAATTCTATGTAATTAGGGGAAGGGACTACAAATTTGACTTGAACCAGGCCTGGTCCTGGTCCTGGGTCTCGGTCTGGGTTTATTGCTTTTGTCACGTCCGTAGAGTTTCACTACTCGGGGCGTGCGGCCTTAGACGCGTTTTTCTCAGTAAACCGCCTAAGTAAGCCTAAACCGTTCAAAGCCTGAATGCTAAGAACCTTGCGGAAACCAAAGAACAATTGAAAGGAAGAGAAATGGCAAAGGCTAGAGAGTGTTTGAGTGAATACTCTTGTATTTCTCAATGAAGAAGTGAGTGACAAATGAGGTGGGCAAGGCCTCTATTTATACTTGAAGCCCTGTACATCCAACGGTTGTAAATGATTTACATCAAGGGTCCAGATTCAATCCTATCCTATCCAAAAGTACAATTCCTAGAATATTCCTATTTGAGTAAGGAAAGTATTTCCCATGTTCACATGGTGTGTTCACATGGGTGGATGGATAAGCCTTCTTTACCAAGTGTTGGGCCATTCCAGATTTGGGCTCCAATGGGTGGTTGGGTTGGTGCTGAGATGCCCAGAATGCTTTGGAGTGCTTTTGTGGCAACCTGATTGGTGCTTGTCTCGGGCCCTTTGGTGCGGTCCGTGACATTCTCCCCCACTGGATCTAGTGACGCCCTCGTCACTCGACTAGAATGGTACTGCTCCACTTGGTTCTTGAATTGCCACAGTGCCTCGGCATGTTCCCAACTACCTTCAGTGTCGGGAAGTCCTTTCCAAAGAACAAAGTACTCGTGCCTCGGTCTATGGCCTGGTCTACGAATGACCCTCTCTGCTTGGATTTCTCGTACCTCATTGTCGTAGGAGACCTTCACTCCAACTGGCGCTCGGTGTGACTTGCCTCGATCCGGATCTAGCTCATCTTGATAGTAAGGTTTTAGTAAACTTACGTGGAACACGGGATGAGCTCGAATGGTTGGAGGCAACTCGATCCTGTAGGCCATGGTGCCTACTCGTTTCACGACTTTGAAAGGACCTTCGTATCTTCGCACAAGCCCTTTGTGTACGGTTGGATTGCGCAAGATCCCGGTCAATTTGGCAAGGACTAAATCACCAACCTGGAAATTCACGTCCCTCCGCTTTGTATCCGCCCACTTCTTGGTCCGTTTCCCCGCCTTGTGTAAACAAGCTCGGGCTAAGTCGTGATGTTCTTGCCACTCCTTGGCAAACTTGTGTGCTGCTGGATTAGGCCCCTGATACTTGGAAACAATCGTGCTGGGTGTAACCGGTTGTTGTCCATTCACGATCTCAAAAGGAGTTTGGTTTGTCGCCTCACTCCGTTGCAAGTTGTAAGAAAACTGGGCCACATCTAATAGCTTCGGCCAGTCGTGTTGGGTGGCACTTACATAGTGCCTCAAATAGATCTCCAGTAAAGCATTCACTCGCTCGGTTTGCCCGTCGGTCTGTGGGTGGACGCTTGTAGAAAAGTTCAAACTTGATCCCAAAAGCTTGAACAACTCCGTCCAAAACCTCCCTGTGAACCGTGTGTCCCGGTCACTAATGATCGTCTTTGGCACTCCAAAGTACTTCACCACGTGTTTTAGGAAAAGACGAGCCGCTTCATCGGCTGGACACACCTTGGATGCTGGAATAAAGACAGCATACTTTGAAAATCTGTCAACAACTACCATGATGTTTGACAGTCCATTAACATTGGGCAAACCGACAATAAGATCCATGGAAACACTCTTCCATGGTCTCTCGGGAATGGGCAAAGGTTGCAACAATCCCGCAGGCTTCTTCATCTCGATTTTGTCCTGTTGGCATACAAGACAAGTCCGCACATAGGCTTCAACATCTTCGCCCATGCGTGGCCAGTAGTAGTGCTCGCCGATAAGTGCCATCGTCCGGGTCATTCCTGGATGGCCAGCCCACTTGGAGTCATGACACTCCTTCATGATCTCCTTGCGTAAGTCCCCAAAATGTGGCACATAGAGACGGTGTCCTCGGGCATAAAGCAAATCTTCCTCGAGCCAAAATCTTCTAGTTTTTCCCTCGTTAACATAACTGATCAGCATTTTGGCTGTTGGATCATGGGACAGCCCCTCCTTGATGCGCTCAAGCAATTGTCCCTTCGGTAGGCTTACGGTCTCAATGTTGTACCTCCGGCTTAATGCATCAGCAACTGTGTTTATTTTCCCGGGCTTGTACTCCAATGAGAAGTCAAATTCTGCAAGAAATTCTTGCCATCGGGCCTGTTTTGGAGACAACTTGCTTTGAGTTTGAAAGTAACTATTTGCCACATTATCTGTATAAACCACAAACTTTGACCCAAGTATGTGGTGTCGCCATGTACGCAAACAATACACTACTGCTGTCATTTCTTTCTCATGGACCGTGTACCTCTGCTCGGTCTCATTGAGTTTCCGGCTTTCATATGCAACCGGATGTCCTTCTTGCATGAGGACTCCACCAATGGCTACATCGGACGCATCGGTGTAGATCTCGAAAGGCTTGGTGTGGTCTGGCAACACCAATACTGGCTCACTTGCCATAGCCTTCTTAAGTCCTTCAAAGGCTTCTTGACACTTAGTACTCCAATCCCACGCCTTATCCTTCTTTAGTAACTCGGTCAAGGGTGCGGCAATTTTGGAATAGCCTTTGACAAATTTACGGTAGAAGTTGGCTAGCCCCAAGAAGGATCTCAACTCCGTCACCTTGGTTGGCGGCTCCCAATCTTCAATAACCCGTATCTTAGCCCCATCCATCTTGATCTTGCCACCTCCGACTATGTGGCCTAGGAAAGGGACCTCCATTTGGGCAAACGAGCACTTTTCCTCCTTGACATAGAGCTCGTTCTCTCGCAAGACCTTGAACACTTGTCTTAAGTGCTCCACATGCTCCCCAAGGCTCTTGCTATAGATGACAATGTCATCCAGGTAAACTACAACGAACCGATCCAGGAAGGGTTGTAGTACCTTGTTCATCAAAGTGCAGAAGGTGGTGGGAGCGTTCGTGAGGCCGAATGGCATCACTAATAATTCATATGATCCATAGCGTGTTACACAAGCTGTCTTTGGCTCATCTCCTTCTGCAATCCTTACTTGCCAATATCCGGACCGCAAGTCTAACTTGGTGAACCACTTTGCACCACCAAGTTGGTCGAACAAGTCTGCTATCAGTGGGATCGGGTACTTGTTCTTCACAGTGAGCTTGTTTAAAGCCCTGTAGTCGATGCACATTCGAAGACTCCCATCATGTTTCTTTTGAAATAACACCGGCGCTCCATATGGTGCCTTAGACGGTCGGATATAGCCTACGTCGAGGAGTTCCTTCAATTGTCTGCGCAACTCCTTTAACTCGGACGGAGCCATTCGATAAGGGGCTCGGGCAGGTGGCTCCGCATTTGGCACAAGATCAATCTTGTGGTCGACCTCCCTCTTTGGTGGGAGAATTTTAGGCAGCTCGGTAGGCATCACATCCCGGAATTCTGCCAACACTTGTTTCACCTCAGCTGGAACTCCTTCGGCCGTGATTGGTTCATCATGGACTAATGTCGCTAGATAAGCTGGTCGCACCTTGTGTACTCCTTTGCTGAATTGGATTGCTGACAACATCTTGGCCCCAATTCCAGCTTCTCGATTCACCGGAACAAGGCATGGATGACTTGGGTCAAGAATTAGCAAAGAATTTGCAAATGGTACCGGGAACGCTTTGATTCGGTCAAGGAAACTGAGCCCAATCACAAAATCAAAGTCATCGAGGGGGATTACTTTGATCGTCTCCTTACCGATCCAACCACCAATCTCAAGCTTCACTCCTTTTGCTACCCCTGCAATCGGAGTCTGTTCGGAATTCACAGTCTTGATGAATCCACTTGCCTTTTCCACATGAAGGCCAAGTTTCTTGACAATTTGTTCGGACACGAACAACTCTGAGGCACCAGTATCTATGAGTGCACTCAACTTTTGTCCAGCAATGGAAACATCTACATACATAAGTCCCTTCTCCTTGGAATCTTTCTTGAATTCCATGGAACTGATGATGGAGTTGAGCTTGACAACCTCTTCTCCTTCTCCAGTCTTCTCTTGGATGGCAGCAACCTTCTCATTTCGTGGTTGTGGGCAATTTCTGGCTAAATGCTTACCACCACAGTTGTAGCACTTAAACTCACCCCTTTCATTTTGGTTCCGAAATTGTTTATCTCCGGCTTTGTTCTGTGGCTTTCCGGAACCATTCTTGGTGGACTTATCTTTGTCTCCCCCACTGTTGCCCTTATGCTTTGGCTTGGAAGAATCCTTCTTTTCGAATTCTGCAATGGATTCTGCAGCGGCCATCGCTTCCGAAAGATCCTGCACACCCATCCTCTTCAGCTCCATTCTTGCCCATCGTTGAAGGCCAGATTTGAAGAGATACAGTCCCTCTGATTTACTCAAGTCTTTGATCAGCAACTTGAGCTCCGAAAATCTCTTGACATACTCCCGAATTGAGCCTTCATGCTTCAATTGGTAAAGTCTGTCTCGAGCCTCCTCATCAGCATTCTTGGGATAGAAATGCTTCTTGAGTTCCGACTGGAAGTCTTTCCATGTCTTGACTGGAATGTCTCCATCACTTGACTCAGCACATTTGGTTCGCCACCATAGCAAGGCGGCATCAACCAAATAGATTGAAGCCGTATTAACTTTAGTAGCTTTATCCTCGATGCTCATCAAACGAAAGTACTGCTCCAACCCCCAAATGAAGTTGTCCACTTCTTGAGCAGTTCTCGCCCCCTTATACTCCTTGGGTTTCGGCGCATCGATCCTGGGCTTCGGCGTAGTTGCTTCAGCCATCATGCCACCCAGCATGGCATTCTTATAGAGGAGCAGCTCGGTACTGAGCTTCTTGATCTCCCCCATCAATTCCTTCTTCAATGCATCCATTGCATCCTGAAGGATCTTCTCTTTCTCAGTCAGTTTTCCATCGACAACGGACTGAACTTGTTCCGAGATTTCGTCCTTTTGGGACTCCATCTTCTCAAGGCGCACTTCGGCCTCGTCTTGGGTCTCCTGGAACTTGCCCAACGCATCCTCCAGTCTCGCGACCCTCTTGTCCAAGGTAGCAATGATATCCCTGGAACTTTCCCGCTTCTTCCCCGCAGCTCCTGCACGAGTCTCTCGGTCAGTTGTTGGGACCTCGCTAACACTTTGTGGAGCCATTTCGATCGAACAAACTCGCTCTGATACCACTTGTCACGTCCGTAGAGTTTTACTACTCGGGGCGTGCGACCTTAGACGCGTTTTTCTCAGTAAACCGCCTAAGTAAGCCTAAACCGTTCAAAGCCTGAATGCTAAGAACCTTGCGGAAACCAAAGAACAATTGAAAGGAAGAGAAATGGCAAAGGCTAGAGAGTGTTTGAGTGAATACTCTTGTATTTCTCAATGAAGAAGTGAGTGACAAATGAGGTGGGCAAGGCCTCTATTTATACTTGAAGCCCTGTACATCCAACGGTTGTAAATGATTTACATCAAGGGTCCAGATTCAATCCTATCCTATCCAAAAGTACAATTCCTAGAATATTCCTATTTGAGTAAGGAAAGTATTTCCCATGTTCACATGGTGTGTTCACATGGGTGGATGGATAAGCCTTCTTTACCAAGTGTTGGGCCATTCCAGATTTGGGCTCCAATGGGTGGTTGGGTTGGTGCTGAGATGCCCAGAATGCTTTGGAGTGCTTTTGTGGCAACCTGATTGGTGCTTGTCTCGGGCCCTTTGGTGCGGTCCGTGACACTTTCATCCATGGTATAACAAAAATACATCTAAAATCTATATGAAAATAAAATATGACCATGAAGTTATGAAAACAAAAATCAAAACCTTATTGTTATTATGACATTTATCATTTATAAAAATTCAATAAATAATAATTTTTTTTATTTAAGTATTGATATAAGAGAGGAGATCAACAAAATTAATATTACATATTTATTTCATTAATAATTCTAGAAACAACGTCAAACTTTAAAAATATAAGATTTAATAATATTAGACATTATTTTTTATTATCAAAGATGTACATCGTAACGATCACATCAAACTACCCCAAATAGATGGAAAATATATTATATTAAGTAAATTAAAATTTAAATAAGGGCCGAAATATAAAGGAAATAAAATGCGAAAAATAAAAAGTATAAATTTAAAAAATAAAACAAAAGAATTAAATAACTAAATATAAAAAAGGGTTATATATTTTACTGAGGAAATTTTACATATCATAATGCATTAGCTTTTTATTATTTCAAAGTAAAAATAAAAAAAATCCTAAAAAGAAAATTTATTTTTTATAATGCCTTATGTATATCGTTGTTGTTACTATATTCAATCTATACGTAAAAAATGCTTACTTATTTCACGAATCGATTTTTTGACTTAATGTCACTTTTTTTTTTAATTATCATTTAATTCGGGTTAAAATTTAATGACTATAATTTAATCACGACCCGAAAAATAATGGATCGAGTACCTAATCCGGACTAAAATAATTTTCGGGTAAATACCCTATTATTTATAATCGGGTAATTATATAGTCAGGTCGTATATTTTTGAACACCTTACTAATAACACCTTTTCATTTGTGAATGCACATGAAGAGAAGATTGAACCGTACTCACTTTAAACTTTTTAAAATTTATACATTTATTTTTAATTTTTAAACTACTATGATTTCTACCTATTTTAAATTTTTTAAGATTTTATGATTTATATTTACCCTTAAAAAATATTTTGATTTGCCTTTTTTCTCAAAAATATCGTAACTATTTCTGTATCAGCCGTCCTTACTCTGTTGTGAATTATTCATCAAAAATAACTAATAAATTTTAAAAATGTCATGAATTATTCATCAAGTCTAAAGGTCAATACACAATCCATCGTAATTCCAGTTGTGATGTTAAGAATTCATCATTATAAACCAAAACCCAGAATCAGCAATTCAATTAAAAACCTATTTAACCAGTTGAATGCCTCATAGGAGCAAGAAGCTTCAAATTTCAAACAGGGAAAACCCAAGTTTCAAAGCTTACTCTGTTGGGATGCGTTGAGACTATCTTTAGTTGTGGCCATCCATTGTTTACCTAAAGCAATTACCTCACCGTTTCGTTTTCTTCTAATCTCCACCACCACTAGTGAAAGCTTCCCATTCTCCGCCACAACATTTGCCTCTATCTCCACTTCTTCCTGCACCAGTCAAACTCACCCAATCTTTAAAACTAAAACCCAGAAATTTAAACAAAAGGAATCAGTTTAAGAAGTTAAGATTTCATCATATAAGTACACTTAACTTGAATCTTGGCCGTTGAATGAAATGAAATGCTGAAATCAAGGGAAACTTTGACATGGTCGGCGACGGAGTAAATAGCGGCAGCTCCAACGTCGTCGATAAGCGTAGCTATCGCTCCAACATGCCAATTCCCATCTGAATCCTGCGTATAAATTAGGAATATGAACTCGTTTTGAGATCGTGTTGAAAACAGATGAAAAGAGAGCAACGTGTGATTGAAAGGAGATTCGGATTTTGTTTACCGATGAACGACTGGGAACGATGAAATTGCAGAGTATGGAACCGATTTGGGCGTTGACGATCTGCAGTCCTTCAAGGACGAACGCTTCCAGCTCGTGGCTTATGGTTCCTTTTGAGAGACCTTTCAACCATTTCTGGGATTTTTGTAGGCTGCCATTTCCCTCCATTCCTAGACTCTCTGCAGAGGTTACATAGTACAAGACATGGTGATTTTTCTGCTGGAATATCGTGGGCGGCCTGATTTTATTATTTAACTCTATCTTTCATGTGGCATTTTTAGTTAAATAATGGGTATTTGATTGCTAATTAATTAAGGTATAAAGATAATTTTTATCTTTAACGTTTATAATTTTTGTCATTTTGGTCTTTATTTTTTTTTTTATAAATTTAGTCATCTATGTCTTTTTAACAAATAACTCATTTTTTAACTACTATGATAATTCAACCGTTAAAAATTTAATAATGATGACATGTCATATATATGTAATAATATATTTTAAATGACTTAACATCTAGTATATCAAATACATACACGCGAAATATAATTTTATTCCAATCTAAAAATATAAAACAATTAAAATTCAAATAAAATATTAAAAAATATTTTTTTATTCATTAAAAATTAATTAAATCTAAAACAAAAGATTACTAAACATTCTCAACCTATTTTATCTAAAAAGTATGAACATAATTTGAAAAGAAAGGGTTTTATATAGTTTGTTACGGGTGAATCAAAGATAAAAGGATTTTGATAATAATCGATTGGATTTTTATTGTTTTAGTTTAGAATTTAGGTATTTTAGTTTTAATCTAAATCGGAGTTTTACGGTTTTATAAAGATATTTTAGTTTAGTTAGGGTTGAGAATATTTAGTAATTTTTATTTTGGATTTAATTAATTTTTAATATTTTATTTAAATTTTAATTATTTTATATTTTATACTGAAATAAAATTATATTCTATATATATTCATATATTTAATAGGTTAGATTCTATGTCATTTAAAATATATTATCACATATATATATATGACATGTTATCATTATTAAATTTTTAACGGTTCAGTTATCATGGTAGTTAAAAAATGAGTTATTTATTAAAAAGACATAGGTCAAGGACAAAATTTATCCCTAAAAAAGAATAGGAACCAAAATGACAAAAATTATAAACGTTAAGGGTGAAAATTATCTTTATTCCATTAATTAATTTAAATTAAATTTTATAAAAAGTACTAATATAAAAATTTAATGATGTTTTTTTAGACCAAATGATTATTTATGTTTTTATTTGACAATTAAGGTAATTTAATGAAGTATATATATGTTTCCATCACTAGTTATATAATTTATATCTACTAGTAATTCTATGGGTAACAACTCTCCTGCCACAAACAAGGCCACCTCCTTCTCCTTGTGATTCCATTACGTATATGACCCGCGAATCTGCATCCCCGGGCGTAATGGTTGTACTAGTTTGTGCCTTGTTTTTCAAGTCCATCGGAGCAGGGGGTATTGGGCCATGTTCTATGCCGTTTGGTGCGGATCAGTTGAGCAAAAAGAAGCTCGAGAGCTACTTTGGCTGGTATTATGCCGCTGCATCCCTCGGTAGCCGGCTTAGAGCTTAAATTTATCGAGCTTAAAATCAAAATGAAAAAAAAAATTGAGCTTGAACTCGAAAAAGTTCAAAATAAAACCTAATATACTAACCCTTATCCTCCCAAATCGTTAATTTAACCTAATTCTAAATCTTAATCTAAAATTCTAAACTCTAAACCATAAATTCACTCAAAACCTCAAAATTAAACACTAATTAACCAATACTTATATTATATTTTCGAATAACTTATGAGTTTTCAAGTTGAATATAGTATCTGGTCTCGACTTATTAAAACCTCAAATCAAACTCGAGCTTGAATTAAGTCCAATCAAATTAAACTTTAATCAAATCAAATTCAAATAACTCGTGATAAACCTCATCTCTTTCAAGACTTTATCAAAATAAACCAGAACCCTGAAACAATTACATGCTTTAAATTATGTTTTCCGGAAAAGGAATCCATGGACCATATCCATGCCCGAATTACACTTCTTCCCATTGTTTTAAACTATAACAATCCGAAAAACAATCGGTACACATTATTTATGTAAAGAAACGTAAATCCAAACACATGGAGTAATAAATATTATGCCCGTTTCTCAAAGCTTACTGGCTGTGGCTACGGTGAAATTGTTGAAAGCCATCCACATTTTTCCTGCAGCAATCAATTCGCCATTTCCTTTCATTCGAGCCTCCATCATCACCTGCACAACCTTGCCGTGATTTCCCACAACCTTCGCCTCCACCACAACCTCATCCTGCACAATACAATCAATCTCTCGTATCCAATACCAATCGAACGAAGACAAGATAACCGAATTAACTGACTTGAATCTTAGCCATGGAGTAATACGAGATGCTAAAATCAACTGATTTAACAACATGATGGAAAGCTGAATAAACAGCAACCGCTCCCACCCACGGCGTCCATCAAGGACGCAATAGCTCCTCCATGCCAATTCCCGTTAACATCCTTTAAAAAATGAAAACAGGGTATTAAAATGAGAAGAAAACACACAAGAAAAAAAGCTACCGTAGTTGGAGTCGGGATTATTTTTACGGCGGCGAGACTGGGTACGGCGAACTCGGATCGTAGACATCCTTTTCTAGCATGGGTAACGCGCAGTCCTTGTAGAGCTCTGGTTTCCAGTTCTTGGCCGATGGTTCCGTCGACGAGATCCTGAAACCATCCAATGAGTTGCTTCAGGATATCATCGTCTTCGATTTCTTCCATGGTTTCTCTCTGTTTCTGTTGCATTTTGTTTTTCTTTGATAAAGTGTGGTGGAGTGTTCAACGAATTTAACATTCTTTTCTTTGATCTCTTATCTGTGAAGACTCAAGACCAAGACCTTTTGGCCATGGAGTCCATTGTTGAAGCGGAGACCGATGACTTTTCTGGCTACTTCTGTTCAATCTAGAAGAACATAATCAGATTGTTCTCGTTTTCAACCTACTTTCCCTCTTCATGATATACATTTATAAGAATAATTTAAAAAAAAATTAAAATATTTAAAAATTTGAAAATTAATTTAAAATGAAGACTATAATTTAGCGATGTAGGATACAAACATAATTAATTTTTTATGTATAGAGTAAATTATATAAATGACTCGGCTGATAATGTAATGATATTATCAGTATAACATGGCTGATTCATGATTAAAAAATGATGGATAAAATAGTTTTTTGTTCCATTTTATATTCGATGTACCCCTATGTTTTATTGTCTTTGGTCAAGCTTTCTCTTGTTTGCATGTGGTTTCACTTCCAAGTGTAAAAGTTTATATAAACCTTTACATACCTTAGAATCATAAACACATCTTTAAATTGGATATCTTATAGGAAAAGGTTGATCGAATCTCTTGTTAGGAAATTTTCTTGTATACACTATTTTGCAATGTGTTCATGTTGGGCATAAGGTGGCCCCCATGATGGATTTCTTTTCATCCCTTACACATTTTGTATGAGTATGTTTTCTGTAAAATGCTGGTTTATATGCATTAATAATGTGTCTTAGCAGTGGTTAGAGTTCTTTTTTATGCAAATCATTTGATATGATGGGGGCTACTACAATTCTATTTGATTTTTATTTACAGCTAAACTATATTTGAAAAGTTGGTAACAGGGATTGTTGGTTGGCTCAGTTCTCAATTGAATTAACTTAATGATGTAAATACTTAATATTGCATTTTAATGAGAATACATATGTGTATGTTACTCTATCATGTTATCTCTACTGCTACTGCTACTGCTACTGCTTCTGCTTCACATGATGTACATTCCAATTGTTGGAACCTATATCATGCCATAACTATTATGACATTGTCGTTTGTAGCATGTTTGGTTTTTAAGCCTCATTGGGTGAGGCACAAGGATTCCACACTTTGGTTCAATGATTGCTATTCCTCGGAATAGTCCAAAAAGGTTCCCAAAATACCCTTGCAACCACCAACCTTTTTCGTTCATTTTTCCCTTAATATAAAAGTCAATCACTTTTTAGTTTCTACCAGAATGTCCTTTTTCCTTTTATTGTTTGAGATTAATTATCTAGCAGTTAAATACGAGCAATTATTAATTAAAATAAGATGTTTAGAAATATACCCTAGTACTGTTTCTGCCCTAATAACAATGAGAAAAGATTGTAAATTAACAGCTGAAAGCTTGGAACAGAGAAAATCCAATGAAGCAGAAATGGAGTCTTTGCGAGAGGAATATCATCAAAGGGTTTCAACTCTTGAAAGGAAGGTACGTTCCAAGCATTCCTCATCATTTTTTTCCTTGATTTCTAATATACATACATACAATATATATTCTTCCACTTGTTTTCACAAAAAAATCTTCCACTTCTTTAGTGAGTGGACAGTATACAAATATAATGTATTTCAAAGTTGTCCCTTGGTGTATGTTTTTCCAGGTTTATGCCTTGACTAAAGAAAGGGATACTCTTCGAAGAGAGCAGAATAAAAAAAGTGATGCTGCTGCTCTTTTAAAGGAAAAAGATGAAATAATTAATCAAGTCATGGCTGAAGGTGATATCTACAAACTGCTATATACATTTGATGTGCTATAACATTTTTTTATCTTATTCAAAAACATATTGTATTCCACTATTAGGTATCTTGGAACTTGTATGATAGTCCTCACGTGATTTCTTTGTAATGTTGTTCCTGTAAAAAGAGCCTAACTGTAATGGAAAATATATGGAGTATGGACACACTTCATTATCAAGAAATAACTTAACAGGTTTATCTGCAATACTTTTAAGAGGAGGATTGGGTAGGCGGGGGATAGGTTGTAAATATAAAGAAGTCCCTCAATTGGAGTGGTTAAAGTTCTCTGAATGTATCATCAATCCCTTGCCCACCTAACCCTTACTTTGGGATACTATAACGGAGGCTCATCTCATATAATCTATTTCTGTGTCTGATTGAGATTTTAGTTGGCTAGATGATTCTCGAGCAAACCTGATCCCTTGTTGTCTATGAGTTCTTATTGCTAGATATTTGTCTCTCCTCTCAGGTGAAGAGCTTTCAAAGAAGCAGGCTGCTCAAGAGGCTCAGATCAGGAAATTAAGAGCTCAGGTGTGGTGATATGTTCAGTTGTTTGAGTTTTCTAAATTTCTGGTAAATAATCTCTTCTTTCTCTTCGCTTTCTTACTATTCTTTTTCCTTGCATTTTTATTACTCTAGATTAGAGAGCTCGAAGAGGAGAAGAAAGGCCTGACTACAAAGCTCCAGGCAAGTGCTTGTCATAGAACTGGAACATAGTTTACTGATTACTTTTTCTCCTTTTATGTCTAGAATTCAAGATGATATGAGCTGTAATATGAGACTTTATGTTGTATTCAATCTTTTACCTCTCCTAGACAAAACATTGTGTTTCAAATTAATTGGTTTTCCATAGTAATACAAGGATTAAAGCTCAGTATTATTATGTTACATGGATTTACTAAATTGTAAATACTAGTCTGTATAGATCTTTTATATTATATTCTCTTTCCACACTTTTGGATATCTTGTTTCATATTTGAGATTTTAAATTTGGTAGACTGAACTTCATAAAAACTATGGGATGCTATTATTTTGTAGATGTTTTCTTCTGTAAAAATCTCCTTATACTTGGATTGCCATTGGTTGCTGCTTTGTTGTTTTGTTTATCTTCCTATCAAAACTATATGAAATACAAAAGAAAATATAACACTGCTTGTTAATTTTTACTAATTTTCTTTGTTACTTCATTTTGGTCCAAATGATGTGAATGAATTAAAAATATTACCCCTTTCCTTGAGAACTGAGATGAAGATGAAACCCCGCAAGTTCTCTACCTGGGGGATATTTTACTCTATTTAGTATTGTCACTTCTTTAGTTTTTTTTTTTGTGTGTGTGTGTGTGTCAATTCCTTTGATTTGCATGGAAAGAATTGTGTCATTTATTTCAACTTCTTCATAGTCATGCTCCTTACTATGCTTTCAGGTTGAAGAGAACAAGGTAGAGAGCATAAAAAAGGACAAAACAGCTACAGAGAAGTTGCTACAAGAAACAATTGAAAAACACCAAGCAGAACTTGCAGCTCAGAAAGACTTTTATACAAATGCTCTAAATGCTGCGAAGGAGGCTGAAGCACTAGCAGAGGCCCGTGCCAACAATGAAGCTAGATCTGAACTGGAGAGTCGGTTAAGAGAGGCTGAAGAACGTGAAACACTGCTTGTACAGACACTTGAAGAGTTGAGACAAACCTTAAGCAGAAAGGAGCAGCAGGTTTTGTGTTGTATTAATTGAGATTCCAGGTTTTATCATGCTAATTAATGAAAATTGTGATGTTATTGTCATTTTCTAACAATGTAGGCTGTATATCAAGAAGACATGTTTCGCAGGGACATCGAAGATCTTCAAAAACGTTATCAGGTGCACTGAGTTTGTATTGGCCTATATAGATATTAAATCTTTCCTTGGTACCTTTACTTTCAAGAATTTGTTTCTAGTAGTTCACAGCTCGAATTTTGCTTTCTAGGCAAGTGAACGCCGGTGTGAGGAGTTGATTGCACAAGTGCCTGAGTCTACAAGACCTCTTTTAAGGCAGATTGAAGCCATGCAGGTGAAATTTGTGGTTCCAATGCAATCTTAACAGTCTTCAAGAACTATTGCCCTTCACATATTTGTGTAGATATTGATTGTTGCTCTATTCCTAAAAGGAAACAACTGCCAGAAGAGCAGAAGCTTGGGCTGCTGTGGAGAGATCTCTAAACTCTCGTCTCCAGGTGTGTCAATGTGTACAATGTTATTGCATGTTATGACATCTCATGTGAAGCTAATTGAGAGTCCTATTCTCATAATTACCTATTCTATTGAATTTACAGGAAGCAGAGGCAAAAGCTGCAGCTGCTGAAGAGAGAGAGCGATCTGTGAATGAACGCCTATCTCAAACCTTGTCACGAATTAATGTTCTTGAAGCTCAGGTTCTTCATCTGTGACTAATATTTGTTTTATTTTTGGAAGCATTTCTAGATATTAGCTCTTAACCTTTGTTTTTCTTTGGTCAGATTTCTTGTCTCAGAGCGGAACAAACACAGGTAAGCAGGTCCCTTGAGAAAGAGAGGCAGAGAGCTGCTGAGAATAGGCAAGAATACCTTGCAGCAAAGGAGGAAGCTGATACTCAAGAAGGTCGGGCAAACCAGCTGGAGGAAGAAATTAGGGAACTAAGACGGAAACATAAGCAAGAGTTACAAGATGCTCTTGTGCACCGGGAACGTCTGCAGCAGGTTTTGCTTTTGGAAATGCTTTTTTTTTTTTTTTAAACTTGGACAATGAAAAAGAAGACCATTTTGTATTCTTCACATGATATAGATGATAAAAGTTGCATATAGAGTTTAGTATTTGGAAAATTCTATCAAATTATTTTCTGAAGTTAGACGACACATTCCTTTCAGAGTTTCCTACATCTATATGAAGCATTTTAACTGAGCTGTTAGTATTTAGATCTGGTCTAATGGTTCCATTTACTGAAGGAATCTTTTCATTTGTCACAGGAAGTAGAAAGGGAGAAAGCTGCTCGGTTAGACTTGGAAAAGACGGTACGTATGCATTCTACGGCTGTATCTGAGCAAGCTCCGATAGCAAGGCGTAATTCCATTTCAGAGAATGGTATGGTGCTTTGTATTACGATGTAGATGATCTTATGCTGCTCTTTACTTACTATGCAAATCTGGTACAGGAAGCTTGTCCCGGAGACTCTCTACTGCTAGCAGCCTAGGAAGTATGGAGGAAAGCTATTTTCTGCAAGCATCTTTGGACTCAACTGATGGTGTATTTGAAAAGAGACATATTGGAGAGGCAACCTTAAGTACACTCTACATGAAAAGCATGACACCCAGTGCGTTTGAATCAGCTCTTCGTCAGAAGGAGGGTGAACTTGCTTCCTACATGTCTCGATTGGTATGCAACTATGAATTATTATTCTTTGAGCTCCTGAATTCAAACATGACATTGAGTCCTTGAATACATGTATACACTGTGCTGAGTACCCAATATTTCCTTTTTTCAAGTTGTGGATCGTATCTGTACTGTTTAATAGCTTATATCAACTAGCTTTATTCGGTGTTTACTTCAGGCTTCCATGGAATCCATCCGTGACTCTTTAGCCGAGGAACTAGTCAAAATGACTGCTCAGGTGAGTTTTCCACCTGCTACCTAGTTAAATAGGAGTTAGGTTTTGTACTCCGTTCTTCTCAAATCATTCCCTTTTAACCTTTATCTACATTATCTGCAGTGTGAAAAGTTGAAGGCAGAAGCCGCCACTGTGCCAGGAATCCGGGCAGAGCTAGAAGCCTTGAGGCGGAGACACACTGCTGCACTGGAGCTAATGGGTGAACGCGATGAAGAGGTACATGCCTTTCTAATCTTGGATTCTCACATTTTCTGGCTAACTAATTTTTGTATTCAAGGATATGATGAAAGCTTATATACATGGCCATGTAGATCTATGGTATCACTCTATCACATAAGCAGAGACTATGAGTGTTTCGAATATATTCTATCCCCGTGTTAATGTATTTCCGACTCATTGTGGTCTCCCCATAGGAAAATGAGAGTATCATATGACATATTGTCTTAATCCATCATGTTCTTACATTTAAGTGGTTTCAATTTCCCAGCTGGAGGAACTCCGAGCTGACATTGTAGACTTGAAGGAAATGTACAGAGAACAAGTAAACTTGCTTGTGAATAAGGTATTTTTTTCCCTCAAAACTTTTATCTCAATTTTTATAAAACATTATACTTATTACAATTATAACTTCTTGCCCGTTTTCGACAGATCCAAACGAGTTCTTCGGCGGGTAATTCTTCGTAAGCAATTCTTATTTTTTGTTTGTTTGATCTGGTAATTTCAGAGAAAGGATGTGCATGATATATATACTTTATAGTAACTGTAGTTAAAGGATGTGAAATCTGTTTTTATTCCATTAGCCAACATGAAAATTGATTATATTGCTTATTTTTTTATAATATAAATGTTTTTATAATAAAGAAATATAGTTATATATAAATAGTGTACTAAATATTTAGTTGTGTATGGTTCATATATGAGCATGTAAAAAGAATAAATATAAAACTAATATTAAAGTATTAATGGTACGAGTTTTATTTACTCAGTAAATTCTTAACTATAAAAGTTAGGTTTTCAAAGTCATGAAATAATTAAATGTGTAATGTTTTGATATTTATTATAATTAATAGCTTTTACTTCATTGAGTATAAACGTGTAATTGAAACGCTTGACTTATATTCTTGTATTTTAAAGAGTAGAATGAGAAATAAAATAATTTTGTAGTTGAATAATTTAATTTTTTTCTAGTTGAATTTTACCTATTTTAAATCTTTATACATATTATATATAACTTTTTGTACAATAAAGCAATATTTATATTTTTAATCTAAATATTAAAATTTGAATCTACTAAGTCGATTGAACATCTTCATTTACTTAATAGCGGCTCTTTTGTATAGGGAGTAAATAAGTTAAATTGAGCTTGAATATCGTTTGATTCGAATTTAACATGTTCAAGGTTGAGTTCAACTTAAACTTAAAATGTTTGAGGTTAATCGTAATTCGTAATTCAAAAGTTTATGAGCTTAAAATTATGAAGTCCGAAACTGATACCTAATTTGTTAATCTTTATTCCCAAAAACCTATCGACCATTGTTAATTTAACCATAAATTTCAAACCATGCTCTAAACCCCGGATTAACCAAAAATCTAAAATTAAATCTTAATTAACCAATGTATTAAGTCGTTCGTAAGTTTTTTGAGTTGAATATTGAATAACTCATCTCAGTTCGTTATGAACTTGAACTTGAATAATCGCGATCTATCTTGCTCGACTTATCCATAAACCAACTTTATATATTATAAAGGTTGTAAATATGCGTTGATAACATGTTTTTTATAAGAATCGATTGTTAGTTTAACGAAATCAAACATTATATATATATATATATATTGAATCAGCTACAATCGTTATAATAATATTTGTTTTAAAATATATTTTTAACTATTGGATATTGATTGCTCAATCATTGTGTTGATATTATTGATGCTCGAACTCGTAACTTCTAGAAACAACAATTGTTCTTTTAACTACTAAGGCAAAATATTCGTGCTGAAATGTTATATTTTTAGATAAAAATTTAAAATTCGAATCTTGATATTATAAATGAAAAAATAAATTAAAAATATCACTTCTATTATAAATCTTTATAATAATTAATCGGGATTAATCAACAAAATAACCGATATATGAATTTATAGATAAAAAATTACTTTAGTCGTACTATATATATATATATATATAGCGAGAGAGTTGTATTGCTCCAGTATAACAAAAGAAAGACTAATTCCAAGTAAAGTCAAATAATTATATAAAATAATTAAAAAATCCAAGCACTTACAAATTTGAATTCCACTGAATTGTTAGATTATAAAAACCAATTTATATTAAATATCTATCATTACATTTCCTACTTTTACTAAACTTGATTATGTTAGTGTTTGATTTCGCTTATAATTACTAATTACTCAACAACAACAATAGTAAGAAATATATACAAACCCTTGTTCTTTAGTCATTATCGGATTAGGAGAACAATTCAGTATATATATGGAGTCTCTATCTCTGTACATATCAACCTTCGAGTCTATCTACGTTTAAAAATTGAAGTTACTCGGCATGGCGAGTTTGAAAATCTTGATGTTGCTTCTTTTGATTCAATGGACAGGATTTGCTGAATCTTCTCAGCAGTCGAAGAAGAAGAAGAAGATTGGTGGTTATGGTGACAATGTCTTTAATGTCATCAGCTTTGGAGCCATTGGAGATGGAAATACAGAAGATTCTAAGGTCTGGGTTTTTTTCTATCTATTTTCTTTGTATGTTTTACATATCTGATATGATATAAAGCTATTTGTGTTTGTACGTATAAACTTTAGGGTTTTAAGCAAGCATGGGATATGGCGTGCAATTCCTCAGCTTCCTCCCCAACTGTACTTGTACCTCAAGGAAAGACGTTTCTGCTGCAACCCTTCACTTTGAATGGAAAATTATGCACTTCAAATACCATGACTTTCCAGGTACTGTCAGCTTTGTCTTGGAATTGGATAGTTAGTTTTTTGTGTGTATTATGAGAGATGGTTCTTAATCAGGTTTTGTTGGGTGTTTCAGATTGATGGCAGACTCATAGCCCCAAGCAAAGCTGGTGCATGGCAATGCAGACCAAACTGCGACCATTGGATTAGCTTCAGAAACTGTGATGGTCTGTTGATTCAAGGATCCGGTACCATCAATGGCCAGGGTTCTAACTGGTGGAAACTTTCTTGCAAAAACAAGAACAAGGCCTGTCCAAGTAGGAAACCAACAGTAAGTGTTGGAATGGAAGATCAGGTTTTTTAATATGATAAATTCTGTGGGTTTTTTTTGTTGGAAATCAACCTTGTGTGGGTTTGTTTGTTTTAGGGTTTTGTAATAGCAGACTCCAACAACGTCGAGATTAATGGCATAAGCTTTGAAGACAGTCCACAAATGCACATTGCCTTTGAAAGGTCTACGTTGGTCCATGCTGATAACCTCAGAATCAAAGCCCCCAAGAACAGTCCCAACACAGACGGAATTCATATTCAACACTCAACCAATGTTTCTATACACAACACAAGCATTCAAACAGGTTCATTTATTTCATGTTGATTTCTTTGTTTTATTTCATTAGGTATATGTTATTGATGGTAATATTATTAATTCAGGTGATGACTGTGTATCAATCGGAGATGGGGCAAAGTACATCAACATTAGCAATATCGAATGTGGTCCGGGTCATGGGATTAGGTAAGAAGATTTCATATTTCTTTCGTAATCATCTTTTCTTTGTTCATGAAATTAAACATATACAGATTTTAACTTTTAATTTCTAATATTATTTTTTACGATATGAAGCATCGGAAGCCTTGGAATCAACGGGAAAACAGAAAAAGTTGAATTTGTTCATGTAAGAAATGTTACTTTCCATGGAACAACTAATGGTGTCAGAATAAAAACATGGCAGGTATATATAATTACTTTAATCTCTTTCTCTAAGATATACTAATAATTATTATATAACTAATTAGTATTAATGTTGTGTTTAGGGAGGACATGGACATGCTAGAAACATCACATTTGAACATATAACTTCTCATGCTTCAACTCGTCCTATCGTTATCGATCAATACTATTGTCCTCATAAACATTGTCGGAACCAAGTAAGTGATTAATCTCGGATAAATTTCCGCACTTTTTCATTATTAGATTTTTAGCTAACAATGTGACATATTTACAGACATCAGCCGTTGAGATCAGCCATGTTACATATGAAAATATACAAGGGACATCAAGCAGAAGAGTAGCAGTAGAGCTTTCCTGCAGTGAGTCCACCCCATGCACAAACATCATCATGAAAGACATTACATTGAGAAATAAAGACCGAAACGACAACACTTCATCAAGTTGCCTCAATGCTCAAGGATTCAAAAATGGAAGGGTGGAACCAAATGTACCATGCCTACAAAAACATGACAATCTTTAGGGGTTTTTTCCTTTTAGTTTTAGTATCATGTTTTTTTAGAATATTTTGAAGTTTTTTTTTTTTATTAATTATTACTATTTAGTTTTAGAAGTGAAAGTTATTGTTGAAATATTTGAGAAAACATTTGTTTTTAAAATTATATTTTTTAAAAAATAGAATTGTCATCGATCATTTTAGATTATGTATGATTAAACTCGTAAAAATCAACTTAATAATGATGAATAAGGATGGAGTCAATATTTGAAGTTAGGGAGGGAAAACATAAATTTAATAGTGAAAGTACATTAAAAAATAAACTAATTTTTAAGACAATTTATGTAGGAGTAAAGTAAAAAAATAAAATTTTTCAAGAGTGAGAGGTAATTGTCCCTCCTGACTAAATAAAATCAATTCAATATTTTCAATAAAAATGATTAAGTAGCTATCTAGTACATCAACTTATTATAATCAACATTTGTTTTTTAGTTGGTTGTTTTTGAGGAGGGACTCGATTGTAATTAAAACTTTATTGAGTGACCTAATCAATTTTACTAATAATTAAGTGACCTTCGTTATAATATACCCCTAAATGTTTTGTTTTATATGTGCTGACACGTGGTTTTTCTTACGTTAGGAAGGATACTTCCATTTGCTTCCAAAACGGAATCGTCTTTCATATTTCCTTTGCTTTGTCCTCGCTCAGAAAAAAAGATTCCACTTTTCTTTCCCAAGAGAATATATACATAGTAATGCCAAAAAGGTCGGCAATGCGTACGTTAGAAACAATCATCAGACACCTACCTTCTCGGCCAATGCTCTCATTGCTAATCACAGGTATTTTCTTTGTTCTTCTTCTTGAATCTGAATATGTTTCCTTCTTTCAATGCTGAATCTCTAAACGGTGAGTTCTTTAACATTTCGATCTTTGCTATGTTTCTCAACCATTGATTATGTTCTTGATCCTTCGCAAACGACGCTGTTTCATTGATGCTTTCCAGTTTTCTTGGCCTTCTTGAATCTGAATCTGTCTCCTTCGTCAATGCCGAATCAAAGAATAGTAAGTTCTTTAACACTTGATCTTTCCAAGACGATGCCATTTTCAGCTAAATCCTCCTCTGCTCTGTTTCTCAACCATTGATCCATTTAGTCTCTTCTGTTCTTTTTTCCGTTGCTTGATCCTTCAGAAACGTGGACCTTTTGATTGTTTGGAAATATAGCCGATCAAGATTTAGAGTTAAATGTGCAGAATATGTTTTTAAATTCTAAGCTCCGTAAAAAATTTTTGAACATAATTTTGATCTCTCAATTTAGTCCTTTACTTACATTATTTGAAGATTAAACAACAAAGATGTTGGATGGATTAACTAGATCAATTACTCTTTCAACCAATTTTGCAGAGCAGTGGAACCAAAAATTCTATTTTCTGATTCATTTTTAGAGAGTGTGTTTATAATAACCCGCCGCAATGTCAATGCGGGGACGACACGATGCTTATTCCATGTATAAGCGCGGTACCAGAGACCAGGCTTTAGATGCCTATGACAAAGAGCAAGGTTCAGGTATTCTTCATTTTATATAATAACCTTTTAAAAATGCAAGTTGCATTAAGTTGAAACTTGAAAGCTATGTTATGCATTCTTTTCTCTAGTTGGAACCTGTTCTTCCTGAATATCCTGATTCAAGGCAAAGAATTTCCTGCGGTTGACAGGCTTGTTTTCTCAACTCTTCATTTGTATCAGACTAATGCTTATATCCAACACTCATACCTTAGTTAACGTAATATAAAAGTCATTTTTTAGTTAAACCAATTAAGATGGAGAGCATTTATATGTTTTAAGAAAGAAAAATAAATAAATGAGTGAATGAACTCTTATTAGTTTCAATAATATTAAGTTTGACAGTTTGCTGAATCTTTATATGGGCTTTTCAGAGCGTTTGCTGACTGAGGTGAGCAAAGATATTGGAAACCCTTCTTGGAAGCGTTCACTCCCGCATGTACTCGTGGCAACATTATCTTCCTTCCTCTATGGTTATCATCTTGGGTGTGCTCCTCTTGGGAAATTTTTTCTTTGGTTTTTTCTTGGAATTCTGGTGATAATGTGTTCTTAATGCTTGTTGTTATTAATGCAGAGTAATTAATGGAACAATAGAAAGTATTTCACGTGATCTTGGTTTTCATGGGAATACCATAGCTGAAGGTACTGAAGGCAACAAACTTGTTCTTGTCTTATTTTAGAAATTGTTCTAATGTGTTGTCTTCTGTTAAAATCAAGGTCTCGTTGTAAGTACATGTTTAGGGGGTGCGCTTGTTGGATCGTTGTTTGGTGGTTTGATTGCTGATAGGGTTGGGCGTCGCAGGGCATTCCAGCTATGTGCTTTGCCTATGATAATTGGGGCTTCAACGAGGTAATTGCAATGTTATTTTATCTGCTTCAAGTTCTAGCATTTTAGTTTTTGACTTTATCTCAAATAAGCTATTTCGTTATGCTTAAATGCTTTTATATGATAATGTCTTTGAAGGTTTGTTCAGAAGTTTTCTTTTTTGGATTTTAGCTCATACGAATATTCACAAGGCAAATATTGAGTTCAACTGATAAATTTACCCCGTTAATTTCAGGGTCCCTAGGTCAATTTGTTGAGAGATATCGACTCCCTTCTAGGCTTCTAACTTTCTCACATATTTCTCATAAACAAATTGAGTTATAGAGATTATTTGAGGGGTTCTCTTTGGCATCACGGTTGCCGTCTTTTAAATTGATAATCTTAATAAAGTTTTGCCCTTTAAATCTATAATTCCAAAATTATTCATGCAGTGCAACAGCAAAAAACCTTTGGGGTATGCTTCTAGGGAGGTTATTTGTAGGGACTGGAATGGGTATTGGCCCGCCTGTGGCAGCTCTTTATGTGACAGAGGTATCTAAGAGATGATTAATAGACAAATTTTTCTGTGATTTTCAACATCTTCCCTTTCCTCCCTTTTTTCACATATTAATATGACCCATGCATAGATTTCTCCAGCTTATGTAAGAGGTACATATGGAAGCTTCAATCAAATTGCAGGATGCCTAGGATTGCTGGGTTCTCTATTCATTGGATCCCCTGCTAAGGAAATTGAGGGTTGGTAAGGAATGATGGATGAAATAATAGTAACTTCAAATATGATTATCAGCAAAAAAGTTGTTTAAGCTGTTGTTCATGGTTATTTCAAGCAAATTTTAAGACAGCAACACCATTGGATGATGTGTCTTGGTTTTTACTTTCTGTTTCTCAAAAATGTAATCAAAACAGCAGTTTTAATTTGGGATTTTGCTTTTCGGACTCGTAAAGTGATAACATATTTCATAACTTGATGATGTATGCAGGTGGCGCGTGTGTTTCTGGGCATCTGTTGTTCCTGCTGCTATACTTGCTCTTTTTATGGTGTTCTGTGCAGAGAGTCCCCATTGGCTTTTCAAGGTGATTTACTCTTCCTTCATACTTGGTAATAATATTTTTTTTCACAAAAAAGAAAGCAATCATAATTTTACACTCTTCTCATTCCATGGTCACCATCAGTTAAATTTCAGCTTCTCCTAATAAAATTTAGACCCAGGTACACTAATGTTATTAAAAATTATGAAAAGGGGCAAAAGGATGTTCAAATTTTATATTGTTATATTCTCTGGGTTTCTGAGCAATTAGCTTTAATTATACCATGCATCAACTCCAATTTTAAGATCTGAATATGAAGCTGTTATGCAGTTGAGCATTTCTGATATAGTATAGTTGAATGGGATTTTGAGATTTTAGAAGTATCTACACGTTGAGATTATTTTGAGCCTGAAATTTTAAAGAACTCATCATATTGTTTAAAAATACTCTTCTGAGCCTGAAATTTTAATTTGATGGAGAATCTAACACACTAACATAGAAAGCTAGGTCCGTTCCTGAGTTGTGGATTATTCTGACTGCTATTATTCCTTAACATCATCTCTTCTTAGGACCCTTTTTCTCCAACAGATACTTGACCTTTATTTATAATAGGGAAAAGGATATGAACAGTTTGATATCCTTTCCTTTTGGTTATCTTCAAGTATCTTTTTTCTCAATAAACTATTATAAGCTTTTATAAACTTGCTTCAGAGAGGAAGAGATGCCGAAGCTGAAGCTGAGTATGAAAAACTTTTGGGAGGACAATATGTCAAAACTGCTGTGTCTGAATTGTCAAAGTCAGACAGAGGGGATGATGCAGATACATTCAAGTTCTCAGAGCTAGTTTTTGGCCATCATCGTAAAGGTGAACATGCAAATAGTTTTCACTAAAGATTTCAGTTGTAGTTATTTACTTTGTAAATGATTACTTGTTAACTTCTCCATTTGCAGTTGTTTTCATTGGGTCTACCCTTTTTGCTTTACAACAGCTCTCTGGTATAAATGCTGTTTTCTATTTCTCGTCGACCGTCTTTAAAAGTGCTGGTGTACCTTCAGAGTCTGCAAACATGTGTGTGGGAATTGCCAATTTGTTAGGTATAAATGGTTACATTACTATGTGTCCAACTTGTGCATCATTGTGGAGTGTTCCTCTAACTGTGTTATTTATGCATTCAGGATCATTTGTTGCAATGATTTTGATGGGTAAACTGGGAAGGAGGGTACTTCTTATTGGAAGTTTTTCAGGCATGGTAAGGAAGAAAAGTTTTTGCTGGTATTTTACTATTTGGAGCATGCCATGAGCAAATATATGATATGTTCTATGGATAAGCATGAGGTTTATAATTGTTCTAATCTTATAGAAGAGCAGTTAGTTCTTGTTCGCCAAGGTTACCTGATAGCGTAGACTACATTAATGCTGTTTGCAGTTGTTGACTACGATGAATGAGAATTACAAATTCAGAAAATGTAGGGGTAGCGCTAGAGTAAGATTCCAAGTGGTTATTTGTACAGCTGATTGTGTTGTTTATGTGGTACACATTTTCCCTGTTATACTTGAACCTAACAATTTTCGGTTGTGCTACTGCTAATGTGGTGGTACATATATTTTGACTGTTAGAGTTTAGACTTCACCCTAACAACTTGTTTTATTTTCATACAATTTTGATGCACTAGTCAATTTTCAATGTATGCTTTTGTGCTTTCAGGTAGTGGCAATGGGTCTTCAGGCAATTTCATCCACTTCCTTAGTCTCAAGAAGCAATTCGATTTATCTCTCTGTTGGAGGCATGCTTTTGTAAGTAGTTGTTTCCAGAGTGGAGATAAGCTTATTAAACCTGTGTGGCTCAGTGTCAATTTACATATTGAGGATTTCTGCTTAATCCATTATGAATTGCAGTACGATATGCTAACTGAGAAAAACGAATCGTAGAGCACAAATGCAATATGTCCAGCATAAGTTGCTTAATATGTAGATTATCTAATTCAGTGGCATTCTCTCAACTGGTGTTAATGGTGCGAAAATGCAGGTTTGTCTTGGCCTTCGCTATTGGAGCTGGACCGGTCCCTAGTATCCTCCTATCAGAAATGTTCCCTGGTCAGATTAGGGCAAATGCTGTGTCAATTTGCATGGCATTCCATTGGGTAACCCGTTTTATTCTTCTTTCCCAATAGGATGGTTTTTAGGCAATCATTTCAAGTGCATTTTGCATTTAAAATGGATGGTGAACAGGCACCTGAATCTTGTGCAATTTCCTCTCTTTTGCTTGTCCTGATTTTATTTTCTTAAACTTTCTGAAACTCATGCGACTTCTGTCTTTGTAACAGATAGTGAATTTCTTTGTCGGCCTGTTATTTTTGTGGTTGCTAGAGCTGATCGGACCGTTAGTCCTGCATTCGATTTTCGGTACTTTTTGTCTTCTGGCGGTACTCTTTGTAAAGAAAAATGTGTTGGAAACCAAAGGAAAATCACTTCAAGAGATTGAACTGGCACTTCTTGCATAGAATATAGGTATACAAGTTTCTTCTTGCATTCTTAATTTATACTGCTAAAGACATTTACCAGTTTCTGCACCTTACCCTATTGATTTTGCTGACCATATTACTAGCTACCAGGGTGTCACCGCCGAATGTCTCCCGCATCTAATCCTGCCGGTTTATCAATCCGAAAGATACAGACTTTGCTAACTGATGTCGGAATCGTAGCGAAAGAACACGTCCTACTTTGTTGTTTTCTCGGATACTGAATTCAGTACATTAGGGGGACACTGGCTTTTCACTTAAGATATACTCCATGTTTAGCTTCTATTTGAGTTGAACGGTGAACCATGACAAAACCTGTTTAAGAATTTGTTGGTAATTAATTGGCTTAGACACTGACTTCTGAGAAATAAAGTTGAGATTAAAAATATTTTTAATTATTATATTAAAACAAAAATGATAACATCCTTTTTTTATATAATAAAATTAATTTAAAAATTACTTTTAAATTCTTTCCCTTAATAAAGTAAATTTTAAAAAGAGAATATTTTTAAAAAATATTAAAAACTCTTTTTTTTCATATAAAAAATATTCAAAACAAAGTTTGAAATAGTACGTCAACAAAGGAGAAATTTTTAAAAAAGGATTTTAAAAAATAACTTTCTAAACGATTTAGTTCTCTATCAATCAAATGATTAATCTAATAATTTATAATTGAATTAAAAATTAAATAAAAATAAATAAATTCAACACTTAAATCAAAGGTGCGATATTAAGCTTTTCTTTTCCAAATATTTTTTTTATACGTAAAGCGTTTCAAAGATTTATCATTTGAATTTAATTTTAATTTAATAAAATAATAATTGATAAATTATATAAATAATATAAATTAAATATATAATTATATCAATTTATTTAACGATTGTATCAATCTTTTTATTATTTTTTAATAATTAATGACATGATTAAAATGAATTAATTATTTTAATGATATATTTATTAAAATTAAAAATTAAATAATCATATTAATATTAATTTTATAATTAAATAATCATCTATATAATTTACCCAATAAAATTTCACTGTTTTTGATATCATATAAAAGACGTACTCAAATACACAAGCACTTCACAATTTACGTGCGGATCTCTTTTCCAAGTGTCGCGCTAATTTCTCCATCAACGAGCTTCAAAACGAACCAGAGCTGAAACCTTTCCCAAACTCAAAAGCCTTCTGAAATAGTAAGCTACACCGTTTACGGAAATCGCAATCGAATTGGTTTCCAATCTTTGATTGTAAAGCCAATAAGGTATTCTCTTTCTTCTCCGTTTTCCCTATTCTTTTCTTTGGGTGATCCAGAAAGTGTTTGATGAAATGCTTCAGTGATGAAAATGAACAGGCCTTGTACATTCTGACGTTTCTATCTTTCTTTTGGTAGTTTGTTTGGGCTGAAGTGATCTATATTGACAATGGAAAACAAAGATGATGAGGTGAAGAAATCACAAGTCGTGGAGGCCAGGGCAAGAAATATCAGCCACAACGTGCGGTGTACCGAATGTGGGAGTCAGTCTATTGAGGATTCACAAGCTGATATTGCAATTCTCCTTAGAAAGGTGTAATGCGCTATTCTCTTCCAAATGGTCTCGTGAAAATCCGTGTTATTTCTGTCAGCACAAGTAAACAGATGAATTCAGTGATTGTTAACAAATTTTCACTGTTATAATTTCATTAAACAAAGAAAAGGGTACTTCATTTCTTGTTCGAATTTAACGCTTAAACCTGTTTCAAGCCTCTATCATTATAATCTTTTGTCCAGTTGTTTGTGTTCTTGATTTTTTGGGTGGAAACCAGAATATTCACCACCGGTAGTAGTGACTAATCCTTCGCCGGTAGTAATGACTAATCCTTCGCCAATAGAACCAATTCTTGTTGTGTGTTAATGAACTTGTATATGTTCCTATATGTCTAAAATTCCTAAATTCTCTGCTTTCCATGAAACTGTATCTTCGTTGGATCGACCGTCCCTTTATGCTGAATAATGAATAATATGAAATTTTGTTAACTATCTTCTGAAGATATCCTTATTTTATAAGAAAAAATAGAGAAAAGTTCTTGCTGCATTATTTTTGTTTGTCTAAACTTCTATGGTTATCTTTAGCAATTTTGCAAATGAGAAAGTTCCAACCTTTAAATTTGTTATTGCAGTTAATCCGTGATGAGATTCGATCCGGAAAGAGTGACAAAGAGATTTATAAGAAGCTTGAAGAAGATTATGGAGAGACAGTACTTTATGCTCCTAAGTTTGATCTGCAGACTGCTGCCTTGTGGCTATCACCGGTTGGTTTAAGATCTTAGGACCATCACATGTTAATAGAATAACTCCATCTTTGCCCATATTTCGTATTTAATCTAAAATAGAATATTTCCGTGTGCAGCTTCTTGTTGCTGGTGCTGCTGCAGGGGTCTGGGGTTACAAAAAGCACAGACAGAAGACTAATGTTCATATCATGGCTTTGAACCTTGTTAGAGGTGTTCCATTGACCCCAAAGGAGAAAGAAACTATGTTAGACCTCCTCACACCTCCTCCTCCACAAGGAGCCACTCCTTCATCCTTGTGGAATCGGTGGCAAGGTCGACGATGATATTCAATTTTTCAATCTCTGTTTTTACTTGACCTTGAAGTTTCTGTTGATGTTTAAGATGAATGTATACAAATAACGAGGGTTTCGGAGTTGATTAAGGTGAAACTCAATGGTGTAGTCGATACTCTTTAACACAATTTTATGGTTTTCCTGTTTGTTGAGTAACGAGAAAATATATTTGATTGGTTGGTCACGAAAGATGTGATATGAATGTCCCATAATATAATTTTTCTTAAAAAATTTAACCACGCATCCTTAAAAAAATTAAGAAAGATATAGAAGATTTACTTAAAAGAATGATATGAATGATATTTATTAGTAGGATTATAGATGATATAATGAGTTAAATTCATCTATTTCTGTTTAGAGTGTGAAGGAGAGATTTTAAGGGAATGGAGCTCTTATTGGACTTTGAACTCTGAACCTAAAAAAAAAATAAAAGCAGTGAATAATTTTAACCAATCAACCATCAATATTTACTCAATCATTTTCATTATATATTTTAAAAATAAAAAATATTTATTTATTTATTCTAATTAATTATTATATTTAATATTATTTAATATCAAAATCATATTTTAAATTTATTTTTGAAAGAAATTAAAGAAACTCGATCTAAATGTTTAAATTTCTTTCTCTTTCTTTGTGATTTTGTATTGTTCTTAATTTGATGAACCCTGAAGCATTGGTTAGGCGTTAGAAACCTTTTTGTAAGCTAATCAATTACAGGTCTGAGGTCACCATCGCCATCCAAAGTTTTCCTTCCGTGGGGATCACAATCTGTCGCTAGAAACCGAAAGCTCGTCTCTGATTATCTATCTGTAAGCAGTAGTTTTCGAAAATTACCACTTTGAATTCAAACTGTAGCAGAATAATCGGTTCATTGAAAATAAAAGTATGAAGGAATCAGAAGGACCGAGATTCGACACCCGAATTTAATACAAGAGAAAAGTGGGTAAAAATGACAGCAATCACCAACTACTCACTTAAAGGTCTCAACCACGTCTCTCTACTTTTAATGGCCATCGCTTCTATTATTTTAATCCCTTTCTCAGACCCCCTTTCATCAACGCTTCCTTCTCTTCCTCGTCTCATTCTCAATCCTGTAAGTTTTCTCTCTTGGTTTGTTTGTTTGTCTGATTTTTTGGCATTGTGTTGATTGCCTGTTTGGTGTTCGAGGAAATGGGTGGCTAAGTTTACCCGTTTTTGCAAGCTGTGTGTTTCTTCCAAATGTGTTATTAAATACCCTTTGAATTGTTTTGGTTTGGTTTGTCTTCTGGAAGTGGGATCAGAACTGGGTACGTTCATGGAGGTGTTCAAAGCTGCTTTGAGGCCATCTGTTGCGGAGAGAATAGCAATTCGAGTTGATCAAAAGAGCTATACTTACATGCAGCTCCTTTCCTCTGCATGCAACATATCTAGACTGTTATCCGGCACCCACGTCGAAATTGTATGCTTTGGTTGCATTTCATTTGAACAAATATAGCCATTGACTTTTTGATAGTTATTTTTTTTTTTACACTTGTTTTTGGTGATTTCAGAATAATAAAGGCGCTAGTGGACATGGAAATCTTGGTGGAGCTCGAATTGGTATTGTGGCTAAACCTTCTGCTGAGTTCGTGGCTGGAGTGCTGGGTACTTGGCTTGGTGGAGGTGTTGCTGTTCCACTAGCTCTCAGCTATCCTGAGACTGAGCTCTTGCATGTTATGAATGATTCGGTACCCCCTGGAGTTAACTGTATTTTCCATTTCTTTAAATTGCTTATAGATTTTTGTTTTTCAACTTTAATCTATTTTATCATTATTATATGTCTCATCCAATGGTTGAACTTAATTGAGAATAGATTAGTCCTATAGATTAAGGAACTTGTGTCCTTGTCCATAAACTAGGAAATCCAGATTGGGAATATTCTTCAGTTCTCACTTGCATTTAATATTTGACCATGGGCTTTTTGTAAGCTTTTCAAAGAGTATTCTGCAGCTGGATTCAGAATAATACTTGGTGTTAGATCATATACAACCTTAATATACTTATAACACTTACAGTATTAGATGCAGTATGCATTTAATGACAGATGACTAGTGCTATCTATGAATGCTTAGAGTTATTTCCTTTCATACCCTGGGACATTCTCTCACTTGAAATTTGTTAGCTTTTTTTTAATGTGTAATGTTAATTCGTTTTTTGTTACTGTATTAGGATATATCTTTTGTATTGAGTACTGAAGACTACGGTGAATCTATGCAACGTGTTGCCACAAGATGTGCGGCACAGTTCTCTCTTATTGCTCCTATTTCCAGCACTTTCTCTTCCTCAAATATGACTGATGAATCACAAATTGGAGAGATAGGTAATATATAGAACTCTGATTGTGTTAATGGGTTAATCTTTAGGATAATTTGCAAATTTATCATCCTGTTTTTTTGGACAAATCTCTCGGTTCACACTCCTTGTTTTTGTTTCCAATGTGCAGATGAAAACCCGGCATTGATCATCTATACTAGTGGTACCACAGGTAAACCTAAAGGGGTAGTTCATACGCACAAGAGCATCTCTGCACAGGTATTCTTCTAAATTTTGTGTCTAATCTGTATTTAGGTCCTCAATTATAATTTATAATATCCTTTACAATATAGATGTTTAATTAATGAAATATATTTGTTAATATCCTATACAATATATTTGTTCTCCAAATCATTATTAGTACAGAGACTCCTTACTATCTTTGCATGGATATTGGAAGTGTGATATATACTTGGACATGATAATATTTTTTTTGAAACTAATACCATATGCAATGAGTAGAGTAGCAGATAATGCAATAGTGAACTTCTTGACATTCTGGATTCCCTTATTATTCTGTTCTTTTTTAACTCTTGAATTGTATTTACCTTTTTGACAAGTTTTTCTTTCTTTCAGGTGAAAATGCTGGCTGATGCCTGGGAGTATACCTCTACTGATCAGTTTCTGCATTGTCTACCACTACATCATATCCATCATCAAATATTTACATAATTGAAATAGAATGAATTCGGTGGATATTATGGGTCTAGCATTCTTCCTTGCTGATGCTGTTATTACCTTCTTAGTGCCGGTGCTGAGTACCTGGTTTGAGAATATTCTTTACTTTGATCTCCTTAACTCATACCATACATGTTCACGGGCTTTTTAATGCTTTACTTGCCCCTTTGTATGCTGGTGCATCTGTAAGCAATGCTGATTTATTTCCCTTTTCTGATATGTGCACTTATTCCTTTCTTTGTCAAGTTTTATGCTTCTTGTTCAGCCACGTATTTAAGCAACAGCAGTGCTATATGACAGTTGCTATCCAGCTGGAGTTTAGTAGTTATTATTGTTTTGTTTCGGGACAGATTATTTAACAGGCATTATTGTTTTAATGCACCTTCTTTTGTTGAAGGTTGAATTTATGCCAAAGTTCAGTGTAAGGAGCATTTGGCAAAGATGGCATGAATCATACCCGATAAATGGCACTAAGGCTGATGATGCCATTACTGTTTTTACGGGGGTAAGTGTTATTTTCACCTTAAACATTTCTGTATTTTAAATCTTATATAGTGTAATCTTTGCCCGAATAGAACATAGAGGCTCATGGTGCTGACTCCTGATTTTATTTTAGGTTACCTGTATTGGAAAAAAGTAAAACACCTAAATTTACTGGTATTTAGTTATGATCATTTAAATACGAGGAAAACTTTTCAAAAGAATTGAATAGATCTATGTTGAATGTAGCCTTGTGCTCAACATCCATACTGCTTTCCAATTGTGAAAAATGCTGCTCCCTATTAACGTTCTTCAGATTCTTATTTCATGAATTCCTTTGTTGTTGGAAAATCATATTCATAGCATGCAAGCAAGTTTTAGGGACAGTGACTTTTTTCCTGCATGACCATACATGTGATCTAGCATTCTAGTTTTTTCATGCTTATTCAGGAAAATGCTAATAATTTCTGTTGTCTTTTGTTATGCATAAGGTTCCAACAATGTATACTAGATTGATACAAGGTTATCATGCAATGGATCCAGAGCTACAAGCTGCCTCTGCCTCTGCTGCACGACAGCTGCGTCTTATGGTGAGCTTCCTGGAAATTTTTGTCATAACACATTCATTAAAATTTGGGTAAATGTGTAAGATTTTCTTTCTGCCAATTTGCAGTCTAATGAATTCATGACAATCTGTTTATGGCCACAGAATATGGCTAAACATTGTGATGATATTCTAAAAGAAGGTAAACTGTTTATATTTTCAGATGTGTGGCTCTTCTGCACTTCCTCAGCCTGTCATGCACGAATGGGAAACCATCACTGGACATTGCCTTTTAGAACGATATGGGATGACTGAGGTGAGCAAACTCTAATTAAGACCAGTTTTGAGTTATTTCTTTGCTTCATGTTATCTTATTGATGTTGTCTGTTGAAAATTTTATGGTTATGCTGTTTTGTTGGATTGGATATATTCAGTTTGTTATGGCAATATCAAATCCATTAAGAGGTGCTCGGAAGGCAGGCACAGTTGGCAAGCCATTTCCTGGTGTGCAGGTTAGCAGGGTCTCATTGGTTATGGTTTCTGATTTTGATAGTCATTATTGTTTTAGAAACGGATATGCAGGGCCTTTAGATATGTCATTTGATAATAGTTGCTTCTTGCTGTTGAATTATTGAATATAGCCAAAAAAAAAAAGGTTTGATAATAAATTGTTTATAATTGGGGGAAATTGTAGCGGTATTGTTTTGCTTGTTTAATGAAGAATAAATATGGATGTCTTCAACTATGGAAAATTGGTTTTCTCCAAAAATGTTTTCAAAAATGGGGAAACTTGTTCAAGGGACAACGTTTTGCCCCTTAGAACACCTGTTTTGCATGTGCCAGTGCATATATATTTTTTCCCCCTTCAAATTGTATACTTTTCTATATTACTAGAGAAAACATTGTTTCATATATGGACAATAAAGTAGAGAATGTAGACCAGAACACAGATGATACTCAGAAAAAGATTTGCCAGCACTGATCACAGAAGAAGTATTATAGTGGAACAATTTTCCCTTTCAAAAGGGTTACTGTACAACTTTTATTCCTTGACATGTTTAGAGAAATCTTTTTTTGGTTATTTATTTCTAATAGGTCAGGATTGCTGAAGATAAAAATGGGGGTGATACAATGGGCGAGGGTGAGCTTTGTGTTAAAAGTCCTGCATTGTTTAAGGAATACTGGAAACTTCCTCAGGTATTTCCTTTTATCATCTGATTTTTCTTGTAATCTAATGGAATAATCTCCCAGGCTCCACTTATTCTTTCTATTTTATCAAATATAATCATTGCTTTAGAATCATGAAAAAATGCTCAATTGCTTTGATACTAAAAATGCCTTTTCAGAAAATAAGAAGCCTTTTTAGGTTTTCCAGTTTTGCTGGAATTTAGTTCTCATCGGTGCCTGCTTTTCTGTTCTTGAATTTAGAGAAATGGTCCTCCCTCCCTTTTCTCTTAGTCAAGGACTAAGACCTGTCTTCAATTTTTGGTCTGGAGACATTTCCTAGACATGTTATGCAAATTATGCTTTAACCTCAAGGACAGTAAATGCTAAATTCATTCATTTCCTAATTATAGGTAACCAAGGAATCATTTACTGATGATGGTTTCTTCAAGACTGGGGATGCTTGTAGAGCAGATGAAGATGGATACTATGTCATTTTGGGACGTAAGGAGATCTAGTTTTGTGTTGTTGATTGTGCAATGTTCTTTTGTTTGTGATAAATTATGCCAACATTTCTTTCGTGATCTTCGTTATTTCCTTTCTCATAAAGAATTGGTGATAATGACACGCATTTAGCACTTTCAGAACACTCAATGTTGCTCATCCCATGGTCCTTGTTGTTTCTGTCAATACATTCTGTCATGCCTCCTGTTGGATATGGAATATATTCATTTGCTTTCTTTATTTGGTTGAACTCCAGCTGTTTAGCTTCAAGTTTCTTGTTCAGATCATGTCCTTCATGTGTAATTTTTCAGGTAAAAGTGCTGATATAATGAAGGTTGGTGGATACAAATTGTCTGCCTTGGAAATTGAATCGGTACTTTTACAGGTAAACTCGTCCTTTCTGTATTCCTATTCCGAGTCATGAACCCCCTTCCTTTTTGTTTTTAGATATTTGTTCTTTGATTTCCTTTTGAGGAAAACTGACGAGGAAATGATTTCCTTTTTAGACTAAATTTCTTTGTTTTTTTTTTCAGCATCCTGATATAGCAGAATGCTGTGTGTTCGGCTTACCAGACAAATATTATGGAGAAGCTGTATCTGCAATAGTGGTGCTGGAGCCCGAACGGAAAGCAAAACTAGAAGAGTCAAACTCTGCTTTCAGTTTGGAAGATCTTTGCAACTGGGCTAAAGACAAACTTGCTCCATACAAGGTACACTAGCATTTCTATCTTTCACAAATTCGTTTTTTAATGCTGAATACCGAATCATGCAATCTGGACCTTTGGATTCAACGCCATCTTGATTTCTGCTGATATCGTTATTAACCGGAAGCTAAAGTGATCTTCCACCAAATCAAGTTTGTATGAAGTTAGCAGGATAGAGTTCTCTTATTATTTTAAATACCAATGTGTCAGATGATACCAATCAAAATCCTTGAATAGTGAATGGCTTCCATTGCCTCGGCAAGCCAATCCCACCAGTTTCTCTCTCTCTCACGCGCACGTTATATGAACTAAAAATCAATTCTACTATCATCGATGTGTGATTATCGTGACAAATCAATCCACTTCATATTTTTGGATGAACTCATTGCATTTTCTGAACCCTGGCCTGAGCATTAACAAAAGAATAATTACATTAGTCTCTTTTCCAGCTTCCAACACGATTAATGTTGTGGGATTCTCTTCCTCGTAATGCGATGGGAAAGGTGAGTTTCTTATACAACTTTTGTTGCAAGCAAGTATTTCATTTAACATTATCATTATGCCGGTTAACGTGCTAGGCGAGAATCACAATGGGATTTTCCCCCATCTGACATATATGCGTTTGTTAAATTTCCAGGTGAATAAGAAAGAGCTGAAGAGACAGTTGGGTAATGAAAAGTAAGCAATCTTTATTCCGAACCAGACGATAGAACAAAATAATTACAGATCGAAGATCGGATTTGAAATATGAAAACACAGAGGCTTATCCACAGAACCCTTCTACCATCGTCTAAAGCATCAACGAAAAGTGTAAGTTTTACGATTTTACTCTCTACGAACTTCTTTTTCCGTGCTCGTTTTTTTAGTGAAATAAAGTGTTTATCTTCTGATATGATCACAACTAGTTATTGCATGTACAGATTACAGACATTTCTAAATCAAGAAAGATCATGTTTTTTTTCTTGGCATCATTTTGAAGGATAAATCTAGGGTTTTTAATGCTTGGATTGACATGAAAGTCACTGAGATCTAGAAACTGAGACTGCATTGCATATTACATACCACACTAGTGCAGTTTTTCTGCTTTCAGGTTTGGTTCAGTTTGCCTTAAGCATGAAGAACACATCGAATTCGGTTTCGATTTAATTAGATATTATAGTTTTATCTTGTTTACCAGGGTCAGTTTGTAATTTTTTATTCCGAAATGAATTTTACATGACGTAAATAGATCGTAACCCATATATATTATATTCGTTTGGACATACTCAAACTCACTTATCAGTATCTAACTCAACTCAACAAGAGTCCGAAAACAAAATAATTAATTGAAATAAACTGATTAATTATGTCATAACCATCATAATCCAGTTTTAATTATTCAAATATTCTGTAAGAAATACTTTTTTACGTGTACTTGTTGGAATCTAAGTAGGTAATATTACGTATTGCCGTCCATAAAGTCAAATCGGGAGTAATCAATTCCATTACTGATTAGCCGAATTTGACAAACCTAATCTACAATTTTGACAATTAAACATTGTTTCAAAGAAAAACATTAAAACTAAGGAAAATTATATCTCATTAGAAAAATGTAATGTTGTTATTGCACTAAGAGAATCGTGTTCAATTTAAGACGATTCAAAAAATAAATTTATTAATTAAATTATAAGTAGAATAATAAAATAATTATATTTAAAATAAGAAAAAAATATTTTATTCATTGACGGTATAAAAAAAATAATTCACGAGTGGATCTAATTTAAGGTTTAAGGATTTATGTTTAAGGTTTAAGTAATAATATTTATGATTAAAATTAAGATTTAAAATTTATAAATTATTTTTGGTATAAAGATAATTTTCACCCTTAACGTTTATCATTTTAGCCCTCTTTTTTTTGAATAAATTTAGCCCTTGATCTATGTCTTTTTAACAAATAGCTCATTTTTTAACTACCATGATAACTGAACCGTTAAATTTAATAATGATGGCATGTGATATATATGTAATAATATATTTTAAATGACTTAAGATTTAGTATATCAAATACATACACGCGAAATATAGTTTTATTCCAATCTAAAAATATAAAACAATTAAAATTCAAATAAAATATTAAAAAATAATTTTTTATTCATTAAAAATTAATTAAATCTAAAACAAAAAGCTACTAAACATTCTCAACCTTAACTATAGTAAAATTAAAATTTTATCTAAAAAGGTATGAACATAATTTGAAAAGAAAGGGTTTTGTATAGTTTATTACTGGTGAATCAAAGATAAAGGATTTTGATAATAATTAATTGGATTTTTATTATTTTAGTTTAGAATTTAGGTATTTTAGTTTTAATTTAAATCGGAGTTTTAGGGTTTTATAAAGATATTTTAGTTTAATCAAGGTTGAGAATATTTAGTAAATTTTTGTTTTGAATTTAATTAATTTTTACTATTTTATTAAAATTTTAATTG
The DNA here is from genome assembly GCA_035048815.1 of Abelmoschus esculentus. NCBI lineage: Eukaryota > Viridiplantae > Streptophyta > Magnoliopsida > Malvales > Malvaceae > Abelmoschus > Abelmoschus esculentus. The sequence continues at coordinate 19,226,253 of JAUCBN010000015.1, read as the reverse complement.
TTTTATATTTTATAATGAAATAAAATTATATTCTATATATATGTATATATTTAATAGGTTAGATTCTATGTCATTTAAAATATATTATCACATATATGACATGTTATCATTATTAAATTTTTAACGGTTCAGTTATCATGGTGGTTAAAAAATGAGTTATTTATTAAAAAGACATAGGTTAAAGGTTAAATTTATCCCCAAAACAGAATAAGGGCCAAAATTTAAGAAATTATAAACGTTAAAGGTAAAAATTAACTTTATATCATTATTTTTTAATATCAAGATTTTAATTAAAATTTCAAATTTAATTTTTAATGAAAATTTAAACATGCTTATAAAATATATTTTTTCTATTACTAGTCATAGAATAATAATTAGGGACGGAAGAATTAAAGGTCGGGAGTGGTCACTTGTGCCTCCGATCCTTAATTTTTTTAAAAATAAATTAATTATACATTTGTTTGTTTTAATATTTATATTTTTATTCCGATGCTTAATTTTGACTTCATCCATTGAATTTATAAACAATCTACCTTTTTTAAAGTTTAATCTTGGAAAAATTATATTATGAAATTTTTTTTATTACGTCATATATATTTTAATCTTCAAAATCAAAAGGCAGAAGGAAGCACATTGGAATTTAACATGAATGAAAACCATTCAAAAAAGGTATGCAAATTTGCTTTTACATCTTTTTTCCCTCTGCTTGTGATGAACAAAATCAATTCACGTCAAAAGATGACTTTTCTCATGTCCAGGCGTCCAGCTCTGTCGTTTAGAATCAGATGGCAGCTCCCAACAGTTGATAATTTAATACCAATATTGAAAGCGTGAGCTGTCAAAATACAGATATATTATATATATACATATATTTATATTTATATCTACATCTATATATATATATATACATACATATCTCATTACTGAGAATCTTGTGCGTGAGAAAGAGTGCGACTGGAGAAAGACGATGGCCGAAAACCTGACGGAAGAAGATCAGAGCATTTCGCAGACGGATTTGCAGTTGCAGAGATCTCTTAAATGGCTCCATGACGTCACGAATGGTGCCATTGGTTACGAGATCGAGGCTCGAAGCCTCCGTGGTCTTCAGGTCAACAAAGCTCAGACCGGTTTCTTACGGTGCAACTTCATCGTCCCTGCTCACGCTTCCGTAATCTCTCCTCTCTTTTTCATGACTTTGAATTACGTATTTACATAACGAATAATCTTCTGTGTTTTCTTTTTCAAAAATTCAATTTCTGTTTTCATTTCGCCTCATTTAATCCCTGTTTTTTCCAAGTAGAGAAGAAAAACAGTGAATGATTCTGTTTATTATGCAGGACATGAACGGGAATTGGCATATCGGAGCCATAGCAACAATAATCGACAACATTGGTGGCGCCGCCATATACTCCACCGGCCACCATTTGAAAGTCACCGTCAGTTTCAACATTCAATATCATTCTACGGCTAAGATTCAGGTTTGATTTGCTTCCTTCTTACCTTTAGCCATTAATCTTGGTTTTACTGACTAATTAATCAATCAAACGCAGGAAGAAGTCGAGATATCCGCCAATGTGAACGGAAACAAAGGGAAGCTCACATCTGTAGTGATCGAAGTTCGAAACAAATCTAAAAATGGACGATTGATTGCAATCGCTACTCAATGGACGGCTGCTAATGATTACAGATCTCCTCAGCCTCAAGCAAAGCTTTGAGAATCAAGTACGGAGGGTATTTCTTCTTTCGCATAACAGATTTAGGCTTCGATATTAAAATCCACACTTAAATTTTCTTCATTGTTCTTCTCTATACTCTTCTTCTTCCCTACTTCTGAAGAAACTTCATACTCGGAACAATCACAGATGGATGTCACTTCACCGATCTTGGTGTTTAAACTATTATTTTATTTTGAAATATTTTATATTAATTTTTAAATCTCGTTCTTAAATATTTTATGTTAATAATAAGTACATGATTTGATGTATTATCTTTTAATTATATAATTTAGATTTAAACTCTACGTTTGAATTATATTATTATATAATTTATCTAAATTCTCATTACAAAAGATTAAATTTCCAAAGCACAAGAACGAAAGATATTTTAATCGATTTTTTAATTTTAATTTTATGATTTTATATTACTTTAAATTTTATGATTTCTAAAATAAAAAATGTATAAACTTAATCTGGATACCATGTGACCCGAAAATATGGGAACTTGATCATTGTAGGTACCCACTTAGGGGTAACCAATGTTAATGGGTTGACATCATATTTTGGTTCCCGAGATCTCCGAATACGAATTGTTTTAATCGTTTTAATTTAATGATATTAATGACATCATAGTAGATTAGAGTCGTAATATAATAATTATAATCGTTAATCGTTATAATGTTATAACTATAATCTAAAATTTAAGAAATTTTGTAACATTAGGATTTAGGACTGCAACTTTAATTTAATACTATAATCAATGAGCATCGCTGCCTTGCCTAACTCCAAGGATGAATTAGAAATCCATACATATTCAACTCCAACCACGAAAAGGAAGCTTAGAACCTTACAAAGCTAAAACTTTTAATTTTTTTAATAAAACCTAAGTGAACATAGTAATTATGCACATATTTTAATTTAGAATAACATGAATTTCAAAATTAAATAATAAATTAAATATTTTAATTTTAATTAAATTAAAGTTAAAGTTTTCAATAATAGATTTAAAGTTATAATGAGTCAAAATTGAAAAATTTTAACTTAAAAAATGTCAATATTGAACAAATAAAGTAGGACGGAGGTACTACTATATAATAACTCTATAATATTCTAAAAAAATAGAAAATAAAATTAAAAGAAAAAGAAAAGAAAACCCCTAAAGATTGTCATGTTTTTTGTAGGCATGGTACATTTGGTTCCACCCTTCCATTTTTGAATCCTTGAGCATTGAGGCAACTTGATGAAGTGTTGTCGTTTCGGTCTTTATTTCTCAATGTAATGTCTTTCATGATGATGTTTGTGCATGGGGTGGACTCACTGCAGGAAAGCTCTACTGCTACTCTTCTGCTTGATGTCCCTTGTATATTTTCATATGTAACATGGCTGATCTCAACGGCTGATGTCTGTAAATATGTCACATTGTTAGCTAAAAATCTAATAATGAAAAAGTGCGGAAATTTATCCGAGATTAATCACTTACTTGGTTCCGACAATGTTTATGAGGACAATAGTATTGATCGATAACGATAGGACGAGTTGAAGCATGAGAAGTTATATGTTCAAATGTGATGTTTCTAGCATGTCCATGTCCTCCCTAAACACAACATTAATACTAATTAGTTATATAATAATTATTAGTATATCTTAGAGAAAGAGATTAAAGTAATTATATATACCTGCCATGTTTTTATTCTGACACCATTAGTTGTTCCATGGAAAGTAACATTTCTTACATGAACAAATTCAACTTTTTCTGTTTTCCCGTTGATTCCAAGGCTTCCGATGCTTCATATCGTAAAAAATAATATTAGAAATTAAAAGTTAAAATCTGTATATGTTTAATTTCATGAACAAAGAAAAGATGATTACGAAAGAAATATGAAATCTTCTTACCTAATCCCATGACCCGGACCACATTCGATATTGCTAATGTTGATGTACTTTGCCCCATCTCCGATTGATACACAGTCATCACCTGAATTAATAATATTACCATCAATAACATATACCTAATGAAATAAAACAAAGAAATCAACATGAAATAAATGAACCTGTTTGAATGCTTGTGTTGTGTATAGAAACATTGGTTGAGTGTTGAATATGAATTCCGTCTGTGTTGGGACTGTTCTTGGGGGCTTTGATTCTGAGGTTATCAGCATGGACCAACGTAGACCTTTCAAAGGCAATGTGCATTTGTGGACTGTCTTCAAAGCTTATGCCATTAATCTCGACGTTGTTGGAGTCTGCTATTACAAAACCCTAAAACAAACAAACCCACACAAGGTTGATTTCCAACAAAAAAAACCCACAGAATTTATCATATTAAAAAACCTGATCTTCCATTCCAACACTTACTGTTGGTTTCCTACTTGGACAGGCCTTGTTCTTGTTTTTGCAAGAAAGTTTCCACCAGTTAGAACCCTGGCCATTGATGGTACCGGATCCTTGAATCAACAGACCATCACAGTTTCTGAAGCTAATCCAATGGTCGCAGTTTGGTCTGCATTGCCATGCACCAGCTTTGCTTGGGGCTATGAGTCTGCCATCAATCTGAAACACCCAACAAAACCTGATTAAGAACCATCTCTCATAATACACACAAAAAACTAACTATCCAATTCCAAGACAAAGCTGACAGTACCTGGAAAGTCATGGTATTTGAAGTGCATAATTTTCCATTCAAAGTGAAGGGTTGCAGCAGAAACGTCTTTCCTTGAGGTACAAGTACAGTTGGGGAGGAAGCTGAGGAATTGCACGCCATATCCCATGCTTGCTTAAAACCCTAAAGTTTATACGTACAAACACAAATAGCTTTATATCATATCAGATATGTAAAACATACAAAGAAAATAGATAGAAAAAAACCCAGACCTTAGAATCTTCTGTATTTCCATCTCCAATGGCTCCAAAGCTGATGACATTAAAGACATTGTCACCATAACCACCAATCTTCTTCTTCTTCTTCGACTGCTGAGAAGATTCAGCAAATCCTGTCCATTGAATCAAAAGAAGCAACATCAAGATTTTCAAACTCGCCATGCCGAGTAACTTCAATTTTTAAACGTAGATAGACTCGAAGGTTGATATGTACAGAGATAGAGACTCCATATATATACTGAATTGTTCTCCTAATCCGATAATGACTAAAGAACAAGGGTTTGTATATATTTCTTACTATTGTTGTTGTTGAGTAATTAGTAATTATAAGCGAAATCAAACACTAACATAATCAAGTTTAGTAAAAGTAGGAAATGTAATGATAGATATTTAATATAAATTGGTTTTTATAATCTAACAATTCAGTGGAATTCAAATTTGTAAGTGCTTGGATTTTTTAATTATTTTATATAATTATTTGACTTTACTTGGAATTAGTCTTTCTTTTGTTATACTGGAGCAATACAACTCTCTCGCTATATATATATATATATATAGTACGACTAAAGTAATTTTTTATCTATAAATTCATATATCGGTTATTTTGTTGATTAATCCCGATTAATTATTATAAAGATTTATAATAGAAGTGATATTTTTAATTTATTTTTTCATTTATAATATCAAGATTCGAATTTTAAATTTTTATCTAAAAATATAACATTTCAGCACGAATATTTTGCCTTAGTAGTTAAAAGAACAATTGTTGTTTCTAGAAGTTACGAGTTCGAGCATCAATAATATCAACACAATGATTGAGCAATCAATATCCAATAGTTAAAAATATATTTTAAAACAAATATTATTATAACGATTGTAGCTGATTCAATATATATATATATATATAATGTTTGATTTCGTTAAACTAACAATCGATTCTTATAAAAAACATGTTATCAACGCATATTTACAACCTTTATAATATATAAAGTTGGTTTATGGATAAGTCGAGCAAGATAGATCGCGATTATTCAAGTTCAAGTTCATAACGAACTGAGATGAGTTATTCAATATTCAACTCAAAAAACTTACGAACGACTTAATACATTGGTTAATTAAGATTTAATTTTAGATTTTTGGTTAATCCGGGGTTTAGAGCATGGTTTGAAATTTATGGTTAAATTAACAATGGTCGATAGGTTTTTGGGAATAAAGATTAACAAATTAGGTATCAGTTTCGGACTTCATAATTTTAAGCTCATAAACTTTTGAATTACGAATTACGATTAACCTCAAACATTTTAAGTTTAAGTTGAACTCAACCTTGAACATGTTAAATTCGAATCAAACGATATTCAAGCTCAATTTAACTTATTTACTCCCTATACAAAAGAGCCGCTATTAAGTAAATGAAGATGTTCAATCGACTTAGTAGATTCAAATTTTAATATTTAGATTAAAAATATAAATATTGCTTTATTGTACAAAAAGTTATATATAATATGTATAAAGATTTAAAATAGGTAAAATTCAACTAGAAAAAAATTAAATTATTCAACTACAAAATTATTTTATTTCTCATTCTACTCTTTAAAATACAAGAATATAAGTCAAGCGTTTCAATTACACGTTTATACTCAATGAAGTAAAAGCTATTAATTATAATAAATATCAAAACATTACACATTTAATTATTTCATGACTTTGAAAACCTAACTTTTATAGTTAAGAATTTACTGAGTAAATAAAACTCGTACCATTAATACTTTAATATTAGTTTTATATTTATTCTTTTTACATGCTCATATATGAACCATACACAACTAAATATTTAGTACACTATTTATATATAACTATATTTCTTTATTATAAAAACATTTATATTATAAAAAAATAAGCAATATAATCAATTTTCATGTTGGCTAATGGAATAAAAACAGATTTCACATCCTTTAACTACAGTTACTATAAAGTATATATATCATGCACATCCTTTCTCTGAAATTACCAGATCAAACAAACAAAAAATAAGAATTGCTTACGAAGAATTACCCGCCGAAGAACTCGTTTGGATCTGTCGAAAACGGGCAAGAAGTTATAATTGTAATAAGTATAATGTTTTATAAAAATTGAGATAAAAGTTTTGAGGGAAAAAAATACCTTATTCACAAGCAAGTTTACTTGTTCTCTGTACATTTCCTTCAAGTCTACAATGTCAGCTCGGAGTTCCTCCAGCTGGGAAATTGAAACCACTTAAATGTAAGAACATGATGGATTAAGACAATATGTCATATGATACTCTCATTTTCCTATGGGGAGACCACAATGAGTCGGAAATACATTAACACGGGGATAGAATATATTCGAAACACTCATAGTCTCTGCTTATGTGATAGAGTGATACCATAGATCTACATGGCCATGTATATAAGCTTTCATCATATCCTTGAATACAAAAATTAGTTAGCCAGAAAATGTGAGAATCCAAGATTAGAAAGGCATGTACCTCTTCATCGCGTTCACCCATTAGCTCCAGTGCAGCAGTGTGTCTCCGCCTCAAGGCTTCTAGCTCTGCCCGGATTCCTGGCACAGTGGCGGCTTCTGCCTTCAACTTTTCACACTGCAGATAATGTAGATAAAGGTTAAAAGGGAATGATTTGAGAAGAACGGAGTACAAAACCTAACTCCTATTTAACTAGGTAGCAGGTGGAAAACTCACCTGAGCAGTCATTTTGACTAGTTCCTCGGCTAAAGAGTCACGGATGGATTCCATGGAAGCCTGAAGTAAACACCGAATAAAGCTAGTTGATATAAGCTATTAAACAGTACAGATACGATCCACAACTTGAAAAAAGGAAATATTGGGTACTCAGCACAGTGTATACATGTATTCAAGGACTCAATGTCATGTTTGAATTCAGGAGCTCAAAGAATAATAATTCATAGTTGCATACCAATCGAGACATGTAGGAAGCAAGTTCACCCTCCTTCTGACGAAGAGCTGATTCAAACGCACTGGGTGTCATGCTTTTCATGTAGAGTGTACTTAAGGTTGCCTCTCCAATATGTCTCTTTTCAAATACACCATCAGTTGAGTCCAAAGATGCTTGCAGAAAATAGCTTTCCTCCATACTTCCTAGGCTGCTAGCAGTAGAGAGTCTCCGGGACAAGCTTCCTGTACCAGATTTGCATAGTAAGTAAAGAGCAGCATAAGATCATCTACATCGTAATACAAAGCACCATACCATTCTCTGAAATGGAATTACGCCTTGCTATCGGAGCTTGCTCAGATACAGCCGTAGAATGCATACGTACCGTCTTTTCCAAGTCTAACCGAGCAGCTTTCTCCCTTTCTACTTCCTGTGACAAATGAAAAGATTCCTTCAGTAAATGGAACCATTAGACCAGATCTAAATACTAACAGCTCAGTTAAAATGCTTCATATAGATGTAGGAAACTCTGAAAGGAATGTGTCGTCTAACTTCAGAAAATAATTTGATAGAATTTTCCAAATACTAAACTCTATATGCAACTTTTATCATCTATATCATGTGAAGAATACAAAATGGTCTTCTTTTTCATTGTCCAAGTTTAAAAAAAAAAAAAAAGCATTTCCAAAAGCAAAACCTGCTGCAGACGTTCCCGGTGCACAAGAGCATCTTGTAACTCTTGCTTATGTTTCCGTCTTAGTTCCCTAATTTCTTCCTCCAGCTGGTTTGCCCGACCTTCTTGAGTATCAGCTTCCTCCTTTGCTGCAAGGTATTCTTGCCTATTCTCAGCAGCTCTCTGCCTCTCTTTCTCAAGGGACCTGCTTACCTGTGTTTGTTCCGCTCTGAGACAAGAAATCTGACCAAAGAAAAACAAAGGTTAAGAGCTAATATCTAGAAATGCTTCCAAAAATAAAACAAATATTAGTCACAGATGAAGAACCTGAGCTTCAAGAACATTAATTCGTGACAAGGTTTGAGATAGGCGTTCATTCACAGATCGCTCTCTCTCTTCAGCAGCTGCAGCTTTTGCCTCTGCTTCCTGTAAATTCAATAGAATAGGTAATTATGAGAATAGGACTCTCAATTAGCTTCACATGAGATGTCATAACATGCAATAACATTGTACACATTGACACACCTGGAGACGAGAGTTTAGAGATCTCTCCACAGCAGCCCAAGCTTCTGCTCTTCTGGCAGTTGTTTCCTTTTAGGAATAGAGCAACAATCAATATCTACACAAATATGTGAAGGGCAATAGTTCTTGAAGACTGTTAAGATTGCATTGGAACCACAAATTTCACCTGCATGGCTTCAATCTGCCTTAAAAGAGGTCTTGTAGACTCAGGCACTTGTGCAATCAACTCCTCACACCGGCGTTCACTTGCCTAGAAAGCAAAATTCGAGCTGTGAACTACTAGAAACAAATTCTTGAAAGTAAAGGTACCAAGGAAAGATTTAATATCTATATAGGCCAATACAAACTCAGTGCACCTGATAACGTTTTTGAAGATCTTCGATGTCCCTGCGAAACATGTCTTCTTGATATACAGCCTACATTGTTAGAAAATGACAATAACATCACAATTTTCATTAATTAGCATGATAAAACCTGGAATCTCAATTAATACAACACAAAACCTGCTGCTCCTTTCTGCTTAAGGTTTGTCTCAACTCTTCAAGTGTCTGTACAAGCAGTGTTTCACGTTCTTCAGCCTCTCTTAACCGACTCTCCAGTTCAGATCTAGCTTCATTGTTGGCACGGGCCTCTGCTAGTGCTTCAGCCTCCTTCGCAGCATTTAGAGCATTTGTATAAAAGTCTTTCTGAGCTGCAAGTTCTGCTTGGTGTTTTTCAATTGTTTCTTGTAGCAACTTCTCTGTAGCTGTTTTGTCCTTTTTTATGCTCTCTACCTTGTTCTCTTCAACCTGAAAGCATAGTAAGGAGCATGACTATGAAGAAGTTGAAATAAATGACACAATTCTTTCCATGCAAATCAAAGGAATTGACACACACACACACACAAAAAAAAAAACTAAAGAAGTGACAATACTAAATAGAGTAAAATATCCCCCAGGTAGAGAACTTGCGGGGTTTCATCTTCATCTCAGTTCTCAAGGAAAGGGGTAATATTTTTAATTCATTCACATCATTTGGACCAAAATGAAGTAACAAAGAAAATTAGTAAAAATTAACAAGCAGTGTTATATTTTCTTTTGTATTTCATATAGTTTTGATAGGAAGATAAACAAAACAACAAAGCAGCAACCAATGGCAATCCAAGTATAAGGAGATTTTTACAGAAGAAAACATCTACAAAATAATAGCATCCCATAGTTTTTATGAAGTTCAGTCTACCAAATTTAAAATCTCAAATATGAAACAAGATATCCAAAAGTGTGGAAAGAGAATATAATATAAAAGATCTATACAGACTAGTATTTACAATTTAGTAAATCCATGTAACATAATAATACTGAGCTTTAATCCTTGTATTACTATGGAAAACCAATTAATTTGAAACACAATGTTTTGTCTAGGAGAGGTAAAAGATTGAATACAACATAAAGTCTCATATTACAGCTCATATCATCTTGAATTCTAGACATAAAAGGAGAAAAAGTAATCAGTAAACTATGTTCCAGTTCTATGACAAGCACTTGCCTGGAGCTTTGTAGTCAGGCCTTTCTTCTCCTCTTCGAGCTCTCTAATCTAGAGTAATAAAAATGCAAGGAAAAAGAATAGTAAGAAAGCGAAGAGAAAGAAGAGATTATTTACCAGAAATTTAGAAAACTCAAACAACTGAACATATCACCACACCTGAGCTCTTAATTTCCTGATCTGAGCCTCTTGAGCAGCCTGCTTCTTTGAAAGCTCTTCACCTGAGAGGAGAGACAAATATCTAGCAATAAGAACTCATAGACAACAAGGGATCAGGTTTGCTCGAGAATCATCTAGCCAACTAAAATCTCAATCAGACACAGAAATAGATTATATGAGATGAGCCTCCGTTATAGTATCCCAAAGTAAGGGTTAGGTGGGCAAGGGATTGATGATACATTCAGAGAACTTTAACCACTCCAATTGAGGGACTTCTTTATATTTACAACCTATCCCCCGCCTACCCAATCCTCCTCTTAAAAGTATTGCAGATAAACCTGTTAAGTTATTTCTTGATAATGAAGTGTGTCCATACTCCATATATTTTCCATTACAGTTAGGCTCTTTTTACAGGAACAACATTACAAAGAAATCACGTGAGGACTATCATACAAGTTCCAAGATACCTAATAGTGGAATACAATATGTTTTTGAATAAGATAAAAAAATGTTATAGCACATCAAATGTATATAGCAGTTTGTAGATATCACCTTCAGCCATGACTTGATTAATTATTTCATCTTTTTCCTTTAAAAGAGCAGCAGCATCACTTTTTTTATTCTGCTCTCTTCGAAGAGTATCCCTTTCTTTAGTCAAGGCATAAACCTGGAAAAACATACACCAAGGGACAACTTTGAAATACATTATATTTGTATACTGTCCACTCACTAAAGAAGTGGAAGATTTTTTTGTGAAAACAAGTGGAAGAATATATATTGTATGTATGTATATTAGAAATCAAGGAAAAAAATGATGAGGAATGCTTGGAACGTACCTTCCTTTCAAGAGTTGAAACCCTTTGATGATATTCCTCTCGCAAAGACTCCATTTCTGCTTCATTGGATTTTCTCTGTTCCAAGCTTTCAGCTGTTAATTTACAATCTTTTCTCATTGTTATTAGGGCAGAAACAGTACTAGGGTATATTTCTAAACATCTTATTTTAATTAATAATTGCTCGTATTTAACTGCTAGATAATTAATCTCAAACAATAAAAGGAAAAAGGACATTCTGGTAGAAACTAAAAAGTGATTGACTTTTATATTAAGGGAAAAATGAACGAAAAAGGTTGGTGGTTGCAAGGGTATTTTGGGAACCTTTTTGGACTATTCCGAGGAATAGCAATCATTGAACCAAAGTGTGGAATCCTTGTGCCTCACCCAATGAGGCTTAAAAACCAAACATGCTACAAACGACAATGTCATAATAGTTATGGCATGATATAGGTTCCAACAATTGGAATGTACATCATGTGAAGCAGAAGCAGTAGCAGTAGCAGTAGCAGTAGAGATAACATGATAGAGTAACATACACATATGTATTCTCATTAAAATGCAATATTAAGTATTTACATCATTAAGTTAATTCAATTGAGAACTGAGCCAACCAACAATCCCTGTTACCAACTTTTCAAATATAGTTTAGCTGTAAATAAAAATCAAATAGAATTGTAGTAGCCCCCATCATATCAAATGATTTGCATAAAAAAGAACTCTAACCACTGCTAAGACACATTATTAATGCATATAAACCAGCATTTTACAGAAAACATACTCATACAAAATGTGTAAGGGATGAAAAGAAATCCATCATGGGGGCCACCTTATGCCCAACATGAACACATTGCAAAATAGTGTATACAAGAAAATTTCCTAACAAGAGATTCGATCAACCTTTTCCTATAAGATATCCAATTTAAAGATGTGTTTATGATTCTAAGGTATGTAAAGGTTTATATAAACTTTTACACTTGGAAGTGAAACCACATGCAAACAAGAGAAAGCTTGACCAAAGACAATAAAACATAGGGGTACATCGAATATAAAATGGAACAAAAAACTATTTTATCCATCATTTTTTAATCATGAATCAGCCATGTTATACTGATAATATCATTACATTATCAGCCGAGTCTTTGAGTGGAATCTTGTAATTAATAACGTGGAATTTGTTCATTTTAATCTCTATCGAGATGCGTGTTACTATTCAAGGAAGCACCAAAAGTCAACAGACAATAAGAAAACATATTAGATATGACTAGATAGAGGCAAACCAAACCATGTTAAACCATCTAGGGCGACAAAATGGTTGTACACACCTTCAAATCCTCAATTACAGCTTTGAGCTGCTCATTCTCATTCATCAGCTTAGTGATTTCATCAGCTTTTGCCTGAAAATGAAACAAACTGAAATTGGAGATTCAAGAACCGTAAAAATTCAATGTTCATACAATATAAAATGATTTCTTCCCTTTGGCTCCCTTTCTCTTGAACAGATGTAGCAGAAGATACCATCTCAAAGTCAAACATGTGGAAGAGAAAGAAAGGTTCTAAACCAAATAAATCAAAGGTATAAGTTTCCCTTCTATTGTTAGTAGTAAAAGCATCTTCTCCTAGGACATAAAGCTAGGAGCCTAAGTTCTAATCCCAGAAAATCTGCCTTGCAGAGAGTAACAATAACATACAAACCACTTACCCCCCCCCCCCCCACATCTCAAAGTAAAAAATAAAGAAAATTAAACATAAGCCCCCTGGTGTTATAGAGCATCACAAAACAGCACTGTAAAACAATGGAAGACGTCAAGTACCTGAGCTTGTCTTGCAGCACCTTGCAATGCGGATTCCATCATTTTCATTTCCATCTTCACCTTCTCCAATTCATGGATGGAATCTGCAGAGTTAGACAAGGCAGTTGCAGAACTCAAGTGTATATCTTCTTTAGAATCAGTTTCACCATCATTAATATGCCGGCCCACTTCAACTCTCGTAGCACTCTCATCATTTTCAAGAACTGATTCAGTGGGCAGCATAAGTTCCTGAACACTGTTAGTCTCCTCTACGATAACAGAATGTGAACTTGAGGGCATTGGCTCATCAGGAGGATGACCAGCATCCGCTTGGCTGTTACTTGAATCCTCAGATTTAACAGGAGAACCCTTATCTAAAATCTCTTTTGTTTGTGTCTTTTGCTCATCATCGGCTTCATGCATGTCTACCGCATCCCTTGACTCTGCCGGCACAGGCTCAATAACTTCAATTGTGTCTACCTCTACAGTATCGGGTTTGGCTTCCTTGGAGTCAGAATCTGCAGAGGGTACTACATCTGAAATTTCTTTCTGTTCATTTTCTGGAGAATCTAACGACTTAACATTATTAAATGTAGATTCAGAAGGTTCTGCAGAAACTGTTTCCGATTCAGATTCAGCTTTACAAGGGTCCAAAGTAACAGTATCTGCTTTCTCCGCAGCCTCTGATTGCTCATTATTTTTTTCTACCATAACAGCATCTTTATCTTCTTCAACAGTGGTTTTCTCATGAGAATGAACTGACCTGTCAGTTTCAGCCTTTTCTTTTTCATCAACTTTGGGTGGACTATCAGAAGATTCAAGTTTTTCTGATGATCCAACATCAATCTCCTCACTTTTCTGACCCATAAAGGCCATAACTGGATCAAATAGTGGTTTTCTGTCCGAAGACCACAATCCTGAAGCTGGAGAGAATACAGACAGAAAGCCATAAGTAGGACTGATTCAAAACCCGCATTATAACTTCCATCTACTTGTAATCAACATTTGTTAAACTTTGAAAATATTATAAACGATAAGCCATTACAGGCAGCATCTTTTATGGAACTTCATGCTCACGCACAAAAAAAAAGTTTAAAAAACAAGTCATCAGCATGTAATGTTTCTTTAAGCATGAGATCAGCATCGACCTATTTATGCAAAGCATGCGACAAAATACAGTAATATGGAGATAACTTCATTTCAAAGAAAGCAAATTAGTAAACTGACTTAAGGTTCATTGGGTTCCATGGAACATGAAATAAAGCAGACACAGTTAACAAAACAGGCTTTATTTTTTTATCATTCCAAACTCAATAAAATAGTGGAAAAATTAACCCTTCACAGGATAATTCAGGAATGGTAAATATAAACAATTCATTTCTTCTTTCATATTTCACATTTCTACCTTCAACTACAAGATTAGCACTCCAATAGGCAGTAGAGGCAAACTACAACTTAGGCTTCCTAATTGATATCCTATAAGGCTATAACATGGAACTGAAGCAGTGTGCATTACTCCATGCCACTTGCCTAACAAACTTTACAACTCTAGTTTAGTAACCTGCTGATTCACACAAACTACGACAGCATCTGTTACTATTTACCAAAATGAACCTAATATCTTAATACAAATCCTAACATAGGTTTATACAAGACATTTGCATCCAAATGCTTGAATATTACACAAAATAATAACAAGAAAGGCAATGTAAAACAAAAGAAAAAAGTACCTTCATTGTTGCTTGATTCAGATTCAGACTTCTCCTCAAACCCGAGAGCTGTATCAAAATTCTTCTCAATATTCTTCACGCTCTCTTGGAGTTTATTGACTGCCCCGGCAAGATCAGGAAAGTTCCCTAAGGATACCTTCCCGCTAAACCAAGCCATCCTTTTTTCACTATATATACCTAAAACAACTCGATCTGAAACCCTACATTGACATACCACAGATAATTTGATTAAAAGAAAAATACCATAATCCAACTTGTTCAAATCAGAAACCAACAAGATCTAAAACCAAACTTGCATACCAGGGAAGAATTAGGAATTAACGATACAATCAAAAGAATATGAACGCTGAGAAATCGAGACACTGAACGTGAAAAAAGAAAAAGGGAAATTTGAAGGAAAAAACGCTGTTGTGATTAATTAAATTCATCTTCATAATTCATAAGTAAAATCAAAGAAAGTGAAAGATACACCAGAACTAAGAAGAATACGCATTTAAATCGATTCGAGATAAAATTATACATACATACGCGAGATTCAAATTATCGGTAGGAAAAGAAGCATGAGTGAGAAATGGAACCTGATAGTCAATGCGCCAGATTCCGATAACGGAAGAGCTTGTTTTATAGAGTGAAAGAGAAGCTCGGTGGATCGAGGAAAGAAGCGGAAAGAAATGAGGTGGATCTACCTTTTTCCTTCTTTCTTCTTCCCTTTTGGGTGGATGAAGATGAGTGATTCGAGGCAGCACGCCGTCGTTTCCGGAGACTGAAATTTTAACAGCAGAAACGAGATGCTTGAAATATAAATAAGGGTCTAAATCGTATGTCGGGTTAATTTTAGTGGTTAAATTATTTTTTTGTTAAAAACATAGACTAACGTTAGAATTTCACGTTTTTGATCGTTAAAAGTTATTTAAAGAGATCCAATTTATATTAGACGTATAATAATTTTATTTTTTAATTTAAAAAAATTAAAATAAAAAAAAAATCTTTAACTTTTTTAAATTCACAAAAAAATTAAATCCTTAATATATCTCAAACCTTAAGTCTCAAAATTGTCATCACATTCGCCGTTAGTCATCGCCTTTAAGTCTATATTTCAATCGTTAGACCTAGCCGAGATCATTTATTTTAATTTTAAATCGTCAATAAACGACAAACAATATATAAACCGAATATTAAATTTGTATTTAGCGTTCTACGTCCAACTAGTTGATCATTTATCGTTTTTTGATACTCTATGTTGAAAAAGATGATTGGATAGGTCTGGCGATCGAAGAGGTAGACTCAAAGACAACGATTGATGACGAAAACTGTGGCAATTTGTTAGAACAGTCAAGAATTGAACTAGGATTTGATATTGGGAGGGACAAGAGTATATTAAACCTTTAAATTTAAAAGTTGAGAGGGACAAAAACCCTATTTAATTAACATTTAAACTAAAAAAGATTAAAAATATAATTATACTAAAAATTTTGAGAGAGCAGCAGCCCCTCCCACTCCCTAGACAGCTTCGTCACAGTCCCTCCCACTGCTGAAGACAGGGACCGAAGGTTGGCTTGACACGATGCTGAGCCGCTGGCGGCAATGATCGTCCTAAATCTCATGATATAGACAAATGTTGGCACCTTCATCAGTGCTACTGATTCAGGCAGCCCCCATTACTTGGCTCAACTTTAAGGTAATTTATGATAAGGTTGTGTTTTGAAGTTAAACGGCATCACATTTCACAGTAATACAAAAAAGGATTACAACATAAAAATAGATGCCACATTTAGATACCACGGCAACAAACCGCATTCGAATAGCAGGGTTGATCTTCAATTACATCTTTAGCACCAGAACTCACTGTCCAAATATTTGTGATATTGTCTTGTCAATAATTTGGTACAGTTCTTCCCTGCAAAAGGGGGTGGTTCCGAGTTAGGTTGTTAAAGATTCACAAAAATCACCTAGGTGGTGCTCTCTTCTTCAACATGAAAAATATTGTTTTGCGTGTACAAGTACAACTACGGGTTTCACCATCAAGCAATCTCTAAAGTCGAGGATTCTACTTACCGATCTGGTTTGAACAAGAGATACCGGTAAACAAACCACTGGAAGAAGGAAAATGTGAGTTAGTAATTGAAGCCTCGGCAGAGATGGGGAATATATAATTATTAACGGCATATGCTTAGCATGGTTGAAAGCTAGTGTTCAAGCAACTTACTGTAGAAAACAGTATTCCAATAATTTCTAGCACAACTGGGATAATTGGCAATTTGTCAACAACCTGTTCATATCAAAGGAGGTTAGAAGTCATGTCTGAGATCAAAGTTATTATTCTAATAGTTAAAAGTTTACAAATATGGTTTGAAACTCCAATACAGTCGCTTACCGAAATTACATTCGTCGATGTCCACAGGGCCACAACAGCTGCAAATCCCAGACCAATGAGACCTACCTTATCTTCATCAGATTTATCCCACTGTTCCATACAAATAAAGGCAAAATCGGAAAAAATAAATAAAGAACAAAAATTATGCCTTGATGAACACTGCCTGCCTAAGACAGAATCGAAGATGAAGACTTTCCCTTGCTTTACTGAAATCAAACTAGATGAAAGGATTGGAAAATACAGGAGGAGAAATGAAAATATAGAAGTTATATGAAATTCAAGCATAGAAATTCTGTTATTTCTTGAACGAAGTACTTACCATCCCCACCCCACCCCTCGATATGTTTCAAGCGCATATGCAAATCATGATAAAAATACACAACTACTTGTCCGTGAGAGAAACTTACAAGATTTCGCACAGACTTGACAATACTAAGCGAGGTTGAAGACTCCGAGCTCTCACCTGTAGCCTTCACAATAACAGCACAGTTTCGCCTCCCTGCAACACAAGAAAATCAGGCAACAAGAGCAAAGAGTGAGTTACCCAAAGCATGGAACATTGAAACTAATACAGAACCTAATTGCCAAAAAATTTCAGCTATGAATCAAGTTTCCCATCAACATCACAGAAACTAAAAACGATTCTCTATAACCCCCACTTATAAGTCTTAAACACCTAATCCAATATCAAGTAACTGCTCTGAACCTATACTGCAACAGCCAAATGATTAACATAGTTGAATCCCATTCTGGCCTCGTAGCATGAAAGACAATCAGACGGCACAACGAGCCGAAGACCATCAACTGAGAATTTCCTTACCCTAAGTTTAATTTTCTAAACACCAATGACTGTCACAATAATTTCTTATTTCAATGTCACTCATACATACATGTACATATACAATCCATTGTTTTAGCAGAAGCCCCACATTAATTTCCCCAAAACCTCATTTTTAATCCCAGGTATCCAGTGATTGATATTTATGTCCGGGTTTATACTTTATATGTAACTAAAAGCATCATCCATCTCATAAAAATCTATAACTACCGTAAGAAAAAAGTTTAAAAAATGAAAATATAGACTCAAATTCAACAATGAACTAACCAAAGACAACACAAGTGATAATTGGATCGTAATATTCAAATTTACAGTAAAATCTTAAAAGACAGTTGCTTAAGGATAAATGAAGTGAACAACACACCTCCGGTATAAGAAACTAGGGGTTTCTGATAAGTCCTGAAAAGGGTCTTTCTATCTTGTAAGAGCAATGGCGGCAGCAGACTTGCAGTAAGGGAAGCCATGAAAATACCTGCCAGAAAAAAGGACAAAAAAAAAAGCAATTTCGAAAAGTGGGTTATTTTGGTTGGAGTCCAAAAGGGTTTAGATTAACCATGAAAAAGAAGAAAGATATTAACATGAAGAAGAGAACCGAGTTTAAGGTTTCTACCTCAGTTGCAGCTAAAAGAGAAACTGAGAGCAAAATTAGAAAGAAAACAAATTCTATCTGCGTGATTTATGGCTCTTATCCTTTTTTATTCTATTAATTTATGGACTTTCTATCCTCCTGCTGGATGTTTATTGTTGGATAAACTACACCACTGGTCACCAAAGTATTATATATTTTTTAGTTTAGTCATTAAACTTTTTCTGGCAAATTTGACCACTAATGTTATGTATTTTTATTTTGGTCATAGAACACTAAAAATTAACAAAGTGGATGATGCGGTATGATATAATAATATTTTATATCTTATAAATTATATATTCTATCAATTTGGATTTAATTTGAAAAAATAATAAATTTAACTTTTAAATTTTAAAAATTTATTAATTTGATCTTTATTTTAATTTTAATAGTCGAATAAATATAACATTTCAATAAGATAATAACAAAAAATCTGACTCATCCCAACTCGTTTTCATCTCTAATTGTAGCATACAAAATTGTTATTATACATAAATTTTGGTTAAATGTGCAACGTTATAAATGGAATTTTGATTCATTCAATTTTCACAAATTGTATCCAAAGGCATTTGCAAAGGTAATCATCATATCTGTAAATGCCAGGTTTGCAAACTTTCTTTCTTAACTTAAAGCAAGATGCTCAGATAATTGGATCGAATTTTCCGGTGACTTGGGCCGAACACCTCGAGTGCCAGAAAACCTTGTACCGGACCATGGTCGGCAGAGGTCTAGGCTTTGGTGCAAGTCATTGGATGGCAACTCTGCAACTTCAGTGTTAGCAGCTTGTTTTCTGCATGGCAACTAATGTTCCAACCAAGGATTCATATGTTTGTATTATGGCGAACTAACAAATTCATATGTTTCACCAAAGAAATTTTTGCAACTAAAAGCCTGAAACTAAAGCTACGAGTAGTCAGAGCATTTTAAAGTTGTCACAAAGAATGGCATTGAGCTTTTGTCATGCAATTGGAGCATCAAGCTATCATACTTGGAATCAAATCACTAGGAAAAAACAGGGGAAGACAGTAGAGTTTCTTCAAGGAAAAACTTAAATGACCCAAACAGTGAATCCCTTGGGGTGATTACCATGCAATTTCTTGTACGTTTAGGTTACTGTTCTTAATAATTTAAGATGATAAATCTTGGTTATTAGATTTCATGTAATTTTATGATTTGGTTCTAATAAACAGCTTCCCATCTGCCAAACTAACCATGGAATCTTGCACATTAGGACCAGCTTACAATGTGAAGATGGTTGATCACAATAGCCTTTTGATTCAACATAGACATCAATTGTAAACTCATAATTAACAAACACAACAACACCAAGAGCATTAAAAAACCAAATAAACAATTCATAATAAATGGAACAACAATCATTACATTAACAAAAAGTCTTTGAAACACTTAAATTTCACTTGCAAAAGATTATAACTTTACCAAACCAACTAAGCCGGCTGCTGCTCTTGGGACTGGTCAGACTCCAACGGGATCCCAAGCTCCTCTGTTTCTTCCTTCCGGGTCTGCCCAGTCCTACTCGGAATAGGCACAGCAATGAAAGTCTTGGTCTTGCTAATAGGCCTACTCTTTTCCAGCTGCACAAAGTCACCGACTTGGAACTTGTTGTCCGGGTCATGAGCCTGGAACTTCTTCTTCTTCCTCACACGACGCTTGTACTTGGGGTGTGGGGCTAAGCGCACCACTTCCACGGACACGGTCTTGTCGTTTGTGGCACAAACCACCCTGCCTTGCATGGACTTCATCGCCCTGATTTGAGGGAGAAAAGAAGGGGGTTTCTGGGGCTGAAAAGATAGGGAAGAACTGGGTTTTGAGAGATGAGAGAGGGAAGTTGAGCCATTGAGAAATGGCGACGAAAGTTTCAGAGATTGGAGAGAGGAAGTGATTGACATTTTTTTTGGTGTCGAAGAAGAAGGGGATAAGGGAATTGAGGGGGATTTTATTTCTTTCTTTCTGTTATGGATAGGGGATTTGGGACCGTTGGATATATTAGTAGTAGACAGTGAGAGCCGTTCGATTAGAGGTGGTAAAGTGAGTTATAAGTTATAACCCGAGAATTCGGTAAAAAAGAACTTTGATATAAAAATTGCATAAATTTAGGGATTTATGTGGTAAAATTTAAAATTTAAAAAGAACATATTCAATGGTTATCAAACTACAAAACTCAGTTCTTTGTTTTCATATGATACACATATATGGAATGCTTTAAGCTCCATAGTTTTAATTTTTCTCTTGTTTTTCCTATTTACAGAAGGAATCCATGGAAAAAAATTGCAGAAGGTAGCAAAACAGCCTACAAAAGTCAGGAATAATCCCACATAGGTTGACTCTATCAAACTCTTTTCGGTCTGTCACTATGCTTCCATTAATGGCGTTCTTTTGGACTTCCTACTCCACCCAAGCTTTCAACATATGTTTTCTTGGTAGTCACTGAGTGTAGATTTTGCATCTGCTTTTCATCAATCTCTTTGGATATCTCTTCTTTGCAGTCTATGATTTCCTCGTCGATCTCTAGTTGTTCGGAACTCCATGTAAGTAAGTCCGAGAGGGTAACTGAATGCCCTTTCCCACCCTCATTTCCTGACCCCGAATTCGGTAAGGTCTTGGTTGTTGTTTGATTCGGTTTTCGAGCAACAGAATCAGCATACAGGACATCTCCTATTCTGGACAAGACAGTAAAGGCCAAGCTTTCCAGTATCCTTGAATAGCTCTCTAGGAGAGCTTGTCCTACATCCTATCATAGAACAAGATAGACTTAAACAAGTCCAAATGCATAGGTGACATATATGTATGTATGTATGTATGTATGTACGTATGTATGCTCCCGCAGCCCGTGCACTAGCACGCACAGAAGATGTAATTACCTGGTTGTATTGGATTTTGGTGATGTCGAGTGCCGACTGAGGAAGTCCGGGGTACTGGTGTTTGATAATGCGTAAAACTGTCTCGGCTCTCTCTTCAAAGAGTTCTCTCTTTTCGTAGCTAACGGCGGAGCTCCAAGCCGATTTCCCGTCCTTGTGGACCATCTTCCGTTTCCATATCACAATGGATGCCTCTATTCTATCCTTGAGGTCTAAGATCTGATGTTCTGATGATAAGTCCATGGCTGAGAGAAATTGATTAGGATCAAATAATTCTACTGTGATATTCCTATAGATTGATTCACCAAGACTAGCTCTCCCATTCTAAACAAAAACCATCAACAAAAAACACATTAATCAATGGGTCATGTATGCCAGCACATTTCATGGAAATCATGTAACTTTGGCATGTTCATCTTTGCTTTTACCTTTGGGAGGGACTCGATGTAGTTTTCCGGGATCTCCATTTCCGATAGAACTTGAGCGTTGATCGACATCGCCAATTTATGCACTTGTGTCACTGATTCCTTTTGGCTCTGCAGGTTCTTTCTCGCCGCATCCGACAAACCGTTTTCGGGAACTTTAACTGTAGGCAACCACCATTTATCATCTAATCTTCTGGCGTTACCTTTCTCTTCATTTGAGGCATCTTTTGACAGATAGTAGAACTCAGTTTGGTCTTTGAAAGAATCTAGACAATCCTGACCATTGTAATGAAGTACTAAATTGTTGTTCAAATTATGTCATAACTGAGATAATCTAAGCTCAATATAGAAATAGCCCTTACAAGAAGCATTGTATCAAGTGTCCGGAGGGCCGGAATGTTCATCAGAAGATCTGCTCGTTGCTTTGTGGTCATTACCTGAAAATCAAAAAAGACATAGATACGGATATAGATATAGATATGCCGAATAATTTGCTCCTATGCAGAGAGACAGAGGGTAGCATACCTCCATGTTGGATCCATCCTTGTTTTCCAGTTGAGAGGGAACAAGTTCAACAATCCAATCACTTACGGATAAGAGCCAATCTATCTCTTTTCTCCACCTTGATTTCCTTTCGACTGTCATCGGCTCTAGACGTGATTGTTCGCCGAACACGGAAGCTAAAAGCCGATGAGGGAGTCACAGAAGACATAGATCATAAAACATTGATGAGAAATTCTCTACAAACATCCATTGTTAAATTAGCAGGGAAATGGACCATACCAGCAAGGTTTGTAATGGCATTTGATAGTGCCAAAGCTGATGAAACACCCTTTCCTCCACCTGACATATCCTCTCCTAGGAGTAATTTAGCAAACTTTTCCTTCATATGCTCCATATCTGAACACAATACAAATACATTGCAGGCAATTAAATACATTAATTATATTCAAATTTCATAAACACAACCAGACCGAAAACGCAATTATAACCGCAATTTATATACATGATTTCTAGTCTAAATAAGAAAGCATATACGAAACACACCACTCAATAGCTGCTTTTCTCTGGCTTCGCAGGCGGCAATGAAATTCTCCATGGCCTGCCTCGCCTCGGCCTCGTCTTGACATGATAGCGCATCCAATCCCTGGTTCTCACCATCACCCTCGGCCGCCTCCTCTGACCCGCCACCACCTTTGTCGACGCTCATACTCTGCGTACGCCTCGCCGCCTTCTGCCCCTTACCCCGGAAGTTCTTAAAAAACCTTCCAATCTTCAAACTGTCTTGGTCCTTTTCAACAGCGCCAACCATCTTTAAGGTTGTCGATATGGTCGACTGTATTTGCTGCATGGTGTTGTGTATGGAAGAAGAAGGAAGAAACTAAGGGAAAAAGAAAACAAGTTTTGGTTTTGAGAATCTCCTCTTCCGAACAATGGTGTGTTGGATTGAGAAAATGGGGAGTTAGTGAGATTGAAAGGAATGTAAAATTGTGTTGGATTTTCCATTTTTGAGACATGGAAGAACGTGGGGTGCATGTTTTTCAGACAGGGACTTGAGGAAGAGAATGACAATCCTAAGCTGATCAAATTTAGATTATTCTATGTATATCCAAAGAGTCTATTTTCATCCAAGTACAATGCTTAACAATTAATGGTTCGAGTTTAATTTCATAGTCGAACCTTTGTTAAAAAACAGATACCTACTTGCATTATATTCCTAGAATATCACAACTAATTAATTATGGTTATAGAAATTAGATTAAATTTAGGAAAATATTTTGATATAATTTTTTATTAATTGTTGATTTTTTATTTAAATTTAATTTTAAATATTTATAATGTTATGATTTAATAATTTTAATTTATATAATTTTCTCTATAACTATGTATAATATACGTATAAATTTCATTAAAAATTTATGTGATATATATAGTTAGGATCTACTTACACTACTGAAATTCAATTAGTTTTACACTATTTTATGATAGTTGGATAAGTGAAATAAATGGTGTTTATTGAATTGAACAGCTAGCAAACAATTCAAGCTTTTCTCAGTTAAAACTCAATTGACGTTTGACTCTAAAAATTTACTGGTGGAACCTAATTTATAAAATTACAAAAAGAATCAATTTTTTTTACATCCAATCGAAAAATTCAAATTTTTAATTGAATTGAGTTAAATTTTACTCACCCATAAATATAACGCAACTACCTCCAAAAGTAAATTATTTGCATTAATACATGAAATCTAGACACTAATACATGAACTCTAAAAAGGAAATGGATTAATAATTCTAAACTTGAATCATGTGTATTAATACATGACCTTTACAGGCCTACCAACTCAAAAGAGAAGCAACAAGCAAGGTTTCAGTATAAAATATGTTCATACTTCTTTCTATAGTGAAAAAAAGGTTGCAAAATGGAGAAGAAAATGATGTATTTCTCTTTGTTTCAACGATTTTTGGTGTTCGTGTTTTCCGTCATCTGTTCCGACTCCGTGCGGGCATTTCATCGTCCTCGAGCAGCGACCTGCGAGGATTGCATACATGGTTTCCTGGACCTTTGCAAGCCATACTTGGTTGGTTAAGTAGACCAACCTGATCGGCAATGTTGCAACGGTTTGTACCTCACATACTACTCCTTCAACTTTACCCGACGCGAAACTCGCCGGACCATCTGCAAATGCATTCGCAAGATTGCGATGCGATGATTATAAGCCGGATAGAGCGAAGAAGCTTCCCATAATTTGTTTTTATGTCCCCTTCCCCGTGCCCTTATATCCATCCGACAATGACTGCCAACAGTAATGTCCCCGTCCCCGTGCCCTTATATCCTTTGCATTAGTCAAAGGAAGCTATGTCGTTCTAATTTTTTCGACTGGTTTGCAGCCTCCGTTAAGCAATCGGAATGCGAGAAGTCGAGTCGATATCGTATGTCGGCACCGGAATAAACTGAAGAATTAGCTATAAATTTCAAAGTTGTATGATCTTGTAGTGCTGGTTTCTACGAGGTAACAAACGGATAATTCGTATTATATCAAAATATATATCGATATTGAATTATTAATATCATCAAGCATTTAAATCTAAATGGCTTGACATGATTGGTCTTCGTATAGACAATTAAAAATGGATAGATATAGTGAAAAATAAAAGAGAAAAACATGAAAACTACCGAAAATTTTAAATTCTCGTATAAATTTTAAACATGAAAAATCTTAAAATTTTTATAATTTCTCACCCTGAAATTTTACAAAATTCTTCGAATTTTATAATCTTAACATAAAATCTTGTGTCCGATTAATAATCCGATCACGTGCATGAATGGGAATGTTAGGTGGAAGCTGAAGCCGTTTTGAAGATGAGAAACTTGAGACTCCCCATTGTAAAGTATATGAAAGTTCCTTTAGAATGTGAGAAATAACACCCAAACTTTGAACCCACCACACATTGCCAGCCTTCACCATATTTCCTGTCAAACTCCTGCAATAAAAAATTCAAGATTTTCAGTCAAAACACTGCAAAACCTTGCAAACAAGGATACATTTTCATGTCAATGTAAGAAAAAAAGGGAGACCTTTTTGATAAACCCGGCAATGGATTTGCAGTCTGAGACATCGTAGTCATCCAAAGCTTGAGAAGCAGAAGACATGGCATGTATCTGCATCTTCAATGGCATGTCTGTGTCTTCCACCAAAGCTTTTCCTTCCAACATCTTTCCTCTACTTCTCTTTTGCTGTCTCAGAAAGAAACCAAGAATCCTAGGCTTGGATTTTGAGCCTGAAAGATTTTTTATTTTTTTTTTACAAAAGTGAAGTAAAGTGGTATTATATATTCCGTACGAACCAGATAATAATAGCCTAATAGAATGTTAGGTTAGATCGTTTTGCCAACGTTTCTGTGATTTTCACTCTTTAAGGCCTTTTTTTATCCTTCTAATTTCAATTTTGTTTTTATAGTTTTACTTGATTATGGTTTTTAGTATTTAGTTATTGAGCGTACAGCTGATTCTTTTTCTGATTAATTTTATGGGTAATTATTCTGCGTATAAGTGTTTATAATTATATTATTTATGTAAGCATATTAATTTCAGGGTTTATCAATTTTATTTAAGATTTAAAATTTTAAATATAATAATTTTTATTTAAGGGTTATTAAAAAATAATCGAATAAAAATTATTTAATTTGAAGAGTTTATGAATAAATTAAAATTTATTATATAATTTTGAATAGATCGTAGAAATGATCACTAAAATCATATTAAAATGATTTTTTAATCATTAAATTTTTAAAAATTATAAAACAGTTATTGAACTTATCAAACTATTATAAAATAATCATTGAATAATTATACGTTATAAATTATTGATAAATATTAAAATATTTGAATAACTATTTTATAATTCAGTGAATTTAATGATTATTTTAATTTAATAAAATTTAATGATCATTTTATAGTATATCAAAAAATAAAAATTATTTTATAATTTTTAAAAATTTAATAACTAAATAAATTTATATAATATATAAACGATAAAAAACATTAACCAATAATCAATCAAAATTAAAATTAATTGTTAATTAATTATTTTTTAATTTAATTGATTTATTCAATTAAACATTCAACCCCGTCCCAATCAAAATAAAGCCAGCTTTCACATTCTCATTATTGTATAGTATATCATCTTTTAGAATTTCTTTATTAAATATATATTTTATTTTTTATTAATTTAAAATTTATTTTAAAATTCTTATATATTTATTATTTAATATTTATTTTTACATCTTTTAAAATAGTATAAATTTAGTCTCTTAAAATATTATAAATTCATACTTTTAATATAAAATTCAGCATATATATATTTATAATTTTAAGGCATAATTTGTATCTAAACTTTTTTATCAAATTAAATAATTATATTTAGTTTTAAAATTCAATTTCATTTCTAATTTTTTATTCAACTATGTACAAGAGTTTAAATTTTTAATTTACTCCGTGAATATACACACGAAATTATTAATATTTTAATTTAATCTCCAGACATACAAAATGGCTGCCGACACTTATTCCCGAACCTACCACTCAGAGCTAACTGCCTGCTCTGGTCCCAAACCCGAACCTATTCTTCAATTACATCATCCTCTAACCTCCTTTATTTTATTCGTATTTTTTATATAAAACCTAATGACTTTAAATACACATAAAAATATTAAACAAAACACAGATTTTATTTAATGAATATATAAATTATATGACGAACCTGACGATAACATAATTAATAAGATTAAATTTTTAGGTAACAACCGCTTCTTATTTTAGGTTGTAAATTTAAAAATTATTAGAATTATTTTTTCCTTCCATTTCTTTATGTAGAATTTATTTTTAAAAATTGTGCTATTTTCATCATTTAATTTTTAGTTATTTATTATAAATTAAATATTTAAAGGCGAAAGCTCAAAGATAATTTAAATAAGAGAAATTAGTTAAATATTGTCGTTTAAATTTATATTTTAAATAATAGAATGTTTAAGTTTTATTTTAAATTATATTATATTTAAAATTTAAATATTTAGGTGTAATATTAAAAAAAATGAAAAGAAAGTTGTCTTTCTCTTGGATTACTTTACTGTCTGTATGCCAGCATAAAAAGACACAGACTAAGAGAGAAACAGACAGGAACAGAGAGTTTTAGTGAACTGAATTCTTGCATCTTTCATCACTCTATAATCTTCGTTATCATTATCTCTATCTTAAAATTCAACTTCAACTTTTACAGCTGAAAAAATCGAATTCTGAGAAACAAAAAAAGATGTTATCCACGAAGTCGGAATCCGATATCACCAGCCTAGCTCCGTCGTCTCCGTCAAGGTCGCCGAAACGTCCGGTATATTATGTTCAGAGTCCATCTCGAGACTCTCACGACGGCGACAAGTCGTCAAATATGCAGCCGAGTCCTATGGAGTCACCTTCACACCCTTCCTCCGTCGGACGCCATTCGAGGAACTCGTCGGCGAGCCGATTCTCTGGGATATTCCGTTCTTCTTCCGGGAGGAAAGGTGGTCGGAAGAGGAACGATAAAGGGTGGCCGGAGTGTGGTGTGATAATGGAGGAAGGGTCGTATGCTGAGTTTGAGGATAAGGCCTTCGTTAGGCGTTTCCAGGCCTTCATTGCTCTCTTGACTTTTGTGGTTTTGTTTACAGTGTTTTGTTTGATTATTTGGGGTGCCAGCAGGCCTTACAAAGCTGAAATTGTGGTCAAGGTATGTAGAGTGATTCTACTTGTTCATTTGATAATCATGGTTTATCATAAAATATTAGTTAAGATTAGATCTAGATTCGATTTCGAATAATATTCCCGTAAAAAAACAGAAAATATAAAGAACAACCTAAAAAATAGTTAAAACCCGAAAATATTATTAAAACCTAAAATGTTTTAAGTGGTCACCTATATAAATTACATCATCCTTTAACCACTTCACGAATTCAAAGGTACAAACTTATATGAAGTTATATTAGAAACTTCGGATGTAAAACTATAAATTCTTTGGGTTTAAACTTCCATTATCGATAGAAAAGATAAATAAAATACTTTAACTATATGAAGTTTAAATTTTCTAGTTGCATCCAGCACCCCTCGATCCATTCATGCTTAAAGCTAGTGCAAATGCAGTGCATATTCATCACTTTCCTTTTTTATGTTGAGTTGATTTGATGAATAAGAATGTGAGTCTTGCAGAGCTTTGCAGTGCACAACGTTTATGTTGGTGAAGGCTCAGATTTCTCAGGGGTTCCAACAAGATTGCTGACTATCAATGGCACCTTGAAGATGAGTGTCTACAACCCTGCTACGATATTCGGCATTCATGTCAGTTCGAATCCTGTCAATCTTGCATACTCGGAAATCACTGTCGCAACCGGTCAGGTACAATTCATTGAAATCCCGAGCATGCTGGATTGTAAGCTCGTAATGCAATGAAATTAAAGTCTGTATCAAATCTATTGCAGCTGAAATATTATCAGCCAAGGAAGAGCCACAGAACCATATCAGTGGCATTGGAAGGGGAAAAGGTGCCACTTTATGGAGCTGGATCAAGCTTAACAGTTGCACAGAATGGTGCTGCTGAAGTTCCATTGATACTTAAGTTCGAAGTCCGATCGAGAGGGAATGTGGTCGGAAAACTAGTGAGAACAAAGCACCAGAAACAAATTTCTTGCCCTCTGGTCATCAATTCTATAAATACCAAGCTCATTAAATTCAAGAAAGACACATGCACGTACTACTGATGGTGTCGGAACAATGATTCGCAATCGCATTGCAATCGCTCTCCGAGCACTAAAGCTGTTCTATTGCAGTCTGGGTGTAAATGTTTATTGTTTTGCTTAGTGTTTTGTGTTGTTCCTGGAAATAAAACTAATGTACAGGCGACCTAAGAGGTTCTTTGTGCTTGATTTTGCCTAGGAATGTTAATGTATGGGGGAGATTTCAAACAAAACAGAGCAAGAATAAAGACATTGCTTGCTTAAACTTTCATGGCTTTAGCTAAATCAGACAACAGCAGCAAGATCTAAAGTATTCAAGAAAAATTGTACAAACACAGGAGCTAGATTAAGCATAAAGAAGAAGGATCTTACAGAAAAAACTTGACCCATAATTGGTTTTTCCTTTCTCCTCTCGTCATCCTCTTGATTTTCATTCTTCTTTTTTCTCCTACTCTTCGATCTTCAAACCCTTCAGTTCATCATCTAGACAACCTTTTCCGACCACCGGTTTTCCGCCTCCACCGGCCACAATCACCATTTTGTTCGCTTCCACTGAGTCCGAGGGAGGTGGGAAAGACACTGTGACCACCACTGCGTTAGGGAATGGATCTCTGTCTACGAATCCGGCTTCAACTTCATTATCGGAATCGTAGAGGATATCGGAACGTGAGTTAACGGCGGAGGCGGCTTTGAGGAAGGCCTCGTGTATGGAATCTGGCGGAAGAGCGCAATCCTCGAGACCCGCGTCTTCGAAGGGAAGAACAGGACTTTCTAATGCGGTAAACGTCATGATTGGTCACTAATATTTGAACAAATTTATATTTTCACCACTAAAATTTAAGAAATTACAGTTCATCCACTAACATTTTTTATAGCAAAACAGTCGCCTCCTAAAAGAAAACAAAATGAGTATACTGAGTTGAAGTTGAACACTTGATACATTTAATAAACAAAAATAATATTTAGTTTATCGTTGTTAAAATTAATTATATTTATTTAAAAATATAATATTAATTGTAACATTAGTTATAAAGTATTATTATAATATAATTACGAGTATGATCTAAATTTAGAATTTTGTGAGAAAATTTATAAAAATAATAATTTAATTGTAGTTAATAATAATCTATGAGAAATATTTAACTCTTTGAAATTATAGTTGAAATTATATAAATTCGACTAAAAAATTTAAATAAAATTTGAATTGTAAAACAATAATTTGACCTCAAAATTTTTAATAATTTATGGATTTATTTTTAAGTTTAAAATAAATCTTTTTTTCATGATATTTATAAGAAATATATATCATATATAAAAATATGATAATGTATATATTATATGATTAAAAAAATTTCTTTAAATTAGAATCAAATTATATTATAAAATAATAAATAATTATAATTAAATTTATATAATAACTTGAAAACTCAACTCAAATTAAAAAATAAAAATTATAAAATATGACAATTCAATTTGAAAATTCAAAACTTTTTAAATTACTTTTACCCGACTGAACGCTCACCCCTAACTGACATATCATATGAAGTGGATGACTATCATAGGAAGTTGGATGACGTGGTACAATTGCTTCGTAACATAAGTATTGACTAAGCAACAATCATTCTTTTTGTAGTAAATTGAAAGAACTCGACAAGAGGAGGATCACCTCAAGTTTCTTTTTCTAACCAACTTATGATACACAAAATTCAATCTTTATATAGGACTACATCATCATCATCCCTAGTTTATTACAACTAATTGTCAGAACCTGAAACTTTAACTGATAGAAATCAGAAATCAACTGCACCTGTTTTCTGCATTTTGATGCAAAGAAGACCCCGCCTGATGACTTGTTCAACATTCACAGCCTGTAGATCTCTGTAGTCGTCCGCCGCTAGCAACATCGATGGTTTCGGGAAGGTAGCTTTCATTATATAAGAAAAACAAGCATTGAAACACAAACAATTAGCAAAGACTCTAGTAATCCAATCTTTTTGGTATATTCGTAAGGCTTTCTACAAATCATCAAACAGAATCACATGCCTACACAAACACACATACCAAAATTATATATAACGCTTCCGAGAACAATTCGTTATATAGACAAACAGAGACAAGGGATAGAGCAAATATCACGTGGAAATCACTTGGTAAAAAGATAGACGTGAAAAAAATTAATCATGTGGTTAATTTTTATTAGTTGAGACCATGGATGAAGTAACGAGAAGGCTATGATATAATTTCTTAGGTTACAGTGTGGTGAGCATGAATCCCCACTGCACTTGAAGCCAGTGGTGGATGCAACTGCGTCCCAAGGTGGGCTTCTACACTACCCGCCCTGAATTTTCTAAACTTCACACATTTGACTTTAATTTTTTTCAATTTTTATGAGTTAGTCCACAGACTTCTTTAATATTTATAAGTTGTGCCACCCTGAAATTTTGAGATTTCATGTGTGCCTACACTCAAACATATTTCTAGATCCACCACTGCTTGAAGCCACTAAGCCAACGGACTAATAAAGGTGTGTGAATAGGCCATAATTCAAGATGAACCCACAAAATAAGTTCCTAACAAATGTCTTAATCTGAAGAGCATTCAATTGCAATTGAAGTAAGCTTGTCCATCATAGAAGGCCAAATACATCTCCTATAATTCAAGATTTTATTATATTTCTTCGAAGATAGATGCATCATTGTAAACACTTTATAAGGCCACGTGTTTATTTTGAGAAAGCATGGACTTATGTAAATACTTACATTTCTTCTT
Organism: Abelmoschus esculentus; assembly: GCA_035048815.1. Lineage (NCBI taxonomy): Eukaryota > Viridiplantae > Streptophyta > Magnoliopsida > Malvales > Malvaceae > Abelmoschus > Abelmoschus esculentus. The sequence goes on along the minus strand of JAUCBN010000015.1, from coordinate 19,194,324 downwards.
CAGGCTCATTCTTGAGAGCATTTTTGGCTATGCACTCAAATGCAGCATCGACATTGAATCCTTCTTTTGCAGAGGTCTCAAAGTACGGAATATTTCCCTTTGAAGCACACCATGCTTTTGCTTTCTTTTCAGAAACCTAAACCAGAGAGAAATAACCTCGTTCAACACTAAGAAAACAAATTCACTATCCCATATGACACTAAGAAATCTGTAGGCAAAAAATGGAGGGGGAAAGGCATGCCAAGAGGGTGGAATACATCTTACCACTCGGCTGTTGCCACCATCAACATCAACCTTGTTACCCAGCACAACAAACGGAAAGTCTTCAGGGTCGGATGGACTCGCCTGAACACTCAACCAAACATAGCGTTAGTTATTCTTCCAATTAAGATACTCAAAACGCCAGTGGATAGAATATTACCTGAATCAGAAACTCTTCTCGCCAGTTGTTAAGATTATCAAAAGACTTCATGACATTAACATCATGCACAAGCACACAGCAATCGGCACCCCGATAGAAAGCCACGCCTAAACTTTGAAACCTTTCCTGCCCAGCAGTATCCCATATCTATGCACACAAGCAGAAAAAACAAGTATCGGCATTCGGCACTAAGAAGTGTAAATAAAGTTTATTATCTGTATTGGCAACCAAACTTGAAATCTACACTTAGTACAGAAAAAGGTGGGCATAGCCATTCAAGGATGGAAAAATCAAGCAAATATACTTAAACAGATATAAAATTCACATTGCATTACCATAATTAGGCACAACAGAAACCAAATTCTCTTGCAAACTTTAGCATATTAAAATCAAGATATGATCATTTTTTACCTGCAATGTAAACAGTCTATCTTCAAATTGAACCTCTTTTGTCAGAAAATCGGCTCCAATCGTCGCTTTGTACTGATTACTGAACTTACGATTAACATACCTAATTCCAATAAAATTCACAATAACTAATGCATTGGATCGGAACCGGCAATTGAACATGCAAAATTCAAGAATTAAATAAAAGGGAAAAAAAGGAAAATTAAGGATTTCAGTTTCAAAGCCTACTGATTCATGAGAGATGTCTTCCCAACCCTGGAAACAAAAATCAAAAGAAAATGCATATTAGACAAAAGGAACAGCAAACTAATTGTTACTAAGCTGGAAATACACAAGAATCAAAAGAAAATGCATATTAGGCAAAAGGAACATCAAAATAATTGTAATTAAGCTTACCCGCTGTCACCGAGGATTATGACCTTTAAAAGCATACGCCGGCGAGAAGCCATTGGATCGAATTCGAGATTTTATTATTATCTTTAGTAATTGCTGGAAAATTATGAGATTTTATATATATATTTTGTAGATCTTTGCTTAAGAGAATAGAGAGATTATAGAAGAGAAAAACTTTATGGCTGTTAATTTAATTTGTTTTGTTTTCTCAGGAAACGAAATTGTTAGTTTTTTCAGCGAACGGGAAGACTGGTTGATTACAATATTGAACATTCCAAAATTGCCCTTGTTATTAAGTTGAATTTACAGAAGTTTCATCCCTCTTTTACTCTCCCATTACGGGTAAAATTACTACATAGGTCCCTTATAATCTTAATTTTAATTATTTTACTTTAAAATATTATTATTTTAAATATATTTACAAATATAGAGCAAAGTCCAAATTTATAAATTATAAGCGCTAGATTTTTAAAAAGAATATTTTTCTTATTTATTTTATTTATTTATTTAAATCATTAAACTAATAAATTTTATAAAATTGATTTTTTATTTATTATTTTTTTGTTAATTGTTAATATACTAACATGACTTGTAACATTATTGATGTACATGATAGATAAATTATAATAATTTTATCTAAAAATTAAAATTTTAATTAATTAAAAAATCAAGAATTATCTGTTTCCGAACTTAATTCGAGTACTACAACTCAAAAGAGCCTTATTTTCAAATCATTTCAAGTATGTATCAAATAAAATATATATGAATTTAGTTGTCGTTCTATTAGAATATATTTTCCTTTTTTCCGAATGTTATTTGAAAATTATTCATCTAATGTACCCAAAAAGTTGATTCATCTCGAGCGTTAATTATTTGAATTGGTCAAAGGTACATATCATAAGCCGAGGCATACATCATTTTCCTTGCCCGCCAACCAGATCCACATATTTAGAGCCCATTCAATAATGTTTAATGAACAATTTTTTTTATTAAATATTCGTTTGGACAAAAAAAATTAATTATAAAAAATACTCGTTTGAGACACAAATTTAACGGAGATTTTTTTAAAACAAACAAACATACATCCTTTATACCCATTATATCTAAAATCTATTATCTTAACTCAAATTAAAAAATTAATAATTTTAAATATAATATTTATTATTATTATTATTTTATATTTTTTAAGTGTTTAAACTACTACTTTTGGTTAAACTGAGTACCTAAACAATTATTTTTTAATTAATGTATTTGTGTCGGTTTGATCTTAAAAAGGTAAAAATTGATAGTTTAAACACCAAAATAAATATATAAAAAAATTAAATACTTAAAAAGAGTATAAAAAATTTAAACATTAAAAAACGTGATAATTTAGACGAATATAAAATGATTTAAACATTTAAAAAAACATATAAAATTATACAAAACTACATCGTCAGTGTGGAATATTATTTGTGTTAAATATATATTTATATATTTAAGTAAACAATTAATCAAGGTTAAAGTTGAGAGCTTGTACTCAAGTATTTTTCATTTGAACGCATCAAAAGATTCTACGTTAAGAAATTTACAACCAGAAAGCAATCACAAAGATTACTATGTATATACATTTCATAAAAATCACGTATAATTTTAAAATTTAGCCTTAAGAGGTTAAAAGTTTTGATATAATAAAAGTTATATATATATATATATATATGATTAATGATAGTATACAAAATTCATATTTTTTAAAGGATAATATTGTTATATCCCAATGATTCAATGAATTTATATATATTAAAAAAATATTTAACCATTAAGATTTGATATATTTTTATTTATAGCGTCAATATTTGAACTTTCGACTTTATAAGAGCTTAAATTGTAGATATATTTTTAAAAGTTTTGATCGTATAAAAAATTAATAAATGAAATTTAATATTACATTTGATAAAGTGTTGAAAATTTTAATTGTATGATTTAAATATTTAGTTTGAAAACCTATTGTAGATGTAGTATAATAGGATAAATTATATCGTTCATCCCTTTTTATAACGTTATCTGTGTTTTTATCTACTAAAATTCAGTTACTTATTTATTTTTATGTCATTAATTTGTTTATAATTAAATTTTTTAATCACTCATTTTTTATTTATATGGTATAAAAAATTTAATTTTAAAAAATAATATAAATAATTAAATAACTAATTTTAGTAAACGAAATCACAAATAATATTAGAGAAAAAGTTTATAGAATAGTTGAGTTGGCTCACAGGTTAGCTGGATACAAATTCAATTTAAAAATTACTAAAATAATATTAAAAATTACAACAATATATTTCTCTTTTTATATTTTTAATATAATATTAAGCTAAATCAACGACAAAATCATAATGAAATAAGTGTGATAATTTTTATAAAAATAAATGCTCGATAAAAATATAATGAAATAAGCGTGATATGGAAAATATATGTTAAATAAGATTTTTAAATTAGTGTTTTAATTGAAATAATTTAATAATAAAGATGTGAATGATCTGATTTGTAAAAGCTAAATTAATTTTAATCCGTTCCTATTTTTTAAAATTTCATTAGAAACTTCAATATTTCTTAAATTTTGCCGATTTAATGGAAATTTTTTGTAATGTAAATTGAGACACTTTTATTATATAAAATTGATTATAAATTAAACAAATTTATGATAATAAAATTTGAATCACAAATAATAATAAAAAATAGATACAATATCAAAACACATTATTGTCTTATAAAAATTTAAGATAATATTATTAAAAAAATTATAAAAATATAAAATATAATCTAAAATTAATATATTATACAAATATTTAAATACCGGTAATTATAAAAAAATAGCTTGAGCTGAATCAGCAGTAAAACAATCAAGACCTAACAGTCCTCGCGTTGAAGTTTCCCCCTCTTTTTTTCTCTTTTACTTTCGAAACTAATTTTTCCTTTCCTTCTAAACACAGCTTTTCAATTCAAATTATTTGATTCGTTCTTGCCATATTGTTCCCAACTAATTGATTTATGATTTTCCCTTATGGCGGTGATTTGCAGGCGCCGCGAAAAGGAGAGATAGATGAACACACTGATTCGTTCGATTTAGAGATTTCGTTTTTGATTTGATTTTTTTTAGCCTTGATTTGGCGGAAACAATGAACAGGCCAAAGCAAAAGCAGGTGGTGGTTAGTGACTTGGTGGAGGAAGCCAAGAAGCGAATTGTGATTTTAGCTATATGCGTCGTCGGATTGTCCTATCTCATGTCACGTTAAGTTATCAAAACCTCTTTTTTTGTTTGTATTTTCATCTAATTGCTCTTGAATTTACTCTATGATTTTGATTGTTCAATTCTTCTTGATCTTCAAGTTAAATCTGATTAATGGTTTTATTCAACCATGCTTTTGAGTTTATTAGGGTTTTCAGTGTGTTCAATTAGAGTTGAAAGGATTTTGGTATGTTCATTAGGGATTTAGTTTTTTTTTTTCAAGACTCGTAACATCAGTTTTTGGGATAGAATTTGGGTCGGTTATATATGTTTGTAGCATTGGAGTTTTAAGAAAAAAAATAATCATTTAGAATTTTAGTTTCAAAATTTAAGTTGGCACCTTGATTTGTAGTTAGGTTTCTTCCTTTGTGTGTGTGTGGGGGTGGGTGGGTGGGGGATAACGGAGTTAGGCTTTTTCATACTTATCCCACCATAATTTGGTTAAGCTTGCATTTGATTGTCTAGGTGATAAATCACCAGATGTTGTCAAGGTCTCACAATTTTCCGAACTAAACTTTTAAATTAACAACACTAATTGGTTTACACATTTAAATATAACCTACTTAACTTAGGTTCCGTAGTGTGATGTTACCGTAGGCCTTTAGTGAGCAAAGATATAACACACCGGTTCCTTTACAGTTTTTACCAGTTCCCTGTAAGTGCAGACTGCAGTATAATGCTATCGATCACTGGTGTGGAATTATATGCATGTAGCCCAGAAATTTTGATTCTTATGGAATTCATTCATTAGTTTTTCTTAACTTGGACTTGGGTTTTAAGATATTTAAAAAGACATCTGACATTTTCTTTACATGATTCTATTAATTCATTTCAACCTTTTGAATTGATATTTACTCATTTCTTTTTTCTTATGTCAGTGACAAGCTCCTCGGTTTTGGTTAATCTGCCTGCTGCTGCCTCCTTGATCATTCTCCTTCGATATTTCTTGCTCGATCATGAAATGCGGAGGAAGGCTGATGCATACAACAGAAAACTTGCATCTACAAGTGCCTCGACTCCAAAACAACCACCAGAATGTCCTAAAGTTGTTGAACATTGTGATTGGAGAAGGAAAGTAAATTCTCCTGTCGTCGAGAATGCAATAGATCAGTTCACAAGACACCTTATTTCTGAGTGGATGACAGATCTATGGTATTCTCGTTTAACACCTGATAAGGAAGGCCCAGAAGAATTGGTGCAGATCATAAATGGTGTTCTTGGGGAGCTCTCAGAACGCTTTAGAAATATAAATCTCATCAATTTACTCACAAGGTTTAAGTCCATTCATCCACTGATTCTTTTTATTATTGTTTAAGATTGCTTAAGAGGAAGCTAATCGATGTCTAGGACAATGCAGGGACCTTATTAATCTCTTTTGTTCACACTTGGAGCTTTTTCGTATCAATAAAGCAAAAATTGAAAATCAGCAATATGAACCACTGACTATCCAATATCGAGATGCTGAAATAAGACGTGTTCTGGCAGCGGAGAACAAACTGCACCCGGCTTTATTCTCTACTGAAGCTGAGCACAAGGTGGTTTAGTTTTTAGTTTGATCTTGCAGTTATGTCAAAACAAGTTCATTAATCCGACATTCCTAGAGTGTATTATTCCTTGATTATGATAATGCCTGCCCTGTTCATTTCAGGTGCTGCAACATTTGATGAATGGTCTCATTTCTTTCACATTCAGACCCGAAGATTTGCAGTGCTCTTTCTTTCGTTATATTGTCAGGGAACTTCTGGCCTGCACAGTAATTCGACCTGTCATAAACTTAGTGAATCCAAGGTGATATGTCTTTCTACTTTTTTTGAATTCATTATTTTTGTTGCTACTTGTCTCAATCATATTGAATTTTGGCAACAGGTTTATAAATGAGAGGATCGAATCTGCTGTTATATCTAGGACAAAGGCTAAAGGAGAACTTAATGCTGCCCGAGATGCATCTCAATACAAAGCAAATGGCTCCTCTAAGATCTCATCTGACCATTTTTCTAAGTTGCTAGATCCTTCTGCTACTGGTGTTGAACTTATACAGTTAAAAACTAATCAGTCTGGAGCTGATGGAGACACCACTGTAACAGACGACCTAAATGGAACACGAATTTCAAAGGATCCATTGCTTTCCATGGATCCTCGAACTTCCCGTTCATGGAGCTCAGTGCCCTTGAACTCACAAAATGGTTCTGAAAGAGGTGTTGAACGACATCGTTCAGGCGGAGAATGGGGTGACATGTTAGATCTCATTTCACGTAGAAAAACTGAGGCCCTTACTCCTGAAAATTTTGAGAACATGTGGACAAAGGGGAGAGATTACAAAAAGGACGAAGAGAAACGATTAATCGAGCAAGTTCCTCATCATTCCTCTGCTGCTGTGGATCATGCAAAAGCAACATCTAAGACCAGAGAGAAGTATCCAGCCAAGCTTATCTCATCTGAGAGTCATGTTGCTCAACCTGCATTAACTGATCAACGCAAAATAGAAAAATCATTCCCACATGAAGTTCGGAATGTATCATACTGCTCTTCAGTTGTATCTTCTCACGGAGATGATCACGACCTTGTTGATTTGGAGGAGGTTGAATCAGAAAGCAGTGATTCCATTATTTCTGGAGAAGAAGAAACAGGACATGTAATGGGTCTTGATTCTACTGGAACTAAAGTTTGGGATCGTAAGAGTAACAGAAACCCGACTGTTTCTCGCATTCATCATCCACTTGAAAATCCTGAAGGCCGTATTGTAAAGAAGGCTGGTGGAAAGCATGGTCAATATCGAAGATTAACTAGAACCCCATCCAGCAGGAAAAGATTTAGATCGACCGGTCAGAAATTGCCTGTCTGGCAAGAGGTTGAGAGGACAAGCTTCTTATCAGGGGATGGACAAGACATACTTAATTCACTGAACGGACATGGAAAGGCTGAATATTCCAGTGATGATTCTGAGACTGAATTCTTTGGTAGACTTCACAGTGGAGCAACTGCTTCTTCATCTGTTTCTCCTCTCACTATTTCAGAAAGTCATAGTTTAACTGCTAATTCCTTGCAAAATTCATTGGTTGGGGGTTCTTTTTTTAAATTGAGATGCGAGGTACTAATAATGACAAGTATCTTCTTCATGTCGGTTTGCTATAATTTCGTATTCTAGTACTTTTTCCATGAGTACTGCAATATTACTTCCTTTTGCAGGTTTTAGGTGCAAATATTGTGAAGAGCGGTTCTAGAACATTTGCTGTTTATTCAATATCTGTTACGGATGTAATTAATAACAATAGTAGTTGGTCCATAAAGAGAAGGTGTGTAGAGTGTGCTATATTCTTTCTGATCTTCTTCCCATGTTGCATTCTATTGCAATTATTCTTCCATGTAGTGGCATCTCAGTTGGATTTTTCTAAAATGTATCTTCACCTCTATCAGAGTTGCTAGTCTTTTAAATTGTTCTCATTCAGGTTTCGCCATTTTGAGGAGCTGCATCAGCGTCTTAAATCATTTCCAGAGTATAAACTTCACTTACCACCTAAGCATTTTCTTTCAACGGGTTTAGACATACCTGTAATACGAGAACGGTGTAAATTGCTTGACGGATATTTAAAGGTTAAATGCTTGAACTCACTCTTATGATCTTATCATTTTTCTGTATTGAGGTTTCTTCGGAAAATATATTTGTTGGGCTGTTTGATTGTTAGTACTTCCATCTGCCCAAGGTTCCATTTAATTTATATATGAAAAAAATAGATATAGCATATGCTTTATACTAGATTTGCGGATCTTTATGGTTTTAGAGGACTTAGTACTATTTTTTCGTCTTCAGAACCTCTTGCAGCTTCCTACTATTTCAGGGTCAATCGAAGTTTGGGACTTCCTAAGTGTTGATTCCCAGGTGAACTTCTTTTTCCTTTCTTTTCTGGGAAGAGAAATTGTTTTCCGAGTTAAGCACGACCTCTTATTATATGTATTTTGTAATGCAGACATATGTATTCTCGAGTTCTTTTTCTATTGTCCAAACATTGTCAGGTAATTCAAGTATAACTTAGTAGGCTGTTTGCATACTTTGTTTTTTCCTTCTTCTGATGATTATATGTTTTGCATTGCTTGGAAACTTCCTAGTTGGCCTTGATGATAATCCATCTGAAAAAGGCAAAAAGGCTTCAAATGTTATGGGGCCTCCGATGGGGCCTTTAACTTCCAGGAGACAACAGTTAGACACTGAAAGCAAGGAACCTTCATTGCAAATAAAGTCTAATCTTGCAACTGATGGATTAGTAAATGCAAAAAATACGTCTAATTCTCCATCAAAAGTTGTCGCTGAAGCATGGTGCAAGTCCTCTGAAGATACTGGTAGTGGTTCTGATGCTAAAGTGAGGAATACATCGTTGGTAAGGAACTCGAAGGAAAATGTTAAAGGAAGAGATAATGAAATAATGGACAATGCTTCTGAGTTGCTTCTTGATTCTGCTATGGACCCAACCCTTCCTACAGAGGTAATCAGTTTAATGTCAAATGTTTTCTCTCCTCTCAGTGTCTCCAGAATAAACTTGGGTGTCATAACTCATAACCATGCTAATCAAATGCAAAACTTTCATGATTCATACTTATTTGCAACTCGATTTGAAACACTTCTATGGTCTTCAATGGATTTTAACAGACACATCTTCTGTGCAGTGGGTGCCACCAAATTTAACTGCTCCTATATTAGATTTGGTGGATGTCATTTTACAGCTCCAGGATGGTGGATGGATCAGGTACATAAATGGCTACAGAATGATTCACTTATGTTAGCACTGTTTTTTGATGATGCCTCCTTAAAACGGGAATCATCCGCCCTAATGTAACCTTAGCATTATCGCATCCAATTCTAATCAGATGCAACAATTTTATGTACTTTGATTGTGTATTTTAGGCGGAAAGCTTTTTGGGTTGCCAAACAGATTCTACAACTTGGAATGGGTGATGCTTTTGATGACTGGCTGATAGAAAAGATCCAGCTACTGCGCAAGGGGTCAGTTGTTGCTTCAGGAATCAAGCGGGTTGAGCAGGTAAGTATTTGATCTAAGAAATTATTTTTTTTCCCTTTACAAGTATGGCAAAATTGTCTGTAAATTTGTTTAGTGGTATTAGATACCTTAAAATCCCCTCTTGATCAAGTTTCCAAGAAGATCGATGGGCCAGCCCAACCCCATTGATATTGTGCTCAGCCTCTGGGGTGGAAACAATATTGTTCTGCGTAGTGGAGTTTTCTATCAGCTTAGTCTAGATCTGGCCAAAATATATTTTTCAAGAGCGAGATCAACTGGGATTCTGTTCAATGTCTTTTCCGACTTAAAATTTCTATTTGCATGCTTTGTCTTTTATGTTTTCACTATATTGGAGATTTTCTCTGTATTTTCTTGCACTTCACTTTACTGCTTCATGTCTTGTTTTGTGATTGCAAGTCGTTTGTTTCATATTTTTTTGGAATTTGCATAAATAATGAATTCCCACAATTTTGTTGCACAGATACTTTGGCCTGATGGAATATTCATAACCAAACATCCAAAGAGACAACGTCCGCCGCCATCCAGTAGCCAATCCCAAGCTTCACCACATCCGCAATCTCCTGAAACAACTAAACCTATATCGAGTGATGAGCAGCAACAACTGGAAGCAGATCGACGTGCAAATTTTGTTTATGACCTAATGATTGGTAGTTTGTTTATCACTAATGTTTCTTATCATAATCTGCATTTGCACGTTATCCAGTGCCACTAACTGAAACTTCTAAGAAAGTCAATTAACTCGATTTTCTTGATACAGACAAAGCGCCTGCTGCTATTGTGGGTCTTGTTGGTCACAAGGAGTATGAGCAATGCGCCAAAGATCTCTATTTCTTTATTCAGGTAATTTAGGACAATAATAAACATCTCTTTTTGGTTCTTTTAAATTTTAATATATGGAACGTGATCTTTTAGAAATGACACCTCAAGTATTAACATCGAGTTGAGTAAACATGATCGATGCAGCTTGCAAGTTGTCGAGAGTGTCTAGAGATTTTGCTTTTTTATATTGGAACTCCTTATATATAATGGTTTTGTTCTCTCTTGTTGCAGTCTAGTGTCTGTCTGAAGTTGATGGTGTATGACGTTATCGAGCTATTGCTGTTGTCTGCATTTCCGGAGATGGATTACATATTCAAGCAATTGCATGATGAAAAACACAAGTTTGGTGAATATAAAGCGAACTAGTCGTGGTTTCGTATATGGACCTTGAATAATGGAGGTTTGGCCTTGGATCATAGCAGTGAGAAGATATATACTTCATATCTTTTACAGCTCCAATCTCTACCACTTCATCCCCAGGTTCAAATTCCGTACTCAGTCTCTTTCCTTTAGACAAATGGATTCATCAGTCATGGAGGAAATTGTAAGTACACCTTGAGAACAATGAATATATAATTGAAAGCCTTTTGCTGCGCTTCTTTTTCTCCAAATCTTGACTCTTAAACATTTGCAATTTGGATTATAGATGCTCACTAAAATGAAAAACAGGAGCTATATAGAATTAAATTATTGTTTTATATAACCATCGATATTCAATATCTGATCCATTGGTCGATAATATTTTTATGTGATTATTTAAAAACTATAGTTAATAAAAGTTTGAAAAAAAATGTTCTGTCTTTAATCTTTTAAGTCAAAAAAAAATTGATACATAGATTGTCTGAAATTTAGGTTATACAAATCTTTTAATTTTATAATTAAATTTATATTTAAGATCTAAAATTTAAAGTTAGTATTTTATGATATAAGGTTTAAAATTTAAATTAATTTTTTTTATAATTTTAGGGTTTAAAATTTAAGATTAGAATTTTATAATGTAATTATTCAGGTAGTATAGATTTTATTTTAAATAATTTGTTTATCAAAATTTATCCTAAAAAAACTTTGATACAATATAATTATGTAGAGTATAGAATTAAAATTTTAGAGCTATATATTTTAAAATTAAGCTATATATAATTTTATATAATGTAATTTAAAATTGTAAAAAAAATCAACAATTACATTTTAACATTAATTTGATACTTAAAAAACATTAATTTGATAAAATAATCAAGAATGGTATTTTAATTAAAAACTAGTCATTTTTTTTAATTTAAAATAATTGTAGCACGAATCATACTTAATCCTAAAGGTCATACGTTCCAAGTACTAACAATGTAACACAGTGATGAACCGATCAATGTTCAATGGTTGAGTGTATAATTTAAACCCCATACTACTATTACCACCGTAGCTAATTCAAAAAAAATTGTAATACAATTTTATCATTAAGGACAAAATTGAGATCGAGAAGAAAAATTCCATGCCAAACAGTTCTCGAGTCCACTGATCGCAGCTATCGACTACAATTGCACAAGATTACAGGATTACAGGCATCGCAACTTAAACAATAATGTCATTGAACATCAAGTAATTAAGTGTCAAACAACCATTGCCAAAGACAGCTACATAAAAACAGAAACTAAAGACGATAAAATATTGAAAATATAATAAACAACACTTCTCAAGTAAACAACCTGAGAGCAACTTAAGCAGAAGCTGCTGCTGCAACCTTCTTCCTCGGAGCTGCTTCAGTACCTAGAATTATGATTCACAACACCCAATTCAAAATATTAACAATTATTGGGTGTGGGGGATCTTTTGACTCGAACAGAATATGTTCATATAATGAAATTAGCATCTACATACCTTCTCTGAAACCAGTCTTGAACCTGCGAGGAACATGGCGAAGATACCTCATCCTACCAGTTCCGGTGGTCTTCCTTCGTATTGCCTTAACACTCCAGTTATCTGATTGACACAATAAACAAGCTCCCCTTAGATTTAACAATTAACATCAAAAACATCACAACACGACACAGCAACCGTTTACTGCAATCTATGAATATAGGCACATTTCTTGTTAACAAACTAACAAATCATACAATCATCACAGAAGACAAACATTCAAACTCCTGCAAGTATACAAGTTCATAATTTGGTAAAGATTCTAAAGAAACAAAGTTCCAAATCAATGATCAGACACTCTTTTCATTATATTCAGGAACCCTATTACCATAAATCACAATCTCCCCAGCAATATCTGAATTGGTATAAGTGTTCCGAATTCGGAAACACAAACGATCCAATTCAGTAAAACTAACAATCTCATTAATATATAGTTCATTACAAAATCATTGAACAAACCAAACAATTTCAATCCGAGATACATGGTCTTATCAAAAGTGATTAACTTGAATACACCAAGTACATAAGAACAAGCAAACCCAGAGAAATAAATCAGCTAAACTAAATGATACCCAGATTTGAAGCCGACCTAATAAACAGTAAGCAACAAAAAAATGAAGTTTTAGAAATGAAAGGAAAGATGGGAATTACATTTCCTCTTACGGGCAGCAGGGAAAGCACATGCAGAGCAGCGGCTCTTTTGGAGATGGAAGCTACGACGTCCGCATCTCACGCAGAGAGTGTGGGTCTTGTTCCTTCTTTTACCAAAACTCCCTGTTCCCTTTCCCTGCAGATTACAGTATTCATTTCGATTGTAAACATACAAGGAGATCAAAGGAAGGGGAAATAAAAGAGTATTGCTGTTTTACCATTGGAGCTGACGAGGAAGAAGTGAGAACCCTAAGATATGGTGTTTTTTGAGCTGTGAACAAGAAGGAGAGCGGCGGAGGAAGAAAGTATTATTGGAACCTGAAGGGTTTCAGAACTGAGTTGAAGAGTTTGATTTCTTGGTTCTTCCAAAATGGGCTTAGATTTGAACTTTCCACATGGTTCAGAAAACATAACAAATAAATCTGAAAAAGGAAAAAAAATTAAAAATAATCCAATTTAAATTAAATTTTAGAATATTAGTGATCCTTAACTATATTTTGGATTTAATATCAGTTTTTATAGTATAGATAAGAGAACATTATGTGTATGTGACATTGTTACTTTTAGATTTTACAAAAAATATTAAAATAAAATAAAAAACGCCACTTGTAAGTTATGTCGTCATCCTAAGTTGTCATTTATCGGTGGTATTTTTTTACCTGTACCGCAGTTTTTGACCTAAATTTTAAAATAAACTTTAAATTTTTTATTTTCCTAAATAAAAAACTTTAAATAATCTATATATCCAAGGAAAAGAAATACCTTTAGGTCTTTTAATTTCAAATTTTGGTCGATTTAGAAAGGTAGAGCAATGCCACATGTAAATGATTATCTGCAATTCTATGGTAGACATCCCCTACAATTCAGACCCCTTAATAAATGCAGTATGATTTTCTTCTTCTTTTTTTCACTGGTATGCAATGAAATAATCAATCTGTTAAAATAGAGAGCAAAATGACAAAAAGTATGGAAACTGCAAAGCATACAAAGAAGAAAATTACAGATTTCCATTAGCTTTTCTCCTGAGTTTAAAGCTTTGTCTCTTTAGTTGCAGTTAGAGACACCAAGAGATTAACAAGCATTGTCCCTCACCATACATTACTAGCCAAAAATGCTGCTATTCGAAAGACCGAGAACTTGTTTCACGAAGCAGTCAATAGCCTTAAATCTTTGTTGCTTACAGGATACCAAAAGTTATCCAAACCACCTATCTCAAACCCCTTTTCATACACCGACTTTTTTACCGAAAGTAAGTGGTTTAGAGGAGGTAATGGTGAGAAAGAATGGCGCCGTGATGTTGAAAAAGAAAACAGAAGAGGGATGTTATGCATTAGTGAAAAAGATGAAGGATTTGGAGTTGATGAATGATGGTGATATGGAACGTGTTGGATGTAGAAGAGGCAATCCATTATTATTCCTGTATACCTCTCGATCGCCAACAAGTTCTTCACCGGGAATGCACTCGGAATTCTCCGTTCCGCAGGCCTCCGCCACCACCACCAGCAGCACCAACAGTAACATGAGACGATTCGAGTCATTTAGGATGTAGAAATCATGTCTTTCAACACCTTTTATCAAGCATATGAATGTACTAAATGCGTTGTTCTTCACTTTTTATTTTGTACATGAAACATAGCATAAATAATCTGAGACATATTCGAACTGTGAATCCAAATACAATTCTGCAGAAACTGTGAAACATAGCATTATGGAACAGAAAGGAGGGTAGCTCAATCAAATTTTTCAACAGAATCTCCCTTAAAAATTGTAAAAAATAATAATAAAAACCAAGCCAATCGAGCAATGTATTTCGGAAGAAATCCATTGAATAGTTTGACTTTTATCTTCAACTCTGTAATCAATAGCCGGATGAAGATACTAACACGTTATGCTCCTTTAAGCGCTTCTGGAAACGAGCTAACTGAGATTGTAACTGCGTTATGCCAGCAGCCTTTTGAGAAAGGATAGCAGTCAACCTCGATATATAATCATCCAGCTGGTTGCCGGGTTGATCTGCTTCAACCAGCAGGTTCATCTCCTGAAAATGTTACATTCAATTTTAATGAAATCATGAAAACAGCTCAATGAGGTATAGAACGTGTTACGAACTCGGATTTACCTCTTTGACAATGTTCATAGTGTCCTCCACTTGTTTCCTGTGGGCATTTACAAGATCCTCCTCTTCCTGTGTAAAGGCAACACTTGAGCTTTAACATTCAAACAAGTTACTTTTTAAGTCTTTTTAACGATAATAATTCTCTCGTAAAAGTTACCTGTAGGAGAGCATTCAAATCGTCATCTGAATTTGAATGCTTAATATCAGATCTTACTGGCTCTTTCCATTTCGTCTGACCGTTAGGTTTCGGTAACTTGCTCTCCGATGTAGAGAAACTGTATTGATCTCGCTTCCCATTTTTCTTCCACATCAGTTTCTCCTGCTCAATGGCGTCTTCTGATGTATCAAAATCATCTCTTTCATTCTGATCAGGCCATGTATCATTCATATCATCCTCAAAGGATGATGACGCAGTTTGTATAACCGAAGATAAGGGCTGAGCGGTTGATTCTTTCAGATTTAAGGTCGAAGATAAAACATCTTTCTTTGGGTTTCCCCCTTTGGAAAGGCTCTTCACCCTGGATGTAATTTTTACAACAAATATGAGTCAGATGCATTAAAGAAAAGGGGACTAAAGGATGAATGACTTTAAAAACAGATGAGTACACAATATTTATAATTAGACAAATCTTATTTACCTATCGGCATATCTTAAGGTGTTCAGAGTGTGTTCACATGACCCTGAACTCGGTGAAATGCAAGATATCATAACCGTACGGGAATTTCCCATAAATGAGTCTCTTAGAACCTCAGTCAGTTTACTGCCTCTGAAAGGAATGTGGACCTGATCATTGTCAAGAGCTCTAATGCACTCCTTCAAGGCAAGCAAGCTCTTGTTGATCTCTGCACCTTCCATTCTGCATTAGAAAATAGAAATGGATAATTAAACAAAAGCACATCCAGCAAAACTAAATTCGCTCCTATCCAAACTCCAAAGTCTGTCCACTCGAAGGAAAAATATTTGGTATGCTAGATCTGAAACCATGAATTGGAATAAAACTTTAAATGCAAAAACATCAAGTCCAGGTGTTTTTAGACTACTTAAACACGCTTCTCCTTTGAAATGTTTGAACTTGATAAAGTATTGAGTAAAATTAATATGAAGGCCAAACAGCTAAAACAACTACATGACATTAAAAATCGATATGATCTAGAAACTGTGCACTATTTGGTATAGCCGTCTCGAAAATTCTGTCTATTTAGCTTATACTAACAAAACTTCTTTCTTTGTCTCAAGCTCTGTGATTGAATTTACTCCATATTCATGGTCATTTTGCAATTAAAAAGATACACAGTACCTTGTCTGCTTATCATTATCTGTAGTATCTGCACCTCGTTCACTTCCAGCCAGATCTATAAAGGAGAGCTTGCCAACAAGACGGGGAGGCTTTGATCCATTGCCATCAACAGTTCTCTTGATGGCAAGCTGAAGTATGGCATGAGATCGAGATGATTCCTCATTTGCACCTGTGGTACCAGTACTTCTTGTGGCATTTCCTTTCTCTATAAGCTCCTTGATAGTTTCTACATCTGATACTATGTACTCTTGCAGACCCACAATACAAACTTGCTGCTTACCATCTTCTCGCATGCAAAGTTTTCTGCAGAAAGAAGGTTAGTTTACAGCGAATTTAGAAACAATATCACCGACCAGAAAAGGAAAATGCTTGTAACCTTTAACTTACTTCCGATCACCAAGAAGATCATACAATTTTCCTCCATATATCTCAAAGAAGCTTACAAACAACTGAAACCCTTGGTTCCTGTAGGTATGGTGCATCAACCTCAAAATATCCCTAGAGGCTCTAAGCGGAAGCGGCTTCATAGTATAAGTTTTTCCACTCCCTGTACAAGAGAAACACATAAGTGCAAAGATGGCTTAAATTTGTGATTCAGGAATAAGGGATGAACTAATGCAGAAAGCATATAATAATTTAGTGTCAAACAAGAAATATTCACAGTGAATAAAAAAAAACTCCTCCTACTTCACCGATGATGGAAGAAACCTAATGACCAACAGTATAGAAAACACATTTTCTAGCAAATAACTACAAAATTATGCAAATAAAAATTCTAAGAATAACACATTCGGAATAATTTAAAACCATAGAAACATTGCACTAATGCAGCAAACACCAACAAAGTATCCATCAAAGATTTGGTGACAGTTATTCACCTGTTTGACCATATGCAAAACATGTGGCTTTAGTGCGTTGAAAAATTATAGGAATTATGGGCTCCACCGTCTCACGATAGACCTACAGAAAGAATAATGAAGTCAAGACAGGGTAAGAAGAACAACCATTCTAGGAAATCCATATCTTGTAAGAAAAACAACATTTTCCACTAATAGATCTAGACCATCTACTCACCTCATCATTTGAAACCTCCTCGTTCAGCACTGCATCAAAAACGAATTCATGCTTCTCCATGTATTCTGTAAGGTCAACCTACAAAATGCAAGAAGTAAACATGTCAATAATATGAATTATAAGGATAGACTAATACACCTATGCTACTATGCTAGATGAATAATTGAAGTGCGTCAAAAGAACCAATTAGAAGTGAATATGGCATAAAATTGCTATAAGATTTTAATGTGCCATGTCATGGCATAAAAAAATATAATACTTCCTCCAAGAAGGACCAAAATAATCATTCGACACAAAGAATAGAAGTGAACATCCTTTGAGATTCCCTGTTGATGTAAAAAACTGCGGCTTAAAATGATTAAATGTGAAAATAGCGTGTCATTGGCTCCATTCATATGGCATTTCCCTTGCAGAGGATAAACAATGTGAAAATAGCGTGTCATTGGCTTCATTTTTTATCGCTATGATTTTATGTGACCTTTCTAACATGGTATGGCATTGCCCTTGCAGAGGATAAACAATTTTATTGTTACCTTAAGTTTAGTCTCATGCACTACTAGGGAGTTGGAAATGGTCTCTATGATATCTTCCTCATTCTTTGCCAACTCCTTTTTATTGAGAGGTCTCTTGCGCACCTGCAATCAAAAACCCACAGAAACTAAGTGGTAGTGGTGGTGGTGTGATGTAAGATAAACAGATTTTGATCATTAATTTACTCATTCAAAACATGTCATGCATGAATCACAAGATAGTAACCAGCAGAGAGCAAATTATGAAGAGATAGTCACAGCCTCACAGGTAATCAGCAGAACAAAAACATACCACAACTTTGATCTTTGCAACTGAATTGACCTTCTCTTTATCAGAAGCAAAGGTTTTGAGGAGGCCATTCTCTGGCACATCACCAGCTCTGCCTGTTTGTTTGTTATTTGAAATATAGGGTTCAAAATCATCAAAGCTTCTGCCTCGAACAGGATTATAGAGAGGACCATTATACATGCTGGAAACGGGCATCTGTCACCAATAAACAAAAATTATTAAAATAAACAGGCATAAAAAAATTGAATTTTACTCATACAGTTGAATCTCAAAAATTCTAAATTCCATACTTCCCGTGAAAATAAAAGTACAGATATCTGTCAATTTCATTGCTGCTTAGAATTTATGGGCAAACTGCAAACAGAAGTATGGCTTGAACAAAGAAGACTAACTATAAACTTGGAGTGCATATGGAAGAAATCAAAATAAGTTGTCAACACTCAACATACCTTAGGAATCTAACAAATTTGCTATAAGGGAAAATTGAATCACTCAAATAGCTTCCTTCAATCACCAAACATTAATTTATAGATTTATACTAATTTTAGTACACGCTACATTCCCCTTCTGCTAAATGTAAGCATTAACAAGTAATAATTATAATTACAAGAATCTCAATTATCTCCTCTCTTCTTCTTTTTTTCTTCATTTTTTGTTACTGGAAACTATAATCTTCTAAGAAACTATTCTTTTAACCAATGACTCAATGTATGTACCCCCCTAAAAAAACTAATGATTAAATGAAATTATGAAGCACCCATTTATTATTTGTTATTACTGGATTATTCCATCAATAGTAGACGTGAAAAATAAACCCACTAGAGTTAAAGAAATGGTGAATGACCAACCTGAGGTAAGAGCTCTGTATCAAAAGAATGCAGATCTAAGAGACCAGGACTGAATTCATTGGGCGACTCTTCACCATTCTTCCTCTGGCTCGATGGCCGTGAGCCAACTGGAGGACTCATAGGCTCAGCGAAAAAGTCATTCCCCATACTGAAATCCCTCTGCACATTCCTATAAATTCTAGACCCTTGTCCTCCTCCATCTCCAGCGCCATAGAATGCATAATCCTGCTCTCAATTCAAGCAGCAAAATCACAATCAAGCATTCGAATATAGAAGTAATAACTAAATTGTATTGAATGTTGATCCAAAAAGATCCAGAAGTCAATCCTCCACAATCAAAACCTTCTCCTATTTACTTTTTACCCTTCCAAGTAGTAGAATGTCATTGAGCATAAAAGATTAACACACAATTTCTCTTCTACTTCTAGCTCTTTTAATTTCCCCCCTTGGAAAAAGGGATTTTAGATCTACAAAAAGAAAATTATCCATAAAGAGAAAAACCCATTTACGTTCCAACGAAATAGCATCTAGAAAAACTATAAATTAGTTTAGTACCAAAAAGGGGTTTTTCTCTCGCAAATTTCCTTACCATTAAAACTAAAAATTATTCAATTATAGATCTAAAAAGTAAAAATTTCATACATTATCCGTTTATATCAAAAGTAGTATGTGTAAGTAGATACATATTTTCAATTTGCGTTATCTCCGGAGCCAAACAAGATTCAAAAAACTAGAGAGAGAAAAAAAAGTATAAGGACCTGAAGAGGAGGAATGGAGTTGTTAGAAGAGTGAAGATGCTGAAGGCCAGCAGACTGAAGCCACCTTCCATTCGACGTCGTTTCCAAGAAGTTATCTGAGTATTGCCTCTGATGGTGTACCTGCAACCCCGACGCACCAGATCTCTTCCCCTGTCTGCCCATTCCGTTCATCTCCCACAACCCTCTCCCCTTACTCAACTATTTATACTCGCAATCGATTTTTTTATTTAAAAAAAAAGAAAATGAAAATGAAATCTTGGATGCTTTGATCCAAAGCTTTCCTTTCTCTTTTCCCTCTTCAAATCAAATTATAAAAGAAAAAAACGCACCCGATCACCCGATTTACAGTTTAACGGATCTTAATCGGGTTTTTACCCAGAACAAAGAAGCTTCCCCTTTTATTTTTGCCTTTAGCTTTTAGTTACAGACAAGATTCAAAGGATGAGTGATAAAGAAGATGACTCATGTCTGTCAGTGATGAGAAAGAGGAAATATTTTGATTTTTGAATTTTGAAGACAGATTTCGAGACATGTGCGGCACGTGCCGTTGGGTGAAAGGGAGGGGAGACTTAAAACGACGGCGTATGCACTTTGATTGGATAGTGGTGGATCCAGTGGGCCGTAAATGGGGTAAATTGTATGTTTTATTATAGCGTGGGCCAATCAGCAACAAACCGTCCCACATGGTGGAGCCCTGGAGAAATTAATCCGTTTTTCGCGGACGGGTTTTACTTATAATTGGAAATTTTATAATATAATCCTTTAAATTTTTAAATATATAATCTGACCCTACAATTTCTTAGAGATTTAACATTGAAATACATTTTTTTCTTAATTAAATATCTATTATAATTTTTAAAAATTTTCATTAAATCTTTTATTATTAAAAAAATTATAGCCCAGAATTTTGAGAAAAAACAAGCTACTTTATTTATAATTATTTTAAAATGTTTATTTAATAATATAATTTACAAATGTTATAAAATAATTATTAATCTTTATTATAAAATGTTTACTAAATCGTTAAAAAAATTAAATAGATAACATAACAGTTAAAAAATTGTAATTGTACATTTTGTTTTTTATGTTTTTATATTCAATTAATTTAGTCTTCATTTTAAAAAAAATAATAAATTATTTATAAATAAGATAGAATCAAATATATAGAATATGTAAATATCAATGTTAAATGTATTTATTATTATTTAAATATAAAATTAATTAAATATATAATTATATAATTTTTTAAACTCTAAAAATCATCTCTTTAATAATAATTAACCTAACATACTTTTTTTTTATTGTTATATAAATAGGTGATGAGTGAATTTTTATATTTTTTATGTAATTTTTTCAAGAATGAATTTTTATTTTTTTAATTGTCCCAATAATCTTTCGTTTGAATGTTTCATGAAACTTCTCGAATTAACTAACCACCTTTTTTTAAGTTCCCTCCTTCAATCATTCTCGGTGCCTCCAAAATTACGAAACCGCAATACCATCCCTTGAAGCAAATCAACAGGCATCTAGCAGCCATGGCAGAAGACGGAGTTGTAACAGTCTACAACGACAAGACCATCACCGACCCCAACCAAAACCCAGTCTCGATCAAAGTGGGTCTCGCACAAATGCTCCGTGGCGGAGCCATTCTCGAAGTCTCAACCCCCAACCAGGCCAAAATCACCGAAGAAGCAGGCGCCCGTTGTTTAGTCGTCACTGAACCGAATCCCCGAGGCATTTCACGCATGCCGGATCCTGCTGTCATCAAACAAATAAAACGTGCCGTTTCGATCCCCATCATGGCTCGCTCCCGCGTCGGCCATTTCGTCGAAGCCCAGATACTTGAACAAGTCGGGGTCGATTACATTGACGAAAACGAGGTTTTAGCCTTAGCTGATGAGGATAATTTCATCAACAAGCATAATTTTAGGTGCCCTTTTGTTTGCGGCTGCACGAACCTTGGCGAAGCGTTATGTAGAGTTAGGGAAGGAGCTGCGATTATTAGAACGCAAGGGGACTTGTTAGGCACTGGTAACATAGTTGAAACGGTTAAAAACGTCAGGTCTGTGATGGGTGAAATTAGGATTTTAAATAACATGGATGAAGATGAAGTATTCGCATTTGCAAAGAAAATTGCTGCTCCTTACGACTTGGTTGCTCAAACCAAGCAAATGGGGAGACTGCCAGCGGTGCATTTTGCCGCTGGCGGAATAGTGACTCCAGCAGATGCTGCATTGATGATGCAGTTAGGGTGTGATGGTGTTTTCATGGGGTCAGAAGTGTTCGATAACTGTTCGGATCCATACAAGCGTGTTCGAGGAATTGTAGAGGCGGTTAGGCATTATAATGATCCTCTGGTTTTGGTCGAGAATAGCTGTGGGTTGGAGGAGGGGATGGCGGGGCTTAATGTCAACGAGGAGAGGATCTAACAGTTTCGGAGAATGAAGGAGATCGAGTAATGCATCTTCCATATGCTTCTCTTTGATGTTGAGAATATGAATTCATTTGTTATAGTTTTGCTATGGTTTGATATTTAGATGTATTGTGTTTTGTATGCCAAACTAATACCAAAAAAATGAACTAGAATAAGTTGGTCATCAGTTTTTCAGTTTCATTTTGCATGTTGAACTGCTTGGGGCTATATATATTGCAGGAATGAACTAGAATAATTGGTTGATCATTTTGTCAACTGTGTCTTCTTCCCTCACTCCTAAATTGTCTGTGAGATTGGTTGAGTAATTACAGGTCCATAGAGTAATTGAACTAATTACTGCCCTTGTTCTTTCATTTTTTCTCAAATGACAACACTATAGAATGTGTTTTCTGTGTGGTATTTTCGTTTGTAATCTCTTTCAGTTCTTGCAAATGAAAGTTTTTGAGCTAATATTACAGGAGACATGGAATTATAATAATAGTTCTGGGTGTTTTCTAGTACAGTTCTGTACTTAGCAGGACCCTGTTGTTATGGGGGGAAACCACAAGTGAACACAACTGTGAACTGACCATTGTTAATTAGCCCATAACCTTCGTATGTGCTTCATTTATAAATTGTCATCACCTAGTCAAACTTTTATCTTTCAGTTCACATGATGTTATTGTGTTTGAAGAGATGCCTCCTGTAGTGTTGTTACAATTTGGAATATGATTATGGAAGTTGTTGCTATATTCCGTTTTTTTGTTGTTCGTGTAACCCATTAATGCATCATTATCAACATTTGAATGTCATGAAGATTGTAATTGTATCCTGGGGATATCTAGGTAGATGTAAGTATTTAATGATGTTGGTTTAGGAGCCGTGATGGTAAAACCCCTGTATAATCCCCTCAAGCCTTCTGTTTTTAGTATATGGTTTTAGCAACAGTAATTGACCCTGCATTAGCACTAACTGATTGAGAACCAGGAAAACTTGTGTTTTGCAGTTGCAAGCGGATTTTTACTAGCTCTATCGGAGAAAGCATGATGCTCTGTAAGGCCCCAGTTCCAACTCCTCCTAGAGCAACACCTTTGTAAGAAGGTGGATCGGTGGCAGAATCAGACGAATCAAACTCTCGGGAAAGAATGGTATATATCTGGAAAACTATAGCATTCTGCAATGCATAAATCTTTCTGTAAGCACTAGCCTTTTCCATCTCTGAAGTAATAGTAAAACAAATTCAAAAGCAAAATCTTTAGATCGAAACAATGCAATAAATCACCACCACCAAAACCAGTAAATTAATGAAGAAACGAGGAAAAGAAAGAACCTGAAAGGTTACTGATGCCAATGGTGCAGCCAGTCCTCTATAGAGTGCACCTGGTCCTTCCCGGGTAACAAACCGCCGTAGGATGCTAAGGGCAGAACCCGAATCCATGCTTTGTTGACGAATTCTGAGTGTGTCAAGTGGATAACCTAGGACGATACCGGCCATGCCACCGAAACCTCCTGCTACAAGCTCTTTTCCCCAGCTGCTTGCAAGAAACTTAGGCCAGGAATCCATTATATCAACCAAATTTATTCACTCAAAATAATAGAAATATGAAGCTTTCTTGCACGAATTTTAATCTCCCTCTGGTCCAACTTGGGAACAGATTTTTTTTACCCTTTTTTGCCTAAGAAAAAAGCTTTAAAAGGTCTGTAACTTTATGTATGATATTCAAACTTACCCAAGATATTTTAAAACACCCCGTCATTTGGTGTTATTTTAAAAGCCCTCGTGTTTATCGTTAACATTCAAATAAAAATTTGTTTGATTAAATGTACTCGATTGTCGATACACGTACACAAATGCCAAACACGTCATCTTTTCCAACTTCCATCTTTATCGGGCTTTTTAAAATTTACTATTTGGCTTAAAATATTTAAGTTTATAAACCCTTGTCAATCAGTCGAGACATACTGAAAAACGTCTAACATACATTCTTCTTTGTCTACTCTTGCATCATATGTTTTCTCGATTTACTCACAATAATAAATCAGATTTGCTCAAGAAATCCAGGCATTAACAAATCACACACAGCTATGGTAATATGAAAACACAGACACAAAAGCACAAATAGCATAAAACTCAAGTTTATTAAGTTTAACAATATTGACCTTTCACATAAGTTTTTAGCAGCAAATTCAATTATGAAACTACAGCATCAGACCATTCCAAATGATGTTCTACACCAGAAAACTAAAAACAAAAGATGTTATCATAAATCATAATAGATGGTTTACTCACAAACACAAGCCACAACAGTTTATGTTTAGATGATGAGTTTAGGATCCTCATTTCTTCCCACTCTTCTTAAGTCCAGCACCACCAACTGGACCCTTTTGTGCCTTTGCTCTAAGCTCTTTAAGAGCCTGTCAATCTCAAAAACAAGCAAATAAATTGACGATTCAAAGAACATATTTATACAAAGCAAAAAAAGAGATGAAGTTAAAAATAAAACTCCAAGAGTCATATAACCAACACCTCACCTTCTCTTCTTCCTTCTTTTTCTGAATGTTAGCCATATCAACCTACACAAAACAAATTGAAGGAGATAATGAAAATGACAGCAAATACAATTACATTATCATCAAAATACATTGAAAAAAAATAGATCAATAATTTATGGAATCTAATCATAAAAGTTTTACATGATTTCACTCCTAATATCAGCAAAAACAATTGAATTCTAAAGTTGTTCAGATTGCAATAAACAATATACCAGCACAAATCAAGGCTAACATGATTTTATTGACCATATTCCGTATCAAAACGATATTGACTTTATTAATTGCATACAATTGAACAAAAAACAAATCCAAATAAGCAGACCCAACAGGAAATTAAATCTTGAGACAAAGTAATACTTGAATATAGCTACATACAGAAAAATATATAAAATAATACTATATCTATATGTATATGCAACTTTTATCTTATTTTCGCATTATAGATCGATTCTAGTAAAAATAGTAATACCTCGTCATATTCATTCTTTGCAGCTTTAGGTTGCTTCAAAGGCTTCGCTTTGCCACCTAGATCCACAAAACAAACACATGATAAAAATCAATATCTTTGAAATAAACAGGTATCGTGAAACGAAATCCCTAATCGAGAAATTTGAAACATCGAAACTAACGAAGCCGAGATCTTCTAATTTTTAGGAGAGATTACCTTGTTTGGACGACATGTTTAAGAGGGTAAGATAAATTAGAAGAGATCAGAGAAATTGGGGGAACAGAAAACCGAAAGCCCTAACCCTAAAACACTCGAGTTTTGGGAATGGGAAGATCAACATATAACAAAAAGGATCCAATAAATAGAGAGAGTGATTTTACACGCGCTTAGCGCGTGGTTACCGAGAGAGATAGAACCCATCTCCGCCTTCACTTTTTTATTTTTAAAATATACGATAAATTACATAAATAGTTACCAAACGTTCAGCATAAATTCATTTTGGTCACCATACTTTTAAAATATTTGATAAAGTCACTTAACTTTTAGTTCAATTTTGATACGGTCTTTTCATTACCTTCAATTAAAAGTCGACGAAGATGAGGTTTATGGAAGATTAGAGGAGACAACAGCTGTGGTGAATCTGTTGGTAGGGGAAAATAGTAGTGTAGGGTCAAGTCTCGATATCGTTTCATTAGGATTGTCCCTGAAGATGAAAGTTTGAAATTAATTGGAAAGTATAACATGTTTTAGGGATGAAAATGTTCCTCGTTTGGATGATGTCTGGACTGAAGATGTGACGAAATGGGAGCAACTGAAAAATCCCCTCAAGTATTACTCTCTTGGGAGTAGAGTTTTGATAACCACTTGTAACGAAAAAGTTGATCATAAATTGTCTCAAGAGGAATGTTGGTAATTACGACAAGCTTTCTTTTAAAAACTATGATATAACCAATAGAGCAGTAACGTCAAAACTTGGTCACGGGTTAATAATGTTAAAAAATTTGTAACTATGAATTGTAAGGCCTTACCCCTGAGGGAGCCCTTCCAAAAATTCGCGAAGGCCAGGGTTGAACCCAGGCCTAAGAGGGGGTTTGGAAATAGTTTTCAACCAGCAATAGACGCGCCTCGGTTAGTACCTCACTAGCTGCGTCATTGCCCCAAGCGCAAAGATACTTTTCGTATAACTTGTTAGTTCCGTTTTATAACAGATGCAGTATTAGTTAATTTAATCTCCAGACGATGTGGGATACATGCGGCAGCAACAAACTTGCCAATGTGTCTAGAAGAAAAAAAGATAAACACACACCTATGACTTGAGGTTGAGGCCTGCGGGTAAAGGTAGAGTGTTTTCTGCTGTTAAGAGGAAGCTGCCCTTTTTTGTTATACAACTGATAAAATGAAACTTCGTACATTCAATCTAGAAGTTATATTGCGGATAGGGATAAATTGCAAAGAAAGTACCAAGTTCAACCGCCGGGATATATTGTAACTGTTGTTATGATCTATTCCAAAATCCGTATCGAATATATAACCGAAAACTGAGACTGAAGTTGAGGTACAATATAAATGAAATACGAGTAGCTATCAACCTTGTATCTTTTTCGGTCTTTTGGTTAAGATCAAGTGTAGTATTTGTTCTTATTAGTTCCAAGATTTGAGTAGCCATCAACTTCATATCTTTCTCGGCTTGCAACAAATAAGTTAGGTAGTTGGTGTTAAAACGTCTCTTCTATCAAAATAAATTTATTTTTATTTAAATTTATGTTTTCTGTATAAAAATGAATATGAATCAAAATGATTATTTTTACCAAATGAAAGTAAATGATTAAAGGGTAAAATATCTTCACTAAATTATATTAAATTATATTTTTCAACCATTAAAAATTTAAAAGTTATAATATGGTCATTAAACATTTGATTACGAGATTATCAATAAATTTATTCAAACATTATATCGATTTTTTACAAAATGATACTTAAATGTATCAAAATTTGGCAATAGTTAGGACCATTTTGAAATTGAATCAAAATTATAATGTCTGTTTATAACTTTTATAAATTTAGTAATCATAAACATCATTTTAATATAATTTAATGATTATTTATGTACTTTACCCATAATATTTACCATTTATATCCCTAAAGCAATCACGATATTCGTAAAAAGCCCATCTCTAAATCCATTTAGAAGAGAAGAAAACCCGAAACCCAATTACCCAACAAACTCATCAAAAAACTAAAGAAATTCAAACAGACATTTTCTTTGCGTAGATCTTTCTAGAAACGAGAAATTCTAGACGCCTCTAGTCGTGGTTGGACCACTCAAATCCATGAACTCGCTCACAACTTTATATAAAACGGTAGGAAAACAAAGCCCTAAGTAATATTATTTAATTTGAAAAAAAATCGTACTAAATCGCCCCCTTAACTCTCTCTTTTGGCTGTCGTCAGGCTCTGTCTCTTGGATCTATTCTTCCTTTTGAAGGTATGATTGCCGGCTTTTGCATTTTGCACAGATTTTTCGATCTGTTTAATTGTTGTTGCTTTTGCTTTTTGCATCGGTAATTTTTAGATCTGTTTAGTTCTAGATTTGGCGCGTGATATTTGTTTCTCTTCAGATTTAGCTGTTTTTAGAGAATCAGGTTGTGTTCTTATTTGATTTCTAAATTTTTTATTCTTTTGGGATGGATAATAGCTGTTTAAGGTTTTTTCTTCAGATTCATTTCATTTTTGTCGTTGGAAATTTTTGGACATTAAAAGTAGTTTTTTAGGTTGATTTGAACGAGATTTAAAGTCTGTCATCGATGTCAGTTCTCATTTCTGATTAATTTTAGTTAAAGGAGTGTTCATTTTGTTTGATATATATTGTAAGAGTTTTAGGGTTTGTTTCTGATTGTTTGATATATGTATGTGCTTTACTTATTTGTTTGCTTATTTTCTGTTTTTTTTTTCAACTTAAATGTTGTGATTTTAACTTGAAGGTATTTATATCTCCGCTTGCACGTAGCTATCACTTGCATCAGACCTTTATTTGGTTTTGTTCTTGTGTGAATTATCAACTCCATACGAGTCTTAAAGTGGGAACAAAATGAGAAATGTTTATTGAATCTTGTAGTGATCTTTATTGTATGTATTAAAGAGCAATCAACCTATGAGCTCGGGCCCATTGAAGGTGACATGTAATCTTGAGCAGCAATTTGTTGGTCATTAAAAAAAGCAGTATACTTGTATCAACGTGATTGATGCATACATATAATCTTATTGCCTTTTGTTTTCGTGGATGCCAGATTGATTTTCGCGTAATTTCTGCTAAAAATGAGCGTTGTTGGGTTTGATTTTGGCAATGAGAGCTGCATTGTTGCTGTTGCGAGGCAGAGAGGAATTGATGTCGTGCTTAATGATGAATCAAAGCGTGAAACTCCAGCTATTGTTTGTTTTGGGGACAAGCAGAGATTCATTGGTACTGCTGGGGCAGCATCTTCTACAATGAACCCTAAGAATTCAATTTCTCAGATAAAGCGATTAATTGGCCGTCAGTTCTCAGATCCTGAGTTGCAAAGAGATATCAAATCATTTCCCTTCAATGTCACTGAGGGCCCTGATGGATATCCTTTGATTCATGCTCGGTATTTAGGTGAAATGAGATCTTTTACCCCAACCCAACTTTTGGGAATGGTTTTGTCGAATTTGAAAAGCATAGCTGAGAAGAATCTGAATGCAGCTGTGGTGGATTGCTGCATTGGAATTCCTGTATACTTCACTGATCTTCAAAGAAGGGCAGTCTTAGATGCTGCCACCATTGCAGGCTTGCATCCTCTTCGCTTGATTCATGAAACTACAGCAACAGCATTGGCTTATGGTATTTATAAAACTGATTTACCTGAAAATGACCCATTAAATGTTGCCTTTGTTGATATTGGACATGCTAGCATGCAAGTCTGCATTGCTGCCTTCAAGAAGGGGCAACTCAAAATCTTGGCCCATTCCTTTGACCGCTCTTTGGGTGGTAGGGATTTTGATGAAGTTTTGTTTCAGCATTTTGCTGCAAAATTTAAAGAGGAATACAAGATTGATGTCTTTCAGAATGCCAAGGCTTGTATTAGGCTACGGGCAGCTTGTGAGAAACTAAAGAAAGTACTTAGTGCCAATCCTGAGGCACCTTTGAATATTGAGTGCTTGATGGATGAGAAGGATGTTCGGGGATTCATTAAGAGAGAGGAGTTTGAGCAGATCAGTGCTCCAATTTTGCAACGTGTGAAAAGGCCACTTGAGAAAGCTCTTGGTGATGCTGGACTTGCTGTAGAAAATGTTCATATGGTTGAGGTTGTTGGCTCAGCCTCTCGTGTTCCTGCTATGCTGAAAATCCTCACTGAGTTCTTTGGTAAAGAGCCTAGACGCACAATGAATGCTAGTGAATGTGTTGCAAGGGGTTGTGCTTTAGAATGTGCAATTCTCAGTCCCACATTCAAAGTTCGAGACTTTCAGGTAATTTTCTATCATGACAATTTTTGTTGTCTGTATTGAGTGTTATCTGAGCTGTGCGTATTACATGGTTCTTAAGTTAGCATTTGATTGTAGTGTAGGAAGGTTTTAAGCTGTTACTTTTCTTTACTAGATATGAGATTTTTCCTTGTACCTTAACTGTTCCTTGTATCCCATTGTTGTTGTTGCATGTGGTATAGTCAATTCCATTCCCTTTTTCCTTCTTTTGCTGTATTTTGAACACAGCTGACCTCTTAATACTTT
Organism: Abelmoschus esculentus; assembly: GCA_035048815.1. Classification (NCBI taxonomy): domain Eukaryota; kingdom Viridiplantae; phylum Streptophyta; class Magnoliopsida; order Malvales; family Malvaceae; genus Abelmoschus; species Abelmoschus esculentus. The sequence goes on along the minus strand of JAUCBN010000015.1, from coordinate 19,164,347 downwards.
TGATTTGGAAAGGTCAATGAGAGCTTTCCTTTCCCAATCTCACTATCATGGAAGGGTTCTGGTCCAGATGCTCAGACTGGAGGAGCAGAACAACAACTGGTTTTTCCGAAGGGAAATCCAATACCCAGTGTCAAGGCTGTGACATTCCACAAAACAAGTACTTTCACTGTTGATGTTCAATATTCTGATGTCAGTGATTTGCAGGCCCCGGCAAAGATCAGTACTTACACGGTAATAAATTCATAAACCTTAATTAAACTCTTTTTATCAGCTTTTGTAATATTTGTTCTTGAGCATTAACAACCTTTCCACCTGTTGTAATTTGTGGCACTTGATAAATGGCAGATTGGCCCTTTTCCATCAATAAGAAATGAGCGACCAAAATTGAAGGTCAAAGTTCGTCTGAATTTGCATGGGATTGTGTCCCTGGAGTCAGCAACTGTAAGTAGTTGATTTAGCTTTTTAAATTTTTCCGAAATATGCTTTTTTTTTTCTGCTTTCCTGACTATAATGTAAATTTAGCTCTTGGAAGAGGAAGAAGTTGAAGTTCCAGTTTCAAAAGAGCCTGAAAAAGACAATTCTAAGATGGAGACCGATGAAGCACCTAGTGCTGCTGCCACCCCAAGTGCCAATGAGACGGATGTTAACATGCAAGATGCCAAGCCTACAGCTGATGCACCGGGGGTTGAAAATGGTTTTGCCGAGTCGGGTGAAAAGCCTGTGAAAATGGAGACTGATACTAAAGTAAGTGGATTATACTCTGCAGTATATTTATGAATATGCAATGGTGGTGGTGTAGCCTTTAAGGCAGGCTTACTCTTGATCCCAAATTGTCTAGTCAGTTGTTACTTCTGTGGCATACTTTTCCCTGTGTTCTTACATGGTTTGGTTGGTTGGTTTATGTATGCTGTTCTGCCTGTCATATAGGTTGAGGCTCCCAAGAAGAAGGTGAAGAAAACAAATGTCCCAGTGGCAGAGTTGGTCTACGGTGCCATGTTAGCTGCAGATGTTCAAAAGGCAGTAGAGAAGGAGTTTGAAATGGCTTTGCAAGATAGGGTTATGGAAGAAACCAAGGATAAAAAGAATGCTGTTGAGGCTTATGTATATGACATGCGGAATAAGGTACGATGTTGTCTACTAATTTTCTGAATCCTAGAACTGTTTCTTGGTTGTCATGATCTTGAAACTGATTATACCTTGTGTCTTCCCTCTTCAGCTTCATGATAAATACCATGATTTTGTAACTGCTCCGGAGAAGGATGAGCTCATGAGTAAGCTTCAGGATACTGAGGATTGGCTATATGAAGATGGAGAGGATGAAACAAAGGGAGTTTACGTTGCCAAGCTTGAAGAGCTTAAGAAGGTAATAATTGTTCTTTTGACTTATTCATGTTGGTTATATACATCATGTGCTGACAGTTTGTCTTCATTTTGAAGCAAGGGGATCCTATCGAAGAACGTTACAAAGAGTATACTGAGAGGGGAACTGTCATCGATCAACTTGCTTACTGTATTAACAGTTACAGGGAGGCGGCCGTGTCCCCTGATCCCAAATTTGATCATATTGAACTTGCCGAAAAGCAAAAGGTAGTGGTTTGGTCACTTTACCTCTCTCCACTCCCTTCTGTTAGTGATGATATCTAATCCTTTTGGTGCATTGCAATTGTAGGTGTTGAACGAGTGCGTTGAAGCTGAGGCCTGGCTGAGAGAGAAAAAACAGCATCAGGACCAACTTCCCAAGTATGCCAATCCAGTTCTCTTGTCAGCTGACGTGAGAAAGAAAGCCGAAGCACTAGATAGGTACACCACTGTTTCCCACGCTTATGGTTTTGTATCTTAGTTCTTCTATTGGTATAAAGATATGAAGCCTGGTGCTGAGATACGAATTTGTGTTAAACAGGTTTTGCAGGCCGATAATGATGAAACCTAAGCCAGCTAAACCCTCTAAACCAGCCTCACCTGAAACACCGGCAACCCCACCACCTCAGGGAAGCGAGGGTCAGCCCCAGGATGCTGATACGAATGCAGACCCAAATGTAAGCCCCAACCGCAACATACCTGGTGAGAATGCATCCCCAGGTAATGGCAAGGCACCTCCGGCTTCTGCAGAACCAATGGAAACTGACAAATCGGAGGGTGCATCTGGTACTGCATAAATTATTGGTGTGGTTGTCTGCGGCTGAAATTCCGTTCTTACGTGTAATCTCTTTGCATTGCCCTGCGAGATCTTGTTTTTTATATTAAGACCGAGTCGTTAGAATCCTGGTTTTAATGGAAGAGGTTTTTTTAAGAGAAAAGATACAGCTATTGTGATTTTCTTGCTAGCATGTTTTTGTTAAGTGGGGGGATTGAAGTTTACTCTTTTAAAGGATATATACCAAGTGCTTCTCAACTGATTTCCGATCCAACAAAATGTTCCTTTTTCCCTCTTGCTTCCTTTTATTTTTTAATATTTCCTTTCTTTTTCCCTTCTAGCTAATTTTCCTTTTGTAAGCTACAACCAAATAATACTTGGAACAAATTTTTATATGTTAAATATGTGAAGTTTATAGAAGGATAATTATTTTGAGAGCTGTTCCTTTGACTAATGATGTTGGCCATTTTCTTCCAAAATAAATTTTGTAATTCCTAACTTTTTCCTTCAAGTGATCCTCCATGCAAATCGTATATGTTTCTCTCACTAATGTTGTTCCCCCTGGTATGAAAGCATTTGGTTTCAGTGTGGGTAAATTATGTGGCGATGATCCTTATCTTTGGGAGAATGGACTTGGCTACACCATAACCTTACTGGAATCTGTGCATCAAATGTTGTACCCCCCCATGACTGAAAGATTCCCGGTTCAATAACTTGACAGATGGAATCCAGAAGGCTCTGTTTGAAGGCTTTCCTCATCGTAGCCTGTAATGGAAAGGGTAAAGCAATGTGAAAGCTGCAAGTGGAGTTATATAAGAAAGGGAGAGAACTGTGGCTATGCCGATAGGGGCATAAATGAATTGTTCTGTTAGTATTTTTTTAAGATATTAATGTTCGGTTCTTGTTTGTTTATTTTTTATTCGTAAATATGTATTTTATATATTTATGATATTTGTTTAATATTGATAAATATATTCGTTTATAATTAAAATGGTAAAATTATATCTCCATTCCTTAAGTTTCTCGAGTGCGTGATGATTAAATATTATAGAAAATTGCAGCCGTACATGTGGAAATTGGGGTGCTTCTAACAAGGTGGCTTTTTATTAAACAGGACAGGTAATTATACATATGTTCAAATTTATACAAAATAAGACGATATAAATATCCTTGGTCAGGTGATATTTAACTATGCAGGTATACTGATTTATCAAAACTCATCTTGAATTTACTCGTATCTATATGAATTTGGATACGAGTAAATTAATTTTTTTCAAAATTTGAAATTCTGCTCTTAATCTAAAGCGTAGCTATGAAAGTTGTTTAAGTTGAATTCTACAATTAATCTTGTACTATAGTAAGTTAAAAGGAGCTAAAATTGACTAAATTGGAATATAAAGGTTAAACCCTTATGCACAGTACTTGTAATAGAATTACCTCACACCAAAGGAAAGTCTACTCTACAACAGTCAAATTTAAGACTAAAAATCGATAAGTTTTCAAATTTATTAAAAAATATTTAAAAAATTATCAAAAAGTATGACATTTTAGGTTATTTGAATAAATTTCGAAATTTATCGGGTTTAGCTTTAAATTAGGCTAGTATACTGCAGACTCACCCAGCACCAAAAGGCAAGAATAAGAAATGAGTTTTATAGTGTCTTGCTAGCAGAAAAACGAGGGCAATTTATGCAGACAAAGGACTCGGATCACTGCATTACCTGTCATACTTATTGAGCCAGAAAATATCAAGAAATCAAAGCACTCAACCATTCACATCAAAATGATAATGTTACCTAAGCCCCCACCCCGCTCCGTTCGCTGATGATCTATAACATACAATTGTGCAAGTGGTAATGGGAGCAATGATTCTTCTCAAGTTCAGTAAAAGTTTCTACTTGACTTCAAATGGTTCGGTATGACAAGCATGTTATTAGTGTCTAGTAACAACAATTTGCAAAAGGCTCCAATATTATTATACAACAACATTAGCAGTTAAAATCAGACGTATGTTATAAGGAAGATAACTGGGTTTTGCATATATTACCCACTAGGATTCTCGGCTGAGACATCATTCACTTCATCGTCGTTGCACTGCATTTTCGCAATTTCAGCCTGTGCTCTCTCCATGATCTGCATCTTCTGCATTTCCAACTCCCTGTGAAAATCCATTCTCATCTTCTCTAATTCCAGCATCTGCTGCCTTTTACTATTCTCGAACTTTTCATATAAGTCGCTAAAATTTTTAATAGAATCTGCAAGCAGTCTGACAGAAGAACCCTCACCAGATTGCCTCCCGAGTCTTCTCTTTTCAGGTGGCAGTCCATCTGAGACATCCTCCTCGCCATCAGTGGATTCGGAATTTGCTGGACTATCCCTCATTTCATCCAATCCATTTGCTTGGCTCAAATAAACCCGAGGGTTCATGAATACATATTCACCCGAGTCAAACCCGCAAGAGAGCTGGCCCTGCTTTGGGGGAGTTGACATCAACATATCCATCTTCTTGAAATAAACCCATTTGCTAGAGGTAGCACCAGTCTCTGCTAACATACCCTTCTCCTTTTTATATTTCTTCTTCAATGTATCCAACCGATTCCGGCATTGTGTCTCGGTCCTTTCAATCTCTGAAGTCTCTGAAACCTTCTCTGCAACTTCCTGCCATTCCTCAGTCCGAAGACTCTTCCTCCCATATTGCAAAAAGCGGTCACCCCATGCATCTAGCAAAACAAATGTCTCATGCTTGGTCCAGTCCGTAAGAGAATTCCTCCCACCATACGAAAGCTTTGGCAGCGATGGAGATGCAACTGCTGGTGCGGTTACTCGAGGAGCAAATTCATAACTTGACATCAAACTCTTCAATTTCCTCTTTTTCGGATGCCTCCCCAAGTCACCACCTTCATTATAATCCTCCTCCTCATCCATCAAATCATTATTCTCATCGTCGTCGTCATCATCATCAATCACACCTTTTCCTACATACCGAACACCATTGTTTCGGTTAAGATTTTCCTCTTCCCCTCCCAAATCTTCAGCTTCGTCATCCTCATCTTCATCGTCATCAACATACTGATTCCTTATCGTTCTAGACGGCTTTTGGCGATTCAAAGAACCATAACCCTGCCTGTGACTAACACCATACGGATTTGGAGGATATCTAGCATGATCCTCAATGTCATCCATTAAAAAAACTCACCTTAACAATGAGACAACACTAAAGTATCCCTAACAAAATTCAACCCAATCTCAAAAACAAAATTTCTAATCAAAGATGCTTCCTCATTTGTTCTTCCTCATCCAATCAATCTTCAAGAACATAACAGCCATTATCGTTTTCCCAAAAACAATCCATTCTCATCAATATCTCTAAAAATATCGAATATTTTCGTGTTCAAAAAGAAAGAATTGCAATATCATGCATCCACCTTTATTACAGAATCAAATAACAAAAATCCCTAGTTTTTCAACTCTAAATCATGCAATCCCCAAACTTTCAACACCGAAGTATACAAAATCAAATCCCTCAATGTTAATTTACCAAATCCAGAAAAAGAAAAGCCAAAGAATTTCCAATTCCTCTCTTTTGTCTTATCCCATTACTTTCCAGTTGTTCATCACTTATTCATCCTTCACCTACCAAAACAAAAATCAAATTCCAAATAAACCCTAATCAAAATAAAGAAAAAAAATCCGCAATATCAATTCAGAATCCAATTTGAGAAGAAAAAAAACGGTAACCCAATCAAAATTTACCTGACGAAATTCTCAGAATTCCCAAACTCCTCTAAAAAATCAGACTTTAATTGAAGCACCAAGAAGCACCTTGCTCAAGAACTAAAGAAAAAAAAATGAAATGTTCATTTCTGTTCCTATAGGGGAAAGGATTTGACACGGGAAAAGGGGAGAAAACCAAACTGTGATTATGGCCAGTGTAAAAACTTGGAAGGGAAAACCCAACAAATGAGGAGATGAAAAGAGGAATTCTGTACACTTGTTCACAATAAAAATAACAGGCTTTGATATTTTTATGAACCCATTGATGAAGGGTCCGTTTGTACGGATAGTCGAATTCATTTTGGACAGAGTATAAGCTCGCTCAGAAAGCGGCAGCCCAGCATAAAAACCTGGCGTCGCCAGGGCCCAAAATAGACAAATGGTTTACCCCCGAGGTCCCGACGCAACAGAGAAAAAAACCCGGGGAAAACAGATGCTCGAAACAAAGGAGAACTCGCAGACATCAAAAAGACAAACCAACAGCCGGCAGATGTTGATCACGAATTCTCAGAGATCGTGACTGTGAGAGCTCCAAGATCGGAGAATTGCTTCTGAATAAACTTTATAATTGTAATGCATCAGCCGAAGTGCTGCCGATAAACAGGTTAAAGTAAAACGAAAGTTTTAGAGTTTAGACCTGGTTCCGCGGAGGGAGGTGTTCGGCTGAAGATTTTATATTTTTTATTGATATAAAACATTCCTTGATCTCTATCGTTTTCAATATTCAACTTATTTTTCTTCTTTTGAACCAAATTCTGAATTTCACCTAGGGTAGCTGGAATTGGGTAAAATTTTCTTTTCCTTTTATGTTTTTTTTGTTTGCTTGTTTCTATTGGTATTAGTTTACCTCAAATTGCATCTGGTTTTATTCTCAGATTCCCTCCAAGTAGAGGACTTGAGATTCGAGTTTGTTTCTCTCAGGACTCACTGATTTACCAGATCCGAGTTCGCCAAGTCTCAAATTTTCGTACACTAAACATTGAACCTCAAAGTTAGTTTTAGCGTTAAATTTTCAAGCTTCAAAAATTGGGTTTTTCTTTAAACTTCGGGAAAAAAAAAGAAAAAAAAACTCCAGCTGGGCAACCGGTGCTTTCGCTAATCCTTTTAATTTTCTGAGAGTTGGGATTCCGGAGAAATAAGCATCCGACAAACTAGTTCTTTTTTTAGGGTTTGATGTTTAAGGAATTTAGTATACTTTGAGGAATTGGTTTGAATTGTTTTTCTTTCTGATCTAGTAGAATTCAGGATTTGAAAGGGATTCAGTTGTAGCCATGTTCTATGGTACGGGGGTATGGGACCCTTGGCTTATTGTAGCCCAAATTGTTTGCCTTCAATGTTTATACTACCTCACACTTGGGGTTTTCTTTTTGTTTTTTGTCGGTACTCGTGTTTCTCGTATGAGTTTGGTCTATTTCTTTGACTTTGCGACTGTTACTGCCTCTACTGTTACTGGCTGGTGTGTCATTGCTTCCTTTCTGCTCAGCTCTATTGCGGGGTGAGAATGTAGTTTCGATCTTTCTGTTTAACTGTGCTTATTTGTATGCTTTTCTGCATATGCTAGCTTGAACTTTACGATTCATTTATATGACATTATAGGTTTCGGTATGCTTCTTTTCAGATGTATTAGTAATTAGATTTACTTCAATAAGAATAGTTTCATTGAATGATAGTGTAAAAGTTCTGCACAATTGGGTTTATCTTATCTATTCAATAACCAGTATATTTGCTGGCATGCACCTTTGGCTTATGATTAAACTGCAAAATCTGTACATATCTTGTTTCTTCCTTGCTTCTAGGTTTTAGGAGTGGCGTGGATCATTGTTCAGATTACGATGTAGAGCTGTGATATTTGTCTGTGTAATGTGTTCTATAGTTTCTGTAAAAGTTAAGATTTATAAAGCTCTGTGCATGAATAATAAAATTGGATATATATAAGAGTTATATCTTTAAGTTTTTTTTAGGATATTAATAACTAAGCTGGAAAAATTATTACTCCACTTCCCAATTTATTGCATCTGTTATTGTTTGTTTTTGCTGACACAGTTGGTGTCCTATATGAGGGAGGAACTCCTGTGAACTAATCTCCAGAACTAGATAATGCTTCTGTGAAGCTCTTGCTTTAACCTAAGTTGTATTTTACATGTTCCTGTACATATAGAAATTGAAGTAATATATATAAGTTTAGAGATGATAATGGCACTCTGCATTTTCTAAATTGAGCTCATTTTAATTAAACTTTTTGTTTTATTTGGATTTATGCAGAGCTGGGTACATGCTTTATTTGATTGAAAGGGCAAAGAAATGCTTAGATTTTTCAGCCACGCTCTATATTATACATCTCTTTATATGCATCATATATGGAGGTTGGCCTTCCTCAATAACATGGTGAGTTGTAAATGTTACTGGAGTTGCAGTGATGGCTTTGCTAGGTGAATATTTATGCTTTAGACGAGAGCTCAAAGAAATTCCCATCACACGATATCGATCAAGTAAGATATAGAGATAAACCATAGAAGCTTGTGACAGTGTTGCTTACGTGATATGAAGCTGAAGGACATAAGGCTAGGTATGCATTTTGTCTGTCTTTTGAGAACATATGTACACTGTCTCTGATTTGTTTTTCTGATCTTATCTGCATAGCTTATTAGTTTTTAGTTCTTTAATCAATTGTGTGGTTTGTAATATGTTGATTCTGTCATGTCTGCTACGTAAGAATAATTTTTTCCTAAGATTACAACTCTGATTTCTCCATTAAACCAAAGCCAAGTATTACATCCTTTGGGTTTCTGGCAAAATTTTAAGGAAAAACAAAGGCTTCTTCTATGCCACAACTCATGCCAATGGTCTGAAAGTGTCTGTGGTTACAGTTTTTCTTTTGTTGTTATCTTGCTTAGTAGTCTGCCCGGCATGAAAGTCATAGCGAGCTTAATCTAAGTGTTAAGTTGGAGAACACAGGCCTTGATAGTTAGAGGGATGGACCTAAGGCTCAATATACGCAATCCCTAAAAATTTAAAGTTTTCTTATATTTTATATAAATTTTCTGAACTGAATTATGAAATTGGAGTGAAATAAATTTGTTTTGATTAAATTAAAATATTGTTCACAATATCATTAAATTATAAATCATAATAAATAAATTTAAGTCGGTTTATTTGAAAATTTATTTCAAAAGTTTAATATGATAAACTTGGTTGGTTACTTTACTAAATAAGGTTTCGAATTTATCAATATAAATTTATTTTTTTAATTTATTATTATATATAATTTTTTATTTTTGTTGAGAGTGACCATTTTGCACATTTTTAAAATAGAAAATGACTCGTTAAATATTTACTTTATTCACTCTTGAACTTAAAAAAATACTCTTAATATTTTCTGGATAATTATTTTAATTTTTAAATAATTTAGTTATAAATATTTTATTTGCGTCAAAATAAATAATATATAAAAATACATTATTAACAATTGACAAAAAATAATTAAAATGATTTGATAAAATGATACATTAAAAAATATTTTAAATTTTTAAAAATTATTTTTAATCGAAGTGTCATTTTGTAAACTTAACATATTTATCTATATGACGCTGCTATCACTATGTACTGTAATATTATTTCAAGTTATTTATAATTGATCAACTAATAATTTTTAACTGAAGTGACATTTTAAAAAATAATATTATATTTTATGAATTAAATACATTATAAAAATCATGAAAATATGGATCCAAGAAAAAATAAGTTTCGAACATAAATTATAAACAAGTAACATAAACAATAAATGAATAAAGAAACAATAATAAATTTAGATATTCTTTTAATCAAGGCAGAGAGTGGCAGTCTCGTAAATCTATCCCTTAACTCTAAAGCATGTCGTCCCTTTCTAATTCATATTGTTACGTTAAAACACACAAAAACAGAGGAGACCACTCTCTCTATCTCTCTCCTACATTACACCAATCAGAAGCACCCCTTTTCTCCATTGAAACCACGATCCCGATCCAGGCATCTTCCTTACAATTGTGATCTGCAAAAATGGTTAGTTAATTTCTTGTTCTGTTTGGTTCCGCATTAGATCTGGTTCAAATCACCTTGTTTCGTTCTCAATTCTCAAATTCCCGTTTAATTTATGGAACCAGAAATGGGAATGTTTTTCAGTTATGTTATTTTTTCCGAGTTATACCGCCTTTTGTTATTTCAGTACTATATGCAGCAAAGCTAGAGAGTTAGGGATTTGTCTATATTGAGATCTGTTGAGTGAATGCTTTTTTTTTATTATTATTTGAATCGTTCCATATGAATGCTGCAATTTCAATTTTGTTTTCTTTCCCACTGTTGGATGATTTTAATTTAAGATTTGTTTGGTTTTGACTAATTACGTGTCTTTTTTTAACAGCCACTCCGACTAGAAATTAAGGTACGTGTTATTAATTTCATCTGACTTATGTTTTATGGTGGGTTAGCTCTCATTATTTGCAAAATGTGTGAGTAATGTTCTTAATTGTGATGTTTGGATCAGAGGAAACTAGCTCAAAGGTCAGAGAGAGTAAAGTCCGTAGATCTCCATCCAACAGAACCATGGTAATTTCTAACTTTATTTAGTTTCCCATTTGTTCGTATTTTATCTTTTTCCAGCTTGAAGGCTAAATGTGTTCTATCATAAATGTAATTGCAGGATTCTAGCAAGTTTGTACACCGGAACTGTGTGTATCTGGAACTACCAGTCACAGGTCTGGGACTTTTATTGATTGCCAAAACTAAGCTTTATCATGTTCCATGTTAGTGAAATGCCGTAATCTGACAAACTAGGTGAACAAGGGATATATTTTATTATTTCGGTTAGTTTCTAGAGTTTAGTTAAATAACTATCTTGTTTACTTCTTTTTAATCTTTTTCGTTATTATGCTTTTGAAGTAGTGAAGAAAAGAAGCAATTTTGAAAATTTCATCATAGAGCTTAACTTTTTGTTACTTTCTGAAACATTTCCCCACCATCTGTCATAATGCACTTCTGTGGGTGTTGTGGGATGGCTGGAGTATTAGATGGTTATTTTTCCATAGAAAACATTTACGGAACTTAATCAGTTTAAGCCTTAATCCAGACTAATTTTTGTCCATTCTGCCTAGTCCAAGGCTTTTTTTCCTGAAAGATATAAGGTACCTAAATCTTATCATCATCAACATCAACATCATCGTAATAATGTGTTATAAACACTTACCTCTTTCACTTTTCACTTAAATTGAGCTTTTATTTTATATTAGAGTAACTTTAGACCTATGCCTTGTACTTGAAATGACTCTGTGTTCATTATAAGTAATTCCATTTCTTACTCTGTCGGCGACACTTCTTTTATGATCATCTTCTCAAATCCGTGGAACATGGGGACATTGATCTTTTTAGCTCTATGTATATGGCTTGCCCTTTATCTTTTTTTTTTAATCTTTTTAGTTCTATGAAGAATGCAATTTTCGTTTGCACATTGATTTAATTAGTTCATAACATGTCTTTAAAATTTATTATTAATTTCATGGAGTTTATTTAGTTTAAGGTTTTGAATTCTTATCGTGTTATTAAAATGGTATTAAGATTTTGCTCCGTAGAATTTGAACTGTTTGGAGTTTTACTTATTTTTTAGTGTTAACTTAGCTTTCCTTGGTGTACAGACCATGGCTAAGTCGTTTGAAGTCACTGAGTTGCCAGGTATGTGTTCATTTGTTTTGATTCATCTATGTCAGCTGATGCTATTTTCCATTTTCTTTCATAGTGACGATGTTAGTACCTTTCTCTGAAGTTAGACATTTCTCATCCTGCAGTTAGGTCGGCCAAGTTTGTTGTGCGCAAACAATGGGTTGTTGTTGGGGCTGATGACATGTTTATTCGGGTATACAATTACAACACGATGGATAAGGTTAAAGTATTTGAGGCACATACTGATTACATCAGATGTGTGGCTGTCCATCCTACTCTTCCTTATGTGTTGTCGTCATCTGATGATATGCTCATAAAGCTTTGGGATTGGGAAAAGGGTTGGGTATGCACTCAAATATTTGAGGGGCATTCCCATTATGTCATGCAAGTGACCTTTAATCCCAAGGACACTAATACTTTTGCAAGTGCATCCCTTGACCGTACTATAAAGGTACGAAGGGAACCTTTCTTGTTATAATTTTTTTCATTATCTTTCTTGCTTCATTTGGTATAACCTTGCTAAATTAGCCTTGGATCTGTTTGAAATTCCTAGATTTGGAACCTTGGATCCCCCGACCCAAATTTTACACTGGATGCCCATCAGAAAGGTGTAAATTGTGTTGATTACTTTACAGGTGGTGATAAGCCCTATCTGATCACGGGTTCTGATGACCACACTGCTAAGGTATGTACTATGCTGCTAAAATATATATTCTGTGATCTCCTGACCATAAATAAATCTTGAGGAACTATTCACAGATAAATTCTATGTATGCAGGTCTGGGACTACCAAACAAAGAGTTGCGTTCAGACGTTGGAAGGTCACACTCACAACGTTTCTGCTGTTTGTTTCCATCCTGACCTTCCAATTATTATCACCGGTTCTGAGGATGGGACAGTTCGTATCTGGCATGCTACCACTTATAGGTAGAAATATTTCTGCTTTGGTATGCTTATCCCCTTTTGATTTCTAGTGTCCGTTTGTTTTGTGATGAGACTGATATTATATGGTTCTGTTTCTGCAAAACAATTCAAGGTGTCACCATATTCTCAACTTCATCTCTTAGTATTGGATTGGTTAAAGTGTAAATGCTTTTGGATTGTAAAAAACTGTTGGCATGAACATCTTGAGTAAACCTGTCCAAGGGCCAGGCCCTGTACCAGAAAATTTGCAATTTAGGCTTGGGAATACATTGGATTCAATTATAAATATTAATATTAAATACTTTTAATTTTTTATTTTATGTAGCAGTAATTTGGGATTTTGATCTGGCCACAAGCATGGGTAAGCAAAACATAAAATTCATGGACTAGTTGAATCCTGAGATAGATGTAGAAATCTGGAGCCCTTTGGTGCTTTACCATTGATTTTGAATCCTTTAGTTTTTTCTTAAGATGTTTTGATCTTAGTAGTAATGATGATCGACTGATGTCTTCACATGCTTCAACTTGTTTACTTTCTAACCAATTCATTTGTTTTCAGGCTAGAAAATACATTGAATTATGGTCTTGAGAGAGTTTGGGCAGTCGGATATATGAAAGGTTCACGAAGGTAATTTCTTTTGGTTAAATCATGCAACAGTTGAATGTTTAGGTTCCTATAATTGGGTTAAGTTGGATTTCTCTGATCTGGTGGTACATTGGTGTTATGTTTTGAAGGTTGAGTGTATTTAGTTGAATTCACTTAGGGGGTTAGAGGAACTTGTAGCCCTGATAGGTGAATTATTTTATGTTTTGGCCTCTATCCGCAAGCTGATACCGAGTATTCCTCGGTGTCGGTTTGGCAAAAAAAAAGATGTTTTTTAACGAGGACCTTATTCTCCCTTCAAAAAAAATCATGCAACTGTTTTATGTTTATTTTTTTTTTCTTTTTCCCCTCAGATTTAACCTTTTTTCTAGGTTGTTTATTTATACTTAAATGCTAGAATGAATTTTTGGTCATTAAATGCTATATCAACTCCTGAGAAATGTGAGCAATCAACTAATACTCTTATTGAAAAAATGTGAAATCAGTTATAACCACCATCATTTTAGGTAGTTTGACCTGACTTCTTTAGTTGTATGTTTTATTTTTTGCATGCAAATTGGTGATATTAGATTTCTGAGCTGAGTTCTTGCTTAGTTTTTATGTCAAGGTAAAACTAATATACCATTTCCATCTTACAGGATTGTGATTGGATATGATGAAGGAACTATTATGGTGAAAATCGGCCGTGAAGTACCTGTAGCAAGTATGGACAACAGTGGGAAAATCATATGGGCTAAGCAAAATGAAATTCAAACTGTGAATATAAAGAGCGTAGGAGCAGATTTTGAGGTAGTGTATTTGTCATGAAAAATCTCTCTGCATTCATGGTGTGACCTTCAATATTAGATTTTTCACCTTAAGGCTGTGGTGTTAGTTTTTTTTTCTTTGGTTCTTAGGTTACTGATGGAGAAAGATTGCCCTTGGCTGTTAAGGAATTGGGGACCTGTGATCTATACCCTCAGGTAAGTTGCTGATTTCTAGAGTCACTTAAATGAATTTGTGCATTATGTTATGTGTCACTCCTAAAATATGTTGATCAATTTTGTTTGTCAGCTGTGTTTTATGTTAATTTGTGTATAATCTTTTACCCTCTAGTCTGCCTTGTATTTCTCAGAGCTTAAAGCATAACCCAAATGGGAGATTTGTTGTAGTCTGTGGAGATGGTGAGTACATAATATATACCGCTTTAGCATGGAGAAATAGGTCATTTGGTTCAGCATTAGAATGTGTTTGGTCATCTGATGGTGAGTATGCTGTTAGAGAAAGCACATCAAAAGTCAAGATTTTCAGCAAAAGTTTCCAGGTTTGCACTTTTTTTTTTATTTATTTTAGATGGTTCCTTATCTTGGAAGGTCTTTTTCTTCACATAATTTTTTTTCTGCTTGCGCACTTTGTTATATGTTGTTGAAAGATGTGATATAAGCAACAGATCTATCTCTTCTAGAGAGTTGGCTTTAAATGGGTGAATAAAATTTTGGGTAGGGAAGGAAATTGGAATTTTCAAGACAATGTTAGCTCTGAATTGAACAGATTGACTTGCTATTCTTTAAGTGTATATGATCAAAATCTTTTTGTGTGTATTCTGAAGTTTCATTTGTTATGGAATTTTATCTAAATGCTACATTCAAGTTCATATTTACAATGGAGTTGACAGAGATTTAACACTTCCAGGAAAAGAAGAGTGTCCGACCAACCTTCTCTGCTGAGCATATTTTTGGGGGCAATTTACTGGCAATGTGCTCCAATGATTTTATTTGTTTCTACGATTGGGCGGAATGCAGGATGATTCGTCGAATTGATGTTACCGTGAAAGTAAGCTAAAATAGCTCTAATTGCTCCATTTGGTTATTATAGCTATCTTGCATTCTAAATGTCTTTTTTCTTTATGTTACTGAAAATGTCAGAATCTCTACTGGGCTGACAGCGGTGACTTGGTGACAATAGCTAGTGATACATCTTTCTATATCCTAAAGTACAATGTAAGTCTCCTTAATGTAATCTGCTTCTTAGATCAGAAAAACCAGTGAACTCTGTTTGTTAAATGCACAATTTATTACAGTTGTGCACTAATGAATTTGATACTTCCATGTTGCAGCGGGATGTAGTTCAATCATACTTAGATAGTGGAAGACCGGTTGATGAACAAGGAGTTGAGGATGCATTTGAGCTTCTTCATGAGACCAATGAACGTGTCAGGACTGGCATTTGGGTTGGGGACTGTTTCATTTATAACAACTCTTCATGGAGACTTAATTACTGTGTTGGTGGAGAGGTATTTTTGATGTGCCTATCCTCAGGTTTAAAGTTTTCCATACATTTAGATGCATTAGTTTTTGTTGGTTTCGATGTTCATTTTGACTGTAACGATTTTAGGTAACCACAATGTTTCATTTGGATCGTCCGATGTACTTGTTGGGATATCTTGCAAGTCAAAGTCGGGTATATCTGATAGACAAAGAGTTTAAGTATGTCATTTAGTTATTGCTAATTTTTATGTCACAAGGCATGTTGGTTTTGCTTTGAAAATGCATTGTTAATGTCTATTTTCCCTCTTTTGTGTCATGCGTACAGTGTCATGGGATACACATTACTTCTCAGCCTGATTGAATACAAGACTCTTGTGATGCGTGGAGACTTAGAAAGGGCCAATGAAATTTTACCTTCAATTCCTAAAGAGCACCATAATAGGTATTTACCTCAACCACATTTCCTTTTATTTTCAAAGAACAGTTGGTCATGTTCCATTATTTTTGCAACTGCTCCAAATTGGGTCGGAGAAGTAAAATTCATTGCTCCTTCCCCATTCATTTGTACTTCATTTCATTTTTTGGTTCTTGATTACACAGATTGTGCTTAATATTTACGCCCTTGTGCTTGTAAATTTTTTTCATCTTTGGTATTATTTTATCATATCTGGATGTGTTGAGAAATTCCGAATTCCCATTTGTCTCTATTAGTTGCTTACTCTAAAGCTAGTCCCTTTACCTTTGGGCATCCCTTTCCCTGAAAACCATTTATTTTAAAAGTGTTCTATTAAATTTCTCCATTTGAAGTAGTGATTTTTAAAATAATTTTTGGATCTAATTAGTGGTTTGCTTTATTGATAGTGTGGCTCATTTCCTAGAATCACGAGGTATGGTAGAGGAAGCTCTAGAAGTAGCTACCGACCCTGACTACAAATTTGAGCTTGCAATACAACTTGGTAAACTAGAGATTGCAAAGGTAAGAGAGATCTAATTGGCTTGGGATGAAAGTGCAGCTTCTTAGATCTTTTCCTTGCTTGAATAATTGAGTTATATATTCAATTTTGTGGTAAGCTTTGATTTTTCTCTTTAAGAAATTTCAGTCATCACTAGAGATTCACACTCATTCGTGCAGGAAATAGCTGCCGAAGTTCAGAGTGAGTCTAAATGGAAACAGTTGGGAAAATTGGCCTTGTCCACTGGAAAGGTGTTGTGTGTTCTCTAATTTGCCAACTTTTTATGTTCCATTTTGCTCTGTTATGGTTGTCATTCTTGATTCTCCTATCACCCGCACGGCTGCACCCCTTTTTAGTAGTTTTTGCTTCTATTTGTGTCATGATGTGGTTACAGATCACAATTTGAAAATGTTCATGTGTTAGCTTTTGAATAAATATCTCTGAAGGATGTAGGAATAGAGCTTTGCTTTTAACTACTATTTTCAATTTATATGAGCTATGGCTTGGTTATTTGACTGGTAAATGAATTGTAAGGTGGTCTTATGTGTGCCAAGTGTTTTCTTTAATGACAGGTCACAGATGTACATTACAGTTTTCAAAAGTAGATTTTGAATTGTATGACATGGCACTAGCTTTTTGTCTTAATGTAGTTCAATAGACAAAATGATGTATAAAATGTTAGTTTCCCATGCCTTCTCAGCTAGTTCGAATAATTTCTTTTAATCATGTTAAACTTGTCAATTGTCATTGCAGCTAGCAATGGCTGAGGATTGCATGGAGCATGCGATGGACCTGAGTGGTTTATTGCTGCTTTATTCCTCCTTGGGAGATGCTGAAGGAATATCAAGACTTGCATCACTTTCCAAAGAGCAAGGGAAGAACAATGTTGCTTTCCTTTGTTTATTCATGTTGGGTAGATTGGAGGATTGCTTTCTGCTTTTAGTGGAAAGGTAATTCCTTGTCAGTTACCTGATAGAAAAAATAGACTGCTACGTGTGCCAGTAGTAGGGATGGCAATGGATCGGACTTTATAAAGCCCAAGTCCAATCCAATTAATAATCGGACATTCAAAGAAATCCAAGTCCGAATCCAAATCCATTTACATAAATCCAAATCCAATCCAATAAAATATCAAAAATCCAAATCCAAAAGTCCAACTCCAATTATTTTTTAGAGTAACAACTTAAATAAATATCTTTAAATAAAAAAAATATATGTTTTATCAAACAAATATTTTAAATTTATAGCACAAACAAATCTCAACAAATATTATAATCCAATATAAAACAAATTAAAGTAACAACTCAAACTTTTTAAATATAAAAATTTTAAATATTTTTATTCGGGTTTATATATGAATCGGATTCATAACGGATATGGATTCGGATTGAATTCGGATCGGATCATCGCAATATCCATATCCGATCCACCTCCTATTAGGACTCGGATATTATTTTTGGATTCGGATTCGGACTTTTTCTAATCGGATTTGGATCGAATTTTTTTTCTTTGGATCGAATCGAATTCGGATTATATTGCCATCCCTAGCCAGTAGTTATGAATTTATTGAAGTATTCCTTTTGCAGCAATCGGATACCAGAGGCTGCTCTTATGGCTCGGTCTTATCTTCCAAGCAAGGTTTCTGAGATAGTGGAAATTTGGAGAAAAGACCTCATCAAGGTTAGTTCCCATTACCTTGCATGTGTGGTGCTTTTTTTACCTGCTTTCTTCTTTATGAACTGGGTTAGTTTTATCATACACTCTTGTTCGTTTTGGTTCTGCTTGTTTGATCTTCTAAATAGTTTACTATTCTTTTTACTCTCTAAGCTTGTTGATGAGTTATGCATGTGTCTCAACTGTGTATTGTCTATATATCTACCTTTCCCCCTTTCATCCCAGATGTAAACTAGGATAGCTTGATTTCTTTTCCCTTTTGTTCAAGTTGATGGTTAGTTTTTTATGCAACACCTTGATATTTTGCTGGAAAATGTTGGTTTGAAATTTTTCTTATGGAGTGTTGGATCTGAAAGGTAAGTAAAACAGTCTTAACCTTTTTTCCCAAACACTGCAGCATTATAATATCTTTGTATTTCTCTTCTAAGTGCTATGATATTTAATTTCTTTGTACTCATGTGACATGAGTTAGTTTGGCTTTCATGTTTCTGTAATGAGACTCAAAAGCTAAATCTACCTGCCCTAACACTTTTTAATTGTGTTACTTATTATGTTTGATTAATTGAATAAAATTCTAAATTACTTGATGTTATTTTTTTATGCCATATGTAGGTTAATCCAAAAGCTGCTGAATCTTTAGCTGATCCTCGAGAGTATCCTAACTTGTTTGAGGATTGGGAACTTTCTCTTTCTGTTGAGTCTAAAGGGGCAGAAACAAGGTTTCAAACAGGATTCCTTTCTGTTATTTATTGTTACTTGTTATTGGTTACTATATTAATATTTGTAGGCGATTTTATTTGATACTTATTGTTTCCACTTAAACACGATCATGCTGGACAAATCATTTTCAGATTCCAGTTGTTTGACCCTTCTTGTTTGCGCTGTGACTTTTCTACATCTTGCTTACGTTGCAAAGCCCTCTTGACACCCTATTTCTCTGTCTCACATGGATATGCTATCAACTTTCGATTGTTTTGTAGGGGTGTTTATCCTCCTGCCGCAGACTATTTGAACCATACTGATAGATCACAGATGACACTTGTGGATGCTTTCAGAAGCATGCAAGTCGAGGACAAGGAGCCTCTTGAAAATGGTGATGTTTATCATGAGGTATATAATCAATATGAATTTGTTTCTATTTTAATTAGGCAATATATTAAATGTAGGAACTGCTTTGAGTGGTTCCGGACTAAGGTCTGGTTTTACCTTGTCTTTTATTTGTGGGATTCAGGCTGCAGAACCAAATGGACGCGATCAGGATTTAGAGCAGAACGGAGAAGAGGGTAGCCAAGAGGAGGCTGTTGTTGTGGATGCTGATTCTAATGATAGTGCAGTACTCGTCAATGGTAACGAGCCTGAAGAAGAGTGGGGTACGAATAATGAAGGAACCCGGTCAGCCTAAAAGCTATTGGTTGGGGCGGTGTGAAAATCGAAATTGTCTCTGGTGATTAATAGTTTCTAAGATGCCATTTGTTTTGTTTTAAGCACACAAACACTAATTGTAACCTACTGTACTGCCTACTAACCTCTAAACAGTTTTCCTTTGTCTTTCTGACTTTTGCAAATTATGATACCACTAATATAGCCTTTCTTTCTTGTATTAACAAGTTTGTTTCCCAAACTTGGGTGAAGATCAAATTAATTTGTTGCCTATTGTTGATAAATATGCCGTACATTTATCGGCCTTCTATCCCTCGTATACCCTGTAGTGTTTCATATTTAATTTTTGTCTGTACTCAGATTAGTGCATTCTAACATCAAATTAATATTACTTACCGTGTATTACCATAGAATACTATTATGAGTCCTAGATTTTTATTACTATACATTGTTTTTTGCAGTTCTTTTGATTTGTCTTGCCTTGATTCTTACTATTTATCATTCTTTTCTGCTGCTTGCAGTTCTTACACCAGATCACTAGGTCCCATGAAGACATTCATTTTGTGCTCCATTCAGCACTAATTTGAGGTGAGAAGCTGGTATTCGTATACTTTCTTGAAGGAGAAAGCCTTGGTAGTTTACTCTGTTTCGAATTCGCTTGACACATGCCGGACATTTGGGCTAGGGCGAAACTATGCGCGTATTGGCCCCTGTAAAAGTGTGCATGCGTCTTGATCTTACAGTGAATATCTCCAATCTCCCAGATGTAGTGTTTGTTCCTTTCCCAATAAAATATAAGTAGAGTGCTTCAATAGGATAAAACATTATCATTATCATTGTTTTAACAGATTTCGAACTATGAGGTCTGATTGTCTTGTGTACCCTGTGGTTTGAAGTTGTCGAGAACATTGAATTTTTTCTTGGGGAGGGCATATACAAGTACTCTGTTAGCTTTGAAACTATGATTTTAGTTGCTTGTTTTTAACTTTGAGCAGATATATATTCTTTCGAGTCATGGTTCGTTGTGCCATTATGTAGCAAGAATTCGAGAATTAGTGATACGATTATCCAATCCGAGCCCATTTTATGTTTCAATTTTAGATGCTACAACACTACTATTTTGTTTCCCCCTAGGGCCTAGAGGCATGAATCAACTGGTTGGGTTGTAGTTTTGTGTGTGTAGAGTTCAACATATGGAACTTATACCTCAAAGTGTCTCTAAATAAACAGCGTAGCTTTATTTGTTTCTTGCTGTTTCTCCTTCAGTTAGCTCTCCTGTAACAATAAACTATTTTTTATAGAAAATCAAACCCGAATACTGAACCGAGTTCTTTTTCCTTATCGATGTGGGATTCTTGGAGTACATTTTCAATTTGAACTAATAGATTCATGGACATGCACGAGTTTTTACTACTAAGAAATTGAAGATAACACTCTGTTGCTGAAAGAAAGAAACGAGAGGGAGTCTAAAACTAGCAACCTTTTCCAATAAATACTTTTGACAGTAAAAACAACAGTTAATAATAGTCTTAAGTTGACAAGGTAGTAAATGTTTATGTATTCTTTTGATAATACATATATTTTATAGCTAAAATGATTTAAATTCGAACTTTTTATGATAAATATTATCTATTTTTCACAGGGATTATTTGTATTATTTAAATTTTAGATTCTACCTCATTTTGTCTCACTTTAAAAAAAATTAAAATTAAATTCTAAATATTAACCTTAATTTTCATATTTTAAACTTCATATCTTAAAAAATACATTATACTTTTAATTCTATAATCTCTAACCTTGAATTTTAAACTATAAATTTATTAATTTAAAGTGAAATAAAAAATATATAATAAAAAGATAGACGTAGTTTATTATTCTCTTATAACGAGTAAATGGAAACCTGGAATATGTTCTTGAGATTCTCATCAAAATTGACATGCTTTCCTCCACTTTTCCATGTCCAAACTTTTCAACTCCATTTGCAAAATAAAAATGGAAATATAATACTAGTGTAAAGCCCCTGATTCCCTCGGATCTTTCTCGTCTCTCTCTGTTACTAGGGTTTTGGGTCTGCTTTTGCTCTGATCTCATGTAAGTACCAATCCATCCCTTCTTCTTTATCGTCATCTCTTCATTTTTAGTTGCTCTTTGCCCAAAATTCTTCTGTTCTTTTTGATAGCATATCTTCTAAACTTCCTCCTTTCATAGCTCCTAAAGTACACAAATTTTCATATTATTTGTAATTCCCAGTTCGTAATAAACGTAAGATTCCTGTTTGGTTGCTTCGAAAACTCGAGAATATAGATGAAGTTAATTCTCTTAGTCCTATTTGGTCTCTGACTTAGCTGAAAGTTTCCATTTTTATTTAGAGATACAGAATTATGGCTTATGTTATGCTTCAATACGTTAAACCCTTAATTATTGGACTTTATGAAAAATTTTGCCTTTCTTTTCCCCTGGTTCAGATTGGGTTCTGTTATTGAATCTGCCACCATTTCCTGATTTGTTAATTTCGTTACTAAAAGAAAAAGAAAAATCTTCTGTGGTCGTGAGTTCTTATATTTGGGCTAGTTGTCTAACTTCTGCTTCCATTTCTAATTTAGCTTACATGATTGGGTAGTTTTCTGATCAGTTGGTCTTTTTTAAAATATGATGTGTTCTTAGGAAAAATGTAATTTATAGTTCGTTGCTGAAGAACAAGAAAACTGCATAAAAATGTTAATTTTACTGGGCGTAGGATAGTTGCTTGGTGTCGATTGTTTTTGTCACCGCTTCCTTTTGGAACCTAGAGAGTTGAGAGTTATTGATGAAGGGTTGATTCATGAGCCTGGAAAAACTATTATTATTGTTATTTTTATGTTGTCCATGCATGTATGTGAAGAAAGGGTATTTGTTCAAGAGTTTATTGGGCACTTATGTTTGTCTTAATTTGATTATCTTTCCATTGGGACATGAAAGATTCCTTGTCCATATGTTTTATGGGGTGTTTTACAGAAATCTAGGGTAGTTGTGTCTTTGTTTATCGGTAAATATCCTTTGCGAACACCTAAATTTTGGTTATGAGTGCCACCTTGTTGAACATCTATTTTATTATTTATGTGCTTGCAACTATTCCTGCACACGCTTTCTCAATGTTTGGATGAGAAATTATAAGTTGGTAAGGTTCATGTTAATTTGTTTTCTGATCATTTAATGGATATATCATTTCCAATGATCTGCAGATATCCTAGTTTGCACCATAAAGTCTTCAAGTTTCAGTTTCTCAGCTGATCTACTATGGGGGATGCAGAAAATGCGCTTCCACCCTCAAAGAAGAGGGCTGCTGGAAGAGAAATTTCTCGTGATAATCCTGGTCTTGATGAAGAGGAAGATTCTTCTGAACAAGAGAATGGAACTTTTAAGAGGGCTAGTGATGAAGTGTTGGCAAACAGAAGAATAGTCAAAGTTCGCAGAAATCAAACTTTGTCACCTGCCTCATCAAATCCTTTTTCTGGGATCCGTTTGGTCCCCTCTATAGAACCAACCATTGCTCCGGCTGCATCTAGTGGAGCCACTGAATCCAGAGCAACCATCACCGAGGTTACCACTGAAGCACCAATTGTTGATGAGAAAGAAGTTTCAGAAGACGGGAAAAATGAGGTTAACAGATCTGAAACAAATGAGGGAAACAATCAAGAATCAGAGAAAACTGATGAAAAGGGTCCTGGGTCTGTAAAGAGTGAAATTGAGAATGTTGAACCATCTGAAAGTAAGGAAGGACCAGTTTTCGAAGCTGTTGCTGACAAGGAAAGTGCTGAGGATAAGGGCAGTGCTGTTTTAAATGAAGAAGCACAAGAGGAGGCCAATGATGAAAAACGGGCAGGAGATGTTGAGACCAAGGATAAAGATAAGAAAGATGAGGAGATTGCAAATGCAGACAACAAAGATAAGAGTAGTGACGATGTTGACTCAAGTGCAGAAGGTGCATCATTGAGTTCGTTCCAACAGCTTTCAAGTAGCCAGAATGCCTTCAAGGGACTTGCTGGCACTGGATTTTCGACTTCTGCGTTCTCCTTTGGATCTACTTCAGTGGATGGTTCTACTAGTTCTGTTCCACTCTTTGGACTGAAAAATGACCGCCCGTTCAGTTTTGGTCTTTCAACAAATGGGAACTCTTCCCTCTTCAAAGGCACCCGGGACTTCAGTTGTTTCTAAGAAAGAGAGTAGTGGTTTTCAAGCCATGCCAGAGGTTCCAGTTGAGACAGGAGAAGAGAATGAGAAAGTGGTATTCTCAGCTGATTCCGTGCTGTTTGAGTTCCTAGATGGGGCGTGGAAAGAGCGCGGTAAGGGAGAACTTAAGGTAAATGTGTCTACAACCGGGACGGAAGGAGCCAGGGTACTCATGAGAGCCAGAGGAAATTACAGATTGATTCTAAATGCAAGGCTTTATCCAGATATGAAGCTAACAAATATGGATAAGAGAGGTATCACATTTGCCTGCATGAATAGTACCGGCGTAGAGAAAGGTCTGTCTACATTCGCATTGAAGTTCAAGGATGCTTCCATAGTTGAAGAGTTTCGTGCAGCTGTAACGGCACACAAAGGCAACACAGCTGCTGTTTTGAGGACACCAGAAAATTCTCCTAAAGCATCAGAAGATTGAACAGTGTATGTCCCGAACTCGCGATTCGCAGTATTCCTTTTTTTATATGTAACAGAGTCAACAGAGATCAACCCAATCCGTTTTCATGCTAGAGAAACAAGAAAATTTCAAGTCTTCCCCATCCTTTTCCGTCATCAATCCTGGAGTTAAAGCATGATCAAGGTATGCACCATTTGACTGTTTTTTACAGACAGTTGTGCCATGTATTTCATATGTAGCAACTCTGAATTCACAGTCGGATTCTAAGGTGTAGAGATATGGTTGTGTTGTAGTAACCAAAACCAGACCTTGATGCAGTATGTCTCTTTTGGACAGTGGTTATGTACTGCATCCAG
The DNA here is from genome assembly GCA_035048815.1 of Abelmoschus esculentus. NCBI lineage: Eukaryota > Viridiplantae > Streptophyta > Magnoliopsida > Malvales > Malvaceae > Abelmoschus > Abelmoschus esculentus. The sequence goes on along the minus strand of JAUCBN010000015.1, from coordinate 19,139,993 downwards.
TCTAAGTCTAACAATAAATCCTTGTTATATGAATCTGTAAAACTTGTTTTTGATGAAATATTACAGCTCCAATGTTTTCAGGTCAAGGTCCACCCATGGTTGTAAAAACTGGACGACACCATCTACTTCAACTGGTTAAACTGGATAGTATCAGAATTATAAATAAAAATTAGAAGTAAGAAAAATGATTTAAAGTTTTTTAAAAATTATTTTTGGACTTCTTTCTTCTCCATGTTATTTTCAAAAGCATAGTTTTTCCAGATGACGTAACATAGTTCATGTAATAATTTTTTCACTCGAAGTTGAAAATTAATCTATTAATTATTAAAGATATTGAATTATTTAAAATTTTATTTTATAATTTAAATATTTTTCCGAATAGAATCAAATTTATTTAATATTTGTAATCTACTCAAATTTTATCCACCTGTTAAAAAAGAAATATTAAATGTGACGGCTGAATCAATGGGCCAGAGGTGGATCATAGTGGGCCCAAAATTTGGAGAAAATTCCATTAAGCTCCTCAAGAAGTTTTGAAAGTTTTAATCATACTCACCACAGTTTTTAGGTTTTTTCATTAAGTCCAAAAGTTTAATATATATTTTGAAAATGTTCATTAAGATTTTTTTTTTTTTGAAAATTTTAATTACACACCTCTTTAAAACTTAGTGCTAAGATCCGGCATACATTATATTTTTACATAAAATCAAAAAGTCTTTAATATTTTATTTTTTTCACTTTAATTTTTATTTTGTATTTAGTGTATAACTCTTAACATTTTATTTTTGTTATGAAATCACTTTTAATGATTGAAAATCGTTAGTCAACTAACGATTAACACCTTTCGACAAAATTTATTAATGTAACAATGATGTATGTATCAAAAGATTGACATGACTCTTTACCGACATGGTATCACTATTTTATAAATATAATTATTTTTATGTTAAATTTTAATTAATCAAACGATACTAACGTGATATTATTTGATTAACTTTAAAATAAAAGTTTAATTAAAATCATAACAAGGAGGGCTTAGGGATCAAACTCGAGTTTGATGGGTGAATGATAATAGCGCCATTCTTTACACTATACCCATTGGACATGGGTTCAATCCCTAACCTCTCTTTGTTATAATTTTAATTAATTGTGTATTTCAAAATCAATTGATATCATGTGTTATTTGATTAGTTAAAATTTAACATAAAAATAAATTTTATATATATAACAAATAATAATATCACTTTAACAAAGTGTCACATCAATATCTTTATATAATAAAAATATATTTATTATTTTAAACAATCAATTTAATATTTCAATAGTAAATCATACAAATATAATTAAAATTTATCAAATATATTATTTTGTTAATAAAACACCAAAAATACAACTAAGAAAAAGACAATCTTTAACTTACTAAGTGTTCGTTTAGCTACACTGTCTAAACGGGCGTTGAAGCTTCAACCGCTGAAGCAACACCGAACGGGTACAAACGACGCGCATTTTCTCTGATTCTCTGCTGGGATTTGTGGCCCAAATGGCTGTTTTCTCACAACTAGAAATTCCAGCTTCTCTACTCAAACAGACGTTTAACAAAAAATTATGTTCATTAAGTATTGTTGAACAGGCCTTAAGTTGCCCATTAAAATATGTCACGAGTGTTCGCTCATGCTCTTCGACTCTTCCTCCTTGCCAAACATCGTTATGTATGTAGATACAATGACTGTTTTTAAATCTATTTGACTCCGCAATAAAAAATAAATCTTGCATGGATAGCCAATAGATATGCTTGGAAAGCTAACTTCAAGAAAAGAAGAGGAGTTTTTGAAGGAAGCGAAGTTAACGATTTTTATTATACTAAAATTAATGTACGATAACGAATTAAAAATATAACCGTCAGACATTAATATACAATAATTATCTAAAAACTTATATGACATTAAATAGCCCCACAAGAGTTGTTAGCTCATTAGCTTTCTTCTACAACTCTCTTTTTTTCTTGAATTAGCTTTTCAAGCATTGCCATTGGCAGTCCTTGCAAGTTTCACCTTATTCCTTGCCATGGTTATTCCATGTTAAACAAGCATTCTTGCCTTTGAACTTTCTTCATATATCTAATAGGAATTGAAGAAGAGTGTTTAGGTTATTTTAGTGGAGTATTTGTCGAGACGTTTATATAATCAGAACAAGATAAAAATTTTATGATGAAAATTTAGGAAAAATATTTTATAAATAATATATTAAAATTTTATATGTCAATGTTTTAAAGACAAAATGTGAGTATGGTGAGAGAATTTAATTTATTACTCACTATGGTAAATTTTATTCACCACCATTCAATGTTTTCTTTTTTTAACATTTCTTTATATGGATTTGTTTTTAAGGTAATATTATATTAGTTATGTGAATTCAATGATGGTCGTGAATAGGATAAATTATATTATGGTTTATTTACGTCACGTTATTCGATCGATTAATCAAATATATTTATTTAATTAATTTTTTTATTTCATTTTTTTATCAAGTGAATTTTTATTAATATTTACTATAAATTAAATTTAAAAATAATTTGTATAAAGTGAATCTTTATTTGATAAAAAAGATGAGATAAAAATTAATTAAATAGATGCATTTGATTGGTTTGTCTCATGGATAACGTGACGAAAATGACCCATGATATAATTTTTCCGTAATTTTTAAGTGAATTGTGTTTGATCTCTTATTCGTATGAAAAAAAATTGAAATTGTTCGAGATTCATTAATCGATTGAGTTAGGGATGAAAATGGATCAGATCGGGGTCGGTTTTGGACACGCTAATCCCAACCCGAAAACTAATATATCCACCCGATCCCGACCCAACATTAATATATATTTTCTCCCGACTCGAAATAATAAAACTTATAATTCGACTCTGATTCGATCTCAATATATTAATAAAAAAGCCTGATTAAATTTGGCCCATAAAAACAATAAAGATATTAAATATTATATATAAAAATATAATAAAACTATATAAATATATCGGGCTCGAGTCGGACATAGAATTTTTACTCTAAATTCAACCCAAACCGACACAACTTTATTTTTTCAATAACTCGATCCAAACCTAATTTTTTTAATAAGAAAACCCGTCCCTATCAACTCGAAATCCGACGAGATTGAGTCAAATTATCATTCCTAAATTGAGTAGATAAAGATATTTATATTATCTTATTTTATATGAGTTTAAATCTCAAAATTTAAATATAAATATATTTTATTTAATTAAAAAATCGAAATTATTCTAAAATTAAAAATTTACATTTGTACTGCTTCAAATTGGGTTTGTCTTTATAACAAAAATTATATTATTAAAAGATGGGCAAATTACCCTATTGGTCACTAAACTATGAACATATTTCTATTTTGGCTACTTAGCATAGAAAATTCAATCAAGACATTAACATTAGGAAAATAGATCAATCAAATCACTAACCGTTAAATTTATAAGGATAACGATGGCATATCCCATTTTAAATAAGAATAATAATTTAATTTTTTATATTTATATATTCGATCAATTTAATCTTAATTTTAAATAATATAATAAAAATTATAACCTCACATATTTATACATTCATATTGGTCACATAATTTTAAATAATTTTAAAGATACCCTGTCACCTTCTCATTTCTCGATCATTTTAATTTTAATTTTTCCTATTTTCAAAGGTTAATTTTTTATATTATTGTTAAAAATATTTCATGATCTATTACACTTTTATTTTTATTTCATGGTTTATTATACTTATTACCGTAAAGTAAAAATATATCTTTTTTTTTTTAATAATTTCTACCGAGAAGAGAAAATATATATCTCTTTACTTTAATCAATTAATATAATATTTCATTAATAATCCATAAAAATATAATTAAACTATTAAATATAAATATTATATTATAATAGTCAATTCATTATCTTTGATATAAATTTTATCAATCATATTATTTTTATTAATTTATTAAGAAAGTTTGAAAGAATTTAATTATAGATATAATATGAAGTTTGATTTTAAACAATACATACAAAAAAATAAAAAATAATGTATTAGAGAAGAATAACGAGAGACTTAAATTTGGGAGAAATAAATTTTAATGTCAAATTAATTTATTTATGTGATAAATTAATAAATAAAAATAAGAATAATTACTATTTATGGGCTCTAGATTTATTGCGGGTATGAACAATCGCTTATGGTGCTCTCCTAGCATCGTCCATTCAAAGCCGTTGGAAGAGACGGTAAGGCCAGAGGTGGATCATAGTGGGCCAAAATTTTTGGGAAATTTCCATTAAACTCCTCAAGAGGTTCGGAAAGTTTTAATTAGGACTTACCACAGTTTTCAAGAATTTTTATCAAGTTCTAAAAATGTTAACATTTTAATCAAGCCCCCCAAATTATGCAAATTCTCACTGCGCCTCTTAATATTTTTGAAAATTTTAATTGGGCCCCAAGTTTATTGAAAATCTTCATTAAGTCCCTTGCAAATTTTAAAAATTTTCATTAAACCCCTTTTTAAAACTTAATGCTAAGATCCGTCATTCCTTACATTTTTTTTTCAAAGGGTAGATTTACTAAAGAAAATGAGTTGACCATTCTTTACATATTTTTAACTTACTAACAACACAAAGGCACAAGGTTGAACTTACTTGAATTGAAAATGATATTGAAAATCTTAAAAATAAATAATAATCATTGAATAAAGTCGATAATCATTCTTTATCAGGGATATTCAAAATCAGCTCGACGAATAAACTATAATATAAGTTAAGAAATGGAAGATAAGATGAAACTAATGATATTAGATCTACTAGACCTCTCTATATCCATTAGGTCAATTTTAAATACCCGACTCCTTACAATGTCAAAACTAATGTTAGGGCTCGTTCAATAATGATGTACAAATAGGTGTTGGAGCTTCAACCGCTGAAGCAGCATTGAACGGGTACAAGAGACGCGTGTTTTCTTTGATTCTCCGTTGGATTTGTGGCCCAAACGTGCATTTTCCCACAGCTGGAAATTTCAGTTTCTCTACCCAAACGGACGTTTGACAAAAAGTTTTGTTCATTAAGCATTACTAAACAGACCCTTAATATTGTTAACATGAATGATAATGAGTTGATATAGAAATGAAAAAAAATTGCATTTATTGAAATAACCGTGCTTAAAGAACTATAATAAAAAGAAGATTAGAGTTGTTTAAAAATGTTAATAAGTTAATCACTCTTTGATAAGCCTACTAACATTTTTAACCAACCTAATCTTCTTTTCTAAAGATTATTTTTTTAACACTATCATCGATAATTTAGATTATTTGAGGTGAAAAGTAAAATATAAATATTTCAAAGTGTAAGATAAATTTCGTCTTTGTGTTAGCTCAAAAACATCCTTCTACGACTATAATTTTTTTCTACTTCTTGAAATTGACTAATTTTTTTCTTCTTCTTGAAATTGACTATCCAAGCATTGTTATTGGCAATCCAAGCAAGTTTCACCTTCTTTCTTGCCAAGGTCACTCCATGTTAACCAAACATTCTTGCCTTGGAACTTTCTCTCTAGATCTAACAGGAATGGGAGAAAATGTTTAGGTTGTTTTGGTGGTGCAACCAATAAGACGTTTATATAGACAGAGATAGAGACATAACAATTTAGGGCTAAGCTGGAGACAGATTTTCATGACTTGTAAGGAAATTTAATATGTTAAAAGTTACCATTCAAAATTTTAAAGATAAAAAGAGAGTTTGGTGAGAGAATTTAATTTAATACTCAGTACGGTAATTATTCAATGTTTTCTATTTTAACATTTTTTATAGGGTTAGATTTTTTTATTATTTCAGTTTTTAAGGTTTTGTCTTGATTAATCTAGACTAATTCGCGTCATACATCTAGTTTTGATGATTGAATATTTTAACTGAGATTTTTTACGTACACAACGCCTCAAACCCGAGATTTGTTTAAGTGAAATACTTTATAGAATTATATTTTAATACATAATATGTGTAAAAAAATATTTAATCTTTTTATAAAATTTAAAACGTAAATCTTAAATTCTACACCCTACACATTAAACCTTAACTCTAAACCTTAAATCATCAAATTGAAGGAGATATAAACTAAAGTTTATAAAAACTTGTGTATTAAAGTATTTCTTTCTTTCGAGACAATAATTTATTTTTAGTTATTTGAAATTAAGGATGGTTTTAAGAAATTACAAAGTGCATGGGAGCAACTAATGATACTTTTTATTCAACTCGTACGTCTTTTGAAATTTGAGATGATCTTCTGTGGGTCGGGTTGTGGCCCAAGATTGTATGGCTGCTTCTTTAAGATTTTTAAAATAAAAAATCACATACATCTTTACCACAATAATCTTGGTTTTAATGGATAAAAATAATTTATATTATTTTTATATTATTTTTTATAAAAATAAATATTTACTAATATTTTTTCATATTATTTAAAAATAATTTTAAGCTATTATATTATTAAATTAATAACATAAAAATAATAATATATTAAAAAATTATTAAAGAAGACCACAACAAACATAATAAATCAAATCTATCATATAATTTTACATTTTTTAATAGAAGTACAATTAATTTTTAATTATTTAACAAAAAAGTCTTTTTTTAAAAATTAGTATTAAAAAATAAAAAAAATTATCCCGTCTGTCGAACAACGTTAAATACCATTAAAGATCGTTAAATATTATTAAATTAATTAATAAAAATTAAATATAATTATAAATTATTTAAAATAAAATATAAATTAAATTAATTATATATTAAATAATTGAGATTTTTAATGTTTGTTATTTAATTTAATAGTATTAATATTAATAATGCTTAATTCTATTCGACGGGATTAAATCTAGGAGACTAGGAATATGAATCTAAACATTATTCATATGATCTTACAACCGCATCAGAATCACACATGAATGTCCTAAAATACCCTTATATCTCATGTCTCTGCAATCTTCCATTTTAATTTTATCCAGAAAGCTCTGGGTTTGGCTAAAAAAAGCTTCCTTAAAAAAACCTTAAAAAAACTCCCTTAGAAGCAATCAATGATAGCCGTCGGATGATATCTCATCATTTCTGACCGTTAAATTAAAATAAAAAATTTATTAGAAAGAGGTCAACCGATCACCATATTAAAATTGGATAAATTACATTAGTGATCACCTAATTAATCTAAAATACTTATGTTGATGATCCAACTAAAAAATTTATCAATCAAGTCACTTAACTTTCAAATTAATATATTTTAAATTAATAAATAAAATTAACCATCCAATCGGGTGATGACACATAAGTCCGATTGCTCCACCGATTGCTAATGCAGCCATCGTAACACCTCTAAGAAGGCAAGTTCATCATAAGTCGTTTCCTGATTTCGTTTCACAGCTATATTAACGAAATCGGGAGACGGCTACACCGGAAGTGTTACGATGGCTGGAAAGTGTATAAATTACTGAGGAGCAAGTAGGTGTCCTTATTCGTCAAGGAAAGCTCTAAATGCCTGGGTTGAGTTGTCAGGTAATCAAGGACTGGTTGAGTTGCCTCTGATTGACAACCTTAATTTGTCATTAACAAGCATAACGAAGCTACCTACTGGACTTGAGAATTTGATAAACCTGAAGTGTTTGTTATTGGACTATACGGTGTATTTAAAGAGATCCCACCAACGGAGGTGATGCCTTGCCTATCATCCTTGCAAGTGTATAGTAAAATGACTGGGGTGATGGACTACTTTGATGAAGCGAAAGCTTCAGTTCATGATAAACTTTCTGCCTCTTTAGAGGTGTTGGGGAACATGAATAAGGTTTGTATCACAGTATTTTCTCGGCATTCTGTTCGAAAGATCTTTGGTGTGTGATAAATTGATTAGACGATTCCCTTAAACCATTACCAAATTTAGGGAGACTTGATCTATTTCGTTGTTGTTCACTTACAGAATTTAGAATTCCATATTACCATCGGAGTGGATTCGGCAGTCTTAGTCAGGTTATATCCATAAAAATGTATGTATGCTACTTTAGAAACTAGAACAATGGATTGGTTTCTGACCATAGTTTTGCTTTAAAGGGCAAAATCAGAGTACAGGGTTGTAAGTTCCAGGACACTGTGCCTTCTAAGTACTGCACAAGACAATGGCATTATCAAGTTCTAGCCAGATTGCCAAGAAAGTGGTAAACTGTCGAGAAGTCGCTGGAGTAATGCTGATGATCAGAATATGGAAGGAGGAAGAAGTTTCTGAATTTTTTTCATGTAAAAGCTTATACAATGATCTTATTTATACACATTCCTTAACATGGTTTAACCTACTAACCACCTAACTTTTTTGTAAAACTAACTCAACATAGAAACTGTGTAGGAATTGCTAGAGAAACGAAATTTCAAAGCCATTAGTGAAAGATTGCCTCCTCAAATGGTGTCTGAATTGAAAAATTATATCATGGGTCAGTCCCATCACGTGTCAATGGACCAACCAATAAAAATCATCTACCTCATCAATCCCAAGTGAATCTTCACTTTGGAAAATTAAAAATCGATGAAATGGGTGGTTTTTATTGGTTGGTCCCATAAATGACGTGGTGGGATTGACCCATGATATAATTTCTCGTCTCAATGGCCGTTGGAGAATACTGTTGATCCAGACTGTGATTGAAGTAATACCATTGGTCTAGACTCCATGATTGAAGGAATATGTAACAACTAGACGCTTGAGTTTTAATGAATTAAGGGTCCAATTGCATTGATTGGAAAGTCGGAGACTGAAATTTTTTGAGAGTGAATATATACAAAATTTTATGTGGATACAATTTATAGAAATTAATTCATAAAAATTAAAAGAAAATAACATCAAATATGCGAGAATTAAAATGTTTAGGATAGATATCTATATATCGTTATGTAGATATAGATCTTCCCTTCTGCCTCTCACCCTGTCCTTTTCTTCACAGCTCTAACTTGTTTATTTTCCGTGTGGAATGTGTATTTGAAATCTATTTGTTAGTACAAATTCAGTGTCCGGTGATACTAATGACAGTGAAGCTACACTTTGTTCAATTATTCTTCTCATAGACTTTTCTACTTTCCCTTTATTGACTTGTAACAATCCCAGTTGCCAAATTGTCCACTGCTCAGGACCCCTAGCAACACGTTATTCCTGCTTATAAGTAGAACGAGATCGGACGAGATAAATCGTAAATTATTCGATTAAAGTTTAATTTAATTAGGTTTTGTTTAACTTCTTAACAATCGAGTTAATTGATATTTGATTCGTAAAAACTCGTGAACTATTCGAAAATATAATATATTATTTTTTTAAAAAATAATTTAAAATCTAAAATTCTAAACTTAACATGAACACAAACTTAAACCCTAAAATCTAAATCTTAAATTTTAAACCTTAAAATCTAAATCCTAAATTTAAAAAAAATTAAATCTCTAACCTTAAGCTAACAACATATACCTTAAAATTAACAACCTAAAGTTTACACTTCTTTATTAATGTTTTTTTCTTATATAGCTTTAAATGAGAGTGACAAATAATTAGCTATTCGAGTCGAATTCAGATTTTTCAGACTCGTTAAAAATTATTCAAACTTAACTCGAAATCTTAATAAATTGAATCGAGTTTAGCATTACTCAAACTTGATTCAACTCGTTTACGTCCTATTCTCGGGACATGAATCATGATTATTACAAAACTCGAATGGTCTCTGTCATTTGCCTTACTTTAATTCTATAAATAGTTTTCTACTTTTGTGTCCTTTTTAGAACATACAAATTTAGGGTTGTAATCGAAGAGGAGAAAAGCGTAGCGATTACAGTGACAGGAATGATAGGGAAGGAGACACTTTTTTAAATTATTCTTGTCGTTTCGGTTCCTTCAAAATTTAATTGCAAATTGTCTACTGGAACACAGCGGCATGTGATTCCTGCTTCAGCAATTTATAAAAAAAGAAATATTTAAAAAATGTTGATTTATTATATATATAAAAAGTCAATTTATTTATAAAAAATATTTTTTAATCAGCTACAGTGATTACAATAGTATTTGTTTTAGTGTATATTCTCAATGCTCGAATTATTATGATACATTGATCACTCAATTATTATAATGACATTAATGATGTTCGAATCTGTGATCTTTATGAACAATAATCGTTTCTTTAACCAACGAGGTTAGATAACTTATGCTTTATAAAAGATATCAAATATATATTTAAATTTATATATATAATATGTTTTTTCAAGATTTTTGAGCATGAACCGTTAACAGACATATTATCTATAAATGTTTTTAATTCTTAAATTATTGTTTAATTAAAATAAATCTTTAAATTCTAATTTTATTTTACTTTAAGTTTGTTTATTATTTAAATTAAAAAATATTAATTCGATCGGTAAGATATTGATATATAATATAAAGACTTATCAAATGATCATGTTTTCACTAAAAATATCTTTGAAGGTAAAAACAAATAAAATAAGATGTTTTAAGGGTTATTATATAAATCTAACAAGTTGCAGTATAAAACCATGGATTGTCTCCTGACCATAGTTTCGGCTTACAGGACAAAACGAGGGGATAAGAAATCCAGGTCCAGAGGACACGGTTGGATTTGTATGGGACACGACATCAGCACGTGGACTTATTTTCAAGTCTTTGTTTGCCACTTCCAATTCAAGTAAAAATAACATTTCTAATAGAATTATTAAAATTTAAATTTATAGTAAATAAAATATATTTATTAATAGAGATTTACGAACATTGCTCTTTTTGTGGGACGACAACATCACTATTGATTTTTCACTTTTTCTCCAAAATTGTGCTGATTCAAGGGAGGGAGAAGGTTTTTTTCAAGTGATTCATTTGTACATTGTTGTGTAGGTGAAAGATTAGAATTTTAATATTCGAACCATTTATAACTCTAAAGAACAACTGGATTGAATATGACCCGAGTATCGATACGTCGATTTTATTCTTATCCATGTGTAATTTTTCAAATTTAACACGTAAGCGATGTGGGGCTCACCGAAGCTTGGGGAACCAATCACCATCAATTTATCTTCCCATGTGGCTACATGAGCTGTATTGGATACCTCAGCTGGCAGATCAACTACTGATTTCCATGTATTGCCTTCCAGTTTTGCCATGCCGCCTTCTAGACACATGTATAATGCTTCGTCAGCAGACACGCAAGTTCGGGGACACATGCCATGGTGTAAGAGGTTCTCTTGTACTGGGATCCATTGCCATGTGGCGATCTCGAATAGCTCGGCGCTGCTCTCGAATCGGCCTTGCCTGTCTGTACAATATCCGCCGATGACGTGGAACTTTCCGAGGTGGAAGATCCCCTTGCACTCGTCACGCTCTCTTTCCATATCGGGCAATGAAACCCACATGTCAGAAGACACATCATAAGCCATGGCCGATTTCAGTGCGTTTTTCTCACCGTCATGTCCGCCGGCAACAAACACCATCCGAATCCGACGCGCATCCGAAAAAGATCCTCTTCACGCCCGGCATGTTAGCCCCACGCCGCCAAGAGGCCGACAGAAAATTATAGACATACACCTCGTTCCGGACATCAAAAGTGTCCGGATCCATCCCACCCATCACCACAAGGTTTAACCCGACTCCAACCACTTGACAAAACACCGGCAACCCATCGGCACATCCGGGAACCGGTGGCAGCTCACACCAATCACCGGTATCAGGCTCCAAAACCACGATCCGGTAAACAGGCATAGCCTGACATTTCAGACCCGAATTTCTTTCCGGGTTCACTCGGGCTTGAGTCATTACCATCACATGTTTACTGCACCCAGCGGCTCTCCGATGCCGAAAAAATTCAGGCAAGTAAATTTCAAACTTCCAATCTTTACAGGTGGTTGCAATAGTTGAGAAATTTTTGTACGGGACACGAACTAAACATTCTCGGGCAATATCATTAGGCAGACCAGGTATAAGCTCCATAAGAAATCAATCTCTTCTGGGGAAAAGAAAAGTTGTTTTTTTTTTTTTTCCTGTGAAGGAAATGGATGATTTTGTTGAGAGAATTATAAAGGAAGATTTGTGTTAGAGAGAGTGAAGGTTGAGAGATTATTATAGGGAAGTTGAAGAAGACAGGAAGCAAGTAGACAAGGGGAGAGACCACAGGATCATTAGCCGTGGGTCGGTTATACGGTGGCTGAGCCACACGTAATTTAAGGATCGATTTGTTGTGATATAATTTTTTTAAAAAACAAATAAAAATTTCAAAAATTTAATATAATATTTATATTATAATAAATATAAATAATTATATTTTAAAATTATTTTAATTTTATTCTATAAAAATTCCAACTCCGTCTTTAAACTTCTTCCGCTTGTAGTATCGCTGTTTTCGGGTTTTTCTTTTTCCAAGGATCACTATTCTCGAAGTTATCTTTAATTTCAAATGCAAAGTTAAAAGTAATAGTATATTTGGGTTTCGATGGATTCTCAGGATTCCAGCTGTTGGTATTTCCTTTATTAACTACCTATTTATATACATTTTAAATTTTAAAGAGTAAATTATTTAAATTATTATAAAATTTTATTCTTAAATTTATATTAATCATTAAAATTTAAAAATGAAAAATTTGTATCTAATTTATGAACTGTGAGACACTTTCTAATGAAATAAAGGTTGATTTTGAATTTAAAAAACAAGATAAAACTACTAATAAAATTCAAGATAGAACAATCATTATTTATGATTGTCGATAATAATATCTGACAAGCTATAGATGACATTCACATTTATAACGCTGTTAAAAAAAATAAAACATGATAAAAAATATTTAAATAATTTTAATACATTAACTAAATATTTTTAAAATTTTAATAATAAAAAATATATTAAAAATAAATTGAGTGATAATTTACTTATTTTGTTCGATTTCATGAATTTCGGTCAGCAGCATTAGTGAAATTATTGCAACATTCGTATTTTAAGTTATATCATAATATTATATTAAAAATTAAATAAAAAATCCATTTTTAAAATTTTTTATTCAGTTTTGTGACGTTTTTAATTGGTGAATAGGACAAGAAAATAATGGATGGTACAAATAATCTTTGTATTGTTAAAGAGATAACCTAGCCGATATATATTATTAACCAAATTTTAAAAAAATAAAAATATAAAATTTAATTTTTTTTCATCTTAAATTTTAATTTCACAAATAATTTAAATATATCTTAAGTTTAAAATATTATTATGTATAAAAAATTCATTAAAAATTTTATGTATTAGAATTAAATTAATACTCCTATAAACTAACTTATTAAAAAGTAAATGTCTGAGATTTACTTGTTAATACCGAGTCGTCGGTTTTTTTTATTCCGATAAGTCGTTGGGTATTTAAGTCAATACCAACAAGTCATGTAACACACAAGCCGTCATGTCATTTTTGTGATCCACTAGCACATTAAAAAATATTTTAAAAAATAGAAACACAAAGAAAATTATTTTATTTTTAAAATATAAAAAATCCTTTAATTTAATTTTCTTATTAAATATATATATAAATTATAGTAAGTATATTTATTTAGAAGGTTATATAGATGAAAAAAATAATTCTAAAATTATACTTAGTTTTTTAATAATTTTTATCCATAAAAAATCATTTTAAAAAATGAAATTATTCTTTTTTTTATTCGGTTATAGTGGTTAGTAGTATCTGTTCTAGAGTATACTCTCAATTTTTCAACATTGATCACTCAGACACTGTACTAACAGCACTGGTGCTCGAATTCGTGACTTTTAAGAATAACAACAGTTCCTTTAAACGATGAGACTAGATGATTCGTACATAAAAAATATTCTTAAAAAAGTAAAAAAAAATAAAGTGATTATTTGAATTTTTTATTTTATACCATAAAAAATAGTTGTATAATTACACAATTCACTCATCTTTGTTGTAAACACATTCACTAATTGATCTCACTCCGTGGGTTTCCACTTTAATGACGTAAGGAAAGGGATAAACATCACGAAAACGGATAAGAATTTGGCTCAGATGGGATCTCAAAAGCCTAGTTGGAAAAAAGATCTTCAAGTATGAAATACTATTTTAGGAACTTTTTCATCAACTTATTTGTAATTATATTTATTAAAATTTAATTATTTAAATTTTTATATTAATTTTTTAAAAATAAATTTTTACTATTTATGTTATATAAATAGGCAGTGGATAGTTATAAAAAATAATTATAAATAAATTAATGATATAAAAAAATATATATATAAATTTATTTTAGTGGATGAGACCATAAATGACGTGATAAAAATATCCGCATAATAATCTCTCTTTCAAGTATAGAGTTAAAAATAAAATTTAAATACATTTTTAAAGAGAAAAAAACATGAGTTCTATTTTTTTAATCAGTTATAGTGTTACAATAGTGTCTTTTCTACAGTATACTCTCAATTATTAGATATTGATCGTTCAATCACTATACTAGTGTTAGAAACCGTAATCTCTAAGAACAATAATCTTACCCTTAATCATGAGGTAAGTAATTCGCCACGAGTTACATTTATGTTTTGCTACAATAGGATGATATTTTTATACTACTTTATAAATTTTAAGTTTAAATTTTTAAAATAATATTATAGAAAATGTGTAACGTATGTCAAACATTGTTAAACATCGTTAAACTTAAATAGTATTAAATATTATTAAATTTATTAAAAATTAAAAAATTTAAAGACTCAACATATAATTGTAAATTATATAAAATAATATTTTAATTAAAGTAATTATACATTAAATCTTTAAATTATTAATATTTATTAATAAATTTAATGATGTTTAACTATGTTCGACATTAATAATGTTTAACAATATTTAACGCACGTGATAGATACATCCTATAAAAATATAACTATTAGTTTTAAATATAAATCGAATTAGAATATTAAAATATAATTAAAATTAAAGATTATAAAAAAATTGATGTAACTATTTCAATAATGACAAAATAATATTTTTTATATTTTATTTCTTATAAAATATTAGAAACGACAAAATAGCTAGTATCAACTTAACAATGCTTTTAGTGTCCCGCACATTTAGGTCGATTTGACATAAAAAAATGAGGGTCAAAAGAGAATAAAATTTTAAAGGTTAAAATAATTAAACTAGTAAATTTTACGTTTAGAGCTCTAACTTTAATAAAAAGCTTAATTTTGGAATATATTTAAATTGATTTAATACTTGTATTTTTAAAATAAGCTTATAAAAATCAAATTATTTATATTTTTAATTATAATTCGTACTTATAACTCGAATATAATTTTTAGATCAATCATTTTTAAATTAGATTTACAAGAAATTATATCATGGGTCATTCCCGCCATATCATCTATAGACAAACCAATAAAATGTATTCATTTAATTAATTATTTCAACGCATATTTTTATCAAATAAATCTTCATTTGATAAAAAAAATATTTTTAAACTTAATTTCTCGTAAATATCAATGAAGATTCATTTAACAAAAAAATAATTAATTAATCTTATAAATAATATAACAGAAATAACTCATAATATAATTTCTCGATATCTCGACCCTAGAATGTTCTTTACACGACCCGCCTATCCTTAGTTTCCATTGTTTCTGGTTTGACCAAGATTTTTTTTAATATGTTTTGACCTATAATTTTTTAAAAACAAATATTAATATTAAATTGTGTTTTTATTTTGAATTAGTCTGTCAGCATGTCTGCTATATTGTTTTACAAAAAATCAATTTAGAGTTATGAACAATTAACGGATAATCAGTTAGCCGTCATTAGAATATTTAATTATCCATGATTAAGTCTAACAAGAGTTTAATATTTTTTGGGGGACAAAAATAGTCTTTATTAGAGTTTATTTTACTCAAAGAAATATTAAAGTTTTTTTAAATAAATTATATCTTATATCATTAAATTTGTAGACGTTGTACATTTAATTACTTTAATTATAATATTAAATTTTATGTTAATTATATAATTAAATTATTAAACTTTTAATGATACGGTAATATAAGTAAAATAATATTTTTTATATAATTATTTATGTTTCAATCGATGTTATTTACTGGTAAGTATAAACATTAAAATGATATAAAATTCAAGGTCAAGTATTAGTTTTATCCTCATTTTAAAAATACATGTCACCCACTAATGGTCTAATGGCCAAACATATTTATATTTTTGTTATATTATAAGAATTTGAATTAATATATCTATTTTAAAAATATAATATTTTTCTGTTTAATAAAAAATACGTCACTAAAATTTAAAATTATATTTTATTTATTTAGATTTTATTACAAAAAAAGAAAAATAGATGTGCATTTGGCAATTACTAGACAACTCACTTTAATACTTGCCTTTACCTATAATCTATAAGTTAATGTTATTCATACATTGACCTTAATTTAGTTTTTTTTGTTCATTTAATATATACTCATAATTTAATATTAAATAATAAAAATTAAAAATTTTAAAGACTCAACACGTAATTATTAATTATATATTAAGTCTATCACTCTTTTATTAATTACATATTGAGTCATTGAGATTTTTAATTTTTATTAATTAATTTAATAGTGTTCAACATTGTTTAACATTAGTGGTGTTCAATAATATTCAACTTCCGTTGTAGAATTTTCCTTTTAATAATATCATTTTTGACATGCAAATATATATTTTTTTTCATTTTTATTATTTTTATGTCTATTTTATGGTTTATATCAAAAAAAATATATTATCTCTATCTTTATATATGTATATATAATAGATGTATGTACAAAGTCATGGTCGAATATTGAGAGAGACTAAAATATTAAATTTTAAAAATAAAAGGATTTATTAAATATTTTAACTCAAAATTCAAGTCGTAAATTCTAATTTATGTAATATATAAACTTATAAATACTTAAATTGTTATTTAACCAAATAATAATGCTCCATCTATGTTTGTATTTTTGTAATTGTTTCTTTATTTTATCAGATTAAATTTTTACTATAAAATTCGAATTCGAGTTCCGATAGAATGAAACATCATAAAATATCGTATTAGATTAGATTTTTATCAAGTTCGAATCAATAAAAAAACTCCACCCAACCCGTCTTATAATCATCTCTATATGATAATTTTCTATACTTATATATTATATTAAATTCATTATAATTACAAACTTTTTTACTAGTAATTTGTTTTTTTCTCAAAGGAAAATGTTTTGATTAAAGTATATTAATTCAAAACAAGTTGTAAAAAAGGTTTAATCTTGCAAAATTGCAACAGAAAATATCAAGAATTTATTTTTTATTATAATAAAAAAATAAAAAAATGGACCGACGATTTAATATTTTATTTAATGTAAATAAATAAACAAATTGGAAAATGCCAAAATTGTAGAAAGTAGAAACATAGCAGATGTGTTGTCCTCACTTTTATTAGCATTCGAATATTCCGAAATAAAAAAAAAATATTTTTTCTCCTTATCTCTTCAAGACGGTATTATTAAGCTTTTTGAAAGCTTCTAGAAGCTTTGGTTCTTCAAACTTATAACTAAAAATTAAGAAAGAAATAAGAAAACATTAAAACTTTATTTGACCATAAATTTGGTTTAAAGTAGAGTAACTTTGACTTCAATTTAGTAATCTAAATAATATCAACTTTATCTAGTTTAATTATAAAAATATTATTTTTTTAAATATTCGGTAATGTAGTATATGTAATTATAAAAAATATTAATTAAATATATAATTAATTATTTTAGTTTATTTAATTAAAAATACTTGAAAATCAACTTAATCAGTATACCATAATTGAAAAAATATAAATATTCAAACCCAGAGTTAAAAAAAATGTGTTTGTTCGGTTGTCTATACCCTGAGAAACCTACCTATTGAATTGATATATTAAAACTAAACTAATTGAAATATATAAAAAATAAATAAATTATGTCAGCTAATAATGATTAAATGAATTTCAATCGAATTTTACTCCCCATAAAATTAATTTTAAAAAATATAATAATATAAGAGAAATTTTTTAATACACAAATTTATAAACGTACTAATTAAATTTAAGAATTAAAAAATTAGTTTAAGATTAAAGAATTATAGTTAGAACCAATCTGATATAAATTATCATAGGAAAAAAATCCATAAAATCTAACTGAACTAATCTCATTCCTAATCAAAAGCAGCCTCCCTGTGTCTGGTAAATTGCTTTCAGTTATTCATGATCATTACAGGGAAGAAATATCATCCACAACAAGAATCACTACTAGTTGAGTTCTACAACCACTGCACAACAGACATAAATCGAACTTTAAAAAAGGGAAACGAAAACGAAATCACGAGAACGAGTGTCTCTAACGGTCACGATCCGGGGATTCATACTCAGTGCATAAACAACAATTATGTGCATCTCAAAATCTGGCAGCCTGTTCAATCAATTCTTTGTACTCATCACTTACGAAAGACTTCACCGTTAGACCATCACCCTTCCCTGGTGACTCGTATTTTATCCCGATTACGGTTGCCAAACCTGTACAAACACGATGACACTCATTGCTCATCAAGTGGGAAAATAGCCTAATGAATAAATTATAATACATGAAATTCTAAAAAGCTCTTGAAGTAAACATCGATGTTTAAAGATAGTTTCGGTGAAATTAGCAATTCTTAAGAAAGCACAGAACTTGATATTTTAATTTATAATGGCCTAATGAACCCCTAGCATGGTGAAAAAAAACAAAAAACAAAAGGTAAGGTACTCACTTGAATGTACACGTCCATATAAGAATCTTTCACCTTTCCAGAATTCCAAAGGTCGTGACCTGATCCGTGTGCTTCGTCTCCTCCCTGCTGCATCAAATTCTGTACCACAACCTAAAAAGAAAGAAGAAAGCTATTCATTCCAAGTTTCCAACAGAATTACCAAATAGTTTTAAAGATACAGGTTGAGCTTTTGGTATGAGTAGCACCTGCAAGGCTTTGTCTTCGAGAAATTGCTTTCCCCTTTTGTTTATTGCATAGTTGTGGTTTTATTTTGGCTTTCTTATTCGGTTGCTAAATAAGAATATAAAAAGTAGGAAAAAAACACACACAGATAAAGATGAGAATTTTTCCGAATGGAAATAAACCAAAAATAGGCATCCATTTTACTTATATTTCTTCAGCAAATGCATGACACGATTCCATTTATAAGTCTATAGGCAGGACTAATAAAATCTAAAGGCATACAGCAATTGAAGCGTGCTAAGTAAAAGAAAAAACATCTAAAAGAAACTGCCACTAATCCATAACCTTATAACATTTTTTTTATTCAAAATGACAATCACCCACAAGTAGTTAATGACCAAAACTATGTTGAGATTAAGAATGATTTGAGATGATGATGATTTTTAGATACAATAATAGATCAAAGTGCTTGTCATCCTCCCATGCATAGCGTTCACAACATCTTGTCTGTCAACTGTAAATTTTAAATATTTATCACGAACTAATGACAGCCAACAGAACACAAAATGTTTAAAGTTGCAGCTCTAGAAAAGGCAATAAACATTAATCCTACTATAGTCTAGGTGCAGATGTATCAGATTTCATTGCCATAAAATCAACCTTTGAGGCTCAAATTCTAAAGATACAAAGATAATAGTATAGATTCTAAATGTAATAAAAAAAGCACTGAACTCCCTATGAATGGAGGTCGACTGCTATATTAAGCGGAAATATAAGCAAGATAAAGAATCTTGTAAAGTACAAACCTCGTGCAGCTGCTCAACACTTTGTACAGCTTTTAAAGGTTCATTCATGGAGTGGTCCTCATCAATAGCAGGATTAGATTCATCTGTTAGGGGAATAGAAATAAGCAAAAAGGAAATCAACAAATAGAAACCATCAAAAGCATATCAATGACTAAATCTGGTTCAAGATGTACTACGTCCAAGGCAACTAAAAGAAGAAATTTATAATTTACCGTGCTGGAATGTCACAGTTCAAATCCAACAATATTAAATTTAGAAAATATATTCCGATGATAGTTTATTTAAAGCAAAACATCAGGTAAAATTGACTCAAATTTTGGTTATACTTCAAAGGCCAAAAATTACTGCCTGAACTATCTTTGGAGTATAAGATGGATGGCATTTCTGATTTATAACACAGTCAACAATGTGCTGAATCTGTTAAACTGAATAGGTAATTGGGTATATCAAATATAAATTTGTATCTCTAATGCAATTTGTGTATTCAACGGTACACGTAAATAAGATTTCACTGGCTATGCAAGCCAATTCATGAAAGTAGATCCCATTTGACAAGAATGATCGCAGCTTCCGGGCCTGCCAAGCAATCAGTATGAGTAACAAAGGCTTTAGCCTTTAGGAGAGGCATCTTAAAATTCTAAATCTTGCAGCAGTGACTTGAAGATTTCTTTGTGGAATAAATCCTCAAGGAAATTAACAGGTAAGACCAACCAAAACCACTAGACCTTTAATTCATTAGCAATTAGCATAAGTAGCAACAGTTTCAGTGGACAGTCAACTGAAACTCAGGTTTATTTCCCTTCAAAGAATCAGAAAATAAGCTAATTCATCATGATCACGCAGGAAGAAATCTCAAGACCAATTGACAAGAAAAGGAGAGTCATAACCTAAAAGTTACACACACATACAAACATACATATATTGTGAATCGTGATTTTGCTCTCTATTCCAGTAGACATAGGTGATAAAAGGAAAAAGGCTAATAAAGAAACTTTATTTCTATTTTGCAAAATATGCAACAATAAAATAAACCTTATAATTCAGACAATTTAGTATCAGTCATTTGCATCTCATTGACAAGAGAGAAATATTCATACCTGACTCTCTCTGAATGGCACCTGAGTAAGCATTAGCAATTGTTGAACCTTCCTCATTAACCTGGATCTGAGAAGAAACAACTGCTTCCAGTGGTATATCTTCCACCTGCATTTTACCACAATATCTCTCGTATATCAATTAGAAATAAATATTTCCACTAAGCTGCAAATGACTATCTCTTGAAAAAACGATAGGAAAACTCACCCTTCCAAATTCATTTGGTAAAATTGTATGACTATCTGATTCAGTTTCAGGCCTTCTTAAACTGTTATTCTCTAAGTTGGTCTGAGGTCCACTAGACGTATTAATGCCAGAATCAAACCTTCTTGCATTATCATTTACAAATTTGTCAAAGAGAACAGCAGAATCTCCCCCCTCAAACTCAGAACTTGCAGTAGCAGTTGCAATTTGATTCCCTTCTGATAAAGGAGACCTTAGCAGATGAGACTTGTTGAATTCCATTTCATCAGCCTGGCTAGATTGTTTATTGACATTTCCAATAGGAGATGTATTTCCCCCAGGTGATTGATCAATATTATCAGTTGAAAAAGCGTCACATTCTCGATCTGATTGCAACAACTGTTTTTTCAGCAATGATATTGAAGCGAATGGATTTCTTGGAGGTGTAGGAGAAGCTAAATTACGAATTGAGCATTCTGGCTGCTGTTGTGGTGTTTGTCTATCATTTTTGTCAGATACACTTGGTTCCTTTTCTGTAATAACCTGACCAGATTGTTTACTATTAATTTCAATGCCAGATGCATTTTTCACCGATAATAGGTTAGCATCATCAGTGGAAAAAGGATCAGTTAGTACATCAGACTGCAATAGTTGTTTCTTCAACAATGTTATCGAAGCCAATGGACTTCTTGGTGGAATGGGAGAAGCTAACTGATTAACTGAAGTTTCAGGCTTTTGTTTCGGTGTCCTTTTACTGAACCCTTTCATCAAACTTTGTATGTCCGCTAGCGAGTTTCTAGGCTTTGCCAAGCTTTCTCTAGAAGTCTTCAAATCAATCTTTCGAATATTTTGCAAGTCAGGAAGGCATATATTCTCTAGTTCAATAGGTTTGATCCGCAATCGCTCTTGAAGAAGATTGACTGTGTCGTCCCCATCACAAGTACTGACAAGTAAATGCTCCAAAAGTTCACTAACCTTGTTCTCTGCATTGGCCACTGAGACAGAGAGCATATAGCATTATGTTATTGCAATGCACATAGTCGGGGTAACTTGCAACATAATGAAAACAAACACATAAAAGAATCATGTTATATGACAGGTCAGTTTTAGTCTTTTAAAGAAGATATCAAGATTGGGATAGCAGGAACAGAAGAAAGTAACAACTTAGGGTAAATTAACCTTCCCTGACTTACCACTCAATTCCTTCTCGTGTAATTCAACATTCGGGTCAGAATTTTCTGGTTGTGAATTGCAAATCGGGCCAGGAATTTCCTCTTCAAAGCTTTCTACAGGGGAGAAAGCAGTAGAATAGCGATGTTTATATTTAACCGATCTCCTGAACATAAATTCATACTGCTATGTTAGATACAAGTACACCTAACCTAAGAAAAAATGATTTTTGACAGAAATTTGGTAACAGGAAACATTGATCGAACCTCAACATTCCAGGCCGACGAGGCCGTGCAAACATGGACTGACTATTCTGATCCAAATCCATCAGGACAGTACCTGTCTGCTTCTCTATTTCTCTTTTGGCATCTACATAAAACAATACAACCGTACACGGAAAAGTTAAGTTAATAGAATCATTAGCAGATCATATTTCCTAATAAAACAAAAATGAAATTGAGCAGCAACTTACTCTCAGCTCTTTCAAATGCCACAAAGAATTCCTCGGGATCTGTCAACTTATCCACGTCTAAACTCGGTTCCAAATTTACAGAAGGCTGACTATAGAAAGTTGAAGAAATAAAACGAAATTCAGCATACATTACCACCAAAATAAAATAAAATCAAGAAAAATAAGCAGTCTCAAATAAGATTAACCTTGAGCTATGTTTCAAAGAAAAACGAGGTCGTTTACGACCTAAAGCCGGTCTTCGTTCTCGATGATTTTCCATAAGTTCAGCATCAGAGCTTGTCATTTCCAAGTTCAAGACCCGTGAACTATTATCCACAATCGCTTTGGCTTGCTCTAGAATCCCCTTAGAAGTTTGCACTGGCTAAAAAAACATCAAAAAAAAAAAATCAAATCGCTAAATTAGTATTTTTCTTATATTACAAAACAACATTAAACTAATATTAGGGCAAGGAACACAATTCATAAAACAAAAGAAAAAAGATAAACCATGGATTTGAGAAAATCGTGAGAGAGTTGAAGATCGGCCGAGTCGTACGGTGGAGGAGGGTTTGGAAAGGAAGCGAAAGTCCGAGGGAAGAGCGAGAGGCCCGAATAGGCCGCAAGCGGATCGGAGGAGAGAGTTTGGAGAGACATTTCTTTGGTTTTATGGGATTGAGAATGGGCCGAGTATTGACTCGTTCGAGTCTGAAGTGAGTGGAGACTGCAACTATCGGAAGGGGGAGGGGGTGAGCGGGATCCGAATAGGATGGTATTTCGTAAATAATTAAATAATTACCTGTTAAAATTTGAAAATAACGATTCTTAAGTTGCAACCTCGTGAGTTCTTTCGGTTGAATGGTATCTCTCTCATGTTTTTATATAAACTTTATAATCCTAGTTTGATTAATATTAGGATTATATTATATAAGGAAATATTTTAATATAAAATTATAATTTTTTTAATAATATTCATCATTATTTAAAATATAATTTTATTTTGTCAAAATTACAAAAGGGCATAAAATTTTGAAAAAAAGGATAAATATTCCTTGCCTTTTAATTTTCCCCCTTTTTCGGAACAATAGTTCTTTTATTTTAATGTTCTTAGAGGATTTAGGTCACGGGTTCAAGTATCAGTAATATCAACATAGTGTTTGAGCGATCAATATTTAATGTTAAGAGTATTCTTTAGAACAAATACTACTGTAATACTATAGTTGATTCAAAAAATAGATTGCATTAGGCCTGCAGTTTCACTTCAAACTTTTTAAAAATTTCATTTTGATCCTTATAATTTTAATTCGTTTGTAATTTTATTTTAATTTTAAAATTATAGAAAATAAATAAATCAAAGTTGATCATAAATGATGGCAACTTTAGATGCTACTATAACGAGTCGATCAATACCAAAATAGTCATAGACAATAATATCCTTTCTGATATTATTATTTTAAGAAATTATATTTTGTTAAAAACTCGTTTTATAATTAGAAATACTTTAAAGTTCGACTTAATTGAAAAAATAATACACCAAAACTATACGGTAAAACTTTTAATTTTATTAAGAATGGATATTTAATGCATTAACGATGTATATATTTTTGTTTAGAACATACCAATACAAGTAACTAATTCATTATAGAGCTAAAATGCAGATCCTGCATAACCAGAGCTGCTACTATGGTGAATCAAATGATGATATATTATCGATAATAAATTTAATTTTAAAATTTATTTTGGTATATTATCATTTAATTTATTTAGATATATTATCGATATATCAAATATTAATTTTAGGTTATAAGTACTAATTTTTTTAAAACTATCCTAGCTGTTTGGGATGTTTTGGTTTCCATAGAGTCCTGGCTCGTGCAACTTCTGGTCCGCTGTCTAGGCGAAGTGTATGCTCCACTTCAATTACTCCTTCAATATTCTTACCAGTTGCGGAAGTGTTAGAGTCGGAGTTGTAATTTCCGACCAGTCTGGATAAAGACTTCAATGTTACATCCATGCAACACTCCTTACGAAACTCCAAATTTATATTTGATAGCTGATGGCTTCTTAGTATCCACGAAGGAGTACCCTACAAAAAACAAAAATTCGAATGGGAAAGGTGGAGTATTCTAATTCTATATCAATCAGACGATAAAGATTGTAGATAGAAAGAAAATAAGGTCGAGAAGATTTCGAGAAAATCAAACTAATGAGAATATTTTAATGCCGGTTAAAAAGCAAAGGATGATATATAGTGATTGAATGACGATCGTGGGACGAAAAATAATAAAGTTTTTGATTAATTTCATAAATAAAAGCTTAAAATGCAATATTTTGATGGTGGTGTTAAATAATTAAAATTCGATCGACTTAAATGAACGTAACTCAAAAATTTAATAATCAGATTAAAAAATTTATGATTAAAACATAAATACATTATAAGTAGTTGGGTAAGTGAACATTTAATTTATAAGCGTATACGTGTGTGTATAATTTACCTCTAAAATCCATTCAATGTATTTCACGTTGTTGACGTGCTGGTTCATGTCCAAATCGTTCCACCCTGGCTGTAAGAAAATTAATGATGTCAAGTAATTAACATTAAATATGATTTACACTCTTAATACTATAATTAATTATCTAAACTTACACTCAAATCTAGGGTTATAAATTCAGCTGTATCAATATTTATTGGTCGCAATTTTCTTGTCTTCTCAAAGAGAGAAGAACCCTGAGGCATAAGGTAAGGCTTTAACTCTTTTCTGGCTTCCTCTACGAACTTCGATAATTTTCTTGTTTCCGTATTCATCATGGTCCATAAGCTGCCATAGAAAAAAAGCTAAATAAAATCGATATAATTGTTTTAGAGATTGTCTCTCTTAATAATATTATATTTAAAGTTTAAACTTAAATTTTGTTTTTAAAATTATAATACGTCTTATTATTCTACATGATATTTATTGGTTCCAAATAATATTTTGATATTAAGTAACATAAAGGGGTGAATAAAACTCAACTCGGGTTGAAAAAAACGAAAACTTAACTCGATTTGAGATAAAAATATTTGATTCATCTTGACTCAACTCGAAATTTATAAACTTAACTCGACTTGAAAATATTTCAAATAAAGCTTAAGTTATGAATAGAAATTCGAATAACTCATACATTTTTAGTAATTAAAAGATTTATTTTTAAGTTCAAGGCGAATCCTTTAATTTTTTTATGATATATATTGATATATAAAAATATAAAAAAATATTGTCAAATATGAAGATATATATATAATATGATTAGAGAAAGTCATTTAAATTAGAATCAAATTATACTATAATAAATAATTACAATTAAATTTTTATAGGAACTCAAAAACTTGACTCAAATTTCTTAAACTCGAACCAAATAAAAAATCAAATAAAATTTGAGTTGTAAAATATGACTCGCCAACTCAAATAATTCAAAATTTTTTAACTTTACTTGATCAAACGCTCACCCCTATTAACATATGAAATAATATTATTATTTGCTACTTTTGAAAAAAAACTGACATATAAATGGATAAAAGCTTGCCTTGATGCTAGAATGAGAGGGTTGCCGGAGTTGAAGTCGGAGAAAATCCAGTCAACACCAAGCCCGTTCTTGCCGGACTCATACAACCACGTGTGTACTTGAATTAAATCGTGCCTATAACGTATGAAAGATGAAATGTAAACCACAAGATTTCAGCCTTAAACTCTAAATTTTAAACTATAAAAAATCCGACATCGGTGAAACTCAGTAGGATACTTTACCGAGAAGGATAACACTGAACGGCAATATGCATCTTATAGGCCACCCAGACAAGGTCTCTTCTACTCATCTCCGGTGTTGAAAACCCATCGGACAACACTCCTATGCTCTCACCATGGTTAACCAACGTGTCCTAAATCAACAGAACACGATGATTAAAACAAAGAACACCCCATGACTGAGGTAACAGTTTCCATGACATGGCAAATAAAGAAGAGAACCTGCAAATAATTTGATAAAGCTACAATGGACAGTTTGCTATCACTGTCTATGTCGGAGGATCTAACCATCAGTTCTTGCTGGAAGACATGATTCTCCTCCACCATCCTTCCACCTAGTATGTCATGTATCTTGTCTGGGTCAGGCTTCCTACCAGCTCCCATGTTATAACTACTGGTAATGCTTTTACTGCACTTTGGATAATTTACACCCATATGAATATGATTATGCATGTTTTTGTTGTTTCCTCCGGACAAGAAAGATGGGAGCATGGAGATTGTCGGTTCAGCTCTAAAGACTACCATGGTTTGCATTTTTAATCAAGAGATATGCTCAAGGTTTTCTAGTAAGGGTTCAGAGTAAGGGAATTACAGGGCTTAAATGTATAGTGTATTTATGATCACATCTCTTTTATTGTTTTATTTTAAAATAGTGGGTTTAAAATTTGAAGTTAATATTTATGATCGAGGTTTAAGAGATTAAATGTATAGTGTATTTTTTAGTATATAAAATTTAAGATTAAAGTTTAAAATTTAATTTAAACATATTTTAATATTATAAGATTAAAAAATAAAATATTTTTATTCGAACTCAAATCCAATAATCCAAATGAATCACCCCATGTGTGCACCTCAGTCTCAGTTTGCCACAAGATTTGTAGGCAATTACGGTCCTCAACTTTTAGAACAAAAATTTTCTGTCTCTTTTCTGCGTATCCTTTGTATTTTTATAAAAAATTAAATTTTAAACCCTAAACCCTTATTTTCTATATTCTAAACCTTACACCCTAAAAAATACATCCTACCCCTAATTTCCTAAACCCTAACCAAAACCCTTAACCTTAAACACCCTAACCCTTAAACCTCTAATTTAAAGTGGGGATATAAATGAAGACATGAGAAAAGAGCAGATGATTTGGGTTCGAACTTTTGAGTGCCTTTATTGCGAGTGATTTTTTAAGAGAAATTTCATCATGAGCACACGGATAAGTTTTGGTTGTTAGTTGTAAACTTTATTCAAATTGTATTTTAGGTGTTCAAATAGGTGTTAGTAAGGGAGAATCTAGTTCATTGCCTTTTAGATCATGTGATCTAACATTTTTTCCTACCATCGTCATAAGAAGATTTCTACTAAAGTTTATAGGGACAACGATAGGAGTAAGGGTTTTTGTTGCTTAATCTTATCCAATTTTAATATATTTTTTTATCTGACCTAAAATAATAAAATATAATTTGATTCTGATTCCGATATATAAATAAAAAATCTGACTAAACTTAATCCGACCTAAAATATAATAAAAATATTAAATATATCAGGTCAGAGTAGAAAATTTTTACCCTAAACCCAATCCGACCTTATTTCTCAAATAACCCGACCAAAACTTATTTTTTAATAAAAAATTATTAGACTGCCTCAGATCAAAACCTAACGGGTCCAGATCAATTTACCGTCCCTAAAAGTTTCTAAAAACAGAGGATAGAAGTCATTGATACTAACAAAACGATGGAAAAAATAAATTTTGATACAATTGACTAGAGTTTTGGATTATTAAAGAAAGGGTAAGATTTTATTAAAGGGTCTATATCGTAGAAATTATATTATGGGTCATGCTCGTCACGTTATTTATAGTCTTTAACTAATGAAAATCATTTATTTTATTATTAATTATCCATGTCATTAATCTAACTTTAAAAAAATATATTTTTTTAAATGACATAAAAAAATAAGTAGAAATTTATTAGTTAAAAGAATAACTTAAAAAATATAATAAAATACGTGGTTATGATTGAATGAAACTATAACTAATATAAATATATGATAAACTAAGACCATGATATAATTTCTCCTACGATGGGTTATATGAAAAATGGACCAATTACATCTATTTATAACTTATATGCCTAATTATATAATTAATATTTTTAATAAACTAATGGACCCAATAAACCTATAACAACCCAATGATACAAATTTATTAGATTAACTTTTTTCTAACCCTCTATAAAACATTTTTTAAAGAATAAATAAAGATGATAAATGAATGACTAACATTTCAAAAATTATAATATTTTAAGTTACGAGTTTTTAAATATTTTAAGTTTTATTATTTTTAATCTTAAATTAAAATATTACGTCCTAGATTCATTCTAGACATTGAAATTCAATATTTTAATATTTATTTAATTTATTATTGATTTACAATGTAATTGTATTTATCGTTAACTTATGAACTACCAAAATTAAATTTCTAGATTCGACCTAGAGTGTTAGTTTTAAATCTTATCCGAATGATAGACAACTTGGTATTCCTTAAGTTTTAAGTTAAAGGTATTCTATAGTTAAAAAATTTTGTTGAGAGATTCGTCTATCGAAAATGACATGACACATTCTGATTAATTAGAATAATTTTTTAACGATATTATTTAAAAAAATATAAATAATGATAAAAAAATTTAAAAATAATAAATTTAAAAATAATTTAAAAAACAGATAAAATTTAGGGGATAAAAAATGCATTAAACTTTATTTTAATTCAAATCCAAATATGTTAGGTCTTACAAAAAAAGTCACGTGGGTTTGGCAGACCACTGCCCACCCTCTCCCTTGTAATCTCAATCTTTCCTCTTCTTTTATTTATTTAAATGCTTTCGGCCTATTTAAGGGGTTGGGAGACGGTAAGAAAATAAAATATTTTTTTTATATATATTTTTCATTTAATTTTGTTTTTATTATTTAAAATTCATTTTCCGTAATGTTTTGTATTTTTTAAGAAAACAAAATTATGTTTATCATATGAACCAATTTTTTTAAAGATTTATATAATTTCGATTGGAGGCTCATACGTAGTTCTCCACCGATTCATAGAAGTTTTCAAGCAACTCTGCTAAATGTTCATGGAAAGATAATCCAAAATTGAGATTAAATATTCAATCGAATTGAATTAAAAAAAATTGATCTAATCGAATTTACGACTTAAAGGAAAGGACACCCTATGACTAAGGTATTAGTTTCCGATGCAGACATGGAAGAGAACCTGCAAATAAGTTGACAAGGCTACAATGGACAGTTTGCTTCAACTGGCTATATAAGAATATATATTATCTAAAAGATTCGATCAATCAACTTTAAATAAAATAAATTTATATTTACATACTAATTTTATTATTAAATAAAAACTAATTTATGATATTAGAATAAATAAAATAAATTATTATTTAAAATTTTGAAAGGATTAAATTAAAAATAAAAATGGACTGTATGGGTGGGCCCCTAATATGTCATGTATCTTGTCTGGGCCAGGCTTCCTACCACCCATGATATAATTACTACTAGTACTTTTAGTGCATTTCGGATATTTTACACCTATATGAGGGATTTTGTCGTGAATGTAAGTTGTAACGGATATAATTACTGTATTGGTATGGTATAGTGGAACTATATGTAAATTTGAATATAGAATACTATGAACATAATTTTATATTATTATTAAAATCAATATATTTTATTAATTCGAATCATAATATCTGACATTCTTTATAAATAACATTGATAAGCATATTCGATATAATTTTTGATTACTTTGCGATCTTGAACATATCATTAACTATAGATCCACCTAGGCCATAGCAATACACCCTACCCTAGTTGTCCGGTTGTTTTGGTTTCCATACTGTCCTCGCTCGTGCAACATCTGGTCCGCTGTCGAGGCAAAGTGTATGCTCCATTTCAATTACTCCTTCAATATTCTTACCAGTTGCCGAAGTGTTAGATTCAGAGTTGTAATTTCCGACCAGTCTGGATAAAGACTTCCAACGTTACATCCATGCAACACTCCTTTCGAAACCCCAAATTTATACTTGATAGTTGATGGCTTCTTAGTATCCACGAAGGAGTACCCTACAAACAATACAGTTTTCAGTTTTAAATACATGCATAGATGTGGATTTATGGTCCAAGAAATGCCAACGAGGAGTATTCATCATAGGTTTATCGTACCGTTTAATTTAAATGGTCGATCAACCGTTGTAGTGATTTTAAATTTTGTTAAACTTAACCATTAAGAAGCTATTTTATTTTAAATATATATATATATATATAAATGATTTAATGACGTATAGGTTAACCATTAGTCAAAATTCGTAACTTTAACTTTAACTATTAACCATCATTTTTAACAGTTTGGTTAATCGAAACTGTTTAACTTTAATGATTCGATTAATTAACCTATAAAATGTATCGGTTATACCGTTTAACAGTTACGATTAATTATGCACACCCTTGATATAAACTTAGGTTATGTGTTCGTTGGTTTTCAAAAGTGTTTTTAGGATTAAAAGTATTTTAGGGTTAAAAACAATATAGAATGGATAGTTGTTCATCAGGGACGAAGTTAGGATTTGGGGTCAGAGAAAACAAAATATAAATGTTTGAGTGTAGGGGGATAAATTTATAAATAAACTATTTTTTTAAATTTAAATAGGGAGATAAAAATAAAAAATTCTTCGAGGACGAGGTAGCTTCGCTTCTCTTGTTTCAGTTTGGTTTGAAACGTGTTCTTTAAAAATTAAATTTTATAGCTTTTAGTTTTTTTTAAAGAATTTTTGGGTATAATTATTTAATTTTCCTCGATTATATCATTAAATTTTTTATATATTTTTTAAAAAATTTAAAATTAATATTTTATGTACCTAAAAATATTTTTCCTCGTTAATATCAAATATTCTTATTTTAAATAAAACAATACATATATTTTACTATAGTAAGTGCAATGCAAGCGATAACTTCATATGTTTTACTATTAATTTTAATAATTCTTTTTATTCATTCAATAATCTAAAAAATTCATAAAATTTAAATTTTTTATATTATATATGCTCGATTATACGTACATAATTACCTCTAATATCCATTCAAAGTACTTGGCGTTGCTGACATGTTGGTTCATGTCCATGTCATTCCCTCGTGGCTGTAAGTACATTGAAAAGCAATAGCAAAATTAATGACGTTGAAGATATTAACGTTAATTTACACTTAAACATTGGAATTAATCACATAAACTTACACTTAAATCTGGGCATGTAAAATCAGCTGTATCGATATTTATTATTTGTAATTTTCTTGTATTTTCAATAAGAGGAGACCATTCCAACAAAAGATAAGGCTTTAACTCGTTTCTGATTTCTTTAACAAACTTTGATAATCTTCTTGTTTTCATATTCATCATCACATAAAAGCTGTGAAAAAAAAATGAAAGTTAAAAAAATCAATGATGCATGTTAATCTTAAGTAGAACAAATATTAACAGATTAGATAGGATTAAGTTATATAATATAAAAATTTCTGAATTTTATACGTGTTTTGAATCATTGAATAACTGAAACGAATGATTAAAATTAATTTATTATTTTTTTTTCTCAAATGATAATCTTTATATAACTGACTATTAATTTAATATATCTATTTCAGTCATCTAAACGATCTAAAAGATATTTAAAATTTTAAAAAATTTATACTATATAGTTTGATCGTATTTAGGGATGGGCACGGAACCAAACCCGACCCGGTCCGGTCGGGTCGGATTTTTTGGTGAAAAATTCGGGTTTGGGTCGGGTTTTTTTCAAGGGTGGTCTCGGGTCGGGTTTGGGTTTAGGGTGAAAAAAATCCGACCCGACTCGGGACTAATAATGTAATTTTCCCATATATATTTTAGGGATATTTGCAATAATGATCTCTTTTTATATATATATTTTATACAATTAGATCACTAAAATTATTTTTTTACAATTAGATCACTAAAATTAAATATTTTTACAATTAGATCACTAAATTTTATTTTTTTACAGTTTAGTCCCTAAAAATTTAATTTTTTTAATGATTCGGGTCGGGTCGGATTTTAAAGCTTAAAAACCGGATCGGGTCAGATTTTTTTTATCCTAAACTCGGGTCGAATGGTAGGTAGAGGATATGATTTTTCGGGTCGGGTGCGGATGTGCCGAAAATCCGACTCGATTCGATCCATGCCCATCTCTAATCGTATTCCTTGAATTAAAGCTTGCCTTGTTGCTAGTATGAGAGGCTTTCCGGTCTTCAAATCAGAGAAAATCCAGTCAATACCAAGCCCATTCTTTCCTGACTCATACATCCATGTATTTACTTGAATCACATCTTGCCTGTAAAAATTATGGAATCTTAACTGCAAACACATGCTCAAGGTACAGAAAAAATGAATTTAAGGACTAGTTTCACAAGAAAAATAAGAAAAAAAATATATAATTTTAGTGACAATTTCGTTAAAAATAATAATTTAGTGACTAAAAATAGAACAAATAGTGTCATAAAAGAACACTAGGCAAAATGAATAGTTAGGTGACTGCATGTTTTGGTCCATGACTATGGTTTAGATCTATCATTTGGTCTTTGACTCAATTTTTTTTGGTGTATTTAATTTGTCCTCTTAACTTTTTGGGTGGTGCAATTTAGTCCCTACTTTTTTTCAAATATAAAATTATTTTTATTTAAATATTTGAACTTGTATTAAACTACAACTTGCAAAATACTTTACCAACAAGGATATCGATTTATAGCGATATCTGTCTTACGAAGCACCCAGGTAAGGTCTCTTGTACTCATCTCCAGTGTTGAAAATCCATCTGCCAGCAATCCTATCCTCTCTAAATGGTTAAGGGCAGTGTCCTACAGCAACCAAAAGCATGAATAATCAAATACTATATATATATATATATGATATTTGATGTAGGTAACAGCAAAGGACACTGAAGTTAGGGTTTTCAGACAGACTTAGAACCTGTAAATACTTTGTCAGTGCTACCAATGACATTTTGGTATCACCGTTTACATCAAAGGATCTAACCACCAAGTCCTGCTGGAAAACAGTCCCCTCCACCAATCTTCCATGTAACATATCATGCATCTTGACGGAATCAGGGTTCCTGCTGCCGATATTATAATTACCAACAAGTTTAGTGCACTTTGGATGTTTTACTCCTACATGAAGGCTTATGTTGTTTCCTCTGGGAATCAGTTCAGGTCTATTCCAGGACAAGGAAGATGTGGGAAGGGAGATTGTTGGATAGGCCAGCATGGTTTTCACTTTCAATAAAGACGCGTGGATGGAATTCTGCTCAAGGTTTTCTGATAGAGGATTCAGGGAATGTCAAGACCGGCATAAATAAAATTTCAGGGGGGAGTATAAATAAATTTTCAGAACGGCTATATCAATAAAATAGATAATTAATAAGAATAAATTTAAATTTTAAGGGTTCACTACTTAAATCATAAATTCATTCGTTTAATAAATAAACGAATATATACGAATTTTTCTCCGAACGGTTCATAAATAATTCACCGAACGTTTGTCTCATTTACATGCCTAGGATTGAATATACATCCACCGCCACCGTTATAAAGTTTGATAATTTAAAAGTTAAAAGTAAAAAAATAATAATAATAGTCGGGTACTTAGAGTGATTCCCTTCTTTTGTTTTAAATTAGAGTAAAAATATTATGCAAAACTATCTATGAAATGAGTTAAATTAAGATTTGAAATAAAATTAAAATGTGAAAAATAAATAAAGCACGTACGAAATGAAATATAAAATGATTATGTTTTAAATGCATTTATTTCATCAAATTTTTATTTTATTTTTTCTTATCAAGGAAATTTTCACTAATATTTATTATAAATTAAATTTAAAAAAAATTTAAAAAATTAAATGGTAAAAAATAAGATAAAAAATTAATAAAAATAACATATTTAATTAGTTGATTTCATAGATAACGTGACAGAAATAACTTATGATATAATTTCTTGGTTTTATAATTATATACCGAATGTTCTTAAATAAAAATAGATATGATAAGTTGTGTTTAATATAAAGAAAATGACTTATCAAAAATAAATTTAATAAATGCTTCATTGTCAATTTCAACAAGAAAAATAATAAAATTTTATTATAAATAAAATAAAAAACAAGAACAAAATAAATGAATATAGATGAGAGATAAAATAGAAAGACTTATATAATATTTTTAAAGTAAGATTGTACATAATGCTTTCGATAAAAGAAGTAAATTCTAATTTATAATAGGTATTAAACCTTGATAATAAAGTACATTAAAGTCTCCTTTAATACATGAATATTCACCATAAATAAAATATTCTTAATAAATTAGTATTTATTTCCAATAAAATAAATAATTTAATAATTTATTAAACTATACATATCGCCTATTATTTATTTATTGGTATTTGTAATTAATATAATTAGAATTAGTCTCGATTATATTAAGCTATTTAAATTTGTTATAAATTTTCTAAACCGTTAATTTTAAATTAAAATTATTTAAATTTTATTTTCTATTAATTTAAAAATATTATATTTTATTAATTATAAAAATAAATTTATAAT
Source organism: Abelmoschus esculentus (assembly GCA_035048815.1). Classification (NCBI taxonomy): domain Eukaryota; kingdom Viridiplantae; phylum Streptophyta; class Magnoliopsida; order Malvales; family Malvaceae; genus Abelmoschus; species Abelmoschus esculentus. Next base: position 19,104,802 of record JAUCBN010000015.1, on the reverse strand, counting down.
ATAATTAGGTAAAATGAATAGATAATGTACTGTAATTACTTCTAGACTACTCAAAAAAAATATATAGTTAGATAAGAATATTAAATTAACCTATAAAGCAACTGAAGGGAGTTTTGATCTGACTTCATTCATTCTAGTTGGGGATTTTATAAAATAAAAATATCGTGTTCAGATTGAATTTTTATTAAGGGTAATATCAAGTCGAATTTAGGTTTATATTAAAAATAATTGACCTGATCTGAGATTAATAATATTTTTTTCACATTTTTTATAGATATTTATAATAATGTTTTTTTTTATATTTTTTATAATTACGTTATTAAATTTGATTTTTTATGATCGGATCAATAACATTAATTATTTTTGTATAATTATATTTACAAAATTATTTTTATAAATCAGATCGAATCGAGTTTAAATTAAAATATATAATTTTGAATTGAATTTAGATCGATTAAAAGTTTGAATCGACCCGACTTATTGTACAGTTAGTCGAACGAAAACATTAGATTTAAAATATCTCTTAGGTCCCTGTTAATTTACAAATAAAGTGAATTGATCCTCTAAAAGAATAATTTGAAGTGACATTGACTTTTTTCATTGGTAAGTCTTCATTCTTCAACTATGGTTTTTTTGAACTTTTGGAAAGAAAAAAAATAATAAGTAAGCTTCTAGAATTTTTTTACACCTAATTAAGATCTTAAACCAAAAATTTTAATAATTAAGTTTTTAAATAAAAAATGGACCACTTAAACCCTTAAACCTATATTTAATTTTTAAGTGTTAGAGCATACGTAGAGGCACTAAAAAAAGGTAATAAATTTCTGTTTTAATGTAATCGGATATTGCGTTACTCACTTTGTAATTTTGATCACTTAAGTTCATCCTATTACAAGGATAAGTTATTAGATGAACTCAGATCATCATGTTATCCGTAATCTCTGTCAATAAGTCTATCTATCTCAAACTGACTTTCAAATAACTATCATCTCTTTGTTTATATGTAAGAAAGAGATGAAGATTTCATCGGTTAATTATCAATTTTCTTATGTTACTCAAATATATTAAAATGAAAAAAAATATAAAAAAAAGGAAATAATGAAATACTAGTAATAACAAAATAAAAATTAGAGTAAAGTAGACAAACAATCACTAAATAATCCCCCAATATAAAATAATCATTAAACTTTAAAAAATTATATAATGGACATTAAAGTTTATTTTTGTTATAAAATGGTCATTAAACTGTTAACTATTGTTAATTAGGTGATATGTCAATTATGAAAATTTATAGAACAATACATTTAATCCTTAATATTTATACATTCAATCGAATTAGATATCAAGAATGAGGGTTAAATTAGGACTAAATTGATTGGATGTATAAATATGAAGGATTAAATATGTTATTATTCAAAATTTTGTAACTGTCACATCATTCAATAAACAATGATTAATAACTCAATGACTATTTTATAACAAAAATTAAAGTTTAACACCTAATTTATAACTTTTAAAAATTTAGTGACCATTTTGTGTATTTACCTTAAAAATTATAGAAAAGTATGGACGGTCACCACTCTAGTAAAGGTGGACAACTCTATTATCTTATTATATTCTAGATTGTTAATTAAATTTGATTATCATTTTATTCGATAATCTTTTAGATTCTATCATAATTTTCGGATCAAATTTAGGGCGTTACAAAATATCGATTTAAATTCACGTAAATCTCATACCACTCTCAAGTTTACAGCTCCTTTTTGGGGTTGTCCTCAAACTCCTATTGAAACCAAACGATCGTTGGTAAAAAATTATTGTTCAAATATAAAAATTTCAACTTGGTTAAATTTCTCAACTCTAAAGACAACTCTTTAACACATGTATAAGAAAGGTCAAGATGTTGCAAGGAGACCGATTCATACAAATTTCCGGGCAACTCTGCTAAATGTTTAGTGAAAGATAGATTCAAGAATCGAGATTAGACATTCGATTGAATTGAGTTAAATTCTTTTATCTAATTAAATTTACGAGTTAAAAGAAAACACCCAGACATCAACTCCTCAACGAACTACCCGACTCCTATGCATGGAATCAACGGGAAGACCCTTCGGACGGAGAAGCCTTTGACGTCACCGAAGTCGTGCCGGTTGTCGATCTTAACGACCCTATTGCCCTACAATATATAGGACATGTGTAATAACCCATTTTACTAAATAATATTGTAAACCCATATCCAACATCCATTAACCCTGAAACCCAATAACCAAATAATTAAAGCTCAATGACCCAAATTAAACTAACCCTAATGGAACCCTAGCCACCCCATCCAACCGGCCGCCGCCTCTGCCCCTCTGTCTTCCAGATCCGGCGCGTGGCCACCACGCGCGGCGTTTGGTTTGCCGCGTGGCAGCCACGCGTCATTCTTTCATTGGCCAAGATGGCCGGCCACCGCCCAGATCAGCAGCCACCGCCCTCGTCATTTCGCCTGCAAAATGAAAAGATAAACATCATTAACACTAAGTTTTTCAGATCAGAAATAGGATAGATTTCCTATTTTTCGCAATATAATATTGTAAAAATATGGATATAAAGACCCATTCCTACAATGTAATCCGGTTAACTACCGAATAGAAAAAAAACATTCGAAACAAATTTCAGAGCAAAAACACCAACAAATATCACGACAAAAAAAGAGAGATCGGAAGAAAAATAGACGGAAAAAAGGTAAAGAAACAAAAGAGACACCGAGACTTATCTATTAGATCTAGGACGATACGCATCCCTTTTCGAAAATCCAACCCCGGATTTGAATTCCCCACGTCGAAGCGAGCCGGAAAATACGCTCCTTTCTTAGTTCCGGTGACCGGCACGGCGGCCGACGGCCGCGTACGGTGGTTGGGGAAGCCTCAGGCCGCCGGACCTTCAGAGAGCTTTGAAAGCTCTGTTATTCCATTTGAAGAGAAAGAATCAAATGAATTTGAGGCAAAAAACAAAAACAAGTAAAGGGCCTTTATACCGCATCCAAAACGGCACCGTTTTGGTGCCGGTATTCAAGGCCCAAAACGGTGCCGTTTTGATCCAGGAGCCCCGAGACCGACCCGGTACCCGGTCCGACCCGCGTGTAACCCGGAGCAGTGGGGAAATTACGTGTGAAGTCTTCACACTCCCTGTGTCCATGCATTTCGGCCTTCTGGCTTTAATCCTTTTGCAATTCGGTCACTGTTTTACTAATTTAGCCCCATATTTTCGGATTTTATTCAATTTCAGCCCTATTTTTGCAATGCTAACCCTAACAATTTCTATTTTGCAAATTTGGTCCATAATAATAATAATAATAATAATATTATTATTATTATTATTATTATTATTATCGGTAATTAATGTTTTTTGTTTTTATGCAGATTAAATTAAAAAATGGGATCACGTTTATTAAATTAAATCGAATTTTTATTTTCGTTTATATAAAGTATTGTGTAACCGATAGGTGCCAAGTTTTGGGCGTTGTAGGAGTGCTAACCCTTCCCTACGCGTAACAGACTCCCGAATCCAGCTCTGATTTCGTAGACCCTATTTGGTGTTCCAATCGCACCGTATAAAAACGATTGGTAGCGACTCCCCGGACAAATTCCGGTGATTACAACATACATGCAGAACATGGGGATTTTCCAAGTCACCAACCATGGGATCCCAACGAGTCTGCTTGATAGGGTAGAGTCCACTTGCCGGAACCTTTTCTCTTTGCCACTTCACCAGAAGCTTAAGGCGGCGAGATCGCCGGACGGCGTGTCCGGGTATGGATTCGTGAGGATTTCATCCTTTTTCTCCAAGCTTATGTGGTCTGAGGGAGCCGGATGGGTCACGGTCCCTCCGATACCAGGCGGGCTCGTGATCAATATCGAAGACCTTATGCATATACTATCCAACGGGATATACAAGAGTGTTCTTGATCGGGCCATGGGGAACCGTACCCGTCACTGGCTTTCCTTAGCCTAATTATATGGGCCACCGGCCAATGTCTAAATATCGCCACATCCAAAACTAGTATGCCCAACTCACCCGCTCCTCTATTGGAACGAATACCGTCACAGGAAAGCAAAACATTTCAACAGGCACTATCGTCTGTTCGGATTTGTGTACCTGTAAATGGACTGATTGATGTAAATGAACACAATAATAGTGTAACAGTTGGATTTGTGTACCTATTTCTACTTCTATCTAAAGGGGAAGGAGAAGAGACAGAATGCTCCTCCTATTAGGTCATGAACTTGAGACCTTATAACAATTTTAATTTTTATATTAAAATAATAAAAAAAACTGTTATTTTTATTTTATATTTTATATTAAATTAATAATATATTTTATTAAAAGACTTATTCATCAGAAATAAATATACAACACATATCGATTCGAATTAATATGACAAAGTTTTAAAAACGAAAAGATAAAAAAAAAATGAGTAAGATTCATTCCACGACATATATCTCATTTTCTTAGTTTAAGATAATTTGATGAAGCAAGGAACATAATTGATGAAGCAAGGAACAAATTTTAGAAGAAAAAAATAATTTAATAATTATTTTATTTTTAAATAGTGATTATAAGGTAATATATGTTTTAATATATACATATCTTGCGGATATTATAATAATTCCGGGTCTTTTAAAATAAACATCTACTATTTTTTTTTACTTAAACTACTTATTAGATTCAACTAATGTAATTATCTATCAAATTTAGTCAAAACAAATAAAATGTTAATTTAATTGAGTTTAAGTCTTATTTTGTCAGCGATTAGAATTTTTAATAAATCATGCAGAATGAAAATAATTTTGAGCAAAAACAATTTAGTTCAATTAAAAAAATTAAATAATTTAAATAATTCATTGTTGACTTCTCTAAATTTATAACTTTTTACACGACTCTTTCAATAAATAATATTAAGTTCCTTCATTAACTTAGAGATATCCATATATGATATCCATCTAATTTTATTGGTTAAAGAAACGGTTGTAGTTCTTAGAAGTCACGGGTTCGAGCACTAGTGTTGTTAACACAGTGATTGAACGATCAATGTATCTAAGGTTGAGAGTATACTCTGGAACAGATCCTATTAACCACTGTAGCTGAATAAAAAAAATTTGCGGAATGTGTAAGGACTAGTGGTGATCATGATCCTTTCAAAATTTTGAAAAATTAGACTTCTTTAAGAATTTTAAAAGAAAATATATTAAGTTTTAAATTTTTGAATATTTTTAATTAAATTAGTTCTTGTAATTTTTAAAATTTCTTGATAAATATTTTAAAATTTTTAATTTTTAAAAAAATTAATTTAACTCTTTAAATTAAAAATATTGTCACCCAAATTTTACCCTAAATTTCGACAATAAATCTGAATGACTCATTTCTTAATTTCTTTGTTAGCCATTCGATGAGACTGCCCATATTTTTCCCTCTTCCATGTGCCACGCCAAACACTTTTAAAGAAAATGACGAGAATAATTAATCATGGTATAACAAATGATTGGTATGGGTGGTTTTCATACACCAATCTATTTTGTTATTAGTTGTACGAATCATTTTGTCTTAATAATTAAGAAAATGATTATTAAATTGAATTAAATAATTATTTAAAATTTTAAAATAATAATCAAATAGATACGTGATAATTATCATAATATTAATATATATTCCTTTGCAGATGACGATGTACCTTTTCTAAATTCACCAAATCAGACGGTCCAAAAACCTTTTAAGAACTTATATATTATCACGTCTGATAAAAGACAAAAATATTAATTTTATATTATTTTTAAAAAAATATATAAATGATCATATTTTTAAGAATAAATTAATTGTCGTGTGATAATATTCACATATAATACCACCAAATCCAACGGTCCCCAAAGCCCCTAGCATCATGCATATTCACATATAATAGCCCCAAAGCACCAAATCAAAACGGTCCCAAAAGCCCGTAGGATCATGCATATTCACTTATAATAGCCATAAAGCACCAAATCGAACGGTCCCAAAATCCCCTAGGATCATGCATATTCACATATAATAGTCACAAAGCACCAAATCAAACGGTCCCAAAACACCTAGGATCATGCATATTCACATATTTGGGGATGGCAAAAATACTCAACTCCAACCCGACCTGATGTGTATTGATCTGATTCGATCAATTTTTTTTTTAATTTTTGGGTATCGAGACGAGGAGGAGCTTAAAAATAATTAAATCGGGTCGGGTATTTGTTTAAAAGTTCTTGCCCCGCTTCGGTATATTTTTATTTATTTTATATATTTTATTTTATTTATAAAAATATCATTATATATAAACACTTTTATGGGTTGTAAGTTTTTATTTTTTATTTTTTGAAGTTTGTTCTTATAATAAAAATTTATTAGATGTTGTTCAAGTTTTAATATATTCGATTCTGTCGGTCATTGATTCAAGTTTTTCTTTTAAATTTGTAATTTAATATGTGAGTAATTTAAATTTTATTTTATTTTTGTATAGATTTAAAGTTACTTAAAAAACATAATTTATAATTGTGGTGGAGAATTGATTGAATTTAACTTTTATCGTCGATAAAGATTAACCTTTTTTATTTGTCGGATCGGATTGGATCATGATCGAATTTAAAAAAATAATATATCAAATCGAGACAAGATAAATAAATTAATATTTTAATTCAAAACAGAACAAAATCGAATTTAAAGATTAATAAATTAAATCGGATTCAAAGCGACCAAAATCCTACTCCGCCCCGTTGTCGTCGTTTACATATAATAGCACCAAATCACATTATCAACAGCCCCCACAGCCCTACGATCCTGCAGGCCGGCCCCAATGTCCAATATGCCGACATTTGATTACGTTTTAAAGGGGACACAAACACAAACTCCCCCACTTTTTGTCTTTCATGTGTCCGGACCACTTGAGCCTAACCTCACCTGTAATTGTCCCCCTATGTCCTTACGTTACCTTAGTTTCCATACCCTAACACCATTTGTTATTAAAACCCTTGTGATCACCATACAAACACACAGGATTGACAAAAAGTGCAAAATTGTAAGCAATATCCATCGGAGAAAATGGCCAAATGCAGTCTCGGACTCGAAATCACGGAGCTGAGATTAGGTCTTCCCGCACCCGGTGCATTTCGAACCAACAAAAACAAGAAGAAAAGACCTGTCTCAGAGGTTTCAAACGAGAATACTGAACCTGTGGGGTGGCCACCAGTATGTTCGTATAATAAAAACACGAATCTAATTAGTGACATGCATGGGTCTAAATCTAAAGCATCCAAAAAGATGTACGTGAAAGTTAGCATGGATGGAGTCCCTATTGTTCGCAAGATTGATCTAGGGAGGTTTAAAGCTTACTGCGATCTCATTTCGGCATTGCAGAAGCTATTTGGTGAGTACTTTAGCTATGTCTCGTAGTTAATTAAACTGCAAGAAGATGAAGTTAATCAAGCATGAGCCATGAAGATGGTTGAAAAAGGAAATGTTTTTTTTTCCTGTTCTTTTTTGGTTATGTTATCGTTGATGATGACATGACAGGGGAGACAGACAGATTTGATTTCATTCCAGTGTATCAAGACAAAGATGGAGACTGGATGTTAGCAGGAGACATTCCCTGGGAGTAAGTGTTTTCACAATCATTGTTTTTAAGGTTAAGTGTTAGTTCAAATCGATTTAAAAAAAAAAATTCAAGTTATTCGAGTTTATAAGACTTATTTAATAATTCAAATTTTATTTGAAAATTTTCAAATTAAAGTTTTTGAATTTTTATAAAAATTTAATTTTGTCTTGAATCCGTTGATTTCAATGTAAATGACTTTTTATATCTATATATGATATGCATATTTTTTTCTTCATATTTTTACATGCATGTGATATAATATATATAATATTTAAATTTAAAAACCGATCAACAAATTATTAAAAACTTTAAATTATTCGAATTTTTATTTTATAAGTCAAACTTTATTTTATAAAATTATAAGCCCACATCTTTTTTCAAGATTGAAATTGAATAATTCTATTTTTCAAGGCAATCTAATTTTATCCACTCTTTGTTAATATTAAGTCTTTATGGTATCTATTTTCGTTAATACATGTATTATATAATAAATCTTTGTGATATTATTTAACTTTCTTAAGAATAAAAAAGTAATTTAAAAATTTACAATATGTTTATCGGAACATGCAAAAGGTTGAGGATGATAAAAACAACCAATCTCTTTGGATTTGAAGGAGGAAAACCATTAATGGAATTTTGAAGAACGAATATCCAAAATAGCGATGCATATTTAGAATTTATGGTTATCACTCTTAACAACGATGTGAATTTTAAAAATCATATCCAAATTATATCTTTTAAAGTAGTGTATGTTCCTCGTCATTGCACTCAACCTGGTTGGTTTCATTGATTTATATACTTTGTAAAACATTTTATCATAAGTTGTTAAGAAAATATTTTTTTATAAGTGGTATTTATATTATTCAAAAATCTCAAATTTACATCCGTATTGTATAATCAATCAACTAGTAAATAAATTATTATAGATTTCTTCCAGAAATTAAACCAATAACTAAATCAGGGGATATGAGCTTGCTCTCAAATCGTCCTCGAACATCTTACTTGATTTGTAAGTAAATATCGGTAGGAAGTTTAATCTTTTCGGTACACATGCGACCATTATATTCTTGTCAAATATAATAATTTTAAGTAATACGGATTATATTAGCTAACAAAGATTTATCGACACTAAATGTCTACATCCATGATATCCACTCAATCCAGCTATTAAAATGCACTATAATATGACATACATTCAAAATTATACTCTATACCTACTTAATAAAGATACAATCCCAAAACAAATTAAGGATTTCTATTGATCCCAAAACAAATATTATATTTTATATTTTAAAAATATAATATAATTTAAATTTTATAAATTTTTACTTCACTCTAAATCTTAAATTTTAAAAATTTAATTTGGATAAAGAGACATTGAATTGAAAAAAATTTCAAGATTTCTATTGATCCCAAGTTACAACCCTCGCATAGCAGCCAAAAGTGTAATATTATTAAGAATGAAAACAAGTTTATTTTGGAGCACCACTAGAACCAGTCATACCAGGTACTCTTTCCCACATTGTAACATACTTGTAACAAACCGTATATCGAAAATAATTTCAACATAACATATACTGTGTCTTAATTTTGGACACCACAATAATCTTTAAGACTCAATTGAGCATTTCGACCTTCGTTGCTAGCACCGTACCTCAACGAAAAAAGTTTAGTGTAATCAAAGGGATTATACAGCAAGGGGTGTTCCTCATCCACCAACTCCTCCGGTGCCTTTATCATGTAACCGGCTTTCGGGACCGAAAACAGTCCGACAGAGTATCTCGGCTTGTCTCCTCTCATCATAACTCGGTGATAAGTGGCATTCAATCGCCCATTTAACCATGCCTGCAACATCATACATCAAAATCTTCCATTCTTTGCGTATGTAAAAAAATAATGGAATTAAAACTTACATGGAGAGAATCTCCGATGAGGACGAAGAAAGTGTCTTTGGACGGAATACAATCCATCCATTCTCCGGTGCTGTTGTTCTGAAGTGCCAATCCGGTAACGTCATTTTGGTACAAAATGTTCAACAAGTCCAAGTCTATGTGAGGCTGGAGGCCAACCTGATCGTAACGAGATGAACACATTATCTTTAGACATTATCATCTAATTGCGCTAAAAACAAAACTTACAAGTTAACTGCTATAGTATAACGGTTAACCATAAACGGTCGTACCTGCAGTTCACTGGTTTTTGGCGCTTCATATTTCAACACCTTAAGAAGGCATGCACTCGACTCCATGTGCTCATCTAGATATTTCTCTAGTTGGAAAATCTCCACTATCATTCTTCTTATCATCTGTTCCAACTCCCTTAACCCCTTTGCGTAGGATTGTATAGTTTCGCTGTCCATACAAGCAAACATATGAATAAAAGAAATTACTTGAAATCTCAGCATACAAAGTAAAGTTTAGAACCTGAAATTTGAGTTTCCTTGAGGCCAAAATGTTCGAGTATGTACTTCGATGCTTTCAATAACATGTGGATTGTCGAAGCCAAGGCTTTCGAACAATGGTATTTTAGGGTGTTGGCCAATATACCCATGATAAGGTATATTGGAAACGTTTCGAGATTTGGTTTCGTAAGGTAGATCAAATAACTCTTCCAAGACACTGAATATCTTTTCTTGGATCTCTAAAGGGATCTTGTTGAACAAAGCCTGGAAACAGCCAAACTCTTGAAGGGCTTGTTGAACTTGTACTTTCACCAAATCCCACTGATCGGTGCCCGGTTTTAGATCCGGCTTCGAGAAATCGATGACGGGAAGCTTGGAAGGAGAGTGTGAGCCCATTTTTGACCGACAAAACACAGAGGATGTTTATTGATGACGACAAATACTGAACCATTCTGACTATATATGGATCACCTTTTATGACAGATTAAGTAATAAAAATTATTACCTTTTATACAACAAAATTTGTTTTGGAGCAGTAAAAATTAGACAGATTAAGTAATAAAAATCACTACCTTTTATACAACAAAATTTGTTCTGGAGCAGCAAATTTTGTCCAGATTAAATGAATCACGTGTTTTATCCAGATTCATGAATCATGAGGATAAACATGATCCATAGGGATAAAACGTGATTTTTGCTTCACCAAAACAAAATTTGTTGCATAAAAAGTAGTGATTTTTATTACATAAAACGTGATCCATCACTCCACACTAGTTTATATATACTCACAGAAGGGTTCAGTATTTGTCACCTTAAAGATAAACATATCTAACTATTAACAAACGTCCTTTGTGTTTTACCGGTCAGAAATGGGCTCACACTCTACTTCCAAGATTCCTGCCATTGATTTCTCGAATTCGGATCTAAAACCGGGCACCGATCAGTGGAATTTGGTGAAAGCACAAGTTCAACAAGCCCTTCAAGAGTTCGGCTGCTTTCAGGCTTTGTTCAACAAGGTCCCTTTAGAGATCCAGGATAAGATATTCAATGTCTTAGAAGAGTTATTTGATCTGCCTTTGGAAACCAAAACTCGAAACGTTTCTAATATACCTTACCATGGGTATATTGGCCAACACCCTAAAATACCATTGTTCGAGAGCATTGGCTTCGACAATCCGCATGTTTTTGAAAACGTCGAAGTACATACTCGAACGTTTTGGCCTCAAGGAAACTCAAATTTCAGGTTCTAAACTTTACTTTGTATACTTAGATTTCAAGTAATTTATTTTATTCATATGTTTGCATGTATGGACAGCGAAACTATACAATCCTACTCAAAAGGAGTAAAGGAGTTGGAACAGATGATAAGAAGAATGATATTTGAGATTTTCCAAGTAGAGAAATACCTGGATGAGCATTTGGAGTCGAGTACATACCTTCTTAAGGCGTTGAGATATGAAGGGCCGAAAACTAGTGAGCCACAGGTAGGGCCGTTCATGGTTAACCATTATACTATAGAAGTTAATTTGTAGGTTTGTTTTTAGTGCAATTAGATAATAATGTCCAAAGATAATGTCTTCATCTCATTATGATCAGCTTGGCCTTGAGCCTCACACGGACATGGCCTCAATGACCATTTTGTACCAAAATGACGTTACCGGATTGCAACTTCAGAACGGCAGCACCGGAGAATGGATGGATTGTGTTCCGTCCAAAGACACTTTCTTCGTCCTCATCGGAGAATCTCTTCATGTAAGTCTTAATTCCTTTATTTATTTATTTTTTTACATACGCAAAGGATGGAAGATTTTGATGTATGATGTTGCAGGCATGGTTAAATGGGCGATTGAATGCCACTTATCACCGAGTTACGATGAGTGGAGACAAGCCGAGATACTCTCTCGGATGGTTTTCGGTCCCGAAAAACGGTTACATGGTAAAGGCACCGGAGGAGATGGTGGATGAAGAACACCCCTTGCTGTATAATCCCTTTGATTACGGTGAATTTTATGCGTTGAGGTTCCATGCTAGCAACGAAGGTCGAAAAGTTCAGTTGAGTCTTAAAGATTATGCTGGTGTCAAAAATTAAGACATGGTATATGTTATGTCGAAATTACTTTCGATATATGGTTTGTTTCAGTATGTTGCAATGTGGGAAAGAGTACCTGGTATGACTGGATCTAGTGGTGCTCCAAAATAAACTTGTTTTCTTTCTTAATAATACCCTTTTGGGCTGCTATGTGAGGGTTGCAACCTGGGATTAATAGAAATCCTTAATCTTTTCGATAGTTTTATGAATGTCTCCTTATTTCAAACTAAATTTAAAATTTAGATTTTAGAGTTAAGTCAAAATTTATAAAATTTGAAGTATGATATATTTTTTAAAATGTAAAATATAAGATTTGAGATTTAGAGTTAAAGTATAAAATTTAAAGTATGATATCTTATAACATGAATCGAAAAATGATTTCAATAATCAATTACTTTTTTCGAAATTCAAAGTCACATAATTCAGAGTAGAAATCTTTTATCCGTAATTATACCTTTTATATGACTCACACTAAAAATTACTAAAATTTTGAATTTTAAACTCTAACCGTAATTTTTCTCATCCTAAAATTTAAACTTTATACCTTAAAAATATATCCTAACTCTAATTCTCTAAACCCTAATCACAACCCTTAATCTTGAACCCTAAACCCATTTTTTTAAAGTGAAGCATTAATGGAGGCTTAGTAAAGGAACAGATCTACGATTCACACCCTATAATTCATGCCATATCTGAATTTTGTAGGCTACTACATTGATAATCATCAAACTATTATTTTATTTTTATTTTAGTCGTCAAATTAATTATTTTAATAACCGTTATTAATATTATATATGATTTTATTTTAATTATCAATCGTTTTAATAAAAATAATAACATTACATGATATAAAAGTTCTAATCCTAAAATATATTTTATCAATTTAATTCTCATTTCCTAAAGTTTTAACTTATTATTTTTTATTTATAGTACTTGTACAAACGTACATGACTTGTTTCTTTCCTAATATCTTAGCATTACAAAGTTGATCTCTTAAACAAATAATAATAATAATAATAATAAAGAGAAGTCTAGCGTTTCTGGAAATTAAACAACTTTATTGAGACAGTGAAGATGGCTCCAAATAGTATTGTGAAAGCTACAATTATAGCTGCCACAACTCCAATGAATTCATGTCTGAAGTCGAAATAGTCTCTCAAGTATTGCTCAACTGTCTGCCCGTCCTCTAGGACATCATCAAGATCTCCGAACTGTGAAACAACCAAGCCATAATAGAGGGTCCAAGATACTGGACAGATATAATAGTACCATCTCCACCATACAGGAATTCTCTGGAATTTCAAGATTTGGAAAGAGTGGGGGAAAGGAGTTAGTCTCATCTGGAAAGGGAGTGAATATCTCAACAACTCGAGAACACAACACGTACCGGTCGTGGGATGATGAATCCGGAGAATACATTCCACATTCCATAGAATGCAGAGGAAACTGTGGCTGCAATGTGGTGGTTTGGTGTGACAGCCACTGCCATCATGCCATAGAAGGTGAAGTACAATTGGGGGAAGTACATGAAGAAGAAATACCAAAAGAATTTGGCAGCTGTCCATTCGAACCCGATCATCGCATACACTATAAGGCCGTACATAGCAGCTTGAACAAAAATATATGGCATCTCGATTGAGTACATTTTGCACAATTTTATTTCCTAGTGCAAAAGTCAGTTCTGATGGAGTACATTTTGCACAATTTTATTTCTAGAGTGAACTTTTCAACGTAAGCAAAAAGGAGAAAAACATGCCTGGGCAATGGCATATGGCATGGCAGAATACATTCCAGCAGCTCTTTCTCGATAAAAGACTGTCCTTTCAACCGCCACCACCGGTTGCACAGATGCAGCGTTTTCGATACCTAGGAAAAGAACAGCAGCATACATAGAACCCATTGCATTGGACAGATCTTGCCTCATTTTCCTGTAATTTAACAATTTGACAATGATATATAAATACGCTAAAAGACCAAACATGAAGCTGAGGCATTGTACTTGTAGCTTACGTTTTACTCCCAAGGTCCCAAAACAGTGTCCCAAACATCAATGCTATGGCTGTTGTAAAAAGGAATCTCACAGCAGTGTAAGGAGGGTTGCGCCAATATGACCAGTGCTGCTTCCATAAACAAGCTGCACACTGAGTCAAGAATGACTGAGAGAACTGAGTTGGAAAATAGAGTTCCTTCGAACCAGGAGCGGGTTTGCTTAAATCTTCAATAAGAGCTTTGTTTCTCCTGAACAAAAAGCATTCATCAGTGTTAAAGTCAAGGATATATATAGATCCTATGCTGAAATAAACTAAACTGATTCTTACAATGTTGATTATTACCTGTATAAGTCTGACTTTTTGTATATATCAGCAAAATCAACACCTAAAGCTAATTCCTGCGCTGGTGTGCTAACTTCCAACATCCAAGTGGCTGGATTGTAGCCATCTTTGATTTTGCTAACTCCTTCAATTCCCTGAAGGAGATGAACAGATATGCTATAGATATAGACATATAGTTCATATATATGAGCTGAGAAATGATAAGAAAACAAACTTGGTAATTTCTGGTGTTCTGTTTCATCTCACCTCAAAATAATCAATAAGATGTTTAGAATGGTGTCCTAATGGCCCCACATATATTTCTTGTCCTCCCCGCTTCATAAGGAATAACTGTATAGCATGTTCATTCAGTTATACAATGACATAGTACCAAAATGTTTTCAAACTAATTTTACATGCTTCTCACCTCATCAAATGCTTCAAATATGTCGATACTTGGCTGATGAATGGTGCACACAACTGTTCTTCCAGTGTCCACTGTGTTCCTAACTGTTCTCATAACTATTGCAGCAGCTCTTGCATCAAGCCCTGAAGTTGGCTCATCCATGAAAATGATAGAGGGGTTGGCTACAAGCTCAACCGCAATAGTAAGCCTTTTTTCGCTGCTCAGTTGACAAACCATTTACACCAGGCAAACCAACTTGTGCATGCCTTAATGGATTCAGTTCTACAAGATCCATAACTTCATCTATGAACATCTGATAAAATAGGATGAAATAAAACCATCAGTTTAACTCAAGCCAAAGTAATCAATAGGACAAAGACTTTTTTTGGCTTCTGCTGTCAGGATCATTAGGAAAATGTATTATTGCCCAAGTAAAAACCTATTGTAGCAAAGTAGAATGAGATACTTGAAAAAGCTTAGGGTTTCATGAATGCAAACCTTTCTGGTTTCAACACCGACTTCTTTTCCTAGTCGAAGCCAAGCAGAATACAGCAAGGATTCATACACAGTAACATGAGGAGAATGAATGTCATTTTGCTCACAGTACCCAGATACTCGAGCAAATGTTTCTTGCTTCTTAGGGAAACCAGAAACACTGATGTTCCCCTCGATATAGCCACCAGTTTTTCTGCCAGCAAGCACATCCATCAGAGTGGTTTTGCCTGCACCACTAACACCCATGAGAGCTGTGAGAACGCCTGGTCTGAAAGAACCACTTACACCCTTCAATAGCATCAATTTGTCTTCATTGGCACCTTGTTCTTTAATTTCCTGCAATTTCAATCAATTCATTAAACTCTCTTATTTGGATATTAACGGAACAAGTATATGATGGTTGTACATGGAATCTCATGTTACCTGCGGCATATCAACTGAATAGATAATGTCATCAAATGTGATGGAATGTGGCTCAAATGGAAGAACCATTCCCTTTTTCGTGTTAACAGTGGTAGCCTCCACCATAGACAACGATGTGGATGAGATGCTTCTTTGAGTGTCATCTTGAACCTCTGCATTCCATTTATACTTAGAATGTACACAAACCCAAGGATACAAAAACTAAATGAGTTCCAATACCTGATCCAGTTACATTGCTTGAGCTACTACCTTTGTTTGATAACTGAAGCTCTCCACCAACTTCATCGTCTTGATTGTTCTCTTCTGGTTTTTCTGATATTACAGCCTGATTACTCTCAAATGCTGCATATTTATTTGCAAAAAGGTAAAAGATTAGCTCTTCCTTCTAAAGAAGCATAAGTTTAAGACTTTAAGTAGGTGTCAGTAAAGCTGTACTCACGCTTTAGATAGGCAAGAGACAGAGTATAAAAGAAGTTGAACAATGCTATGAATCCAAGCAATCCCCCGACTCCAAACCAATACCAATCCGGGTCTTGGAAGAACCCCCTAGACTTCAAAACTGCAATTCCAAGTGATTCATTTGAGCCCGGAAGAACCTTCAGTATGAAAAAGAAATCTAAAATATCAACAAATTGTTAGGAGATAAGATTGAAAAATAAATAGACATTGCAAATTCGAAGCATTACTCGTCTCCACTGGTTTCCAAGAAATTCATTAACCATCAATGCATTTTGTCCATACATCATTGGTGAAATCCAGTAGCCCCATATCCACCATTTCTTTATGTCCTCTGTAACATTAAACAAAGAAAATCAATTATGAATTTTAATTTTTATCAAAAGTTTGATTTTTTGTGACATGTCTTTTAGACTTCTAATTCATACCTCGTGACAGGACAAAGCCACCCAAAGCAAAAAGTACAAGCAAGGCAAATGCACCGAAAGTGTTAGCAACAACCATGTTTCTACCAGCTGCAGCAATAAATCGGAACAATCCTGAAGCCATCTGGTTAACTAAAACAAAGATGAGGTACTGCCTAAACAACCTGTGCCAGAAAAATCACTTTCACCTCAATTTGGATCAGAGCTAATAAGCAAGCAACAATAATGTATATAGTACTAGTCAAGTTCTCCTTGGAATTTTTATTGTCAATTTGTTTCTTTACCTTTCCACGTTAGGATCAAATCCGATGACGTAGTAGGTAAGAAATACCCATATGAAAACTTCTGCAAATGAGATTGGGATCTTTAGTATCCATGTTGGTAAAGCATATGCCCATGAAGGATAGAATAGGAGGTCTCTCTGCTTATAAAAGACTGGAAGCTTAGCAATGGTCATAGAAATCTCAGACATCCCATTAAACAAGGCTGCATTCAAGCCAAAAAACAAGGCCCCCATATAGACTCCTCCCCCTACAATTGAATCATGTTTCATCTCAGTCCTCAGAAAGAGTGTCATGGTAATGAATGCCAACATTGTGAGCTAGTAGCACAAAGAAAATAGAGTTAGGATTCACAAGTTAAACCTTAATAATTGTGGTACAAGAATTGAGTTTCATTAGTACATACTTGTATAAACTTGAAAATGTAGACGAAAGAGTTTCTCTTCATCAGCAGATATTCCCTGGATATGCAAGCTTTGAGCAACTCGTTATTTCCAACGCCATACTTTCTGGTTGTCAAAGCAGCTGGGTGGCTCTTTGTTTTATCATATGGAACACCGAGTTCCTCTCCAAGTTTCTTTCCCACGTGAAATGATTGGAATGCCTTGGAGAATTCATTGGCCGTGATAAACCTGTAAGGTTGATCTTTTTGTACCCAATACTGCTTTTGATCTTTCCTTGATGTAACCTGCATTGAACATAATTGAGTTAAATGTGATAGAAGAGCAAGTTTGGTCCCAAAGGAAAAATGATAAAAACTTACTTCTTGCAAGAAGTCAGTCACACCTTTTCTTTGCGGACACTTGAAGCCCATATATTCAAAGAAGCTCAGCACGTGTTCACGAGGTCCCTGATGTACTATCTGGCCATCGGAAAGGAGAATAATGTCATCAAAAAGATCATAAGTCTCTGGATCTGGTTGGAGGAGAGATATGACTGCAGTTCCATTAAGGATGTGAACACTTTGCTTGAGGGAGTTCACAATTTGGAAAGTTGTAGAGCTGTCCAGACCAGTAGATATCTCATCCATAAACAGTGCCTTCGCTGGTCCAACCATCATTTCACCTAATTGGATTAACATATTTAGATTTCATGATAAGAAATTCAGGGTAATTTACATATTGAATCAATGGTTTATCTGATCTCATGAATTACCTGTTGTGACACGCTTTCTCTGCCCCCCAGAGATACCCCTTAACATTTCATCTCCTACCATAGTGTCTGCACATGCTTCCAGTCCTAAAACCTGAAAAAATTATGGCAAAACTATTCAATAAGTAATGAAAATTTCTTTTAACCACAGTGGTTCTTGCATATCTTTCACTATACTTCAAACTTTTTTGAAACATTTACCTTGATAATATAGTCGGTGATTACATTTGCGTCCTGACCTTTAGTTGCTACTGCCTGAAATATTAGAAAAGGTAAAGCAACTCATTATGAATGCATGATTCTGCATAGTATATGCCTGAAAATTTACAAAGGCATTTTAGTTCTTACTTTCATGTAGACATCCATATCCGGATCAGGTTTAATGTTAGACTGTTTCTCTCTTCTTGACAACTCTTCCAGCATGTCTGTAAACCCCTCAAAGCAACAAATTTCATACTTTGAAGGATAAAAAGAAGCATTCAAATTGTTCCAAAAACTAAAACTAAAAAAAAAAAAA
The DNA here is from genome assembly GCA_035048815.1 of Abelmoschus esculentus. Classification (NCBI taxonomy): domain Eukaryota; kingdom Viridiplantae; phylum Streptophyta; class Magnoliopsida; order Malvales; family Malvaceae; genus Abelmoschus; species Abelmoschus esculentus. The sequence goes on along the minus strand of JAUCBN010000015.1, from coordinate 19,086,188 downwards.
AAAGCTCGAAATCAATTGAACATACCATAACGGTCTCCAACCCCTTGGCATCTTGCAGAAAAAGCCAAAGTTTCCCTCACGGTCATTTCTCCAATATGAAAATCATATTGACTGATATAGGCAGCTGTTCTTTGTGGCACAAACTCATCCATGCCATGCCCGTTGTACGTCACCGTCCCCGAACACTGCAAGAGAAACTCGCTCCTAAATTAGAAATCAAAACAAGGAAAACAGAACTTAATTAATGATATTTGAAAGAACAGTAAATTTTGTCAAGCACCTTGAGAGCAGGATCAAGCTTCCCAGCTAAAGCTAACAGGAGAGTAGTCTTCCCAGAACTTGGAGGACCCAAAAGTAAAGACATTCTGTAACAAGTAGACATGAACAGCAATGATTGGTAATTCCAGGATCTCCACAAAACCTTAATTTTGGAATAAAAGTAAGATTTCTTATCGGTTACCTGCCCGGCTTAACGATGCCACCGATATCATTGAGGATGGTCAGCTTTTTCTTTCTACTAGAAAGAATACCAGCATAATTCAAGAAACCCTGTAAACAAATACAAACTGAAACATGAGAAAGAATCCGAATTCCGAAGAAAACAAAACCATGAAATGGTAGAAGTACATTGTATTTTTTGTTTTCCAGGCTGCTACCTCAAATATACTAGTAGTAAAGTTAAGAACAGTAGGTAAAGCACTGGTTCCAACTAAAGCTTGAGCTTCGATATTTAGATGTTCAAACCGGACTTCAATTGTGGGAAGAACAATGCCAACCCTGAAAATAAAAAAGACAGGACCTTTAACTCTTCCCTTTTCATTTCCTAGTAACCAAACATGCAAAAAGGAAAAAAGGGTAAGAAAATTGCTACCTAGCTATACGATTCTTGAGCTTCAACAAGAACTTCTCATTATCTTCCTCTGCAACTTTAACCAACCTCTCGAGCAAAGCCTTCCGTTGTTGCCACCCAAGGTCATGCACATCGATTTCATCGGCGCCACCTTCTGAGCTAGTGAATATACCTTTCCTGAGACGAGAAACAGTCGGTAGCTTCTCGAGTGCAGCCCACATTAAAGCTTCTTCATCGTCTTCTTGTCGTACAGACCTCGAAAATGCCTCCACGTCATTGTTTCTCCATACCGAAGAACTACCGGATCCTAAACTCCTCCGTCAATGACTAGTGGCTCGATAAATATCACCACCCTCCATTTTTACCAAAATCAGCCAACACCCACCACAGCTATAGGGAGCTTAAATCATTGAATTCAATTCCATAGCCAAAAAGAATGCAGCTTTAGTTTCATGTTGAAAACCAAGAAAAACTTGAGAATCAAAACTAAGGAAAAGCAGTTGTGTGGCTATTAATTTGTAAACGTTTAGTGTTTACAGTTTAAGTTGTAAAATTTAAAACTGAACCAACAAGAAAATAAAACAGAAACGGCATGTAGGAAGTCGAAGAATTTATAGCAATTCTTCCAGAAGCCTTTCTGTTATCCCGAGAAATTATTACATAATTCGATTTGTTATTTCGTCTATAATTTTATCAAATAAAATTTATAATGGTATATAAGAAAGAATCAAAATTCACCTTATAATAAATTAAAAAATTACTAAATATAATCCTATCTAATAATTTTTACACCCACACTCCTTGATTTGTTAGAGCGGAAATATGAAGATTAAACTTGTTGCTATGTATCCTGTAATTCTTTCGGAAGCCTTTTCTTTTTTAAATTATATAAATTATCATTAAATTTTATTTTTATATTTATTTTGGTTATTCAAATTTTAAATATTTAATTTATTTATTAAAATTTGGATATTGAATATTTTTTAATTATTTTTTTACAGCATTAATTCAAACGATAATTTTTTACAACATTAAGAAATAAGTTCTATCTAACGGTATAAGAGAGATTAACAAGATCGAAACCAAAAAGTTTATGTTTGATTCATAGATTTCGGGATATTTTTCAAAAAAAAAATATTCAAACTCTGGGAACGGAAAGAAGATTGATAAAATTTGATACCAAATGACCACCATTTGTAGCGTGTGTTTGATGACGGTAAACGATAGAGTGATAAATATGAGTAGAAATCTTTTACCCTCTAACTATGTCCCATTCATGCTCCCTGTTTAAAAATCCTAAAAAATTTAATTTTAAGCCTTAACCCTAATTTTCTATACCCTAAACCCTAAAAAATACACCTCATCCGTAATTCTTTAATCCTTAACCTTTAACCCTAAATCTCAAGCTCACCAATTTAAAGTGGAACACCAATAAAAACATTTAAAAAACAAACAATTTACCCTCAATAAATACATGTTTAATGTTTAAACTTAAATAACTAAAAATACTTATATCTAAACCCCAATAAATAATTGAATATTCTAAAATTTTACAGATCAAAATAAATTTAATTTAATAATAATTTATATAATTTTTTATAACAAATATCATATTTTATTATTAAAAAACAGTAAGATGCTCTAATAAAATTTTAATGTCTACCAGAAAATTAAAATAGCCCCACATCTATATAAGGCTATGCGTTTATAGAAGTCACTCTATCTATTACTTTTGCTATGTAATTTAAAATACAGTACACCTTCTAGAAGCCTTTTATTATTTTTTTTATATTAATTTCTTTTTTAATTGCTAAGTTAATTATAAAATAATGTTTATTTATATTTTTTAATTTTTTAATAACATCTATATATTTTATAAATAAAATAATTTAAATTTTTATCTTTTAAAATAAATATCATTCATTTTTTATTTAAATACTTATTATAAATTCTATTTTTTTATTTTTAATAATTTTAAAATGAATAAATAAAAATCAATCAATCAAGAGTTATCACGTAAATAAATTTATTATATCAATATAATTAACAATAATTAGATCGTAAGTAAAATCTAAAATTTTACTAATTAAAATATATATTCAATTTCAGTTTACAGATTATATATTTAATATATTTAAATTTAATTTATTAAAATAAATATAAGTGAATGAGAGATAAGTATATAGGTAAATGGAAAGGAAGTATAGATATTTTAAAATTATAAAATATCGGAGACAAGAACGAAGTCATATTTATTGTGATCCTAAATATTTTTGGTATAATTACGTTTAAGATCCTTCTTAATAATAAAATAAAGTTTTTATATCTTTTAAATTTTAAATTTATCCTCCTAATATTTGATCCTAATTCCGTCCCTCATTTAGGGTTAGAAGACAACCTCTCATAAGCTCTTGATCCTGCAGGAAGAAGCTTACGTTGCCTGAAGGTGAGAATCTGGCTAAGCTGATCATAATTCTACCTTTGCTGATCATAATTATACTAAGCTGATCTTATTTAGTTTAATAAACGAATGTTATATGAACAGTTGATCTAATGTTTCATTTACATCCTTATTCCCAACATGAGGAGCAACAGCTTGTACAAAACCAGGAGACTGCCCCTGCACACGCCACTTGTTACTATAGTTAGTACTATGGGCCATCCACATCACATGAATATAGCCAAATTGGCTAAGATTATTTGCTAACAGTATGTGGTCATAATTTAGATTGTGGTCAACCTGCTGGGTGGTAAATTTGCAGTGATCATAGTTTAGGTTGTGGTCAACCTGCTGTATTTATTTCTGGTGACCTTATACAGGCACTGGTTCCCAGCTCAAACTTTGCCGAAATCAGTAAGATTCAATCATTTTCTTGCATGGCAAGCAGTGGACGTGACCATGTAGATTAATCATGAAACGTGCTATACGTACCACATAGATTAGGAATCATACAAATACATGTATTATGATGCAAATCTTATTCTTGTTACATTATTTCCTACATTGATTCGAATGGTACAGCAACATGAAACACATAAAACCAGCATATGCATATACATAACAACGTTAAATTTAGCAGCAAATTGAGTAGGAATTCAAGACATGGATTTTCTCCACTTGGGAAGAGTCCTACCTCGAACAAGCTTTGTTTTGATATCGGTGGGTGTTTGTGTCCCGAAGTTAGCCTCTCTGTCTTCTTCAATCCTCTCGAAAACACTCACACTGCTCTTAAGCGAAGGCATTATCCCCAGCTTCCTCCACTTGAAGAACCCTTTCTTCTTGTCCATTAATTTCTCCATCTGCATTTGTATCGCCAGGCATTGGCTCTGCACCCGCAGCAGCTCCTCTTTCAGCTTCTTTATCTCCATCTGTTGAGCGTTGATTTCCCGTTTCGACAGGCACCGAGCCGGGGGTTCGAGTCCGGCTGTGTTTGGACTCCTCGTCCCACTGAACGATCCGCTCCAATCGACATGACGGTTGAGCTTGGTTTGTTCGGAGAACAACACTTGAATCACAGCTCGAACAGGCAAACGCTCGTTCTGAGCAGCGTGTAGGGATGCCTCGGGTGAGAGTTTTCGACAGTCTATCAATCTGCAAAGAACTTTCCTATCTTGCTTCGACACACCTGGATGTGCCTGCAACAATGTAACATGTTTTTCTTAATTCAGACAAGATTAATCGACTGGATCACGGGTGAAGTGTCAACAGACAAAAAGTGTCCTAAAGATGGACACATTTTGCCATTACATGTTAGGTTTCACGAGATTACATTACAGGAACTCTAGAACCTATAAAACTAAAAATAAAAAATTATGAAGAATCTTTTTGCTGGTGAATCCGACTACTCGTAAACAAGACAACCTAAAAATCTTTCTAAGGGGCCACAATGTTCCTTGATATCTCCATCTCCAATAATGTAGAGTTTAAAGTAAGAAAGATTACAAATGTTGGAGTCTGAGGTGAAAAAATTAGCTGAATTTAGAACTCTGGGTCCAAAACATGATCTTAATATCTGAATCTGATCTAATTAGTAACAATTGATGTCCGAACTTGAAAGTTTTCGAAATACTATGAACTTACTTTGAGATAAGTGTCAATGGCACGATATAGGCCATCATCCATGGCTCGAGCATGGCTAGGAAGAGCAGCACCAAGAGCAATAAACTCATCCAAACTCAGATTAGTATCCAAAGCGGCTTCAGCCAAGTAGCAATCCACAAGCTTAGCTACTTTAACCACTGCACTTCCGGTTCTAGTGCCTTCGTCGAGCCCGGCAAATCTCTTAACCAACCTTATAACGAGCTCGACGTCCAACAGTGTGCCACAAGTGTGACTAAACGAGGGAATCATGAGCTCTTTCAGGGAAGCTTGGTCAAGCTGCCATGAAATCCTTTTCTCCACCTCTGCTCTGTACGAAGGCTCCACGCCGACCATGTTGGCTGTCCGGAGAAGGCGTAGGAGGAAGTTGCACGGGATGGAATCCCTCTCGGGTGGAAGAATTCCCACCAGAGTTTCGACAAAGAACCTCTTCTTCATCCATGAAGCCGTCACGCTCTCCGGCGACGACTCTTCAAGTCTCGCATGACCCTTTTCAGCGGCATCACTAGATAGATCAGGTAACCATTTCGACGCATAATGCACGATGATCGAGCCTATTAAGTCAGGACGAACCCCCTTGGACTTAATCCCTGAGATGGTCTTCACAAAGTAATCCATATCAAGGATACATGCGTCATCGAACCAGCATTCGGCTGTGGATTGATTTGGCTTTCCCGGGAAAGTGAAGGATGGTTCTGGCAAGGGTAGCTTACTCATCTTAAACCTTAAACAATACCAGAAGACTGAATTGAGAGGAAACAGTTCTATGTTGTGCTTCAACTGGACAAGTTAGTTTCTGGGGGACTAGATAACATTGGGTTGGGAGGGAGTAAAAGGTAAAAAGTGAAACTTGAGGTCCTTAAGATTGAGGATTGATTCATTTAGCTACGATGGGAGGCTGAGATGAAGATGGAGATGGATAAGAGAGATAAAGGGTGGAGACAAAATCTGCATAAATGCTAAAATATTCCATCGAGTGACACTGAGGCACCACATGAACTTATTCTCTGCTTCTCCCTAAGGCGAACAAAGATAATTAATATGAATACCTTGGAGTGAAAGTGACCTGAAACAGATATCTCTTATCCTACTTGGTGTTTTTGGGTTGCAGCTGGATTGGTGTACGTATTCATATGCCCTATATGACATCAAAGCCTATACAAAATCCGAACCTCGAACCTTCCTAGTTTCTACCATCATCCCACAGTGCAAGTCCCAGACTAAGAAAAAGGGTTGTCAATGCTACGGTTCGAATGTCGGATTTGTTGGATGTCAGATGTCAAAACTAGTACAACTATTGCAGAATCATAAATGGTGGGGAAAGGTATAGTTCTGAATCAATTTTTTACCTATGAACATCAGAATTCATTAGGTCTTCATATTTTTCCAAAGGAAAATGATGAAAGCAAGTTAATATGGATGACCAAAAACAAAAAACCTTTAGCTGGAAATGTCCATATGATATGATGAGAATGAATGAGACACAGACATAAAGCCAAAGAACAAAGATTTGTTACTTTCTGCATATGCTACAGTGAGCACGTGAACCTTGGTTTTTGCTTGGTTGATTCTCGAGAAATCAAAACCTGCAACTCTGCTCTGAGCATGTAGAGCAATAGCAGTGAATCATGAGTTTTAACGGTCCGTCAAGGCTTTTCTACCATGTTACGTATGGAAAACATGAACATAATACGTACACAAATTGCCATATACAACTCATGGGAGTTCACAGTACAGTCAAAAAGATATGAAAATGGAGCATTCAAGTTTTAAGAGGTAATACTTAAAAGAATTTAGATCAAAAAGGGGTTTCAATTTATGTAAATTTAAATGAAATTCTACAAGATACAACAACTAAACAAACACTAAGCTCAACATCCAAGGAAATGAACTTATAACGAAGTCGAGCATTTCTGTTTTCGGCTAATGTTTCTTTGTATAAATAAAAATAAATTCTAGAACCAACAGTCACCTAGGACTGTTTCTTATCAGCTTCTTATTCTTCCTGTTGGGCAACAAATGGAAGAAACTTCTTTCTCCTAGATACTGCTAGGAGTTGATGTTTCCGATGAACTGCTTGCAAGAGAGCCACTTCCGCTCTCAGACACAACCGGGATCTTAACAGCTGCTCTCTCCATCTCCTTCTCGAGTTCTTCTTCCCTGCGCAATGCTGTGAATTGGGTATCCAAGGACCTGGCTGCTCCTAGCCATGCAAGAACAATCACCAGAAGTATCCCGCCAAGGTATGGGGTTGAATTCGCAAGTGATCCGAAGGTCAAGATCATAAACTGTTGAATCAGAGCACCTCCTGATTTCCCCAGTGGATTACATACAACATCGATGGCAGCCTTCCCTTTAACCTAAAGATAGCATCAAATAGATTCTAAGTTAACAACCAGAAGCTGCACAAAAATGTCGGAAGTTCAATTTTTCAGCAAAGATTTCAAACCTTGGTGTCCTCGTCCAAAGGAATATAGGCCATTTCTTTGCAAGGATCGAATAAACTGTACTTTGCACTTTTGCTGAAAATGTTTTGCAAGGCACCCACATATACGGCCGCAAGAAGAGGTGTCATGCCAAACTGTGTGAGAGTTGGTGCAAGAGGACCGCCAAATAATATCAGGGAGAAGAAACCAACTCCGGTCAGAAGCAGGACAGTGGGTGTTATGCTGGCAGCAACTCCCCATCCATATTTGTTAAAAATAAATTGACTCAGTAGCATCATAGTGAATGTTGCGATTCCGGTGGCAGTCGAAAAGTCACCCATGAAAGAAGAGTATTCGTTTGGGCTTGGAAACTGCAATATGGAGAGAGAATCATTAGTTACTAAGCCGGTTACAATATATATAAGAGAGTGGAAAGTGAAAAACAGGAGAATAACCAAAGAATTTTACCTGAGCTTTAAGCTTCGATTTCCATGTAACTTCAACAAGGTTGATGCTAATACCGTATGCAACCACCAAAGTGGCAAGATCCCTAATGTACCTTGAAGACACCAAGAATTTCAAGCTCTCCATTGTTCCCATCTTAGGCTTTTCCTGCAAACCAATTGACAATTAAAAGAACGAGGCTTCATATGTGTTTGGACAAGATCACTTTAAATGCATATACAACATAAGCATGGTGAAAAGTTTTTCTTCTGAACTCATGATATCTCAGCAACTCAAATTATTCGAAATGAACATTTGGAATCAAATATGACAAACAAGAAAACCAGCTCAAAAAATGGATTACCTTCTTCTTCTGGCTACGTGTGGGAAGAGGAACAAACTTATTCACCCACCAGTACAGAAAACAGATGGTAAGCCCCATCAGTACAACAATGCTCATCATTCCCTTCAAGGAGACGGCCCAACCATCAACTCCGGGACCCAAATTTTGCCTCAAAGTAGAAAAGTACTTAACAGTTCGACCAGAGAAAATGAGAGCTATGTTGGCTCCTAGACCAAACAGAGGATAGAATCTTTTTGCTTCGTCTACAGTAGTTATCTGCACAAGAAAATGCAACAGTAGGTAAATAAAGCTTTAGCTCTCAAAATCAAGCAACTATTCCAGACGTCCAATTCAACGGAAAAAAAAAGAAGACAAACAACGGCATAGAAATACATGTACTAGGTTGCCAATAAACATGCAGTAAAGCAAATGCCACATTCTTGAATTCTTGAGTTCAGATACAATAATTTTAGACAAGGGACCAGTTATGAATCTGAAAGATCAAACTTGAAAGAACAATTCTCTTATAAAAGCATGTCAGAATATGGAGAAAGAACATGAATTTGAAGAGGAAAACAATAGGAAACGTCAATGTTCCCAACTTTGTCCAAATGAAATCATCATACAGTAAGCCAATGCAAACAATATCACTCTTTTCTTGTCCGAATCCTCAAGCAAAACTGACAAAGTATAATGTCATTCATGAAATGTAGAACTTTAACTTCCATCTCATTAAGAGTAAGGAGATTTATAAAACAACTTTCTGAACATTTGCAAAAGTCTAAATGAAAAGCAATTAGAACTAAAGGAGTGGAACAAAATCTTTGAAGCAAATGTATCATTGAACATACTAAATAGTTTTTAAATACAGAAATCAACCAGAACTCATCAAAAGAAGCAAAATCATTGATGCAAACATATATAGTTGAAGGTGCTAACTAGTTTCCAAAAACAGAAAGCAATCAACTAGATGACTAGATGTGCAGTCATACTGGCAAAAGCTTAAACCAATACTAAGTAACTAGTGAGATCTGCATGTTAAGGGGTGCACAACAATTCCAAAGCCTATCAAATCTACAAATTTTAATTAAAAGTCACTAATTTCTAACACCAGAATCAAAATATATAAACAAACATGCATAAACGATCATAGGGACAAATAACTTCCATGAGATATGATATTCACCTGATTGGCAAACCCCCAAAACAGGACAGAAATGACCACACTGCCCCAGAGTTCAGCCATGACATAGAACAAACAGAAACTCCAAATCCTCATAATTGCAAGAGGACCAAGGAATCTGGGTCCAAGAACCGCAAGAAGCTTATCAGCAAATGCCTCAGGGTGGATGTAATTGCTGAGAGGATACAACAGAAACCCGAATGCACCAAAAAAGGCTATGAAGGGGACAATAACAGTGTAGAAAAGAGCCTTCTTTGGCAACACATCAGCCAACTTGGTGTATAACAACATGAACCCAACAGCCATAGGCAAATTAACCCATGTCTTTAAGAATGGTATAATCTCAGCACTGCTTCCTTTAGCAGTCACGACCAACACATCCTTTGTATCCCTAAGGATTGTGTAATTGAAAAGGATGCAAAAGAACATTAACCCAAGTGGGATAATCTTCTTGAGAGTCACAAGCTCAATACCCAAGAACTTTGGCGGCTGAGTTTCACCATACAAAGGCTGCCCATCAGCTGCAGCAGCAGCCTCAGCCTTGCAGATAAAGCTCTTCCCTTTAGGGGATAATAAACCATTTGGTTTTGCTACAACGCTAGGAATTCTTTTGTAAGATAAGGATAAGCCATTAAGACCTAAGGGTTTTGTGGCAAAAAGCCTCTGCTTTAAGCCTTGTGATGGGTTCAAAAGGCTTCTGACTCTGGTTGGATTAGGTGGCAGTGAAAGCAGTCCCCTTGTTTGTAAAACAGCTTCCATGTCTCTCTTAAGGTTCCTTCAAAAGAATTGAGCAATCAAATCCCAATACAAAAGATTTCAACTTTCTTCAGAACATAAGAGAAACACAGAAGATAATTTCAGAGAAAGAAGAAGAGAAAGGAAGATAAAGAGATAAGGTGGCTGCCCAGTTAAGAGATGCAGAAGAAGATTGCTTTACCCTTTTAAAACCAAACCCAAAGAATAAAATAAAATAATTAAAAACTAAAACTTTTTTAATCAACCCGAAAGGTATTAGAACTTCTTATATAAAGAGATTCTTAAATAAGAACAAAACCTTGCACATTAGAAGGAAGGTGGAGAAACCGTGATAAGGAATCTTATTTCTTGTATTACTCAATTACCATTTCCCAAGCACAACCACCCCAGCTGCTGCTGGCCAAGATTTGACCAACTTGCCATCTTTGATTAAAAATATCAATTTAGTTTTATATAGGATATTTGAGATATTTTTCACTTTTTCTTCCATTGCTCTCGTGAACCGGTCACAATCACATCATATATATTTGGATTTTAATGTTAATTGGTCACTAAATTATATTTTAATTTTAGATTCATCCTTATTTTTTTAAAAGTGATATATATGAAGTTTGAGTAAACTACATAATAGCCCCTAGGCCCTAACTATAGGCCACCTTTTTATTGAGTTTTTTTATCATGAAAAGTTATAAAATTATTTCATACTTAAGTAAGGTTAAATTATTTAAAAAACAAAAATTAAAATAATTGAATTAAATATTAAAGATTTGTTTTGATATTAGACCTATTTTAAAATATAAGTTTAAATTTGTGATTTTTGTTTACGATGATATAAGTTTATATGTATATATGTGTAATTGTTTAGGATATTTTTTATTTTAGAGTCTCGTATTGAATTTGAATACGTAATTTTTATATTCGTTGATAATATTTTAATCGGCTCTGATTTATAATTTTTTATGGTCTTTCAATTATTTGATCCTCAATTTCTGGTTCGTTTGATGTATAGTCATATTTATTTGAATTTATATTTTTGTTCTAGTTTTTCAATAACTATTTTTGGGTATTGTTGCGTCCATTTTTCTTCCGCCGGTGTGTGAGATTCCATGAGCTGAACTTTGTCTGGTCAAAAAATACTCTTTTTTTTCCAAAGAAACCATTCCCTTTGACCCTGGGTTTTGAACCAAACGTGGGGAATTGATTTCCTTGAAGATAAAGAATTCAAAATGAACACAAACAAAGGCATGGATGGGGACAAAAAGGTTGGTAGGTCAAAAGAAGGGGATGAAGAACATAGTCTCACCAGCAATAGGGAGGAATGGAGGGGTAGATGAGTAATTATTTCTCTAAAAATTTAAAATTTATAAATTTTATAAAATTGTATATTTTTTTATTAAAATACTTTATAATATAAAATTTTATGCCTGTCTTGATTGCTTAATCTTCTTCTTTTTTTTTTTTTTCTCTATTAGCTCTTAAGGTTTTGTTTGGACTGATTTGTATCGATTTTCGTTGTATTATTGATTTTGGTAAATGAATCTGTCGATGAGAATATTTTATATACACAATATCAATAATAGAGCTAAGATTTAATATTAGGAGGGAAGAGTCTATTAAGCTTGTGTGTATCATGGGAGGGGCTCTTGCCTCTCCCAAATATCTTTGGTATAATTATACTTGAGGTCTATCTTAATTTAAATAATAGTTAAATAAAAAACTTCTCAAATTTTTTGATGTAATTATACTTGAGGTCCCTATTAGTTTAAATAAATAGTCAAATAAAATTATTGTCCCTCTTAATTTTTAGATTTAAAAAATTAATAGACCATTATCCCTCTCAATTAATATTTTATCTTAGCTTTGTCCTTAAACTTTTAAATCTAAAAATTAAGAGGTATAAAAACCTTATTTAATTAATATTTAAACTAAAAAGTTACTAAAATTATATAAAAAAAAAAAAATTGGGAAGTCCAACGACCTCTTTTACATCTCACCTTCTAAACTTAATCAAATGATTCCAAATTATTAGTCAGCCTCATCGCTTCTTACTTCTTCCCTTTTGATTGTAGACTCTTCCAACGTGAATACAATTCATTGGATAATCCATCGTCTCTAGGACATTTACAATCTCTAAAAAGGGCGTTTAGATAAGTTACGGATGTTGTCCCACTCAGAGTTGCCAGACAAGTTTAAAACACTACAGAAGTTGTCTGGGCATAGCTACGCCACCAATGAAACTCTACCGCGCCAAATCTCAAATAATCAGAATCATTCATCTTAATATTCTTAAAGTCAATCATCACCTTTCCCTTACGACATATACCAAACTGTATGACCGAATTATTTAGTACCTATAAACTATGTAACACGTGACATTTTTAGTTTTATTTTATTTTTCTAAATTTCTCTATAATAATTATTTTTTCCAACATTTTTTTTTCATTATAAGTATTAAAATGCGTTAGCAAACGTTCTCCGTCTCACTCCACGGTTGTTGTGGTGAGTGAAGCAACCGCTGCCTTCCTCAAAGCGATTACTTCGTTGCTTAAAGGAAACGGTACCCTCCTAATGGTAAATATAATGTACAGAAATTGAATTTTTAAAAGTATATACTACGAAGAGTATAATTTAGGGTTCGAATGTTTATATTGAGAAATTATTCATAAATTTAATGGTGTGGTTTCAATATTTTTAAATAATTTAAAGATAATTGTAAAATAATGTTTTTATTAATCTTAAAATTAAAAGATATTAAAAGTAATTAAATCACTACTTCATTAATTTTAAAATGGATAAGATCCTAAAAATAAATTATATAAAGACACAAAAACATAATTAAGGATTAATATTCCTGCTGGACCTTTCTTTACTAAAGATTGAAGTCAAACCCTTTTGGGCTGTTCTTTAGGTCTAACCCATATGTGCGTGTGGTGGGATTATAATACGAAGGATTAATATTTAATTATATTATTTTTCTATTTTAATATCAATTTATTCCAAAACATTAATAAAAAAAACATAAAATAATTTCTATTAAAAAAGTGTTACGTAACGAAAACATCATCTAAAATAAGTTTAAAGTGAGGTGTGATAATTAAAATAAGGTTTGTGCCATATTTATGTAAAAAAATGGTATAATATTTCTGTCAATTCACCCAATAATAAAGTTATTTTTAGAGTCTTTCCCATGATTTGAAATTTTAAATATATAACGGTTATCTTATGGTAAAGAAAAACAAATTTAATAATTAAAAAAAACACTTAATTAACCCACTCATGTTGCTTAGTTAAGCATGATAATTAAAATAATTAATGGACTTATACATAAGTAATCATTCAAGGTTAGGTACGTCATGTAGGGACAACGAAAGAGTTTATTACCATCAATCAACAAATAAAGAATAAAAAAACAAAGAGATTCTCATGTCAAAAACAAACAAATTAAAGAAAAAAAATATTATTTTTTTGATTTTTAAGACTCTGTTATGATTATTTTAAACTATTTTATGTTACACATTTAATTTTAATGGGTTAATTAATTAAAAAAATCTACATACACAAAATTTTAAATTCAAAACATAATTAAATAATAATCATATATAAAAACATGAGAACCTAGGTTTATGTGTCATATGTAGCTTGGACCGTTGCAATTAGGGATATAGTTAACCATTAATTTCCGGTATTATATACTAGTGGGTTGAAATTGAATATATTAGTGTCCATGATAATATTATTTTAGTAGTTTAATTAATCAGTTTGACATAGTTGGTGGAGGCAATGTGAAATATATATATATATATTTATCTTTTTATACTTCCAATGGAAGAGTCAAGCTGTCAACATTTTTTAATTTTATCAAATAAAAGATTTGGATTATTAGAAGGAAAATACAAAACTCACAATTTTGCATTATAAATAAGGATTTAATACTTAATTCTGTTGGTTTATGTATTTTTTATATAAACATATTTTTATTTTAAAATTATGATTTACTTTATTCAATTTTTTAAATATTGTTAAAAGAAACAAGAACCTAAAAAATGGGAAATAAAAGGAGAAAGACATGTTTTTTTTATTAATATTGTACAACTCAGTCTTGTAGGTTTCACAGCTGTGACATATTCTATAGACAAAGTAGAACAAGAAAAAGTGTACTATAAAAGAGATTTTTGAGTATTTTAAGGTTATATTTTTTTAATTAAATTTGAAGTCGAGTATAATTAAATTCATTTAAACAAAATAAAAATTTTATATATTTTTTTATTTATATCATTCGAATTTTTAGGTTGGATTTTAAGGTATTGTTTTATTTTATTTTAGTGTGAGTATATGATAATATTTATTTCAGACGATACTCAAAACCTAAATGGAAAAATAAACTTATTCAACATGAAACTCATGTTTTATTAAAATCGGGTTTTAAACCCGTGTTTTTTTTTTGTTAAAAATAAGTTTCAAACCCATGTTTTTGTTAAAAGTGTATTTATCTTACATGAATAAAAAATGAATTGTTTTTTAAATAATTAAATTTAAATTTATTTTTCTAAAATATTTATATAAAATTAGCATACAAATAACTATCTATTAAAATTTATTTAAAAAAATAGAATCTTTTAGATGAAATGTTGGATGGGAAAGAAATAGAGATATGCAGAAGAAACAAAAAGGAAAAATAGAGTAACATTTGCCGCAAATGGTGGTATCTTGGTCTGAACAATATTTTGTCACAAAAGACTTCTCGAAAACAATGCAACGTGTTACATGTCTGTGGCTTAATTAAAAAAAATGTCTATATTAGGATTATTTTTAAATTAGATATTTAAAATTTTATTTAAATATGCGGCGACTCAATATGCATACTTTTATTTTATAATCTTAAATTTAATCTTAATTTTAATTAAAAATAAAAAATAAAAATAAATAATTTAATTAATCGCCGAATTAAATATCAATTTATACATGAACAAAATTCAACTCAAAGAAGTTGAATTTTTAGATTTGACGTGAAAAAACTTGATTTATAATTTCATAAACTCGCTCAAGAAATTTTAAATAAAATTTTTAAATTTTTTAATAATTCGTAGATTAATTTTTAAATTTAAGTCGAGTACCATAATTTTACATGATATATATATATATGGAGAAAGTTTTTTATATTAAATGAATCTGTATTATAACATTACGAATGATTACAACTAAATTTATATAACTTAAAAACTTAACTCAAATTTAATAAACTTGACTTGAACAATAAATAAATAAAATATAAATTAATATTCATAAACTTAATTTATTCAAAAATAATAATTTAACTCGTTCGAACACTCCTACGACGACGACTCCATTCCTATGCTCTTAGCAGCCTCCATTTAAGCAAAGGAAACAACAAAACACAGACCAGCTTCAAACAACTGTTCACCTACTAGATTCTCCACGACCCGACCTTACCAGAGTCTGCAAAATTATTTTATATTTAGTACAATAGATAATAGTTATTAACTTAATAAATAACGCAGTACATAGATTTTAAGACATAAATTAGTAACATCTTCCACCGAAGAGACGAGCCTTGACCAACACATAATTAGTCAATTCGTACATGCTTTGAAATAATAAAATATTCAAAACTCAAATATTCATAATAATAATAATAATATATTAGTATATAACTTTTCTAATATTTAATAAAGATATAAAGTATTGAGTAGTTTAGTTCCGTTTAAATAAATTTTAAATTCGAAATATTATATATGAGAAAATCTCTATAAAAAGACTTACTCATCAAAACTAAATACATGATGGAGGATCGATTCAGCTTATTAAGACGGAACTTTAAAAATCAGAAAAAAATTAATATATAATATATATTATTTTCAACAAATTTACTTGATGTAGTAATACATCTTTCATCCATATCTCCCCGTTCCTCCGTTTTCATTTGAAAACTCTGATCACTACTGATTGGTTGTGGCAATGTCCCACCACCACCCCATACAGTCTGTAAAGAAGTGGGCCCTGGAGCAGTGGTGTTGACGTGACTGTTTGTGCTTAGTGTTTTAGATTTCTGGTCCCGACCAGACCAGACCATCATCCCCACTCAACTCTGCTACAAAAACTATAACGGTCAGGGTCTTGGAGCTCACACACTGAACCACAGTCAGTGGGTCTTTGAAACTTTAATTCAGTAATTAAAATATAATATTATTAAATTAAAATAAAATCATTACGTACTAATATTATTAAGAATCCATTAATAAATAAAAAAAAAGTCAGAGTAGAAAAACCAAGAAAATAAAAAAAGAACAAAGACTGTCAGTGCTGTGCCAGATATGCTCCAGGCAGAAACCAAGAGCTGTCAGATTCAAAGGGTATTCTTTTTAAGGTTTAGGTAAACTAACTAAATACCCAATATATTATAAATAAAGGTGTAATTTGATCATAATATTTTTTTAAAAGTAATTAAATTATTATATTATTATAGTTATAAATTTAGTCATGCAATTTATATATTCTTTTGATTTAATTTTAAATTAATAAAATAAATTAATTATTTAATTGAGTATTGAAACATGTCAATATCTTATTAGAGAATTTTAATTATTTATTTTTTTATTTAATTAGATGATGACATGTGAGAGAAAAAAAACATGATTTTACTAGTTTTATATTTGAGAGGATTTAAACCTGGACAAATTTAAACCCTAAATTCAAAATATATATCTCTTACTTTTTTCTATATTTATTCTTTTAATTTTAAATATATAATTATTAAATTAATTTCGTATATATAATCTTAAATCCTAAAACCTTAAACCATAATTTCACAAATAAAATTATTAAATTAATTATATATATAACCCTAAACTCTAATTTCACTTATAATCATCGAATTAATTTAAAATATCTAAACTTTAAATCTTAATCATCGATACATTTCATATTTTTTTATGATTGTTCTTCTAGTTTTCAGAGTCTAACTCTGATTAATCCAGATCGACCCGCATCGCACACGAGTCAGTCTCCCAACATGAATTTTTCACACGAAACCAAATTGTTTATCACTTGAATCAATCCTTATTGATAAACATTTCATATTTCTAAATTATACAATGTAAATTCAAAATTTCTTAACACTAAATTTTAAAATCTACGTCCAACCATATAAGCAAATATATCTTAAACCCTAAAATTAAAATTCCAATAATTATCTTTTAAGTGTGAGGTAGACAGACAAAATGGTAGTGTATATTATAGGTACACAACAGGAAATACCGTAAAGGGAAAGGGAGAAGAGCGAGGGAGACAAGGATAACTCAGACAGACAGAACACACAGACACAACTCACTGCTTTCAAAGTCACACAGACGCAAATCTTCCACCGCCGACGGCCGGAATGCTGTTGCACACGTACTTTCAATTGCATGTTTCCGGGATTTGTTTGAATTCGTTCACAGCTCTGTTTAAGTGAAAGAAGGGGAAAACGGAAAACATATTTTTTCTATTGGTTTTTGTATTCAAATCTGGAAGGATATATTGTGGTGGTGGTGGCCGTCCGATTCTGTTTCCACTTTCCATAATGGTGGTGAAAGCATGGATGGTGGTGGAGAAAGGGAGGAGGATCGTACGGACGGCGATTTTCATGGTGGCTATGCTGGCGTCGCTTGTAGCATCGTCTCTGCCGTTACTGGTGGCGGTAGGCGACTGCATGGTTCCTTTCCTTCTACTCTTCAGCTTCACGTGCGTCACGTGTTACGGCTTCAACGAACACTTTCGTCATTACGCTTTCAAAACCTCCTTAATCGATATCCCTCTCGTCTCCATTCTCAGATCTATCATCATTACTTGTACGATTTCTCACTTTCCTTTTTATTCTAATTCGGGAAAAATCGAAAGAAATCAATATAAAAAATTTCCCATTTTGTTTATGTTTATAATTTGCAGGTGTATATTCGTTGTGTGATGGTCCGGCATTATCCCATGGATCTTACGTAGGAACCGTCACTTTGTGTTCATTCATTTCGGTTCTTGTACTTTCAATTAAAGCTTGTGTTTTTACGGCGAATTCTGGAATAGAAACAGAGACATCGTCGGCAAGCCAAAGGCTTCATTGGAAGAAACCATGGGGAATGCCTGTTTTGTTCATTTCGTCGGTGGTTTTCGCACTTGGTCACACTGTAATTGCTTATAGAACAAGTTGCAGAGCAAGAAGAAAACTTTTGTTTCACCGAGTTGACCCTGAAGCTGTAAGCTTTTCTTCATTCAATTTCAATTTTGTGGTTTTCATTGTATAAGGTAACAATTGCCTATAGCAAATCTTCTTTTTCTGAAAACTAAATGTTTGGTTTTACTTGTTTTCTTCATTTGATACTAAGTGTTTGTTGCATGCACGAGTCTCCTATTTTCACAGGCCATTTGTTTTGTTTGATTTTTTTTAATTGCGAAAGGAGCCGAAATTCAGTCATTTTAGGTTCCATTGCATCAGATCTAAGTCAGTGGTTTACATTAATGCAATTGAGACTTTTTCATGGCTTTTGGTTTCTTAATAGAGTATTGATGTCTTCTTTTGTTTGTGACATTCATGTTATTGCAGTTGCAGGTTCTTTCGTGTAAAAACGTTTTCTCTGGCTTCCAGAAGGTTCCACGATCTCCCACTCCCTCTGCAGGGAAAACCCCAAAATGTGATAGTGAAGCAAGGCGAAAGCCTTTCGGGCAATCTCTTGATGAAGGGGAATTCCCTGCTAGATTACTTGCCGACAGTGATAGCTTATTCATTACATTGCAAGGGCTTACCATTCATTACAAGCTTTGCTTTCCCGGTTCACCCCCTAGGTGTTTGTCATCTACTACCTTTCTGGAACCTAAAGTTAGTTTCACACCAGAATTAGCTCCTGGAAGGCTAAAGCTTGATAGGAAAGTACTAAGCTTGTCGTCAAGATCACAATCTCACCATCTTCAGAGGAGCTACAGCAATAAATTTCACAACTCTTCACTTTATGCTCCACTGTTGGATGGAGGTCCCCCAACTTCTCCTGTGCTTTCTGAAGATATTCCTGTTTTCAGGCTTGATGATTCAGATGCACAGGTTGAGACAAGTCATTTGAACACTGGGACTCTAGAACAAGATATAGAGGCAAATGGTGAGTTTGGTATTGTTTTAGTGCATGGGTTTGGAGGGGGAGTCTTCTCTTGGAGGCATGTGATGGAAGTGCTTGCTCGCCAGGTTGGTTGTTCGGTTGCTGCTTTTGATCGGCCTGGTTGGGGATTGACCTCTAGGCCAAGCCGGATGGACTGGGAGGGAAAAGAGTTGCCCAATCCTTACAAGCTTGAAACTCAGGTTAGGTTTGACACTCTTTTGGATGCTATTTAGTATTTACTTATTTAGAAGTGATGTGCTTTTGAGGCAGGAAAGAGATATTCCCAAATTAAATGCTTAAAAGTGTTATACACGTAATTCTAATGCTTTTTCTCATCTTCTATAAGCTAGGTGGTGCCTATCTTTAGCTTGTTGACTATCATATGAAACTCACAAGTAGTACTTGATATTTTCAGGTTGACTTGCTTCTTTCATTTTGCTCTGAGATGGGGTTTTCTTCAGTGGTGCTTGTTGGCCATGATGATGGAGGTCTGCTTGCTTTGAAGGCTGCACAAAAAGTCCAAACCTCAATGAATTCGTTCAATGTGAGTAAGCTCCCATGATTTTTTCTGTACCAATTTGGTTGTTTTTGACAACAAAAGTGCATTGGCTTGTATAGACACATGAAGTGGTGAAATGAAACAAGAAAATATCAGAGCTGGCTATAATAATATGTGTTTTTGTACCTCAGTAGATTGGTAAATAAACAAAAGGTGAAGTCTATTTATGTTGAGCCTGGAAAAGTAATTTGGTGAAGTGACTGGTTTACTGGTTTTATTTTTAGCATTTATGGGGAATCTTACTTTTTCTCCATAAACTCTACTGCAAGGGTTATTTTGTGAATTTGATCTTTGTCAACTTTATACTGAGCAGATAACATCACTGTTCTTCTCTTAATGTTTACTTAAGAAATCCATATAAAAAGTTATCATTGGTATCTTAAAATGAAGAGAAGCTTGTCTCTGAAAGTAAATGGCATTTTACTTGGAGAATAAGTAGAACTAAAGAATTATAATATGAAGAAATGGTGAGTATTTCTTTGTGTTAGCTTTCCCTTTTTAATCGACTGATTTATAATGTCTGAAGAATTCTAGTTGTGGATTTAACTTATTGGAATTTAGCACTAGTCCTTTTAAGTTGTGGATTTTACTAATAGAATAAGGGATATGAGGTTTGAGGTAGATTATTTACTATCTTGTAGCTGTAAACCGGAGTATAGTTCTAGTTGAGATTTCAAATTATCGGATTGGATGATGTTTAAATCTTTGTTACTGCAAATTGCATAATACCTTTAAGCTCAATTCTTACTTCTATTGTTTGTTTTGTGATTTACTTAGATTACAATCAAAGCAGTGGTTTTGCTAAATGTTAGCTTGTCAAGAGATGTTGTTCCCGCATTTGCGAGGATACTCTTGCGCACTTCACTTGGAAAGAAGCACTTAGTCCGTCCGCTTCTGCGGACAGAAATTACACAAGTGGTGAATAGACGTGCTTGGTATGATGCAACCAAGTTAACAACGGAAGTTTTGAGCTTCTACAAGGTAAATTTTCTTCAAGATTAAAACATAGAATAGATACCCTTCCTAGTTTGTTTTACAATATGATTTGCTGAACTGATCTTCCTTTGATCAGGCCCCAGTATGTGTAGAAGGTTGGGATGAAGCACTTCATGAGATAGGCAGGTTGTCACATGAAACAATACTTTCACCACAAAATGCAACATCTCTGTTAAAAGCTATTGAGCAGATGCCAGTATTGGTCATTGCTGGTGCTGAAGATGCCCATATTCCGCTTAAATCTTCACAGGCCATGGCTTCAAAACTTGTAAATTCTGTAAGTATTCAACAACAATGGGTCTCCTCTGCTCTCAAATTGAATGAATGTTTACCGTTTCCAGGTTTACTTGTGATACAACAAACCTGACCCATCGAGTACTTAGTTTACAAACAACTACTGCCCTGTTTCCTGATGCTATATTTGTTGCCATGCAGAGACTGGTTGCAATATCCGGCTGCGGCCATCTTCCCCATGAGGAATGCCCCAAGGCATTACTTGCAGCCATTTCACCTTTCATAAGCGGATTGCTACTCAAACCAGAATAGCATAGTTAGTAGGACACCTCTTTTTATCTCTTGTTTCTTTGTTTTAGTTTTTTCTCCCCCTCTCGTTTCAAGCAATCTTTCCTGGAAGAACAAGGTGAACTAGACCTCTTCTTTCGGGTAAATTTTGATGTGTTCTGAGCCTTATCCTAACCCTAATTCTCTGGGGTGTTTATAGAGCTCTCACCTGTATTTGTACATTTATGGAAATTGGCTATGAATGCATTTGAGCATTGTTTCAGAGATAGTTTTGACCCTTTTTTTCATAGAGGATCCCATTGGATTTACCCGATTTTGGATTTTGAATTTCAAATTTGTTGAATGTTATGTGTTTAGATACTTAAAACTAGTCCTTCACATGAAACATTGGGATTTTGCCATGGAATTGCAAATTCAAGCCACTTTTCTAATCCAAATACTGAAATCACCTTAATTGGCTACTGAAAAAGACAAGGCTCAAAGCATCTCTTTTTTTTTCTTCTAGGTTTCTTGGTACAAACCAATTCGTACAGTAACAAAGATCAATTACATAAACTACTCCTTTGAAGATTTGTTGATAAGTGATTTGTGAATATGTGGGATGACACCGCCACCTGCAATGGTTCCCTTGATCAAGGTGTCAAGTTCTTCGTCTCCCCGGATGGCAAGCTGCAGATGCCTAGGTGTAATACGCTTAACCTTCAGATCCTTGCTCGCATTGCCGGCTAGTTCTAGCACTTCTGCAGTCAGGTACTCCAGTATGGCAGCTGTGTACACGGCAGCAGTTGCTCCAACCCTTCCATTTGCTTGAGCCCTTGTCTTCAGCAATCGGTGGACACGACCCACAGGAAACTATAGGGAGTATATGTAAAACAATTAGAAGCAACTCGAAATGATTTTGAAGAAGCAACTGTTTTTCTCCTAGACATGCAAATGTGTCTTGACCCCATTCTGAAAACCCAGTTTCTGATAGAACAGCTCAGGGTGCAGAATACTTTCTTCATTCAAACTTGGAAATGAGAGAAACCAAACATCATTTTCTTATAAATCAAAAATTTCTCCAGCTCAATGGAAATGAGAGAAACCAAACATCATTTTCTTATAAACCAAACATACAAATTTCAGGCACTACATACACTACACAAGAAAACAACTTTCTAAGATCAGACTCATCTTGTAAGTAACAATTTAAAAGATCAAACTCTGTACCATAATTGAATATAAGAGTCTCTGCAACAACTAACGCCAATCTTCTGAAAAATGGGAGAATAAAATCAACAAAAATATCTTATTTTCTTGATCTGAAACTGAAATTTTGCCTACCAAATCCAGAAAATATATATTTTCCTATATCTAATTCACCGAACCATCATTTGACAAGATAATTCGAGCAGAAAAATCAGAGAGAAGGGGGAAAACCTGGAGACCAGCACGGGAAGAACGAGAGATGGGTTTCTTCTTGTCCTTGTCCTTATCCTTGGTGGATTTGGAAGCTGTAATCAACCCTTTTGCTCCTTTACCCGACATTTTCCCGCCAAATTACTTGGCCTGAAAAAAATAAAAATCAATGCTTTCAAATGGACGACGTCGAAGAGAAAAAGATACTTTCGGAGAACGAAGAAGTTTTTTTCTAGGAAATGAGAAAGAATCAAACTTTCTCCAGATCTTGACTTTATAGTGCCCCACTTTCACCATATTACCCTCTTTACCTCTTTCAATTTACTATTTAGAACAGGAATAAACTAACATTTAGTCCCTCAATTTGACAGATACTCCAATTTGATCCTTAAAATTTTTGTTATATTGATCTTGAGATTTGACATTTTTTTTAAATTAGTTCAATTATTTGAATTTTTAGTAGTACGATGGTATATCTCTTTGAAATTGTACCACAACATCGAAAAAATTAAAAATCTAAATTTATTTAAGAATACTCTTCTAACACTTTAAAATTGTGTCATAAATAACATGTATCATAATCGAATTGATTAATTTTATTATTTTTTTTATTAATTTAATAATAAAATTGACCAATCACATAATGATTGTCACATTTATGACAAGTGCCATGATAATATTGTAATCTGATTGTGGGATTAAATTTAGTTATTACTATAATTAAATTGATATACCATATAAATAATATAGATTAAATATATAATTATATAAACTTTTATTAATTAATAAAAATAATTTCATTATATTACTTAAATAATTAAATAGTCTTATTGATAAAATTAAAGTTAATAATTAAATTAAAATTACTTTTATAATTAAATGGCCATCTATATAATTTAAAATGAAATTTTGACTTGGCAATTTTGTTAATGAGATGTTGGTGAATTTTCATGATAAAAAATAGATTTTTTCTTTGCAAAACTTAAAAAAAATGCAAAAAATTTCACAACACTATTAAAGGAGGTCTCCTTCCATGTCCTTTCTTATTCTTTTTTTATCCATTCCTTCCATGTTCTTTCATTCTCTCAAATGGCCTACTATTTATATCCTTTTCTATATATAAAAGTATTTTTTATTTGATTTTTCATCATATTTAGCAATAAAGAAATAGGAAAAAGTTGGATTTTTAATGAAAATAAAAGAAAATTTGTTTAATATTTCCAACATCAAAAAGAAAATTGCATTCCCTACTTTGTATCCCCTCTCTTCCAGAGGAAGCAAAAATTAAAATTTTTGCTTTAAATTTCTGAAAGGAATTGTTGTGCTTCAGTTTTAGCTATGTGATTAACATTGACCCATTTTTGCTAACATAAAGAAAATAAATCCCTTTTTCTTTTTCCAAAGAATTTGATCAAATTAGGGAGTTTTTGTTGTTAATTTGGAGAAATGGAGAAGAAAAAGGTGGCTGTACCATTAGTTTGCCATGGACATTCAAGGCCGGTTGTTGATTTGTTCTACAGCTCCATCACCCCTGATGGCTTTTTTCTTATCAGTGCCAGTAAAGGTGAGGCTTTTTTGTTGATTAATTTCTGGGGTTTCTTTTGGAATTATGTTTTACTGAATCTTTCGGTATGATCAGCAATGTCTATGAATTTAGATACAGGAATGTTGAATTGGATTTGGGCTTTCAGATTGATTTAGCCTGTTCTGGATCATGTTGATTTTCAGCTTTGAATTTATTTCTTTTTACTGTTTTGAACTGCCTTTTTTCTTTGATTAGTCCTGCATTAATCATTTTAGGCAGATGAATTGCAAATTCTTAATTAGTTTCGAGTTACATGTATCTAAATATTATTGCTTGGAGCTGACATTTGGCTATTATTTACCAGATGCAAGTATAAACTATCATTGTTATGTAACTTGGAATGGAATGATTATTTAGAAAGCAGGAAATGTAGTTATGGTTGATCAGGCTGTTTATGGGATTTTTTTAATCTTGCTGATCATATCTTCTGCCATAATCCATTTTTTATAGGTTATTGTAGTATCAGAATTTGGTATTTTCTATTTTTCTGACAAGTCAGTCATAGCAGATTACAGTGATGTTGGCATACTGTGATGTCGATTGACTGTATTTAGCTTCATGTTTATCAACTCTCTTTCTAATGATGCGTTGGAAATTCAGACACCACTCCGATGTTAAGAAATGGGGAAACTGGAGATTGGATTGGCACATTTGAAGGACATAAAGGTGCAGTATGGAGCTCCTGTCTAGATGCCAAAGCATTACGTGCTGCATCTGCTTCGGCTGATTTTTCTGCGTACGTATTTGTTTTTCAGCTGTAAAATAACATTTTTGGGAAGATATTTTCAGTATGAAAAGGGATATCAAGTTCCAGCTTTGCAACCCATTCTCTTTTGCCACTGCATTTATCAACTCTCTGGTTGACAAGTTTTTGGTGATGGTGTCCACTTGTTAGTGTTAGCTTTGGAAATTGTCTTCTCCTCCATCATGTTAAGTACAAAGCATAGTATATTGCCTTTGGAAGGTTGATTCTTTCTAAATATAGAAAATGCGGATTTGCATGTGTATGGACTACTAAAAGCTGATATTGGTTTTCTTCTTGTAGTTGTTCTAACACCTCTCTCTGTCTCTCTCTCTCTCATATATATATACACTGCATTTTCTCTGAGGATGGTTGTTTGAAAACTGGAATTTATCATTTTTCTCCAATATTTCCAGGAAATTATGGGATGCGTTGACTGGAGATGAATTGCATTCATTTGAACACAAGCATATTGTTCGAGCATGTGCTTTTTCAGAGGTAAAGTTCTTTCTAGGTTGTGTGTATTGACCAAATATACGAACGCTTCTAAAGTAACCGACTTTGAAAGAACTGTATTGATTCAATGGTTTGATTTCTTATTTTGAAAATTGTGTAGGTTTCTTCTATCATTGAAAATATTTTGCATACTTTTATATGATCATTCTTCTTTTTCTATGTTTTATTTCTCATGTGTGACTTTGTTACTTGAATCATTTGAAAGGTCTAATTGCATGTTTGTTTGTTTTTATCGATTGAAGTTGCAAAGTCATTAAGTGGGCTTCAGAGGATGCTTTCTCATTTTCCATGAGACCTTCACAAATTTTAAAAAATTTGTTTGCACTATCACAAATTTATCTATCTTTTCCCTTGCGCCATTTTATACTGTGATCTTTGCTTGTTCCCTTTTATC
Source organism: Abelmoschus esculentus (assembly GCA_035048815.1). NCBI lineage: Eukaryota > Viridiplantae > Streptophyta > Magnoliopsida > Malvales > Malvaceae > Abelmoschus > Abelmoschus esculentus. Next base: position 19,060,238 of record JAUCBN010000015.1, on the reverse strand, counting down.
ATCTGTTTGCGGTATCCGAGTAAATTGCCATTTGTACAGGATACACACCATCTACTCACGGGTGGAGTTGAGAAAATCCTTCGAATATTTGATTTGAATCGTCCAGATGCAGCACCAAGAGAAGTGGATAATTCTCCTGGTTCAATTAGAACTGTTGCATGGCTCCGGGGCAACCAGACCATTTTAAGTTCTTGTACTGATGCTAATGGTGTTAGGTACGAATGTGATCTGTTGATATCACCTTTTCATTTTTGATTGTTTGGCGTATTAAAAATAAATTACAGATGTGTAGGAAGACATCTATTGTGTGTTTTCAGTTTTACTGAAGCATTGATTTTCACATAATTATATGCTCGTCTAAAATGATTTCCTGAACCATGTACCTCTCTAGGTTGTGGGATCTCAGAAGTGGCCAAATTGTTCAAACGCTTGAGACAAAATCACCTGTCACAAGTGTTGAAGTGAGTCACGATGGTCGCTATATAACCACAGCTGATGGATCTACTGTTAAGTTCTGGGATTCAAATCAGTACGTTCTAAGCTAGATTGACTGTGCAAAACTTTATTCTTTTGCCACCATGGCTGCTGACATTTGTATTTGCTTTTATTAGTTTTGGGTTGGTGAAAAGCTACAACATGCCGTGCAATGTAGAATCAGCTTCATTGGAACCAAAGAACGGCAATAAGTTCATTTCTGGGGGAGAAGACATGTGGGTGCGCGTGTTTGATTTCCATACCGGGGAAGAGCTTGGTATGTGCTTCTCGAGTTTGTGACATGATCTGAAATATCAATTCAGACTGTGGGGCTTTGTTATTAGCTAATGCCGGAATTGGGCCATTTTGGCAGTCTTTAGGTGCCTCACAACAGTGCATTACGACATGTTTCCCAGTACACCCTGAAACAAAAACTCAATAGAATGATAAATATGCTGCTAGTCAATAAATAAATAAATATAAAAATTTGGGAAATGTACAGGGTGGATCCCCTCGAGCAGATGAGCTGTGTTATGTAGTGTGTGAAACTGATCGTATGTTCTTCGTAAATGGTGTTTGTCAGATTCTTACGAGTTCAAATTGTGCTTTTATCGCTGTAGGTTGCAACAAGGGTCACCACGGTCCTGTTCACTGTGTACGTTTTGCACCGGCAGGGGAATCCTATGCCTCAGGATCTGAAGATGGTACCATTAGAATATGGCAGACAAGTCCAGTGATTCGTGAAGAGAGTGATCCAGTACCCAGAAATGTACCAAACCCGAAAGTGAAGGCTGTGGCTGATGAGGTTAACCGTAAACTCCAGACCCTTCAGATCGGCAAGGAAGGGAACATCCCATAGAGGGGATAAGGAACAAGATGCACGAGATAGTATTCATTTTGTCAAGGGAATTCAACAAAGTGTTTTGTTTTCAGCTTTTGCTTGCCAGGTTGTAGAATTATGGGTGGGTGTTTTTGCTCCTTTTTTCTCCATGGAAATAAAATGAACTCTCCTTTCGAATTTCCCTGTATATTCCTATCGAGTTCGGTTTTCAATCTTTAGAAACATGTTAGTCTTTGGTTTTCATTAAGGTGGTAGATCGATCGATGCTGTTAAAGCTCTAGATCATAAACAAGAAAATGTGTCTGAAAGTTATTCTGGTTCGGTTTGAAAGAAGTTTTCAGTTTGGTCATTGTCATTCTAGTTTGAGCTAACTGAATTTTAGTATTCTAATAATCGAGTTCGAAGGCAAGTACTGGAGTCGGATTTATTTTTTTACCGAGTAAAAAAGACGTAATTGAAACTGATCAAGCTTCAATTTTGATCTTGAAATATCATGGTTTAAAAGTGAAATTTGATTTCATTAGAATTGAACTTGAATTTGAGTTTTCATGGATGCAATACGTGGGGAACAAGAAACTATATATGACTTTCCAATTAAATAATCTTCCTTCACAGGTTACAGCTTTGGGTTTTTCCTTTGACTTCCTGTTTGGTATTGGTCAGGCCATTCTCATTTCTCTGCAAAACAATCAACTTTCTAGTCCACACCTATGTCCCTTTTTCCCACCGATCTTATCCCCGACGTTCTTTGTTGCCTTCCTGTAAAGACACTACTCCGTTTCAGATGCATATCCAAGCCATGGGGTTCCCTCATAGACGGCTCGCATTTCGCCACACTCCATCTCCATCAGTCCTTGAAAACCAACACCAACGTCAAGCTCTTCCTCGACAATTGTTCTGAAAACGACGATCATGCCTATTCGGTGGACTTCGACTCCCTCGGCAACTTGGTGCAGTTTCCTCGGCCATTTACAGCTGAAATCACCAAGTACCGCTCCAGAGTTATCGGTTCTTGCAATGGATTGCTTGCCGTATACCATCGTGAAGCAGGCATTGCTATATGGAATCCATCGACACAAAAATGCCATTATCTGCCACCAATGGATGAAGATATAACCACGGATCATGATACCAACCCTGGATACGACTACGACGACGGTACCATACTTGGATTCGGGCACGATAGAATCGCTGATGACTATAAGGTGGTGATAATGCTGAGATCCAAGACACAAATCATGTTCAAAGTAATGATTTACAGTCTGAAATCCAACACTTGGAGGAGGATCAAGGATTGTCCTTATGAGATTCCTACGAATTACAACGACGGTGCATACGTAAACAATTCCATACATTGGGTAGGAGATGAAATAACTTCAGAAAGAAATGTGATGTTCGGACTTGATCTTAGCACCGAGGAGTACTTCGAAGTTCCCGAAGGTGAACCGAGCTCCGAAGACAAGAGATGTGGCGCTTATTACTGCACAAACTTTCGTTACATGAATGCAGGGGTATTGGGAGGTTGCTTATGTGTTTCCCGTGATTTCTCGACGTGTCCGATCGAAGACCATGTAAATTTATGGTTGATGAAGGAGTATGGAGTGAAGGATTCATGGACCGAATTGCTGTTGCTGTCGAGAAATCAATGGCTGACAAATATATTCCACACCAGAGCCGTGACATATTCCAGGAATGGTGATAGAGTGTTGCTGGATGAAGGTGGAGGTCATCAGCCTGCTTGGTTCAATCTGGAGGACCAAACAGGGCAGATTCTTTGTATTCCAGGCGCACCCCATCTTGTTTCAACTATGATTTCGAAAGCCTCGTTTCTGTCTATTAATTATGTTGTACCGATACGGCTACGATTTTAAATCGAAATATTCGTGCTTCATAATCCATTAGTACTCCCATTGATTTCATTCAATTTGTTTCTGCTATAGTGGTCGATTCATGCAATTATTGAAGTTCAAGGTTCATATTCTTCTGGAATTTAGTTGTTTTCTATTGAAGATCTGATCTACTTTCTGACTGCCAGAGTAAGAACTTGCAGACATAAAAGAATGGTGAATTTGGACACACATCTCTTTAATATGATATTATAAATGCTGCTTTTATGCGAATCGAGTATAGTTCGATTGATATTATAATTAATACAAACTGCGTAAAGATATAAGATTTTAATTCAAAATGGTATTTACCAAACATGGTCAAAATAAAGTTTCAGATTTTCTGGAAATCTAACAAATTTTCTTTCTTGAAACTCAGATTTTCCAAGAAAAATTATTAAACTGTAAACATACCCAACACCTGCAACTTCTTTACATCTTCCTCCCAAATTCCAAAATCATACATTTCAAGACTGCACATGCCAGCAATAATAGACATTAAAACAATTGCCGACCAACAAAGGAAAGAAAAAAACATCATTAAACTAATAAAATGAGTCCAAACTCAATCAAATGTCTCACTTGCACTTGCACTTGCACTTGCACTTGCACATGCCTGCATGGGATACTATTACGATCTGAATGTTGAATTATATATATATATATTTGGGTAAATAACATGTTTGGTCATACATTATTAACAAGTTTTTGTTTTGGTTAGTGATTTTTTTTTTACAAAACCAACCCAATGTTTGTTAAATATTCATTAGTTTATTGATTTGTTTTTCTAAAAGAAATTAGTTAAAAGTAAAGTAATTATTCTGTACATAAGTGTCATAAGTATCTTAATTTTAGAGTTAAAAAATTTATTTAGGTTTAGCGTTTATTATGAGTTTAAGAGTAGGAGTTTTGAATTTAAAAATATTATAATTTGGAATTCGTGGTTAAAAGTTAGGGTTTATAGATTAAGACTTAAATTCCTATTTATATTACCTTAAAAACAAAACCCTAACCTCTAAACATTAAATTATAATTATATACCTTAAATTTTAAATACCTAAATCATAAATTTTAAATTAGATGCATAAACCCTAAAATTAAAACATTTAATTTTTTTATTATTTTTGAATTTAAAAACAAAACCTCCGAAAAAGTGACATAAAAAATGTTTCAACATATTTTATTTATAAAAATTATTTAAATAATTAATAATATATATCAGTGTATATAATTAATAATACACATTGATATATATATATATATTATAATTTTATGTTTTTTATCTGTTTTAAAAGTGATAGGTTAGTTATAAGATAATCAGACTTTTTTTTCATAATTCGAAAATATAATTATACTTGAACATTATATGTTGAAAAATTATATGGAATTAACAACAATTAATTATCCCTTAACCGACACTGTTGTCAATTAATCCATGTGGTGTCGGAACCGACATCCTCCAAATCTTAATTTATTTTTCAAAATCATGCAGTTAATTTACCTTTATATTAGAGAGAGAAGAAATAATATCTCTAGATAAAAAGGTCCAATAGTTAAGCACATCTACTATATAATATGTTCAAACATTTTTAATAATATTATTTTAATTATAAAACAGACTAAAAATAATAAAATTATATTATATTTTATAAATTTTAAGGCATATTAAATTTATTTTTATTTAAAAATCAATCTACTATATACATAACAAATTAAAAAAAAAATATTTATTTTTTAATTAAAAACTCCATTTTAATAAATTATAAAAAAAAAACTCTTAAATATTTAAGCCACCTCTACTCTGCACAGGGCACAGCTGGTAAAACATTTTTAGCCAGCAAACAAGATAGAAAATTGACACGTGCCCTTTCATCCAAATAGAAAACACTTAGCCTAATAATTTTGATAGTTCATGCAGGGGCAGTGATGTAGTTTTAGTCAACAGTAATGGCTTTTGTTCACAGCAAAGCACATAAAATCCCACACTGACAGCCTTGATTTCCATACAAATTCCCTCTCCTGTTCCTTTCTCTCTGGGTTTCCATCACAGACAAAACAATGGAGAAGATTGCTGTGCTCTTATTCATACTTTGCTACACTTCTCAAATAGCTTCATCTCTACAAGATGGTAAGCTAGTCAATTTCTACAGATTTGATAATATGTACGTCGGTTTTATGATTCATATTCGAGATTCTAAGTTAAAGTACTTATCTAATTATTTCATGCATGCCAATATTTACAGAAAGCTCTAAATTAAGCAAAAACACCATTTTCATGCAAACTATCTCTCATTTTCTGCAATTTACAAAGTTTGGGTTTCGTTAATATGAGTCCACATAATGAATGAATGTCTGTAACCTAAAAGCATGCATATGGTACTTGAAAACAAATAAGTAAACTGTCTTAAGTTTAGTATCAATTCTTTAGTTAGATATCTCATTTCCTTAAATGCTTCTAGATCTTAGCCAAATAATTCAATGATATTTTCCCAAATTCCATGTTCACAGATCTATTAACTGCATTCTCAGAGCCCACATGGGTTCTGGTTCCAGTAGTCTGTAAATATCCAGCTTCATATAAAGATTTGTACGTTTGCCTGTCTGATATGTTGCTGGGATGAGTTATTAATAGGGGGAAGCTGAGATGCTGCTTTTTTCTGCCCCTACTGTATTTAATAATCCAAAGTTTGCTGAATTGTGCTGGTGAATAATAAATTGCAGACATATAAATGCGAATGAATGAATGATGGTATAAGAAAAGAATTCTTTAATCTGCATGCGCTGTATATGCAGCCTTCAGCCATGTGAAACCAGATCTCTCTGCACATCTCCCAATACCATGCATGTGCATGTGCATGTGCATGTACATATGAAGTATTGAAACAGCATGTCCATCATATATTCATGGCTAACATGTCAGTTTGGTCATCTAGGTTTACTGCCAAATGGGAACTTCGAGTATGGGCCAAAGCCATCAGAACTGAAAGGAACAAAAGTGATGAGCGCCAAGGCCATTCCCAACTGGGAAATTTCAGGCTATGTTGAGTACATAAAATCAGGTCATAAACAAGGTGACATGTTGCTGATAGTACCCGAAGGTGCATTTGCAGTTAGGTTAGGCAATGAGGCACTCATTAAGCAAAAGGTTAAGGTGATCAAGGGAATGTTTTACTCTCTAACATTCAGCGCTGCTCGCACATGTGCACAAGAGGAGAGATTGAACGTATCGGCCTCGCCGAACCACGAGAAGCATGACTTCGGTTTGTTTCCAATTCAAACAATGTATAGCAGCAATGGATGGGATTCATATGCTTGGGCTTTCCAAGCCGATGAATCCGAAATCGAGATTTCGATCCATAATCCAGGAGCCGAAGAAGATGCAGCTTGTGGACCTCTTATCGATTCCGTCGCATTGAAGACCTTATACCCTCCGAAACGTACCCGAGGTACATAAAACAGATCCATCTGTATTAGTTCACCTTAATGTCTGAAACTGAAGTTCATGATTCAGTTCACTAACTGATTGTAATTTGATTCCACAATGTGCAGCCAATCTACTAAAGAATGGAAATTTTGAAGAAGGTCCTTATATCTTCCCGAAACCGACATCCGAGGGAGTTATCATTCCACCCCAAATCGAAGACGAACACAGCCCTTTACCTGGCTGGATAATTGAATCCCTGAAAGCCATTAAGTACATCGACAGAGATCATTACTCTGTACCCGAGGGCAGACGAGCCATCGAACTGATAGGCGGAAAAGAAAGTGCCATTGCACAGATCGTTAAGACAACAATCGGGAGAACCTATGCTCTCACATTCTCCGTCGGTGACGCTAGCAATGGATGTGAAGGTCCGATGATGGTAGAAGCATTTGCAGGCAAGAACACCGTGAAGGTGTCGTATGACTCCAAGGGTAAAGGAGGATTCAAACCGGGTGTACTTAAATTCAGGGCTGAGTCGACACGGACTAGGATTATGTTCTACAGCACCTATTACACCATGAGAAGTGACAACTCGGGGTCTCTCTGTGGACCGGTTCTGGATGATGTGAAGCTGCTTAGTGTCCGAAAAATGCATTTCCTGTAATTATAACTGTTTGAGAAATGATTGTTGCATTGCTTAGGCAACAAATGACTGTGCTTCGTCCATTTAGGAGTATCAAAAACCATGAGGGTTTGATTTGAGATTTCTATATTTTTCTTCTTTAATTAAATTAAATGGTCACTTCACCATGCCAATCAACAGCTTTTATTTCCGTAAAGTTTTTTCTAACATTCGGGATTTCTAGCAAGTCATGGACCAAGACAAAATAGTATTAAAACTTATTCGAATTTCTTTGAAGCGTTTGGGATTTAAATTTATTTATTTTTGAACTGAATAATTGAGTTTTATTGAAAATAATGAAAGTAAATACAAAACACCTAAAATATAAAATAATTAAATTTTTGGGATTATGTCCTTCGTATAAATAATAAAATTTAAAGAAACAAAAGACGTCTAAAAAATCTTTTGGAGGTCTTCAACAGTTATAAAACAATATAGGAATTATGAGAAAAACAAACAATCTTGCAAACTCAGTTAATAGATATAAGCAATAATCTCATGGATAGAACTTAAAAGGATCCAAAACACTGTAAGGGCAGAGAACGAACTCCTTTATCATCTCCCACAGTACCTGACTGCAACCATCAATGTTGAACTTCATTCATCTAGGTGGAGTTGTTAACAAAAAGGTTTACTTGACCACTCCTGCGCATACAAAGTAGGATTTCCGTATGGCATTGTCATGGAGATGCTCAACATTCTTTTTTCCTGCCCAAACATCTTCCACTTGAAATGAAGACTCGTATCATTCTCTATTCTATTATGTATTTAAAGAAATCAGGGTAGATCAAAAATGTAAAAAAGATTGATATAGAAATCATAACCTTGATAGTTGATTCAATCCAAGTCGGTTGTATTTTACAACAGATGGAAAGTACCATAGACATTATATGCTCAACAGATGGAAAGCTAAATATATTGACATGATAGAAGCTCAATAAACAATATTTCACCTGTGCACTCGAAACAACTCTAGCAAGAGACTTATCATACCCACCTCCACAATTGTCTTCTTCAGATGCCCTAATACAGTCAAGTCGATTAGATTGCTCTTGAAAAATACGAATCCAATTTCTCTTTTTTAAAAACTGATGTCAAAATACTTTCATTCATGTTACACATTTAGAGTTGAACAATTGAATTAGGAAACAAACCAATATCAAACTGAAATTGACCTTGGTAGAAACAACAATTAAGAAAGAAACCTCTATCAACAAAGTCTCTGCCTCATGATCTGTTTCACATGTGACAATAAACATGGAGGAATCTAAATAAAAGGCCAATTGGCCACGGTAGGCTGTGATAATGAGTAGAAACAAGCTCTTAGATAAGATACCTTAGTCAAACCATTCGCATTTCTCAAATATGTAGTTAACTGGTAACCGCCGAAAGTCGCAAAAGAAAAAAAAATGGTAAAGGTGGAATAAGTGTAAATAGCAAATACTAGCAAACAGAACTTACTAATAGGATGAAACCTACCTAGTACCGAGAGGTATGAATTGAAGCACTTGAAGTCCATACTGCATGCAACAACAATAAACAGGAATCCAATATCTGAATTTCTAACACTCTTCTAGTCAGACATCAATTTAAAAAGACTCACAAACCATTAACATCTGATCAACAGAAGTGAGACGAATATGTTACCTGCATGATGGATTCTCATGCACTGTGCATAATAAGGGAAAACCAACATGTTAACCACAACATGGATCATTTGTCATACAGAATCCATGGAAAAGAAAATATATAATATTACATGATACATCAATTTCTCTTACAAAACATAACTCTCATGGACAGGCAATGACTTTCAAACTGGGAGTTCTTCGAAGAGGATCAGAAGTACCCATCTAGCAATATACAACAGTCACTTGAAAAGTTAAAAACACCATTAGATCATTGTAAGCAAACATCGATTTCAACTTGTCCAATATCATCACTATGTACAAATTTGATCATTACAGAAATACAAAAAATATGATTATTACAACTTGATTTAACTGCAGTTGTAACCTCTTGATTTATATATTAAAACTGAAGGGTGTTTTTTAAGATTATCTTGATTTATCTGCCAGCGGCAACAGATAAAATGACTTATACAGGCATTTCAAAAGATAAATCAAAATTCGAGATTTATAAAAATATCCGTACCAAAAGCAGGGTTAAGGGATCCATTGGGGAATAAAACATGGATGTTGTCCACTGGTCAACTGCAAGAGGTGCCAAACTTAAACCCAATCACGGCTTATGAAGCTATGTATGGATGCCTCCAACAGTGACAATGAGATACTCTGAGAAAGCATCAAGACATTCCCCAACATAAATTCCATATACCGTTGAAATAAAGGAAGTATAATATTTATACTCCACCATCAAATGATGATGCATAACATATATAAAAGTGCATATATATATATATAATTCCAGGTAGAATCCATAAACCAGTCAGCACCACATCACAAATTTCCAATACCAAATTGATGACCATGGATGAAAACAAAGATAATTTCAGAGACGAAAAAGTACAAATCCAGGCTCTATTAGATGAAATTTTCTGAAACCTGGGGATGTATACAGTGGAATTCGTAGAGTATCCTTCCCAATAAATAAAATGTACTTCAACTTCTTTTCTCAATAACAGTTAACACTTAACTATCACTTAAAGGAAGTAGCCTTCTACTCAGTTGATTTAATATTGACACAGTAACCAAATAGTACAACGCAATAACAAAATCGGCAAGGCTGGAAAAATTGAAAACTCCACAGTCCACACACAAAGATGGGAGATGAAAACAAATCATTTTATCTTTACATATCTGCAGCACTGAGTAAAACATAACACTATTGCATAATTATATGTAATTATTTCATTAAATCTAGTAACAACAGAAAGGAAGCCTATTATCATCATGTTTCAACTTTCTTAGCTCCCTTAGATGTTCATCATTCGAAATATTAAGAGTATCACGTAGATTTGTCACCTTTGCTTCTTCTTCCCATGTCAAAGGCCCAGAAACATACAATGCCTCGAGGGCTTGCTGATAGGCATGTAGCTCCGACCTGTGCAAATCCATTCCCAATCCTTCACTAGTGAAACCGTTACTACATTCTTCACGTTTCCTTTCACAATAAGAGTCAGCATCGCTACAATAATCCTCTAAGTTCTCACAGTCGCTTGTTACATAAGTAGGAGACAAGTTATTCCCTGAAACACTACAGCTACCAACAGACGATGCACAACTCAAGGTATCACTGGTATCATCAATTCTATAAAACGAAGGAGGCGTACGTCCTTCACCCAGTATATTATTTGGGGACACAAACGCATCTACCTTTTTAGAAGCTTGAGAAGGAAGCCGAACAATTATCCTTTTACCATCAAAACTACCCTTTTCAATAGCCTTCTTCTTCTGCCCACCAGCATCCGGGAATCCAATTGAAGATCTTTTCCTCTTAGGTGAAGAATTTGACGAACCCTGTTATAAAAAATAACTATTAGGGTAAGAATCAATAACGTTTAATAGATAAAAATGAAGAAATAGATTAAAAAATATTGTGGAAAAAACATACCTTTCCAACAAGAAACCACTTGCCACCTTCCCAAGATTGGCGAACACGCAGTCGAGATCGATGTACTTCCAGTACCCTATTCGATCCAAGATTCCTCACGGAAAAGTTGTTTCCACCAAGAACACAAACGATGACGGCCGGTTTCCAGCACAGCTCGTCGAACACCTCAACGATGTCGCCAGGAACCCAATCATCGGTCCCGTTTGTAGGTGGAGGGCAAGGCCTAATCTCTTTTCTAGGAACTCTCTCCACCGTCCCCGCCTCACCAGTGACTGGAAACCAACCAAACCTGACGCTGTAAGTGTGACCGTTACCGGAGATAATCTCTGCGCAGCGCCAGGCACCTGTTGGTACCTCTTTCTTGGTAAGGACCTCGACTTTGCTACCTTTCTTAAACCTCATGATCGGCAGATTTGAGTGAAATTAGGGTTACAAATATAGAAGATAAAATCGCAAGAAACGGAGAATAAACAATCTGGGGAAGGAGAGTTAAAATGGAGAATATATAGGGATCAGGGTTTTATTAGTTAAATCAGAAGAGTTTGGGATGATCGGACGGTTGATAAAAGAGGGATCACCCAATGCATCTGACGGTCAGGATGAGGGTTAAGCCGTTCCTTGCCAACTGAAAACTCGCTGGTGGAGTTAGTTTATAGTCTATTTATCTGTTTTAAGATAAGTGCTTGATCTATATTTTTTTCACTTAAATGTTTAAATTTTCTTTAGGGTCAAATAAATATTTTAAAAAATATATTTTTATAATAAGGCGAATTTTTATTTATAATTTAATTTTAAAATTAGTTATTATTTACTATTAAATTTTTTAAATTATTTTTTATTATAAATTAGGTTGGGTCGAATCAGATTAAAATTTAAAATAATTATTTTCGGATCAAGTAGAATTCAAGTTTGGGTTCGTATTTTTGGTGGATTAAAAATCTAACTCGATTCATACTCTTTTCTAATTAAAATATTTCAAAAATTATAAATAATGACTATTCAATCCAACATGGAATGTAAATTACCTATACCAGCATTTCCATAGACAAAATCAAATTGTTGAAATATTTTTAGAAATAATTCATACCAAAACCGGGGCTTAAAGCTTCCTTTAGGAATAAACCACGGATGTTCTCCCCTGGTCAACTATAAAGAGATGATAGCAATGTAATTTGAATCAAATCCAATCCAATTCGATCCAAAAAAATATTTAAATTCAATTAAAAAAAGTCTGAATTTGAATTCATAAAAAGGTTCAAGTCCTAATAGGAGGTGGATCAGATATGAATATTGTCATGATTTAATTCGAATTCATGTTCGATATAAATATGATCCATATATAAACCCGAATAAAAATAATTAAATTTTTTAGATTTAAAAAATTTGAATTGTTACTTTAATTTGTTATATATTGGATTGTAATATTTGTTGAGATTTATTTATGTTATAAATTTAAAAATACTTGTTTAATAATTTTTATTTTTTTCATTTAAAGATTTTTGTTATTTAAAAGAATAATTGGATTTGAACTTTTGAATTTGGATTTTAAATATTTTATTGGATTGAATTTAAATTTACATAAATGGACTTAGATTCAAATTTTGATTTTTTTAAAAGTCCGATTATTAATTTGATTAGATTTTGACTTTATCAAATCCGATCTATTGCCATCTCTAGACCACGTACTCAACCCAACATGGTTTTAGAAACAATGTATTGGTGCCTCCAACATTGACCCTGAGATTTTCTGAGAAAGCATCAACATATTTTTCAACATTAATTCCGTATGCTGCTGAAACAAAGCAAGTATAAGAATTGTACAGCATCATACTACATAAAACTGGAAATGTATATGTAGAATCAATAAACCAGCCACCAATTACATCACAATTTCCAAAACCCCAGGCACAGCTACTATCATCATGTCTCAACTTTCTTAGCTCCCTCAAATGTTCATCAGTCGAAATATTAAGAGAACGCCGTAGGTTAGTCACCTTTTCTTCTGATAGGCCCAGAAGCATGCAATGCCGCCAGAGATCTCTGATAGGCATGCAACTCCGACATATGGAAATCTGTTGTGGAATGGGAAACATCATTCCCTTCTTCTCCACAAGTCCTTTCAGAAGAGGAATCAGCATCACTACAATAATCCTCTAAGTTTTTACAACCTTTTGTTGCATAACTAGGAGACAAGTTATGAACAGTGTTCCGTAAGCCACTACAACTACCAACAGATGATGCACAACTCATGGTAGCATCATTTCTACTAAATGCATCTACCTTTGGAGAAGCTGGACATGGAAGCCGCACTATTAGTCTTTGACCACCAATACTACCTTGTTCAATCACCTTGGTCTTCTTTCTACCAGCATCAGAGACGCCAAGCGAAGATCTTTTCCTCTTCGATGGTCCGGATGAATTCGACGAGCCCTGTTATCGTTAAGAACCAGTAATGGTCCAGCAAAGAAATTAAAGAAATCTATTAAAATTTGTAGTTTAAAGAACCGTTAGAGAGAATTACCTTTCCAACAAGGAACCATTTGCCATCTTCCCAAGATTGCCGTACACGCAATCGAGATTGATGTGCTCTGAGTACGCTATTCGATCCAATAATCCTCACAGAAAAGAAGTTTCCACCGAAAACTCTAACAATCACCGCCGGTATCCAGCACAACCCGTCGAACAACTCCACGACGTCGCCCGGAACCCAGTCATCGGTCCAGTTTATAGGAGGAGGGCAAGGCCTAATCACTTTCCTAGGTACTCTCTCCACCGACGACGACGCGCCGTAAGTGACCGGAAACCAACCGTAATTCACGACGAAAGTGTGACCGTTGCCGGAGATAATCTCGGCACAGCGCCACGCGCCGGTTGGAACCTCGTTCCTGGTTAACACCTCGACTATGCTACCTTTCCCGAATCTCATGATCGATCGATTTTGTTCAGTAAAAAAATCAAATGTATTTTCTCTTCCGAAAAAAAAACAAGAAAAAAAAACAAAAGTATGAGTCAGATTTATACTTAAATTACAGTTACACTTTTATATTCAACTTGAATTATATTTCTTTATAATTATTATTATTATTATTATATTACATTTAAATATAAAAATTGAATAGATAAAACTTAATACATATTAAATTATACCATATCTTTATTGTAAATCATTATTTTATTACAATTTAAACTATCCAAATTTATAGTAAACGAGAGTAAGTAATAGGTTTAATCTCTTTTAAGTAATAGTTTTTAATATATTTTTAAATGAGAAATACAAAGGATTTTTTAAAATATAAATCTTTTCTTTAAGTTGCCATTTATAAATTATCAAATGATTTTTATTTTCAATAAGTCAAAAAATATTGTCTCACATATTAATCACTTCGACTCTTATTTCTTTTAGAATAATTCAATTCTTAATGTTTTATTTTTAAATTAAAATAATTTTTTATAGATAAAAATTATTAATTAATTGACAATAAATAACCTTAAATGATATAATAAATTTATATGACTATACATGCTAATATAATATTATTATATAAATAATTATATTAACTAAAAAGTGTTATATTAATTAAAAATAATTTTATAAATTATATAAAATATAAAATATTTTTTACGGTCCTAACTTGACCCGAAAATCTTCCTCGGCTAAAGCACACACCTGTAACAAATTAGCACGTGCCAAATAACCCCGAAGAAAACCCCTTCAGCTTTAACCCCTTTTTGAAATCCCATTTCCCCCAAAATATTTCCTTCTTTTCTACTGAAAATTACAACAAAGAGAGAACATTTGCTATCGCTGGTTTTGATCGTCGTCAAGGGGAGACTTGAGATCACCACGAAGCTGAACAAAATCCATTTGAATTCCTAAAATATGTGGAGAAGGTTACTTACTTCACAGTTCAAATCTCTAGCCGCACTTCCATGCTTATCCGCTTCTAAAACGGCGCCGCTTGCATTCAAATCTCACATTTCTCATTCCGCTTCCGCTTCTCTCCTTGTTCGCCGTTTCTCCACCGAGTCAGGTAATCATAGTTTCATTAGTTACTCATCGGCGATTCAATTTTTAATATATTTCAGGCTTTGCTTCCTTTAGATAGTCGTTCAGATAGTTACTTGTTTTCTGTATGAATATTGTAGATCATTTATTATTGTGCTTCGGAATTAGAAGAAGAGTTAAAGTTAGGTTTAGTTTATACTGGAAAACACTGTTGTTTGACTGTTTGTTGATTTGTCCGGTATTGTTTTCGCGTTTTTTTTTTTATTTCGATTGGTTTGGTTTGTGTAGCGGATATTGCTGTGAAGAAGAGAGTTGAGGATGTAATGCCTATCGCTACTGGTCATGAGCGCGAGGAGCTTGAGGCCGAGCTCCAGGTTATTTTTCCTCTGTTCTCTCTCTCTCTCTTTGATTTTAAAATAGTGAACTTTCTTCTGGTGTTACTTTTCTAGATTGAAGATTCGAATTGTCTATGTTGTTTTTTTCATTCTGGTTTTCTTTGTTGTGTCATCTTGTTTAGGGAAAGAGAATCCTTGAAGATGTGAACAATCCTGTAGGTCCCTTTGGCACAAAGGTTAGTATTCGATTCAATGTTTATCACAGTCTATTGCAATTGAGGAGCACTAGAATATTATAGCTTATCATACAAAGTGGAGGAGGAAAATTTGATTTTAAAACAATTGCATATTAATGTACTGCAGTGTTTTATCCATTTGTGTCTAATCATGGCTAAGAAACAATCTTCTTTGTAAAATTTTGACCTTTTACTGAAATCACAAGATTGATGTCATGACATAATTTTTGATGGTAGAAGTTGTTTTTATCTGCCTTTAGGAAGCTCCTGCTGTTGTGAAGTCCTACTATGACAAGAGAATAGTTGGATGCCCAGGAGGTGAAGGCGGTATGTTCCCTTCATCAGTTCTCTTTTTCTGCTCTTTATGCTCTTGTACGGTTCTCTTAGATTTGTACAGAGTTGAGTCATTCTTCTTAACTAATACTTGTGTTCATTTGAATTGCTTTGTTAAAAACTGCAGAGGATGAACATGATGTGGTCTGGTTCTGGCTGGAGAAAGGCAAGCCACATGAGTGCCCGGTTTGCTCACAGTATTTTGTGGTAAGTGCAATTACCTGGATATACATATTGACTTTTACTACCCATTGACCATAGTCTGATTTTGGGTGAACATGAAATCACGAATTGGTTTAAGGTAGATGCCATAATGCTATGACCAAAGTGAGTCCTCTAGGCTTTAACGTTTACGGACTGTTCATCTCCCTGTGTCTATTACCATGTAATGCAAAAAGACAATCCAGCCATTTTTAACCAGTAGAGTGCTCGTGTGTTTCCACTTTCCAGCACTGTAGGATATCCCTAATAATTTCTATTTTTGTCTTTCAGCTTGAAGTTGTGGGACCTGGAGGACCTCCAGACGGACATGGTGACGATGATCATCACTGATTCCAGCTTCCATTTTTTTCCTGTTGGAATAAAATTTCAGAAGATGATGGAATAATGTTCCAATATACAATGCACCTTCAAATGTTCATAAAGCTTGCTTATGATTGGTTTGGTTTTGAGATGGTATTCTGTGTTTTTTAATGGCACTTCAGACTGATACACAGGTATGAGATCTTTCTTAGTTAACTTGAAATACCTCCCCAAATAAATGTCCATTTTTCAGTTAAGTTTTGAAGGCTAATCTTATTGTCTTGGTATTATTTTGTAATAAAAATCAGGGGAAATAAGGGAATAAAGATGAGCACTAAGTCAACCGACTAAACGTGCTTGCTTAATATATTTACGTGTGTATGTGTGTGTGTATATATATATATATATATATATATATATATATATTCTATTTTACAATTTTTTCCCATTATTCCTTCCCTGTTCTTCAACATCATTCCAATCAAATCAAACAAAGCCAACTAACTACTTGGGATATCTTTATTTCCTTCCCACTGCACACCCTTCAATTATATTTCAACAACCAAACGAACCATAGGGGTTACAAAGGGACATAATAGATTAAAAATTTCCAATAATAATTAAAGGCTGCACGCATGGTTTCAACTTTCCTGAAAATTAAGTAAAAATGACATCTTTAACAGAATAGATTAAAAGCTTGCTATGTGTCATCAACCAAGATGGGTTCATGAAAACTAAATTCGTTGATTGAATGCGATCTATAACAGAAAATATCGACTTCTTTCAGCTCCAGGATACATCGAACTATCAAGAAGGTAGGATTCTCGAATGGGGTTTTCAGATCATATCAAATGCGCTACCATGCATGCATTTGGTGTCGATATCCAGGGGGAAGATAACAACAGCTGTGTTTAATGAACTTGGGAACTGGTTGGCATTTGGTTGTTATTCGCCGGATTCGCAACTCTTGGCTACCGAAGCTTTAACTATACCTACTGGTTTCTAAGGTGTTTATTTAGGCAATATAAGCTTCGTCATCTTGGGACAAAACCTGCTCGGTTGAATACATGCTTCAATATTTAAGCTCTGTTAGCAGCAGGAAATGACCCAAACCTACTTCAACTGCTTGAAACTCGAGCGAAAATCTTTTGGCAGACATAACATCCGTCCGTTCTGATGTAATGCAAAACCTGATAGCATTAATAAGCTTGGTGACATGTCCGGATCCCGTGTTTACAACAACAATCCAGTGTGGTTGGCCATCATCCATGTCAAGATATGGTTGTTGCAGGAGATGGGCTCGATTCGATGCAAATGTAGGCGCATCATACGATCAATCCGAATCACCTAAGTGTGTATCAAGTATCAACAGTTTTCCTACTGTTTCATTGCATGTATCAATCAGTTTTGTATCAACATGAAATGAGATGTTAGTCCATATACGATCTAAATTTGATCGTATCAGTTCAGTTCTTTCAACATTGTTATGCAGCGATTACACATACATTCTATTTTCAAGAAGCAAAGTATTGCAAAAGGGCAATAAATAAAAACAGGTGAACAAATGTGCTAATTATTTAAAAGCCTTTTAATAAGTCGAGGTCGTCATACAAAATAACGTACGTGACCTTTTATTTTCATCATCTTTCACAGTCAAAAAAGGGGCAGACAAAAGAACTTCAAATAAGCCAAAAAAATACTAGAATCTTGAGATTCAACAGTGACTTATTCGGGCTTCGGACTGCCAGAGATATCCTTGAGCTTTTCTTTCAGTTCTCCACTCTACACAAGTATATATACAAATGAATCAGCTTTGGGCAATGTTATCTGGAGTCGGATACAGATTTGTTAAATTTTAAAAGGCTATTTCATATATTTATTCTCGTTTCCATGTATGTTGAAGATATTGTCCGACACAAATACCTAAGAGTTCAGGGAAAATAGGCCATAAAGGTTCTTGTACAAGCTATGCAAAGGGTGGCAAAACGTAATAAGAGTATAAGACTTAACCTGGTGCATGTTGAGAATTATATCTGAACCGCCGATGAACTCTCCCTTTATAAATATCTGTGGAAATGTGGGCCAGTGACTGCAATAAAAAAGAAAAGTGACAAAAGGAAACGAGCACATTGTTTGAAAATGAGAAAACCTTAGACTAAAAAGGAGAGTTTGGGCCTCCAGTGTCCAGTGTACACTCGTTATTTATCAAAACCACAATTAGGATAGCCTTCAAAGTAAAATAATAGCAAAACCGAAGTTACCTGAAGGCTTTGACAGCACTTTTCAGCTCAGGATCTTCCAAGATATTTCTAGCACTTAAAGGAATATCTGCATCAACCAGAAATTTGATAAGAATAAAACCCAGCTAAATGCACTTGTTAACAGAACCACAAATTTACATCAAGATAAACAAACATGCATGGAGCAGTCAACAGTCAGCAAAGCCAAATTCTTGTGGTCATTTAACTTATAAATTAACACATTTTGTAATTTTCTTCTGAAGGAACAAACCTCAAAAAAAATAGAGCGATTCGTATCCAAAGAGACGCATAAGCAAAAGTAAAAAAATGCAGAACTATCCACGAACAGATTAATTACCAATCAAAATCTGAATAGAGAAGTAAGGCAAATATTATGTCATGCAATTAACACTTACTGTAGTGTTTTAACACTCTAACTGCCAATGAGCTGAATCCGCATTGAGGAAAATCAGGTACCCCTTTCATGTAAATCATCACAGGGTTTTCCTTGACATCCTAGAATAGCAATCAATCACAGTCATCGATACAATAGCTTACACAATAAAGAAAATTTCCAAGCTACAAAGGAGAAGAAAGTTCCAATCTGCGTGTCTATAATACAACATGTAACATATCAAAGAGCATATACCTACCCGTTCAACAATATCCTTAAACGAAACAGCAGAAGAATCCTGAACCTTACTCGTCGGTCTAAAATCTTCATGTGTATCCGGGTCACTGGGAACAGTTGAATATTTCAACCCATTCTGGTAGAAGGTTCCAACCACCTAATAACAGCAGAACCAAAATAAGGCCTTTTGAAATTAAAACATGAAAATAGTTTCTAAAAGATCATATCCTGATTTCTAGTGGAGCACAAAGAATCTTTAGACAAATCCCAGAAATTTAGAACAATAAGAAGAAAGGTATTTGAGTTTAAACAATTATCTAAAACCCTAAACCCAAAACTAAACATAAATTGATTTCACTACATCATGAAAGCAATGAATTATAATGATAATTGATAATAAAGATGATAAATTTGAGCATACATTTCTATTAGAACGAGCAGCTGGGAGAGTGGCGATGGCCTTCAACAACGCGTTTGATGATAATAATCTAGCCATTACCTCCAAAATTTCTGATTATTCAAAATATCTGCACAATTTTCAATCAATAAAATCAATGAATTGCAACTGAAAGATGAACGAAGAAGATGTAAACCAAATTTGTTTACCTTCGGAAAATAAAATAAAAACACCTAAATGGGGAAAGGATCTTAAAGCTTAGGGCTTTGCAAAGAAAGGAGTGAAAGGGTTCATTCCAGAATAGCGTGAAGAAAAAAGAGAATTGGATTCAAGTCTCTAAATACAATTACACTTTTGTCCTTGTATTTTATAGGCTTAATAGTCAAATAGATATCCAAACTATAATATTTTTTCAATTAAGTACTTAAACTGCTTTTTTTAATCAATTAAATGCCAAATGTTTCATTCCGTAACTTATTTTAAATTTTTCGTTAATTCCTACCGATAAAAGAATACGTGTCAGTTTCTAAAAATTATAAAATTATATTAAAAATAAATAAAATTATTTAATTTATAAAAAATATCTAATTTTTTTAAATTTTACAAAACAACCTTTAAATTTTAAAATTCCTAACTCTCCAAATATAAAATTGGATTTAGGTTAATTTTGTCATCGATTAACACATCATTGTCCACCACATTGCTCACCGAAACTTTATAACCATTTTTCTCACCATTTCATTATCGAAAATCGATCGATGACGTACAAAATATCAAAATTATTGAACATTTTTTTGAACAATTCACGAGAAACAATGATAGAACAAACGACGAACAACATATGGGTTGATCGGTACGGGAAGAGCGTTTCATTTCGTCATGGGCAACGTCAATGGGAGTGACCAAATTTGGAAGTTTGTAGATTTTAGGAATTATTTTGAAAATATTTAAAGTTTTAGGATATATTTTTATTTTATTTTATTATTTTTATTTGTTTTAAATATAATTTTAAATTTTTAAAAAGATGACATATGTCCTTTGATGATAAAGATTAAATAAATAAATAAGTTAATAAAACATTTAACACTTATTTAGTCTAAAAAAATAATTTAAAAATTAATTAAAAATTATATAATTTGAAGACCTATTTAACATTTAAGTATATTTTATATCACGTTTCCAACACTTTGGTTGTCTTTTCACTCTAAACTACCTTCAATAAGTTAAAAAAAAAACAGAGAGATATCAAATTATATATTATTTCTTAATAAAGTATATAATATTTTCCCTAAACTTTATATTAGTAAATATAAAATGCAAATAATATGAAATTTTAATTATAATATATATTAAACTCGTAATAATAAAGTATATCAAAATTTAATAAAATAATTATAATGTACTAAACAGTAAAAATAATAAATATTTAAAATATATTATTTTTATTTATTTTTACAATTTTAAATATCTAATACTTATTTTTACGTTAAAATAATTTAACTTTATTAATGAAATGAATTTAAAATAAAATCTTTCCCTAGTTAAATTATTTACAAATTATAGTTTTACCGTCATTAGTTTTTTTTAATTATTATTATTATTAATTTAGAAAATTTAGGGTAAAAGAAATTGGAAAATATGCGAAATATCATTATAGTCCATAAAGGATGACTGTTAAAGTAGGGGCTATTAAGTACTTTCACTTGGTCCATCTTAATTTACGGAGGGGCACTGCTTCTATAAATAGCGTCTCTGTCACCGTCTTCAATCCCATTAAAATTCAATTCGTTCTCCGTCAAAACGCTCCGGCGAGTTCGAATTCTTGCCGCCGGTTGACCTTTCACGCATAATCTGTAAATATTTAATATAACCGTCGCCGATAATCTTAATATTAAAAAAGAATGCCAATGCGTAAGGATAGAAGAGTTCGTTCCTTAGCTTTTAATCGATCTAGGGTTTCACCTTACCCATTGGGATTGGGATTTAAATCTGGATCGGCGGAGGATGTTAAATCTTGGGCGAATGCAAGGTGCCCGATCTGTTTGGAAATTCCGCATAACGCCGTACTTTTGCAGTGCTCTTCGTTTGAGAACGGCTGCCGTCCCTTCGTCTGCAATACAAGTTATCGCCATTCGAATTGTCTGGACCAGTTCTCCAATTCATCCGTATCATCTCCTTCTACATCTGTTTTACAACAAATTCCTTTCCGAAACATGATCTGTACTACAACCGAGTGCGTATGTGATTTGCGGCCAAAGCTTCTCTGTCCTCTCTGTCGAGGACAGATTTACGGCTGGACGCCGGTAGAACCAGCCCGACGGTTTATGAATAACATAACCAGGAGTTGTTCTTCCGAGACGTGTGATTTCCGTGGGACTTACAGGGAACTCAGGAAGCATGCTAGATCCGATCACCCTAATGTTCGGCCAACGGAAGTGGATCCTGAACGACATCAGAATTGGACTAGGTTTGTGGTTGAGAGGGATCATGAGGACATGCTTAGTTCACTCGAACAGCTTGATTGGACTGGTTTTGATCTTGAAATGGATTGTGATTACATGCTTCCGTTCAATTCAACAACTTGACTTGACTAGTTTTGAGCTTGTTTCAGTCCAACCAAATGCATAATTAGGTTTGTTAATTATGGTTAATTAGATAATGTATTTTCGAATAGTGATCTGAATTTAAATAAAATAAAATATAAATTTATATAAAAATATTGACTTAGTATTTATAGCAACGTCTCACTAATACTTTTGATTTATAATCAAATCTAACCCATGAAAACCTTCCTTTTAATAATGAGTTTGGATTGAGAGGAGATAGTGAAAGGGAAACATTTCTAGGGAGACTTGCTTGTCATGAAATTTGTTTAATACGAAAATAACATGAAATGACACCGACAAAAGAAAATACGAATACGAATACATGATACGATTACATGATACGATTACATGAATGGTCTGTCTTATTATTATTATGCTTAGAGTACCACAATGTTTACCCCTACTCCGTAGTGGTTGGCACATGGAGACCATAAAGAACTTGCCAAATCCTTGCTCCCAACCAGCTTAAGCAGTATCTTCAAGGAATGGGTAATCAGTGTAGCCAACAACAGGATCCGGAAGGCAATAGGTGTTCCGGTTGTGCTTAGTGAGAGGTGCGATGAGCTCGAATCTTTTCGGCAAATCCGGATTCGATAAAAACAAACGACCAAACGCGACAAGATCGGTTCGGTTTTCGGACACAGCTTTGTTCCCATCTTCTTTATCATATCCTCCAGCAACAATGAAAGTGCCCTTAAAAGCCTGCCTCATAGGAAGCAAACTTTCGGTTGTTTCAAAACTTTCTTCGGCAAGTTTCATCCTAGGCTCAACCATATGACAGTAAAGGATTCCGTATTTGTTCAATGACTCGGCCATGTAAACGCCTAATGCTGTTGGATTGGAGTCTCCCGAATCCAAGTAGTCTGCATAAGGAGATAGCCTGAGTCCGACTCTGTCCGCTCCGATCTCATTAGCAACGGCTTCGACTACTTCTAATGCGAACCTGCAGCGGTTCTCTAGAGACCCGCCGTACTGATCTGTTCGATCATTGATATGATCTTTCATGAATTGGTCAAGTAGATATCCATGTGCCCCATGTATCTCAACTCCATCAAAACCTGTGAATCAAAAAGGCATCATGTCATATACTATAGCAAACCTTCCATAAGCTATAAAACACTTTAGGCTAAGTACTTAAAATACTTGCCGGCTTCCATGGCATTCCTTGCAGCAAGTCTATACTGGTTGACAATTAGAGGGATTTCATCTGTCCTTAATCTCCTCGGCGGTGAGAATTTCGCCGGTTCTTCCGCATTCGCTTGAACTTGTGGCTTCAGTACATTGCTGGTGGAGGAGATAGGAGCTTGTCCATTTGGCTGATACTCTGTTCATTCAGGTATGCACCATACATGTGATTAGATTACCAACAAAAGCCATGATATAAACAGACATAGACACATAGTAACAGAAACCGAACTCACCATAAGTGGAAGCCCTTCCAACATGCCAAATCTGGCAAAAGATGAAGCCACCTTTTGCATGAACAGCATCCACAATGGGTTTCCAGGCCTCTACTTGCTCTTTTGACCATATACCAGGTGTATCTTGGTACCTTGTATTAGTAAGACACGAACCAAACTTTTTAATTAAATTCTACAAGTGATAAAAAAGAGAGCATATATTCATATCCGACACAACAACACTAGATCGAATCCGGAGAGTTAACTTACCCTCGACCGGCTTCGGAAATCACAGTTGCTTCCGTTATGATAAGACCACCCTTTGTGGCTCTCTGTGAATAGTATATGGCTGCATGTGGCTGAGGAATATTATTCCATGACCTCTGTCTCGTCATGGGTGGCATCACCAGTCTGAGAAGCAAAAACACAAATGATGAAACTACATCAACCGACCTCCATTGAATTCGATAAGTTCTACTACTCGAATCAAATGGAAGGACAGATCCAATTACCTATGAGAAAGGTTGAAGTTTCCCATCTTGTAGGGAGTTAGAAGAGGCATACTTTCATGTTGTTGAGCATCAATAGTCTCTCCCATTTTTCTAGTTTCTGCAATAACTAAAACCAAAACTCCTGCTTTTGTCTGGCTAATGGAGCTTAACTGCTGCCAAGGCAGACTGTGGTTTGGATGGTTTTATAGTTCCATGAACAGAGCAACCAGTCAACAAATCATACTTCATTTTTTTTAGTTTATGACGATTGAATTCTATTATTCAAACACCTGGTGGGCGACTATTTTAACTATATTTTTTTTTGTCTGTGTTCGTTTTTCTTTACTCTAACATATAAAATAAACCCATGACTTTTCAAAACATACTACAAATAATGCAATAAAATCTTGTGTCATCGTAAATTTGAATTTTTTTTCTTCATTTTTTGAATGAAATTAGCTTCTGAGAAATTATTTATATTTTCGATTAATATTATAAAAAATGTGTCTTTAAAGATTGTTTATAAAATACTTCTTCCAAACTGTTACTTATTTTATGATTGTCTTTTTTGAATTCTGACTGTCAAGGCTGGCGGCTTCACTATATTATTATTCTCTTTAAAAAATACAAATCTGTATTATAGTTGTTAATTATTTATTATTGATACAAAACTGTGTATGCAGATGCAGATATTTCCTTACTGAGATTAATTTATTAGCCTTTTCCCATTTATTGTGTGATTTCTTTATAAGATTTCTTTATATATAGGGTAGGAATATAATAAGGGTAGAATAAATATAAAATAAATTTTATATTTTAAAAAATATAAAAATAAAAAATCATATGAGTATGTGGTTGTATATAATTATATATTAAGAGTTGAATCATGTGTGTAAGAAAAAATAAAAAAATATGAAAAATGGAAGAATAAGAAAAAATAGGGATACGAAATATTGGAAGTATCCGAATTGTGTCTCTTTGATACGAGAATGTATCAAGAACGTGATATAAAAATAATACTAAAAAAACAGATGATTTTTATTCAATATATAACGAGAATAATTGAAGAATCCTTGAAAACGTAAAAGCTAAAAAAATTTGTTCCACCCGAAAATATTCTTATTTACTTGGGATTTTTTATGGAATAAAATAAAAATTTAAATATTCAATCTAAATTATTAAAAAAATAAAAATATTAATATTTTAAATTTTAAATTAAATCAATAATAAATAAATAAATAAATCAGATATTTTTATATGATTCAAATGTTTTTATTATAAATCATTTAAAATCCAATAATGCATAAAGATACGTTAAACTATTATATAAAATTCACCACATGGAAATGAGTTTTTTTTAATTTGACTAAATAATTAATATTAGAATAAAATATTTGATTAATATTTATATTTATAACCACTCAAGTTTTAATAAAATTAAAAAAGTCAATAATCTATTTTCAATAATTTAAAAGTATAATACATATTTTATTATTTTTTTAAGAGAGCATAGAGACATCAAACCGCCATTTATGACCGAATTGGTTCATATAAACCACAATTAATTAAAAGATTAATCATAATAAATAATACGAATACATATTTTGTTCATTAAGACAAGTTTGAAAACAAAAAGACACTAACTACAAACGATTAATTTTTTTAATAATTTAAAAATAATTATATGATAATATTTATTTAAATATATTTTTATTTTTAATAATATATATTTTACGGATAAAATAATTAAATTTTTTTAAAAATAATAATATTTATTTTTCTATTGAAATTATTTGTCTAGTTCAGATGAATTAATTTTTAATTTAATATCAATACATTTTTGCTTAATTGATAACTAAAGACTATTTAAACATGATTTATTTTATAATTTAAAACATTAATTTTACTTAAGTCATGGTCAGTGAAAGATTTCAAGAAGGATTTGATTAATGATAATAAATAATCTTCGTATTTATTTAATATAGAAATAAACAAATGGATTCGCTTTTTAAAGGCTTAATGCTAAAGTATCTAAATTATCGTATTTTTTAAGTATTTTAATTATCATGTTTTTTTTAGGTGTTATTTTTTTTATATTTAGATGCTCAAATTATTATTTTTATTGCTTTAAGATTAAAATAAAATATTTATTTTGATTAAAAAATGATAATTTAGACAACTATTTTAGTATTATTTTTTTAAAATGTGTAAATTGTTTCAAAATAAAAGTTTTATTATATAAAATTAAATAGAAAAATTAAAATTTTATATTTTTTTTTCTAAGCTAAGATATCCACCGTCGATAGCAATAATTAATTCTTTCGTCGTAGTAGTAGGAAACATCTATTTAATTTTTTAAATTAAATTAATTTATGATTGGTTAACTCGCAACAATAATACACTGGACAGATATGTAAGGAAGAAAAAAAAGTTGCATCAACTTAGCTAGTGGCGTACTTTACTATAAAAATGGAGAAAGACGTATGGATTGTCCCATTTCTTTTTTATTGTTCGAAGATTATCCCATTGCTTGATTATGCAGAAGGGGTGCTTTGAAAAGTCAGAAACGGATGCATCATGATTAATTTTATATGCAGAGTGTAGAAAAAAAATGAGGTATGATTTGTTGACTGGTTGCTCTGTTCATGGAACTATAAAAACATCCAAACCCCAGTCTGCCATGGCAGCAGTTAAGCTCCATTACCCAAACTAAAGCAGGAGTTTTGGTTTTAGTTATTGCAGAAACTAGAAAAATGGGAGAGACTGTTGATGCTCAACAGCATGAAAGTATGCCTCTTCTCACTCCCTACAAGATGGGAAACTTCAACCTTTCTCATAGGTAGTTGGATCTGTCCTTCCCTTTGATTCGAGTAGTAGAACTTATCGAATTCAATGGAGGTCGGTTGATGTAGTTTCATCATTTGTGTTTTTGCTTCTCAGACTGGTGATGCCACCCATGACGAGACAGAGGTCATGGAACAATATTCCTCAGCCACATGCAGCCATATACTATTCACAGAGAGCCACAAAGGGTGGTCTTATCATAACGGAAGCAACTGTGATTTCCGAAGCCGGTCGAGGGTAAGTTAACTCTCCGGATTAAATCTAGTTTGTTGTGTCGGATATGAATATATGTTTTTTTTTTTTTTGTATCACTTGTAGCATTTAATTAAAAAGTTTGGTTCGTGTCTTACTAATACAAGGTACCAAGATACACCTGGTATATGGTCAAAAGAGCAAGTAGAGGCCTGGAAACCCATTGTGGATGCTGTTCATGCAAAAGGTGGCTTCATCTTTTGCCAGATTTGGCATGTTGGAAGGGCTTCCACTTATGGTGAGTTCGGTTTCTGTTACTATGTGTCTATGTCTGTTTATATCATGGCTTTTGTTGGTAATCTAATCACATGTATGGTGCATACCTGAATGAACAGAGTATCAGCCAAATGGACAAGCTCCTATCTCCTCCACCAGTAATGTACTGAAGCCACAAGTTCAAGCGAATGCGGAAGAACCTGCGAAATTCTCGCCACCGAGGAGATTAAGGACAGATGAGATCCCTCTAATTGTCAACCAGTATAGACTTGCTGCAAGGAATGCTATGGAAGCTGGTAAGTCTTTCAAGTGCTTAGCTCAAGTGTTTTATAGCTTATGGAAGATTTGCTATAGTATATGACATGATGCCTTTTTTATTCCCAGGTTTTGATGGAGTTGAGATACATGGGGCACATGGATATCTACTTGACCAATTCATGAAAGATCATATCAATGATCGAACAGATCAGTACGGCGGGACTCTAGAGAACCGCTGCAGGTTCGCATTGGAAGTAGTCGAAGCTGTTGCTAATGAGATCGGAGCGGACAGAGTCGGACTCAGGCTATCTCCTTATGCAGACTACTTGGATTCGGGTGACTCCAATCCAACAGCATTAGGCGTTTACATGGCCGAGTCATTGAACAAATATGGGATCCTTTACTGTCACATGGTTGAGCCTAGGATGAAACTTGCCGAAGAAAGTTTTGAAACAACCGAAAGTTTGCTTCCTATGAGGCAGGCTTTTAAGGGCACTTTCATTGTGGCTGGAGGATATGATAAAGAAGATGGGAACAAAGCTGTGTCCGAAAACCGAACCGATCTTGTTGCATTTGGTCGTTTGTTTTTATCGAATCCGGATTTGCCTAAAAGATTCGAGCTCAACGCGCCTCTCACTAAGCACAACCGGAACACCTATTGCCTACCGGATCCTGTTGTTGGCTACACTGATTACCCATTCCTTGAAGACACAGCTTAAGCTGGTTGGGAGTAGGGGCCAACACTGTGGTACTCTAATCATAATAATAATACAGACTATATGTATTGTGTTGTGTCACTCTCCATTAATGTCACTCAAATCAAGCAAAGAACCCCTTTGGTGCCTATAAGTTGACTCTCATCAAAATTCGAACTAGATTAAATGATAATATTTTTTATTAATATTTTAAAAAATATATTAATATTATACAAACATGTTATTCTAATTCAGATCGCTTAAAAATAATATTATCTTTTATCACTTGAATCGTTCAATAAGTTGAATTATTATATATTATATTTTTGAATAATTTTTATTTATACGAGTGAAAAATGCTCTTAATACTCCTTTTATTCAAAGAACGCTCGTTTTTTAATAAAATGATTTAATTGTGCTTTTAGTCCTTCCTTCTTTTACCCGCTTTAAATTACATCATATATTTTTTTTAAAATTTTGCACTGTTATTTTATATATACTTGCACGTGACTACATGTAAATATATTCTTTATATAAAAGTATTACATATTTTATGTGAGTATATATGCACGTATTGTTTACATACTTATTATATATATTTTATAATTGTTATAGCTCTTATATATATATATATATATTATTGTTTGTACATTACTATATATTATTATATTATATATTGTGAGCATATATTTTTATTTTGTATGAATATATCATTTGAGAGTGTGGTTCCTAAAATTTTTGGAAAATCATAATTTTTTATATAAATTATATATAAAAAATTAAAAATATATATAATTGACATCCTTTTATAAATAGTGTGACAATCTTTTATAAATAATTAATTTTTTTTAAAGATCGTTTAAGAAAATGATATCCTTAAAAAAATTTCTGACTTCGCCACTCATTATATGTATAATCTTTTTTTTATAATTATAATATATGTATAATTTGTTGATATTATGTATATATAGCCCGTATTATATTTTTTATGTATTAATTACCACATTGTATATGTATATAATACGGTATATATTATGGCATATAATGTATTATAATCTTATTTTATATTACGGCATATAGTTCGATATATTATATATATTATGAATATAACATTTTGTCATATTACATTATATTAGGGTATATTATACCTTTATGTATAGTAATTATCGGTCTACCATTTTTTATATCTATTTTTTTTAACTATATCAAGGGAATTTTTTAATTTATTTCGGAAAACAGTTAAAAAGTAATGTTTTGAGTCATTCAACATTATTTTTTTGGTTTTGTAAATTAAAGGATATTCTTGTTAGACCGCTATTAATTTATTTTGGGATTAAAATTTTAAATTGAATTTTTATTTTTCTAACACTAAATCAATGTGGTATTTATTTTTTTGGTGTCTTAGGGCGTTAATTAATATACCCCAATGGTAGCAACGAATATACCCCAATCTACCTAGGAATCATCTTCATGCTCACAAGAACCAAGTCTACTATTATATATATGCAGTTGCAGATGAAACCTTGGGACAGATTTATACAGGGAGAGGAGAGATGAAACATGATGAAAAAACACAGAGCCGAGGTTGCAAGAAACTTGCCCGAATGGGAACACAGGTTCTTGTCATACAAGAAACTGAAGAGGAAACTGAAACGGCTGAAACATAATCCAAATGGAAGACATAGGGAAAGACCAGGACCAGGGAATCCACCCACACAAGACACGTTGTTCAACTGGTTTTTAAACCGGGAAATAGATAAGGTCAATAGGTTTTATCTAGACAAAGAGGAAGACTATATCATCATGTTCCGGGTAAATCACATTGTCATTCATAACTTTGTAGTATTTGTTTCTGGTTCAATGAAATTGGTATTCCTTTTTGGTGTTTTCAGGAGATTGAAATCAGAGCTAGGGACCTACAAGGCAATGAAGAAATGCTGGAACTGCGGAAAGAAATCTTGGATTTTCACTCGGAGATGATGATGCTACTCCATTACAGTGCCATCAACTTTAAAGGTTCATATAATATATACTCCCTTCATCATGTTTTTATACAAGTTTGAATCTCAACATCTGTGAAAATGTATGTGGAATAAAACAGGGTTGATGAAGATTGTGAGGAAGCACAACAGACAAGCAAGTGGGTCTGTTTACTTGTCCTTCAAGCTTAGGGTATTGCAGCAGCCCTTCTTATCCACAGAGTTGCTTTACAATCTTATTAGAGGGAGTGAAGCCACACTTGAGCGATTGTGATCCTTAATGAAGATCAAGACTCCGATTCAGCTCCTCTTCTGTATGTATTTTACCACCTATGGGATTGGGAGGAGAGGAATGGATGTTTGGTTATGGTTCAATACATCATATTTCATATAAAGGGTCTGAGTATGTTGTTATAAACTATACTCCAACTGTCTATTTTCTTTGTATATGTTTATTCGGGAATAAACGAGACGGCAGCGAGTTCAATATTTGTTGAATTCGAAATATATAGTTTGTTATATCTGTGTTTTTTTTCTTTCTATACACCAGTGGTCTCAAAACTGTTAAAATCACAAAAATTTGCAGTACCAACTCATCTGCAGTGCTCATATTTGCCTTCAAAACAATTTGACTCTCCTTGCTTTGGAACCATGGATCAGTTTTCTTACATCCTTTTTAATTGACAAAAAAGCACAAACAACAGCAACTACCAACATTGGGTACATTTGGATAGATTTTGTGTGGAACATGCCATGAAATTGTCCCAGGATGTTTTCTCTGAGAAGCCCCCATATTATAAGCATTGTCCCAAACAGGCTCATTCTTCCCCTCTTCGACAGGCCTACAAAAGCTCCCACCACACACAAGTAGCTTCCTGCAACAATCTGGTGTAATCCAAAAATTGTGATATCAGTGCTTATCTAATTACAGATTAATCAAGCAATGCATACCGCTTACGGGTCCTTAAACCAACCTCGAGGCGGTGGAGATCGGATATTGCGGTTGATTTGCTCGAACTGGTGTTGTATAAGTTGAGCAATTTGCCATAACTTGGGAGGGTGTGGTTTTTGATGATGGTATAGGGAAAAGCCCCTGGATATAGAAGAATCTTGACTAAACATGTAGGGAAAAGTTCACTGGCAATCAACTGAGAGGATGTTATTTCAATAGGTGTTCTGCAGATTCCAAATCTACATGGTACCCTGTGGAGTTAGACCATAAATGTCAACAAATACTTTGATTTTGGCATATTTTGACAGATTCCAATACATATTTTACCAGCTGCAATAAGAGTTCTAAAAGGGTTTTCAGATTCTAAATTTCAGAGCTCCTAGCAATAATGTTTAAGCAAAAGAACCCCATTGTTGCACTAAACTTTCCAGATGGCATTGAATGTTCAGAATCTAAGAAATATACTTTTTTTAATTTAAAAAAAGAACCTTTTTATGTTTTTTCTTTTTACATTCTATGTGATTATACAAACTACCAATTCATTATTGTAAAGGTGAAAACAAAAGAGTGGGGGTGAAATGTGAAAATTTTACCTGAACAGAGGGATTTGGAAGATTATGATGAGGAAATACATGGCAGAAGCAATGGAGGAAATGGTGGTTGCCAATTTCTTTGAAGAAGCCATTGGAGAAGGAAACATTTAGAAGGGTAACCAGTAAATGTGAAGGAAAATGAAAAGAAAAGAAGAGAAATTGCAGAGAGGAAATAGGGAAGATGTTGAAATGGAAGGAAGCAAAATAAAGTTATTGTGGTAAAACTTGTATATTTTTGAAGGGGTGAAAATCATGTTGTCATTTTGTTCACACGTTTGTCTTCATTTCAATTTCCTCAAAATGTGTAAATTTAGATATATCTAATGTGTTACACCTAATAATGGATGTCAGTTGACAGCTGCATCATAAGTTTTAACCAGTGTCTGGCTAATGGCTATCCATATTAGTGTTGGCCCTCAAAACCATCATTTATGAATACAAGCTGAAGAGTTTTAGCTAAAGAGATGGTGGCTATCAATGGCTTGGTAACAGTTGGATTATATGAAATTCCTCAGCTGGTAAAGATGATGCAGTCGCAGTGCCATATTGCAATTTGCAAAGCAGCAGGATAGAACTTGTTGATATTCTATAGTGATTATTAAAATCAAATACCATGGAAAAATCTAGATAACTTCATAGATATCATCTATAATTATTCTTGTTCAAGTTACATCCGTCTTGCCGAGAGCTGAAATGCACATACAAAGAATGAAGCTACTTTAGTGGCTGCTGAATCGATATTTTAGTATGAAACATTTTTATCCTGGAGAAGAGGGAGAAGACATCACAGGTATACATCTTTCAGGTTCAGCCTGTCAACTCCTCCATTAAGCCCTATTGATACAAGGAAAATAATGAGAAGTCATTAAAGATGTAGCAGTTGTTTCTCATGATACAAGGTAACTAACTGGAAAACGCCACCCACCCGTGCAATGTATTGCTCTGCATCAGTTCGTTTGAGAAAGTGCATTGAGTGACGAGCAAAATTGGCAGACTTGTCGCTGAGAATTATTCCGCTACCTAAATCTTCAAGCACCCTTACTTTGATGTAGGGATCTTTTGGAGGCACCATATCCTAATGAACCAAGAACATTAGCCATTGCAATCTAGTTCATGGTGACAGATACTTCATAAAGCTTTATGAACGAAAATAAAATCTGTATAGTGGAAGACCAATCAATTCTTGTTTAACTACTTGCAGTTATTTGCTGAAGTACAGTTGAAGACTTATAAAATCTGTATGTAACACCAAGTCAACAACAACAGCTCAGATTTCAAATTTCAATCAAAGTTTGCATTGAGATAACCGTAGAGCCATAAATACTTGCAAGTGTTTGATTTATGAGAGACCTTACCACATTCACATCGAGGCTCAGTTGTGACATATATAATTTCAATGACTTGGAATGATCTTTGAAATACTGTTCTTCTGAGTCACTGAACTTCTCCTGAATTTCGCGTGGAAGTTCATGAAGCAACCCTACCTTCCACGCCAAATCTCTTATAATTTCTGCACGATTGTACCTGTAACAAAATTAGCAGGTGATAGTAAGAAACTGCATCTTAAAATGTAAACCAACAGGAATATGATCTTTGAAATACTGTTCTTCTTTGGGAAATAATGGCAACCTAGTGTGAGAAACTTACACATAAGCCATTAGGCAACGCTTGTTGCGAATTAGAGAAATGTGGTGGATGAGAGCTCTATAGTGGTCTGCATTTTTAGCTGTTTGGACTTCCAGTCCCTCTTGCATTTTCCTATTGTAACACAAGTCACATTAAGGGACTGAAATATCCGTGCAACTAAAATTTGGTACTAAACTCTAAACTCTAAAGGAATGCATTGTACAGTCTGATCGTAACCAAAAACTTTGCAGTGAATATTCCGTTATTTTCTACCACTAACTCCAGTACAAATTCATATACACAACCTACTGCAATCAGTATGCATAGAATAGAGAATATAGTTGAACTTAAAAGTCTACTGGCTAACACAAATCTACATTAAAGGTTTAGCTACCATCAATCCTTACCATTGGATATCATTTTTTTTTTTTAGAAAGTTTCAAAATATACATAATTAAATCTGTGGGAGGTGCTGGTCCATTGACTAAAGAATTGACAAGGCAGCACCACCTAGTTTCAAGAGATATAGTTACAAGAAATGGGATTCAAAGAAGGACAAATAAAAACAAAAGGCTAAAGAAGCAAAATAGCAACAAGGAATTACCTTATTAATGACTGTAGTGCATTGTGATGCTCATTGCATTCTTCAATTACTCTCTCGAACAGCTCATTCTGCAAGATCACATCCCATATACATGATACAACGAATACATCCCCCCCCCCCCCCCCCCCAGCAAATATCAAACTTAAACCC
The DNA here is from genome assembly GCA_035048815.1 of Abelmoschus esculentus. Lineage (NCBI taxonomy): Eukaryota > Viridiplantae > Streptophyta > Magnoliopsida > Malvales > Malvaceae > Abelmoschus > Abelmoschus esculentus. Next base: position 19,025,992 of record JAUCBN010000015.1, on the reverse strand, counting down.
AGCAAATCAAGAAGGAAAAATATGTTTGTATTCTAAAAATGCCTTTTCAAGGAAATCCTCGTCAAAATTGATAAATACAAGTATTCTCCCAGCATTTCACGTTGCAAACAGAAAATGTATTCTAAACCGATCACGTAAAGAAAATATATATAATACTAAATTACTAAGAAATCTTCAGATGTACAAGATCTTAAGCAAATACACCTAAATTCAAAGAGAAACAATGAACCCACCAAACAATTTTCCAATTATAACATAACAACTAGATCTGTTCATCTCTGAAACATTTAAATATATAATAAAAAGTGATTTCCACATAAAAATGCTGAAGCCAGTAGCCTTACATTGAAAATCTTGAGATTCCCTTTTTCACCACTAGCAAACTCTTTCACCAGCTCGTACGCCTTTCTTCCGTGCATCTTCTGAAGATGTAAACGTCCTCCACCCTGCCAATTATATACTTGACCTTCGAACCCAAATTTATCTTTGAGACATTTCACGAACACGTTGCACAATTTTTTCCCCTTTAAGCTGTATATAAATACAAATGATTATGCTCCAAGAAGAGCGTGAACAGAGAAGAAGAAAAAGAGTTATTTAAAAGCTTTGGGGGTGTTTGGGAGATGAGAAAGTGAAGATAAATACAAAGGTTGTCTTTGGATCTAATTCTAAAAGAGTGGGGAAGGTTTTGGCGGGTGATTTAAGCCCTTTTCATATTGTTTAAAAAAATAATTTTTTAACTATAAATAATATTAAATACTTTTAAATTATAAAAATGTTTAAATAATAATGTCATTAGCCCATTATCATCAAAACTCGTTGTTGTTTGAGATCATTGTTTTCTTTCTGCAATCACATATTGTGAATAATTGATGAGAAATATATCAATTGAACGTCATAATAATAAAAAAATATATATTAATTGTTCGTTGTTTAATTGATATTTTTCTATCAATAATCAACAATGAATAGGTGAAAAATTAGATGATAATCTCGAAAAACGATGACAAAGATTTGATGAGACTATTAAGAATAGTAGTGACATCAATTTTGTTTTAAGGTTTTGAGTGTAAGACACTTTAACATTATTTCATGATTTATAAATTTTGAGATATCGTTTAATTTATTTTATTTTTTTAAAAAAATCATATATTAATTTATTATTGGGTGATGATTTTTTAACGGTATTATCATAAAATATTAACAGAATAAAAACTTTAGATATTTATTTAAGTAAAAAAATTATGTATCTATCTTGAAAAAATGTATAGGTTAAACACATATTTTTAAGTTAAACCAATTTAAAATTAATGTAAAACTTTTAATTTTTTTTCCTCAGAGTCCACTAAAGCAAGCTTAATGATTAATCAAAATTTTAATTATTGCTCAAGATATGAAAGACTTTTAGTTTTTTTTTTGCCATGGAAAATGCCACTGCCAGTGTCAGTGTTGGAGAAAAGGTGAGCAAGTGTGCATATGAACTGGCTGGAGACAGAGCCAGCACGCACATGCGTGGCAAGTGGCATATTCATCACCACCACCCTAAAACCCTCAATCAAGTCCCACCTCTATTCTTTGGACATGATTGTTTATAGATTAACACGAATTATCTAGTCTTAATAGTAGTTAAGGGAACGATTGTTTTTCTTAAAGGTCACGGATTTGAGCATCAATAATTATAACACAATGTTTAAACGATTAATATTTAAAGATTGAAAGTATACTCTAAAATAGATACTACCGTAACACTATAACTGATTCAAAAAAAATCGTCAATAAATTAAATTTGGTGACCAAATTTATGAAGTATGTTTTATAAATTTTACAAACAAATTACAATTTATTGACGATTTTTTTAAAAAAAAAAACTTGAGAAAAATAAAATGCACATTTTATACATCAAATATAATCTTAAAAATTTTAAAATTGAGATAAAATTAAGTTACACAATATAAATACTTTAAATTATATATATTTTTAAGATTATTGGATGATTGAAACAGATAACTCAGATTAATAATTGATTATACGAAGATTATCATATAAAAAATATAAAAATAATCTTAATTATTTATTATCATTATCTAATGATCTAAAATTAATATAAAACTAAATAAATTTTATACTATTTAAATTGATCAAATATATTTTATATTTAATCTATAATTAGCATCCCTTTTGTCATTAACGGTAAGATTCGACAAAGGGAAATAATTATGATAAAATGGAAATATTGACTGAGTTGCCTTATTATGACTTCTTTTCCTTCTTCAAGCTTTATCTCTATCGACATCCACACATATATACAGAGGGCTGTTGACAACAAAATTGAAGAAAAAAACATTGTTTTTTGTTTAATTAAGGAGAGAGAAAAAAAGATCCAGTAAAACCAGACATCCACCATGGCTGGTCTTCAAAGATCTGCGGTTTCTTTCAGAAGACAAGGGTCTTCAGGGATTGTTTGGGACGACAAGTTTTTGTCGGAGTTAAGCCAAATGAAACCAGAACAACAAGAAGAAGGAGAGACCAAGCAAGAAGAACAATTGCAGGCGCAAGACGATAACAACAACAACAACAATAACCCAGAAAAAGTCGATGTTGTGAAGGATGTTAACCCGACAATTGCGCCCATCAACACCACCGTCGAAAGAAGCCGATCTAACGGCGGTGAAAGACGAAGTTACCGTACCGGCAAGGTATCCCCTGCTATTGACCCACCTTCTCCAAAGATTTCAGCTTGTGGTTTCTGCAGTGCTTTTGGGAAACAAGTGAAGAATGATCGTAGCAAAAAGCCCGGTAAGCGTAGATCAAGAAAGTTTTTTTAATTTATACTTTTCATGTATTTCCCGGTGACCGGAGTTGGAAATTCCGGCGAACTCAATGGGTGGTTCTGGGTATATTTGTTTATGTATTTCTTAGGTTGTTTTTAGAGAGATTTAAGTTTCCATCTATATGAACAGAGATGATTGTTGGGTGTTTAAAGTTTTGATTTTTTTTCTTCCATTGTGTTAATGTTTCTGTAAAAAAATGTTTTTTTTTTTTGGGTTTTTATTGAGACAAATTTCACATGTACAAACTGGGATTCCTATTTGATCTATATACCAATTGTTTCTTGTGTATTCCCAGAATAATAAGAAAAGTTTTCTTTTGTTTTTCCCTGGAGATTCTTTGTTTTTCTCGGATAGGAAAATATGGTAGTAATAAATACAGGTTTGAAGTTTCTGGGATGTCTGATTCTCTGTCTGAATTTGTGGGGAAAAAGATGAGTTTGCAAGGGAATCTTTCCTGTTCTGTTCTGTTTGGTTTGACAGAAAATTTTCAGGACTTGTAGGGATCATCAGACAGTGTGATAGGGTATGTGGTTGTCGATTCCTTTTGCATTCATTAAAGTTACTTATAATAGCTTCATTTCAATTCAACCAGCTTGTTAGTATCTACACTAGTTAGTAGTTAGTAGTTAGGAAAGGGGTAGAGGAAGGTAGGGGTGAATGAACCACTCGAATCAATTCGAAAAAGATAATTTTATTTAATAAAAATATTTTTAAATAAAATTTAAGTTTTAAAATAATAAAAATGATATTTTGTTAATAAAATATTAGATTAATTATTCAAAATTATAAAATATACCTTTATTCTATTTTATATTTATATAAAACAACTTTATTTTTATGAAATTATTTTTAAGAGATGATCTTGAATATATAAAAATTAAATAAAAATATCCACCTTTACAAATATATTGATCAAGGAGGACTGTATAGGAAACTTCAAAGCTTATTACCACATTTATATTTAGGGATTAAATGCTCACTTTTTTTTATTATTAAAGTCAAATTGGGTATTTTTCTTCAAATGATTTCTAGTAATAATTTTCCTCTTCCCCAATCGTGTGATTTTGAAGTTTTTCTTGGAATTTTCATTTCTCTATTGTTGTTTGGGCTTTTGAGGCCGAATGACATTTCTTAGATATAGGAAGGCATTGTTCACATGCTCAAAAATCGGGTCTTTTCCGATATCCGATCAATAAAAAAATTAATGTTAAATAAGATTTAATATCAAATCTAAAAATAATATAAAAATTTGATCGAATATAACATTAAATATAATCAAAATTTATTGGATACAATTATATTAATACTATGTTTGAATTTAAAATTTAAGATTTAATGATTTAAGTTATAAGGGTAGAGTTTATAATTTACAATTAGAATGTAAGGATTAAAGTATTAAGGTTAAGAATTTAAATTTTAGATTTTATACTTTAAATATAAAGATTGTATAATTGTTTATATTAAAATATTATTTTTTGCTATAAATTATTCTTAATTTTTATGAAATAAAAAATTATATAAAATGAAATGATAGATGGTAGATAAATGTCCATGTCGAATAAGATCAAGTTTGATTGAACAGAATAATATAAGAAAAACTAAAATTAATATTCTAAGATGGGCAGACTATTATTTCTCCATCCCTAGAGTTTAGGGCACCCACACCATAACACATGTCTTAATATGGCCATACCACTTTTAACACAGACAATGTACAATGAATCCACAAGGCAAAGGAGTTGGGAAAAAAAGTAGGCAATTAGGTATAGATGCTATCAATTAAATTATATTATATTATTGTTGAATTTTATTTTTAAATTTATTACGATCATTTAAAATTTTAAAATTATTTAATTTATTTAATAAAATTTAGATATTAAATATTTTTATAATTTACTTGTTATTTTTTTATGATGTTCATTTACCACTAGATAAAATAATTTTTCAAAGATTTAAAATGTAAAAATTTTATCAGAGATAAGCAAATGGATTTTATTTGATATTAAAAAAAATATTAATAAGAAAAAAAATAATTAACTTGTGTAATTTAAAATATTTTTTTTAAAAATAAAAGTCAAATTTAGACTTAAAAACTAATGTAAAATGATTGATACAATTTAGAATTGAACAACTACCATCTAGTTTGAAGTTTAAAAATAATAAATACATTCGATATCTAAATTTTAATAAATAAATTAAATATTTTAAAACTTTAATAATAAAAATAAATTTATAAATACAACTTCATAATAATTTATAATTTACACTGTATTCTATAACCATATCTTAAACCTTAGTAATCCTTTTTAAGAAAACAATGGTATTCTACACGTTTCTTAATTGCCACCGACTTGTGATTAGGCTTGTGAGGTTAGCCACTTAGCCTATGCCTATCCACTTGAAAACTTAATTTTAATCTCTTGACAATTCTAACACGGCGTGCAGATGCAACACTTGTCTACAATGGAATCGCAGCCGATTAAGAAGAAACTCTATAGTTTATTTGACTTTGTTGGCTATAAATAGGGAAGGGGAAACCCCTAGCAGGGCAGACCAGCATCCACAATTCAAAGGCTACCGACTCCATCCAGGTCCAGGATTACTATGAACAACAACTCCGTGCCTCAGCCATACTACCAGAGCTCAAAATTGGCAGAGCTAAATGTTGGCGTTAACGAGAAAAAGTCTGCTGCTGTTCCACGGAATAAGCTGGAGAGAGAGGCGTCCGTCGACATAAATGAGAGTGCTGAGGCTTTTATCCAGAAGTTCAGGCATCAACTTCTGTTGCAGAGGCTTGAATCTATTGAAAACTATGAGCAAATGTTGGCTAGAGGTCTGTAGGAGCTCAGCTATACCACTTCTTCCAATTGTTTCATGATTAGGTTGATCCATGGTGTGTTTTGAATCGTTGATCTAAATAGAAACGTAAGCATGTTGGTGTTCTGTATCTTACCTTTATTACTACCAAACATCTAAAAAACAAAACATACAAACAGATGACTAAGCCCTTAGTGCCGAACCACTTGCTGCATCTGCTGTCGCTGCAGCACTTGCAGGTTGACTCGGGAGCATGATCCAACCATCTCACACCGGTAGGTTGTTGCAGTTGCATATCTCGATCATGAACCCATCTGGGTGTTGGAAGAACATTTGTTGGACGTAGATCCCACCTTCTTCCACCGCTGTCCGTACGTATTTCTATTTCCATGTCCTACAGCTTCTTCTCCATTGCCCCCAATCCCATGCTCTCACAATGAGCCATTCCAACAGACACTTCAAAAAGTAAAAAAGTAAACCAACTCATCATTGATTTATTTTTGTCGAGATTCGTATCTGTTCTCATTCTCACATCATCATCAGTAGTTTATTGGGCTTGCTCGAATCTTTAGTGGTTTACATTCGATATCAATGATTTAAATGATTGTCCACAATCGTAATAATAATTAATATGGTTCGAAATCGTTATATCAGTAATTGGTAAATGATTGTAAATTTATAATAACATATTGAATACTTAAATTTTTTTAATTTTTATTAATTAATTTAATAGTATTTAACAATGTTCAACATTAATAATATTCAACAATACTCTACGACTGTTGTAGAATTTTTTAAAATATATTATTTCTTTGAAACACATGTATTACGTTTTGAAATCGAACAAAATTACTCTAGACCAGTACAGAATTCATTAAAATGTTACTATTATTATTTTATTAAGTAAAATCCAATTTTTTTTCACATTTTATTCTCAAAAGATAAAAAAAATTAAGTAAAAAAACGAAAGTAATACACCAAGTATAATTTGATATCTAGCCCCACAATAATTTATAATACATGCAGGCAGAGAGTTTTTCTAATACTAGGACTACTAATTTTTAATTTTTTTTCTCATTTCAACTAATTAGTACAATTTGATGGATTAAGATAAATTAACAAAAGAAAGTATAGAGTTATCATCTTTGTTTTAAATTCTCGGGTTAAATTTATATACGTAATTTATATTTATAGATATAAATATTATTCAATAACTTATTAGGTGATTTGAAATAAAAATTAAATCGAACACATAAAAAATATAAAATTCATTTTACAAAATTCTCTTTCTCAGAAATTTATAACTTAAAATTTTGAGTTCTAAATCAATTTATTTTTTTATTTCGTTATTTTTCTCCCATCTCCCCAAATTTCTTTTATTTCCCTTCCAATAATTTGTTTTTCTTTAGTCATTTATTTATTCTCGTCGTCATCTCTTAACCCTAGATTTTGTGTTCTAAACCACATGAAGAGGAGGGCATACCATATGGAGGAGGAACAACAACAATTAGTTATAGAAGATTAACCTAAATCATCTTTACGCATTAGATTCCTAAGTTAGATATTCAAATCCTGACATTATAAATAAAAAAATAGATAAAATAATTATGATAAAATAGATAAAATAAAAAAAATTAGATATTCAAATCCTGACATTATAAATAAAAAAAAATAGTAATCCAGATATTATGATAAAATTTTGTTTGAATAGTCTAAAATTGATTTACAAATTAATATATAATATATCCATAGATATTCTTAATCATACAATACAAACACATTTTATAGATAAAATAATTAAACCTAATTTTTTATATTAAAAAAATTATCTTTTATTTTGAGACCACTCATTGAATTCTACATTATGATTAATAATATACACGCATGCACATAAAAACTTGAGATTTTGGAAAACTACAAGATTAGGTTATAAACATGATATAAAGTTTAACATTAACACCAATTTCATATTCTATCTTTTCTATTAAATAGTATTATAATAATATTCTCAAATTTTGAGATTTGAAATCACATATAAATAAAATAAATGAATGTCTATAATTATTAGATTAATTAATAGATCAAAAAAAAATAGCAATTTTTTCATGAAGATTGGATAAGTAAAGTGTGAACTAAAACCAACCTCTTAGAACAAGATTTATAAATTAAGAGAGTATTATAAACAATAGATAAGGTTGGAAACCAACTTTGAAATATTGACTTTTCGTTGGATTCATGGATGGATGTAAGTTAATGTCTCGATATAACCAAAGATTTCCCCCAAACCAAGTAACTTGATACTTCCAAGTTTGGTCATCTTAAACGTGTTCTTGCTTGCCTGAATTTATTACTTAACAACATCCATGTATGTATGTATGTATATATATATATATATATATATATATATAATATTTTATGTTATTCTGCATCTGAATTCTGAGGCAATGGCATTGGCACTCCTGTTCTTGACAATTCTGGTCACTGCAGCGATAACCAAAGAAGCATACTTGGTTCATGCTGATATTGGCACGGCATCATTTTATGACCCTCCATATATACGTCTGTGTGTTTTTTTCTTCTTTGAAACAATTACAGGCTTACATATGATTGATTCACCTCTCTTCTCTTTTGGCAATGCAGCAACTAAATGTGATGGTAACACAGAGGAACAATTTCCGCCAGGGAATATGTTTGTCGCGGTTAGTGAGGGATTATGGGACAATGGGGCCGCTTGCGGGAGGCGGTACAGATTAAGATGCCTGAGCGGACCCAAGAGACCATGTAAGGAGAGAACCATTGATGTCAAAGTGGTGGATTTCTGCCCTCTCACGCCATGTCCCTCGACGATCATGCTGTCCAGGGATGCCTTTGCAGCTATTGCACATAAACATGGAAGGAAGATCAATATAGAATATATACAGTAAAGTCTTGTCTTCCTGGTTATCTTCTTTGTTCCCCTGTTTGAAAACAATCATAGCATACAAATGGATATGGAACGTATGTTTCTGAATTTAACCAGAGTGATTGATGCCATGTTGCAGGGTTTGATCAAATACAATCATATCAAAGGGACGGATGCAGCCTGTGTAAAGAAGAAAAATTAATACCTGAGATATTAGAGATGTTAATAATAGAATGGCAATTTCTTTTTCTTATTAACCTTTCCCCTTTCAAATGAAATTGTATAGTTTTTTTTTAAAAAAAAAACTCCCTTAAATTTAATTTTGAAGTGTGGAATTTATTATTAATATTATCATAATAAAACCAAAGATTGTACATGGATGTATGAGGAGCAGTGTTATCAAGCAATATTCAGTTTCTGTCTGAAACATGGTAGCAGTAGTTAGAAATACCAATATTTTATAATATATAGAAAACCAATAATGAAGAAAGCAAAACCGTCTTAAATTATCAAAGCATTAACCAACTATTCCATTCTCAGTATTCAAAAGTTAGGAATGACCAATACAAAGGAGAGGGTACAAGAAGTTGGCAATTGTTGAGTCGGATCTCCTTCGGATTTGGTTGCACCTTCGATTTGCTTCGACTGTCAGTCTTTTGAAGTTATAACAAGCAACCCCAATGCTCCAATGAGGATATACTGCAATGAAAATAAGAACCATTACGACTATGATATTCCGTAAGAGGGTCAATAATGTCCCTACAGGTTTTATTAGCCTCCTGAAACTTTGGAATCTTCATAACAGATTGAAAATCACAAACAATGATTATTTAACTACAGGCCAACCCTCAACTCCAATGCTTGATGTAAATAGGAGTGAGAACTGGCAAATTTGAATGGAGGGAAAATATTTTGTATTTGATGCACCAGTGATGCAAAGATGCAGAAATGCAAAAGGGTAGGTTCCCGCAAATAGTTACAGGTAACCATGAATAATAGTAGCCACTAGCCTCGATTATGAAAATGTTTTGTATCACAATAGGAAAAAGGCTTTCTAGTTTAAGTAAACACGTGTCGCGTAAAAAACAAACCTTGATAATTGGCTTCTCAGTCATGATTATAGTCACCCAACCAACATAAGGCAAGAACCTGCAATTGAAGTATGTGATTAGAACTTATTTTCTCACACTGGAAAGTACATCACCACCCTTTTGCTTGAAACATGAATTCAGGTATGCAAGATGTTTTCAACATACCCCAAAAATCTATATAAAGACACCAAAACATTTTCTCCAATAAAAACAATGAGATATGTCGAACTCCAAAGCCCAATTCCATCAACTTTGAGGGTAGTTTAACACCAAGCAGAATTAGTTAACAAATATTTGTCCCAGTATTCCCTCTCTCCATAAAATGCATGAATAAAGGTATGTGTTTGTACTAGTGTTGGATTCTTAAGATACGCTATGATTTTGAAGAGGAATGCAAGGAATGAACAATAATCTGTTATGCACAAAAAGAAAGGTCAAAGGCTAAAGGCTTTACCCAACAGCTCTGCCCATGATATGGTGCCGATTAAGATAGAGCTGACCTTGAGCATATAAAAGCCTGTCATCCCCATAATTATTGTCTCCTGAAAATTCACAGATAAAGGAAGAACATTTAAATATCAAACAACTCAATTCTTGCAATTTCTAACGAAGTTAACATTTATCAGAATTAGCTGTCACCTTTGGTGAGGACATCAACTTCTCCGGTATCTTGCCTTTCATGGACCTACAACAATATGAAATATGAAATCAGAAGATATCAAAAACATGTTATCTGTTAAGATACCAAAAATGGATTTCTTCTTTCCTCCTTATATAGTTTCAACCTTCAGATACTGTAGGAGCTTTTCGGGCATAAAATAGTTTCAAGAAATAACTAGATCATGAAACTCAAAAATGGCCACTGCACTGCCTAGCTAGCTCCAGCGCAAACTTCCAAAAGGAAAGCATTCGGGGAAAGTAAACAAGAAAATAACTGATATACATACATGCATAAAGAATCCCAAATTGGTAGACAAAATCAGTAATTAAGCATCTATGACTAATATAAATTGATGACTCATGTACAATTGCTTGGAGCAAATACATGTTCCCCAAACAGTGACTCTTAAATAGAAACATTTGTTGCTACCACATTAGCAAATGAAGTCAACTGATTCAATGCTCCCCCCTCTATGGCAAATTAAAATGTTTGTAGCTCCAGATGGAGATACCAAAGCAAATGCTTCAAAATCATTTGAATATCACTTATTTTAAAAGTCAGAATACATACAGCTCAGTTCAAGACCAATACAAACAATTAGTAAATATCAAAATGTTACCTTAATTACACGATGGACAATTGGGATTTCACGGCCCTGAGAAATTGAGAAAGAGAAATGAATTAGCAAAAGACCCTTGAAGGACAAAACCCAAAAGCCCAAAACAGCAGAGCAACCATGATCTGAAATAGAAAGAAAAGTACCAAAGTACTTACATCAATATTAAAAACAACAATCTCTCCTGCTCGGATAGGGTCTTTACTCATGTGTAAGAACAAAATATCCCCCTGCACATGACATAGTCAAAATAAATTCAGCGAGAGCTACACACATGGGGATCCAAATGAACAATATTAATCAAACATATCAAGTAGGTCCATTGAAATAATTGTGTGACAAAATTACTTCTGTTTTGATTTTACCACATATCCAAAATAAATCATTCACAAAATCAAATGACAAAATTATTGTCAGTTCGATGACAATAACTACCACAGTGCAGTGGCCACCAACCAAATACTTAGTTTGCTCTAATTTCATGTCAGATAAAGCAGGGATTGGAACCACATTGTCCTGACTCATTATATTGAGAACATAACTAGAGAGGAATAAATAATTTTCAATTTCAAGGAAACAAAACTATCAGTAAAGAGAAGGGAAGCGTGTTATTAGTCAAAGCTCTAAGTTACATATCATATACATCTCAAAACATATTTGCCAGAAAAGAAAAGGTGCACACTATATGGTGTTAGGAGGCAGATTCAGCCATCACCCTTTCCTTTATTTGTAAATCTAGAATTTCAAAGCCATTAAAATCTTCATTTTCAATCTGTCTTATGTTTCTTCCTGAAATGACTAAGTTATCCAAACTCTTCATTTCCCTTCAATTATCCAAGTCTAACTATATGCATGATCCTCCGAATAGGAGAGCATAATTTAAGCATCCTCTTGTTGACTTACCCTCTTGAAGCCGGGTTCCATACTTCCTGAAAGAACAACGACAACAGGAGATTCACTGCCAGTGATACACATCAATCCCTTCCATATTATTAGGGCCGACGTAACAATCATACCTGAAACAGAACATCTTTATATACGATCAAAATTTAACAGGAGGAATAATTGATAATGACTGCAGAGATTATTTCATCTTTGATTAAAAACAAACAAACGAATTAGACAACAGCTACACTTGGGAGGAAAGTGAAGTACTAACAATAAACCCCAATAACCCGCTAAACAAAATCACATAATCTGGATCTATCTGAAACCAAAAGGTGAAACCACGTTCTCAATTCTTAAAACTGCAACACAAATTGACTTGGGTTTATCAAAATATGTAAAAAAAACCGTCGCGTTTGGACCGAAAAAGGCAAGGGGAAATATAACAATCGTGGGTATATACGGCGGAGAGGACATTACCAAGGCTGACGGCCTGAGTGAGGAGCTGGCGTAGCTGGATTGATTTGACGGAATCTACGGTGTCTCCGATCCAACCCATTTTCTTTCTTGGATCTGTTTCGGATTCTTTGTTTATCTTCTTCGTCCTTCGCGGTTTCTGTATTTACACCAAGTACAAGACTCAGCAGCTGCTATAAACCTGTGACTATCCCAACTTAATAAAAAAAAAATTAAATATATAAAATTAAATTTATTAAATAATTTTATAAAAAATTCTTGACAAAAATATTTTCTTTATTAAAATGTAATTACCTTGATCATGTATGTGTGTCTAGTTAGAATGTATAAATTTTATGGATTAGAATCATTATTATATTATATTTTAATGATAAAGGATTTATTTATCATTAAATTTTAATTAAATTATTAAATTATTATTTTTAAAAGAAACAATATATATTTATTACTAGATTTATAATTAAATAACGTATGTATATTTTCTTTTAATTTATATTATTATTTTTATATATTTATATTTCCTTTTCTTGAATCTAATAGAAAAGGGAAGACCGACGTTTCTTTCCTTTATTATTTTTTTTATTTTATTTTTTATATATTATAATTCATCGGTTTTATTTGATTTAATTTTTTCCTAAACATAATAAATCGAGTCTTAATAAACTAACCTGCCGTTTTTTAATATTTAATTATATATTTATTTTTTGAATTAAAGATTTAAGTTAAGAGCATGAAAATGATTTACACATAATCAATGAGCTGATTTAAATGATAAATATTTTAATAAAAAAATACATTAAATAATTATGTAGGAAAATTAAAAGATTAATAATGAGTTAATGGTATGGTAAAATATAAAAGAAGTAGTATATTGTTGTTCATAGATTTTGAGTTATATTATATTTATTTTTATTTAAAAGTGAATCTATTAAGTACACGATAAATTAATATATTATTAAAATTTAACTCGAGAACTTTATTTTAATAAATTATACAAGACTCCAAATTTTTGAATTTCTTATATAACTTCGGTCAAGCCTTTACCTTCTTTGACCCATCAGTTATATTCATCGAGTTGTCTTAGTGGAAAAGAGAATAATATTCTTGTTAAAAGACACAATTCAAATTGTTTTTATCCGTAATATGTAATTGAAATATATTTTGCGAAATTTAATTAATTAAAAAATATTAAATTTACATGAAAAAACATCTATTATAATCATCACACTTTAATCAGAAGTTTTGTATAACCAAACATATTCTTCATCTTTTGTTCAACTTGTAAATTTTTTTTCATCAAGGTAGTACTCTGGTGACAAGAGACCTGATATGGGTGTAGTTTCCGCAAGTGTTGAAGACGGCGGAGTGAGGCCTTCTTCCCCGAAATTGTGAATTGTATGTACACATAACGAAACTGAATATTACAGCACCCAACATTCTGGTCGCAACTCAAATTGATTATCTTATCGGTGATCGATGTTCCGACGATATAATTGTACGTTACGTCGCTGATCTTAATTCCCGGTATTTACAAAATTTTAGGTTACAAACCATAAATATAAACATTTTAACATAAATATATACAAAAAGTCATTTTATTCGAATTATACTACAAAAGTACAAAGAAATTGTTATATGTGGAAGAATACTTTTACGACTATCAAAATCCGTCACTATTACAATGTTTATAGTGATGGATTATTCTTATTTCTTTAAATGTAAAACTTATACTGCGGATATTAGATCACATGTATAGATTTTACTTACAGTGACAGATTAGTTCTTTCATCACTAGAGATCTTACATATACCGACAATTTTCCTTTGAATCGTCGGTATAAATTGAAATAGCTTGTTTATATAAAAAATTGGCAGATAATTTAATATTTAATTTGTTTTTTTTTCTTGTTTATAAATCATTTTAAGTAGATGAGCTTATAAACGAGCCAATAAATTAATTTATTTGTGAAAGTAAACGAACAAAATATTCCTTTATTCTTGCTTGTTCATTTATTAAATGAATATAAAAAATATTTATACTCATTTTTTAGTTTAATATATAAACAAATATTATATAAACGATTTATTATCAATTCATCGTACGCTAAATACATTTACACCTCTATTTTGAAATAAAAAGGGCATGTATCCAATATTTTGATCCGATAAGTCAACTCGTCATGCATTAGAACACCGTTGATAGAAAAATTAATATTATATTTCAAGAATATTGCAGTCATATACAAAAAATTAATATTATATTTCAAGAATTATAGGAAATAAAGACGGCAAAGGTACTGCAAAGGTTTTATTGGCTAGAATAGCCGATTGGGAGAGTGAGGCTCAAAAGTTTTTTATGCACCGGTCAGTGAACTCCTGGAACTTGGACTTCATTTCCATTACCAACTATTTCTCATTTTTACCTCACCCCCCATTTTATGATATTGCAATTAGTTTTTAGGAGTTTAGTTATCATTATAGCGTTTCAGTACAAAGATAATTTGCTCTTTAGCTTCTGGAAGTCTACAAGGAAGATCGTTATGAGAAGATTGCATTTGGAGTTGTATCTCCTCTGCTAGAAAATGCAGATAATCTGTCCATATTATGGGTATATCACTTATTGTTATAAGCTCTTTAAATCTGACTCTCTTTTTCTCTCTCAAGCAAGCCACTGTTGTGTCTTTTAGCTCTTTAATAGTTCCATGCTTGACAGTTGACTGGAGGTTGAAAATTTCACTGAGCATTTTAAGTTTTAAACTCCTTAAATTTCTCTTAATGAACTTATATTTGACTTGAAATGAGACCTTAATAGTTCTATGTTCAGTTTCCCATTGTTCTTCAAAGAGTAAGTCTTGTTGTTTCCTTTTCAGGTTTAATATTGCATCAGACTAAATGAATCAAGCCAAAAATATGGGTGAATTGAGCCTTGCTAGGATCTTAGTATGGATGAGGTTTATGGGCTACATGGCAGTTCGTATGGAACAAAAACTACAATGTGAAACCACGGTACAGTTCAGATTAATTACAAATTTTATGTTGTGCCTGGAAATCATATGAATGAAAATATAATTAATTTTATTTTGTGCAATGAGATAAGGCACAGGATAGACTGACTGACTTGCTCCAGAGTGTTTCTACTGTTGTGCCTGGAAGCTTTTATGCATGATTATGTCTACTGTTGGTTGTGGAGGTGAAGGGGATGTTGGACAAAGAATTAGGGATGAGATCTTGGTCAATCTTGAAAAATATGTTTCTATCTGTTCCACTTTTCTTGTTTTATATTTACAATTAACTGTTATCAATCTATTTCAGAGAAATAATGATTGCAAGGGAGGAATGTAGTAATGGCACCAGAAGTTGCACAATAATACCAGTCCTGACGATGTTGTAATCTGTCAGATATCAGACTCGTGAATTTAGTGAAAATTCTTTGTAGTTTCCATCAGCTAATAGAACATGTGCTTAGGCTTTAATGGATTATATTAAAAGTGACCTTGACATCAGTGTCTATTGGAAGCTCCTAAATGGGAATGGAATAACGAAGGACCGCCTCTCAAGTTATGACCGTGTGCTATCCACTCCGATCCAAGTTTTCGAAGTGATCAGGAGGGTCTTTTGCATGATCTTGGACATTATATGAGAACCTTGAAGGTCTGTTAGTTACTACTTTCCGTGTTCAGGGTCAAAGTTTCATGATTAGGGTGCAAATACTTCCTATGTCTGGCTTGCCATCAGGATTTCCAGTAAGTTTAACATTATCTTGAGTTTTCTTTCAAGTGTTCTCTCTCTCTCTCTCTCTCCTGAAAATGTTGATAAAAAACTCAAGATATACTCATAACAGGAATTGCTTTGTTTTGTTCTTGAACACATTGAAGACAGAAAATCATGTATTTCATCAGTCTTGTTCTAGAAAAGCTTGCACTTGCATCAGATGACAATGAAGATCTGGTTTATTGTTTGGAGGTAAATTCCTGTCATACAAAGATATGGTTGTGTTCTTATCTGTTAGGGGAATCAATAGATTCTAAAGTTGTAAACCTTTTTGGGGCAGATTTGATTGTTGACAAACTATTAACTGTGCCATGTTCTTTTTGTTTTTTGTCGGTACTCGTGTTTCTCATGAGTTTGGTCTATTTCTTTGACTTTGCGACTGTTACTGCCTCTACTGTTACTGGCTGGTGAGTCATTGCTTCCTTTCTGCTCAGCTCTATTGCGGGGTGAGAATGTAGTTTCGATCTTGCCGTTTGCATTATTTTTTATCTACATATCTGTTTTAGGGAATGTACTTATTTTTATTATTTTTAATAGAATTTCTGAACCATTATTTCAGTGGAGTTGATTTAGTTATGGGAGAAATTTTACACTTGCTAAAGTAGTTATATCATCCCCGACGGCTTAAAGTGTTTGATGACTAGAGTATATGGTTGAGAAAATTTTGTTGGCTTGCATCACTGGAACTCTTGTGGAGGAATTCCTGGGGAAAAAATCTTTTTGACGCTTAACTCCTAATTGTGAAAAAGAAGATACAATGCATGCTGGTTAAATAAGAAACTGTATAAGTTATTGAACTATGTCAAATAAAACATAACAATTCAAATACTTACCCAAGACTGCTAGTTTATAGTTGAACTGTAATTTGCCTTTGTATTTACATCAGTTCCTTTTTCAGTTAACAGTTCTTTTTTTTTTCCTTTTAATTGCAGATGTTTGATATAAAATATCAATTATGAAGAAATTCCTTGTGGCCTTCTTTTTTTCCACTGCTCTGGAGAGGTCTGAAGGATATAATTCTGTGAATGCTAAGCATATAACACAAAAGATGTTATGCATTCTTTCAAGCAATATGGTCCCAAGAGAGAAGAGCTTCGATAGGTTTATCTTGTTATCTATTTTCCTTTGGTTTTTGGATAATTATGTGAACTATTATATGAGGTTATCATTCTGTTAACACCCGAAAAGGACCTTCTGTCAAGATTGAACCCTGAGATAACAGATCTTGAGTAACTTATCAATTGCAGGAGTGACCTCATCGTGGTTTCTGTGCTGAAGCTTATTTGATTCCTTTTGCTCTGAAATGCTTCCATTTACATATTTTTCACCTTGTACAAATTGGATTGCCAGACTGAATCAAGAAAAGCTTAGCTTGAGACGAGTCTCACCACAAACCTTAAGAGACCGAAGCATGTATATGTTGGTTGAAGCCTGTATATGTTTGCTTTAGCTTATATTTCTAGTGTCTTAAAGATGGGACCCCAAATATCAGAGGTGCAACCTTTTCGACTTTGACAGTTGTAGCTAAAGTAATAATTCACTTACTATTTTATCATCTCTATATTTCCCTGTGATTTATCCCTATATTAAGTTTCTTGTGCTTTCTCTTACTCTGTCTGTATGAGGCCCTTAGAGAGGTCACTGGAGAAACTTGACTATGATAGAAAATAGAAGTTTTCTAATATGATTGCTGGATTTGGTTCTGCATCTGGTGCCACTAGCACAAGTAGTCGGGTATTAATATTTTCTATTTACCTTCCATTGCAATTAATTTTGTAACAATTAGAGCCCTTTATGATCGGTTTAGTTTCTCTGTTTCTTACCACTATTATGATATATCCACCTGTTGTAAACAACACAGGTAGGTGTGTCTTCTACGGAGGAGGGTGCCCTTTATTTGTTTTTGTTAAATTAATTTTTCTTCTGTTGTCTTTTGTATCATATTTAAGGGATCACAAGCTTATGATGTAGCAATTCCATGCAGGCTTCCAAAGGTTCATTTGTTAGGAAATCAGTTGCTAGCATGCTTAGTGGGAAGAGGCTCGTCATTGCACTAGTAAGATTTTATAATTCAAGGAAAATACTCAAATTGGTCCTCAAACTTTCCTAATAAAATTGAAAATTTTCTTGGGATCTTATCTTTTAAACTTGAAGGTTATGAGTTTTTAATATTTCATTGTTATTATACTGGGGCATTTTTAACATAAATGATTTTATTGAAGTATGTAATATTCCAAAGCATCAAGGATTTATGGCCCCGATCGCTCCACCATATAACACAAAAGAAGATGATTTGCATTCTTTCAAGCACTATGATCTCAAGAAAGAAGAGCTTGGTTAGGTTGTCAATCTATTCTATTAGATATGTTGGAAGTTTCATTGTGAAATGTACAGGCAAAACAATGTAGAAGCTAATGTACAGGTCTTGATGTGACACTATTTTCCCTTTACCGGATTTAGCTGGAAATAATTGGGCCTTTTCTAAATTGTTTTCAGTTGAATCATATATGGTTAGATTGTATAGTGGCACCCTATTATCAGTAGTTTTTTTGGGGTTTGACTGTGTCATTGGTATTATTTTTCATCTGATTAATTTGTCCTAAACTTTTGCTCGACTCTTGACCTTTCTGTAAGACATGATACTTTGTTCTACCTTAATTTCCAAGAACTTAAGTTTTACGTCAAGTTTATGTGTGAACCAATTGACAAGAAAATCACGTTCCGAACCAGCCAGGTGTACATTGCATTTCAATTTGGAGTAGTTATTTGTTTTGTTTATTTTAAAGTGTTTTATTCATCTAATCATTTTCTTGGCAGTTTCTAACATAATTTGCTTTCAAATGTCTCTCCTTGTTGAAATCATAGATTCTGAGCAACATATACAACTAAAGCTCTTGAAAATATGGCATAAAAAGGTTTTTGATTGACTTGTGCCTTATGTTTTAGCTATTTTTTAATAGACTTATTATGGCAGTGAAACGAGCAGAATTGGTCTCGTAGGAGTGTGGATTGCCACAAGAAGCCCCGGAAAAACATCAAGCGTTGATCGGTTGGATAGAATACGACCCGGGTAATACTTAACAGAGAGTCTAAATGCATGTGGAAATGTTTAGTATCATGAGGAATCCATATTTGTATGCGTTATCGTCTTCAATTTATATTGTTATGGTGTTCAAATACAATGTACTTGGCTTGTCCTATATATATCATTCCATGTTTATGATGTTCGAGCTTTTTGCGAAACTCTAATTACAAGCTAGTTTTCCACCATCTTAGCATTTTAATATACAAAGAATTGCCATTTTTTCACTCTTCCATTGATTTGTAGCACCAGATGACAGTTCTAAGAAAGAGGTGACCAAACATGAGGATGTGCCGGCCGGAGAGCGGGTGGCAAAGCCGGAACTGGAGATCGGAGGGGGACTTGATTTCTTAGTCTGGACTAATTTTAGTTATGATATAAACGGATCATGGATGTCATTTTAGGTGCAGTGAAAAATATTCATATCGTTTTATTTATATAAAAATTTAAATTCTGATATTTATTTTAAAAATATAATTAAAAAATATTAAAGAAAAATAATCAGTTAAATCTGATAACCGAAAGGATGAGATTAACAACAATGATTAATAGACAATAATTATGATTTGAGAATTTAGGGTTAGGATTAATTTAAAAGCTTTCAAAATTTTTTGAGATTTTTTAAATATTAAAAACAAATTTAAAATTATAAAATCACTATTAATTCCTACAGCCTAAAAGAAAACGCGTATAAAGAAAATCACTATTAATTCTACGCGTAAAATTAAATAAAGGTAAAATTCTACGCGTAAAGAAAACGCGATTAAGTTTCGGTTATAAAAACTCAGATCCAGACTTCTTTTGTTTCGGTTCCATTCTTGAGAAGGGGGAAATGAAAAGATTAAGTTTGTGGATAATTTACGTGATGGATCTGATGCGAACGGAGAAGATGACCCTGGTTCAACTCAATTTTCTTCGAGTCTGCTCATCGATACATTTCTTATCTCGGTGAACTCATATCCTCCAGTTTCGTGAGGAAATCATCTATCTTTGATTTTGTTTTAAATATTCATCGCAAAGGATCATTTAGGATCAAACAACTTGTTGGGTTTTAGTTTTTTTATTTTGATTTCCCCCACCGACATCGAAAGAAGTTCGACCTTTTTAGGTTCAAATCCGTTCAAGAAAAGGGCACAAAAGATTCTTTCTTTATAATTAAAAAAGAAATCGTAAAAAAGATAGCGAATATGTTAATTCTGTGCGAATTTCGGTCCCCTGTTTTCCCCCTGTTTGAGTCGGTTATTGTATCTCATGAAAGAATTAATATGGTTGATGTTATGATGCTTTTTGGGGTCCCTTTGTAATAACCGAAGCGTACTTGTTTGAGCATACTCGCATGCTTCAAACATGGTAGGGTGAGTTTCTTTTGCAGTTAACCTTTTACCAGTCCTTGCTAACTCTGGGATTCTAAAGTTAATAGCTTATAAGAGGTTAAGATTTGCTATAATGCGGCTAAATGGTGGGAACTGATTGCCCTATAAAAGGTTCTGTTCTATTGATATCATAGTTTGGAAATAACGGATTTTCTGGAGTTTGAATGACGTCTTTTGATTTCTTTTGGTTTTGTACTTTCAGAATACCTATTATCGGATGAGATTCCTGATCGAATGAAGCAACAGTCTTCTATTGATGCTCTTGATTCAGATCTGCTCCTGTAATAGTTTGACCAATGTCCCTTTCGGGTTACACTCACAGGCTAGTGTAACAATGTCCCTTCTGGGTTACACTCACGGGCTAGTGTAACAATGTCCCTTTTGTGTAACAATGTCCCTATCGGATTACACTCACGGCTAGTGTATCCGCGTCCCTTGTGGCTTGTGTAACAATGTCCTTATCTGATTACACTCACGGCTAGTGTATCCGCGTCCCTTGTGGCTAGTGTAACAATGTCCCTATCGGATTACACTCACGGCTAGTGTATCCGCGTCCCTTGTGGCTAGTGTGTAACAATGTCCCTATCTGATTACACTCACGGCTAGTGTATCTGCGTCCATTGTCCCTATTGAATTACACTCACGGCTAGTGTATCCGCGTCCCTTGTGGCTAGTGTAACAATGTCCCTATCGGATTACACTCACGGCTAGTGTATCCGCATCCCTTGTGGCTAGTGTAACAATGTCCCTATCGGATTATACTCACGGCTAGTGTATCCGCGTCCCTTGTGGCTAGTGTAATAATGTCCCTATCGGGTTACACTCACGGCTAGTGTATCCGCATCACTTGTGGCTAGTGTAGCAATGTCCCTATCGGGTTACACTCACGGTCTAGTGTACCCGCGTCCCTCGTCCATATCGGCTTACACTCACGGGCTAGTGTATCCGCGTACCTTGTCCCTGTCTACAATTATGGTGTAGTGTATCTGCGTCTCTATCAAATGACACTAACGGGTATTACATCCACTATGATGATTGGGGAAATCCTAGGGAACTTCCTTTTCTACTGGTGAATGAAGTTGGGTACTTCCGCATTGTGCATATCAAAACATATTTGTGTCAATTTTTTTCTAACATAAAACTATGTGTTATAGTTTATAAACTATCTCGTGTTTTTGACCCATATCAAAGTATTTTTTGAGTGATTGCGTAAGTATGGTAAAATTTAATGTAATTTAAATTTGCGTATGTATATTGTTCTTTTTTTTTTATATTGAACTGTTTTAATGTTACTTTATAAAAAACCGTTTAAATATGTTTTTGAGTTATTTACTTCAGTATAAAGTTTCAATTGTAACTTTCGTACATTCGTCCATATCTCTTGGGTATAAGGGGTTATACACATTACTTCACTATTCCTGTGTTTGTATTGGTCAGTTTTTTCAAGTGATTAAACTGGAATCTATTTTCCATCTTGTGTTATTAGATATCAGATTGTGCCACACATGATTTTTTTTCAACTTTCATTTTGGTTATCTTTCTCTTCTCAGTATAACTAAGTGGTGCAATAGTTCACCAGCATCTCTTTATCATGAGATGCTCTATATGTTTTTGAGTTGCACGGATTTGGTGGTCGGAGTTGTTCTGGGGTAGGCACTTAAGGTTTGTTCATCTCCCATATGGAAACTGTCACAAACTGTTACTTTGTCTTTAGCAGTTTTAATTATTCACAATGGCCTTTTTTTGCTTGACTTGTGCAGATCATTTTGTTACTTTTAGCATTAGCTGCGGTTCTATAGATTTTATTTCCCTAACCTTTTATTTTGAAGAAGCTTCATTCAGAGTTATTGCCCTACATTGCCGACCTTCTTTGCTTATTTCTTTCTTGAAGTTCTTTTGTTGAAGTTTTTGCTTCCGCGATTTACATGTACTGTCTATTGTGCATAACATTTAATTTCAATTTATTTCAAAGAATTCACCATATCAGGAGAAGTAAACTTTAAAATTTACTTACATGAATGAGTGGCACATTTGGAGTTATGGTTTACAGGGTACCTTATTTTAAAATTTGGCATGTAATATCTGAACTCAATTAATTATTTTGTAGTTTATATTCTATTGTATAACTGGTTATTGGTTTCTATGGTCTATTCTTTGTTTCAAGGTGTAGTTGTAGACACCTACCTAACTTGTGGTGCACATTGTTGCTGAGACTGGGAAATTCTTGGAGTTGTTAACTGAGTCTGAAGAACCTAGTTTTGTGCAGTAGGTTGCGACATGGAGTTGTTTATTCCCTTGCATTTGAGTTTCTCTGGCTTGTTTTAGCTTCTAGTGATGGTAAATTTTGCACTAATTGATCTTTTTTTGCTTGACTTGTGCAGATCATTTTGTTACTTTTAGCGTTAGATCATTTTGTTACTCGACTTGTGCAGATCATTTTATTTCCCTAATCTTTTATTTTTGAAGAAGCTTCAGAGTTACTGCCCTTAGTTGCTGACCTTTGCTTATTTCTTTCTTAGTGTTCTTTTGTTAAGTTTTGCTGCAACGATTTACATATATTGTCTATTGTGCATAACATTTAATTTCAATTCATTTCAAAGAATTCACCATATCAAGAAAAGCGAATTTTAAAATTTACTTGGATGAGTGGCACATTTGGAGTTGTGGTTAACAGGGCAACCTTTTTAAAATTGGGTTAATATCTATTTTATATTGCTTTCTTTTGTATTGCTTTCTTTTATTACAAGTTAACTTTATATTGGTTTCTTTGTTACAAGTTAACTTTATATTGCTTTCTTTTGTTACAAGTTTACTTTAAGAAGTAATTCGTTAGGTGACTTCAAATTTTTTGTGCTTATTGTGTAGGTGACAGAGGCTCTCGTGAATTCTGACCTTGAATCATTGAATTTCATTGTCGGTATTGATTTCACGAAGAATAACCATTGGACTTGTTAAGATCGATGTCTTAAACGCGCCGTTTATGTATGTCGCGAGCCATTATAAAACCTGCTGAATGTGGCTTGTTTTGTAGGTAAAAGATCATTCAATGGCAAAAGTTTGCACCATATAAGAAATGGTTTGAATCTGTATGAACAAGCAATATCAATCATAGGGAGAACCCTAGCTGTCTTTGATGAGGATAATTAGATTCTTTGATTTGGATTCGGTGATGGTAAGTATCTACTTTGTTCTTTAATAACCTACTGAGCCTGTTCTCTAATGCCTGATGCTAAGAATGTACTAATATTTTTGGCAGCATCAACACATGACAAGGATGTCTTCAGTTTCTACCTGGCAAGAGATTTTGTAACAGATTTGATGAAGTCTTCAGCTGATATAGAGAAATCGTGCCTCATCTATGTCTTACGGGTTTCGATTGGTCTCCCATTTTTATTGGTTTTCAAGATGACTTTTGAAGCTAATCCGATTAATAACTAATTCTTGCCGGACCTACTTCGTTTGCTCCTATCATTGAAATGGCAATGACCATTGTTGATCTGAGCTTGTGGACAGTACCATGTGTTTGTGATATTTGCTGATGGACAAGTATTTTTCCCGGGTTTTGCTTTAGTTTCATATCTGTTTAATATGATGGATACCGGTGGTTGTTTCAGGCAACCAGATGGGTAACTTATTTTAAAATTTGGAATGCAATATCTGAACCAACCATTATTTTGTAGTGTATATTATATTGTATAACTGATTATTGGTTTCTAATGTCTATCCTCTGTTGCAAGGTGTAGTGGCAGGCACCTAAATTTAGGTGCCTGTTGTCGTTGAGATTGGGGAATAATTGGAGTTGTTGTTAACTAGTTTCTCTGATCTATCCTCTATTGCAAGGTATAGTGGCAGACATCTAATGTGAGGTGCATGCTGAAACTGAATTTTTGGATTCATATTTTGCATGTGATGATGTGAACTATTATTGCATGTTTTTGCTTTTAATTATTGCACTACTAGACTTTGTCATTATTAAGAGAAATATGAAAGCAATAGTTGTCAGCAATCCCTATTCTTTAGAATAGTTAAGCATTTAACTACTTGAGAAGTTTCTTGGAATTTGTTATTTCATCTTTTTGAATATAAAAATCATTTCATCTCTTTCCTTCAATATGTTACAAAGATTTCAAGGTCATGCTTATGGCATGCTTAGGACCTCTGAATTTGAATTTGATGTGCAATATAATTCTGAATGGTTACATGATCTATTGTTTCATCTTAGCCAATTCACCAAGTGATACATTGAATTGAGGTAGTTTTAGGTGTTGCATCATATCTTTGACTTTGGGGTTTAAGGTTCTCTAGTTGAATGTTTTCCGGGCTCTTAAATCTGTGTTTATTTAATATATTTTTTCTATATTGCACAGCTTGAACACACTCTTTCTTTTCAACAGTTTTCAGTGAGAAAGTCCTAGTCTGGTGGCTGAGATTTTTATTTTTGTTCTTTTTGGTGTTGTAGATAGTACATGTTAATCTATTCCTACATTCCTAATTCCTCCCATCTGGTCATGTCCTCTTCCAAGTTTGGAGAGTAACTCGTACATTCTTGTTGTTTTTTGCTATGTTTGATTGTAACTTAGTCAAGGTTGCTAAAACATATTATGCACAGGTAACATTGCCTACGTTTGATTCATCAACTGGCGAGATCTTTGGAAGGGTTTAGGTTTTATATAAAAGGTTACACACCAACAACATAGTTTTGGTTTTGAAGGTATTTTATGACTTGTATAGATATTTTATTTCAATTCTTAAAAAAAGTATTTTATTCATGAGAATGTTGCATATTTCACTAATGAATCAGATGTTTTCACTTTCAGTTTTGTTACCAAAAAAATGTCTTATTCTTTGCCCAAAGTTTTGTGAAGCGTAAAACTTGTATTGTCAATGGGTCTTCCCACATTTTCTCTTTTAGTTTTGTTACCAAAAAATGGTCTTATTCTTTGCTCTATTTGGCATGCGGGGGTACTTGCAATATGTCGGGTGAAATAACAACAGTGTGTCAGTATTTTAAAGTGTTTTATTCATCTAATCATTTTCTTGGCAGTTTCTGACATAATTTGCTTTGAAATGTCTCTCCTTGTTGAAATCATAGATTCTGAGCAAAATACGCAACATATACAACTAAAGCTCTTGAAAATATGGCATAAAAAGGTTTTTGATTGACTCGTGCCTTATGTTTTAGCTATTTTTTAATAGACTTATTATGGCAGTGAAACGAGCAGAATTGGGAACGAGGCTTATTGATCACTTAACACCTGAAGAAAAGGACCATCTGTCAAGATTGAGCCCTGATATAATAGTTCTTGAGGAACTTATCAATTGCAGGAGTGACCCCATTGAGGTTTATGCACTGAACCTTATTTGATTCCTTTTGCTGTGACATGTTTCCATGTACATATTTTTCACCTTGTACAAATTGTATTGTCAGACTGAATCAAGAAAAGCTTAGCTCTCATAAGAAATCGTAAGAGGCGGAAGCAGAAGTTGGAAGCAATAATATCAGCGGCAAAGTCATGCATTGCATGATCATGTTAAATAAAGAGTCAGGGAGAAATGGAGGTTAAATTATTGAATGAAGATGGTACACAACAAAGTAAAAGAGCTTTGAATAGTTACCTCATTTTTTGTGTTGGATTTAGTTTTAATGTTCAATGTTTTGGGATTTTTCTCTCTAAGAATTATTGAAGGCTGGCATTTCTCTACAGGTATCCAAATTCTGATAATATTTAGCACTTATCCTTGATGCTTATAATGCTACATGAGAACATCTCATGGTGGTGCAGGAATTGAGAGCTGAATGTGAGAGTACTTTTCAGAATAAAGCATGATACATTGGTTCTGGTTTAATTTCCAGGAAATTAAGTTTTAGCTCAGTTTCATGTGTGAACCAATTGACATTATAAAATAAAAAATAAAAAATATTCATACATAACTAATATAATTATGTCAAACATTATAAAATAAAAAACAATTAATCTAACAAGTTAAAACATTAAGTCTTTTAGATAAAGTTAAAACTTCAAGTTTTGATATTATAAATAAAAAAAATAAAATTTAAAAGTTATTTATAAACAAAATTTTATAATTTATTCGACTTAAATCAATTATTTAATAAATTAAATACGAACTGTGGTATAAAAAAAAATCCTCTGCTCATGGTATGTATGTGATCCACATATTCCTCCACGCGGAAGATTTTCACGGGTCTCTCTCCTCCTGCAAATTTCCCTTTAGTTCCACCCACTCCACCCATCACGTCGCCTTAATCCATTATTATTACAATCCTACACCCAAATTTCCCTTCCTTTTATTTGCATAAATCCAAGACAGATCGTGGAAAAAATCTCAGACACTTGGAGAAAATAAAGGAGCAAGCTTTACTCGCTCTGCTGCAGCTGCTTTCACATTACAGATCAAGATCTCTCTTTTGACTTGGTATGTTTTAAATCTACCTTTTTTACAGATCAAGATCTCTCTTTTGACTTGGTATGTTTTAAATCTACCTTTTTCTTCTGTCTTTATCTCTACGCTTCTCAATTTTCCAATACTGATCTTCTCTGTTTCCAGTGCTTCTTTTTTTTTTTTTGAAGTTTTCTTGTGTTAGTATCATTATCTGGGTTGAATTAACCTTCTTTTCTCTTTGGGTTTATCTTGTTTAGTTCAGAAATGGAAGAGATATTGCTCCATGGGACTTTACATGCTACGGTCTATGAAGTTGATGAGCTTCATACTGGAGGTGGAAACTTCTTTGGAAAGGTTTAATTTCTTACGCTGGATCAGGATCAGGATCATTGTTTTCTTCTTTTTTTTCTTTTTTTTTTTGTGTGTATTTTTTGCTGGATTTATGTGGTTGACTGATCAGTCGATTCATCTTTTTTAAGAGAAACCAAAATTTTCTATCTTAAAAAATCAGTAATGGATTTTGATCTTGTTAGTGTTACAAAAATTTAAGATCTTGAAAACATGATAGACTTGTATGGATGTAGATATATGGATCTTTCTAAATGTGGTGGTATTGGATAAGATCTAGGCCTTTGTATTGTGGAACCCATCAGTGGTGTATATTTTCAGTAATTCCAGTAGTAAGACTCACCATAGTTGAAAGTAAGTGTGTACTGAAATGGATTCACAG
This sequence comes from Abelmoschus esculentus, assembly GCA_035048815.1. Classification (NCBI taxonomy): domain Eukaryota; kingdom Viridiplantae; phylum Streptophyta; class Magnoliopsida; order Malvales; family Malvaceae; genus Abelmoschus; species Abelmoschus esculentus. The sequence goes on along the minus strand of JAUCBN010000015.1, from coordinate 18,998,355 downwards.
CTGAACAGTCACACAACTGATCTTTTGAAAAATATTGGGAGAAGATTTGGGTGATTTTGATGAAAGAAAATGATTTAAGATGTTCCTACCAAGTATTCTTTTCCTAGACAATTTAGGTTCTCAGAAAACAATTGTGGCAATCCGGGACGGAGTCAGGATCGGGTTGAGGGGAACATAAATTTTTTAAAAGTGTGTGTGTGTGTGAGGGGGGGGGGTTATAATTAAGCCGGATTATCGGAAGGTTCATCGAATTTTTTACTGGATGTTTCCTTGTGTTCATTTGTGCTGTTGGAACATATTTTCTCCTTCTATTTTGACAAACTAGTCAAATTTTTTGTCCTGTTCAGTCTCCTTGTTCAGAAATATTATTTAGCCTGCTTCATGATATAATTCTGACTTTTGCTGTTTTAACTGCCTTCTCATTTTTTTTTGAATAATTTAAGTATCTGCTGGATGAAATTCTTCTTGCAGCTTGTGCAACATGTTCAAGAGGCTATTCACCTTGGCGAAGGAATTCCGAAGATTTATGCATCTATTGATCTTGAAAGGGCTAGAGTTGGGAGAACCAGAACAATAGAAAATGACACTTCCAACCCTAGGTGGTATGAATCTTTTCACATTTACTGTGCCCATTCTGCTACCAATGTGGTATTCACAGTCAAAGATGACAATCCTATCGGAGCCACTCTGATTGGAAGAGCATATCTCCCTGTTGAGGAACTCTTAGACGGGGAAGAAGTGGATAGGTGGGTTGAAATCCTGGATTACGACAAGAATCCCATAAAAAGTGGTGGTAAAATCCATGTTAAGCTTCAGTATTTTCCTGTGACAAAGGACCGCAACTGGGACCGCGGTGTCTTAAGTCGCAAGTATCCTGGAGTTCCATATACATTTTATCCGCAGAGACAAGGGTGTAAAGTTTTTCTGTACCAGGATGCTCATATCCCAGACGGATTTGTTCCTGAAATTCCTCTTGCTGGAGGCAAGAATTACGAGCCTCATAGATGCTGGGAAGATGTTTTTGATGCTATCACAAATGCTAAGCATATGATCTACATTACTGGTTGGTCTGTTTATACCGAGATCACGTTGGTGAGAGACTCAAGAAGGCCAAAGCCTGGGGGAGACATCACTCTTGGTGAATTGCTGAAAAAGAAAGCGAATGAAGGTGTCAGGGTTAATATGCTTGTTTGGGATGATAGAACATCTGTTGGTTTGCTGAAGAAGGATGGTCTAATGGCCACTCATGATGAGGAAACCGAAAAATTCTTCCAGGGTACTGAGGTCAACTGTGTCTTATGCCCTCGTAATCCAGATGATGGTGGAAGTTTTGTCCAGGATTTACAAATATCTACCATGTTCACCCATCACCAGAAGATTATTGTAGTGGATGCTGCTTTGCCTAATGGTGATACAGAGAAAAGGAGAATCGTGAGCTTTGTTGGAGGTATTGATCTTTGTGATGGTAGATATGACTCACCTTTCCATTCCCTGTTCAGGACCTTGGACAGCGCTCACCATGATGATTTCCATCAGCCAAACTTTGCTGATGGTTCAATCACCAAAGGTGGGCCGAGGGAACCCTGGCATGATATCCACTCCCGACTTGAAGGGCCAATTGCTTGGGATGTCTTGTTCAATTTTGAGCAAAGATGGAGACGACAAGGTGGTAAAGATGTGCTTGTTCAGCTGAGGGATCTTGAAGATGTCATCATTCCCCCATCTCCAGTTACATTTCATGATGACCATGAAACTTGGAATGTACAGTTGTTTAGATCAATTGATGGTGGGGCAGCTTTTGGTTTCCCCGAGACACCTGAAGATGCTACCAAGGTTGGGCTTGTGAGTGGAAAGGACAATGTCATTGACCGAAGTATTCAAGATGCCTACATTAATGCTATCCGACGAGCAAAGAATTACATCTATATTGAAAATCAGTATTTCCTTGGAAGCTCATTTAACTGGAGTCCTGATGACATCAAGCCTGAGGATATCAATGCTTTGCATCTGATTCCAAAAGAACTTTCACTTAAAATTGTTAGCAAGATCAATGCCGGAGAGAGGTTTACAGTTTATGTTGTTGTCCCCATGTGGCCCGAAGGAATCCCAGAGAGTGCCTCAGTTCAGGCAATCTTAGATTGGCAGAGAAGGACCATGGACATGATGTATAAAGATATCGTTGAGGCTCTCAGAGCCAACGGGATTGAGGAGAATCCCAGAAACTATCTAACATTCTTCTGCCTTGGGAACAGAGAGGTTAAGAAGAGTGGAGAATATGAACCTTCTGAAACACCAGATGCTGATACAGATTATGCCAGAGCTCAGGAGGCCCGTCGTTTCATGATCTATGTTCATGCAAAAATGATGATCGGTAGGCGATGCAATTCTCTTTAGTTCTCTATTTTGTTTCTCCTTAGTAGACTACCTTCTTCTCTTTTAACTTTGTTTTGCTTACTGCAGTTGATGATGAGTACATAATAATTGGATCCGCCAACATCAACCAACGATCCATGGATGGTGCTAGGGACACCGAAATAGCTATGGGAGCATATCAACCATATCATTTATCAGTTAGGCAATCGGCACGAGGTCAGATCCATGGTTTCCGTATGTCACTGTGGTATGAGCACCTTGGCATGCTTGATGACGCATTCCTCACTCCAGAAAGTGAAGAATGTGTTCGCAAGGTGAACCAGATTGCTGACAGATACTGGGATCTCTATGCAAGCGAGTCACTCGAGCGAGACTTGCCTGGACACCTGCTCCGCTACCCCATTGGCGTTTCTAGTGATGGAACTGTCACCGAATTGCCAGGAACAGAGTGTTTCCCCGACACAAAAGCACGTGTTCTTGGCGCCAAATCCGATTATCTCCCTCCAATCCTCACTACTTAGGGGATCTTTGCCTTGTTCTCAAGTTATAACAACTTATCTCGTCTGGTTCAGTGGTTCTGGCATTTTTAGTAATCTTGTGGTTTAGCCTGTCGAGTTTCAGTGTTGTGTTGCTTTTGTTTTTTCCGACATATGGTGTGACTTTTAGTGCCGACTGATATAATAAAACTTGTATCCTTGTGTTTTAACTGATCGTCATATGTTTTCTGCAGTTCTTGCTTTAGACTTTTCATGATCTCTGCTGGATAGAGCTTTACTTACAGCTCACTTGTTGTCAAGTAAAGACATTGATCATAACATGTTTGGTAACGGCTTGAATGAGCCAGCTGTTTGAGATTGGAATCGTATAAAAGAATTCTGAGTTAATCGAAACATGCGACAAAGCTTTTAAGAAACCTACGTGGCCACACCAAATACAACCTTCCCAACAACCAAGATATATTCTTAAATCATTTTTTAAAGCTGCAAATAATTGTCTCAAATGCCAGTCACCTTAGCTGTCAACTCCATCAAACCAAATTGGAAAAAGATAAAAGTCCATAAAATAACACGTGCTTGATATATAAATGGTCCAGATTCTTATGAGATCATTATCATCTCACATGATATCTAGTAGATTTTTTTTCCTTACAGGACAATCAAGTGGGATCCATCAAAACTCTTGAGAGAAAAGTAAGATGCTCTAGACAAAAAAACAAAGGTCTGTCTTGCAACTTGCATGGGAAATAAAGAGGTTTTGAAATTAACAAGGTTTGAGAGTGGAAAACCATTACAGGAGTTGGTTGGATATCGCCTTCATCTTGTATTCTTCTGCACCTGCGGTCTCCTTTATCATGCTTGCATACTTCGAAGATCATAACGACCGACATACAGCATTTAAGGCCACAAAATTGATGAACTGAACAGAAACTGAATGATTTTACACTTTGAAGATTTGCACTTTGTTGTTACATATTCGAGTATCTAACTAAAACAATGGCTTGAATCACCTTGGTCCCGATAGCCTAGCATCAGACAACCATGCATCACTATTGTACTCTGTTGGTCCTGATGTTGAACCCTTGTGACTGTTCCATTTAAGAAAACCCGAGTAAGCCCAAACACCTGGGACCGAAGAGACTGGGGTTTGGGGTACATCACAGAGGACCTTCGAGCATTTGAACTACTTTAGTCATCGGAGCAATATAGAGATCTGCTGACTTACAAGTAGAGGATATTGGTGAGCTGCAGACTGCAGTCATTTTGAGTGACAAGAGGTTTAGGGCATTCACACATGGTGTCGAAATAGCACACCATAAACGTGGGACAAGTCTCGGGTATGTTGCAGGGGTTTTGTGGTATCTTTGTTGCCACAGCAGTCCAAACAACTTGGCAGGTTTGAAGATTAATGATAACTTTGAGCATCCAGGGCAGCATAGAAGCTGAAACCAAATATTTTATTCTTCGATAAGAGGAACTTCCCATCATGTTCCTCCCATTGCATCTGAGATGCTCGGAATCCAGGATATAACTGGCCAACAAGTTGATCGACAGCAATACAGATTTCAAAGGCCAAAAGTAAACTAAAACACAAGGTTCTAACTTTGAACAAACCCATAATTCCTGTAAACACAAGTTGCTCAGCACAAAGTTTGCTATGTCGTCTTCAAAATACTGACCTAAAATTATAAAAAAGTTGAAGGCTTTGCTCAAGCTAAAAGAAATACTGTATTATTATTTAATATATTTTATCCTTATAAAAATTCTAAAATAATATTTAATTACTAAACAATAAATCCTTCCACTCTAATTAAAGCTGAGAGTTGATACATGGAGTAAAGTTTAGTTAAGTATTAGCTTATGCAAAAGGGCGTCGCCAGCATCTCTTGTCCTTTGTGGTTGCGCCTGTGGCGCTTTAACCCGCAGCTTGAAGGTTCAAGCGTTGTGGGCACTTAGCTATGATCATTAGTGTAGTTTACCCTTCAAAAAATAAGGTATTAAAAAATACCTTTATTATTTTATATTTTATGAAATTTAATAAAATAAAATATTTAAAGTTAATGTACTTTTATTAATAAAAAGATTATAAGTATAATATTATTTTTTAATTGAAGTTAATAAGTTGTATGTGGATACGATCGGATTTGGGGCATTTTCATTAAAATAATATTATTTAAAATTTTATTTTATAAAATAGTACTGAAAAAAAATATTTTTTATATAATATTTTACAGTAAATTCGTCAGGTAATTTTTTTCAATATTGAAAAAAAAATATTTTTCAATATAATACTTTTACACATTATATCCTTTATGGGAGTACAAAATAAACTATAATTATTGATCGATATAATTGTTATATTTTATAAATTAATTAATTTGATTATTAAGATTAAATAGTTTTGATTAATCAATCATTAAAAATGATAATTAATGGTTAATTTATTAGTTAATTGTTATAAAATTATTTAGACATAAAATAAAATTTGTGATTAGAATTTCTTTACTTAAATATACTTTAAATTTTTAATGTAATATTTATCGGTGATATAATTTTATTATTTTTAAAAAATAATGAACATACAAAAATAATTTTACGATAGTTTACATGTTAACTTGTAACCAAGTCGTTAAAAAATATTAACCGTTATATGGTTAATCGTTCAAAATTTAATCGTTAACAATTTGTTAACGGTTAGATTAATAAGTTATGGTTTAATAATCGTTATAACGATTAATTAATCATTTAAATTAAACGGTACATTTAACCTATCATAAACACCTTAGTCCACCTATTAAACTTAAATATGAGTTAGAGTCGACTCCAAAAAAAAAATAAATCCGTTACTATATGAATATGAGAGAATTTGAAAATATAAAATAAGTCCAAAAAAGTCCAAAACCCATTATTTATTGCATTTCTAGACATAAAAAGTTTTGACTCTGCCAAACCCATTACCATCTTTTATCATATCTTAAACCCTAAACCCTAAAACAAAACTAATTCAAAATGCAAGATTTCATTAAAATAATGAGGGTTTATAAAATACCTTACTTTGTGAAACCATTTATTTAAAGAGATTTAGCATCAAAAACATGTATTTTTTTAAACCTTTGATTAAAATGCATAAATAAAACCCCAAAGATCCAATTGTCTGTTGGGTTGGGTTTTGGCCCATTTCCATTTTTAAATGTATTTGGATGGGGAATCTAAATGGGATAGAAAAAAATATAAAATAGGCAAAATCTGATACCGGCTCTTCCCTTGGTCTCAATGGTTAAGTGCTTTCACGCTTGTCCGAACCAAGTTTCGAGAGCCGGTGGAGAAATTATATAACATGGTGAACTTTGATATAAAATTGAGGTATTTTAAAATACCTTTTTTAATTAAATAAAAAAATCATATGTAAAATTATTTTATTATATATATTATATATATTTTTAATTTATCCATCTTTTATAAAGGAGTCGAATGAAATCAAAATTTCATATTCGATTTTGAATTAGAGACGTTAAAAATAATGAATCAACGTCGACTATAACCCCTAGCCTTCCAAGCTAACGATGCGGGTTTGATTCCTGCTACCCACTTGATATTCGAATTCTATCTATTTTAAATTATCTTTTTTAATATAAAAAACTCAAAAGAAATTATTTATAAGATCATATGTAAAATTACTAGGATAAAATCAAGAATTTATAATTTGGGTTTTATACTGTAAATATGAAGATTTGTGTAAAATTAATTTTAGACAATTCGTGTATCAAAATTTTACTTATTAAAAAAATGCTTTTTTAACTTAGTTTATAGGTTGGTTTATAAGATAAAAATGCTTGTTGGTGTATCTAAAGTTTAGAACACATTCGTACATACTAAATAAACGAACACAAATACCTTAAAAAATAAATAAGTAAATAAACGTAAACATAATACTAAAAATAGAGTAAACTATTGCGTTAGTCACTTTCATTTACTCCAGTATACTTTTAGTCACCGATTTTAAAAAATAATCAGTAAGGTCACTATTGTTTTCGGGATGTAAAATTTTGGTCACTCCAACGTTAAGTGCCGTTAAATATTGACGAAAAGATAATTTGATATAATAAAAAATAAAAAATTACTTAAATAATCTTTAAACTATTATTATACTTTTGTTTCATCTTTAACTCTAAAAATTTAAAACTTTATATTTTTACTATCTTCCCAAAGAAACAATCATCTCCAAGCCTGTTCTTCACTTTTTTTTCTTCTTCTTTCATCACAATTTTTACCACCCAACTTATTTAATACAAATTCATGTAATGGCTATTTCCTTCTCTGAGTTTATTACATTACAGTATAAGTTTAAAAATTTAATCGATAAACAAAAGATGGAAAAAGAAAAGAACTGTAGAGATGCCCTGTGCTACTCCCAAGCATATCTTTACCCTTGAATCCCAGTCTGGTGAGATACGTTCATTTTCCCTGTTTCCTGTGTAATGAGTTGAATTTGGATTGTTTGGCTTGAGTTTTCGAGTTTGGATTAGAAATACAATTCTAATGACTGATAAGCAAGTTATGTAATAGTAAAAAGAAGATGATCAGAAAAACGTATCGTGCAACAATGAGTAAAAACTGTCAGAAGTATTGTGGTCATAAACCAGCAGCTTCTCATCCTTGGAATAATAATAATAAGCATGGAGTGGCACAAGATTCTGGTGCCGGCCAATACTTCCCACCATTTCCATTTGTTGTTCAAATTCCCTCTTCCCCATAACCACTTCTCTCGGCCTCTTCACCACCATTGTTGTCCCTTCCTCCAAGATGGCCTTATATGTCTTGCAATAACTCTCTTTCCCAAGAATATGAATGTCTAAATGGCAATACCTTTGAGACGCTTGTATTTAGTTTTACACTGAGGACATTGTTGACTCCCTTCCCTCCTTTCATACTCATAACAAAACCTACAAATAGGAAAATCACACTCGTTGCAGGCCACGAAAAGATCTCCATCGATCGTCGACCCGATTTTATCGCCACAAATCTCACAAACTTGGCCATCCAAGTTCTTCATAGGTTTAAGCTGAATGCACCAAGAACACAATCAATAATCCATCTGTCAACTAAAACAAAAAAATGGGGTTTAAGCAAATTGTTTCACAAAACTGATGTTCCTTCTTTATTACCTCTTCATGGCTATGAATGACAATAAGTTCATTACGATTGTGTGAGCCGGCTATAACAAGTCCAGCACTGGTTTCCATCGGAGAAGATGAGAGCAGCGAATCAATGAATGAATGAACAAGACATAGGAGAGAAAGATGAAAAAGAGTTTTGTCCGGAACTGAACATGTGCATTAAGGGACTGACGTTTATTGCAGAGTTTACATTGCCTTGAAGCAAAGCTTTCTTCTGTGTTTTCTTCTTCAACTACCAACCATTGGTCCATTGCCCATTTATCTCCCTACTTTTACAAGCTAAAGCTTTAACCTTTATTGACCTTCCATCTGTCTGTTTCCATCATTTGTTTGTCGATTAAATTTTCAAATTTATATCGTAATGTAATCCGTGTAATGTAATAAACTCAAAGAAAGAAATAGTCATCACATGAATTTGCATCAATTAAGTTTGGTGATAAAAGAAAAAGAACAAAACGTGAAAAACAAGCTTGGAGATTTTTTTTAAGACGGTAAAAATATAAAGTTTTAAAATTTTAAGTCAAATTAAAAATGAAACAAAAGTATAATAATAATTTAAGGACTATGTAAGTAATTTATTATTTTTTTATGACATATCATCTTTTGTTAATATTTAATAGCACTTAACGTTAGAGTGACCTCGTTTTCGGATCTTACTGATCGTTTTTCAAAATCGGTAACTAAAAGTATATTGTGATAAACGAAAGTGACTAACGTAGTAGTTTACCCAAAATTTAAACAAACATGAATCGAATATAAATACATTCAAAAATAAAAATAAATAAGTGAACACGAATATAATCTTGGTTAGCTCGTTTTATTTACACCCTAAACTAATAAAAAAAGGTAGGGAGAATAGTGTACTGGATCTCGCTTGTTCTCAATGGTTAGGTGCTTCGCACTTGAACCTAGACAAGGTTCGAGAGCCAGTACATACAGAAAGCTTCCATGGCATTTTGTTAATGACAGACAGAGCGCCCTCAAATAATTAGAGGTATTCTAAAATACCTTTTTTATTGTTTTTGTGCAATTTTGAAAAATAGAAAACGTGGGATTATTATTTCACTGGGGAAAAATAGTTCATCGAATTTTATAAATTATTCCGACAAAATCAATGATCAAGATAATTAGGATTCGTGTTCCATCGCTATCGCTTCAAATTTTAGATTGAACACTTCTTTTCGACCCAAATTATACAAATTTTCCTTTATTCAAATTTTACTAGAAAATACAATTATGGATAAACAGATATTTGATAGAGAAATTATACAAGTAATCATCTGTTTGTGTAGTCATTGATAATAATCATTTAGAAGACAAACTCAATCATAAACAGAACTTACAGTGGAAGATATAGCTTAAAAGTGGTTTCTAGGTAGAGCTTATTACTGGCCTCCTCTGGACCGTGTTGGTTATGGTGCTACGCACTAGAGACCCAACAAGGTTCGAGGACCGGTAACCAAATGAAATGGAAATGGAAATTAGTAGATGGTTAATAAATGAGGTATTATAAAATACCTTTTTTCTTTAAAACAAAACAAATAGCACAGGATAATATTTACATCTCAAACATTCTTACACCTGAGATAGAACAACAAACAACTCGAATGCTATGCTCTATTCATGATCATAGCATAGGATTACCTTTTAGGTAAAGGTATCCTCGCGATCTCCTTCCGCGGTTTCACCTTCTTCCAAGTTGCTGAACTCGAGGAAATGAGTAGGACGATGCTCCTCATTGTAGTATTCTTTAGGGGTACCCAGCTTCACACCGTATTTCATGCTAACAGTATGCTTCACTCCCATGAAATTGTAATTCCAAGGACCGTTGTCAGGAACCTATCGGAAAAAAAAAAACCAACATCGGAACTCGGAACAATCGATTAATCTAAAAGTTCAGTGACACTAGATGGGATCAGACTCTTACCATATAAAATCCAAGGAACCGGTCACTCAAGAGCATCTGAACCTTCTCATAATGAGTTGGGAGGTAACCGTGAGGATTGCTTCCTGTATCTTTGTTTACCCGTCCCCACTCGTAACCACTCAGGGTGAGCTTGTATGCCGTTAAAGAGCATGAACCTGGAGTGAAACTACATGTTAAGATTATGCACTTCTCTCCGTCCCACTGTTTGTTGTTCTCTAAAATCCGAGCATGGGATGTGACATCCTGTGGTTAGAAATGCATAAGAGAAGAATTAGTTACAAGATTCAGTTTGCAGTGATGAATTACAGTTAGGGTGTGCATTGTTAGGTTTTAACCGAATTAACCGACCGAAATTATTTTGATTAATTGGATCGATTAATTTTTGGCAAATTCAGTTAACAATTTCTTTTTTGAAAATTCGGTTATCGGTTAATTCGGTTCAAAATTGATTAATTAACCGAATTAACCAAAATTTTTATATATTAAATATTATATATATATATATATATTTTTAGTCATTTAACTTTTAAAAAATTATAAAATGTTCATTAAATTTTTTATATTATAAAATGATTACTAAATTTTATTAAATTAGCATAAAATAAAAGTTTAATGACTAAAAAATATTTTAGTATAATTTAGTGACCTATTATGCAATTAACCGAAATAATTTCGGTTCGGTTAATTCAGTTCGATTAACGGTTAAGATTTTAAAATTTTTGGTTAATTCGGTTTTGGTTAATTTGATTCGACCACCGACCAAATTAACCAAATGCACACCCCTAATTTCAGCACTCATGTTAGATGAAACTAAACACGAACCTGTGGCGATAATTGAGGAAGCTCATTTGGCTGTGTGTGCAGCCATCCCAAAGGCTCAAGATCATTCAAGAAATCGTGTTCTGGAAGAGCTGATGGAATATTAACTTGTTGATGTGTACCCCATTGTGGTGGCATGGCAATGCATCGGATTTCCTTAACCTGGGGATTATCAGGAGGGCTTATTCCATACAGGTATCCAGCAATTTGAGTCCGGAGATCTGCTATACAGATGAACTTCTTTAAAATGTTCTTCGGCATGATATAAGTGTACCCAGTTTCCTGCATATTTAATATTTAATCATGTCAGCAGATTGTAAGCACCAGAATCTAGATCAATATATACATCTTAAATTAGTCATATATTTGTTGGATAAATAATCTCGCATAAGGATACGTACCTTTATGTCCTCTGAGTTCACATATATATGATTGACTCGAAGATAAAGATTAGTAGCTGATATTGCTCTAACACGCCAATCCGTCTTGGACCCAAATGCTGCTTGTTCGTAGGGACTTGTAGTGGTGACAATGAGCTCATCACCATGCACATTTGTAGTCCTAGTTGTCACAGCTGTCAGCTGGCTTGCCTCCTTTGCCTGAAAGTGCAAGTTAAAAATAACAGCTCTTAAGTTAGTACAGTGTTCGTTTTTTTAAAATAAATAGTTTTAGTGATATAAAGCCAAGTTAAACTACCAATCATAAATAATAAGAAAAAAGCGGAACATAACATAACCTGTTTCTCAATCTCTGCTATCTGCTGCCTCTGTTGAGAGGGTGGAGTAATCTCAGCTCCAAGGATAATGTCACGAATCTCGGACTGTGTCAGGGCTGATGTGTTCACATTGTTCTTTTTGGCATAGTCAGAGAGTATGAGATCTCTTAAAGCAACTTCGACCTGCACCACGAAATCAGCATTTAATGTGCTGCATTGCAAATAAGGATGCCTAATTCTAAAAGTGAATGGAAAATGTATTATGATTTATGAGTAACAAAAAGAGTACCTTCATCCATTGATCATCAGTTAGAGACGGCCAGATATGGTGTGGCTCAGTAACGATCGTCTTGTCAGGTTTCAGTAACATCTTAGCCTTCTCATTGTTCACATGGAGTGCACGAAGGATTAGAATGAGTCGGGAGAATGCAGTGTATGATGAGATACTCTTCAACCAGTCATCATAGATGTTGAACAAAACCATTTGTGGCTCGGTAGCCTTCAAAATTAGATCCCCGAATTTCTCAATTTTCAAGCAAGCTTGGAATGGGAGTTGCAGCTCACTTCCCTTGATGACAATGTTAGGGAAATCAAGTAAGTGAACCTCCAAAGGATCAAGCATTCCCTTTCGTGTAACTATGATCTGCTTGGGTTGTTCTTCAACAGGCAAAGACCGCACAAGGGCAGCAACTTCTTCAGCGGTTTTCCACTTGGCAAGCTGACCAAGACGTTTTTGACCTGCCCAGACACTAGTGTGAATGACCTACGAGAGGGGAAATGTTAGCCAGTTGAGATCATCACAATGGACAAACTAGCTTATAAAGGAAACTATATGAATAAACAAACCTTTAGGAACAACTGTCCAGTTCGTGGATTGAATATAAAGATGGCACCGTTAATAGGTTTTGTTGTGAGATTCCCTTCAAATGTCTTATGTATTGTCACACGATAAACATTAGTGTCATCAACAAACCAAATGATTTGGTTGCTGAAGATCTCCCCGTAGTTCTGGGATGACAGATACGGCTCCGTAGGTTCAGAAGAATACAACTGCAAACCTTTCCTTATCCTCTCCCTTAAGACATATAAAGCTGGATTTGACTGTACAAGGATAGAAAAAATTAGTTCAACCCATCAAATCTCTACCTACACTGGACATGAATTAAAAAATCTATTAAGCAGGAATCAACCCATATTAAATCAGTAATAACCACATTACCTTCATGATCTTATTCATTGCTTGAGCAAGAAGTGGCTTCGATCCAGGGAACCAATTGCCAAATGCCGAATGCAAGTTGTAAGCCAGATCAAGGCCAATCATCACCCCTACATAAACCCGGTAGATATGATCAGATCAACCCAGAGAAAATAAACTCATATAACAGACTGGGAAAAGGGGTAAAAGACAGTAACATTTTACCAGTGGGAGATGGATAAATGGACATGTTGTCTGTTGTATAATCCATAAATTTGGCTCGAGTATAACGTTCAATATCATGAGAGTCATAATCTCCCCAACGGAGCTGCACGTCTATCCAATATTTATTGCTTGCCTTTTGATCAAACATGTCCTTGGACTCTGCCACAAGACTGGGCTTGGACATAGGCCATCTATGAGCTGCAAAGAGAAGAATATCTGCACAAGAGCTGTTCATCTTGTAACTCTTCCTTGGATGGATTGTCTCCTTCTGAACAGTTTCAATTTCTAAAGCATCCAACTCCTGATCCAAGACTTGGCAAAGATCCATAACCACACTCTCATGAACTTTTTGCCACAGATGGGCACGGAAGATCTGAATCAAAGATATTTTCAAGGTTGGAATCTTCCCATGCATGAAAATTCCAGTTAGATCTAGTTGCACTTGGAAACCAACGTAAACATTAGCCCGATTGATAGTAGGTGACCACCAAAGAGTAAATCTACGGTTAGGAATCTGATTTAGACCAGATCTCTGAGCATTTGTGAGCTTCTTATACTTCATTGACTCTTCAAATCCAGAAGCCTTTTCCCAAAACAGACCCTCCCAAGTTGGAAAGCTGTAATTTCAAGAATAAAAAGACACAGTAAAATACAACAATCCAAATAATTACCAAGCCCAGAAATCATACAAGTGATATATGAATTATAGAGCTTAAAACAAGGACTTACTATGTTCCTTTAAACAAGGTATGTTCTAGAATTCCTTCAACGCCTCCCAGAGCTTGGATGACATCAGTTCGATAGTTATTCAAGTTCCACAATTTGCCGTCATGCCTTTGGTGAGTCCACCAAAATGGATTCTGCTTCAAAACTTGGTACTGCTTGAAGTCTGTGCGTACTCTCCATCCTTTGTCATATGCTAATGTGTGCCTGTCTTTCTGAAACAAGGTATTTATACGTGGTATTCCTCTATCCCATGAATCCTATTAATAAATCCAGGACAATACCATCAAAATACAGTTTCCTTATGGCAGATAAATCATATAATGCAAAAATGACATTGAATGAACAAATTGTTAGAACAATAATATGATAAAAATTGTAAAATACCAAATGTAAATAGCATTGAGAACAATAGATGCAACAGTTTAAGAAGATGAGAAAGGAAACTCACTTCTAAATCCTCAAGAGTTAGGCGCCTGTTTTGCGCCTGTGCTTCCTGCCTCTTCAGAGCATACTCTGCCCAAACACGTTGTGAGTCTATGAACTCACTCTCCCATGGCTGTTAAAAGTTAACAAGATGATCAAACAATCAATCAAGATCTGCGGAAGGAAAACACAAAAAAGAATGCAATTGAATTTTACCTGTATGTACCGATAAAGATTAGGAATCAGTTGGTCTTCTTCATGACTCATACCACTCCTAAAGTGAGTTACACCAACATCAGTCTGCTGACTGTATCGAAGATCACTCTGCGGAATCAATATGTGACCCATTGATAACATACCAAGTCCTCCAATCTCCTTAGGAGTGTAAAAAATGACAGGAGGGAATCTGTGGCATTATAGTTCATTATTATAAGAGAAATATGAATAATGAAAAAAGAGAAGTAGGTTAAAAAATAATCATACCGACTAGGCATTTTTGAATTAAGTCCAATCTTGATACGAGTTTGAATTTTATTTTCACATTTAACAAGTAGATCTAGAAGCTCTTGTGTATGTACAGTTGCTTCACGGAAGTAAGTCATAAGACCTGTTCAACAGAAAAAGGAAAAAGAGGAATAAATTGAATAATATCATAGATCAAAGAGTATATTCAGAGTTAATAAGATCAAATAAATACCTATTAAGGCAGTATTCCATTTGTTAACTATCTTTGTGAATGTTGTTGACCCAGAAGACATAAGAATCTGCCTAACACGATTCTCAAATACTTTCATGTGCTCATCATCAACCCGTAAGAAAGCAACTGCAGTTCTCTCTTTTGTCTGTTCATTCTGCAAATTCCAAACCCCATCTCTTGTATTGCTAAATGCTTCTTGTGTCATTCTTATTTTAGGAAGTATCCGAACTTCAAATCCACACCTGGATATCAAAAATAAAGATTTATTATTATTCAAACTGTTTACGGACGGAATATTCATAACAAAAAAATGGAAACCAAGTATACAGGATCTAACTTAGCAAGGCAGGAAAAGAATTAATCAGAAACCTTACATATAAACTGTGAAAAATAAAGTTCATCAAACATATATCTATTATAGTTAAATAACACAATCATATCAAAATTCACAATCAAATGAAACAAATTTTAATCTACCACCAGGCAACTTTATGCCAATGATCAAAAACAGTATGCCAATGGACCTCTATCATCTAGCTAAGCTTAATGCTCTAGATGAACAATACACATTATCACGAATTCCTCATAGTGGTAGGTCAAATTAACACACCTCGGATATAGAAATATAATAAATTTCAGAAATATTTTCAATCAACAGCATACCTTCCTCCAAATACTCACAGTGATTTTAGCAACAATTGCAGCAAGTAGCTAATGAAAAAACAAAGAGATAAAACAAAAACATACATGCTAAAAAGCAGGTTGGGATTATCCTTGCTGTAAACAGAAACAAAGCTGTTCTCCCATTCCAAAGTTGTGATGCTTCTAGGAAGACGATTCTTCATGTCCCAAAAGACACTTCTCCCAAGATTAACTAAAATGAAGAAAAAAGAGAAATTAGAACTGAAAACTCATTTGCCAAATGATTTGTTTACTAAAAATTTCACATCATTAAGATTTAACATACCATCATGTTTCATAAGCCTCATTCTCGCATCTCTTGGCCAGCATTTCTTGTTGTTATATCCAACCATGTTCTCATTATTTGGATCAGGATGCTCAGTAAGATATCGCTGGATAAGGTCCCGTGCTTCTTCATGTGTGAATCTGAACAATATGTGCACCCTATCAATGTACCTAGAGTACAGACGAATTGGATGCCGGGTTTCAACCTTTGTGTCCCAGTATGTGATAAATTCATTTGGCATCTGGGGTGGCCCAGCAATCTCACTGGCACGAGTCAATCCAAGAAGCAAGAGGTCCAGAACAAGTCCATAATACTGGACAACAAAAGAAGCAAACTGAAGACCGCGTATAAGACCATACGAATTTGTGTGACTCATGTCTTTGTAAGACAACACCACATTATTCTTTGCGGTAACATAATCTGCAATGTTGTGATCAAGAACCAAACGTAGAAGCCTGCAAAATACAAAGAAATATTATAGATATCCAGCATAGTCAATACTGAGATGAGCAAAAGATTTTCACAAAAACATACCTGTTTAACATTGTCAAGTCAATCTTGTCAAAAAACTTCTCAAATTTTGTTTGAAGCATTACCACACACTGCCCTTCACTTGTGTCCCATATCCCTTGCAAATTATTTATACCTTGACACCATTTGTAAACCAAAAGTGGAGGTGGCTCTGAATCTGCAGGCTTAATCCAATTAGGAAACAAATGGCGCTTGTCTCCTTCATACCATAGGTACTGGTCAAGATAAGCATCTGTAATCTTCTCAAGGGGCTCTATTTCATAAACCGGAATCAAATAGCTGTACAAATCCATGAACTCTATACCAACCTGAAAAAGAACATAAATTTAAGTTCAAATCTAGATATCTAACATGAAATGCAAAAGCAACATAGAAATCCAACTCACTTCTTTGAAGGCACGCTGGGTAAGCAAATGACGCTTGATCCTCGATAAGGCCTCATGAGGATTATCATAAGCCTGTTCAATTAGACCCAACTCTTCTCTTTGGAGTTGGTTTAGTCTTACAGCTACACTGTATGATTCCTTCAACCTCTCCAGTGCAAGGATAAGCAACTTCGTATCATGCTTGTAAGACAAGGGAGGAAATGGAATGGGAGAGAATTTTCTGGACTCCAACCAATGCACGGTTGTAGTATAAATTGCAACTGCTTCTTCTGGAGTGACATATGGCCCATCTTTCAAATAATTGTGCTGTCGTTCTTGCTCAGCTTTCAGCCAGAGTCGTGTCAATCTCCCCAAGTTTTTCCTGCAAACTGTTTTATCAACAGTTGCCCCCCTTCTGATACGTTCACGGTTGTAATGAGCAACATTTGTCCACCAGTCCGCTTTTGACTTGACATATCTAAGTATCATGTTCTCAATCGGAACTGGCAAACCCGGAACCTATAGAACAGAACAATGAGACAGCAAGGACAAGTCAAAGATACAGAAAACAAATTATGTCAGGACATTACCTTCCATGGAATGTTTGCCTTCCAACAGCGCCATGCCTCACTTAGGTGCTGCAATATTGTTCTAGCTTTATTTTGTTTAATGCCCTCTGTAGTTTAATCAGGAACAAAATAGAATAAGAAACTGGCAAGTATAAAATAAATGTTGTAACAAATAAAAAGCATATAAAATCACCAGGCATGGCATCAAGGACATCATGCATGACAGCAGCTCGAAGTTCCAGATCGAAGTGGCTCTCAACACGTTGCTTCGTAACAGTCTTGGCCACTCCTTTCGAATGACGTCCTTCAAATTGACGAGCAAGCAGATTTCCTAACCACCTTTCTAGAAGAGGAACAATGCCACGGAGGAAAAACAGCCACACCCTCCACATTGGTGCCCAAAATCCACATCCAGGTCCCTTCCCTACTGGTCCAGTATTGAAGCGGTAGTAAATCAAGTGCTTCAAGTCTTTGCACATCCTAATCTGTCTCATGAGCCGGTACTTGTAACGATACATCCCAGTCAACTGGCCAACATGGGAAAATGTATACTGCAGACCATCGGCCAATTGGAAAGCATCAACATTGCCAAGTCGAAACTGGACATTAGCATCAACTACAAGCTTCGTTAAACGCAGGATCTCACGACAAAGATGAAAAGCATTGCCAAAACGTGACTTCTTGCGCTCTTTTGTAGTGAGTGTCTTTACAGGCTTCAAGTTGAAGTTATAATCCAAGTGAAGGTAGTTCAAATTTTTCCTATGTATCAACAAGTTAAGCATGTTGTACCCTTGCTTGCAAACTTGAAGACCTGCTTCAACCCAATCAAGCTCTGTTGTCTGGAAAAACTTAGTGGCTTGAAGAGACCTGAACAAGTGCTTCTTCTTTTGAGCCTTAGGTGGTCTGTGATGCAGCTCATTCAGCACGAAGCATTTCAATAGTTTCTGATAACTAACACGCACTTTAACAGGGTAAGATGGAGGACAGTGCTCCTTGTACCACTCTGAGACAAGCGGTATATCTTCAGCACGTTGCATCCGGCCAGATCTCATGTTAAAAGGGCGTGGAGCAAATAAAAGAGAAATCCCAGCAGCTGTGGTGTCGGTGTAAAGTTGTGTGTCATTCAGCAAAGGTTCCACCCCTTCTGGCAAGACAAAATCATCATCGTCGTCATCATCATAGATTTTCTTCTCACGCCGCTCCTTGTTTGTGGTAGTAATGGGGTGTATCAGAGGATCATAGTAGAATGCTGGTAAATCAGGGTCCTCTGTTTTAATGTACATGACCATGGGAGTGTGATACACGCATAACTTTACTTTCCTGGGCCTATTGTTATAAAGATGAGGAAAAGCAATTCTGTACTCTGTCCTAAGAGGTGACCGGATAATGAGCTTGTTTATGTCATTAAATTCATTCCAGTCCTCATCCCCTTTCTCCATATCACGGTATAGAGGTTCAAACTTAGGACCACCTACACATGTGAACAATTAGCTGAGAAAGAATTCAAGCAGCATAAAAATAAAGAGCACATGAAACCAAAAGAAATCATCAATTCATCAATCTTAAAGAAAAATGATGTCCCAGCCACAGGCATAACAACAGTATCTCATTAATTTCCATTTTTATCTTATGACCCACCCAAATCCCACCCAGCTAAAACAAATAAAAAATGTGATTCAAATGCCAATAAATATTATAGGGCCAACAAATGCAAGCAATACACAAGTTAAAAAAACTTCAAAATAAAGCTTCCAACAAATATATTTGCAATATGAATATCAATCAATGGCAATGATCCCACAAGACAGTATCAACCAAATTTAGAAAATTAAAAACATTCATGAAGGAAAATAGAAGTTTAGAGCGTAAAGATACTTAAAATACAGCTTTCACCAAATATATTTGCAATATGAACATCAATCAATGGTAATGATCCCACAAGACAGTATCAACCGAACTTAGAAAATTCAAAACATTCATGAATGTAGGAAAATAGAAGTTTACAGTATTTCTAAGAGGCAGTAGACTAACCAGGTATGCACATATTCAATGCTTTAGCTGTGAAGAATGACTCCATATCAAACAAGTAGAAATAATTACGGTCAATCAAATCAGAAAGCAGCTGTCCAGCAAGCCGGTGCAGAGTTGCCATAATTGGAAGGGAGAGATGCCATTTCCTGTAACTTGGACCATTGATAAGCTTTGTTTTTACGAGAGGCTTATGATCATAAAACCAAGCGTGTACAGCTGAATCTTCCTCCTCATCCATCTCCAACTGAATTGGCTCTAGAGGATCAACGTCTAATAAATTATCAGCATAGTCTAATGGAGGTTCCTCATCATCAAATGGTGGAAACCTCATTCTCTTGAAATGACGACGATCTCTTTTCTCTCTCCGCATCATGATCCACATTGTACCCCACTGTAAAAATAAAAATAACGCAATCAATAACAACAACAATGTCCTACTTCCATATATAATTGAACTGAGATACAACTTAATTCAATGTCAATTTGTTGTACGAACTACGAAGGGAAAGAAATAAGCATACCTGGGCTAAATAAATTGGTTCGACAACCCATGGTATTTCATTCACGAATGTGATCGCTCCTGTGATGTGATATAAGACCTTCACATCACGGACCTGTTCCCAAGGCATTGGCATATTTTCAAGGAGCTTATAAACTGCATGTGGAATGAATTTAAGGGCCCCTAGATACACACGCTTATCATGGCGGAATTTTTTTGAAGACATGTCCCCATGGTCTCTGTCAAATAGAAAACAAAACTAACCATTATTACATCATGTATATTGCAAAGAAAGTTCAGATTACTATAACCAATGTGTAAACCATGAACCATCCTAAAGACTAAGAATACAAAAAAGAGAAAATAATTATACCATTAGATGCAAATTTATCATAAAAAGGACATGTGTGACTATATTAACTCAACCAAGAGAGTACCTTCCTTCAACAAAAAATTAATCAAAACATGTAAATAATATCATGAAAGATCAACTGGTGAGAATCAAATTGCTCAAAAATAAAGGAATATATATTTAGCTCAACAGCCTTCACATCTTGAGGAGAAACAGGCATCAAAGAAGAATAATAAATAATGAACACAAGAACAACTGAAAACAACTAACATTTTATCAGTTTTCTATGTGGAGTCCGCTATATGGTATACGGATCATATTGGTACCATAGCACCCAAGTTAAGCCCTTCCCTAAGCAAATTCAATAAGCAGTCATGATGCAGGAGATTATATTCTTATAATATTTATTTATTTCAGTTTTAACAAATATTAGAGATATTTTGGGTGGAAAATATTACAAGTTTTTCTTTTATGTTTTAAATCTAGGGCTACAATTAAGCTTTGTAACCCTAGTATAAAAAAGCTGTAAAAATATTACAGCCACAGCTTACCATTATTATTTTCTTTGAATTAAAAGAAAACTAGAAGTTTCCCTAACCTTAAGTTTCTTGAGTTCCTTCTTCTTTCCTACTGGTTTGTTCAGCCTTATTTCTTTTGACTACTCTTGTTTTTCTTCTTACCCACATCAAGTCATCTTTTGATAATATCCACACGTAATCATCCATTTCCTCTCCTCTCCTCCTAAAATTACCTATGAAGGCTTCCTAAAATAAGACCAACCATATTAACTGACCTAACCAGATTAACAATATTTAATCAATAAAACACCAAGATAAAGAATCAAGAACGCAGAACAAATTCAAATGCAAGAAATCCTCACTTAACTCTGTCCTCAAACTTGCAAAAAAAACGAAAAACATTAAATAATAAACCTCTCACCTGATAATCTTCCTAACGTGCTCAGGAGGCATGTCCTCCTTCTGCGTCTCGACAAAACCAAACTTCCTTTTATCTCCATATCTCTTAGAATTCAGCTGCATCCATTTCCGAGCCTTCTCCTCCAGCTTCGCCTCATCATCCTGTGGCGTCGCCTGCGGAGCCAGCACGGTGTACGAAGGTTGAGCAGCTGGAGGCGGTGGGATAGTGGATCCACCCGTTCCCGGTGGCGCAATCTGAGCGCCGTTGTTGTTCCACATGGCCACGTTTGCCTCAGTAACTTCTAGCTCAACCTAAAAATAATGAATTAAAGAGTCTATCCAACTTCGTTTTGTGAAATGAATTTTTGAAATTAGGGTTTTGGATGGGTTCGTGTTTCCCACTTCTTGCTCTGTTTTCTATTATCCTCCTCCCTGTTTGCAAAGAGTGAGATTTTTCTAGTATTATGTAGGAAATGGAAATCGTACAGACAATGGCGGTGTCAGGTGTGTGTCTGTCACGTGATGTATTGTAGACCGTTTCTTGATATGAAAAGCCTATGTTTATTGGTACATAAGCCCTTTTGACGGAATGATGTCGGAAATGGCCCAATCAGAATTTAGACTTGAAATATTTTTCTCCTATAATCACTAATATCTAATCTATTGATTAATTAATTTTTATTTAAACTCTTAAATTTATTTAAAAAATAACACGTTAAGATCTAATAATTGATTGAATAATCAAAAATATTTATATTATTATATCTCGTATAAATTCAAATCTTAATATTTACTTCAATAATATACTATCTTTGGGATATGGTCGTTCAAACCGGAGAAAAAACCCAGCCCAATATAAATCATTTCCGATCCCTTTTCTTTCCCCTTTGGCCTCTCCTTCCTATCAGGTTTCTCAAAAATTAAAAGAAAGGGGGGGAAACCCTAAATCTTCAAAACTCTCAGGAACAAACATTCTTTGAGTTTCTCTGCAAAAGTTTAGCGAAAATGGTGTTAGCACAGCTAGGAGGGAGCATCTCCCGGGCTATACAGCAGATGAGCAATGCCACGATAATCGATGAGAAGGTTTTAAACGAATGCCTCAACGAAATCACCAGAGCTCTTCTTCAATCCGATGTTCAATTCAAGCTCGTTCGTGATATGCAAACTAATATTAAGAAGATCGTCAATCTTGATGATCTTGCAGCTGGTCATAACAAACGAAAAATCATCCAGCAGGTATATTTCATTTTCAGAAACAATTTATGCACTTTTTGTTGTCTTCGAATTCAGAATTGAGGTGAAAATAGAATTAGGATTGAGGGTTTTATATTTGAATTATTTGATGGGATTCTGCAAGTAAAAATGTGAAATGGGTGATAGATTTTGAGAATTTCCCCTTCCCCTTATTTCTGATCTTATAATAGCTCTTAAGTCAGTGCTAACACAAATGAATTTTCTTAAAGTTCTGATTTTTTTCATTCACCTTTAGTCCAAAATGTTGATAACATCTGATTTAAAGTCTTTTTGCTGATATATATTTAATGTGATAATTCATTTAATTTAGAAACTTTTGATCCAAAACTTAACAAAAGAAAATGATTTGGTTCTTATATTAGATTTATATATGGTTTCTAGAAATGGTCTGTTTTTCTCTATAGGCAATTTTTAATGAGCTTTGTAAGATGCTGGATCCTGGGAAACCGTCTTTCACACCAAAGAAAGGGAAAACAAGTGTTGTGATGTTTGTTGGTTTACAAGGTAATCTTTGTTTACGTCTTCATGTAGCTTGAATTATGGTACAACTGTTTGTCCATTATTGTGAAAGACCCCGCTATTTGCTGTGTTCTGAATGTGTTGGTGAGACTGTGTGGAATGCCTGAATTTTGCAGTTAATTTTTTCTTTCAAAATTTTCAGGGTCTGGGAAAACTACCACATGTACAAAATATGCCTATTATCATCAGAAAAAAGGTTGGAAACCAGCTCTAGTATGTGCTGATACGTTCCGAGCTGGTGCTTTTGATCAGTTGAAGCAGAATGCCACTAAAGCTAAAATTCCATTTTATGGAAGGTACTTTTTTCTTTTCCATTCATTTTTGTGGCCAAGGATGTAAATTACAGCTATGGACGCAAATTTTGTTGCGTCACATATCTAGTAGCTATGGACACGATGAATGCTATTGTAGTCGATTGTTGTAAATATCAGCCATGAATATCGTGGTGAAGATAGTTAAAACTGCCAAAGTCACATATCTAGTAGCTATGGACATGATGAATGCTATTGTAGTCGATTGTTGTAAATATCAGCCATGAATATCGTGGTGAAGATAGTTAAAACTGCCAAATAGAGGTCATGGCATTGCAGGCCTGTGGCCATTACTTGTAGACGCATATTGATATTTTTAATTTGGGTTAATTGTTTGTTTTAAATAAAGGTAGTTTTCATTTGAAGTTCTTTAATTCTTAGAATGGGGATGTGAAAGGAATAATGTTGACTTTATGTAATTTTTAACAGTGATATGATGTGTATACATTTCTATGTATTTTGTGACGTTAATGCTTTCTCCTTTTAGTTTTAAATTATTTGTTTTTATTTAACATCTGGAATATATGTTTTTGATTTGTAGTCATGATTCCTTCTGTGGGTTTTAACTGAAGAGAATGTCTCTAAATGTATTTTCTGCTATTCATGCAGCTACATGGAGTCTGATCCTGTGAAAATTGCTGAGGAAGGTGTTGAGAGATTTAAGAAGGAAAATTGTGATCTTATAATTGTTGATACCAGTGGGCGCCACAAACAGGAGGCTGCCCTATTTGAGGAAATGCGTCAAGTCTCTGAAGCAACGGTATTGTTCAGATTTTAGATGTTCATTTTATTTTATTGCATGATAAGTGATGGTAATATCTCCTTCAATTATTTTTGACTTTTTTTTTGTATGTTCCAGAAACCAGATCTTGTTATTTTTGTTATGGATAGTAGTATAGGTCAAGCTGCTTTTGATCAAGCTCAAGCATTTAAACAAAGTGTTGCAGTTGGTGCTGTAATTGTCACAAAAATGGATGGTCATGCTAAGGGTGGTGGTGCTCTCAGTGCGTAAGTGTTATTCTTGTTTCACCTTCAATTTGTATGTCTATTTAAGATAGTATTTGCATTTCCATCATTAGGTTAAGTTCTCATGATATGTTTGCTTCATGGTTTTGTCCTTCTGTGGCTTGTGCCAGGGTTGCTGCAACTAAGAGCCCTGTCATATTTATAGGAACTGGGGAGCACATGGATGAATTTGAAGTGTTCGATGTTAAACCATTTGTAAGCCGTCTTTTAGGTATGCATCTCCTTGTTTCTTTTATATATTCTTCTAAAAACATAAATTATGGATTCGAAAACGGTGGTGATCGTTTGAAACATTGTCACGGTGATTATCATTCTGAATAGGCATGGGTGACTGGTCTGGATTCATGGACAAAATTCATGAAGTTGTTCCCATGGATCAACAACCCGAGCTTCTCCAAAAGCTTTCGGAAGGGAACTTTACTTTGAGGATTATGTATGAGCAATTTCAGAACATACTCAAAATGGGTCCAATTGGGCAGGTTATTCTTAACTACTCTCTTTGATGTTCATCTTCATTCTGCTGCATTTTTGTTTTAGCAAAGTTGGATAGTTTTGTGTAAATGGTGTGCCATTAAGCGTTGCTTTTTCAAACGTTGGTGTTGTTGAATGTTCATTTGTTGGTTTGCTCGTCTTAAAATTTAGGAGATGCGTTGATTACACTGTTACTTTATGCTAATGCTCCGGTTGCTTTCTGCAGGTTTTCTCAATGCTTCCAGGATTTAGCTCTGAACTAATGCCGAAAGGTCGTGAAAAAGAAAGCCAGGCAAAGATCAAGCGGTACATGACCATGATGGACTCAATGACAAATGAAGGCAAGTGAATGCGCTGCTTTATTCCATTTCTCAAGACATGTAATATTGCTGAATTAGGATAATGAGTTTTAAACATATTTAATGTTAATCTGTTGCAGAGTTGGATAGTTCAAACCCAAAGCTCATGAATGAATCTAGGATGATGCGGATAGCGCGAGGATCCGGTCGTCATATTCGAGAGGTAATGGAAATGATGGAGGAGTACAAACGACTTGCAAAGATATGGAGCAAGATGAAGGGGCTTAAAATTCCAAAGAAGGGTGAAATGAGTGCCTTGTCTCGCAACATGAACGCGCAGCACATGAGCAAGGTCCTCCCTCCACAGATGCTAAAGCAGATCGGCGGTATGGGTGGCTTGCAGAACCTGATGAAGCAAATGGGTTCAAGCAAAGACATGATGGGGATGTTTGGAGGTGGAGACAAGTAATTTCCCACACCCCTCCGGCCTCCATGTTGAAGCTAATGCAGTGCAAGGGATTCTACATGTTGAAGATTCAGAAAGCATTTGCATCCCCAAACATGCTGTTGTACAATCTGTGTTTTTTCAGCGCAGGCTAATGCATTCTGATTTTTATTCACATTTCTCATCTCATATTTTTCGACATTTAGAGTCAACAGTAAAAATTGGGATTTTGAACATTTTACTAATGAACTTATAAATGTAATTTTATTTTTGGAGGTGTTTTTCATTATGTAATAAAGTAACTTTTATAAAAATTTTATTTCTCAAGCTTTGCTCTCTGCACTGTAATTATATAAATCCACAAGAATAACTAAATACGATTAAGCTAATTAATCCCTTGAAATCATTTTATTTTTCATGGCATCCTTCTTATTGCTACATGCAAACGAAGTTATCTTAATACACAAGACTTAAAACACTAAAATGTGTAGCAGTATGACAGATTTGCAGTTTTTAAACCAGACATGAGAAGAGTGTGTTCCATGAATTCAGAAATAACAGTCAATCTACTACTTGTATCATCTACAGTTTTATCTTTACAGGAATTTGCTCAGAACAGTGTCACTCAAAGAGGTCTCTCCATCTTCTTCTTCTTCCTCGGACTCTTCATCATCATCTTCATCAGTCTTCGCATAAGTGTTGAGAACATAACGAACAACCGAGTTCACCTGTTTCCTTAATCTTGCGTTATCAACAAACATATCTGTTAGCATCTTCTTCAACTCGTTGCTATCACCATCTTTTATCTTATGACTCTCTTCCGATCTAGCCACCAAATTTTCTACATCTTGAGCAAGGAGTTGTGCCTGTCCATGGTTAATGTAGTCAGCTCTAAAAACTGTTCTATTTTAACTGATTCTGGGAAACAGTTAAACGGCTCCGTTAAATTATGCCCTAATTCCACACCTATATCCTGGGAATTCTATCCTATTAATCTTTGGCTAATATTCTATAAAGCAAGAATTCACATTAATAAAATAGGGTTCATAACTACCTTAATACGATAGACATACGGATATAGAGAAATCCACATTCATAGACGTGCATTCATGCTAGTTAGAATGGAATTTTTGTAGCTATCATGATATTGACAATTTTCAAACCTTTAATACACAGTCACTCCAGATGCCAAAACCATTTTAAGAGAAAGGGTTTCAAGAGTGGTCAAATAAGAAGTGTTCATAACTCAACTCTGGGTGCAAAGGATACCTCAGCAAGAAGGAGACCAATTCGATTATCAGATGTTGTCAACTGATCTAGAGCATCAGATGGAGATGAAGTATCGATATTCAACTTATCCTCCTCACCGAGGAAATTAACACTGCACTCTTGAAGCCGATCTCGAAGAAGATTGCATTCGCGAAGCAGTTTACTGTTTGCAGCATTGACATGGTCCACCCTCTGCTTCTCCTTCTGCGTAATCCTCTGAAAAATGCACATGGAACAACATTGTGAGAATTTATACCAGTTTAAAATAAACCAAACCTACAAATGCAATGTTTCTTGCTAAGAATGACTTTACCATAAGACTGTAAAGTAGGGAATAAATCAATAAGCCACCGGAACAACCATGGTGTCAATAGACCAGGTCAGGTCAAGCCCATTGGTTCAAGAGATTATATAAGAGTGGCTTCTTCATGATAATTAAAAAACAAAAAAGAGCAACAAAAAGGCAACAAATATAGTATAATTTTTATGAAGGAAATGATAATGGATTACCTCCAACTCTAGTTTTTCTTTCATCACACGGCTAAGCTCTTGCTTCAATTCGGATTGAGTGCTTCGAAGAGATTTCACCTCCTTAACAAGGAGCTTTACATCTGCTTTTGATTTCACCTCTAACTCTTCATGATGATTTTGCAAGTCTGCAAGCTGTTTCCTAACAACATCCAACTCTTGCATCAACATTTTTCTCTCCTTCATCATTGATGAGTTTTCTGACTCAACATACGCCTTTTCATCCTGGAACGTTTTAACCATTATTAAAGGGTTTCATAATTGACTATAACTATTTTAATAAAGAAATGTTAATAGCACAATAGAAACCTGTTCATTCTTTAATTTCAATTCCATCTCCAAACACTGTTTCCGAAGTAACTCCATATCCCACTGCATTTGAGTAAATCTTTCTTTTTCAAGCAAAATAGTTTGTTGCACGCTTTCATCACAATTCTCTCTAGTAGTTTCAAGTTCCACTTCCAAATCCTTGACCTACAAGAGAAAATGAATCAATTCAGTCATCTCATACTAATCAAATTATATGATTAAGCTTCCATAAGTATGTTAATACCTTTGTTGCGAGGAACTGTCTCACAGCACTTTCTTGATTGAACCTTGATATGACATCTTCCATATCTGTTTTTGCTGTAGCTAGTCTCCTCTGCAGCGTATTAAGAACCCGCTTTAACTTATGGCGTTCATCTGATAGAATAAGGATAAGCAAATCTCTATGGAATTGCAAATCTGAGCTAAGAGAATCCAAGGTTCTTCGAGCATCAGCATTTTCAGGAAAGTCATGTAACCCATCACCAAAGAATCTAGCTATTCCCAAGTTTGCGGTGTCACTAGCTTGGATGGAACTTAAATCACTTTCAAGGCTTTCTGTTGACAATCTTCGAACATGGCCATCCATTTTGCAATGCTCTAGTTCAGGCAAAAGATCCGCTCCATCCCCACGAAGAAATCTACTGTCAGTAGAATTTTTGGTTATTTTATCTCTTGGATTGTTACTTTCTCCTTCCGAAAGCATTTTTTTCTTGGAGAACTTCGTACTTTTCTCCAAGGGTTCAATCAAATTTGATTCCAAAGTTGACCATTCCATGGAAGGGCCAGCAGAATTGTCTTTTCCCCGCCTTGGTGTTCCAAGCTCAGATGTCTCAGAAGAAGCATTAACAAGATCAGATGCATTATCAATATTTATGTTGGTCTTGGACAGAACTGAAGGAACCACACTACTGACAGAAGAAACATCTGATTGACTGTCGTCAAATGCTGTAACAAGACAAAACATTTAGATCATGGAGCATAACTCAATGTGAACTTATAGTCTAAACCAAACTACAAACACAAGCTTCAGTTAAACGTGCAAAACATATTCATCCGTTTACAAGAGGCATCAGGGGAACACCTACAAGACCTCGCAGCAGCTTCTAGCTCAAGAAATGTTGCCACTGAAACACTTCTGGAAATATCAATATCTGATAAAAGTTTTTCCATCCAACCCTCCAAAGAACACCTTCTCTGAATAAACCAACCATTTAAAGAATGTCATAATCTCTAAAAATATATCTAAAAATCTAAGCCCATTTCAAGCATCATCAAAAGGATAATGAACACCATTTAATGTCAACAAAATAACACAAGTACACGATCAGTTTTCAGACTGTCAATACATAATAAGAACAGGTTTAAAGCTGGGCACAATACACTATCCAAAGTTCACTGGTTCATAAGCACGGCCAAAACCCTAAAACGGTCAGTCTCTTTTTACCCAGATTGTTAAGGACCGAACCATGTATACATAGAAAACATGAAATAAACTTTTAACTTTTTTAGGTTGTTTGGCATAATTAATTTCTTCTACACTGTCTGCTTAGGATAAGACATAGACCCATTATTATAAAGATTCTTGTTGTTGCAAAGGAAAAAGGAACAAACATCTTTTAGCTTACCTCCTCTAACAGTGTTCTGTTTTTCACCCTCAAAATTCTTTTTGGTGGAGCTGGAGGAAGATTTTTCTTGGGAAAGATCTTCTTAAGCTGCAAAGCAGAGGGAAAAATGAGAAATGCAATAAAAATAAATGAAGCAAAATATGGTAAGCTTTTCAATCTCAGAAAACAGACAAGTATTTGACCCCAAAAATTAAAAAGAAAAACATAACTGTCTAAATTGTAAGGCATGTGAGAATATAAAAGCCAAATAAGCATGATATACAAAGAAGAAAGTAAACTTTCTCCGATGATAAAAATTAAGAAGTAAAACTTACTTCAGATAGTAGCTTTAAGAAATCACTAAATCTTCGTAATATTTCCCGGGTGGTAGTGATGCCTTCTGGTGATTGAATGCCAACTTGAACCCTGTAAAACTGTCATCAATGAATGTCAAGTACAAAATAGTTGAATCAAGTAGTCATTAACAAGAACTTAACAACCACAACAAATAAGGAGAAAAATCACCACAAAATTATAAAAAGAATCTCTACAGGGCTTACACACAGATAATAAGATGCAAAAGGGAAAAAATCACAAATATCATCATGTTGGCAATATAGAGAACCAAGTCATCTTCAGAGTTCTAATCTAGGGTTATTTTGTTATTTGCAACTACCTCGTTATTTTTTTTTAACTAATAGACTTCAGAAACTGAAGGTTTATCGAACCTACATTTTCCAAGAGTTTCATCTTCTATATTGATTTGCTCCTGTTTCCCCCCTCATCAGACCGCTTGTCACAACTCCTGAAGTGGCTGCAGTACTACATCTACATCTAATTGCACACCTATTGGCCAGTGACCTATTACAACCTAGTGCATTTTAAAACCATAGCAGTCTGCATTCCTACATACATATTTCATAAAGGTCACTGCAATCCCTCTCAAATACTCTCTAGATTACATCACTCCCATCTTAAGCATGCCTTTCTTGCTAAACAGCTTTTCAGTGTAACATGGGCAATAACATAGAGATATGGCTAGACGGAAAGAACAAATATCAAGCCAAAAATGAAAATTCTGATCTAATTAAAAGAGTTAAATACTTCTAAGAAAAATAAGTAGTACCACAACAGAATCTGAACTTCGGGATGTTGGTAAAAGAATCCAAGAACGAATGGTAACACAGTAACTCCACCCTGTCCGAGGGTCATGAGGCCAAACAGTGTCCCGCCCATCCTACATTGAAACTCAGATTAAAATGTTATAGGTGAACATGAACAAATTTCCAAACAGAAAATGCTACAAATAAATAGAACTTTCCGGCAACCAATGTTAATGACATACTACATAGCAGCCAAATAGCCAGTACCTAATCAACGGTAACAGTACAATGAACTGGATAAGATTCAGTCAGCATGATATACAATGCTAAAAGGAAGCAAACAGAAAATCACTTTCTTAACCAGCCACAATGGTAGTATGATTCACTTTGTTCTTTGGAACTTAACAATTAACAGCGGAAGAAACCCCTAAATGTCAACCAGTAAAAAAATACCCCTAGCGCATCAATTTTCCATATTAATGAATCAAAGTGTAAAAAATCGATATTCCTATAGCAAGCAGCTCCACTTGTTAATTCTACTTTTTTTAGTAAGATAAGCAGTTAATTAAAAGAGAGGGGGGGGGGGGGGGGGATTGCGAACCCATCAACCGTAACCTCTTGTACTGATTCAAATTTGAACTTTTAGCATGCTAAACAGGAATATATTTTATTTAGCTCGAATGAGTTAAAAATGAAACCTTTGCATTCTAAACATCAAAATTCACTTAAACCAATAAGCGAAATCAAGAAATAAGGAAATACCCATCTTCGAGGAGGTAAAGACCAGTCCATCCCCAAAGGCAGCGGCGAGGTCCGGTCATGGCGGTGCTTTGGCGGGCTCTGAGGATTGGCCACCGAAGTTGGTTTATTTCCAGCATCCTCAACATCGCCATCACCATAATCAGAGGCATTCGAATCGGAGTGAGGTCTGATAAAGGAACCGAAAGATGATTGGTGATCGATTATTGGAATATCAGAGAAGCTGGTGAAATCAAATAACGACAGATCGTGCGCGTATAGATTCATCGTTATAAGATTTAGTTTCCGAAACAGTGAAAATAGGAGGATTCCACTGCTTTATCTTCCCCTTTTGCTGCACCTTTACCGACTTTACGTTTTAGGTTTTGGATTTCTTTTCCCAATTTTATTTTATTTTCACAAGTCGGATTTGACTGAAGTCTCAACTAACAGTCAAACTCTAAAGCTGGTTTCCGGAGAGTTAAAAGAACCATGACCGTCAGGTTTGATTTAAATATTATATATAAATATATTTTTTATATAATTAAAAAATGTTTAAATTAAAAAATTAATATCATAAAACTCAAACAATTCAACTCAAAACAAATTTCTTAAATTTGATTATTTTTTAAATAAAATTTAAGCAACACTAAAGTATAACATTTAAAATTATTAATTAATATGATATACAAATTGATATATATATATATAAAGGGTGATTAAATTATAACCTTACTCATAACTTAATGATCTAAATATAACCTTTAATAAATTAGTGACTCAATTATAACTCTACTCATAATTAAATAATTCAAATATAATTTTTAATAATTGGGAGACCTGAATATAATCTTACTTATAATTAAGTCATATTCGTTATAATTTACCCATTTTATAATTAAAATAATTCTAATAAATTAAATTAAAACTTTTTTACAATTAAAAATATGCAAATTAAATTTAAATATTGATATAAAAGTGTAATACCTCTATTTAATAAAATAAAAGTATACAAATTGATTTCACCCGGCAAAAGTACAAGAAAAATTCTTCAGTAAATTGTAAATTAATCTTTAAATCTTAAAATAATTATATTTGTGGAGTAGTTTTTCACCACAAATCTATAAAATAATAATCCTTCATTAATATTCTTTAAAAATATATATAAACTATTAAATTATAAAAAAAATTATAAATCCAAAACTTAGTACAAAATCGAAAAAGATGGAAATTTTGCATTTAATTAGTAAAGCAAACAACAAAAATAAATCCCAACTTAGTACAAATCCTTGTTCAACTCTAACCTTACTTCTTTTCTAAGTAAAAATACTACTAATAATTCCTCACTATTTAAAGCCATAGCACGACTGATTATACAATCTACAAATTCCTTCTTTGTTTCCATCTTCCTCCGTTGTTTCTTCACCTCTTTCCCTTCTCCGATTCTAATCATTGGCAACAACAAGGCTGCGATTCCGGTTTTCTTAACCCCATTGGTCGTTGCTTGTAGAAACTTTGCTCATCTTTTACTACAATGGAGACGAAGACTATTGAATTTGATCGAGAATGGGATCTTATTCACAAGGGGATCATAAAGCTTAGGAGGATATTGGAAGCACTGCCGGAGCCTCCGTTTACTTCCGGTGAATATGTGATGCTTTACACTACCGTATACTCCATGTGTACCCGAAATCAGCCGTACGATTACTCTCAGCAGCTTTATGACAAGTACCGGGAGGTGCTCGAAGAATATATTATTTCAATGCTGTCGTCTTCTTTAGGAGAGAAGCGTGACGAGTTCTTGCTGAGGGAACTTATTAAAATCTGGGGTAACCATAAGGTCATGGTCAGGTGGCTCTCGCGGTTTTTCAATTACCTTGATCGCTACTTTGTTGATCAGAGTTCACTCCCTGCGCTTAATGAAGTCGGTCTGATGTGCTTCCGTGATCTGGCATATCGAGAAGTGCATGCTAATGTCAAAGATGTTGTGATTTCCTTTATTGGTAAAGAACGGGAGGGTAATTGGATTGACCGTTCATTGTTGAAGAATGTGTTAGATGTTTTTGTTGCGGTTGGCATGGGAGGCATGGATCGTTATGAAGATGATTTTGAGGCATATATGCTTCGAGATACCGGTGCTTACTATTCACGGAAGGCGTCGAGCTGGATTGAGGAAGATTCTTGCCCTGAGTACATGTTGAAGTGTGAAGAATGCTTGAAGAAGGAAACGGAGAGAGTGTCTCATTACCTGCATTCGAACAGCGAGGTGAAATTGATAGAGAAAGTGCAACATGAGTTGTTGGTTACATATGTCGATGGGCTACTTGAAAAGGAGGATTCGGGATGCAGGGCCTTGCTCAGAGACGACAATGCGGACGACCTTTCTAGGATGTACAGGCTTTATTGTAAAATACCTCGCGGCTTGGATCCTGTTGCCCATATATTCAAGCAGCATGTTACTGCTGAAGGTACAGCCTTAGTTCACCAAACGGCGGGTGCTGCCTCCAATGCTCCGGATGTGCAGGAACATGTCCTTATAAGGAAAATAATCGAGCTTCACGATAAGTATATGGCTTACGTGACTGACTGTTTTCAAAACCATAATCTGTTCCACAATGCTTTGAAAGAGGCTTTCGAGGTATTCTGCAACAAAACCGGTACCGACAGTTGGAGTGCAGAGCTTCTGGCAGCTTTCTGTGATGATATCCTCAAGAAGGGTGGAAGTGAGAAATTAAGTGATGAAGCAATTGAAGAAACACTTGAGAAGGCGGTTAAGCTGCTTGCCTATATCAATGACAGAGACCACTTTGCTGAATTTTACAGGAAGAAGCTCGCTCGTAGACTGTTATTCGACCGCAGTGCTAACGATGATCATGAAAGGAGTATTCTTATTAAGATGAAGCAGCAATGTGGCGAACAGTTTACCTCGAAAATGGAGGGCATGGTCACGGATCTAACATTGTCAAGGGAAAACAATGCTGCCTTTGAGGACTATCTTAGGAGTAACTCAGCTGCACATCCTGGGGTCGGTTTCACCGTTACCGTTCTCACAACGGGATTCTGGCCGAGTTGTAAATCGTGTGATCTCAATCTCCCTGATGAGATGGTCAAGTGTGTGGAAGTTTTCAAAGGGTTCTACGAAACGAAAACGAAACACAGAAAACTAAAATGGATATACTCACTGGGAACTTGCCATGTTAGTGGCAGGTTCGATCAGAAAACTATAGAACTAGTCGTTTCGACTTGTCAGGCCGCGATCCTCTTGCTCTTCAACACTTCCGATCGACTGAGTTATTCCGAGATCATGACTCAGTTGAACTTGACTCCTGAAAACTTGGACAGATTACTACATTCACTGTCATGTGCCAAGTACAAGATTCTAACTAAACAACCAGACACAAAAACAATCTCCCAGAGCGATCACTTTGAGTTCAACTCGAAGTTCACCGACAAGTTGAGGAGAATTAAGATTCCTCTTCCTCTGGAGGATGAACGGAAGAAGGTTGTCGAAGTTGTTGATAAAGATCGACGCTACGCTATCGATGCTGCAATCGTTCGAATAATGAAGAGTAGGAAAGCTTTGGGGCACCAGCAATTGGTTTCGGAGTGTGTCGAGTACTTGAGTCGCATGTTCAAGCCTGATATTAAAGCCATAAAGAAACAAATCGAAGATCTGATTACAAGAGAGTTCCTCGAGAGAGATGAGGGGAATCCCAACACATATAAGTATATATCGTAATATTGGTCTATTTTATTTGCTTTTATTGTTATTTTTATTTTAAATTAGTATTAGGTAAAGTTCAAGCAATTTTTTGATATTTCTATTGAAATTTAATAACAAAGTTAGATAGCATATTTAATTATCTTGATATATTCTGGTTCCTAAACATCTATATTTTCAACCCGAACCCGACCTCCATAATCGAAACCTTCTTAATAATATGAAAACTTATTACCATATTTAAACGAGTTGACCAAAGCTGGACTCAAATATCGAACTAAGCTCAACTCCAGCTCTTAGACAAGTTTCAAGCTACAATTCCATGGCTAAAAACAGAAATGCATAAATGGAGATTTGGCTCCAATACAGCAAACTAAGCTCTTTTTAACTGTGAAAAGTCAGTCTGCAAAAACTTTGAAAAATTACAGACAAGAAGATGGCAAATCCAGAGGGTGCCCTCCTGCATCCTGGTCCTGTATTTTTATTCATCTAGCAGCTGGAACTGGCGAGTCGACTGATTTCAGTACTTCTTCACCCATCTCCTTGCAGCCGACTAGTTTCTGCCCAAGGAATGATGTAGCAAACAACATTTAGAACTGTGATATGACATTAAGGTGAAACAACAAAATTTAAAAAAAGAAGATAAAAATAAAAACAGTTTAGGGGGGTGGGTGGGTTAAGAAAGAACAAAAGAGATGATGCAATAAAACAGTTAGCCAAATCATGTTGTTAATCTCTCTATAACCTTTGTGATTTTTCTCCTGGCAACCCAAAATAATTTAGGCTGAGTTCTAAATTTATTGGTAAGGCCTATGGGAAAAGAAACAGTGGGACGGGACCAGAGGCTATTATAACTATCTCAGAATTGAAGTTCTTTCCCTGCCACAAGTATTCACTACAGAATTGAAATAACTAAACTCTTTTGGTCAAAACAGGAGATCTATATATATATTTTTTTGCCTTGTTAAAAAAACAATGAAAAAAGACGGCAAAAAAGAAAAAGAAAAGAAAGAGGTGTTTTGGGATAAGAAGTCTATACATTTCCGGCAGAGTATATATCGCCTGTTCGGAAACCCTTATTAAGTGTATCCAGAACGGCATTCTCAATTCTCTTTGCAGCATTTGCTTCCCCTAGGCCATACTTCAAAAGCATTGCAGCACTGAGAACTGTTGCAAGCGGGTTTGCCTTGTCCTGCCAGTCAGACAATAACATATTTCACATTAGAATTGAGGTTCAACATCTTGGGTTTCATGTGAAATGACAATTAAGCTTTAGCTCTAAAAACATAACAAAAGAGTAAATCCAACCTGTCCAGCAATATCAGGGGCAGAACCATGAATTGGTTCAAAGAGTCCAGGTCCCTGTGCAAATGAAAATGCCAATATGGTCAAGGAGAAAGAATAAGCAAACACCAATGTTCTCAGACAAATCTACAAAGAGATTAACGCATTGTCATACCGATTCACCAAGACTAGCGGATGGAAGCATCCCAATGCTGCCAGTGATCATTGAAGCTTCATCAGACAAAATATCACCAAATATGTTGTTGGTCACAATTGTATCAAACTGCACCATTTCATTTTCATGTATAGTAAGTTTTTCTAGTAAAAGGAATGTTGATCATTTAATGGGACAAAGAAGCGTAAGAAGAAAGATAATGTCTTCCTCTTATCAAAACAAACCTGTTTTGGGTAGCGAACAAGCTGCATTGCAGCATTGTCAACATACATGTGCGAGAGCTCAACATCCGGATAATCAGCAGCAATTGCTGTAACTCTTTTCCTCCAAAGCATTGATGCCTAGACAATGGAACATAAAAGTACCAGGTATATTACATGAGAAAAGGCTAATGCAACTATAATTAAAAAATCTGGACCTTGAAGTTTTGGATGCAATACAAAAAGACAAAATGAACACAACATGCTTAATAAACACAGACACAATTTGATAAACATGACAAGACAGGTTTAAACCCATTAACATGGTCCGTGTAATACACATTTTGTATTTGTGTTCAAGATTTTAACACATAATTAATGCTGTGTTTATGTTTTGACATGGGGAAAAACATGACACACAGCACACACATACACAGATTGTCAGGTCTAATACTTGACAGATAAACTTAATATTCTGCATAATGTTTTACACCACAAGGCCAGAATATTATACCTCATCCCTGCAAAATCTGGATATAAAACTATTGCAAGTTCATAATATCTTAGAAGTTTTCATCATTGGCTACAAGTCCGTTGAGATATGTTCACACAGCAGTGTAATTTAGGAATGGCACTCCTTTTCCATCCTAAAAGTGCAATAATAATCTTTTATACACTTGTTTGGGGGCAGTTCCTCCCCAAACACTACTGGAGCCTACAGTAAACTGCAGAGCCCACAAATGTTCCAGAAAATATAGACAGAAGAGAGATTTTAAATGCATTAAACCAAGATAGGTTGCGATGCACTTTATAGAACAAGTCCGTTGCTCACAAAAATAGAAGGCAATGAATATAGGATTATAACATAACTTCAATCTCTCAAAACAATTTATTGCTTAACGAGCACATTATGATGTAATAACCAACACCTAATCGTAATTTTGTACAAGATGCAACAAACAAGGTTGGTAACATTGCGACAAACCTCCAAAACATTAGCTTTGTCAACAGAACAGAGTTGTCCACGCCGCTTCCGAGCAATCTCAAATGCAATACGAGCAATTCGATCAACCTGGCATCCATTTGTTTAATTTTCAATCATTAGAAAGTATATAAATGAAAAAGAAAACAATATGAAGAAACATGAACAGAGATAGATCCACTTCACAAGTCAAACTTAAGATACGATTGGTAGAGTGTTGTCAAGGCACACACCTAGGTGCTATGAAGCAGCACTAGACAACATGAGGTGCATGCCTAATTCACTTATCCACACTTTCTTGTAATGCAGCAGGCACAAAAAAAGGCCTACCAGATCGAATGTCTTTCATTACTTATATCTTTCATTAATTGTACCATCAATGCTGACAATATCAAACTCTCTACTTCTGAATGTTCAGGTATTCAACAACAAACTCTGGATCATATGAAAACATCCAATATCGATCAAAAAAGAAAAATATAATTTTGTAGGTTGCCAACCATACAAATTGTGGGTATTTTCAACTAAGAGCAAGCCTAGTTTCAAATTTTGATTTTTTTACAGAAAAAATTGTACATATACTGTTTCAGTAAATCCTTCCATTAAGCAAATATTTGAATCCAACCCAAATATCCAGCAAAGGTTTTTGAGAAAAGGGAAATAAGAAAAGACATGTTGGACTTTGGAGAATTCTAACTGTAAAGTCAAAAGAAATTAAGAATACCTCATAAGTAGCATACACCTCAGTGTTGAAGCCAATCTCCTCACCCTTTTCATCAGTACTAAATCCCCTTGGTTTTCCAAAATAAATACCTGATTCCAGTATAAGATCATCGCTGATTATTATTTTTTGGTAGGGAAACAGAAGAATCAGAGAAAAGTAACTGAATTTATTATTATTATTTTTTGGCGGTACTGACCTCCAGTAAGCTCCCTCACAACCATAAGGTCAACACCCTCAGCAACATCTTTCTTCAAAGTTGAGGCGTCCACTAACTGAAATAGAAAATAAATAGAGATAGATTTTCATGAACCACATATTTCTAATAAAAGAAACACAAGCTATGCTTCCTTCCACAGTTCCAGATTGCATGCACAATAATGTAGAGTGAGTTTTCTTTCTTGGAGAAATAATCAAATATGAAGAATAATTCATGTAGATCAACTAAAACATCATTACCTGTGGTAAAACAGTAGCTGGCCTCAAATTTGCAAAGACTTTGAGTCCTTCTCTAAGCTGAAGTAGGCCAGTCTCAGGCTTCAAATGTTTTTCATTTTTATCCCACTTATACCTTGAAGAAAAATCAAGTGATAAATGAAAAAAGGAAAAAAAAAATGCATAAGGAAGAGAAGACCCAAGAAACATAGGAAAATAATCAACAAAGTATTATATATGAGAATACCCCCCAATGGCTCCAAGGAGAACGGCATCAGCTTTCTGTGCTGCAGAAAGGGTTTCTTCAGGCAATGGAGTTCCAGTCAAATCTAAAGCAGCTCCACCCATGGGCATCTCTTGGAAGCTAAATTCAATCCCTAATAAATGAAAAAACTAATGAGTGATAAAGAACGTCCAATATATGAAATCTAAAACATTTCGTAGTGAAAACAACAAACTATGTAACTCTAGGACCTAAAGAAAGACATGAAAACTTTTTTGAAAGCCCTACATGTCTAGCTAATTACTTAACCTCCATCTTATCAGCAATGAGAACAGATGGTGCCAGAAGGAAGAAAAAAAAAAAAAAATCCAGTAATTCTTTAAGCAACTTATCTTATACAACTAAACATCAAGAAATAAAACAACTTATTAAACTAAATTTTTGTCAATGTAATACATTTAAAATCCTAAAAAAATCTCAGTTTTCTTGGCCAGAACACTGATTCAAATACCTATACTGCCAAACACCTCCAACAAAGTAATAATTTAAGAGGCTTCGTACTATCAGCAAAATTATGCTTAGATTCCACAGTCTCAGTTCAATTTAAAGTTTAAATTCCATATTTTCTCAAGAACTTCACTTTCCATATCAGCAAACGATTCAACTACTATCAACTATACTTAAATATATTCGAATCTAATAATCAGCTGGAAGTTTTATTTATATATTTCAAAATATTGCTTCCAAAGCAAATAAACAAACAGAGCTACATGCATTTCGAAGCAGAAAACACAATACCAAACCTTCTCTTTTCTAATTTAATTCACTTAATCAGGTACCAAACAGAAAGCAATGGATCACTGAAAATAGAGACAACGGGGGAAAGGAAACAAAACCTTCGAGAGAGCCAGCGAGTTTGAGGACGTTTTTGGCGATGGATATGACTTCAGGGCCGATACCATCTCCGGGAAGGAGAGTGATGCTGTAGCGTTTGGGTGTTACGGCAGCCGCGGGGGAGGCGCATCTGATCCTGACGGGTCTAGGGAACTGTTTGGCAGCTTGTTTAAGATTAAAAGGAGCATTGATGGACCGGACATTTAGGTTGAGAGAAGCAGCCATTTGGAGGAACTAAAGAACAGAGAGATCAGCCAATGCCAATCTTGAGCGTCAGAGTAGCGATTAGGCGGTGGGTGGGATTGTCCTTTTGGTATTTGCTGGTTTAAAATGCCATTTCCCATTTGGGTAGGGTTGAACTTGAACATACTTAACAAGTACAACCGATCCGAATTAAATTAAATTTGATTTTTTAATTATTTTTTAATTATTTAAAATAAAAATATATATTTTATATTTAAAATATTATAAAAAATAAATTTTTATTATATATTATTAAAAATATTTTAAATTTTTACCTTAATACATAAAAATCATAAAATAAAATTATTTTTTCAAAATAAAAATTGACTAAATCAAAAATTAATAATTACTAAAGTAATTTATCGAATTAAATCGAAATCGAACTATATACAATTCTCCATCTGAGTATGGATGAGTCTACAACGGGCGTCCAACACCGCTGAACATCGTTAATGTTGAACGTCGCTAAACATTATTAAATTATTTTATAGAGAATAAAAATCTAAAAGACTAATCATATAATTATTAATAATATATTGAGTTTATCATACTTTTATTAATTACATACTGAGTTCTTGAGATTTTAAATTTTTATTAATTAATTTAATGATATTCAACAATGTTTAATATTAATGATGTTTAACGGTGTTCGACGCCCGTTATAGTATTTTCCACAGAGTATTCACCTTTATTGGATTCATTTTAGAGTAATGTGTTAGGTAGCCAAATGGATAAAATTAGCCCTAAAATGGTAATAAAAAATTACTTTTAAGGTGAAATTATATTATATTTTATTAGTTTATTCTAATTGGTGTTATTAAATTAATTATCATACATGCATATATTAGTTACTTTCTCTAGTCGTCTAATCTTATTTTATTTATTTTCGATGAGTTTTAAAGTTGATCGTTAATTATTAATTTTTTTATATTTTATATTATTTGTTTTATTTTTTTTATTTTTAATAAATAATTTTATTCTTATGATATGAAATAAATAAATTTTAATAAATAATATTTATTATTTATTTGTAATTTATTTCAAGTTTAATAAGAATATATGATGGTTAGGTTCGTATATAATTTTATTTGGTAGTAATTTTAAATTAATAATATTGTTTGTTCTTTTTAATTGTATCAATTTAACTCATAGTATTTCAACATAATGTTATTCTTTTTTTTAATGTTATCGATTTAACCCTTAAACCCTTGAATTATATTAATCTTGATATTGATCGCTCAACCACTTTACTGACATTTATTAGTGCTCGAACCTATGATTTATAGGAACAACAACCGTTCCATTAACCACTTAAGCTAGAAGACTCGTGCATTGGCATGAATTTAAAATATATATAATTTTAAAATAATTAATTAATTATATATTTTTTATTATTTCTTATTATCATGTTATCAAAATTAATCTATTATTATCGAGGATAACAACTGCTATGTAATCATATCAATTCAATTTTGGAGGGCTAAAAACAAGTTAGGTTAATGAAAATGAACAAATGCAATGGGAATGAAAACCCTTCCCAACAATAAAACTGATTGACAATTAAACTAGAAAAACCAACCGGTGTTAGGTACAGTGGTAAGTCGGGTCGAATTAGATTCGAACAACATAATAGAAGAGGTATTACAGATGATGATAACAATTTAAAGAACCGAAAGGAAAGTGTTTTTGGAAAGCAAGTGCACCAGAAAACAATCTTTTAATCTGCAATTTCAAGTTCATTAAGGATGGTTTAATCAAACCCAGACTAGAAAAATCAAAGAATGATGATGAGGATGAGTGGAAAATTGAAGCCATTTCTTCTTATACTAGCTTTGTTTCACATTTTATCAGCGTTGCTTTCATTTTCTCAACGTTTCTCTTCGTTGTTTATTGCAGGAACATAGCTCTCAACTCTATTACTACTACCATGCTTCTAATAGCATTTCTTGGATTCTGTAAGGCTTTAATTTACCCTATAAACTTGTTGGTTAAGTAACTTATCTCATCAAAGTGTGTTCTTGTTCTTTTTGAAAGTTATAACAGATCATGAGTCATATCTGACTGTATTTTCACTAAAAATTTTCAGCTTAATGGCCTATACATGCACCGCCGTTGACGACTGGGTGCAAAATCCCATGTCTGATTCGGTGATCAAGGAACTTCTTCCGTGTGTGGATAATGAATTCGGCAAAACCATCACGGATGCAACCGAATTGGTTGGCGATGGCATTAACGATATGCTGAACTATCATGTTTCCCTAGTAGCCAATGCCAATAACATACCTGAACAAGCAGTAGGTCTTTATTACAATCAATCTGTTCCCTCATTACCGACCATTTGTGATCCGTACAAGGTAGAAAACAATAAACAAGCTTGCCGTGAGGGTCAAGTAGCCTTGGGCAATGCAACACAGGTACATTCCGAAATCCGAAGCTTTACCTATTGCGATATCCGACTCTGTCTTTCCACTTGATTTAACATCAAATCCGTCTGTCAAGTATCACCGGCCGACATTTGCATCACTCCAGGGCGTCTGACCCCTAACTTGTACCGGAAAATGAGTTCAGCAGCTAACATAAGCTACGCATTGTCATGTTACGGTCCCTTCCTTGCTAGCCTAGTAGACTGCTCCGTGATCTGGGAAATTCTGACTTACATGCATCAGCATTATTGTCCTGGGCTAAGTCAACATAGTCGACTGGTTTATATCAGCTTTCTCGTTGCCACGATTTCAGTGATGTTCTGCTTGATCTCTTTGGTGTTTTACGGTAGAGAAAGTGCCAAAAGGATGGTAGATAAGATGCCTGCCGAAACCACCAAAGGGATCGATCCCGTGCATGCTGAAATAACAAAGGAAAGTCATGTTGCTAAAGAATAGGGTAAGTGTAACTATACTAGAAATATATATATTTTTTTAACCAACACCCATTATTTATGAGTTGTTGTTATAGGGTGTCACACTAAAAGAGACAATGAGATTTTCACAAATCTTGAAATAAACCAAAGACTTATAGACACAGTGGTTGATATCAGTGATGAAGATGTTGATCCTGGATCCATGTGCAGCTGCTGAAGGGGGTGAAGGAAGGAACCATTGTCAGTTCAAACTTGAAATCACGGTACATGTCAGCAAAAATGGTAAGGTTTCAGCTCATGGAAAGAAACTGTGGTCTTAACCTGAAGTATTATGTTTTCCTTGGCATTATCTCTCTGCTATGTTGCTATGCTTATGCACTGGTGTCAAACATTTGTATTGGAGCAGTTGCTATTAAGGAGTAAAAATCTTTTGCTTTTAAAACCGTGCTTCTTTTTATATGTTAAAAAATTTTAATAAATTAAATTTTAAATTATAACTCTAATTTTCTATATTTTAAACTTTAAACTTTATATCTTATAAAATATATTTTACCCTAATTTCTTAAATCGTAATCATAATTCATAACTTTAAACCTCAAACATTAGATTTATTAATTTAAAATAAAAACATTAATAAAAATACGATTAAAATAAAAATACGTATTAAAGTGTTATATCAACTTTAAATGACAATCGAGAGCTATAAATGCACTCATAACTATTGAAACATACAAAATGAATGGAAATTTATAATGTGGGTCCCACAATGCAACCTAACACATGCTATCAATTTATGTCGGTTATTTTTATTATTATACAGATTTATTTCCTGTTCTTTTATTGTTGTAAGTCAAAGTTTGAAAAAAAATTAAAAAAAATAATATTTTTTTATAAATTAAAGTTTAAGGGTTAAAATAATAGACAAACCAAAGTTTAAAAATTAATTTTTAATATTTTTTATTGTTTTTAAAACTTTTAAGTAAAAAAAATCATTTGATTTTTCAAACGCAAAAAAACAACTTAATATTAAAATAAATGTTCCTTTTTAAATATCTATTTTTTAAGTATTTAAACTATATTTTCATCAAAATAATTATCTCGAAAACAAAATAATAATTTAAATATTCAAAAAATAAAATTATTTAAACACTTATTTTTATATTAAATATATTTTGCACATACGTGAACCTTGTAGTGTATACTTATTGAGTCGATTTATTAAAAAAATGTTAAATAAGTAGATCTGATACGACTCTCTGCATTAATGAGAGAATTAATGGTAATGAACAAGACCATATACAACGAATGTAGGAACCAAAAGATTAGGGAAAACTACTTAATCGGTACTATATTTATTTTTGTATTTTTATTTTGATCATTTAATTATTATTTTTAATAAAATTATACCTAATGTTGTTTTTTTATTTTAGTAATTCAATAAATCATATCAATTTGATTCTCATTTTAATTTGAAATGATTATAAATTTAGATTATTAAATTATTGATAATTTATTAAATAGATTAATATTTTAGTTAAATTCATGGTCAAACTTAACAATGGATATCAAAAATAGAAAAGAAACATTATTATTATGTACGGTTTTATCAAAAAAAAAAATTGGATGATTAAATATAAATACGAGAATAAATGAAGTACTAAATATTTAGTTTACCCAAGATGTTAATATAGGACCTTATCAAATCTATGTGTACATTTTATGTCCATATGAAAATTGAAAAGCTTTTGAAAAGTACCTGCACTAGTATTTTAAAGCAAACAGAAGTTGGCAGCATCAATAAATTCTATAAAACAAGCCCCTTGGTTGTTGTTTTATATGCAGATTGTCTCTACCTACTACATAAACAAAGAATCCATAGTAGTTTGTGTAAGCTGTAGGGATGAGAAAACTGAAGCTGAAAGTGGGGAGCAGGCCACCGTGGGTTGGGTTGGCAGCTGCTGTATGGGTTCAGATATCAGCAGGGAATGGCTCCAACTTCCCACTCTATCCTCTGCTCTCAAATCAGTTCTGGGGTTCAACCAGCAACAGCTCACATT
Organism: Abelmoschus esculentus; assembly: GCA_035048815.1. Classification (NCBI taxonomy): domain Eukaryota; kingdom Viridiplantae; phylum Streptophyta; class Magnoliopsida; order Malvales; family Malvaceae; genus Abelmoschus; species Abelmoschus esculentus. The sequence goes on along the minus strand of JAUCBN010000015.1, from coordinate 18,953,682 downwards.
CTTGGGAGTCGCAAATGATATTGGAGAGAGCGTTGGACTCCTCCCTGGCATCGCCTGTAATCGTTTCCCTCCTTGGGCTGTGCTTCTTGTTGGGGTCTTCACCTGTTTCTTGGGATATGGTGTCATCTGGCTTGCTGTTACACAAACTGTTCATGGTCTACCTTACTGGGTGGTAAGGGATTCGTTTCAACTCTATGCGTCTATGTTGTAATCAGTTCGGTTAATTTAGTTTTAGATAATTCGGACCGGTTAGTGGGACCGAATTAACAGTTTAAACATCACTGTTCCTGAGTACTAATTTCATCAAGTTATGTATTCATAAGGTCAAGCAAACAATATCACAGTCTATCTCCCAATATGCAGATTGATTATGTCTTTGTGTCTGTTTTGAGCTTGGGACTTATCCATTTGTTCTTCCTCCTCATACCTGCCTGAAAAAAGAAAAAAAAAAGCAGCCCAGGGCTGTTTACTAGTTTTCTCTGAAACATTCAGATTTGTCCAAATTTCGACCTTAAATTCTAGCCAATCTGATAGTTCTCTTGTCTGGTTATGTTGGGATTAGGCTCCATTTTGTTTGCCCGAGAAATTTACTGTTGTTCTTAGGTCTTGATGGAATCATTTTCGAACATGTAATTGGTAAATTATTTCGGTGGCTATTTATTCATTCTCTTCATATATACTGTATGTGCTTAAAAGTTAAAGATAGCTCTGTTGCTGCAGGGTAAGCATATCGAGTAACATTATAGTTATCTTTAAGTGAGCTTCTTACCAGTTTTATGCACTTACTACACCTATGTTCCATATATGCCATGACAGTTATGGATCGCGCTTGTGGTCGGCTCTAATAGTAACGCATGGTTTGGCACGGCAGTGCTGGTAACTAACATGAGAAATTTTCCCCTCAGTAGGGGTACTGTTTCTGGCATCCTCAAAGGCTATTCCGGGATCAGTGCTGCTGTATTTACCGTATTGTACAGCTTGCTGCTTGAACAATCTGCATCGAAACTACTGCTGTTCCTTACTCTTGGAATTCCAGTGATATGTTTGGCCATGATGTACTTTATTCGCCTTGCACTCCGCCTTCCGGAGAAGACTCATCGGTTCATGTCCACTTCGTTTTTACCCAAGTTGCTAGTGTCTTGCTTGCCATCTATCTCATCACCATAACAGTTATATACGAAATGGTTTCTTTAAGTGATGCTGTTTCTTATGTACTACTTGCTGTTGTATTTATCTTCTTGCTTGCTCCTCTCGGAATTCCACTAAAGATGACACTTATTCGAGCCAATGCAGACACAATTACACCCCTGGCAGGTTCAACAGAGAATTTGGCCGAGGGAGAAAGTGGTCCAACTCACTCTGATCCTTTGTTGTCACCGTCTTCATCGGCCTCAAATCTTGGAAGTTTCTTCGAAAGTGAATACGCCTCGGATGTGGAAACTCTTCTTGCTGTGGGAGAAGGGGCAGTGAAGAAGAAAAGAAGACCCAAGAGGGGGGAGGACTTCAAGCTTCATGAAGCTTTTATCAAGGCTGATTTTTGGCTTCTTTGGATTGTATATTTTCTTGGAGTTGGTTCTGGTGTTACCGTAACCAATAACTTGGCTCAAATCGGAATTGCATTCGGAGTTGATAATACAACAATATTGGTCTCTCTTTTTAGCTTCTGCAATTTCATCGGTCGGCTTGGCTCGGGTGCTCTTTCAGAACACTTTGTCAGGTTATCCATTAAAAACCAGAGTAGATAACTGCTATAATCTCTTATATCTTGTCATCCTTGAGCATGTATCCTTATCCCTACATATGTTGCTTGAAAGACACTGTTTCTTAGGTTGTAGTAGGAAATTGGAAATGTTCCCATAGTACTTTATCCAAAATTTTGTCCCGGTTGGTCCGGTAACGGACTTTGAACTAAGTTTTTCCGGGCAATAATAGTTCGATTGTTTATATCAAAAGTTACCCTTGTTCACAAGGATCTGTTCTAAGCCTTAGTGTGTGGTCTTGCAGGACGAGAAGCGTTCCTCGAACATTGTGGATGGCCTGCACGCTAGTAGTTATGGTTTTTGCATTTGTTCTGTATGCATTAGCTTTCAGTGGTACCCTCTTTATTTCAACTGCTTTGCTTGGCATCTGCTTCGGATTTCAATATTCTCTCATGGTTCCGACGGCATCTGAACTTTTCGGCCTGAAACATTTCGGTATCATTTATAACTTTATGCTGATAGGCAACCCTGTAGGTGCACTTATTTTCTCAGGTCTGCTTGCTGGTACTGTTTATGATGCTGAAGCTGCTAAGCAAGGAAGTTCCACTTGCTTGGGACCCGAATGCTTCTGTCTCACCTTCTTCGTTTTAGCCGGCATCTGCGGTCTAGGCAGCATCTTGAGCTTGTTTTTAACCATTAGAGTACGGCCAGTTTACCAGATGCTGTACTCCTCCGGTTCGTTTCGTCTCCCTCAGGGTTTGGGCCACTGAAACTCCGTAGTTAATCACTTCCAAAAGTGGTGACATGCCTGTTTTATATCGGTTTGCACCACGAATTTTGGTGTCTGAAGCTGTCCCGAACATTAGCCGGTCCGTTGTTTGTTGAGCTCAGTGCTCTTATGTACTTTGGTATGACATTTTATTCAAAGGTATGTAATAGTCTTATCGATGGTTAGAAAAGATGACAAATTCATTCAAATTAGATAAAAAATGATACAAACGAATATTGAATCATTTTATAATCATTGGTATTTGATCAATTAATCTATATTAAATATCCTATAAATCTATTATCAACCTAATTTTGATTGTGTGGTAAGCAACAATAAATTAAAAACAAAGTCAAGACTTGGACCAAAAGGTAAACCTAAAGGAGAGGGAATCAATCATCAGATTCACTTTGGATGCTATAAATAATATTTCCAACTGTCCCAGCAACGCTAACTATTACAGCCAATATCAACATCAACCATGACACACATTTCTGTCCCATGCTCAACTTTAAGCTCTTGTCTTGTTCCCCTATCCTCAATGATATCAACGCCGGGAATGTGAACCCCAACGACACGGCCGTTGTCGCCCCGGTGTACTTGAAAGCTGTCCAAATGTTTGGTATCACCGTAGACCCTAAATATATGAGCACCAGCAGCACCAGTGTCAATGCCAATGACCTCCTTTTACTCTCCACCAGGGGAGCTGAGCCATGAAACACCAAGTTATCCACGGTTTCCCGCAGTGAAAAATGGATGACGGGGAAGACGAGGACTAGATGAAGGACGTAACCAACTCGAACGATGTAATTCAAGGCCGTGCTATATCGAACGCCGAGGCTCTTGTCGAAATTTGTTAGGATGTCAGATTCGGTATATTTCCCGAAGAGGAGGAACCCGGATGTGGCTGTCGAGGCGTACACCATGATGCATATGAGAGTTGTGATCCTTACCACTTTGTTCATCTTTTGAGGCGATCGGCCTTCGAGCTCGTTGTATATCGGTTGGACATTGAAGTGACAAACATATGCATTCGATATGACCGGGATCACCACTAGTAGGTCCAGGATTGTTCTTTCAGACTCGAAATCAATGCTCATCTTCGGGGATTTAATGTTGCCTTCGATGAGCCTGATGAATGCGACACCGAGGCAAACGACGACGAAAACGACTGCCAACGCAACCGATGCAGCTGAAGTAATGCTCAATGAATCGATTCTGTTTAATGAACAGAGTGGTGCAAGGAACAGCACCATGATGACCAACACCAATATCTTCCTATGGTCCCAAAAACCATGGCCTAACCATTGATCCAAAACTCCATGATGATGATGATGAAGCGAACCCGACATAACATCGCCTATAATAATCAAATACACGACCAACACACCTGCATTGTTGATGATTATACAAATCTGAGACAAAAACTCTAGCTGTTCTTCCCATTGCAATCTCCACAACTTCCCCATAAGACTTAGCCTTACATAACACAGCATACTTGACCAACATTTCGACACTGATTTCGGACAAAATACCGATAATGATCATCAAAGCAAGCCCCAGAACGATGCCGAGAACTTTCATGGTGGCAGGCAAAGCCATCATTCCAGCACCAATGATGGTGGTAGTCAAGTTGAAAACAGCACCAGGAATGCCGGATTGATCTTTATGGCCCTGGGGTTCACTTAAAATGAGGTTGTAATCATCGAAATCAGAATCGACATCATCACCGTCGACATCCCGAGGAATCATGAGCTCCTTTTCCCAGTTCCCATCATCTGAAAACAGAAATCTTTGTTGGGATGCCAAATCCTGTGGTTCGTTTTGTGCTTGTAATTCTACCTGTGACTCATTTGGTATAGCTGAATAATCACTATCCATATCTTAAAACAAACAAATTACAGAACAGGAAGAGGGACATGGAAATGAAATCCAAAGCTTGGAAACAAAATTGGAAGAAATAAATGTGTTTCTTTTGTGTATGGTAGTTTCAATGGAGGAGAACAAAAGGTGAAAGTTTTACCGTGTTTGCCGTTTACAACACAAATTGTTTTGGTTTCTTATTGGGAAAACCAGTTGGTCACAAACCGGTTGATACATCTTTTCCCACCAAACCATTTTCATTTTCTAAATTCTAACCATCATGAAGGGTACCTTCTAATCACCCACATGTACAAATATGCTCAACATCGTCTGTAACCTTTTTAACATGTACAGATAGCAATGTTCTTCTCTATAATAAAAGCTATATACCGAACGCCATGCCGTAAGGGCGAAAGTTTACCAGATTAGGGAGGCTGCCTGACTGAAGCTTCCTTGTGTCATTTGCTACTGTTCAAGAATATGTTCCTCAGAGAGTTTGCAGCCTCAGGAAGAGTGTGAAAAAGGAATGCAAACGCGTGTTAAGAAACCAGAAAGTGACATACACGTAGAAAATTACCCCCCCGTGATCCCAGGGCAGTTTTCCATGTCCATCTTCAACAAGTTTACTAGGCTAGATAAGGCCATTATTCCCTGTGCAGTGATTGCATTGTTTCTCTAAAAAGTGAGACTCTTCAATTTTTTATCCTACTGTCACAGTAATTTCAATTTTAATCTTGAAGGTTCATGCAATTCTTGAGATATATCAATCCAGGATTGGTGATATCAGAACCAGAGAGGTCCACTCAAAGCTAGGATGATCTTTGTGAAGAGATGGCATCCATCCAATAATCATCAACACCGGGTGAAGGTCCTATTGAAAAGAAGATATCATGGTTCAACTAGACTGATCAACAATTGAGGAAATATTTAAAATATTTTAAAATCCAAAATGCTAATTTTTAATTTAAATAAAAAATATTTTTAAATTTAAACAATTTTTTAAAAATATTTTAAAAATCCATATACCTAAATATCTTTTAAGTCATGAGTTTTAGATTCACTAGGACTATCATTCCTTTTTTCTTTTTCCCTCCCTCTAAATAAAATTAAACTTAAAGTTTATCAAAATGATGTCCGCTAGGTGTGTGACTATAAAAAAAATTAAATGTTTAATATTAAATTCAACAATTAAGAATTAAATATAAATACATTTTCAACACATTTGATTCTTTAACTCTCTTAAGCATATTATTATTTAAATTTTATATTTATAAAAAAACTAATTATATCTAGTATTTTATTTTTAGAAAAATATCAAATAAGAGTTGTAATTTAAATCCAGTATTTAATTTTTTTAACACTTGTATATTCAACACTTACATATCAAAATGGGCCGATTGGGTCACAGGTTCAATATTTTAAAAGAGAAATTGTCCCTAGTTGATGTTTGTATTTTTAATGATAAAGATGTGTGGACTCAAAAAGTACTAAAAAGATGAGAAAAAGCAGTATAATACAACCAAGCTAAAACTTTGTAGATATTCAAAACCATTGGGACCGAGAGCCACTGATTAACAAGAAAAGTGCCTGGTAAAACAATGCAAAACTTTTTGACATGGATCTAACAGTTCAAGTAAAGCCATACAGCCGTTTGGCAGAATCTAGAGTATTGCAGAGGAGCATGGCAATTGTCATAGGTCCAACTCCTCCAGGTACCGGTGTAACTGCGGATGCTATCCTCAATGCTTCTTCGAAACAAACATCTCCTACGAGACGATATCCATACTCAGCGTTGGGGTCCTGCAGTGCTCATCCATCCATCAATTTAACACCATGTTTTCATGAATAGGAAATGAATGTAAGCTCAACAAGGAAAGAATGAGTTGGGATTAGGGTGAAATGCAATGATAGTTTCCTCTCTTTCACTTGTTTCCTAATCAAACTACCTTCCCCAAAATTTGCCATCCAGTTTCTGCAATGAAAGTGAATTAAAGTAAAGCAAATCAATGAAATAGTAGCAATTCACCTCAATTGGATATGTCCCAACATCGATAACAACGGCACCTGGCTTCAACCAACTGCTACGGACCAGATTTGGTACCCCGACAGCTGTGACTACTATATCAGCATCACATGTGATCCGCTCAGGATTCTTTGTGCAAGCATGTACTGTGGTGACAGTTGCATGGTGCCTCTGTCCAACAATGTAAATAAAATATGCCTACTTAGTCAAATAACTAGTGGATACCGTTAAATAGAACCAGTTCTTTAATAACCCATGAGAATTATAGGAAGGTACCTCTTTGAAGAAATAAAATATAAATATTCTCAATAAAGTTTTAGAATATAAAGAATTACACAAATGATCAACACATAGACTGGCAAAATGTGTGGACATAGAATTTAAAGATTTATTTTATAGGTTTATTTATCCCTTGTAGTGGATACTACATACCCAGTAAAATCAAATACAAGTGAATAATTTTGGGAGGTAAAAAGGAAAATCACACCTTCAACATACAAGGTGTGCCTCGGGAGAGTGATAATAAGAAAAGTGAGTTTCTAAGTAATAGAAGAACAATTTATTCCTATGCTGAAAGAAAGACTATGTGGGAAAGATGCTTACTCAGCCATCATGCTCAATATATCCATATCATATCAACTTTTTACCCCTCATGCTTTACAAATGTGAAAATATGCATATCAACTTCTTTTTTCCTCTCATGTATTTATCAAACATAACTTAAAAATCCAATGCAAATGTATGCATGAAATAGATTTTTTACCTGCAGTAGCAACGATATAGGCAATCCTACAATGTTGCTTCTCCCAATCACTACTGCCTTCTTTCCCATTATTTCAACGCCAGAACGGATCAATAACTCAAGGCAACCTTTAGGTGTGCAGGGAACAAACAGCGGTTCCCTTCCTCTCATGGAAAGATTCCCCATATTTAGTGGATGGAAGCCATCCACATCTTTTTCCAAACTCACCACATTCAAAATCTTCTCCTCATCCAAATGCTGTCCCAGGAAATTTTTACAAGTCATTTGCAGAACACAGATAGAGGATTCTCTTGTAAAATTCAAGATAATATTACAATTGAATAAGAGAGATTGTTGAGAGGAGGATTGGATAATTATTTATATGCTGGCCATGTTGCAGATAAGAAAATACTGGGGAAATTGCCCAAACCTAGATTGTATCCTCCAGGAGAAGAAGAGAACACTCATATATACTACTAGAGAAAGGTATCTCTGTAAGCAGTACCAGTAACTGGAAGTAGACTAGAAGGCATATACCAAAGGGGCAGGGAGAAACTTTGATCTGTATTAGGAGGAGATCTCCACCAATGAGATTAAGCTATAGGATTATATATGCTTGCAGGTGTACTCATGCAGTCAACAAGGTTAAAATGGTTCTGTGACAGTCAAATGTGTCAAAACCGTCTCTGGAGGTACTAAAGCATCCAAGGACAGGCCAAGAGAAAAAAAAAATCTTAATTTGCTCCATATCATGACAACCAAAAATAAAATCCCCATATGTGAGTGACCAAAATATATTGCTCATCATGCTGGGATTAATCTCATGGTGCAGTAACATACAACGGACTAAAAGAAACCAAATAATGCACATTTATAACACACAAACTTCCAAAATACTCAATCAAGATGACTAGCTGGAAAAAAAAGGTTCATATTGCCCGGTGACTGATCGATGTTTGAAACAAAATTAATACATCGGGCTATCGTGCACAAATTTGAATCAGATTGCATCCTTTTAAACCGCTAGAGAGCTTGCTCTTATAGTTTGAAATATTAAGAGCTTTCACAACAATATTAATGATGAAAGGATACCATTTGATTGGAAATGGATGACCTTAAGGTACTATATGTCTAACTCACAGGAATTTATGCGGCTGCGACTGTGATTATGCTTGAAATCTAATCCAGTGCTTGCTAGCTAGCATTCTTTAGTCATTACCATTAGCTAGGAAAAACAGGGGACAAATTGACATCCTAATAGCAGAATTACCTCGGGTAGAGGAAGCTGCACAAGAATACCATGAATTGATGGATCCTCATTAAACTTCAACAATGCAGCCATAACATCCTCTTCAGCGCAACAATCAGGAAGTTCAGCCAACGCAGATTTGATTCCAGCTTCTTCACAAGCTTTTATCTTGTTACGAACATAAGTCAGTGAGTCCCTTCTCTGGCCGATCAAAATCACAGCCAAACCAGGAACCTTTCCTATGGACTCCTTCATCCTTTTCACATCAACGGCTACCCTTGACCTGATTTCCTCAGCAATAGACCTCCCATCAATTACTTTCGAGCGCTGCACATCGACTACCGTGAATATAACTAATCAAAGCATGTGAAGAATGACTTAGATAAAGAATAATCTAGTTCCAGGAAAGCACAAAGCAAATAGCTAAGTCTCACAGTTATAGAGCTTGGGGGCTGATGAGGATCGAAGTGGGTGGAATCGGAACCCCAAATTTCAGGGATGTCGAGAGAGACAAGAGGCGGAGACAATAATATTTGCGATTGCGAACGGTTGTTGTGTTTGCAGTTGGCGGCTGAGGATAAATATCTTCGAGATTCATTTACCCATCCTACGAGCACTTTCCGAGTTGCATTCTTCACCGCCGCCGTCCTCATCGTCTTCGTCACTAGCTGCCGGAAAACAACCATATCATTCTTGGCTTAAATTCCTCCACTCGGTTAAATCGGGAAAATAACCGGGAACTCACGATACAGAAATGAAACAAAGAAGATTAGTGCAGAGATTCTTTTTAGTGTATTTGCAGTTGCATTTCCGGTATAAACACCTTTTAGGTCACTTCTAGTTTTGAAATTAGTCAAATTGATCCCTATAGTCGAGAGCAATTTAATCTCTTTTTAAATGGGTCATTCAGAACAATTAATTATAATTTAATTATTTTTATTACTTTTACATAATTGTAATTTACATGATTATATATTTATAGACTTAGAATTTATATATTATATTAATTTAATATTAATTTTAAAATTCGAACACTTAATTTGTGTATTACAAATTATAAGGACAACTTTGTTGTTATATTAATAAAAATATATAAAATTAATGAAATCGATTAACACTATGATTATTTTAATTATTCACTCGAAATTTAAAATGATTAAATTATTGTGTTGTTTTTTTGGAGATACCAATTTTATATAATTTTAATTATATAGTTTTTACGAGTGTAATCTTAAACTTTTAAACCAATTTATCCTTTGTCCTTATTGTTTTAATTAGTTTAGTATTTTTTTTCTGGTTATATATTTTTTTGGAAAATAATGAGATATTAACCAACTAAACAATATTAAATCTAATTATTATTTTCTCAAGTAAAATTTTCATGATCTATTGATTTGTTAAGCTATTAATGATACTTATTTTATTTCATCTTATATGTTAAATTTTGATATAAAATTATAATCTCTTGATTTAATAAAAAAATTATTTTCCTTAACTTGTAGTCTAAAATTATAATTATCATATATATTGATTATAATAACAATGATGGTTAGCAATGCAATTACTTTCTAAGGGTAATTATTTAATATACATGTGAAAATAAAACTTCTTAATTTTATAATTTAGGGTTAAATTTTAAAATTTAAAAGTTATGAATTTAAGTCTAGTATTTAAAATTGATGGATTAGAATTTAAAGTTTAAAATCGTAATTTAAGATTTATCATGTAAAATCTAAATCAGTAATCATGTTACACTAAACTCTAAATCTTAATCTATAAAGCCTAAACACTAAATATTAATCACAAGACATAAATTCTAAACTCCTAAACATAAATCTCGGACCTCTAAATTTTAAAATCTAACCCTAAACCTCAAAACTAATACAATAAAAAATTATTTCTATTGTTTGTAGTATTAAGTGATGGATTATTATCTCGGGCGGCAAAAATTTTATTTCTACAAATGTCTTAATTTTAGGGTTTAAGATATTAATTTAAGATTCAGAGTTTAAAGATTTTAGTGAAGGGTTCATGATTAGAATTTAGAATCTAATGTTAGTATTTAAAGTTCATGGTTAGACCTTAAAGTTTAAGATTAAAGTTTAAATTTTTAGTAATATGATTAGGGATTTAAATTTTAATCTAGAAGACATATTTATATATACAAAGGGTAGTATATTATATAAGAAATAAATTGACAGAAGAAAAGAATGAAGCACAAAATAAAATATGTTTCTAGACTATTTAAAATCCAAATGAACAATCATTCTTCTAAAAGAGAGAAGAAATGAAAACCTCTAGGGGCAAATCTCACTCTTTCCAGATGAATTTGTTGACAGAACAGCTGTTTCCTAGATAGAGAGATGCTGTTCCCGAAGTGCCGTGTCAAGAGTGGTATATCATCTGGATAATGCATATACAAACAAAATCTTGTGCACGTCTTCCTTTCTATGGAAGCACGACGTCGTGGCGGAGCAGGAAAGGCGCTGTTACCTTAGCACCTGTGACCAACGATTGATGAACGATCTTCAGCGCTGACAACTGTGTCGACACCAGCCTTGGCTGCATCGGTATCATCGGTCACTGGAAGTTTTGCCTTGGGTGATAGCTTTTGGACTTCCTCCAACGTGTAGATAAAAATTTTCCTCACCATGCTGCAAAACTCGCTGCAGTTGAAGTGCAATGGAGGGAAGGGAATCAGTAGCAGAATTCGGATTATATGATAAAGCTCAAGTGGTGCATCAGGTAAAGTATTTAAGTATGTCCTACGAACAAGAATACAGCAATATTGAGAGATAGGAAGATCGAACTTACTTCCAGGGATCATCCCCAACCATCATCATGTCATCTTCATCATCGGTGTAGACGACCTGCCAATTCTTTGCAGATCCACAGAGCTGACCTTTAATGTCAAACATATCCTCCAGCTTCCTTAGCAAATCCTCGTAACAGTCGAATCTTGTCAAATCGACAGCCCTTCCTACAGCCATACCTTGCATGTGAACCTGAAGAAAAGATATGATCGTTTAATATAAAGCTACCTCGTTGAAGGTATAGTAGCATGTAAAGATATTTACTTCTCAAGCATTTAAAAACAGAGAGATTGAATGACCTTTGTGCAGCTCCGAATTTGCTTGCTCTGCGACTCCTGAGGAGATCTCAGGAACTTCTCAGGTTCACAACTTATAGAAGGAAGATCAGAACGATTAAGATTTGTTGGATCATACTGCTGGTCGGAGTTAGGATCTAGTGAATGAACAGTCTGGTCATCTCCCCCGGTCCCAGAAACTGTATCCACATGCGAGTTTTCTTCAATGCTCACGTTATCATGTAACTGAATACCAAAAAGCCTGCAGCCATTCCCAATTCCCTGCTTTCTTTCACAAAATTCTTGGTTCACAACGGGTGCAACAGATTCCGTAACATTCTCAACTTGGTTAGGCCAATACATTGAGCTGCTACAAACAGCAGCCAGGGAGGTATTCCCACTAAAGCCAACAGAGTTAGGCTTCGCGGTGGAGGATAATTTAGGTGATGGATGTCCACGCTGTGCATCACAATACGAGAAAGGAGATTCAACTGGTGATTTCCATATACCTGTTACATAAATTGGTCAATTAAAATTTCAAAGCTAGAGCTACACAAGGGTATTGAGAAATGAATGATTGTACCGAGTGAAGAAAGATCTGAAGATGGTGAAAGTAGAACGTGTGGCCGAGTCCGCTTGTTCCTTTGAGCAGGTTGTGAGTTAGTAGAGTTGCTAGTTGCAACAAGAGGCTCCAGTTCCCATGAGGAAACCCTATCAGGACGTATGATTGATGAAGGTTCATCCCACTGAACCTGAAAATAGTAAACATTGGAAAATGTGTTCAGGAGTCGAATATCTCAAGAAGAATTTCTTTCCTCAATGGAAAACAAATAAGCGATTATAGAAGAAGGTTAACCTTGAGCGATCGCCACTCAGAATCGGCCCATGCAGATGATTTATTATCCCCTACACCAACAATTGTGCCACAGAATCTGCAGGCATAAAGTTTTTGTGGGTTAACATGTGCAATAACAATTTCCTACTCCTGGAAAAACAATCCAGTCAGATTAATTACCTTCTTTCAGGAACCTCTACACCCTCAAATCTCATTTTGAACCTCATCCCAACTGATAGCTTATGGCTTCGAGCTTCAAGATATTTGTTTACACTCACTATGAACTCGGACAAACTTGTTCTAGTAAATAGAATGGTTGTTAGAACAATTATCGTCTTTCAACAAATACATAACAAATATTTTCTTTCAACAAATGCATACAACCACAAGAGTTAAACTTTAATTAATCAGGGCAACACAAATTTCAAGAAATCCTACACACAAGAAGACTTAAAAAGGATCTTCGGTTTATTGGACCCCACTGAAAATGCCACAAATTAAGAAGAAAAGAAAAGACAGAAATGTATACGGATAGAGAAAGCGCATGCAGATAATACACTTAACCCCATAACCCTCTAAAAGTTTCGCATACAACACCAATCCACAAAGAATCAAAATTCAGAGCCACAGGAGGATAATAAATAAAATGTACCAACATCAGTTACCACAAAATCTGCAACATCCAATTTCTTTTTTTTAAAATAAATAGTAAAAAAACGAATAGGCTACAATAATGATAATAACATATTAACAATGAAAAAAAAAACTGATAATATTGATAAAAACACAGATGATAAATAGGTACAATTAGTTGCCTCTGGAGGATGGAAAAAAATACAAACCTGGGTTTGTAGAAGACAGAAAACATACTTTGCGTAGAAAGAGCATGAGAAGCAGTGGCAAGCACCCCAAGATGCATGCTGTGACTAGATATAACAGAAGATGGCATATTTGCCTGCTGTCTCATAAGCCTCCTCACTCCAACACGCAACTCTCCATTAGCACCCCTGTAAAGCAGCAAAAATGAATACATAGGTGATAGGGCGGTGAAATAAACAAGAAACAAAAGAGAATGGATAACTGGTTTGTGAAGAAAGAGCTTGCCTCAGGAATATGAAAGCATCACCAGCTACCAACTTTTTGGAGCTAACAAAGACACTCCACCCAGTAGTGAGTAAGTGGCGCCTAGGTTGCCCTGGAAATAATATTTAACATTTTAATGGTGACAAATGAGATGCAAGAAACAATGTTACCTTCAAATCACTACAAGCACACTCATAGAAAGATAAAAACCATATAATACAAATCACAATACCACACTGCTTTTTATTTCAATTTTAAATGAGTACCTTTAAATTACAGATTGCAAAACTACATAAAAGAAAAACACAAGAGGTGGCTCTGAATAATGCCAACAGATCAAGGAAAAAGACTAGATCCCAGGAACCATGATAATTCATGAAGGAATCATCACAAAATAAATTTTCATTTAACTTCTTGAACTTTCAGTTTAGGAAATCAATTCTTCTAGTTCCTACAAGTAAAAATTTCACAAACCTGAGAGACAACAATTCATTAGATTTTAAAAAATCTAGTATTAACTACATAATTTGAAGGTGATAAGTGTTAGAAACTATGGCCTACATAATTTTCAGGGACCTAAGATGACTTATTTGGCTTTAACTGTATTCATAAAATTTTATCAAAATTTAAAAGGTAAAAGTTACACGTTAGACTGTAAAGGTAACCAGATAGCACAAATACAAAACAACTCTGACGGTCTGACCAAGCTTGCAGCTTAGACACTTGAAAATTTCCAACTATCAATAAGGCAACCTATAAAAATACAAACAAAAAAGGTAATGGTATATAACCTCGAAAGATATGCCGAAAATGCCATTCATTTCCATGCAGATCAGTAGCAATCAGTTCCTGCCATGGCGGCTGCTGTGTCATGTCCTGGGAAAAGAACCACATGGAAATTTCAGAAAAATTCTAACTTATGGATTATCCCAAAACGAATGTAATGCAATCAATGTGTTTAAGGCTTTAAGCTAACTGCTAACCAGTGGGGGCAGACAATCATCTGCGTGCCGGCGCAAAACTGAGAACCCGCCATGGGTGCTTGTGTCAGAAGCTGTGAGAGTCTTGCAAAAGGAATGAACTATGCACCTTTCTGGTTCAGGAAGTGGGTCATCAGGGCTCATAATCTCGTATTGCTAGAACATATTGGAGAAAAACATAAATGAGGGCAACATAAATATACTGAGATAAATATACAACTCATTCAATGTAATTCTGATAAGAGATTCTAGAAACTAAATATAGCTTTCAAACATAAACTACATATCGTGATGGAATTTGTAGGAAGGAGACAAAAAGTGGGAGAGAGCTTACATCTATTTCAGGTACCAGAGTTATTTGGGCATAAACTTCGTCTGTATCAGGTTCAGCCTGCAGTTCAAGGTAAAAGTCACTTGGTGCAAGGAATTGAATCAGTAAAACTCAAAAGAACATAAAACCAAGAAGTATTAATAACTTACCCTACGCTGAACAGAAGCCACTTTGCAGAGTATTTTAGATGGCAGATTGAATGAAGGCATTTGGTGTTCTGACCCCTGATGCATTGATGCCTCAAGCTGTACACAAAGAATAAAAAAAATACTCTAGATTAATAGAACGAATATTGTGTCAAGTTAAGAAACCTATACCTAAAACTTGATGAATAATGACTAATCATAAGGGACATAAGTATTCGATAGATACTTTAGAGTTTGAATAGCAAAATTAAATACAAATGTGTTTTAAATAATATTTGAAATATTTAACAAACACCACCTTGACATTAAACATTCTGACATGGAGACATACAAATATTCTTGTAAATACATACATAACAAGAATATATTCTTACACACTCCATACATTAAGGAAATTATATATTTCCATAAGCATTTTTGCAGTTCATTGAATCGTATGAATTGTTACCAAATCTCAAATATATATGACAATATAAGTTACTAAGGTTTCAATACACAGCATACAAAGTTCAAATTTTTGTTTGCCCAAAGTGATTCATCAAAATGGGAGAAACATACTTTCTAAGAAGGCATGACCCAATATTAATACCATATGATTTCTTCCGCATAAAATAACCAAGAAGGCAAGAACCAAATTCTTGCAGGCATCGTATTAACTATTATAGAATCATTACTATTCAAAGTAAGAACAGTACAGTGAAGGTTCACAAATCAGTTCAACCAACATTTTAAGAAACACAATTCAAATTGGACTGAAAGAAAATTACAAAATATAATAAATAAAAAAAAGGTTATCAGATTCAATTTTATTGTACAGTAGACATACTTGTTCCATGTGACCTTGTGGGAAGTAATAAACACGCTCCCCTACACGAGGAAGCGTGACAAGAGGTCCAGCACAGGCATGCCATAGTTCACGATACAAAGGATCATCTGCGATCACATAAAACGTAAGACAGAAGACGATAATAATAAGCAATAAGCCACCATCATATTTTGTGATACCAAGAAACAAACTTGTACATTTGTGAAACAAGAATTCAGCTTGCATATTAAAACATCAGAAAACTTGTATACCATGTAAAAATTCACAAACCTGGTTGTTGTCCAGCAGACGGAATATCCGGTGCCACAAAAGCCATAGAAGCACCCCGAAAAGAGATCAGCAGAAAGCAATCGATCAATGGAAACCCTACAACACTGTTCTTATAAAAGTAAACAAGTAAATATAAATTTCCCCATTACAACATATAGGGAAAAAAAACATTAATTAAGATTGCATTTGAAATTATTATTACTTTATTACTTGTTCTGATTATCCTAAAAAGCTGAGTGATCAAAACCCTTAATTAGTCTGAAACAATGAAATGGACGAATTATAATGAAAAATGAAACGACACCCAACAATTCTGAAACTACAGAAATCATAATCTTCCAACATACATGAAAATATATTTAGGTAGAACAGAAACTAAAATGAACTGAGATCTGATAAAATGGTCTAATTTTTTCAATAAAAAAGAACAGTGAATGAAGCTAATTGATCGCCAATAAGTAAAATTATCAGTCAATCAACAATTTCAACACAAAAATACCATTTCCTTCCTTTATTTTCCTCCATTTCTGAGCAATCAAACCAATTTGAAAGGCGGGGGGAAGAACTTACCTTTGCTCTCTGTTCAATCTGGAGGATCCAAAGAAATGAAAATCAGGCTTGGAAAGAAGAAGAAGAAAGCAGATCCATAAATATACAAAGTAATTGAAAAAGAATGGAGCAAAGGGAACAGTGTCAATGCGTCAATGTTCGGTCGAAGCCGACAACAGCCCTTTTGGCTATGGCTGCCTCTTTTTCTGTTTTTTTCTTAGGGCCTGTTACTCTCTCTAGTTTTTTTTCCTCTTACCTTTAATATTAGGGTAAAATACATAATAGGTCACTAAACTATGATTAAATGATCGGTTTAGTCAATAAACTTTTAAAAATTATAAAATAATTATTTTTTAATCATAATAAAATCGTCATTAAATTTATCATTTATTATAAAATAATTATTAAATTTCGAGTAATTGAGTCTTTGAATTTTTATCAAACTTTATTATTATAATGTTACATTGGTCATTTTGTAATAGTTTTATAAATTTACTGACTATTTTGTATTTTTCTTAAAGTTTAATAACTAAAATGATCCTTTAATCATGGTTTAAGACATGTGTCTTACTTTAGCTTAGTTTTGTCTTTTTATTACCGCGTATCTTTATTTTTAAGATTTTTGTTACCATAAATTAGGTTATTAAAAATATTTTTTCTCTCATTGTATAGAAATTATTAATAAAGATGGGGTAATTATTGGTAAGTTTTTACTTTATAAGCAGATTAAAAATTTCTAAAAAAAAGTAGGCGAAGGTTAAAAAAATTCACTTATATTTTTATTGAATAATTCAATCTTTGTTGTCGTTGATAATTTATTATAATATATATTAGAGAATATAAAATTAAGTATATAATTGTTATAATTATTTATTTATTTTAAATATAATTGTTATAAATAAAATCGACATAAAAATAAAATACGAAAACTTTAAATATAATTCGATTGTTATCGTTTTTTTAAGCTATGAAAAACTTTACCGATTGAAACCTTACTCGCTTGGAAGAGTGGAGGAACAAGAATTCTCTTGGGATTGGGAGTACGTCGTCGTATTTGAGTTGGTTAACTGTTCTTGTTGTGCTGTTGCTGTAATTATTATATGACATGGACACATGATGGGGGAAATTATTAAATAAATTTAATTTATTATATAATTTATGATTTTATTAAATATTATTTTTTAAAAGATTTTTTAATTTATTTATACATATATATCGTTAAATAGATAAATTTAGATCGTATAATAATTTTTCGATAATAGGTATTTTCTTGCCTTTGTACAATTCATTAATAATAGATATACTACCTGTTGCCTCGCATTTAATTTTCCCTCAACCCTATTAAATTTGGCTCAGCTGAACAGCATGCTCCGCAATTAATCTGTCTTGTCCTTTTTATCTCTTCACACTTTTAAACTCTTAAACATTAGTTCATATTCGAATCGAATCAAATTAATTAATTTAATTTAAAACTATTAGTATTTGAGAAAATAAATTTAATATCAAGTACACACCCTGCATAGCTCAGCTCCATAGAAAGCAAAAAGAGACTCCAAGTTTTGTGGAAAGGAAAGACAATCTGTTTGGTGAGTTAACTCAGCACATCATTTACTGTTAATTATATTTATTTTGATTAATTAAACATTAATTATCTGATTGCTAGATTCTGAAACCAAACATACAGACAAACATGTATCTTGGTTTTCAGGAGAAAGGTCAGGTACTTTCTTTTCTTTCTCCAAATTCAGACGAAATAAATTAATGAATTTTACTTTTTCAGAGTTCAGACCACCAAACATGGAGAGTAGAGAGTGTTGCAGGAAGAACACGTAAAACAAGGTGTAAGAGATTGTATAGGGAATAAAAGTTATACTTCTCTCCCTCTAATTTAATATATTTTTAATTTTTAATTTTAATTTATTATTATTAATTGTATCCATTTATGCAGCTCATGCATGGTCATGGATATTTGCCAAAGCATCAGTAGAAATAATTAATACTAATGTTAACTGAAACATAGGCATTGAAGAAACGTAAACCAAACCGGATAATATAAGTTAAATGGAGATGAAACATGGATTATACTAAGAAAAAGACTGAGGATCAGCATGCAGCGGTGGTGGTGGTGGTGGTGGCTGCGGGGGCGGAGGAGGTTGTGGGATTAGATGGGTTTTTCTTGGCTAGATTGTGCTTGTTGTTGTGCATCCAGACCTTGAGGACTCTTCTCTTGACACCAATCTCTTGACAGAACTGTTGCACCACTGATTCTTCTTGCTTTTGGATTTTCCACCCAGCTTTCTCTGCAAAGTTGAACATTTTCTCCTTCTGCTCCTGGCTGAACTTTGTTCTAAACCTTTTCTTCATCATCTGGAGTGGCCTGCCGCCGCCGACTACCCCACCGCCATCTTCCGGCTGTTCATCGGATTCTGAAGGGATAGAGCCCCCCATGTTGTAGGACATTATCATCTGGTGAGGCGTTGGTGTTGGTGCGGCTCTTGAATGTATGAAAGTACCCGTAGGGTAGCCTAGAGCCTCTGGTGGTAGGATACTCTTGTGGGGGTGACCTAAAAGAAGTTTCCTCCCAACTCTGCCGCTCACACCGTGCAACGGGTAACAAAAATCATTTAGAGAGGACTCACCTTCCACTTCTTTCCTGTGGAAGTTCCGGTGGCAGTGACAGGCGGAGCAAGTCAGTGCTTCGATGGTACCCTCTTCCCCACTTGGCATGAACTCACCGCACCCATCGGTGGCATTCCCTCCCATGGCAGCAGCATGGTTCTTCAGACACTCACGGTACCTCACCGGCTTCTTGTAGGACACATGGTCTTCTATTACAGACAAGGAGGAAGGGCCATTGGACAGGACTTGGGGTGCAGCCGGATCATGATGGACCATGTTCCCATGCCCATACGTACTGTTCAAAGGAATGGGGATCTCCCCTTCTTGACTGGAAAGTTCCATTATTTTATAGGATCCAAAAATGATTAGAGTCTAAAAAGATCTTTGTTTTTAGAAACCAAACCCTAATTCCTAGGAGTCAGACAACAGAAAACCCTTGTTTCATGAACCCCAAACCCCATAAACCATAGCTTAATAAAGCAAAGCAGACAAAGGAGAAGGATGACCCACCCACTACACTAAAATGTCCATAATAGGTCAACTGGTAAAGAAGACATAACCCAACTCAAAACCCACCTAGAGGCTAGAGCAGACCAATATAATAGTGTTCCAAAGTGAGTTCAACTGTGTTGACTCAGTGTCTGTCTCCCATTGGAACTAAGAAAAGGAAAGACCGACCACTGTGACTCAGTATAGTAATATAATACCTTGGGGAGGAGAGGAGTGATGAAGGAGGTCTAAACAAGGTGTTTATAGGGTTGTAGTGAGGACTAAAATGAAGCATCTAAGAGAGAGAAAGCAGCAGATTTTTCTTTTTTCTTACAGACAAAGTGGAATTGATTCAGTTTAAGGGGAGAATTGAGAGATAAAATAAAGCAAAATAAGTCCCAAAAAAGGCTGGTGTGTGCTTGCCTTGCTTTACTTTGCTTGCACTATCAGCCATTTAGAGAGCAGTGTGTCAGACTGCAGACTACAATAGAATGAATGAATGAAAGAAAGAGAGAAATTATTTTATATTTTTAAGTATAATTTTTATATAAAATAATTTTATTTATAACGTAATTTTTTTTTTATTTTCACATTTATTTAATATTATTGAAGAAATATAAATTTACGTTTACCATAAAACTACATTAAAAAATAAAAAATAGTTTATATAATATTTTTGTTTTTAAAATATAAATAAAATATATTATGAATAATTAAAAAATCACATTCAAATTTAAAAATTGAATTCTTTTAAAAGTGTGGCAACGTGTCTCTAGGTATTAATTTGAGATGCAAAGTTCCTATTTTTTTTTTCTTTTTTAATTTTGTGTTCCACAACTTCGTTGGAGAATCTTTGCCTTTATTCTTTATTTCTTTTTATTTTTTTGTCTTTTCTTGTACTAATTCTTTTTCCACTTTATTTTGTTTATAAATTTTCAAATTTTTTATTTAATTTGTTTTTAAAATATAAATGAAGTGTGACATATTTTTTAATTTTACGTTGAGAAAGAGACAAAGATATTAATTTTATATAATAAAACATAAGATACAAAAGCGTATGTGACATCTAAGATTTATAGATTCAAGTATGTGATAGATTTAAATACCGATTATAAAATTAAATTTTTTAGTGGTTAGTGATCAAATATTAATCCATAAAATTATTATTAAATTTTTATATAACCACTAGTATTTTATGTATCAACAGATCAATCTTTATTAAATATTGTAAAGACTCATTATAAGAACCAGGGACGGAGCCAGGATTTGGGGTTTAGGGGGGCAAAACATAAATGTTTAGAAGAAGGGGGCAAATTCATAAAAAAAAACATTTTTTTAAAAAATTTAAATAGGGGGACAAAAATAGAAAAAAAATCCTTCGAGGGTGGGGGGCGATTACCCTGCCCCACCCCCACACAACTTCGTCCCTTATAAGAACGATCATCCCAAGTCAATTTATTTCGTTCACAACATTAAAAATTCAAAACTTTAGTATTATCCGAAAGATCTAATATTTTATGCTATTAAATTGATTACGAAACCGAACATTTTTTCTTCCTAATAATGTATTAAAAAGTGTGCATCTTAGTTTACTCTAAGTGAGTCCAATGGGAGATTTGTCTTGAATCAAAACAACACAACATAAAGTTGTCCCTCACATTAATTTTATAAACTTTTTTAATCTCAAATTATTACACCACCAAATCAATCTCTCCTTTTGGGGGGGCTTGTCTTAGGTAACCAAACCTTCCTTTTAAGACATCAAATCATTCTTTATTTCCAAATCAATCATCTACTTTCATTTCTTTTCTTTTTCATCCTCCTCATATTGGCTACAAATATGCATGAGGTCCTTATACTAGATGATTATAAGCAATTCAGTCCCTCATCGTGGGATCATTGGAACCCTTACAGGTATCTTGTTGATGTTCCTTGTTCTTAAAACTAGACATACATCTGTTCCTTGAGCTTCAAATGTCCTGGAAATGGGAAATTTCTTTTCTTCTACTGTCAGGATTCGGAACAATCATTATGTCTCCACACGTTGAGATTTAAATGATTTTTTATTTTATTTTTGTGGTTATTTCGTAATTTGGTTTTATGGTTTAAATAATTAGGTTAAAATAAATCTTTTATCGCATCAATTTAGACAAAAAATTAATAGTTGGACCAAAAATCCAAGATAAAATACCTAATTGTAGATAAAAAAAGTTTATATACTAAATTGCACATTACAAATTAATTTCTAAGTACTAAACCCTAAACCCTAAACTATACCATAAAATGAATTGAGATGATGTGTGTTTGCTTCCCATATATTTGATGTTCATATCTTATGGACCACATGTCATCAATAGCCACTTGTTATCCAAACTCCCTGCAATTTTTTAATCCAAGCAAAGAAAAAGCATGAAACATAGCATATGAAATTTTATTATGACCAAACCCCAATGTTTGAGTGAAGGTGAAAAAAAATTTTAGGGCAAACTAAATTGTGTATTGAAAGAGAAGGGAGATGGCAGGTTGTAGTAATCAGTATGTACAGTGTAGGAACCCACGTATGATTTTATGTTAAAATATATAAAATGTTATATTTAATAAAATTATATAAAAATAAAAAACTTTAAAGATATAAGATTAAATCATCAATATAAAATATAAAAAAAATATTTTTTTTTAAAAGATATGATTATTTCTACCATCCCTTGATTCATCCTTGAGCATGATATTGTATTAGACTTATGATAGAATCATGACATAACTTTGAATATTTTGTAAGAAAAAGCATAAGAGTAGGCGTTATCATCCCTTGTACAAATTTGTCTGGACTGACTTAAGACCTAAACTAAAGGGCATTGGCATGAGATTCAAAGCTGACAATAGAGTAACCTTTTCTTTGACACTATCCCATTTCTGTCCCACCACAACCAGGATAAAAATACTTTACCTGTTTTTTTATGTCCTAATACTATATATATATATATATATATATATATATATAAATTATAGTTTGAAACTTAGATTTTAAATCTTACTCACGTTCTTAAAAGTATATTTTATCTGAAATTTCTTAAATTCTAACTATAAACTATAAATATAAACTTTAAACTTAATTTTTAGTGGGAGGGATTATATTCGCACAGCCCCTCTCACAGCAATTACATTAAAGTATATATGGAATTGTAATGAATTATTCCTTCAAATCTATAAGCTCACACCAAACCAAAATATAAGATATACTTAATAAATTTTATGATTATTAAGTTGTGATTCGATCTTGTTAAAATCTTTAGTTATATGTTATTGTATGGGATAAGATATGTAATATACTCTTTTATGTGTTTTAAAGGTCTTTCATTTAAAGTTAAATTAATGATTGTTCGACACGAAAATACCTCTATCACGCTCGATAGATTTTAATATCACTTATTAAAAAATTATTATCCTCTTTCAATAACACATTTGATAAGACATGCATAACACTTATTTATATGCCCTAAATTTTACATAGAAATGATCAATTATTTTTAGAGTATATTACACAATTAGTCGTTAAACTTTAGACGTTGTGTTATTTTATTCATTGAATTATAAAAATATTTACTTTTATAACTAAACTTTTTAAACTATTTTTTTATCATTGAATATAATCCAAATATAAGAATAAACTAATCGAGATTATTCAAACCCGTCCCACTTCTAATTTGTTATGCCATAGAATATTTAAAGAGACAAAGAATATTTTATGCTGATGAGTCTTAGTTTGAACGAGACCAAAGGAATATAGAAGAGGTAGAGAATGAGACCCAAGAATAAAGGAGACTTAAGTTAGAAAGTGAGGATTTTTTTATTTAATCATAAATATCCGACTTAATTATCTATTAATTCAAATTAAATTTTATAGAATTTTAATATAGGGACGATTTTCTTAATTAAGTTTTCACTATTTACAATATCGATATTCAAATTCCTAATTTTAATTAAAAGATCTAATATTTCATCCCTAATTTTAATTAAAAGATCTAATATTTCATCTTACTAGACCTCCGGGAGAACAAATCGAGAATCTGAATCCACAGTTCCAACCAATTATCATACCAAGAAGAGTCCTTGTCTACCCCCACAACTTTAGTCTCAGACCACCTTGTGTTGAGATTGGAACATCTTTTTACTGTTTTCTTTTTACCGATTTTACAAATAAACAACATATTTTAAGAGATAAATGCATAGATCAACTAAGTTAAATTTCAGCAGAATTTACTGTCACCGTAATTTCAATCTGCAAAAGGGAGGTCCAAAACCAGGTTCCTGGATGGGCAATAGAACTGTCATTTCTCATTTATATGAAGCCTCTTCATTGGCATCAGGGTTAGTGACAAATTGCATTAAATCCATTAATAAACTAAACTCAACTGCAAGCCTGCAACAAAGTTACATTACTCAGATACGAAATTCTGTGAACCACCAAACTTAAACCAGAACACGTCGATGAAAAGATTAGTCGATAAAACGTTCCACAACCTAACCAGACAGCTCATATACATATGGCTCGGACACTTTGTTGCTCCGGTGAAAGCTTATGCTCCATCTGAAAAGATTAATAATAAGGTTCAATTACTTAGGATCTTGGCTCTTCATGTCACTGCTAAATTCTGCAATGGAACGAACAGACGAGATCAGCACTAAAATTTATGGTAGATGTAATTTGTGCTTGGACAAACATTACACAACTTCTTTTATCAGCATATTGCATCTTCATTCATATATGCTTTGGACCATGAATTGCAAAATCTAGAAAGAAAAAAGAAACATCTAAAAAAGAAAACCTAAAAAAATACATGATTTGAAAACTACACTCTTAGTCAATGTCAAGTCAACAAAAGCACTCACAGTTGTGAGGTAGATTTCTTTCAGACATCTATATCCAGATTCGTAGAACTCAAAACCACATGCCTACTTTTTTTTTTCTCTTTTTATTACTTTTCCTTTTTAAGCAACTTCTTAAGACAGTTCCTAGGAGAACAAACCTCGTATTTGCAGTAGATTTCATAGATGTTGAGCTCTCCAATCAACTGCAAAGTTCTCATCACTGTCATTGCCGCTAGATGAATCTTCACTGTCAGATTCCTGTTTATCAGCTTCCGTCCTCTTGCAACGTTTATTCGACCTAGTGGACTCCAATTCAAGCTTCCTCTTCCATAACATTTCCACTTTCTGCTTGTAAACCCTGAATGAGGAAAAAGATGAATAAATTAGATGACTACTATAATACCAAGTTGCTTTTCATTAACAGTTATAAAAAGGTGGATGGGTGCCACAAACCGTGACAAGAACAAATAACTTACTTTTGCTCCAAAGATTCAGCCTCTTCGATCGTTTCAGCTGCATCAATCTGCATGTTGAAAAACATATTACTTACACAAGTATATGGTGCAACTGAATTACAAGGTAGAGAAAACAGCTACAGTGGTTGCTACAAGGAGATTAAAGGACTTAACCTCCTCTTCTTCCATACGATTGTCCACCTCTTGCAAATCTTCTTGAATCAGTTTTTCAAATTCCTTGTACTCATCTCTGTCCAGGATGAAGAATTAGTCAAGATATTGTTCCAAACAAGACATACAGGTAGGAGAGAATTTGGGTCAATTATCTACTGCAAATTATAACCTGAAGTGGTGGTTCAAAATCAACTCATATTGCAAAAGTTATTCAAGAACTTGTCTTTGGTACAGGAGATATCAGAAGAGTAGAATAACAGAAACTAAAATAAAGGTAAGTTTAGTGTGCAGTTTATCAGAAGAGTAGAATAACAGAAACTAAAATCTCTCTATCCCAGTTAGTGTTCACCTGATTGACAAATAGGATCACCTAATTTCAGATGGCTCAAAAGGTATTTTCTCTTCTTTTTTATTTTTACCTTACTGGATATCCTTGTTTTTCTATTTCCTAAAATGTTAAATACTTTTAATTAGAGAACTGGTTTTTAAGTATAATCATACTGGGAGGATCACCTAATCTCATCTAAACTTCTTTATCTTTAAGAAATTCTACTGGAACTCTAGTAATATACTTTCCTTTAGACACATCAACCGGTCATATTATAGCCTTTTTTTTGAAGCGGTCATTTTATAGTTGGACATTATTTGGTAGTGGTTCTACAACCCTAAACCACAGTGTTCTAGTTCCAACTTCACTTTTACATTTAGCCTGTATTCTGTATTTTTCTTATTTTGGTGTTCTTGCATTGTAATTTTTTCTCTCTAAGAAAAAGCAAGTTCTCAGAGATAGAACATAAAGTCTACAAATAAGAGCTTCTAATCCTCAATCCTAGCACATAAAAAGTTGTTTCATTTCAAGAGGATTGAGTAAATTTCATACTACAAGTATAGGTTGTCCAATTAATTACATTAGTATCCCCTTAGTAGCAAAACATTGTTTATCACATGTTATCCATCAATTCTTATAGAACAAACACACTTAATTATGAATAGCATTCATGTAAACTTAGTTATGCACTATTATCAGCTAATTACGAAGAGCAGAGAAAGTCGTTGTGCCAGCAAAGCTTGAATTTGACACTAATGTAAATTGTTTATTATAGTTTCTGATTTTTTGATATTTCCCCCCCTCAAATGAATAACTCCAAGAAATATATATAACTTTTAAACCAGAAAACAATGGCTTTTATTGCATTAATGCTTCTAACTACGAACTTACTTGACATCTATCTTAACAGGCTTAATGCCACGAGCACGTAAATCAGCTTCCTTATTGTCAAAGAATCCTTCAGGAAGAGCTCCCTTTACTTGCTTTGTTTCTGGAGCACTAGCATGCTCTGATGCTTGTTTATTCTCCCTAGGAGTCTTCATTACATTCATAGATAAGTTGGTATCATCCCTATCAAAGAAGTTATCAGGAAGAGATCCTTTCAGTTGCCTATTTTTGGTTTCTGGAGCACTAGACAGCTTTGCTTCCAGTTTAGTCTCGGTAGGAGGCTTCACAACATGCATAGGTAACTTGGTTTCATCCTTATCAAAGAAGCCAACAGGTAGAGATCCTTTCACTTTCTTGGTTTCTAACTGTGTGACCTGTCTGGACTCAGGAGGCGGAGTCATCTTTGTTTGGGGAAAACCATCCTCCCCGGTCACTGAACATAGAGACTCCTTTGCAGGAGTTTGTGCTGAAATTCCAGGCTTTTTGTTTGAATTAGGATCTGGAAAGATTGCAATGTCAGTTACAAAAGTGAATTAGTTATGTCAAGTCTAATTACCATATCATACTACCTGCAAACACAATAATAAAAACAGGAAAATATTTTGATACACATGCTACAAAAGCCAATAATTTTAAGGTTTATGGTTTAAAATTTAGAGTTTAGGTTTAAAATATAGTGTTTAGAGTTTATAAGTTAGGTATTAGGATTTTAGGGTTAGAGATCCATATTTTAAATTGTATAGTTTAAATAGGAAGTGAATTAGTTTAGTGCTTGATACTAGCATCAAAAGTCAAGCAGCTATGAACCTACATTTTCATTGGAGAGTCGGTTGAAATGCAGTAAAAAACAAAGCAAAACCATAATCAATAGCTCACCAGGTTTTCCCTTCCCTGTCCCATGATTATCAAAAAAATCTGTAGGCAGACTAGATTGCGTATTGCTAGCCTGAGTACGCTTAGCTGCATTAGCTTTCAAGGTATTAACTGCCTGTACAACATAATGCCTCCGATAAGTATATTCAAATAAGATGGATAAAAGTTAAAGTATGGCAGCAAAGAAATCACGGAACAAGTAATCAATGAGAAATGAAACTACTGACCCATGGACTAAAACCTATCGAAAATGAAGTAGGATAGCTATAAAAAATAACACAACTGCAGTATTTGAAGTTAAATGGCACACCAAAACTTGAATAAATACATAAAAAAAAGGTTATCGTAGATCAGAAATTGGAATACAAATACATATACATCCCTCTGATTCAAGAGAAAATAACATTATCTAGTGTAACTGGATTAATCAAATCAATAAATCAATTGTCAAAAATACACTTTAAAACCCTTTACCTTGCCAAACAAACAGTGCATGTTCTAGCGTTAATGTACTCAAACTTCTCCTCTACCTTGCCAAAGTACACCAATATTTTGGCAACAGAGATCAGATATCAGATAATCAACAAAAATAATTCCAAAAAACTTCAAAGATTATTTAAAAAGAACATGGAATATGTATTTTTAGGTAACAAATAAGAAGTAATATCAACAAACTTTGTTATGTTGTAGCATTCTTACAACACCCTATAAACGAGACTTATGGTTAACTGTCTCTGAGACCTACAATTACCAAAAGACTGCTCCCAAAGGAAATCAACATCTTTAAGCATGCCTTGTGGGTTCACACACCCTATAAACAAGACTTATTGTTAACAGTCTCTGAGACCTAATCAATTACCTAAAGACTGCTCTGAAAGCAACTCAACAACATTAAACATGTAGGATTCTGAGTGTCATACACATGGGGGGGGGGGGGGGGATTACCTCGTGATGTTTACGAGAAGCTTGGTGTGCATCCCAATGGGATACAGATTTCAAAACAACATCACAAACCCGGCAGACAGGTTGGTCAGATTCATTGTACCTACATATGCAAAGAAAATAAAGAGAAATTACTTTCAGAAAATAAGCCATAACTAATTTAAGCCTAATATAGCAATCAACTTAATGGAAAATGACAATATAGGATTTACTCAAACCTCCAAAAACACAGAAGCAACATCCTCAATAAAAATTATCGAATTCTAGAAAATAAACATAATAGTAACCGTAACATTAAGAATCAAAGAATCATTCAGGAAAGCAAGACGAATTCCAAGCAAGCAAGACAAAATGGTCCACACACAGAATTACTCCAAGTTCCAAAAGGATATATTTCAGACCAATCCTTAAGAAAACGAACATCAAAAAGCTAGCCCAAGACACTTTACACAAGTAACAAAAAAACATATGAACAAGAATAAAGTAAAAAATAGAAGGGCATTGGTAGAACAATTGTATATTTATTTCACGGCTGAAGTACATTAATATAGTATTGAAGGGATAAATTTACTTGATAAGGGGATTATCTATGCGTTTCTCCTTCTTTTGTGCATTCAATTTGGCCCGAAACACCGCCTTGTTCCTCCCTTGGGCATCCATTTCCTCTCAACCTTAACAACCAATAAACAAATTCTCCAAAAATCGCAAATAATTGCTTCCTGAGAAAATAAATTTCTATAATCAGTGTTATCAAAGGCATATATTACCACAACAATTGAGAGAAAGCAAAGAAACAAATATGACAGGAAGAACAAAAAAGGGGGCTAAATTAAAAAGTGAAGAAAAAAAAAACGTTTTTAATAACCTGACGGAAAGTATAATTACTGGGTTCAAACACGTTGATCCAAATGCCCTAAACCAAATAATACAAAGAAGTAAAGAAATTAATTCTAAAAGGCAACTCAAAAATAGGAAAAATCAATATAAAACAATGACGAAATATTACCTGGACTCTGGAAAAGTTGGGAATTGAGATATAGAGAACACGTAGAAGCAATTGGAGAGTGCAAAATGAAGAAGAGGTAGATAAGCTGCGAATCGAGAGAGAAGAGAACGCTGCGGTTTAGGGATTGTTTTTAATTTTGATTTCCCCTTCAACGGATAGGGAGACAGAAATATCAAATAAAGATTTAAGTTAAAATTTAAGAAGATAAAATTAAATTGATATATATATATATAATTTAATGACGTTATAGATGGGTTGAATTATTTTTAAATTAAATTTAAAATCATAATTATTTTTTTATTAAATTCAAGGGTATATTTGATTTTAATTGAACTTTAGATAACTTATTTAATATTTAAGTTAAAAATAAGAATTTAAGAAATTATTAAAAAATTTAAAATATTTATCAATTTATTTATATTTTAAGTTAATTTAATTGATTTATTTAATTTTTGAATAAAATAAGATAAATAATATAGTTTTTATAGTTGAATTTTTACAAATAAAGTATATGAAAAGTCGATTAATAAATTTGTATAAATATCATTGAGTCCCTAATAATTTACTTATGGAACTGAAGATGTATTGGACGAGTGTTCATATGAAATTTTCCTATGGAAAGTCGAGATTCGAGATCAAACCGGGAGGAAAATATTCGACTTGTTCTCTTCGACTGCATTTCGTTTCAACATGGCTAATAAAAGCAAGTATATCTTTGGATGACCTCAACAAGTTGGGCAATCAATTTGGTCTGCAACAGATGGTTGCAGATCATGAACCTCCTGTGTTAGCAAGATCAAATGTGGCGGCAATCTCTTTCATGGATGACTCCACCATTGTTGGAAGAAATAGCGATCGAGGAGTTTCAAGGAATGAAAGCTTTACCAGAGTGGTTGGGAACTCTCTCTTCCCTAAAGCTTATGCAACTCAGTTCATGCCACAATCTCTCGCACCTACTTGCCTTCTGTGGATGCTATGTGAAGGCTCTCAAATTTGGAGAGATTTTACGTTACAAAAGCCAAAGGCCAAAGTGTCTTCTGTCAAAGCCGAGAAGCGTCGAGAGTGGCCCTGAGTGGTCCAAGATTTCTGCATCTTCTGGCTTTTGATACAAAATGCACAATTTATCTCCTTCCTGCAGTTATTCCTAAGCTGACAGATGAACTGGTTTGGCCACCCAGTGACATATTATCTTACAAAATAAGGAGTCGATCCGTATTTTGCTCGAGTTATCTTACAACATAAGGAGTGACAAGTCATATTGGAAATTGGAACTCAATCTTTAAGGAAATAACAAAATGAAAACTGTTGGAATAAATTAAAAGGTCATTTTACAGCATGTCTCAATGTTGTTTCGACAGATAAAGATCATTTCAGGTCTGGGGCTAGTCGTCATGCTATGTTCCATTCTAATCTCTTATTCATCCATGAAAAAAAATATGATCAAACCTAAAAGAACAATTGCTAAGTTCCAGCACAAACTTTACATTAACTTTACTATCATGGAGCTCACATGGCTTGACAGGAAAAATTAAATACATATAAATTATGTATATTTATATCTAAAGAGACAAATGACATCAAGAAAGCCAATAGATTGAGCATTCTAAATTACCTTCTGCTTTTGTTTCGTATTTTCTTGGATTTCCCGCACTCGCCAAACAATGAAATCTGTCTAGTTCTGCATGATCGAACAGGCGTTCCCTTGACCTGTTAAAAGAAAAAAGATCATGTCTTTTCGCATAGTCTTGAAATGAAGCCAATAGTTTTTATATGTTGAAAGAATGTGTGTGTGTGTGTGTTGGGGGGCAGGAGGGGGATGTAGCAACAGCCTACCTTTGCCCTTCTAGGAGGCTTCGAGGTATTCCAACAGAAAAGCCCACTGCATCCTCTGGTTGCTGACCCTGATTCATACCCACTAAAGAAAAACTATGAATGAGCATGATGTATACAACACGAGAATAAATCGTAGGAAGAAGATCATTCCTGGATAGTTAAGCAGACAAGAAAATGTACAATAGTCATCCGTTACATTCTAAAGCAAACCTTTGGATCAATTTAAACTAGATATCAAATAATGAATTAAAAAAACTTAATTCCAGAACATACTGATGAAAAACCACATATCAATGATTTAACCAAATAGAAAAGTTAAAGTACGGTAACTGTTAGCCATGATTATGATTTTAAGAGAATTCAAAACCTTGTAAATTATTTTACCAAAGCACACTAATAGTATTAGCTTTTTATGGCCTTTTCTTTTTCCTTTTTTTTAAAAAGAAACTATAGTATTATTTATTCAGTCATAGCATCAACCTAACACAACAGAAGTCTTTGAATCAACATTTAATATTTGAGAAGGGTTTGATAAATGGTGAAAATAATAGGCGAAAACAGAAATGGTATCAGTTAAACTCACAGGTTCTCTTTGCTTAAGTTCCTCTTGTGCAGCAAGCTGGGAGACTTGGGAATATGATCAGCCGTTCTTCCTATCTGGTCCTTCTGAATCTCTTGTCCATCATTTGTTTTCAAAATTTTAAGCTCCCGGTTTAATTCCTCATCCCATTGCTGAGACGAGAATGCCGGTGAACTCACTGCTCCCAAATTACTTTGACGATAGATCTCTTGAGGCAGAACCTGATTCTTTTCAGGTTTCAACCGACTCAATGATCCAGGGGTGCCTTTTTCAACAGCTTGTAACCAGGCCGTTTCTAACCTTTGTTCACGTATAATGGATTCGATTCTTTGCATTGGAATCTCTTGCCTACTCTCCTTTGAACTGTCAAGGTCATCTTTGCCTTCAGCTAGTAACTCGTGTGTTCTCACCATAGATTGTGATGAATAAGTAGAATAATCTTGTACTCCTCTCAGTTTCCCTTCCAAACCACTAAAACTTCCCTTGGATACTTTAAGTGATTCCTGATGCAAGTCTAAACTAGATAAACCATCCAGCACATTCTTGGGAATGGCTTTCCTTTCACTTCCCATTCCGGAAGCAGTTTCAACCGGTTGCAGACTTTCAGGTATCTCAGCTGGATTTGCATGGTTTGAAGACACTCCAACATCAGACAAGAGAATTATTCGAACTTCTACATTACGTCGCAACACTATTTCAAGGGAATTCGTAATACTGCTTAAAAACCTCTCAGCTCTCAACTTGATATCTCCATCCGCAAATGCGAGATAGGCAATTAGAACACCTGCAAACATAGAAATAAATGAATGCTGTACCAAAATGTAAAGTTCTCTCTATCCAACAGATGTATGACATGTACATTATTAGCTGGATAAAGAGATGGATATCACAGATTTGATGTAATTTTATTAAGAATACTTGTATCTCATTCGGTAATTTGAAAATTGTACAAAATAATTTCAAGTTTATGAGCTTACCTTCCTTTTCAGCAAGAGACAAAAGCCTCCCATGAGCATGTAGTAACTGTCTCAATGTCTTTGAGTGACACTTGTTAATACATTTTGCCCAGATGTCATCTAATTTTTCAGAACTTCTGCAGGAAAGTATCATATTTCCATTCAAATTTTTCTCATGAGCAGAAGGAACGGCACCACCATCCACATATTGACTGTTTGAAGTTTTCGTATTGGAACCATAACCATCAATCCTTGACACGAATTCTCCCTGACGATTGGAATTTCCATTCACAGATTTGTGGAAGGATGCAGTGGTTGATTTCCGCGACACAGACTGAGTTCCGGACTTCATCTTGTAAGCTATAGCAGCTTCCACTGAAATGCTTTGTAAGTCATCCTCAGTTGTCTTGGAGCTCTGCCTCCGGCTGCTGCCTGACTGAGTTAGATCTGGCGAAGGCAATGAACCAAGCTGTAGAAGAGTAGCTGTAAACCATGTTGAGCGTTCACTTGAAACCCTTAGTTGTTTCTCAGCATCTGAAAGAAGCTTTAAAGCATCTTTTAATCTCCCCACTTCTGCTTCATTTACTGTAGCAGACACCAAAGATCATGGATATATTTAAAAAATAAAAAGAATATTGTAAGAATAAAAATATATATGTAAAGCACTGCAGAAAATTAGCACTCAGAAGAAACTTCAATAGGGGCATCATCTTGATACAAGAGTATCATCCCTTTTACATCTTCACAATTATTGAATATTACCCAGGAAGTACATGCATTTTTTAAGGCAATAGGTGCAAAACTAAAACCTACCTGATTGAAGATTGCTTAATTTATATTACTTTTTTCAAAAAAAGGCCAAAATATTTGAGTTTTTCAACATCAAAATGGGACCATAAGAGAATCTTCCATGTTGTCATTTGAGTATTCAACATAAAATAAAGGACCATAAGGAAATCTTGTATATTGGCCCGCAAATGAAAGGAAACTTCAACATGTTATATTTCTGTCAATTTTTATTCATAAACCATGATTTAACTTGCTTCTTTTTTGTTATTTTGATCTTCACAGTCATTTTTGTTATCATCAATGCTCAGCAAAGTACATCAAACTACCACAGAAACAACAACAAAGTAATTGAATGATACTCACAAGCTCGTCCACAAAAGAATGAGTCGCTGTCCTTAGAATCAGTAATATGGTATGTTCCAGCAATGATATCCATAATAAGGCTGGCCAGTTGAGACATCAAAATCATTGGATCAACCCCAGAGTCCATCAACTCTCTAGCTCTTTTCACTGTTTCTGCCGTGTCAGATGACATTGCTAATTCCAAAAGTTCCAATAACTTCTCATCTGAAACAACCCCTATCTGCAGGAAGAAAGTTATGTAAATAATTCAAACTGTTTATATGTTAAAAAAATTATATATTTTTTAAAATATAGTTCTTATTGCTGGAACTTGCCAAACATACTATATTCCAATAGGTTCTTCAGCTAACCATAACTTTATAACATTCTTGAAGTGACTAACTAAAACCTGAAAATGAAGTAACCAAGCCATGGAAGCATTTTTCAAGCATACTCACAAGTTCATTTACAAGAGATGCAGTGATTCTTTTACCCAACAAACTTAGCTGGTCTAGCATTGTTTCTGCATCTCGAAGCGAACCATCTGCATTCAATGCAATTACATTTAATGCATCAGATTCAACCTCAAGATTCTCATCATCAGACATCTTCCTCAACCTGGCAATGATATCACCATCTTTTATTTTGTTGAAGAGATACTTCTGACATCGTGATTGCACAGTATGTGGAACATTATCAAGATCAGTTGTTATGAATATGAACACAAGACGTGGGGGAGGATCTTCAAGGAATTTTAGCAATGTCAACCATATCTTGGAGGGCAACAAATGACACTCATCAATGACAAAAACCTTGTATCCTGATGAACTTGATGGGAGACCTATTGACAGGCTTTTTAAAAGGTCCCTAACTCTATCAATTCCTTTTCTATTGGTGGCATCAAATTCCCAGAATTCCCTGTGTTTCCCAGAAATAAACTCAGTGCATTCTGTACAACAGCCACAAGGCTTAGCATCTTCAGTAGTTTGACAATTCAAAGCAGTAGAGAAAATTCTGGCAGCTGAAGATTTTCCGGTCCCGCGGGGACCTTGGAAAAGATAAAAGGGGGCAATTCTTCCCTTTGAGACAGAATTCATAAGGGATTGTACCACAATATTCTGCCCAATCAGCTCATCAAAGAACACTGGCTTGTATTTCTGACTTAAGCTCTTAATATTTTCTGGTGTGCCCTCCTCTGATTCTCCAGTAAGAGCCACAATCTCTAACCCATCTTGACTCCTACAGCTCAATGACCATCTCCTTCCATCCAATCTACTGAGGGCCTCTAAATCAGGCTCTTCAAAGTTTGTAGAGAGCTCATCATCACTACATCTGGTTCCGATGGATGACCCACCTCTTCCATCAGCACTATTGCTAAGCAACGGGAGAACACCTTGAGCACTTCTCAAAGCAATTTTCCGATCATTGGAAAGCGACAATGATCGTCTATGTCTATGGTACATGGATTGACTTCCACAGAGAATGCTACTTCCTTTCCTTCTTAAAGTATCAGAGAGAGAAGGAGAATAACAACTCCCACAGCCTCTATGTTTTGGGGTCCTCTTTGTCCAATAGCAAGGAATCCCACATCCTTGCCGACCCGGCAAATCCAAAGGGTCATCCACCTCGTCGTCCACATCATTCAATGAAGTTGTGGTCGCATCCCATGAGCCAACAACGCTTGGATTGCGGTTGAAATACTTCTTATAAGAACTAGTTGACAATGCAGGCGTGCTATAGGTATAAGAAGAATCTTCCTTTCTGTCAGCTCTCAACATTCTAGAGGACGAATTTGACCAGTTCTTATGCTTGAGTTTGAGAAGAAGTGGGGATGCCCTCGAAATCTTGCGAAAATCCTGGGAATTACTATAATCTTCAGTTTCATCAGATTGATCAACAAAACCATCCCTTCTTAAACCAAAAGCCATTGCAGGATGAGCCTTGAGTAATTTCCTCGAGTAAACCGAATTCCTATTAACACCATTCTTTTTTGGTTCATATCTAGGAAAAACATCAAAATTGGAACTACTCTTCTTACTATTCTTGCTGACCCCCAACATTCTTTTGGCCGACGGTGTGACCGATGAGACAAGATTCGCATCTCTACATCCAAACATCAAGGAAACAGATCGATTCTCGCCTAAACAGGTATCACTTTTCGAATCCCCACACTTCCTCGCATCGCTCAAGCTATTCTCATCCACACTACCATGAATCCAAGACGAAGACTGATCCCCATCATCCCCATCATCGAAATCATCATCGTCATCCCCTTCATCATCCACATTCACAGATGAAGATTTCTGACTCCTCCAATTATAAAGGAAAACCTTCCTATCTTTTTCATTCCCATTGTCATTGCCATTGCCATTAGTAACACTACGACCACGATAACTATTGCTTTCAACTCTAAAGGGTAACAAAGATAAATCCAAATGAACATTCCCATTTGACCTATTTAAACTTTCACTACCTGTTGTCACCGCCGCCATTGCCACCGCCGCTTCTGCTACAGATCTAGAGGAATTGATAGGCGATTTCCACGAAGAAATAGTCTCAGGATCTCGCAAAACTCGGGAAGCTTTACGGATTTGAGTCAGCTCCTTCTTCAAGTGCAGCCTGCTCGGATCAACCATTCTCACATCCGACATTTTTTTGGTTTTTTTGGCCTTTGGGGTCTAAAATCAGCTGAAGAAAAACAACCCCAGAGCTATAAACTCTCTAAAAACTATACATTTCACTCTCAATCATCGCATCCATGAATATACATGCAAAACGGAAGCAATAAAAATGAAATCTTTATAGAATAAAGAATTATTACAAAGGCAAGGGATGTAAGAAAAAAGGAAAGCGGATGAATGTTGGCAGATCTAACAGGATTTTTTCTTCGTACAGGCTACAGCATCTTAATTAGTTGAGATATAGTGTTAGATTGGGCTCCTGTCTGCCTCCATCAATGCCTAATGTTTGTAAGCTAATGAAAATGAAAATCATTTTCTTTTCTTTTTCATTACAATTTTCTAAGCACTTTCTAGGGGTTTTGTCGCCTTTCACTTGGCGCCCCAAATGAAATATTTTAATTTTTTTTCTTTTTATAAAATGAATGAGATTTTAACTTATTCTTAGTTTTGGTCAAATTGCACATATAGTTCTTGTATTATGTACTTTTTACAAATATAATCCTTGTAGTATTATTTGATCTTCTCTGGTCCATTTCATGCATTTTTTATGAATAAAGTTCTTGGTCATATTATCTACCAGCTTGTAAATTAATAAAAATGATATTTATGTCATTTAAAATTAAAAAAATGACCACGTAACTTGAATTAATAATAGTTTTAGTCTAAAAATTTATATAATCTTTTAATTTAGTTTAAAATTTTATTAATTTAAATATTATTTTATTTTTGTATTAAAATTTTATTAAAACTAAGATGATATTTTCTTCAAAATTAATATAATATTTTAAATTGATAATTTTAGATTAAATTAATAATATATATAAGTATTTTAGACTAAAATTATAATTATATCAAACTATGTCATCATCTCTATTAATTTTTAACGATCGTGATATAAAAATAAAACAAAAACATAATAATATATATTATTTTATCAAAATTAATATTTGTGGTACCAAAACAGTAATACGGGTATATAATTAAGTATTAAATATAATTTTTTCAAAAAAAAATTGATCCATCGAAAATCCTATGATATAAGCCCTTTCTATGTAATTTACCATTTATTTTTCTGGTGAAAATCAAATTTTTCATAGGGAAATGTGAAAGTGGGAAACTCCCTCCAACCGCGGAGATCACGGGATGCAGGCAGGCAATTTACTAACAATTAAAATAAAATTTTCATTCGATACAAATTTATAAAATTTTAAATTAAATTAAAATAAATCAAATATTTTTATCTTAAATTATATTATTATTTTTTTTTTGAATCTTTAAAGGTTTTAATGTCGTATTGGATTAGCCCACAATTTATAGTTCATAAAAATTGGGTTTCGGGCCCAACCGATATAGAACCGAAGATATTTAAATGAGTTTTACTTTTGGAAAATTCAAATAAAATCAAGGGTATAAATAAATATATTATGGATTTCATTTTTTGGAATATTATAATCTCAAATAAATTTTAAAAAAAAATAAGATACATTAAAATATATTTTATGATCTATAACAAAAATTACGGTATATAAAAAATTATCATAAAAATATGAGATTAAATAAATTTAAACGTTCAATATCAGATAAAATCGGATTTTAATAATGTAGATATTATATTCTAAGTGTTGCAAATAATACCATATATTCCGAGGTAATAATGAAGTAGCTAATTAAACATACACTTGTATTATTGATAAAATAAATAATTTATATAAATAAAAAATCCCTTTTTGTACAGGTTAATCCCTTTCTTTCTTGGATTTTGATCTAAAAATCCATCTGATGAAATAATTATATATATTAAAAACAAACTTATAGTATTTTTTTCCCCACTCAATGGTATTAACATGGTGGATTTGGTTGAACCAGTTTCCTAAGGTTTTCAATGATCATAACCAGCTTGGTACTCAGGCGATTCACAAAGTACTTGGGAAGCCATCCGGCGGGATCTAACTGCAGGTATACACACACATAATTACGATCGAATATACATATACAATGACGGATTTAAAAATTAAAAAAAATTGAAATAATTTTTTCTCTTAATAAGTTATGAAATAATTTTGAAATAATTATATATGACTTTCCGATTAAATAGAGGGATGTTGCTGGTAATTTACCTGAACAACATAAGTAACGACACATGAGTTTAAGTCCTCAAGTTTCTCCACAACCCATCCTGATTGCACCAACAAGCCTCTAATTGCATTGTTTTGCTTTGGAAGCACCCCGGCTGCTATTTTCTTAGGCAGTGAGGCCACTGCTACAACCTACAACTCACTCGAATTCGATATAAATATGTGTCCGATACAAATATATACGGCTTTTTATCGAAGGAACGAACGGCTAGTAGCTTACCAAAGTGCCATCCTCCATGGTTTCACGTCGCTCGTAAACGATGAACTCTCTTTTTCTGAACAGAGGCTTTGAGTTCTCTCCAAACTTAAGGAGAACAATGCTCAAGTTGTCTTCAACATCTTTTATATATCTGGCTTCTATTAGGTCAGGGTCCCATTGCTGTAATATAAGAATATTTTTTATTAAATAGTTAAAAATAAAACGTTGAAGGTTGAATTATTTTTAAAAATTAAAATGATTATTCTATCGTATATTAGGGTGTTTTCTAATTTTATGCCAAGAATAAAGTGATTATGATTCACCTTGGCAGCATCTATAGCATTGGCAACAGTGATGAATTGCTGTGGAGACACAGATCTGAGCAGCCAGCGGCTACGGAAGATATGAAGCGACCCAGACCTGCGTTTTGATATCTCCACGCCATTGTCAAGGGTCAGGATCTTCCATCCGTCACCGCAACTCGAATACCCCGACGAAGCCGACATTAACAACTCCTGCACACAGCTCTCGCTTGCGAATCGAACATATCTTCTTAGCGAGTCCTCGCTGATAGACCTTTTGGCAACCAGAAACAACATGGGACAACAAAAATGATGAAATTACAGTTTTAACAAGAATAATATCCAACAATAAGTGTCCAATGCAATAACAAAGAACATATACTTCTAAAGAAAGAACACTTGTTCAAACTTTGGAGACAATAACATGGAAACACAAAGATCAGAGATGAATATAATACCATGACTGTGTGCAAGCTACAGAACTAGCATCCATTGTTATTGCAGGGTAGCTAACCCTAGACAGGCCTCTTTATCTGTGATCACTTGTAAGAACTAAAGTAGGAATATATATATATCATGCATATTGTATGTATGTATAAAGATGAAAAAGGGGATGGATGGGTACGGATACCTCTACTCGTATTTATATTTACTCAAATCTGCCCGTATTCACTACCTAGTTGAGTATCTACATCCAGTCCATCTTGATCTTTTTGACGGAAGAGAGGATTAAGGTACACGCCTATTCAGAATCTATGATTTACAGAATAACTCTTGTATTTATCTCCGAATTCATATATAGTGATGTAAGACGACTAAAGTTTCAAATTCATCACCTATTCACTATCTACGATTATAACTTTTGATATTTACAACCGTTTATTACCCTCTAAACTCATATTCAAATGCATCCTAATTGACGCGGGTACGGGGCTAAATCCGCAAAATTGTCCCATCTGCCATCCCTATGTATGTATGTACCAAAAACTGATTTGGATGGCATGGTGAAGAGAGTGAAACAATTAGTGGAAGCTGAGGTTGTGTGTTGATTGAAGCACATGCATTGCCAGCAGCAGGTCCATGATTGAACCTGCACTTCTCGATCTCTGGATATAGATAAAAGATTGATTCTTTACTTGCAAAAAAGGAACAAGGGGAGAGGGTAGGGAAGGTGAGTCACATGGATTGTTGGGAGCTGTTGGGGAAACAACAGCGAATAAAAACCAAAGAAACACTAATTAATGGGGGGCTTTGAGCTCAAGAGATTAGTTTAACTTGCCTGGTTATGGGCGACAATGAGTGTATTTAAATGCCATGTCTTGAGTCATGAGGCCCCCAGTCACATGCAACTGCGACGCTCCAAGTTTCGAGTTGGCTTTAGACAAAAACATGTGTAGACAAAACTTTTGTCTACAAACTGCACAGCTAGAGTGGTCTTTCTTAACTCGGCTAGATTGATGCATGTTACTCTTCTTAGCAACCATATACGGTTAGTGGTTTGTAATATTGTAATCACACTTTGTTAATATATGTATTTGTTAAGTGGTTTATAGATTTGTATTCAATACATCGGATGTGAAAAAAATCGATAGATGTTTTAGATTTAGGGTTTAGAAGTTTAATTTAGAATTTAAGTATTTTGTTTTAAGGGTTTAGAATTTAAGGTAATATAGTTGAGAATTAGGTTTTAATATATAAACCATGAATTCTAATCATAAATCTTAAATTCTAAACCCTTAAAACTACACCTCTTTTTCGGGTACAAATCGTCTCTCTTCCCCATGCCGTTATTTATGCTTTCACTTCAAATTAGAGGTTTAAGATTTAGGGTTTTAGGTTAAGGATTTTGGTTAAGGTTTAAGGAAATAACATAGGGTTTATTTTTAAGGTGTAGGGTTTAGGATATAGAAAATAAGGATTAGAGTTTAAAATTCATTTTTTTTAAAATTCAAAGGAGGCATGAAAAAGAGATAGAGGATTTTTACTCCTCTTTTTCACGAGTGCTTCGAATTTAAGATTAAAGATTCAATTTAGAATAAGAGTCTAGGGATTTAGTTTTAAGGATTTAGAATTTAGGGTTAAAATTTATGATTTAGAGGTTGTGATTTAGGTTAATATGGTTAATTTTTTAATAGTCTTAAATGATTACAAGGTAATATCTATTCATACATATTTTTTATTAAATAGAGAGATATTATATTTTTATATCGGGATTTGAACCCATACAAGATTGGACAATATGAGCATCATTAGTCATTAGACTAATTAATGGATCTTTGTTCATACATTTTTTAACAATTTGAGTTTTTTGAATTTTTATTTTATAATTTAAATTTTTTTAGTTGAGTAAAGTTTATAAAATTAAAAAAATTATAACGAGTCTAATTTTTTTACGTCGAGTCGAATGATTTAAAAAATCATAATGAATCCGTACACCATAAAATATCACATTATTAAAAATAATGAAAAATAAAACTTTATTAATGATTAGAGTTTCTAATTTAATTTTAAAAGATTTTTTAAGGTAAAACATGAAAGGAAATATAATTAGGATGTAGGAGATTTTTACTCGACTTAACCTGATATATATTAATACATTATTTTATTTATATGATAATATATATTAATTTTTAATTATTAACAGTATATATATTTTATATTTTAAAACATTAATTTAAATCTTTTAAAATAAATATCATTCTTCTTTTTTCGAGTCGCATATTGGTTGGGTTCCAAAAGCCCAATTGTTTTTGTGGAGTCAAGTGGCAGCGTAAGCCCACTCTCCAATAAAATGTTTAAATTTCCCGTAAGGCTGAAACTCTTTAGAAAATTTAGTGCAAAATATAAATTTTGGTAAATTAAAATTACCAATTTCATATACGATTAAGTTTCTATTAATATAAAATTCTATTTAAATTATTATTTTTGTCATTTATATGATGATTATTTTTAATTTTTTTAATATTAAATTAGTAATAGATTAACATAAATGGTATTTTATTTGATTCAAAAGTTTTTTCTAATGCATGTTTTTTAATATTTGATATGTTTATAAGATAATATATTCATTATTTTTTATTTAATATAATGTATGTTTATCTTACAGATAATTTGTTCGAACTTAAATTAATAATAATATTTTCTTCTACACGAGAAAAAAAAAGGATCACTCTCGATCTACAAGACCATTCATGAAAAAAAAAAGAAGGAAACCCAACTAAAAGGATTTAAACAAATTTGAGTGTATCGATAAACAAATTAAAAAAATCAAACTATTAAAAATAATAAATCATAACCAAACATCGTAAAATATTATCCATAAATATAAATTATATATTTAAGCTCAATTTAAAATTTAAAATAAAATTATAAATAAATATTATCTTAATTACTGAGACTAAAAAAAGTATAATTATCTCCCTGGACCACTCTACTTGATTCTGAAACTGAGAGTCGGCGAGCTCGTTGAATATGCGCGTCTTCCGGCCTTCAGCAATTATGTCAGTTCCATTCTAGACTGTACTTAGATGCCCTAGACACAGTCACTAATTAATCAAAAAGTATCATTTTTCTACATCCCATAATTATTTTTATTATAATTATTATAGTTAATTAATTTAAATAATTATAAGTAGATTTATGGTTGAAATAGTTAATTTTGATATAAATAAAATAAAATACTTTTAAAAGTGTTTTGTTCATTTAAAGACTTAAAAGTATCAAAAAAAACAAGTTCAGTGTATTGATATTGATATATCTACATGAATAGTTAAAATAAAATAAAAAGAGCTCATATTGGTAAAGTTTTATGTTTATCGATATATCCCTTTGTCTCTTTATTATGACAAATTTTAGTAGTTAAATGAGTTATTTATGCGGTTTCACAAGTATTGATATCAATGGGTTTGTATCAATACATTTATATGTATATTGATACTCAATATTAAATTGTCTAGTGACTCTTTTTATTTCAGATTGTGTACCATTATCAGTACATGTATATCGATATGCTCTACTCTAAAATTACATTCAACAGTGAAATTAAAGTTTTCGATGACTCAAAAATAATCTCAACGACTAATAACGATCACAAATTATCACGTTTTTTTTTTAATTTTTAATTATATTATCAATAAATGAGATTTGGTTGCAACTGGAAATACATAATTGTTTTTTCTTCCAATTCTAACACTCTATATTGGAACTAAAGTGTTAGACAAAATGTATTCCTTGAATACGGTATATTGCATACCCTAATACATGTAGCTAACACAGAATA
Source organism: Abelmoschus esculentus (assembly GCA_035048815.1). NCBI lineage: Eukaryota > Viridiplantae > Streptophyta > Magnoliopsida > Malvales > Malvaceae > Abelmoschus > Abelmoschus esculentus. The sequence continues at coordinate 18,910,489 of JAUCBN010000015.1, read as the reverse complement.
ATCACTCTAGAGGAATCAAACAGTCTCTACAAATTAGTAGCAAGGCATATAGTTGATATCTATATCTACCAACACTACAGCCGCGCCTACTTGAATGGGTTGTTATACTCCTTGTTAGCTTCCGGGATCAGATTCCACTCCCACAGACGGTCCGGGAAGGACGTCGGACTCGAAAGTGCAGCGGGTAGTACGTTGAGAGGAAGCTGTTGTGTATGTGATTGTTGTGCCAAAGTTGAGAACTCTGGTTGCTGTTGTTGTTGTTGCTGCTGCTGGAGATGGGGGTGGGGATGGTTTGGATTGTAGTACTGCTGCTGGTTCAATGTAGGTTGTTGGAAGCTTACTAGCCGGTGGAGATCGTCGACGACAATGTTCGGCGGACTGGAAGAAGGGCCTAGTGGAAAGAGAGCCGTGTGATTGGGGAGTAAAGAGCAGCAACCATGCTTGGATTGGTTCAAGAACATTCCTTCACCTTCCATTCCAGACGGTAATCCAAGTGTTGTGGTAATCGGAGGTGGAGCCATCGGACGATAAACATTCTGTTTGGAAAGTCCCAGAGCGGTGGTGACGACATCAGAAGTACTAGTACCACTGCTTCCTTCGGCTTCACTTATTTTTTCCATTTCCATTTGTTGTGATTGTCCTTCTCCGAAAGCTTGAAACCTTTCCATGGCTTGTTGAGCTGCTGTTTCTTGGGGACATCTCTTCTCCGTCGAAGGTTGTCCTCTAGACGAGTCCGATGGCCGCCTCGTCAGGAGACAACGGGGCAGCGACGGGTGATCTTCGACTCCGGCTCTCTTGTACACCCGGCAAAGTGATATTTCTGCCTGAATAAGCAATTTCCAGGTCTTAAAATTAAGTGTTTGTAGACAATATTGAGCATGCAAGTGTAAGGGTCCTTTGGGGGTCATTGAATCTAAAGTTCATGCAAATATAGTAATCAAATCAATTAAAACAACAACAGGACACCCAACTTACTGAAACTGAAACATTTGGAACATGGAAAAGTGTTTTTAGACATTTGAAATTTTCAAAAAGAGAAATTAGGGCTTACGGTTCAATGAAAGAAGAGTCGGATTTGATGCATCAAATATAAATCCTTTATACTCAAATATACCTTTTGGTAGCGTTGGGTGTCATGGTGAGGCAAGCGATACTCGTTCATAATCCAACTGGATCGGATTCCTTTGGGAGCTTTACCGGAGTAGAAGACTAGGGTTTTCTTAAGACCAATGGATCGAGAGTTCTCGCCTCGAATCATACGGTCAGCTCCCGTTGCCTTCCAGTACCCGGACGTCGTAACACGATTAGGCCGATCCCCGTTTCTGTACTTCCGGTCTCTCGGCACATAGAAATACCATTCTTTCTCACCAATTGCTGCCAAGGCTGAGATGTCAAGAACATACACACAAACACAACAGATAAATCACTCTGATTATTCTACCAAGCCGAAGCAGGTACAGTCATATATATATATGTATGTATATATGTGTGTGTGTGAGAGAGAGAGATGGATTTGGAGTTTTACCAGGAAGCTCCCATGGGTCATAGCGATATAGATCAATGAAAGTAATGAGTTCTACATTAAAACGCTTTCCCTCAACCTTACGGCGAAGGTAGAACTCTACTAGTTCTTCCTCAGTAGGATGGAATCGAAAACCAGGCATGACCATGTCGTTCTCATGCTCATCTTTGCTGCTGCTGCTGTCGTCGACGACGTTAATATTAGTAGTACTATTAATGTTATCGTTGGGGTCGTTGCTCATGATTGTTGCTGCCGGTATTACTATTGCCATAAACTAATTAACCATCGTACTATCTATATCTGGTCTGAGCTCATTGGTCTTGGCCTCAAATGAAGTGGTAGGTTTAAATTTTCTTGGGTGTTTTAAAATGGAGAAGAAGAAGAAGAATGATGGGAAATTTTTGCCGAAGGAGAGTTAAAAGGATGTATTTCATAGCTTTCAGACCCTACACTACATGGGCAGGGTATGCCCACCAGTTGATTAAAATGAGACAAGGACGTGTCTAAAAGACGACAGGTTGGCCACACATAAACATTTAGAGCCTTGCGGTGCCCTTGGACCGGTCTTCACTCTCGTCATTGATTTTATATTTCTTAAAATTTTCTTAATTATAATTAAACATGAAATTATTATAGTTATTAGCACTTTAATGTTTTATATATTTACCCCATTTCCAAAGAAATGGCGTGCACATACATATTAATATAACAGAGGGTAAATTTTTAATAATTAAGTTATCGTTAAATTTTGATAATTATTTAATTTAATAATTAAATTTTTAATTATTTTAATATTATCATTAAATCTTTAGTTTTATCTCAATTTCGGGACTAACCCGTTAACAAGTGATATGATTGTTAAAATCTTTTATATAATAACATATTTAGTCATTCACGTTTACACATTCAAATAATTTAATTCTAATTAAAAAAATATAATAAATTTAATCTTTATTATCTAAAATTGACCCTATTTTTAGTTAAAGATAATTTAATATTTTATTTCAATCTCTTAATTATAACTAATATTATTTTATTCCTCCCAAGTTATACTCAATCCATCCTTTTATTTATCATAAATTCAAATTGCATCATCTAAGTTTAAAATTTGCATAGGAATTAAATAAGAGCAAGCAACACAAAATTAATCAAAAACACAAAATTTAAAAGCCTTTTAATTTTATGTACATGAATGAACCTTTTTGCATTAAGCAACTCCTAAAGCTGATGAAGTAGCATAAAAACTCTTCCCTCGTTTTCATTAGAAATGAAAAGAAATATTAAACAAAATAATACAAAAACTCAAAAGTTAAATACCCAAAATTATTAGACGAATCTTATTTATCACGTTATTTAGGGTTCCAATTAATCAGATTTATCTATCTTATTTTTTTTAAGGTGAATCATCATCTCTTTCTTACATGTAATTAGTGGGAAGGTAACTATTGCCTATAGTTATTTAAAGATGAACAATGATTACTTGAATTACGAATAACGTAATAAACAAGGCTCACCTAATAATCTCTTCACCTAATAATCGCTTCTAAATTTTTAAAAAAAAAATTAAAAATATTTTCTAAAACAAAATCTCTAAATACTTTATATATTCAACGAAACAGTTATTATTATCATTGATATTTATTTTAATCTCACTATTATAATATTCATTTTATTACTATTATTATTTTTATTATCATCAAAACCCAACTCACCGTCGATTTAAATGAACTCTAAATTATCCACTGTGGGACTTGAACTCATTAAACTCTTTACATCTCTTCCTTCGGTCAAAGTTTTCAAGGACTTCAATTTTGTCCTTTTATTGACCACATTGCTTTAAAATTAAAGCATTCCCCACATGGAATGATCTTGAAAATAATTTATTTTTATTTTCCAAGTTCCATATATAGTTTATTCGAAAGGTTTATTACGTATTCATTTAATAAGTTAAACAAAATTTATTTATATAAAAAATAGATTTAATAGTTAAAAATGTGTTTAATTTGATAGTTAAAAATAGATAAGGTAAATTATTCTCTTTTGATGGAGAAATTATGTAATAAGTTATTTCCACCACATCATCTATGAGATCAATCAATTAAAAGTATCTATTTAATTATTTTTTCATTTCATCGTTTTTACCAAGTGAATCTTCAATAATATTTACCGTAAATTAAGTTTAAAAACAATTTTCACCAAGTGAAAATTCATCTGGTGAAAATGATGAGGTGAAAAAAATAATTAAATGAATGTTTTAGTTGGTTAATTCCGCAGATGATGTGATGAGAATGACTCATAATATAATTTCTCTTCTTCGTGATATAGGTTTGATCAATATTATATGTATGGAAAAATCATTACATGCTCTCGATTTACTATATCATCTATGATCTTATCTAATAAAATTCATCCATTTAATGACATACAAGAAAATATTAAAGATTCACTTTATAAAAAAAAATAAAGATTTACTTTAAAAAATAAAATAAAATATTGTTAAATAAAATTTTAAATAACATGATAAAATAGACAGATATAATAATTTTCCATATGCACAAGATGTAAAAGGGATATAGGTTCAAAATCCTTAGTTATTTCAATAGGACAAAGAACATGCCTTAATTTCTATCTGAGTTGAAGTATAAATTTTTGTTGTTGTTGTTTTATTATCCTTATCTCTAATTTATTTTATTGATTGATTAATTTAGATTAAATTTTATAAAAATTATATATGATCATGGGCGGAGTCACCCTTTAACAAGGGTGGTCAGGTGACACCCCGAAATTTTTAGATCAACTTATTTTTATATGATTTATATATATAATTTTTTAAAAATATAAATAAATGATATCAATTTATAATAATTAACACCCCTTAAATATAATTCTAAAAAAAATGATACCCCTTAAATAATTTTCTAGCTCCGCCCATGCGTATGAGAGTAATTTTTTATTTATAATATTAATTAATTTAAAATTTTAATTTTTTTAAAAGATTTAATATTTTATATAATTAAATCAACGAATCGTTAATAGTTTATTGATTAAAACTGTTTATCTGTTATATTTTTTTAGATATATTTCGGGTTTATCATTTTTAAAATTTTTTCTTTTCTCCTTCTAAATATAAGTAGAACTAGGTTTTGTCAAAAAAAAAATATTATTTATAAATTTATTTTTTATATACATTTAAATTTTGTTTTCAATTTTTTTAATTTTAATACCGTCGCTGTTTAAGGTGATTTATAAGGTAGATTTTACTTATTTTTTATCTTTAATAATATATAATTAAACTTAAGATTTTTAAGATAAATTTTATTTTTTTATTAAAATCACTCGTAAAATCTAAATGATTATAAATTCGGACTGTTAAGTTATAAAAGAAAGAAAGCTATAAACCTTTGAATTTACACTTTATTAAGATCCTATAACTTGTACCCAAATCTAAGGATGTCTAAGAGATAACACGGTATTTGAATAATAAAATAATAGTAAAAATTGGTTTTTATGTTTCTAAAATTATAAATTAATTTAATGATAAAATTATATTTTAAATATATTGGTTTTAGTTTTGTATAAATATTCTAATTAAGATAAGAAGTTATTAGAATTAAACGAAAAGTAAATCCTTTTGATTCGTTTGCCGTATAACAATCTAATTTAAGATAAAAATTTAATTATATAAAAATTAAAATTTAAGGGAAAAATATCAATTTAAAATGTTATAAAAAATATAATATTTTAGGTTGGACAAATTTTAAAATTTATCAGTTTTTAATCTCAAATTAAGTTATTGTACTTTAAACTGACGTTCTAATGATATTAATAAAAAATAAATATTATCTTTCAAAATTTTAAATTAAAATAATTTATTTATAAGATATATATAAATTATCAAAAATTTAAAATATTAAAAGAATTGATTTTTTATATATAAATAGATTAGTTTAACAATAAAAGTGATAAGTCTAAATTCTTTGTATATGAGGATTATTAGTAATGTGGTCGTTTAGTGTCTAATATCCCCATGCTGAGGAAATTATCTTAGTAGACGCACGAATCATCTAATCTCAATAGTTAAGGGAATAATTGTTTTAAAAGGTTATGAGTTCGAATACCGGTAATATCAGCGCAATGTTTGAGCGATTAATATCTAAAGGTTGAGAGTATACTTTAAAACAAATATTATTGTAACACTGTAGCTGATTAAAAAAATTATCTTAATAGATAAGATACTAAGTCCCACTTGTACAAGTAGACCAATGTGAGTATGACGTGGCTTTGTTGTGTTCATTTCATGTCAAAGGGAGTGATGGTGAGGCACGTCCGTTACCACGAGTGGGCACATTTGGGGCGGTTATCAATCGACTTCAAATGCAATTTGAAAAAAGTATCAGAATTAGATGAAAAAACAGTTTATGGGTTATATATAGAGATAAATATCTAGATAATTTTTATATAGTTTTTAAATTATTAAAAATATGAATTAAATGATTGAGAGTAATAGTAGATTATATAAAGATTAATAGTACATCAATTTAAATCAATCGGAATATTTTTTTTTTAAAACTAAAAAAAAAATACCAGACTTAATGTCAAATGATACAAAGAGAAGATGAGAGTGGACCCATAAAGCTTGTGTCTGGTGCAGGTTCAGCCAGTCACCGACCTATGGATCACTCTTGTGACTTGTCCATGGCTTTGCTCTTGAACCGTCCAACCAATGTTGTGAACCAACGTCCCGACACACGGCAACTTTTTGTCATAATTATTTCCCACAAAATTACAAAAATCTACTTTTTTTTTATTATATATTCTTCCTACGCAAGCATATGCAATGGAAATGAACCTATGAATGTATCCAATCTATATATACACACGTGTGTGTGTTGAGTTTCATATATAATCCCTAAACTTATGGCTCTTGTCTAATGACGTTTCTTTCTTGCTAAGCTGCCATAATATCTGTAATTCTGTATATGTCGGAGAAATTATATTGAGAAAAAAAAAACTTGCATACACAAGTGGCCCTGATCTATTGTTGCTCAAACCAGAGGATATCAGAGAAATTATTAAATGGATCATGTTCATCACATTATTCGTAGTTTAATTAATATAGTTTGTTTATCTTAAAATACTTAATAACTTTATACTCTTTAATTACACGTAAGAAAGAGGTGATGATTTGCCTTGAAAAAAGATGAAATGAACGAATATAATTAGTTGAAATCACGAATGACGTGGTAAACAAAGTTCATCTAATAATTTTTTAGAATATCATCTCTCTGTACAACTTTTATACATACACACGTGTATAGCCCTTTCGATCCTTCTATAATTTCGTTTTTGTTGATTCAAAAAAATAATAATTTCATTTTTGTTTCGTAACATCTCTAACATAATCGGTTTTGAGATTTTTTATGGCCCTGAACGAAAAAATAGATCTTCATATATCGAATATATATCTCATTATGAATAAAATTTTGTCTATTTTTAGTGTTCTATTCTACTAACAGTAAAAGAACAATTTTAAAGTCTAAGGTTAAAGTTTAAGATTAAAGATTACGATATTAATGTAGACTTTCGTTAATCTGTTAATTAGGTGAAACACGATGCTTCCATTCTAAATACATGTTCATACGAAAAGGGGCAAGGGCGGAGCCAAATGAACTGATGGGGTGCCACTTGACTTCTCAAAATTTTTGAGAGAATATATATTTTTATATATAAAAAAAGAAATTGACACTATTTTTAAAAAAATGACATCAATTTAAAATATAAATTTTTTAAAAAAAATAACACTTATCGTTTGATTTTATTCATTTTTAATAAAATTTATACACTACAATATAAAATTTTTAACTCAATCCGAGATAAGAACGGATAGACTTAGTCTTCTAAAGAAGAATAAGAAGAGTCAGATTGTTATTAAAGTGAAAATTTAACAACCCTTTTAATAAATTTGATTTTTATTTAGTTATTAATAAAATATACAATTTAATTAAAATTGTATGATAAATATATTACTTTGTTATTAAAATTTAAACAAATTATTTAATATATTAATAATTTTAGTCTTTAAAATTTATACACCCTATTATTTTAATCTTAATTCTTGTTCTTAAAAAACTAAGTTTTTTTGAGCATTCACTTTATTAAGATTGAAGAATCTGAAACTACATAAATGGTAAGGAGATCGGTGAAGTTGGTAAAGCCATAATTGCCAAAGCCAAGTTAATACAATATGAGAAAGTTTGGTGTAGTCAACCCTAGAATAATAATAAGAGTATTGTACAAATATTATATATATATATAAAAATATTATATATATATATATATTTCTCTCGTGGTTTGTTCCGATTAGTTTAGACCGATTCGTGTTGGTTGTTTTACGTTTAGTTTAGGTCGTGATCTTTCTGTTGAAGTTTTTTACGTACACAAATCTTGAAATTCGAGACCTACTTAAAAAATATCAAACTGTTTATTACTCGAACCAATTCCGTTAGTCACAATAATTATATTTTTAGTTCTCCATATTTCCCTCTGCTCTGTTAGTTGAAGATATGTTGTTGCCGACTCATAATTGCAGTGCCACTGCAATATTGATAGGGGCAGTGAACAATCACCATTTGCAAAGAGACATTGCGTTTTTGTAGTTTTTGCATGTAAAACGACACAGCAAAAAACATATAAAAGGAGTCCGGACAAGTATCATCGTTACTTATGGATGAAAACACACCCTAATAAGAACGAAAACATGGAGATTGGGGGGTCCACAAACACCGTTGGAGTTTAATGGAGGAGCCAAAGTTTTGACCGGAAGAGCAGATAAGACCGAGTTGGGGACCCTACCCGTTTTGACTCAGGTCTGAGTTCATTCATGTGATTTAAAAAAAAAAAAGAAAACATTATATATATGAACAGGTAAAGTTATTTATGATTTAAAGTTAGGGTTTAGGGTTAAGATAATATAATTAAGAAATCAGGTTTTAATCTCTAAAACCTAAATTTTAATTACAAACATAAGATTATATCAATTAACCATTAAATTCAAAACTATTACACTTAAACCCTTAAACCTTAAATAGAATCTTAAATCCTAAAAATAGAGCGTTTATATAAACAAAATTTTTAATATTTATACATAAAATAATTATCCAATAAATATATAAAATTATAGATTTTTTAATACGTGTATTAAAATATAACTCTAAAATCATGTATGTTAAATGATGGATTAATACCTATACAAAATAAAAGGAAAGACATTCTACCTGGGCCTGACCAACTATGGGCCGAACAAATCCATTCCATGTAACATGTTGCCTTCTAGTTCTACCTCTAAATCTTTCGATATTAGATTAAATTCAATAATTTCGTGACATCAACCAAGTTTTGATTAGGGAAGATTACAAGTTTAAACATGCTTAAATATAATTATCTTTTGTTTATAAATTATTTTGATGTCCTTAAGGCCCTAATATGGTTTTAATATTTTCTTTCTTTCTTTTTATTTTATTACGTATCCTTCCACCATAATAAAATAATAATCATAGAGTTAAACTCAAGAGTAAACTACGATAAAATTATTTAATTATAGATTTAATAATATATATATATTATTTAAAAAAATATAAATATGTCATTCAAAGAATATGTCATTACAAATATGTCACTTAATGTATATACTATAACAAGTATGTTATAAATAAATTTTATCGATTATTATAAAAAAGATTGATCTCACTTGTTTGAAAGTTTGTTAAAGAACTATGTAACTGATAATTTAGTTTATTATTACTTTTTTTTATTTTATAAATTTTTTAATTTGATTAAAAAAAAAATTCATAAAAATTTATAATTTAGTTCCGCTCTTTACTTTGTATAAAATTTTTAGTGACTAATCTCTTTTTTTTCTCCTTTTAATACATTCTATTTGTTATATCATCATTTTATTGCTAAAAAAAGTCAAGTGACTAAAACTGAATTTTATTAATAATTTGGTGACCATATATACAGTTTACCCAAAATATATTAATCGAATCGAATCATTTGAGTTTGACACAAACAGTCACACTTCCTCTTGTCTAAAGTCTCAACACCAAGAAAAAAAAAAAGCGCGCTAAAAAGGGCGGAAAAACCCTAGCGAAGCAATGCCGGAGCTTCCAGAGGTAGAGGCAGCGAGAAGGGCGGTAGAAGAGAATTGCTTGGGGAAGAAGATCAAGAGAGCGATTATAGCCAATGACTCTAAAGTTATCGAAGGAGTTTCTTCCTCGGAGTTTGAGTCCGCTGTCGTTGGCAAAACCATCGTCTCAGCTCACCGGAAGGGCAAGAACCTTTGGCTCCAGCTTGATTCCCCTCCTTTTCCTACTTTCCAGTTCGGTACGTTTCACTTCAAAGCCCTAGAAATTGCGTTTCTATTATTATATGTTTTTGATCATTTTCTTAAAAAAATGTTCTTTTTTAATTTTGAAATAAAATGCTGGTTGAACGGATTTCAGGGATGGCTGGTGCTATTTATATAAAAGGAGTTGCTGTTACAAAATATAAGAGGTGATTTTCTTCTCTGCTTCTCTTGGATAGCTATTTTCACTAGTATTATGTATTTTACTTTTATTCTGTTTTGGTTGTCTCGGAAGCAACATTTAAGAATTGTGCTTGCATCAAAAGTGAAGGATATTTTAAATTGTTTAAGTTTGGAAGCGCCAAAAGTGACAACTAAATGCATATCAAAGTAGGTTTTCTGTTATAAAAACGTATAGTTCCTTGTTGTAATTGTCTTTGTATGCTTACACTAGATTCATCGAAACAATAGGAATCCTGAGTTCGAGCTTGGCAGCTCATTATTTGCACCAAGTTTCCGCTTTCGATTTTTTACATCGACGAAAAGTAAAATCACAGTATAAAATATAATATAGAAACGTGTCTAAATCATTCCCCATCCCCTTCAATAATTAATTGGAAGTGCCAATAGTGTCAACTAAATGGAGTCTACATCAACTAAGAGGATTTCATGAGCTATTGGAAGTCTATTTTCAAAGACTTCCATTTCTTTGTGTCGAAAGGAATCTTAGTGGAATTGTTAGATTGATATTTGTTTAGGAACGCTACGGTAGTAATCTTATTATCTTCAATAAAATGCAGTTGCTAATACTTACAGCTTTATGTATAGGTCTGCTGTAAAAGACAATGATGAATGGCCTTCAAAATATTCAAAGTTCTTTGTTGAAGTAAGAACCATTGCTCTTTCCATCGATGATCCAACGTGTTATGTGGATTTTCTCGAAGTTATCCTTGAATGTTTTCATTCAACCTTTGCAACCTGTCAATCTGTAAAATTCTAATATTTTTGTAGTACTTTGTTTTCATATCAAATCTTCTTTCCATTAAGCTTGGCTCTTAATTTGACGAAGGATATAATTGTCGAATGCTATGCCTTTATTAAAGTTGAGGATTTTCTACATATATTTTTTAAGTGACAAATGTATTGATTTCTATTCCTTTTAATGCTCTTCTATTTCAATTTTCTTTTATGATGTTCACAAAAGGCATACAAGGTTCTATCTATATTCTTGTTTTAAATTTCAAATAGCTTTTCAAGACATTCATAAAGCTTTTCTTGTGTCGTGCACCTGAGGCAGTATCAGGGCTCTAGTTTCTTGTGCCATTCGTAACACTGATGTGAATGCTCTTTTGCAGCTAGATGATGGTTTGGAGCTATCTTTCACAGATAAGAGGCGGTTTGCTAGAGTCCGCTTGCTCAAAGATGTATTTCGATTTCTTATTAAATTTTTTAGTTTGTTTTAACTTCATATATTTTGTTTCTTTGTTTGGTTGATATCTTGAAATGATTTGGTTGGTGCAGCCTACATCTGTGCCCCCAATATCTGAGCTTGGCCCTGATGCACTGTTTGAGCCTATGACAGTTGATGAATTTACAGAATCTTTAGGCAAGAAGAAGATTGCCATTAAAGCTCTGTTGCTTGATCAGGTTAGAACACTTGTGTTCATGTTTCTTTCTATACACATATTTAATGATTTTACATCTATATCCTCTTATTATCCTTAAATTCTTCTGTTGTTTATTTCCTGTCTCTTAACCTCATATTTGTATCTAGAAGATTCTTTTTGGTTAAGCTGTTAACAGCTTATGTAGAATGGTTGCTTGTGTGTTTCTTTTGCTCACTAGTTTTTATTTATTTTTTATTTTCTTTTTCTATTAGCAAGTTTCCAAAATGTATTTGAAATTATTTTAAAGGCTGTTTCCATTTAGGCTCTGATGCATCTAGCTTTATTACCCAATATATTTGTGTGTGTTTTTTTCTTGGTCTTTTCAGTTACTTTCCTGTTTTCTCCTCTCTCAATACTTCTTGCAAGACTGAAATCAGGTTGCTGTGCGCCATATGAAATTATGCGCATATAAATTCTCAGTTTCTTTTTCTGGTTCATGAGTCAAGGTGGAATACTGTTGTCATGACTTGATCCTGGTAACACTCAGCTTGTTCTTGGAGATCAATGTTTTGTAAGGGGTAGTCTGGGACATAGAATAATTGGTTTCTACAATTAATGGTATCAGATGCTGTTTAGGTGAATGTGGTGTACTTAAGTTGCGTTTCTGGCTTTCTGCAGTGCATCTCTAACTCATATCCTTTATTGAATGAATGAAGCTTTTTTCTTTGGTTTCATGTAGTGAGCAAAGATGTGTAAATTTATATTAATTGTCTTGTTAACATTTGCAGGGTTATATCTCTGGAATTGGCAACTGGATTGCTGATGAAGTGCTATACCAAGTTAGTGCGTTACATGCAAAATTGATTACTGCATATTTAAGATGTTGTTCGTGATAACCCCATGATATAGGCTTTTATATAATCTATACATGGAACATTTCTGAACCATAGTTTTGACATTATAATCCAAAGGAAAATTCGATGTTTGTTGCACTGAAAAAACTAGAGCTTCCACTTGAGATTGAGGTTGGTTACCATAGATATACATTTCATGTCTTTGTCCTTAACATGGTTTGAAGGAATACAAGTAATGATCCTAAAGTTCCATCTCAAGATAGCTTGGCCAATCTCTTATTTAGTTTGAAAAGTTGTAGAGAAATAGAAAATATTGAATTTAGATTCGTTGGTTATAGAAGATTGATATGCTACAATGTCATGTGTAATTGTTTTGATATTATGAGACATTTTCTTCTTAAAGTTGATGAGTAACTGTGATCATTTATGCAAGAAAATCATTTCACATGCTGGTTGACCCCCCCTGAAGTTTTGACTACAGAACATTGTTTTGATGCATCTTGATTACTGAGCTTAAGTTTTAGTATGTTCGGAGACTGGGAGTTCAAAAATAGATTTCACGTATGCTATACATTGGACTCATCTCTTGTTCCCAGTCCCCTTAATTTTATCAAAATGTGTACCAAGTGTATTGAAGAAAATGATTGCTCACGTATTTGGGCAACCAACCGGATAGCATACAATTAATGGATCCAACTGTTCAGGAGTTGTAATTTTGGGGTTAAAGATTTTTTTTTGGGGGGCGTTAGTTCACAATCAGTAACTTAGGTCTTTTTGTAGATGAGTTGAGTATGGCTGTACGTTAAGGTACTACTATCCTTCCAGAATCGCTCCTCAGAAGAGTAAAGTTTGATTTTACTTTTATTGAAATATAAAATATGTTTATTGAATGGGCTGATATTTGGACTCAAGTATTTCAGCTGTTGCAAGTTTATCATATTATTTTACCATGTGGCAGGCAAGGATTCATCCTCTGCAGGCTTCTTCCAGTTTGTCCAAAGAAAACTGTGCAGCTTTACACAAGTGCATCAAGGAGGTAACCGTGGACCCATCTTGTAGTTGGTAAAAATGTTATGTTGTATGTGTGCATTCTTCATGGAAAATATAGAGGAAAATATCTGTAGGTCATTCAGTATTCTGTCGAAGTTGATGCTGACAGCTGCCGTTTTCCTAATGATTGGTTGTTTCATTTACGGTGGGGCAAAAAGTCTGGAAAAATTGATGGTAAGATACATCTCAAACTGATAATCATGTCCCAAAAATTGATTTTACAGGTTATTGAAACATCAGTTGAAGTTGGGGCAGACAGTAGTCAGTTCCCTAGTAATTGGATATTTCATTCTCGCGAAAAGAAGCCTGGCAAGGCTTTTGTTGATGGTTTGGCTCCTGAACTTATATTTGTTGTCTAACATTATCTATTATCTCCGTTCATTGGATAAATTGATAATTTCCATCTAAATGCATGTGTCAGTTTTTATGCGTACACATCGTGGATGCATTAGTGTTCCTTACTTTCTATTTCTTGATTTGATGTTATCTTAAAAGATTTATGTACATTTACATTCATGTTTATTAGCTTTATTTTTAAATTGATTTTTCCCTAGAAAATAATATGAACTTCCTTCTAATGACAGGGAAGAAAATTGATTTCATCAATGCTGGTGGCAGGGTAGGACATTCTAAAATAGATTTTTTTTTCTTAAGTCCATCAAGTGCTTGTTTCACTGTTTCATGTTTCATGTTTCTGGTATAGACGTCAGCTTATGTACCGGAGTTGCAGAAGTTGAGTGGAGCATCAGCTTCAAAAGCAGGCGGTAAACCTGGAAAGCAGGCTTCAAAGAGAAAAGGAGGTAAGACAAAGGATAACGACGAAGATGAAGAAGGTGCAGCTGATGAACCTACAAGTGAGGAAGAGGAAACCACTAAAATTACCAAATCTAGAAAGGGGGGAAACCCTAAAGGTCGTGGTAAAAAGCCTCCCGTGAAAAGAAAAACCAAGGAGAGTGATGATGACGATAGTGGTACAGGTGATGCTAGCAGTGAAGAGTATGATGAAGATCCGGAAGAGAAGGCTGGGAAGGTCAAAACCAGAATCAGTAACAAACAAGCAGCGAGCATCCAAAATGGTAAGAAGCCGAAGAGATCTAAGTAGGTATCTGATAGAGACATCATTTAACAGCTCCAGAAATTCCTGCCCAAGTTTTGTAAGAAGGAAAGGGCTGTAAGTTGCTTTCTTTTGTTGAACCCTGTGTTGGCTTTAATTCTGGCTACCTTGTACTGCATCAATGGCTGCTGCTGGGTATTTTGAAGAATGCTGTTTAATTTTCTAGTTGTATTTAAGTATTAAGCACTAAATATCCTCTGCTGGGTTCTTTCAATGTTTCTGAGATTTTGCCCTGTAATTGTCTTTCGATGTTTACACTCGACTCACAGAAGCAATACGAAGCTTGAGTTTGAGTTCAAATTCAAGCTCGACGAAAAGTAATATTGAACACAGTATAATATAGAAATATGTCAAATTCTATATAACATGAAATTTTACCGTGTTAAAATTTTATATTAAGTTCTAAACACAATTATAGTACATGATGTATAAACTGTTTTGGTGTCATTATATCTATTAACTTGACAATTATGAATTCTGAAGTTTGGTATGAAGTTAAACCCAATCTAACCTAACACCAAGCCAAGGTCACAATCCAAGCAACAATAGGAACAGGAACATGGTTAGCTAGACAAACTCTAACTTAACACTTCTGAAAGACTGCAAGTGAAAACTGCAACCGCATCCTGTAAATGAGTTGAATGAATATCTTCCGGGATGGGAGCGCCGAAGACGGTATCATAGCAGCTTAACTGGTCATCACACGTTTGACTTCCACTAGTATCAGAAAGCAGCAAACCGCATATCTCTTCCGCCATCTTTGAATAAGCCACCCTGCAACATAGTTTCACAGGAACATGTATCCAATCACTACAGACCAAGACCTGGGAGCATAAAATGTATTGATATAGTGAACCCAAAAAAAGGATGCAGAACTGTTCCGTGATGATACAAAAGATCAGTTGATTCAACAGGGAATTGAGATTATAACTTAGTCATTTTATATATTCGCAGTCGTACAAAAATACCTTGCATCAACATGTAGCCTGCCACCCCAAACTGCTGAAGACTCATTCAAACGGCCAAGAAAGTCTCTACAAGCTGCATTTTTGCTGTCAATGGAATCCTGAAAAATTCACCAATATTCACTCGTAAAAGGAAATACAAAAAATTAAGTGTGCTGAAATTTCACAAATTTGGTTCAACAGCTTAAGGGTGCAATTGCTTAATCTATTATGAATCAAATAAGAAGATGAAGGAAAAGAAAACAAAAAGAGGAGAGAGACATTCACAAGAAAAATAGCAACATTATATCCCAGCCGGTTCCAAATGTTGAAAATAACTCATGATTTAATCACAGACAAAATGATTAGCAATATAGCTTTAATCTTTTCAACCATCATTTATGTTAATAGAATTAACATCTAGCATGCAACTTTGTTCAACAGCAATGCAGCTTTCAAACAAATTCTTCAAAAATCATTAAAGGTAAAGATTCCTCAATCCTTCTCAAAACATATGGCAAAAAATCTGAAATAGAAGATATCCTTCTCTTCTTGTAAAGAGATGTAACCAGTAAATCACAATTTTCTGTGTCGAGATCTCTCCCACTTCTAGAAATTTCACTTGCTGTACTACAAGGTTCACACAAAGTCCCTGCAATTACAACTCAGATATTGAGCAAATTCACATAAACTAACTAGGCATTAAACCATTCTGAACAACAACAAAAAAGCAAAAAGTGCCATTAAACCATTCTGAAATTAAAAATCCCTGAAGAACAAAAACAAACATAGGCACACACTGATAACACGCATTTACAGCTCTCAAACAATCATCAAACTTTGCAGATCTATGATTAAAGCCTACAATATACTTCTAAACCAACAAAAAATGGATATCCACCAGAAAGGACCTAGAAACTAAATAGCTCATTGAAAAACTCAACAACACCAAAAAAAACTAAACTTTGAACTCTAAAAACCAAACGAAAGCAAAGTTTTTTCATCTAAAGTGCAGGAATTTGATTTGGACTAATCCCAAATTCAAAACCCAGATACATTACGAAAAGAAAAGGAAGGGAGATGCGATTACCAGAAGCGGAAGCCATAACTCCAGAGTAAGGGTTTTATTGAGGGGTTTTGGGTTCAACAACAGTAATAGAACCTTGGGAATTCAATCACCTGAAGGAGAAGCTGCCGAAGAAAAATGAAGAGAAATAGAAGGAGATTGAAGTGAAAAGAGAAAATGGAGTGGGAGGGAAAGGCTTTTGAGGGGGTGGGAATTTGGTGTTTTAAGAATTTAGACAGTGAAGCAGTGGAGAGTTAATTAGGATGCTGTGCTGTGAACGGGTAAATTGAGTTCAGAGAATATCTTTATAATAGACTTATATAATATTCGATTTTAATTAATTGAGTAATAAATTAAAAATTATATTTTTTATTTTTCATTATTTTAGTATACATTTACGAGTATTTTTTTAAAAGAAAATCTTTAGAACACAAACAAATTGTTGGGTATTTTGATTTTGGTTTTAGATAATAAGCAGATAACAGGTGTAGGTAATAGTCCGTTCGACAGGCAGCAGGCAAGCTCCCCCAAGTGAGATACTGATTGCTGGCTTCAGTGTCGGGTGGTGTGAAAAGCGACAGCATCCCGCATCGGTAGAGTAACAAGGAAATAAGTTGTATTTATAACAGAGGGTAGAGAGTGAAGTGCACGACCTTACTTGAACAGGATCTGTTCTATAGGCTCGTACCACTGTATCCATGAGTTCTAAGGAGACAGGATTCCAAGTCTGGTTGATGAATTGAGACTGTGCAATCAGAGCGTGATTAACTCGTCTGGCTATTCTGTTCTGGGTTGCTTCGACTGCTGGAGGATCGTTCTCAGTCAGCTCTGCCTGGTTGGGATGGTTGCACAGTTGTCTGACAGACTCAACATATTCTTTTTTCTGTTCTTTTTACAATTCTGGGCACAGCTGGGTTCACCATCCCTGTCCCTGAAACATTTAACACATTTGATGCCTAGCCAACTGAGACACATTTTCCATGCTTTAAGTTCGGTGTCTGTTTTGAGAGGAGGAAGAGCGACTTCCCTCGTTTGCTCGAGTCTAGAAAAATATGAAAAATGATTGTTTCTTCCTCTTATTGATCTTATTTTCTTTGTTGTTGTTGTTGTTGTTAGGTTCTTATTTTCTGAAGAGTGCGCTGAAGGGTTTTGCCTGCTTTCCAGCATTCCTCTCAACGAATTCTACCTATTTTATGGTTACTTCAACGAGATGGAGAAGTGTGTGGATTCAAACACCCACTGTGACCTGCCGGTAGACATCTAGCATGAAGTAGGGAGATACTGTCCCAGCTGATGCACGTTTCCTTGAAGGTGATTCACTCAAGATTGATCAATCGACCCTTACCAGTGAGTCTTTGCCTGTAAACAGGAATGCAGGGGACGAGGTATTCTCCGGTTCTATCGTCAAGCAAGGTGAGATTGAGGCTGTTGTTATCGCTACTGGCGTCAAAACATTCTTCAGAAAAGCAGCTCACCTCGTTGACAGCACAATGTAGGGAACTTCCAACATGTAATTACTAAAACTTAAGTTCGGTGCTTGCAGCTTGCTCTTCATTTTTTTAAACTTTTGTACTCTTGTCTGATAGGATGTCTGGATTGAGATATGACCCTCAAAGGGACCTTCCAAGTATATGGAAAAAAATTGAACATATTTGTGTCCGACGTAGATTCGTTTTTCGTATTGACACCCGAGTATGTGTAACATAGATTATACCTGATGTGAACCAATTGGAGAGCTATATATACGACCTTACTTGAATAGGATCTGTTCTATTGGTTTATACCTCTGTATTCTTGAGTTCTAAAGAGACAGGATTTTAAGTCTGGTTGATGAACTTTATTGAGTCTCTATTTTGATATAATGTTGTAAATAGTGTAAATTTCATATGAGTGGGATGTTCCATAAGACCAATTAATGAGTCAATATTTTTGTATGAATAAAATGATCCTTTATTTTTCAGTATTCTAGTAATTTGGCATTTATTTTTTTAAAAAAATATTTAAAATAACAATTTTAAATAAAAAAATGATATTCACTTTTTTTTTTCTTTCAAAAATGGCTATTTAGATAAAATTAAGGGCTTCTACATGAATATAATTAAATTATACTTTATTAATAATAACTAAGTTATATGCTTAAGCACAAACCATCTAGCCTTATCGGTTAAAGGAAAGGTTGTTATTCTTGGAGGTCATGGGTTCGAACACCAGTACTGTCAGCACAATGATTGAACGATCAATGTTTAATAGTTGAGAGTATATACTTTAAAATAGATATTATTGTAATCACGTTAAGAGTTTATTATGTATCCACAAAATATAAATTTTGAAATTTAATTAAAATAAAAATAAAAATTAATACACAATTTTCTACGCGTATACATAATATGACACAAAAATGGTAAGGATTTGTGTATGTACACAATATTTTTTATTCTTATATTTTTTATTCGAATATTTTTATTCGAATATTTTTTTATTTGAATATTTTTATTTGATTATTTTTTGTTTGAATTTTTATTATATCCTATGTTTTTTATTTGAATATTTATTAAACAAATATTTTTATTCTAATATTTATTATATAAATATTTTTATTCGAATATTTATTATACGAATATTTTTGTTTGTATATTTTTTATTCGAATATTTTTTATATGAATATTTTTATTCAAATATTTATTATACGAATATTTTTATTCGTATATATATATTTGATTCGAATATTTATTATATGAATATTTTTATTCATATATTTTTTATTTTGAATATTTTTTCGAATATTTATTATATTTTTATTCAAAATTTTATTATAAGAATATTTTTATTCCTATATTTTTTATTTGAATATTTTTATTCCAATATTTATTATATGAATATTTTTATTCGTATATATTTTATTCGAATATTTTTATTCAAAATTTTATTATACGAATATTTTTATTCGTGTATTTTTTATTCGAATATTTTTATTCCAATATTTATTATATGAATATTTTATTCGAATTTTTATTATACGAATATTTTTATTTGTATATAGTTTATTTGAATATTTATTATATGAATATTTTATTTGAATATTTTTATTTGAATATTTTTATTATTTGTATATTTTTTATTCGAATATTTTTATTCGAATATTTATTTTATGAATATTTTTATTCAAATTTTTATTCATATATTTTTTATTCAAATATTTATATTCGAATATTTATAATTTTTATTCGAATATTTTTATTCGTTCATTTAATATCTAATATTATTGACGAATTTAAAATATATTAATTTAAAAGTTTGGTGACCTAATTGACTATTTTTTTAGTTTGGTGACCAAAATAGATATTGTCGATTAATTGGGTGGTCACTAGTGTAATTTACCTATTTTTTAATGGGTAACGGGTTGACCTATTTTTAATAAATAAAAAAATTTAATCCAACGGCCATGATTCATTGGCCTACCATTCGACGGCCATTCTTCATTGGCCGTTTTTTAACCGCTTTTTAAGCGGTTAGTTTTTAGCCAAACCCAAATAGCTTGCTTTTAGTGTAATAGATTCTTTGTTCAAATCATTATAGAGAGAATCTTATTTTTTTAATTTTGAGGTTGAAGGAGTATTTGTTCAAAGTTAAGAGGTGACACATATCACTTTTTGATTGGTCGAATAAAAATATTATTTAATTTGTTGACAAGGAAAAAATATGATATAAAAAATAAAAAATATTTTTAGATGATTTAATTTAAAATAAAAATATTTGATATTATTTTAAAATAAATTGTTGGGTATTTGAGTTTGTTTTTAGATCATAAGCATACTTAGATAGGTCATAGGTGTAAGTAATAATCCGACAGCAGGCAAGGAACCACGCGAGACAGGTTGCTGCAGTGTCGGGCGGTGTGAAAAGCGGAGGCATCCCACATCGATAGAGTAACAACAAAATAAGTCTTATTTAAAACAGAGAAGAGAGAATAAAGGGCACGACCTTACTTGAACAGGATCTGTTCTATAGGCTCGTACCTTTGTATCCTGGAGTTCTAAGGAGACAAGATTTCAAGTCTGGTTGATGAACTGAGACAGTGCGATCAGAGCGTGATTAGCTGGTCAGGTCATCCTTTGATGGTTGGCTTCGACAACTAGAGGATCGTTCTCAGTCAGCTTTGTCTGGTTGGGATGGTCACACGGTTATCTGACAGACTCAACAAAATCTTATTTTTCTGTTTTTATTTTTCACTTCTGGGCACAGCTGGATTCACCATCCCCGTCCCTGAAACATCTGATGGTTACTTCAACGAGATGGAGAAACAACCACTGTGGCCTGCCGTTAATTTCAGTCCAACTCCTTGGAACACCCGCAGGCATACACAGCCGCCAAGGTCTCACCGTTTGCTGGACCCCTCGTGGATCTAGACAGACATCACCACTCCTACAATGCTCATTGTTGCATGTTTAGGGTTTCATGATTGTTTTGCTTTGAATTGTTTCTGTTTTGGTCCTTTGTTGTATTTAGATTTTTAGTTTGAATGAAACTCTCCTTTTGATTAAAAAAAAGTTGAAAATCCCACTCTTTAAGTCCCCACCTGTTCAGAAATTAAATATCTAAATCTGTAATATCTGACTCTGTAAAATCAATAAATTAAATATCCGCATCTACAAGAGTATGATACAATATCAATCGAGTTTGTTAAGCTAGCCTCAAACAAGGAGAACGGAAGCATACATAAAATATCTAGGAGCTTATTGGAAAGAAACTGTTCCTAATACCATTCCAATGGTCAATCCCATGACTCTACTAACTCGTTCTTTCCGATATAGAATGAATCAGAGATTGATTTGTCCTGTATTTCTACACAAAACGAATTGTACCTCTTAGTCTGTCAAGATTGTTTTGCTATAGAAAATTCTCTTCTCCGTATTTCTTTGTCAAAGCCATTTGAGAACAAGTTCCACATCAGAGGCCTTATCAGTGTTAGTGTTATGTTAGTTGAAACTAAATATAATGCTACCCTTTGCACTTGATATCAGGAGCAGATCTACTCTATCATTGTACGACCATCAGTAATTTTGTATCACCAGTAGCCTCCACAGGAGCAGGATCCATTCTTTAAATGATGGAAGCGACTCGAGTCCCTTAATATGATTTCATTATCAATGATCTTGGATATGTAAGTAATGGCATTATGGCAATCACCACAGACACGCAGGTTCTTGGTGATATGGATTGGTGCCCCAGGAGAAGAGACTAAAATGCCATAAGCTAGAGCTAACTTCTCACTATGTTCAGAAAGAAGATCACCTTTCTCTTCTTCATCCACGTCATGAAGTGCACAGTTCGTCTCAGGAACATACCCAATTGCCTTAATTCGTTGAATTAAGTCTGCAAGAAGCTCATATATTTGTTTAAATTGTGGATGAGATTTGTCACCCACATAGAAGGTAGCAGTGCCTTTCTTTCCTTGAACCCAGCTGCAACCCGGTCTCTTTTTAACCCCTGAATATTTCATCAAAGATCGGACCCTGGCCACATCTCTCCAACGCCTAGCATTAGCATATATGTTTGAAAGCAATGTATAGGACCCATCATTTTCAGAACCCAGTTCCCGAAGCTTGGCTGCAGCATATTCCCCAAGTTCCACATTTCCGTGGATCCTACAACCACTAAGTAATGCAATCCATACAATTGTGGTTGGCTCCATGGGCATGTCGTGAATAAGTTTCAGAGCTTGATCAAACCGACCAGCACGGCCTAAGAGATCAACCATACAAGCATAATGTTCCAATCCAGGGATGACAATGTACTCGGTATGCATGCTTTCGAAGAATCTGATTCCCTGGTCAACCATTCCTGAATGGCTGCAGACATATAGTAAAACAAGGAAGGTAATACCATCAGGAACAAAACCTGCTGCTCTCATATCATCCAAAACCCTGATAGCTTCCTCCCCATAGCCATGCATACCATAACCAGTTAGTATGGACGTCCAAGAAACTGAATTTCTGTGCTGCATATTGTCAAACACAACCCTAGCAGCATGTATATCACCAGATTTGGAATACATGTCTATGAGACAATTTTCCATAAACAACATTACAGATTCGTATCGATTGCGTAATATGTAAGCATGGATCTGTTTACCGAACCTTAAGGCAGCCAAATGAGCACAAGCCATCAAGGCACAACATATGGTAAAAGTATTTGGCTTCATAGACTTATCATCTTGGAGCATTTCAGAGAAAAGCTTCAACGCATCATTCGCTTCTCCATGCTGCGCATATCCACCGATCATGACAGTCCAAGTCACGACATTCCTATTACTTCGTGCAACCGAATCAAACATGAAACGAGCTACATTTGTACTTTTGCACTTAGCATACATGTCAATTAGACCATTAATCACCATGAGGTCTTCTCCTGGATCATTCCAGTCATAGTTCAAAACACTTTTGATGGCATAACCGTGAATTTCCTTCCCCTGAATTAATGCTGCAATAGAAGCACAGCCTGAAAGAACGGACACAAGTGTGACAACGTTAGGTTTGGAACCACAGAGTTGCATTTGCCTGAATACACTCAATGCTTCGTAACCATGATCCTTTTGAGCATAGCCTGCAATCACAGCACTCCAAGTCACAACATCCAACTCGATTTTCTCCACTCTCATCTTCTCAAACAAATTCAGAGCCTCCTCAAACCTACCGACCTGAGAATACCCAGTAACCATTGCATTCCAAGAAACAACATCCTTCACCTTCATCCTTTGGAAAACCTTATTTGCCTGCTCAATCATCCCGCATTTTGCATACATATCCATCAAAGCATTACCAACAAAGACATCCTCGAATAAACCTCTCCTCACTGCAAAACCATGCAGTTGCATACCATGTAAAGACGTGCCCAGAGATCCACAAGCAGGTAGCACATTGACAAGGCTAACGACATCCGGGCGGATTTCCAAATCAGAAGCCATTCTTCGGAACAACTCCACCGCATTCTTCGCATCCCGGCTTTGCATATAAGCAGCCACAATAGAATTCCAGGAGACAATATCACATATCCCTCTGTCACGCATTTCCTCGAACACCTGTCTTGCGTCATCTAACTCACCGCAACGCGAATACATTGCCACCAGCGCGTTACAAACAAAAACATTCGAGTCCAACCCAACAATAGAGATAACCCCATGTACAGCTGATCCACTTCGGAAGGACGGAAGCACGCCGCATGCCTTGAGGACAAAAGGGAATGTGTAATGGTCAGGAGCACAGCGGAGACATAACATCCTACGGAAGAGAGAAAGAACGTCACGGTAAAACCCGAAGCGAAGGTAGCGTCGGATGAGAGTGTTCCAGCAGAAGAGAACAGAGGTAGAAGGGGTCAAGCGTTCTAGAATGGAGATGGAATAAGAAGGGGCATTGTGAGTGAGGTAAGCGCAAACGAGGCGGGTAGTGAAACTTGAGTAGATGCCTTGGACGAGGAGCTGTTGATGGATGAGTTTGGCTTGTGCAAGAGAGCTGCATTTTTGGAGGAGTGTAGGGGCAATGGTGGTGAGTGAGATTTGATCACGAGAAACGGCGGAAGAGAAGAGGGAAATGGTTAATGCGGCGGCACCACCTGGCCTGGTTTTGTGTTGAAAAAGAAACCTGGGATTGGTGTTGGGAAGGGAAAAGAAGCGGAGCATGCTCAGCTCGAGCCGATGTGATGAAAATAGGAGTGTCGGGTTGATGATATACGCAGAGAAGAAGCATAGGAGACGAAGCTGACGCAACAAGCTGCTACCAAGCTGAGCAGTCAGGAAGTGTTGCCAATTACTCTCGTGATATTTTTAATTTTTTGATAATTTGAAAAAAATATATATATATAATATATTTGAAATTAATTTAAAGATATTTTTACGTTGTATTTGGATCTATTTGACAAAATAAAAATTGAAGATTATAAAAATATATAATAAATATTTAAGAGTTTAAATATCTACACCTATAAAAATAAAGGACCAAAGAATTATTCTGTCTATAATATTTTTTTTTCAAAGAAAGAAACATATAGGATAGACCCATATATTAGAGGAAGAATTTATAAAATTTTAAGGGGTAAAATAGATTTTGATTAAAATTATAGTACACAATTTTTAAATTATATATAAATTTTAATTTTTTAAGAGGACGAGAGGGTCGCCTCGATCGGACCATCCTCATGTACAACAGTTTAAGGAAGAGAGAGAGCCTGGATTGATGGGGAAATATATATATGGAGCATGGAGAGACACAAATGAAAGAACTCAAAACCACCACCATACGTTGAAGA
Organism: Abelmoschus esculentus; assembly: GCA_035048815.1. Taxonomy (NCBI): domain Eukaryota; kingdom Viridiplantae; phylum Streptophyta; class Magnoliopsida; order Malvales; family Malvaceae; genus Abelmoschus; species Abelmoschus esculentus. The sequence continues at coordinate 18,885,687 of JAUCBN010000015.1, read as the reverse complement.
AGAGGCTGTCCTTCGCTATCCTATCCACAATCTCATCCTCTTACTCCATCACCACTGCTTCTATTCTACTTATTCATACTAAAACCTCTGTCATCGTCTGCACGTCTCTCTGTCTTTCTAACACACCACAGCACAACTATGGCCTCGGCTACTGTTTCTGTAGCCAAACCACTTGTTCAGGTTCAGTTCATTGATGCACCTATTCTTGTTACTACTCGACTGATGCATATGCTTGTTGTTTGAACCAATGTTTCTTTGTCTTTCAGGCAAAAGGAAAGCGTCTTGCTTTTGCAGAATTCTCCGGCTTACACAACTCCACAGGTAGCCTTCCCTTTGCCAGGAAAGCATCCGATGATTTCGTTTCGCTTGTCGCTTTTCAGACATCTGCTGTGAGTTCATTTCTCGCTTTTCCAACTTTGTTCATAACTGTCATTTGTATCCTTGACCGGCCCTCTGGTAGTCTGGTTGAATTTTTTGAATTTCAAATGTGTTTTTGTAGTTGGGAAGCAATAATGGGGGATACAGGAAAGGGGTAGTCGAGGCAAAGCTAAAGGTGGCGATAAACGGGTTCGGTAGGATCGGAAGGAACTTCTTAAGGTGCTGGCATGGCCGTAAGGACTCCCCACTTGATGTCATTGCCATCAATGACACTGGTGGTGTTAAGCAGGCTTCTCACCTTCTCAAATATGACTCCACGCTCGGCATCTTCGATGCCGATGTACAGCCTGTTGGCACCGATGGCATATCTGTTGATGGCAAGGTTATCAAGGTTGTTTCTGACCGTAACCCTTCCAACCTACCATGGGGGTAAGAGTTTTGTGTTTTCGTATAATGTTAACAGTTGTTTGATTTCATTGAAACTGATAACGTTGATCTTGTAGGGACTTGGAAATCGATCTTGTGATTGAAGGAACCGGTGTGTTCGTCGATAGAGATGGTGCAGGTAAGCACATTCAAGCAGGAGCCAAGAAAGTGCTGATTACTGCCCCAGGTAAGGGTGACATCCCGACCTATGTTGTTGGAGTTAATGCTGACCTCTACAATCCAGATGAGCCCATTATCAGCAATGCTTCTTGCACCACCAACTGCCTTGCTCCTTTCGTCAAGGTTCTGGACCAAAAGTTTGGTAATTCCTTTAACTATATGTCTACAACGAGAACAATAACGTTTTGCGACATACAATACTAAGTTAAATACTAACGTAATATGTACGACAGGTATCATCAAGGGTACTATGACTACAACTCACTCATACACTGGTGACCAGAGGTTGCTTGATGCTAGCCACCGTGACCTCAGGCGTGCACGAGCTGCAGCTCTCAACATCGTCCCAACTTCAACTGGTGCAGCAAAAGCTGTGGCCCTTGTACTACCTACTCTCAAAGGAAAACTCAATGGCATTGCATTGCGTGTACCAACACCGAATGTGTCGGTAGTCGACCTTGTTGTCCAGGTTTCAAAGAAGACCTTTGCTGAAGAGGTGAACGCTGCTTTCAAAGAGAGTGCAGACAAAGAGCTACAGGGTATTCTCTCAGTATGTGAGGAACCCCTTGTTTCGGTTGACTTCAGGTGCTCTGATGTGTCCTCCACCATTGATGCATCACTCACCATGGTCATGGGAGATGACATGGTTAAGGTCATTGCCTGGTACGACAACGAGTGGGGCTACTCACAAAGGGTTGTGGATTTGGCCGACATAGTTGCGAATAACTGGAAGTGATTTCAATGATACTATATACGCATTATAATGTGATCAATGGTTGATTTTTGCAGGCTCACCTCATTTATTCTTTTGGTTTCTAGAATTTCTCCTTTTGTCAAAGCTATATATAATCTGTAATGTAATGCATACATTCTGTAATATTTATCTGTATGATTGTAGATGCTGTTTCATAGAAATAGAATTGAAGGGGAAAACAAAACAAAAGAGCTACCAACAACAAAAAATATATAATCATTGATATCGAATTGAAGGGTAGTGCGCAAGATCCAACACCATTCATCCTTGTTTACAATATGCTCCCAGATACATACATGTCCCCCCTAGGAGAGCATATTTTATTAACTATTTCAAACTAACAAACCTACTTAATTTGGAGTTTAATGGATGATACATACATTCAGTTGCAAACAGAAGCTTCTGCATTTCCGGCTTCTTCAAACAACTGCGTTGCGATGCACTGAAAATTAGGCCAACAGATACAGATGCACACAACTTCAGCCACCGTACTTTCTTTTCTTAGGGTGCTTTCCTGATGGCAAAGAAACAACATTATACCGTGAATTACTGAGTTCTCGAGGAATAATTGCTCCAGAAGATTTTAAAGTATCAACCAATTCGGGAATCAATTTCTTATCCTCCTCGTTCACAAAAACAATTGCATCACCCTCCTCCCCTAATCTAGAGGCCCTACCAATCTGATGGACATACTCCTTAATGGAATTAGGCATATCAAACACTATGACCTGTCTCACTCCTAGAAGATCCATTCCACGACCCAAAATTCCTGTGGACACAACTACTGGAACTTCTCCAACTAAAAACGACCTCAATATTTCCCTCCTTTCCTTCATGGATTTAGCACCATGTATCGACAAAGCTTTAATTCTTGTGGTGGTGGTAATTGCATCAGACAGTAGATCTGCCCCTGCTCTGGAACCCACATAGACCACAGCTGGTGGCATAAAATGTTTACTCCCTAATATGTCAAAAAGCTTTTGTTTTTTCTGTTTTGTCTCAACCCAGATAGCTAGCTGCTTCACAGTCTTATTTGGTCTGTTAGGCTTGCCAATAGAAACAGTAATAATATCTGATGCCATACAACTTGCTATTTTCTCCACATCTTGTGAAATTGTTGCAGAATACATTAGCAACTGGGGTTGTGATAGAGCCGTAAAAATCTGCATCACCTGGTCCCGGAAGCCCCTTTGAAGCATACAGTCCACTTCATCTAGACCAAATATCTTCACGTCATCCAGTTCGATATCCTGCTTGGTTAAAAGATCAATAAGCCTGCCTGGTGTTCCAATAATTAGTTCCACTCCTTGCTGAACCCGATAGAGTTGTCTAGCAATGGCGTCTCCACCAACCACAAGTGCAGTTTTGAATGGCAAACCTTTTCCAAACACCTTAGCTTGATCCTCAACTTGGATACCTAGTTCCCTAGTTGGTGTTAGAACCACTGCTAACACCTTTCTGGGATTTGAGAGATTGTTCTGGCGAAATTTTGCACAAAGAGAAATAATAGGAATAAGAAAGGAAGCAGTTTTCCCAGAGCCTGTGTCAGCTGAAACAAGCAGGCTTTTACCATCTAAAGCAGCTGGGATTGCTTGCATCTGGACCGGTGTTGGCATGACATACCCTGCAGTTTCCATATTTTGTAGGAGCTTATCAGGAAGACCACAGGAAGAAAATGACAATACGGGAGCAGGAACCACATCTCCTTTTACATTGATTTCAAGTTTGTTTCTAAGCAATTCGGTTTGATCACAAGTTAAAGATGGAGGGCCCGATCTATCAACAGAATCTCTAACATAAAAGCATTCATCAGTTGCAGTTAATCTTTGAGTAGATGATGAGGAAACTGTCAACAAGGAGTTGGCAACCCTGAAGAGTAGAGCTTGTTTACATTCCAAGCTGCAAATATCATCATCTGTCTCATCACATACATATTCACCATAGAGCCCGCAAATAACACATTTAGGTTCTCCCACCAGAGCATCTCTCTGATCTTTAGAGTTCACTTTAACATCATCATCTGCATAATACTTGGAAAATCAATGTGGTAAATAAGTGTGAGCTTACGTTTCCAAGATGCAAACCAGAAAAGGATGAAAAAAAAGTATCACAAAAAGTCAGTAACCAATTAATTCCTATAATGAAAAAGGTTGTTGAACATGCATAACTGAAGGTTTGCAAACAGAACATAAAAAGGAGCACAATGAACCAAATTTTGGTAATGTTTTCAGTATTGCTATGTTACCACACAAACAAACAGTACCAATGTGGCTACAGTAAGAAAATCAGTAAAAAATGTTAATCAAATCAAAATGGTAAGCACAATGAATCAAATCCTTACAAGTCTTGTAATTCAACACTGTAACCACAAAGAATCGAACCTTACAACATCCTAATTCCAACTCCACTCGCTTGTGTACTATTTCCTTTTTATATTATTGCAACAAACGCATAACCAAACACGTTTTCACTTTCAAAAAAATGAAAACATAGAACATTAAAAGGCAACAATCAGAGCAACACCTTAAGGTGCAGAAATGAAGCAAATCAAAGCAAAATAGATAGGCAAGGTACAAGAAATACACCATAAGAATCAACAGGAAAATATTTAACAAGTCAAAAATGGTGTATAACTACCAATCCCTTGTTGAACATCTTCCTGTAAGGCCGAACTTTTTAACGGATCATTCCCATTTCCATCCTCCATGAATCAAGATCTAACGTAGAAGAAAATTGCAGTCAGCTGTTTGCGAAGGGCAGATATATGGATTCTTAAGATGCAACAAAATGTTTTCATCAGGCAAAATAAGGGGGGAAACCAAAAATCACGATATGTAATAGCGAGATGAAGACGTCAGCAACTTGATATCATTGCCAACGGCAAAGCCGCAAAAAGATGAATTAAAGAGGCAATAGCATGCATCCATTTGGATAAGAGAAGACAAAGGGTGGATGATGAATTAACATAGTCAAAGCTATTAGCTATGTGATTCCTCTTTAGCTCTGACCTAGGAAATAAAACTTCATTTAAACCCTTTATTCTCTTGTTATTACTATTCTAAGAAAAAAGAAATAAGGGTAACAGGTAACTACTCATAATCTTGTTATGACTAAATATGGGTAAGCAGCCATTGCTCATAATCTTGTTTCCTTCTTCAATCTTGAGCCAATACTTTCACATGGTTAGTATATTACAGTTAACTAGTATTCTTTTTGTTTAACCACTGCTATCCCGAGTCCCGACTGTTTTCCCAACCTAGTTTTCTCCGTTAACAAAGTAAAAATTCGAATTACTTAAGAGATTTGGCTCCCTTATCCCGCTAGACCAACTGATTGTCAGTACTGTTAACCATTATTTTATGAGCAATTAACTTCAAAATCAATGGTTTTGAGATGGCAAAAACAAATCAAATAAGTAATGGGTTGAGGATTATGCGGACAGGCATACGCAAATCAAGTTTACCCAGATATAATTTACTTTCCATTCAGAATTAAAAATGGAGGAATTTATGCATCCAGAAAACAAATAGATAAAGAAGAAATACGCGTACCAAATCAAGTGAATTCGAAAGGCCTGGCCTGTGGTTTTAAGTTTAAACTACGAGCTATTAACTACGGAGAATCAGGGGGCTCAGCCTATCTCTCCCCTGCAATCTGCGATATGCAACCCGGGAAATGTTAGCGCAAGAAATGCAAGGCCAATTGCCAAATCAAGAAGGCGAAGCCGCGAAGGATGATAATGGGGCGGGAGGTTTTCATCTCCATAACTAATTGAGTAAATTATATTGGAGTTACTCGATTATTACTTTATTTGGAAGATTTAGGTCATTTAATTTCTAAAAAATTATATTCGGATCGTTTAATTAAAATTTAATTATGATTGAGTTATTTTTAGTACATATTAATAATTCTAATCTTCAAAATTTATATATTTTATAAATTAGTATTAATTTAAAATTTATAACCCTTTTAAATTAAAAAATATATTAATTTAATTCTTTTTAAAATCTTCTCTTTTTAATTATCAGACCTAATTAATTATTTTTTCATATGACGTCATGAATAACAATGAATAATGTATCAACCGAAAGTTGATTTTATGTTTGACGTTTAACTAATACGTCGTTCGTTATTTTTAACAACACGATATTTAAAAAATGATTGATTTTTTCGACAATCGAATGGGTGAACTCAAAAATGACGATTGACAGCATAAACGATCACAAATTGAGAGTATATGTTTAAGATATTTTAAGATTTTGTTTGAAGATTATTTTATAAAATTTTAAAAATTTTAAAATTTAAAAAAATAAAATAAACATATCATATGAATTTGTTAACGGATAGTAATTTTAATACTCAAATTAAAAAATAATCAAATAAACATAAGCTCTCGTGGTAGTTTTGCCACTAACATCATTCGTGGATCAGTACAAATACCAGTAATTTATTTTGATTTTTTTCTCACGTGTTAATATATTTCTAAGTGGGGAATTAGTTTCCTTACATGTATCAAGTAAACTATAAGTACACAACAAAATATAAATCAGCTTTGTTAGTGCCGATAATTACTTAATATTCGACTCAAAAAATCAACTACAGATAATGAACAACATAAGCCCTTCCATCTGAAATAATAATAATAATAATAATAATAATAATAATAATAATAATAATAATCCACAAAGAATGATTCTAATACAGAATACGGCGTTTGGACTATTATAATGTCAAAAAATTATTTTTAGGGTTTGTTTAGATAATTAGTTTAGATTTTATTTTTAAAATAATTTAATATTTTATTTTAGGTTAAAATTATTTATTTATTGATAAAAATTGTTAATCATCGGTATAAAACGATTTAAATGATGTGATAAATCTATAATATAATGCTCACTAACATGATAATACATTATAGACAAATGTGTTCTATCAAAAAAATAATTTTAAAATACTATCAAGTTAATTTAAGTTATTTATCGTCAAATGACCGACAATTTTTATCCTTATAAGAGATCATTTTAACTCAAAATGAGATATTAGCAGTTAAAATACTTTTAAAATATGAATAGAAGTATCTATTCAATCAAATATTAAGAATATTTTTTTCATTATAGCTGATAGATTCGAACCCCGACTTATTTCCTTGTAGTGTGTGAGTAGAAATAGTCATGAGTCGGATCAAATTTTTAACCGACCCACACCCGATTTTTTTTAAAAATCGATCTTATAAGGTTAAAATCTGTCGAGTTCATATCATTTGACCATCCTATATACAAGTGTGGGACTGTAATTTGCTCCTGTCAAGGATGTGTGAGTAGTAACAAAATAAAACAACTTACCAAGGTTGAAAGCTACATCAATCAAGATGCCAAGGCACCCAGTCTTGCCTTGAGCACGACTTCTTCAGTGGTCACACCAATTATATCATTAGCCCTGGCCAATCCCACACAGGCATATCTCCCAATAGGATCCTGCATTTCATTACAAATGAATAGCATCTATATAGATGTATAACCAATGTAAAAAAAAATAATAATCTAGTTTGTTGGAACCTTAGTAAGAACTTTCAACTTTTCTAGCTTTTCAAGTGCATCATCCACATCAAAGTTGCAGCTCTCCCCAAACTCCTCATTGAGTAGATCTTCACACCGTTGGTCCAATTCCTACATCAACACATTATGAAACAATGTAGTTTTTGCCTGCACAACTTGAACGTAATCGATTGTGTCCGCTTATGTTCGTATCGAGTATGCTACGTATGCATCATACCTTGGTGGTGGCTTTACCTTGCTCCATTAGTATAAAGAATGCAATGATGACCTCTTTCACCTGCACGCATCGGTTTCATTGGTTTTTGACAAGCAAATGTACTTGAAACAGAGAGACAGAAAGAAGCTTACTTCCTGTTGAATCACATCATCACACAAGTGAAGCAAGGTTCCCCGTCCGCTGTCGAGTTGCTTCTCGTACATGGACTGTGTTATTAGATTCTGATATGCTGCCATGTTTGCTTCAAACCTATATGGAAATAGCTCTTTAATTGCTCATATGAGATTTGTATGTACACAAATTAATAGAAAATGGGTGAAAAACATACGTTAAATATGTCTTAGCACAGTAACCAATTACTGTTGACAAAATGGCAAAAATGACCCAAAGATCAGCTTTAGGTGCTTCCAGAGAAGTGATCACTGCAACCTGTGGAATATGGCTTCTCATTTCAATATAAATATCGTAAGATACCGGTGGGGCGAAGACGAAACGAGTGCGAAAGATGATTGCTTAACAAACCAGTCCCACGACAGCTGAGGCAATGAATGTGACCCAATCCATAGGAGTTAATCCAGGATTTTTCTTTTCAGGCTGTTAAAGGAGCATACAAAATGTACAATGATGCAGAATGTCACCGTGTCATATAACAACTTTGCGCGCAAAAGAGCTAATAAGAGAGACTCACAAGGACTATTTCCATATCCGCCATGGGAATATGTTTGAAATGTTTCACATGCATTCCTCGATCTTTTTCCAGTCCTTGACTCGATTTCCTGGAATTTCACCATACTTTTTAGATGCAACTGGGAACTTGTATTTCGACGTCGAATTGGAAACCTGTAGGATAAGATGCAATAGACAGTAGTACCTGTAAACAACAATTATCCTCTCAAACGTAGGTTCTTGAATTGTAGTCTTCATAATCAAGTTCTGCAAGCTGGAAGAAGAAAGTTATTTAGTAGAAACAACATCAGCATATAAAGATGGCAATTCCACAACCTTAGTTCCATTTTTTCAAGACGAACACGCTCAACATAGAGTTCTTCACTAATTTCCTCATTCTTATTTGGCAGTTTCTTACGCTCCCTTCCAAGTTTTTTGCCGAAAATCTTGTTCAACCTGCAAGGAACACTTACTTATAAAGCATCTTTGCTAACTTTATGCAGCATGTTAACAATTTAGGACCCCTAAAAATGATGACTGCTAAATGTCTGAGCATTACCCCAATCTACTACTACTCGTAATAATTCGAAGAGATTTCATAAAACCGGAAAAAAATAGCATCCTGTAGGCCTATAGCCTCAAAATGCTTCTGAATTACATCTAAGCAACAGTCTGGAAAAGTACATTCCACAAAGAATAAGCCATAAACACTTGTATAAGTCTCACCGAGTTCGCTTCATAAGATATGCCCAAAGATGTGTGATGATAACGTCCACCTTCTCCATGTAAAAAAAATTAGTTGTTCGATCAATTCCGATCCCACGTCTGAAGATAACGTACTAGACACAAAAGAATCATACTTAGCTAGACAAAGAGAGAATGATCAAACTAGTACTTGAAAATCAAATATGTTCAAATAAGGCACTTCATCAAACTGTATTGGCTTTGCATTACAGATATGCTTGCTAAACATTTATCAAGAATGAAGCAATTCCGATGCTAAGATTGCGATTCACAACCTTATCAGCAAAATCTGGAAGGTTATCTCGGGGATGATCATCAAAATACTTCTTCAAAAGTTTATTGTCAATCTGAATTCAGAAGAAAAAAAAAACATGATGTAAGACAGAGAATGCACATTGTATATGTTCAAATGAAAGCTTAATAATTTGGCCAGATAATATAATAATATGCATAACACATGAAGTTGCAGATGACCTTTGTTTCATCAACTGTTATGGGGAGATTAAGAAGATATTGGCCTGAAGTTGCAAGATCAATCTCCTCATTTGAAACTATCTTAAAATTACTCTTTTCCATAACCTGTACACCAAACAAAGGGAATTTCAACTTCCAACATGAAGATAAATGAAATTTACTCATCATTGCATGCTTATTATTCTTAGACATGTGAAGAGGGATGGACCCAGGGTGCTAGGGGAGTAATACTAATACCCCGGAAATTTCAAATTTTCATATATTTTAGAAATTTTCTTTACATTTTATTTAATAATCTAATTCAGTACCTCCTAAAATTTTCAAATTTTTATATAGTCTTACTAAGTATAAAAGTTCACACTCCTAACATAAAATTTTGTGTTTGTCCCTGCCTCTAAAGCAGTCCGACAATCCTTTCGAAAACAATAGTATCGATTTGTGAGATTTCTTTTTAGTTCCATTAGAATCGAGAAGAATACCTGAAATAAATATGTCAAGAAATTCTGCTCAAGTATATCAATTTCACCAGGTTTTAAATTCTGCTGCCGCAACTTTTGAGCCCCATGTACAGGGTCAAAGAGGGAGTATAATTGCTAAAAAAACAAAACAAAACTCAAACTGAAATTAGAACAAAGGAACAAGATACATTAACCAAATAGTTAAAGGGTCATGTTATGTTACCATCAAATCCTCAAACTGAAGAAGATACCAAGCTCGAACCATGTACTCGACCCGCTTGCAGAACTTTACAAACTCAGCCCGGTCTGAACTATGTTCTGTAACACAGAAAGAAAAAAAGCAGTTTGAAACTCAAAGATGGATATGATGCCATTAAAGTGTTGGAGAAGAAAATGGTACGTACGGATGAGATTGGACAGAGTCATGATGATCTTTGGCTTGAGAGTGGGAATAACGGATTCACGCTCCAAGCGAACGACTTCCTTGGTGATGCCATCGGCCTTGGTCTTAAACATGGTCGCTGGAGATTGAAGACGAGGGGGAATTCGAAAGCCGAAACCATAAATTGATGAACAAACTAGAGAAGAAACCGAAATGGCAATTACAGTTTTATTATGAGATTGTTTATAGCAAGGGGCGTAAACCAAGGGGAGGTCAGGTTCTAACGTAAGACTCGGAACCAGATAATGGTATTGGTAGCCCACGTGAAAGAAAAAATTATATCATCTAAGAGTTGATCAAATCCGATGAAAATCGAAACAAATTTAGTCTGAATAATCCGTGGAGTGATTTCAGTAATAAAGTAGAACGTAATTCATTCGGGTGATCCAAGTTTGAGCATCATATGTTTACTGTGTGTCTTATCAAAGAGTTTTGAAAATTAAACCCTTAAGCTATAACTTTAAATTTTAAAATATAAACTAATCTCATAAATGTTAAATTTAAAAAGTTTGCATTTTACGGCCTGTGTATCAATTTTTTGGATAAAACAAATTTAATTAGAAAGACCATTCAAAACGGACCTTTATAATACACAATTTAAATTAGTCAATGAGTTGAATATAATTAGTTACGAAAAAAACTAATGGTATAATGTAATTTAAAAAAAAATAGATTAAATATATAATTACCTCACAGTTTTTAAATATTTATCATTTTAGCAGCCTTAACAGTCAAACACTTAAAATTAACAAAATAAAACATTAAACGCTTAAAAATATTTAAATTAATAATTTAGGTAAGGAGCATGAACTAATAAAGTAACTATCGATAGACTCACAAATTTATACTTGCCAATTAAATTTGAATCTAATATAATCCAATCAAAGTTTATCATTGTTTAGTGAACTAGTGATATATTTATGTATAGTACTAAGTTCTCATAGGAATGTACAGGAAACCAAAAAGAAGAAAGAAAAACTATCTTGTCATCTCAGAGTTTTTGTATTGTATACTCAGCTCCTGCAAATATGCAGGTGCAATAACAAGTAGAAGTAACCTACAACTCTCTTCTACTTCAAAAATAAATATAATCTAAGAAGCATCACAAGAAGTTTGCATTCAATAGCATGATAGATAGCTCATCCAACTACCTTCGTTGATTCCATGGTCTCGAAAACGGTTTCCCCATTGCCATTGGATCATCATATAACGAAGCAACAGTGTTCTGATGTGCCATGTTTATCCATCCCAGTTCATCACCCGTCAACGGCATACTTGCATCCCGACCCCCGAGGAAATCCAACGGATGACTACCTGCTTGCTCTATACTGCTTTCATTTGTTACATTGCTCCTCGGTTGAATTAAATGCTCAGTAGAGCCCATTGACTCATAAGGGTTTCTTGAACCAAGTTGGTTACATTGAGATACAATGCTAAATAGACTCTGATCTGCTGAGTTGTTTTCCCTAGCAATAGGGATACTCTGACTTGGTCCGTGAAAGCTACCTGAATCAACCCATCCTCCAGCAACTCCAGCTTGATGCTCTTCGGAAAACCAGTTTTGATTCAATAATTCTCCGCTATTCAACTGATGTTGAAAAGGCGCCAACATGTGGGAAGGATTAACACCCCAATCCTGCATATTCACTGAAGGCAAGTGCTCTTGCCTTGGGGGCAAGTATCTCCCCTGAGTTCCATCAGAGTAAACGTTTTCCGACATGTTTTGTTGCACATAAACCTCATCCTGCCTCTTTGGCCTCTCTTCTAGAGGCAGTGATGGCCGCAACTGCTCCAGAAATTGCCCATTAAAATCATCTTCCATCAAAACATTCTTTGGGGGCTGGAAAACTAGCTCAGCCTGTTTCTGCTCACTATGATACGGCAAAATTACCTGATCCTTGAAGAAAGACTGAAGCAGCTCACTTCGGTCTTGATTTGTGTAAGAACTAAAGGTAACATCTTCAGGATGTCCATGCAACAAAACCTTCCCAGTACTTTGTTCATGCAAACCCGACTCCAGACCAATCATGGGGTTCTGTTGGTCCACATTGGCTTGATGAGTGAGTGGCAATCCACTGCAAGATGTGTACTCATGACCTGTGGTTGAATCATGGTGAGAGCGTGGCACACCATATGCAGACCAAACATTCTCTGCAGAAGAGACATGAACTTCTTGATTAATAGTTGCATCTGCAGTTTTCAATTTCATCGAGCTCTCACATAGATCTGAAAAGACATCATCTGATTTCAAGAGATTCTCTTTGTTTTTAGACTCGATATCCTCACAATTGTGCATATAGCCACTGTTAATCGAAGAAATCTGCTGTGGGGACTGATTCTGAAGTAAGGTCGGAACAGATTCCTCTTCCATGCTGGACTTGCTCTCTATTGCTTCAACATCCTTTTGATCCTCGAGCAATTTGTCAGGGCCTTCTTCCTCTTCCATGTTAGACTCGCTCTCTGTTGCCTCAGCATCCTTTTGATCCTCGAGCATTTTCTCGGGGTCGTCTTCCTCTTCCATGTTAGACTTGCTCTCTGTTGCTTCGGTTTCCTTCAGATCCTCTAGCAACTTCTCAGGGCCATCTTTCTCTACATCTATAAGATTTTCCTGATCCTGGAGTTTTCCAGTATCTTCCTCCACTTCCTCCTGACAGACCAACAAAAATATCAACATCATGGTAGTAGCATAGACGATGTTCAAAACCACACAACAATAGAAACACAGATCGAATGAGTTTGGTTAATATCACACAAACAACAGTTACGTGAGCAACCAAACTACTTATACAACGGAAAAATGAGCAAAGGGCCGAGAAATAAACCTCAAACACTGGATTTAGTTTTCCTTCCATATCCTGCTCCAACAGCTTCGCTATTTCCCGTTTCTGTAACTGTATTTCTCTTCGGCTAGCATATGCTGCCGGGAGATCTTCCTTTACCAATCTCAACCTATTTAAACAACAATTGCTTTGAGAAAAGGTATGATAAAGATTTCAGAGTTCAAGAAAGAATTGTTTGTTTCAATGCTCACCAATGCTCATGCAAATTCCTCAGTTCTTCTTCCTCAAATATTACATATGGTAGTACATGCAAGCTACCAATATCGCCTAAGACATGGTTGAGAGACTTGGACAGAATGCTTCTACCAGACTGCCTCATATTCTTAATAAGTTCATGTTGCTTTTTGCTTATCTGACACATATCAAAGTAGATAATCATCAGTAATTACCAACAAAATAACATGAGAGGGCAAGAGAAAAGGCCGAGTGGTCACAAATACTGAAGAAATGCTTGTTCAAAGAATATAAATAAGGACAGGACAAATATGCAAGTCATCACTAGTATGTTTTAGTAGCTGTTCTTTCCCCCATGGTATAGTCCCGAGATATGAGAGTTTATTTACTGTAAAGACTACAAAGTAACATGATAATAGAGTAGTAATGTCACAACCATTTCAGTAGAAACAATCAACTAGCGTCTGGCCAATGGTTCAGCTCATGAAAACTCATAAAAGCACTTCCAGATAAAAGGCACCTCATCATATCTTACGGTTTAAACCAATGAAAGCAGCTACTAACCTTAACATATGACATGTATTTGGCACCATCACTCTGCTGGATATTGCACCTGTGTATCTTGTCACCCCTTCTGGGTCTTGCTTCCACATTCTGTGTATCATCCAGAGCAATCAAGAGATTTCTATCGTTTTCTTTGATGAAACTTTTCTCGCGCATTCTATATCCATAAAAAAATACTAAGATTCAAGCACCAACAAGTAAAAAAACTGCACCAAAATAAATGAAACTACTGCAGCCACCATGACAAATTCCTACAAGGAGACCTAAATGCAGCAAAAGTTTCTCAAACAAGAACACAGTGCACAAAATTTCTATTTCAGTAAAAATGACAAGGAGGTGAACCACCTAAACCCCTAATAAAGATAAGAATGAAGTGAAAAATGATCCTATGAACTGAAAATATCATTACAATAAAAGATATTTCAATAAGGATATAGCTTAGTTCCCCCAAAACCTAACCATCATGATGTGTGAAAATACCCGCATAGAAGTTTATACTTCAAACCTCTTAGAAGGGTACATTTAGTTTCTGTCTTCGTTAGGCACACAATTTATAAATAAATTTTAATAGTAATGATAAAAAATATGTGCTGCAAAAGATCCAGGGTAAGCTTTGCTCTATAGAATCCTACAATTTATATTCTGTAAAACCCAGTTTGTGGATTGTGAGATCACAGTATTTCATGTATTGGCTAAACAAGAGGATCACATTTCCTTCTCTAGTTAAAAAAGAACCTACGAAGGAAGGAACTACAAAAAACAAAGTACTAAACTCGGGAAAAGCATGCTTTAAGAAAACAATTTTCTAACTTTCACTCTTGTTAACTTCAACAAAATGGCAAAATGACAATGCTTGCAGAATCACCATGGAAGGACATTACCTTTTCTGTACTTTTCCTCTCTTCAAAACAGAAGAATTTTGGTTATCACTACTGCATGCTCTCTCATCCGCAGCCCAAGAACAAGATTCAGAAGTAACTGTAGCTTCCTGCTCAAGATTGACAGGCTTAGGTTCATTCGAATGTGAGAAAACCCCTTTCTCATTGGCCCTTCTTGACCTACCAAAGAAATTGCAACCCCAAAAATTTGATCTTAACACAAAAGGATTTAAAATATTCCATAAATGTGATAAAAGAAAATGTAATCCTGCAATTACGTTTTGAACAACCAATCACATGAGGAAATACCCAAATTGAAAAACCTCTAGTATTATATTCTGTAGTATGGCACTGTTACAACAATGAAGCTGAGAAACAAGTTCCTGGAGTAACACCCTTGACAATGTATGAATTAGTTAGTGGCACCTATTTTACACACACGAATCGTCCTCTGCTAAAACCTATCAGTTATACATTGAAACAATTAGCAAATTCTAACCTCCACAACTTATGTACAATTTCTTGTTCTGGGTCTTTGCAGCTTTCCCATTTAACCTTCAATTTCTGCAAATAATCTATGATACTGCAGAGAGAAGCAAAACAACGTTGCAATCATATAATCAGCACCAAATGCACCTGTGAAAAGAACAGCTTATATTCATAGGTAAATTTGTCCACATGCTACATACTCATTATGGTAGTCTTGTAACTCTGAGTAATATGCTTTCTTCTCTGCCTTTAATCGTTGTTCCTCCTGAATAACAGCATCTGGGTGAAGATGACCTGAACAAACTAATGAACCCCTGCAAGCATAAATTATAGCATAATCAAACCCTACATTAGAATCATCAAATACTATATTGCCTGAAAATAGAACAAGAAAATAGCAAATTCCCCCAAAGCTGAAACTTCTGCGTATATAAATGACATATAGAAAAGCTGCAAACTACTTGGCATTTATGAGGAAACGTATTTGTGATGCATAAAATGCAGCACCAATAGAAACTACAAGAAAGGATTCATTCTCCACAGCGAGGAAAAGGTGTCAAAAGCAAAATGCATAGATACTCGCCATTTAAGAAACGGAGTTCCAAAGTGAAAGCTATCTCCAGCAAGCAATGACTGCAGAACATGTTCTTTGTCTGTTCCTGTGGGAAGAAACTGCATCAGAAGATTTCTCTCATTCTCAGACAGAAGTGTCTGCCACACCTGTAACAGTTTCAATATAAATTGCATAAAGCATGAGATCAGTAGAGCGAGGATCCTAGTAGCAACGGTGATAAATAATAACAAGAATATTACCTCATAAGAAAGCACCTCTGTCAAGTTATCTAAGTCAAAAATTTCATTAGGAAGAGTCAAAACATCTGCCAAAACGCTATTGTAATGTTTTTTGGAATCTGTAAACGGCTTTACATGCCTCTGACTTAAACCAATCTGTTCCCTTTTGGCAACGACCTTTTTTTGGTTCTCATCCCACTCAAGGGAAATACAAGATTTTGTGTTTAGATCATTTTGCAGTGACTCTATGTTTTTCTTTTTCTTTTTGTATTGGCCTTGAAAATTGCAGCCAGCAATACTGGCACAATTCAGCTGCTTTCTCTGTTGATCAGCACCCATTGACACCAGATGTCAAAAGAATGGGCAGAAAAAGATTTCAGCAATATACAAGCAGTTATGTTCTTGAACATACACACCAAACATCTTCCTGCATGCGTAAAATGAAAATCATTACCGAATTGGAAGCCATAAAAAAAAACACTTGAATCTTAAAAAATAGATAGCAATGCATATTTAATTCACATGTGAATGGTAAAAATTTAAAAGATTGTTCAAGTAGTGCAAAGCACAACACATCAGTGCTTTTAAATTCACATATACAGTTCAAAATATATCAGAGAACAAACCTTAGCATGTCAGAAGACTATAAGTTGAAGTGATACACTGATACTGTAAAAAAACACAAAAGCACAAACCAAACTCAAAAATAACAGTAACAACAACAAATGTTCTCAAAATTCTAATTTAGTTTCTGTCACAAGATCATCATTTGAGTTCGTGCTAGTCAAAACTCGAGTTAAAGCTTGAAGCCAAAAGGAAGCAGGTACAGCGACAAAGCTAAACCAATAAAAAAATTGCCCAATTACACACAAATTATTTAATCCACCACAGTATTCGTAACCGATTTAACTCAGCATTCAGTAAGCAGCACATAACAACCAACACAAGTTAAAGAAATTCTATCAACAAGAAGAAAAAAAAATCAAACAAGAACAGTAGCTCAAATTGAGTACACACAAACAAGCAGATATAAAAATTAAACCTTTATAATTGAAACAAGCACAATTTAAATTGAAACAACTAATCAAGCTAAAATCAAAAGAAGGTAAGCAAACAGAAGCATTGAACCAATAACCCACACAAAGAACTGTAAGCAACTCACAACTCCACTAACTAAAACAGCAGGCAATACTCAAAAGGATAAATAGTAGATAAACCCACCTTACTATTACCAATCAGAAACAAAGAAACCCTAAAACCAACATCCAAAAAGTTACATTTTTTTTTCAAAAAAAAAGAGCTTGAAAGAAGCAGAGAACTGTGGGAAAACAAGCAGAACAAAAACAAGATAGCAAATGGGCAGATAAGAACGGTGGCGAACAGCGATAATTGATAAAGAAAAGTAAGAATTGTCGACGGAAAAGGCTTTGTAATTATCCAATGGACAGAGATAGGAAGAGAGACAAAGAGGGAACAGAGAAGAGTGTGGACTACAAGGGAATAGAGACGGGTGAGGTTTCTCGGAACCGTTATGTGAGCGTTGAATGGTTCATTCGTGCGGACTCGGCTCTTGGCTTTCTGGCTCTAGCCGCATCCTTCTCGTGGCCGGTGTTGGCTCTCCTACTCTTCTTGTCGTCTGGCTGACAGTCGGTGCACATCATTTCTCTTTTTTCTATGCAAGATTAAGGGTAAACTACACATGTGAACACCTAATTATGGGATTATTTTTATTTTAACCACCTAACTACAAAACTCATCAATCAGACTATTGAATTTTTGAAGTGCTCATATTTTGACCATAATTAAGGGATTGTTTTGGTAAATAATGTAAATTAGATTGATAATTAGGAAAATAGGGTAAGTTGGGATATTTTAAATTCTACGATAAAAATTACAGTAATGGATAAGTCGTCATCTACAGGTAACGATTTGGGTGAAGACATCATCCGCAAGTGACGACTTTCACTTAATTTTGTCTTGAATCGATAAAGAAAAATATTAAAATATTATAAATTAGGAAAAAAAATACCATACGTAGATGACGTCTTCATCCAAGTCACTATCTACAGGTGGCGACTTACCCCTGTACCGTAATTTTTATCGTAAATCTTAAAATATATTCCAATATTCTTTATTTTCTAGAATATTAAAATTGTTTACCATATTTATCAAAATGAATCATAATTAAGACTAAATTAATATAATAAATAAATTAAATATAAAATTATAAAATTCTAACTATAAATCTTAAATTTTAAATCCTGACATTAAAATTTATAAATTATAAACTAAAATCTTAAAATTATAGTGGTTATAAAATTAAAATATATATATTACTTACATACGAGAATAATTTTTTTATTTTATATTGATTTCGTTTTATTTTTTATTTATATTTTTTAAAAAGAAAAACAATAAAAGGAAATGGATGGGTGTTTTTTTTTCTGGGCTGGCAGCTTCTGCACAACCACCTATATAGGTGACTATTTTTATCACCTTTTAATTTTGTCTTCTTTTATAAAAATGAAAAATTGATCGTTTTATATTTAATGGTATTTAAAAATTCACATTATAAATGTGCAAACAGTTGTCGTACATCAGCTTGGCTAGCTTTGTAGTCTAGTAGTAGCTGAGCTTGAGCTCGACTATTAGCCTATTAGGTGAGTTTGGATACGGCTGAGGCTGACTTTGGGGGGTAAAGGGAAACGGCGTAGGGATTGGATTGATGACAAGGATTTTTAAAGTTTAATAAAAATAGTATTTTATACAGGGTAAACTATATTATATGTAACTCAATTATGGTTTAGGACTCGAAAATATTATTAAATTTTAAAATTATAAATTTAATATTCAATTTTAGTTTTAGATTTAAAATATTGTTTTGTCGTTAATTTTTAATGTTTTCATTAAGTTATATTAATGTTATTTTAGTGTTGTTTTAAAGTTTAATCTAATCCAAAACGAAATCGTTTTATTGGAAGAAAAATTTTAAAATTATGTGTTTGAAGAGTTTTGAACTTACGACCACTAAATTAGCATGATATTACATAGCATTTTATTATAAATATTATATATCTTAAACTACTTAAATTGATTCATATTATTTTTAAAAATAAATAATATTAATATATAAAATATATTATTTAAATATATTAATATGTATATTCGTTTTACAATTTATTTTTCGGATGTGAGATTGTCAATTCTAATAATATCATCTCTAAAATTTGAACTCATATTCTTTCATTAAAAGTGTAACGTGTTTTATTAATACACCTAACACTTATTTGTAATTTTTATTAATATGTAAATAATATTATATTTATTATTATTTTTTATAAGCAAAATTTTTTAATAAATGGATAAGTTATATAATTTAAATAAAAACATATTGTTATATGTTTTTATATATTATTTTAAAAAAACTTGAGATACTCATAAAATTAATATAACCTAAACTCTAAATTTTACTGTTTAAGTTTAAAGGTTAGGGTTAAGAGTTTATGAGTTAAGTGAGTAATTTTTTTATATATTAGTATTTTAAATATTTATTTTACGACTTTAAAATCTCTAGATTTATCATTCAGTTCTAATTAAATTTGTTTTGGGAACTAAATTTACAAAAATTGAGAAGGATCAAATTAAAATATAAGGACTAAATTCATAATTTACCTTTATTAAAAGAATCGGAACTTAATTTATTTTTTCTTAATTTCTAATTATGTATGCATGCATGCATGCATACCCAAACCAACACCCACCATTTCATCTTCTCCTTCCATCTCAGATCATTACAACAAATTCAAGAATGGGCTCCACAGAATCCATACACGTAGTCGAGCAAGAAAAAAGCCAAGACGAAGACGACGACGAGGAGGAAGAAGAAGAAGACAACAATGGAGAAAGATCCAACACCAGGGAACTCCAGAACAACCTCTTGGTCAAGAAAGTGCTGGAACAAGAACCCGAAATGTCACCCTGCCATGCATCAGCATCCCCGCTCTCTCCCCAGCGATCTTCATTCGGCACTTCCAGGATGGGTCCTTCAGCCAAAGCGTGGGATTCTTACAATGTCTTATCCCCGCCACCTCCTCCGGTTTTCACCCGCAGTTCCAATTCCGATGACGATAGCATGGTGATCAAGGTTTACCTGATCAGCCACGGCGAGTGTGAGTTGAATTTGAGGCCTGATATTGTGGGTGGTAGATATGACGCTGCCGCCTTGACCTCTAATGGGAAACGGCAAGCCTGGGCATTGGCTGTGTTCTTGAATTCTCATGGGGTCAAGTTTAATGCTGTCTATTGCTCTCCGTTGGATCGGGCTAGATCCATGGCTATTTGTGTTTGTCAGGTAAAGTAAAACCCTCTCTTTTTAATTGGAAGAACATTTTTCAGCTTTAATTGTTAGTTTCTTTAACACCCTTTGATCTGAGAAATTGCTCCTATTGTAAGAGAGTTCAAACTTAGATTATCGCTATAAAATACATAAACTATACGAGAATTTGAACTATTTGTCACATCCTTGCCTGCATGTTAAGCTAAGAGATGTATCTTTGAATTATGATTGCTATGGTAGTTTGGTTCTATGTTGTTTTACACTGACCTGTAACATTTTGGAATTTGCTGAGAATTCTTACAGCTGCATGATTGGTTGAAATACATATTTTGATCTTAGTATTTAGCATCCGCATAGTTTATGTTGTCTTTTATCTTTATTTTATTTGTGTTTTCCTTCTCTTTTCCCTTCTTTTCTCCCCTTCTTCCAATTTGAGAACAACTAGTGATGTATGCAAAGTTAATAATGATCGAGTTCATGACCGCAAATGCACATATGTTCTCATGCATGTCATAGATTTATGCATGATGATGAGGGTGAGATTCTTGCATTTTCCTACTTAGACTTACTTTTCTTACCCTTTAAAATCATGCAGGAGATGAATTTTGCAGAGGCGCAGATACAACCTACTGATGCACTTATGGATCTGAATATGGGGCACTGGGAGGGGTGCATTCGATCGGAAATATATACACCTCACATTTTGAGCCTAATGGAAAGATACCAACCTGATTTTGCTGCACCTTCCGGAGAATCTCTCAGGCGAGTAGAATTTAGAATGGTTCAATTCTTGAATGGGAAAGTCCTCTGTCCTTCCTGATAAGTTGAGATCCGATTTTTTTACGACAAAACGAGACTCGAGGGCTTACAAACCCCAACACCCGTGCCGTAAACAACTCGGTTCACGGACTACCAAAGAAGAAGTCTGGTAAGAGCAGGCTAAAGACCGTGTCGAATATCATTCAACATGATGCTGATGATGAAAATGTCTCCTAAGGTAGCCAATAATCACCCTAGCCTTAATGACATAAATGTCCGGAATTCCTCTTTCCCCTCCACCAACACCTCCTTGGCCTCCTCTTGTGTTGACGTTTTCACTCATTCCCTGCCGATTAAATGCCTCGTTACCGGCCTCCTCGAGTGCAGCCCCATAATGTCGCATAAGATCTGCATAGGAGACTCTTCCGTGACCGTGCTGCAGCACTCGTGGAAAACCGGCTGGCAGATACAACTGTTGAATGATACTTCACATCTTACACTTCTTTAGCTGAAATCTGGGACTTGATCTTATCCTACAGAAGAATTTCTGCTGGTAAATTGAATTTATAATTGATGTCTACAATACAACGGTCCATGCGCCATCCTAGTTGTAATCTGCAACTTATGCTCTCTCTTGCCATGCTTCTACAATCTTACACTATACATGTGTGTGTTGTAGCATTCAAATTTTGATATTATTTAATTCAGAACTCATGGTATCCACATCCAAATAGAAAAGAGTTGCTCTCGAAGTTTATCTATCGGAAGATTCTTTTTCTTTATCTTTATCATTGCATATTTGGGACGGATGCAAATCATTTGTCCCTTTATTTATTGTGCAAGGATTTGTGTCTTTACTTTAAAATAGTGGGTTTAGAGTTTAAGATTTAAGGTCCTACCGGGGTTATCATTAGGGTTTAGAGAATTAAGGCCGAGTGTATTTTTAGTGCATAGAGTTTATGGTTTATGATAAGAAAATTAAGGTTAAGGTTTAAAATTTAATTTTTAATGTGAGATATAAAAAAAGTTATGATCGAGACAAGATTTTTGATCATTCAGGACGGGGACAGAATCAACAATCAGACTTGGAATAAAAATTAAATAATTATAAAAATGGGACAAATTCTAAATTATTAATTATCCTTATATACTTTTTAATATAAATGTCTATAAAAGGCATTAGTATAGGTTTTGGGTTCTTATTTACGATGCTAACGAGTAATATTTTTTTATCATTTTAACTGTGGTTTGGTTGCTTATTTGATCCGTTTCGATTTGGATTAGTGAAGAAAAAGTTCGATTAAACTAAAAAATTATTGCCGCCCAACAATATGCTAGTCACAAATTAGCCATCTTTCGTTTGGCAAATTCTATTGAAGTAGTTAAGCTACAACCAATCCATTAAGATAACATATATTTTAAGCAACCCTTTGTTCTTAAAGACATTTTGAAGTCTTGATATTTTGTGGTGTTATGAAAAAAAGATATTATTTTAGTTTTGATTGAGAATAGGTTTGAGGTTCAATTAATTTTAAAATCGAATAAAATTATTAATTTAATCTAACTTAATATGATCTTTAAAAAACAATTTTAATTCGTGTAACTTATTTATAAAAATTATCCAAAAATATCAATCATCAATTAGTCTAGCAAAGAACAATTTTTTTTTCTTCTTTTGGTGTCATGTTCCGTGCTTAAAATTAAAAAAATAAAATTATATTTTAGCCCTAAATTCTAAATCATAAACCTTAATCCCCAAACTTTAAAAATACATAAAAACCTTAATCTACTAAACCTTATTCTTAAATCTAAATCTTAAATCTTAAACCTAATTATTTTTAGTTATAACATTAATAAAAATATCGAAAATGAACAAATAATTTATATTCTTAGTAATCAGTATAATTAAATGTTAAATCTTAAGACAATACCTATGTTTATGTTTTAAAAATTAATTTTTGAGTAATTAATAAGAAAGAATTATGTGCAAAAGAATAAGAAATAGATTAATAAAAATTGGGATGCCAACCCCACCAACCAAATCCCGGTCAAAGTAGACAGACTCCACCGTAGGCCCCTCGACCAGTGGCCAACCCCAACCCATATGGACCAAAAATCAAATCTTCTCCGGTCCAAGAAACATACATTTTTACAATTCATTTTCATAATTTTCAGCCGTGCCTACACCAATCAAACATAGCCACATCCCCTTCCATGTCATTTTCACTTTGGGTCCTAAACTTTCCCTTTATATTCGATCTCACCATTGCACATTTGTGACAGACATCGTGCTACTGCAAGCATTGTTTCCGTAGTTTTCAAGTTTTTTGTTACTGCAACAATTTTCTACAGTTTCCTCTGCAACTTTCAGCTTTTTCACATGGTTGGTTTCCTCAGAATCAAATGATTCTTCATTCATATTCATTAGATATGGTGTTAGTTTTGTTTCTCAGGTTATTATATGTATATGGTCTGATCATTTCTTATTTGTATGATTTAGGGTGCAGAAATTATTGAAGGTTGTGTTGTAATGGAGAAATCCAATGGCAAAGTGTCTCAGCTTAATGTGCAGCAAGGCAAGCCTACGCTGGTTTCTCCGGCTGAAGAGACCGAAAAGGGTCTGTACTTTCTGTCCAATCTCGACCAAAACATCGCAGTGATTGTTCGGACCATATATTGCTTTAAGTCAGAAGAGAAGGGGAATGAAAATGCTGCTCAAGTGATCAAGGATGCATTGAGAAAGGTTCTTTCTCATTACTATCCCCTCGCCGGGCGGCTAGTGATCAGTTCGGAGGGTAAACTGATCGTCGACTGCACTGGAGAAGGGGCGGTATTTGTCGAAGCTGAAGCGAATTGTAAGATGGAGGAGATTGGTGACATAACGAAGCCTGATCCCGAAACTCTTAGGAAACTGGTTTATGATATTCCTGGTGCTCAAACCATACTAGAGATGCCACTTCTAGTGGCTCAGGTATGTTGAATTACAAGTCTAATATATTTTACTTTGTTTTCACTATTGAATAATTCCCTATTGTATGTGAATTATTAATTCAGGTGACCAAATTTCAATGCGGAGGATTTGTGCTTGGCCTGTGCATGAACCATTGCATGTTTGATGGCATTGGTGCTATGGAGTTTGTCAATTCATGGGGCGAAACAGCCCGAGGTTTGCCGCTAACGACTCCTCCGTTCTCCGACAGAGCCATTTTGAAAGCTCGAAGCCTGCCGAAGATAGAGTACCTGCATAGGGAATTCGCTGAGATAGAGGACAAGTCCTGCACTGATGAGCTTTACAAAGATGAAATGCTCTATAGATCGTTCTGTTTCGAGCCCGAGAAGCTTGGGAAACTAAAGAAGGACGCTATGGAAAACGGGGTTCTTGAAAAATGTACTACGTTTGAAGCACTTGCGGCATTCGTGTGGAGGGCTCGAACCAAGGCACTTAACATGCTGCCCGACCAACAAACGAAGCTTCTCTTCGCCGTTGACGGCAGGCCTAAATTCAATCCACCTCTACCAAAAGGGTATTTCGGAAACGGAATTGTGTTGACAAACTCCATATGCGAAGCAGGTGAGTTATTGGAGAAACCATTTTCACATGCAGTAGGGCTGATCCAGGATGCAATCAAGATGGTTACAGATGATTACATGAGGTCGGCCATAGATTACTTTGAGGTCACAAGAGCTAGGCCGTCTCTGTCATCGACCCTGCTCATCACCACATGGTCTAGGCTATCTTTCCACACTACGGATTTCGGATGGGGAGAGCCAGTTACATCCGGGCCGGTTGCCTTGCCAGAGAAGGAAGTGATCTTGTTCCTATCTCATGGCAAAGAGAGGAAAAGCATAAATGTTCTTCTGGGATTGCCTGTTTCTGCCATGAAGGTGTTCCAAGAACAGATGAAGATTTAGATCAAAACAAGAAAGATTGATTTGCAGAATTTAATTAATAAATGTTGTGTTTGTGTTATATATATTTATATATATTGAGGGCTGGAGGATTCACATGATCAATTTGAACTTATATTCCTCACAAATTATGTTATCTTTGAATTAAAAATTCAATGTTATATGCTGTATTTGATTCTTTATAAGCAAGTGAAAGTCTACATCTGCACATATACATATACATATACATATACATATACGAACAAAAGACAGAAACAGAAGCTTCACAGATTATGGAACAAATTAAACAAACTAATTCTATACTAATTAAAAAAACAAAGAAAAACCTAGCCAATAATTGGTACAGAAGGTGAGGGCTAAAAATAATTTAATTTCTTTTCATTAATTTGAGTTGTTGGAATTAATCAGTTTTTTCTCCCATCAAACAGTTCATCAATGTAAGTCTCTATATCCTCAGGCTGGAACTTGATGTACTTCTCTGCTTGTCTTCCGGGATCCAAGTACCCAGAGTATCTTCCCAGGAATGACCGGTAAGCCGGTACCACCACCGATGCTATCGAAATCTGCAGCTCCGATTGCAGTTGCTTGTCGTACACCACCCACGTGCTTTGTGTCCGGTGTATTTCCTCGAACATGGTGTTGAACGTCTTGAATTTCTCTTTAAGCAACGGTTTCAGTACCTTCCCTCGCACGGTTAGTCCCTGGTTGCTTATACAACCCAAAAGTTTGGTCCACGTCTCTCGTTGGTAGGTCTTGTGGTAGTTTCGAACGTCGAAGGACCGACTGCGGCACCAATTGTCACCTACCACTTCATAGAGCTCAGGTGTTCCTTTGATCTTCTGCAACATGTAACGTCCATTGTTCATCATGAAAATGGAGCTCAATGAAACATCCTTGTAGAGACTTGACTTTGCTTCGATGGCCTGATCCAACAAATCCATGATTCTCATCAACTGTTCTTGAAACGGGGTCCGATCTTCTCCTGCGTCGTTTTTCTTGTACTTCTCTGATCTGCTTACGTAATTCCGAGGCCTGCTTGTCGAATCCGCTCTTTCAATCTTGGAATGGTCTTTGAAAACCTGCTCTATAGTATCCTTATACTCACATGCATACTTGAGATAATTCATGATGTAGCGTGTCAAAGGGTGAACTGCCCCACCAGCAACCGGCGTTTTCCCTGTATCAGACTTGATCGAATTCTCGAGATCGCAGAAAATGCTAATCGCAGACTCTCCGATCCTACAACGACATGATGTGATTTCCATCTTGAGCTCTTTAGCGCATTCCTTGGGAAACACGCTATCAATGGGGGAAAGATTATCGCGCAAGGCCTCGTATATATCTAGAAACTTGAATAGTTTCTCGGGGGTAAGCTTGCAAAACGAAACCGCTTCAGGGAAACTGAGGAATTGAAGGAACAGGCAACGTGCAAGGTTGGTGATGATGCTATCAGATAAATACGGATAATTGGAGAAGATGATTTGAACAAGCTTACGTTCAGCGGGCAAGTGCACATTGGCACATTGTGTGAAGGTCCTAATCCATGGAGGGATGTCCCCTTCCAATGATTCCCATGGCATCTTTTGTGCATCATCTATACTAATCTTCTCGTACCCAAGATTCTTCAATGTCTCCCCAAGAACATTCCGCCTTGTGACCATGTAAACCTCGCAACATTCGATTTCATGTCCTCCTGTGATCAACTCAAACATTATTTTACTAATGTTGGCCAAAACATTCTCAGAGTACTCAAATTTGGATTCCTCAACAACAGGCTGGTCTTCACCAGGTTCAGTGGATTGATCCACATCTTCTGTTGCATCCACTTTTGGAGCCTCCTCTGCAGCCTCTTGTACAACCTCTGGTTTCTGTTCGGTTTCCTTGTTGCGTGACTCTTCAAGGATGATCCTGAATTCCTCTTCGAGATAACACAATGCTCGGTTCCGAATCGAGCTAATTCGGTTGATTAAAGGGCCTTGTTTCGACTCTGGTTTGATGTGTGCAGATAGGTCTTTATACAACTTCCTCATCTGTCCAACAGCGTTAAAGAACAATGGATCATCATCCGGAAGTAAATAGCCCTCCACTCTTGTCTCAGACGAGGCTGATGATTCAAGGATGGATAGTTTCTCTTCAAAAACATCCAAATATTTTTCGATGAACTCCGGAATTTCTAATCCTGCATCTTCAACCTCCCCCTCGTTTTCCTTCTCTGCTTCCTTCTTCCCTGCCTCCTTATCCGGCACGTCTTCCTTCACCTCTGCCTCCTTGTCTGCTTCCTCCTCCTCCACCTTCTTCTCTTCAGCCTCCCCCTTTTCCTCTACCACCTTCTCCTTGGCCTCGGCTTCCACCTCCTCCTCCTCCTTTACAATGGAGGCAAAACTTGACAAGAAATGTTCAATGTCTTCGGAGGCTGCTTCCAGGGTATATGGTGGAGGAGCAGGTTCAAGTTCCCCTCCGTTTTCCACCACTCCATTTTCTCCGTTTTCAGTTTGGTTCTGCACTAGTTTCTCCGTCTGATCATCTACGGCAGCCGTTCCTTCCTTCTCTTCATCGTTGTTGGTTGACGTGTCGTTCGAGGAAAAGAAAAACATTGTATACGTTGTAGGAGAAAACTAGATAGGGACAGACAGAAACGACGACCAAGCAAATTATGTTTGCATGTTCTGTTCTGTTCTTTCTTTCTGAGTACAAAAAAATGGATTTTTTTTTCTTTCTTTCTCCTTTTGTTTAATTTGTATGATATGGGAATGAGATTGAAATGGTCGTGGTGGTGGGGAAATGTAGGGACAGGAAATATGATAGGGAAGGAGTTGTTTTGGTGTTTCATCTGTTTTTAGGAGGGTTGACCAATGCATGGGATCTAAAAAAACTCTTTTGGTATAGGCACAACTTACTTTTAATTTAGGGTAAATTCATTCAAATATCATAACTTATTTTCGTTCTTATTTTGGTCACTATTTTTATTTACTCTATGCAAATTCCAATAAAATTATGTTGCATACAAGAGTCCATTGCACAGTTATTTTATTGTGTTACTTTTTTTTTTTTTTTTGAAAAGTATATTATTATTACGTTACTTAGATTGATGTAATTAGGGACAGAACTCTCTTAAGGCCTAAGGTTCAATCTTGACTCTGTTCGTGTGGTATAGTCATTTGAATATCTTATTACTACAAGCCACATATGAGAAGTTTAGATATCCATGAGTTATGACCGCCGACGTATTAAGTATATGGTAAGCTGGTTAGTTACTGATATGGTCCACATGAAATAACAAACTAAACCAGAAGAGTGTTAGTTTATTATCCTTATAATGGCTATATAAAACATGCATGAGGGATGGTTTGGAATCATCCTTTTGCCTACGTAGTAAACAAACTATCAAGAAGATAGTTTAATACGACGAGCATACCCCTTATAACAATGGTTGGTAACTTCAAGGAGATATTTCGCTCCCAAGAACAAGTTCCTGTAAACCTGTGCTGCCAAAACAACCCGGTTGGTTTATGACTCCAACTAGGGGGAATGCCAGACCAGACATAACCGAATTGCTGTGGCATTGGGTGTAGGATATTGCTAGAATGCTAGCGTTGGTTTGGCCTCTTCCTGGACAAAGAACTTGTTGTGTCTGAGTCTGATAACAATAACAAAACCTCTTTCAACTTCCCAAGAAATCACTGGCTTTATGAACAGTAAAAAGAAACTGAGTTAATGCGGGACCTGGCTATACCTATACTGCTTTTGTGTTTAGACTCAGCGTAGCTGCTAATTTGCATTAATATTCACAAAATGAAAAGAAAACAAAGATGGTTTCATTGGAATGCAAACATGCAATCTGAGTTGGAGTCCTAGTCCGAGTCAGGGGTGAAATAAATCATTGTACTGAGTTGTGTTGGGGGAATTCCGAGTTCAAAACTGCCATGCAAATCCAATTCTAATATTTTTCATGTTGGGCAAGTTTTTCTCCTTTTTAAATTATTTAAAAGAAAACAGGCAGGCAGGCAGTCTGTATAGTTATAGAAGTAGAGCAGTAGAGTAATCAAAGCCCAAGTCAAGTCAAGACCAATGCTTTGAGTTTTATCCAACATGGATTTTCATTTTTCTATTTCATTAGATATTTTTGTCCTGAGATAAAACTCCCATACTGATGTTGTATTGGAGATTACAATAATAAACCAGGTGAGGTAGGTGAGTTCCCCATCACTCTTTAGTTCTCAGTAGCTGAGTTCATTTACCAGGTCTCTCGTTTTCCTTTAATTTTGGTAATGTTTTGGCTTCAGGGTAGATGATGTTCAAGAATCAACTGCAAGAACTCGCACAAAGAAGCTGTTTCAACCTCCCTTCTTATGCCTGCATCAGAGAAGGACCCGATCATGCGCCGAGGTTCAAAGCCTCAGTCAACTTCAATGGCGAGATCTTCGAAAGCCCAAGCTTCTGCCCCACATTGAGACAGGCCGAGCACGCAGCCGCGGAGGCAGCTCTCAATGTCCTAGCAGTGAGAGGCCTTTCGAGGTCTCTCACTGCAAGAGTTCTGGTAAGCACTTCAACTTTTTGTTCACTAGTTTCCTTAATGTAGATGAGAGAATTAAACAACACCCTTTTCTCTTGTATGAAGGATGAGACCGGAGTTTACAAGAATCTTCTCCAGGAAACTGCTCATAGAGCAGGGCTTAAACTGCCTGTGTACACCACTGTAAGATCAGGGCCCGGACATATCCCAATCTTCACTTGCACAGTTGAACTTGCCGGCATGAACTTCATCGGTGATCCGGCCAAAACCAAGAAGCAAGCAGAGAAGAATGCTGCAATTGCAGCTTGGTCAGCTTTGAAAACAAGTAAATTTCGCTTCCTAGTATTAAGACTATATATTTGTATCTTAGTGCATGATTATATCTGTATTCTGTACATATTTGTTCAGTGCCAAACTTAGATCGAGATCAGGCAGTTGTGTCGAGAGTCCTCTCAAGCTTTAGGCCAAAAGATGACAACAAACAGTTTAGGAGGGATTATAATCAACAATCAAAAAGAAGAATGTTTATTGGCAACAATGATTTTATTAGCCTTCCATCTTCTTCCTCTGGTAAATCTCTAAATCATCAAAACAACAGCTTTGTATCTCTACTTCCTCCACCTCCACCCAGAACAGCTTCAAAGATCTTGCCACCAGTCCAGATTAGAGGTAAACCAGAAGTGAAACATGTCATCAACAAATGCATTGAGAAGGAAGGTTCAAGTTCTAACAATGTCTATGGGGAAGCTACTGCTAGTACTGGTTCTGGAAAGCTCTTTAGGCTGGACAACGCAGCAAGAACCGAATCAAGCGAGGTTATCAGCAGGATTTTTGGGTCTCCAAATCAATTTCAAATGGCACCAACGATGGGCCGGAACATGTACACAGGAGGGTTTAACTTTAACGTTGCCCCAGCAGTTAAAATGAGATCAATAATCCCAGTTTGTTCAGCTCCACCCCCACCACCAAACAGTCACAGACCCCATGAAATAGGAGCAGCACAAGCTCAAGCAGAGGTGTCATCGTCAACCAGCTCGACCAAGCTCAACTCACACCCAAACTCAAACCAACTAAGTTCAGAGTTGAAGAATCTACAATTAACAAAATAAATCCAATGAGCTTATCTTTGTAATATGAAGTTATGTATCACTTGTTAACATGTTTTTTGTTTCTGGGATGAGTTTTGCTTTGCTTGATGAACATGTGAGTATAATATTAGTATGAATTTTCAACCTTGACATGTATTAAAACTCTGTATTGATCGAGAGCATTAAATGGGAGGTCAGAGGGGCAGATGGGAAGAGCAATGAAGGGGCACATTAGAGTGTTAGAGGAGGAACAGACAATTGCAGCGATAAGCGTACGCAATTAAGTTACCCTCACAGCAAAATATTTAATACCCTTGTCCTCGCCATTAATGCTATCTCATCTCTCATCTTCATTTACCACCTTCTCTCCTTTTAATACTTTTTATGATATGTTGGTGGGTTTTCATCTCTCTTATTTTTATAATTTACTAGACTTCCTGGATATGAGAAGAGAAAGTTATAGGGAAATGCATGGAGTTTTTTAAGTTATTTTCTTACAGATGTTTTGAACTCTAAAGTAGCCGTTAGGGTTAGGGCATGCACATGTGCATGAAAGCTCTGGGTCGACCCCATTATTCATTATAGGGCTTCACATGCCTAACCCTCCATGGCATACATCAAGTTCAAGAATATGCTAAAAAATGCTTAAGAAGAATTCAGTGAGTGGTTCCAAATTCTAATAGAAAATGATGATATTGTTTCTCTTAGATAATCCGGATTTTAACAGCGTAGTTTGCACAATTTGTGTGATTTTTAATGATTTAATCACTCAAGAGAATAGCTATGAATGAAATTATGTACATCTTACTTATCTCTCTTGCACGTATCTCTCTGCTCTTGTGGTCCGTTGACTTGGCTGATGTTAATGATAATCTGGCTCGTTTGGTGACTGACACTGGGGAGGAGGATGTCCTTCCTGGTGAAGATATGGAATCTGATTCTGGTTTTGATGCACAGTTCTGCTTTGTTGGCCAGTTCTTGACTTTCATTGTGATTAACTACCAACCAATGAGAGCAACATTGGCTAATGTCTGACACCCTGTCGGCGATATAGCAATTCAAGACATTTGTGAGAACAGATTTTTATTTCGGATTTTCAATCAGGTCGATGCAAATCGTTTGGAAATAGAGGACCATGAAACTTTGATTCCCACCTATTAGTTTTAGATCGCCTACAGCAAGAGGACCCTTTGCTTGTTCCTTTGGCAAATAAACCAGGAGAGAATCATGGAAGTGGCAGATCCCCACAGCCCACAAGTTTCTCCCACTCAATATGTTAGAAGTATTAGTACTCTCTAATCGTACCTCTTTTCATACTTTTGTTAAAAAAAATTAAAATTTTGAATTCGAAATCTTAACCTTATTTTTTTACCTTAAAAATATACTCTATCCCTACTTCCTTAAACCTTAACCACAACTCTTAACCTTAAATCATAAACTCTAAATTTACTAATTTAAAGTGGGTATCAATAGAAATACAATTAAAAACAAACGATTTACAACCCCTCACTATGTTAATCTAGCCCAAAAAATCAGCTGCCTTATCCTTCATATTTTAAAGGGGTTGGAGCCTCCAGCTCACTTACTCCCCCTTATCTTATTGGGCCTGGAACGATCCTGATTGATGGGTTTGACACACAAATGATAGTTACTTAAGAAGATGACCCAATCGAAAATGTTGAGGGCCTTAAACTCTTAGGGTCCAATATCCCCCGCCTGGACTTTTCAGGTTCTATGTACATACATATTTGGGAATCATGTTCTCAGACATGTTTCATGTTGGAAAATGAACAAGTTTTTTCTTCTTAACAAACGGTGGGACTCAAGTT
Organism: Abelmoschus esculentus; assembly: GCA_035048815.1. NCBI lineage: Eukaryota > Viridiplantae > Streptophyta > Magnoliopsida > Malvales > Malvaceae > Abelmoschus > Abelmoschus esculentus. The sequence goes on along the minus strand of JAUCBN010000015.1, from coordinate 18,853,222 downwards.
TACTATGTTGAAAGAAGGAATTCATTGGAGGATGCCTTAAAAGTCTGGAAGGTGGTTTACAAGGGATTGTTTCCAAGACCAAAGGAGTTTTCAATAATCCAGGAGCAGTCCCCAAGATCAAAGAGGCCAAGCTATCTCTCCTCACATATGGCAAACTCAAGTAAGTTCCCAATAACCTTCAATGTCATGAATCCTGAACATAGACCGTGACACTGAACTTTGTCCTGTGGTTGCATTAATATGCCGGAGGCTGTTTGCATGCAACATTTGATGGGGATTGACGGCGTGATAGTCGATTTTGTTCGAGACATCTCGCATATTAAGCCAAGGGAAGGAGGAGAGGAAGGGAGAATAAAAGCTTGTTCTGACTATGGGAATAAACTTAAGAGTTGATATTTCAAGATTAATATAGATAAAAAAATTCAGATACTAAAATATACGAAATTACCAAGTTCGGTAAAAGAATTACATTAACCCTAGAAGTTAAAATATTTGAGCTGGGTCCAACATCTAGCAGGTGAAGTCAAACAAAAGCAGGAAGACGAGGAGCTATATGAACATCTAGTGGTGTTGCTTTAGCACTCGTTATCCCTGGTGCTTCTCGCATGTCAACTGTTTCGCCCGACGGTGTTCAAAACTCGAACCAATGCAGTAAATTAGCCAACGTAAGCTGCAAAACCTGAAGTGCAAACGAAACTCCAGGACACAATATTCTTCTACCGCTGCTGATTAATGGTGAGCTCAAAGTTTTGTCCCCTCACATCTACATCTTTGTGGGTAGTCATAAATCTTTCCGGCCGGAATTCGGAATGGTTTTCCCATACGCGTGGATCGCGTTGAATCTTTCGAAGATTGAGAATGAGCCATGTGCCAGCTGAAACATGAATCTTTCGAAGATTGAGAATGGCTTCATGCATCAAAGAGAGTGGAACTGGAGAGTATAGGCGTAACGTTTCCTTAATGACGGATTGAAGAAATACCAAGTTTTTTGTGTCTGATTCTGTCACGAACAGCTTTATCCTTATCAACATATGGATGTCTAGTTCTTGTTGGATTATGTTTAATGTGTCAGGATTGTTGAGTAATAAAGACAATACCCATGTCATTGTGTTGAATGTGGTATCTTCGGCCCTAAGATAAGAACCCTATTTCATCATGCATCATAAAAAGATCAATAACAATAACTTGGTTTAATTTACGGGTGGACAAAGGAATTAATAAACACTGAACATGCATGTTTTTTTTACAAAGCCTAGTCTCTATTTTTACCTAGAGCAGACGAAGAGACTTTAAGAAAAAGAATATTCTTAGTAGTTCTTGAACTCGGAACCTAAAGAAAAAGGATGGAAGCAGATGAATTGCTCCAATCAACCAACTATCAACACTTGCTCAACATGCATATTTTTTTAGAAATAAAAAGAAAACAAGGATTTGGTTAAAAAATGAACACATGAGACTAATTATTAAAAGTTGAACATTGTTGAACACTATTAAATTAATTAATAAAAATTAAAAATCTTAAAGACTTAATGTATAATTAATTAATAATGATAATACATTTTCTTAGAAACTTATTTAGTACTGTTTTCGTTATTACAAGCTATATTTAACCATAACATCTAGCAGGTGGAGTTGTAAACAAAAGCAGGCAGACGAGGAGTTATATGCACTTCCAGTGGTGTAGCTTTAGGACTCGTTATTCCCGGTCCTTCCCGCATATCAACTGCTTCACCCGATGGGGTCTTGAACTCGAACCAATGCAACACATTAGCCAACATAAGCTGCAAAATCTGAAGCGCAAACGAAACTCCAGGACACATTCTTCGACCACTGCTGAATGGAATGAGTTCAAAGTGTTGTCCCCTCACATCTACATCTTTGTGGGTAGTCATAAATCTTTCTGGTCGGAATTCAAAAGAGTTCTCCCATACGCGTGGATCGCGTTGAATCTTTCGAAGATTGAGAATGAGCCAAGTGCCGGCTGTAACATGATATCCATTAACCGTGCAGTCTTCAATGGCTTCATGAACCATAGAAAGTGGAGCAGCAGGGTATAAACGGAGCGTCTCCTTAATGACAGACTGAAGGTAAACCAAGTTTTTGGTGTCTGATTCTGTCACGAACAGCTTCTCCTTACCGACATGGATGTCTAGTTCTTGTTGGAGTTTGTTCAATACATCAGGATTGTTGAGTAATAAAGATAATGCCCATGTCAGTGTGATGGATGTAGTATCTTCTCCACCTAAGACAAGAACCTGTTTTACCATGTACCATAAAATATTAAAAAAATAAGTTTTATGTGATAAATTATAAATAATCTTTCTAAATACTAAAATTGAACATAATTTAAAAAGCAAAAAAGATTTAGGTTAAGATTGAACATACAAGACTAGTGGCTTTGCTGATGGTATCAGCGTCGTGTTCCTCTATATCACGAAGAAATGATAGCATTACTCCCATGAAATCTTCCTCACTATTCTCCTTGTCTTCAGCTCTCTTCTGTTTGTGCTCTCGTAGCCATCCGTCGATAACTCGGTCGGATTCTTCAGCTATCTTTTTCATGGTTTTCTCGTCTCCACCGATGTCAAACCATCTCAAAAACGGTAACGCATCCGATAACGTAAACTTCCCAGTCATTTCCATCAAGTCGTCTAAGGACTTTTTCCATTTTTCGGTTTCATCGTCTCTTTCACTGGAATCAGGTATTCGCTTCCCTACGATAATTCTCAGAATTATGTTAAGAGTCACATCTTTAAACCATGTCTTCATATCCACCAATACTTTATCCAAGTTGCTACTTCTCTTCCGGTTCCATAGCTCGTATAATTTTTGCAGAGACATCTTTATCTCGGATTCCTGAACATGTTTGAGCGAGTCGAGTCGATGATTCGAGAGGAGCTCGATCGTGGAAAACTTGCGCACTTGACGCCAATACTGTCCATACGGCGCGGTACCCATCATGGCATAATTGTATCCCAAAAGTTCAAAGCTTAAAAGCTTTGGACGAGTGGCGAACGCTTTATCATTTCTGGTGAGACATTCTTTAGCAACTTCCCAGCTGCTCACAATCAAAGCTCTATGCACACCTAATTTGATGGAGAAGAGTGGTCCGTACTTGTCGGCCATGTTGGCCAAAGCTAAGTGAGGTGGTTGCGACCCTCCTAAGAGGCGGAGATGGCCGATAATAGGCCATACTCCACCGGCTTCCGGTGCTGTTTTCTTCTGGCCTGAGTTTCTTCGGAGAGAGAAAAGAAAGAGTAGCAATGAGAAACCAATTATTGCAACGGTTGATGTTGCTATGACCAAATTGAAGTAGTCCATCGCTACAGTCGTACTAGAATGAATCAAAGGAGGATGAAAAGGGGTTGGATTTATAGGAATTAACGGATGAAAATTGTTTTTCTCTTTCTTATATCTCGTTCTAAACCTTCATTCTAAATTAAAGAGTTTAGGACGTAGGGTTTAGGTTTTAAGGTTAGGGGTTGTGATTAGGGTTTAGGGAATTAGGGGTCGTGGTTTAGGGTTTATGGAATTAGAGGTATGATGTATTTTTAGGGGGTAAGGTTTAGGGTTTAGGATACGAAAAATAAGGGTTAAGGTTTAAAGTTTAATTTTTTAGAAAAAAATCTGAAGGAGACATGATAAAGAAGCAGATGAATTTTACTCGAATTAATGTGTTTTTTGTTGATATAATCATATAGATCGTTCAATCACTTGAGTAAAAATTATCTTCTTATCGATCCCGTTGAGTGATCTCAATAGTAAAGGATGATGTAATTTATTCAAGTGACCTAGGTTTGAGCACCATGTATAAGTGTACATATTATTAAAAAGGCTAAAAAAATTGAATAAATACTAACTTGTGATCATATCAATATATTCAAAAAATATCTTATTCTTTTCGATATTCTTATGAAAAATAAAGTAAAAATTTTGTTATTACGGTTTAAAATAGTAAATGTTGGGTGTATTTTTAAAATTTAGAATTAGTATCTATAATTTAAGGTTGTCTTAAACTTTCATATTTTTGATGTTAAGATATAAAAGAAAAAGGAAATAGAGGATGCTTGTTCTAATCCCTCACGCCATTGAGATTGAAACTTGACATCTTAAGTCCTAGAAAAGGACCAAGTAGATTAGAATTGCAATAAGGAACCTTTATTTTGTACATTTTTGACAAAAAGGTCCTTAGAACACATTTTTGACAACCTTAATGACAACTACCTTTGGAAAACAAAAATAAATATCTATTAGAAATCCATAAAAAAATCAGATAGATTATTACAGGTAGACTTTTTAGGAAGTGTTGCCAGTTGACATTTAGGAATTGCAGAAAAATCAGACAATGCTAAAGCTAAAGCTTTCAAATTTGTTTTGGATACTGACTTTACGATAAAGGAAGAAGAGAGTAGGCAGAGGATGTTCGGAGAAATTATATTACGATTTTTTTTACATTATTTATGGTTTTAGTTAATTAGATTTATTTAACTTATTATTTTTTAAGGTGAAATATTATTTCTTTTTTATATATATTTAATGGGTGAGTAGTTATTAAGTAGTTACTTAAAGATGAACGAATCTGATTGTTTGGATTATGAACAAGGTTATTATGAACAACGTAATGAACAAGGTTCATAATGTAATATCTCGGATGTTGTGGAAGTCTTGAATGCCATATATAAGGGAAATTATTAAGTGAACCTCGTGCACTATGTCATCTGTGGTCTCAATCAACTAGATTCGTTCGTTATATATTTTTTTTAAGGTGAATTATTATTTATTTTTACGTATAATTAGAGAATAAGTAGTTATTTTAAGATGAACTGACTAAATTAATTGAATAAAATTCATCTAATAACTTTTTCATATATAGGTAAAAAATTCATTTAATGACTTTTTCATATATAGGTTTTTGGGTTGATTTGTTATGTTCATTTTTTGTTTTATTATCAATATTCGACTTGTTAACATTTTTAATAACAAGAACAACCTTTTTAATTTTTTTTCTTTTCGATAAATTATTCGTAACGTTAAAATATTTTTTCTTTTCAATAAATTATTTTAAAATTGAGAATTTGATTGAATTTAATAAAAAAAATTAAATCAATCAAGTTGGTGATTTTAATTTTTTTTTTATCTTAACAATTTGATTTTTTTAAAGGGAGTTGAATTAAATGAAATTTCAATAAAATAAATTTGGAGTTAACTTTAATAAAGGTCAAATCAAAATCTTATTGACTATGCGACTAAATTCTAAGTTTAAGATTGTGTATATTTGGAAAATTCTTTCGGAAAAGAAATAAGAAAAAATCGCCCACCGTGGGGCTCGAACCCACAACCACAAGATTAAGAGCCTTGCGCTCTACCGACTGAACTAGACGGGCTTTGGTGATCAGTTGTTAATTAAAAGAAAAGTAAATAAATCCAAAATAAAACCTTCCAAACTAATTCGTAAATGTTGATACGGTATTTGGTTCCGATGTGGGAAGGCTACTGAAACCTGGCATTTCTAAATTTTTAGTATTAGGATATAAACATTAACACTAAAAAGACATTGTTCGATCAAAGTGCAAACACCTGATATCTAGTCTGCTGTAAAAATCTCTAACTAAAATACTTTTCAACATGAAATTTGATATGATTAATTTAGCAGTCAACAACATAACCAACTTTCTCCTGTGATTATTCAAAGTAACCCCACAATTCCCGTTCCATCTCTCGTTTCATTTCCCTTGTTCAGTTCTCATCTTTTTTCATGCAAATTTCATTTCTTTTTAAACATGAAAAGACATGAATTCTTCCCTTGTATCCACCTGAGCTAGAATTACCCACCGTTTGTTTTCCTCTCGTAGGTCTCTTTCCCTCAATGGGTTGTGGTATCTCCAAGTTCGACATCCCGAAAGAAGGAGACACCTCGCAGCTATACACTCGGTTCACCATCGTCCATGGGGCGAATGACCGTGCCGTCGTCATCGATGGATCCCTCTCGTCGAGGCATGTGCCGATATGCGATGGCGGTTATCATAAGAGGGGAAATGTTGGGAAGGAAGAGGCCTGCATTGACGAGGAAAGTAGCAGCGTGGGTGATCTAAACGATAGAGATGATGGGATTTCGTACATGGCATCGCCAAGTTTCAGGGTATATTGCGTACCGTCTCCGCTTGACGATGGATATAGCGAAGGTGATTGTAATCCGGATGAAATAATGGAGGACCAAAAGATAGAATTCCAAAACTACAAGAAGGTAACCGCGTTCTAAATTAAACCCTAAACTTTAAAAATAATCGATATTTTTGATTCTCGAACTTAATATATTACTATTTTTATTGTTTAAGCAGAGATCGAGTGGCGGATACGGGAAGTCGATATCCCTGCCTAGGAAGCAAAAGAAGGGTTTTCGGAATCTATGTTTTCGACATGTATGTCAGTCCTCCTGAAAGCATCACCATATCCAAAGGCTCATATGGAAATTGGAAGGTTTATCTAGGTGATAAAAAAACAAAACTAATATTCTTTGTCTTCAAGAATTGCTGAGTCCATAGCTTCAGCTCTTGAATGAATATTCTTTTCTTCTTTTATTTCTTGTCTTCTCGTGTATCATAATAGTGCAGGGCAAGTTAATTGTATGCGAGCTCGGTTCTTAATGAGATCGATGCCGGTGTTATTTCTTCACTGAATCTGGGTTTCTGATTTTATTAATGGGTCTCGTTCTCCACATTTATTTTAATTAGCAGAGATTTAAATAACAATTATTATATAACAATCATTATATAATATAGTTTTGATTAAGAATAAATTAGATTAAAAGGATAGTCCCTTTAAAAATTTAAAACTCCTATGATTTAATTTTTTTTAAAAACATTATACATTTTTTATCAAAGATTTATTTTTACCTTCTATAGATTCGTTCCTAACATAAAATTTTATGTTTATCCTTGATTTTGAATATTTTAAAATCGTGATACATGCGATTGTTATATTTGTAATAATATTGATTCTTTAAAAAATTTATAATCACAATTAACACGATAACATTCACTATATCTGCAATCGTCGTAAACGAAATACGACTATTCCCGTAAATTAAATACTTGTTAGGAACACAAACACTTAATACGAATATATGGTAAAATATAGAGATAACGGGTCTAGTATATTGTATGATATGAAAATTTCGGATACCACATGTGGAAAAATTATTAGAAAAACTTTGTTCATCACGTTATTCGTGGTCCCAACAATTCAGATTCATTCATATCATTTTTTTACTGATATCACCTCTTTCTTACATGTAATTAGTGAATGAATAATTATTTAAAGATGAATAAACCTTATTGTTTCGACCACGGATGACGTAGTAAACATGGTTCATCTAATAATTTCTCCGCAAGTGAATTCTTATATTATGACTTAATTTATTTTTAATTTTTTAATTTAAATGAAAAATAAGTATATAAAATATATTTTTTAAATTTTAAATATTTAACGTATTTTTTAAAAATATCTAAAGCAGAAACGACACAAATTCAAAAACCTCTCTGGATAATTAGCATAGATACTTTGTAAAAGCGATTAAAAAGGCAAATAATTAAATTTATAAAATTTAAAAGTAAATTAAAATAATAACTAAATTAAAAGTTTTGAAACCTCAATGACGAAAATAGATTCAAAAGTAAAGTTCAGGAATAGTTTATGTAATTTAACCGAAAGAAACGATAGCGTTTCGAACAAAAATAGGAAAAAACCCAACGCAATACTGCTGCTTGTGTATTTATTTTAACCACTTCCATTTCTAGTTGAGTCAAAAAGGAAAAAAAAAAAATCATTTTCAGCTCTTGCAGATTCATGGCGATGCTTATGGAAAATCTAATGGTCAAGGCGTTCTTCGCTCTTTTCTTGATATCAGCAGCCACCGCCGTTGGCGACTCCCCCTTCATCATCGCTCACAAGAAGGCATCTCTCACCAGACTCAAATCCGGCGCCGAACGCGTCTCCGTCTCCATCGACATCTACAACCAAGGCTTCTCGTGCGTTTCTCTATCCCTTTTTCTTCTTACTTAGGTCCTTTTAGTTCAGATCTAGCTCTAACTGTTCCATCGAGATGGAAATGTTGAAACTCTGAATTGATACTGGAAGTGTGAATTTGACCTAGCCTTGCTATCTCTTGTAGCTTACATTTCATTTTAGGCTTTTTCATATTAACTTCTGATTTGCATGTCTGAGAAAAGATCAAATTTTACTTTGTTTTTGCTGATGATTCAGTTTAGAACTTTTACATTGGAACACTCCTCGGATCTGAGAGGACTGCGAATCTGATCAATTTGGAACTATTACTTTGTCATTTTATCTTATTTTGTTAATTCGTGTATAAGCCTGATCTAACCCGTTGACCATAAAACTATAATTTGAGGTTGATGTTGCTACATGATCCAATATAATACTTGAACTGTCTGTATTTTATAGGACATTGCCTATTTTCCTCTTTTACTATGCTCCTGTGTTAAGGATTTATATTTGAAGTTTCTCATTCGTTTGATATTGTGTGTATATATATTCTTACTTGTGGGAAATCTTTCTGAAAAAATTTCAGTACAGCATACGATGTGAGTCTCGTAGATCATAGCTGGCCCCAGGAAGCATTCGATGTCGTCAGTGGCAATATTTCACAGTCATGGGAGAAACTTGATGCGTGAGTATTTCCTTTCTGTTATTCCATTTAGTTCGTTTGTTCGGGATCATAATTAATTAAAATCCAAATCTCTACGATCTGCAGCGGTGGTGTTCTATCACATTCATTTGAATTAGAAGCCAAAAGACAAGGGATGTTCTATGGTGCCCCAGCAGTTATCACTTTCCGCATTCCCACAAAAGCCGCTCCACAGGTTTGAGATCCATAATAGAGTCTGTTTTCCATTCTTAAAATCTAAGGCAAATGAAATTAAGAAAAAAAGTGTGAACAAGCTTTGATGCTCTAATTTGCTCGGTGTTTTAGGAGGCATATTCAACTTCAATCTTGCCGTTAGATATCCTTGCCGAAATAGCTCCTGAGAAGAAGCTTTGGGTGAGTTCTTTTTGGAATAACAATAAGCAAATAATTCAAGTTTATTGAATTTCTTTATCCTTGTTTCCATGTTACTGAAACCTGTTTGTTTTTGTGTTTTGTGGAACTTGTGCTGTCCGGGACTAAATATTGAAGGCTAAGGTATGAATGGTTATTGCTACATCTGTTAAATATAAGCCCCTTTTGAATATCTTTGTTGTTGGGATTAACATGTAGTGGTCGAGTGTTGCGTCTTAGATAACGAATAAATATAGATGGATCCTTGATGAGCCACACTTCTAGTTCTTAAACCTTTTAGTCTTATTTACGGAGCTCATAAAAGGAATAATGTAAACATTATCTTGTGCAGAGGTTGCTGGCTAAATATGGATCTCAAATCTCTGTGATATCAATTGTTGCTCTATTCATCTACTTGATGGTTACCCCATCAAAATCCAGTGGTGTAAAAGCAAGCAAGAAGAAGCGCTAAGTACTTGTAGCAGAGCTGAATACGCCAACTTCTCTTTCTGTTTGCAGTTCAAAAGGTGTTTTTGTTGTTTTAGAACATATTGTTGGCGGAATTTTATAATTAGATGGATGTTAAATGAGTTTAGTATAAGATGAATCAACTAATTCTCACTTATTAGTCCTAGACTTGATTGAAACAGGAAATTCTAGATCTGGAAGCAGAACTGATCTGTACTTGGGTGTTGGTTTTAAAATTTAGAACTTTGTATGTTCAACCTTTTCAGTTGGTGTATGTGTTTTGTGATGCGGTGAAGTGAAAAAGAGAAGGGGTGATTTTAGAGATATGTTTCTTACTCGTCTCGTATCCGCTCGTTCTATCTACTCGTCTCGTATTCGCTCGTTCTATCCACTATCTATTTACTATATGTAAGGACGAAACTAAGATTTAATGTTGAAGGCAAAATATAAATATTGATTTGAGGTAGAAGTAAAATATAAATGTTTAAAAGTAGAAGGACAAATTTAAAAATAAACTATTTTTAAAAAAAATTAAGCAGGAAGATAAAAAAAATCGGATAGAAAAGTGCAACTTTGCCACTGATTATATTAGTTTTGGACCTTAATAAATCTAAGAATAAGTTCACAACCTATAAATAAAGCACATTACAAACAAATGAATTTATTTCAATTATTAATTTTTTTAACTTCATCACTAAACTATTAAATTTTGCTAATTTAAAAAAAATGACATAAGTAGAAACATGTGAAAAGTTGAGTGACAAAAAAATAGTTTACCCAATAAAACTGTCGAAGGGAATTTGTTCCGTTCCGTTTTCTGTTGGATTTCGAGAAGCTAGTAGAAGAACATCTGGAAGACAGACAGAGAGAGGGAAAAGATAAGAAGAAAACGAAAAAAAAAAAATAAAACATATTCCATCGATCAATATGAATTACCAGAGAGCTCCTCAAGATCCTTATCCTCCTCCCGGTATGAATACCCTTTCTTAATCTTTCTTTTCTACATGCCTTGATTGCAGTTGCATCGTTTGATTTGTTTTTATGCAACAGGTTACAATCCTTATTCGCAACCACCACCACCCGTCACAGACAGCTACCCATCAGCTCCACCTCCGCCATCTTTCGAAGGATACCCACCGCCAGGATTTTCAGCTTATCCTCCTCCACAGCCACCACGCCAGCCGCCCTACGAGGGTTACCAAGGCTATTTTGCAGAAGGGTATCCGCCCCCTCCAGGTGGTCATCCTCAACATCAACAATGTCAACCCCAATATGAGCAGTGCGATTACCAGGAGTACCAATCTGATGCTGGCTGTTCCTCCTTCTTACAAGGCTGGTATGTCTTTTTTTTTTCTTTTCTTCCTGATATGTTCCATTGGTTTGTGCTTCATTTGTTGAATTTAAATTGGAAATTTTAAGCCTTTGATCTAGATTGTCTGTATAGAAATGTAGATCAAAATCTTGAAATGATGAAAATTCAAAATGACAAACATGGAGGATATGCATTCACATCATGATTTGGACAGTTGGTTTAAGATATGCTTCAGAAAATGCTAGCTTGTGAAGGAGAATCACAACACTCTTGTTTGATATCGTTGTTGCCTACAAGTTTTCTATTAATCTAATACCACTATTGGCTTTTCATGTCAAGTTCTTGAATTTTGTTAGAGCCTATGCTAGAAGACTGTTGGGGAGTTTTGATTGATAATTCCTGCTGCAACATGTTGTTTGTTGTCAAATTGTGTATTTCGAAGTTCAAGGGCATTCCTCGTTTCATGCTTCTGAAACTTTACATACCTTAAGCTAATATGACATTTCCCAATAATCAATTATTAAATCGGTTATGTATGTTTTTTAGAAGGAAAACAGATAATGCATGTGAGTTTCTAGTGTTGAATAAGGACGGAGCCAGAATTTTGGATTGAGGGTAAAATATAAATGTTTGAAGGTGGAGGGAATTCATAAATAAACCAAATTTTTTTTAAAAAAAAAATTAATAGAGGGACAAAGTTTGAAAAAAAAAATCTTCGGAGGTGAGGAGGGTTCACTGGTTGCTCGGAATTAGAACATTTGACATGTGGAATTTCATTTATACCAATGGATAACGCTATAGTTCCCTTTTAACAACCTTAAGCCATTAGCTCATTAGGCTCTTGGTGTTTATTTAACCCTTTGAGCCATGTTATAAAGTGGTGTTAGTCTTTGATTATCACAGCTGAACTTGAAGAACCGGTGTCTGTTGGCCACTTTTCAGCATATATCACAGATAGACCCTAAATTGGATAATATACATGTTTTTGCTGCTTTGCTTGCTATCACATGCAATTACTTACTGATTATGTAATGCAGTTTGGCAGCTCTCTGTTGCTGCTGTGTGTTGGAAGAATGCTGCACATAATAATTCATGACAGGTCGAATTCTATCGTTTACATTTCTGTTTCTTCTATGCTTCATTGCTACTGTATGGGGGGAGAAATGAAGCTAATAATGAGTTCTACCATCGTTTATGTTAGTTGTTTCTGGTCGATAACCAGTCCTATGCTTGTAAGGATTCCATCCCTATCCTCTTTATAATAGTTTATCCACTCCAACCTTGTAAACATAAGTTTGCATTATAAATCCATCTCTGTATTCTCTGGGTGTATTGATTATTTGGGTCTTTTTCTGGGTCATTCATCATGCTGATGTTTTGCAGTCTTTATAAATTCCTTTCTCTAACAACTTTTCATTAAGGATAGCTTTTTGTTGTCATTTGAAAATGGTTTTTTATAGAATCCTCTTTCTTTATTAAAAAGAGAAAAATATACCCAAAATACTATGAGGATTTCTAATTTATAATTATAAACATAAACTAAATACGTAATTTAAATATGGAATAATTATATATTTAATATCTCATTTTTATTTGTTTTTCTGTTTTGGTATCTTATCTATTATTTTGACAAAATATATTTGACGTTACATTTTATTTTTATTTTGATATTTCGTTGTTAAAAAAATAATATATTAATTAGAAGATAGAAAAATCATACATAACAACTGTCATGTTATGTGACATGTTGGTAGGAGGAAAAAAAATTATGTGATAATTTGTCATCTATATTTTTCTCTTTTAAATAATTTACCGTTTAATTTTATAACAATAGAATATTAAAATAGAAACAAAACATAAAATTAATTTTTTTTTTCAAAAAAATCAATAGGATAACAAAAGTGAGGTATCAAATATAATCTTTTTAAATATTTTTAATACCCAATAATATTTTTAATTCTTAAGTTTATGATAAAAAAAATAATCTAATTTTCGTATAGCAAATGACGACAACAAAACTAAACAAAAGAAAAGGAGTCGACTATTTTCTTAATTAGCGCAAATTGAACATGGTCGATTAGATATGTGCGTATAAATCACGCGAGGGTTTTCATTCTTTCTTGCCATTGCCTTTCCTTCATAACACCGCGTTTGGCAGCGAGGGAAACAAAAATACGAAAGAAATTCCAATTTCTTCGCCTTTTTCATTTCCTCTCGCTTCCGTTTCTTCGGCAATGCCTTCCATTTCCGATTCATCCAAACAATCCCTTCTCCCCAGCTTCCTTTACTCTTCTTCCCACAGCTCATTCTCTCTCGATCGGTTCCTCAACTCCAACAGCGCCGTTTTATCTGCTTCGCACTCCACTAAGCTCGATGCCCCCGCAGTTTCATCCTCTCCGTCGATCAAGACGAGAGGCTTCATGATCGCCTCGCCTAATGAACCTGGCAAGAAGATCGAGATGTACTCGCCACAATTCTATGCTGCTTGTACCGCCGGTGGTATCCTTAGCTGTGGTCTCACTCACATGACGGTTACTCCTCTTGACCTCGTCAAGTGTAATATGCAGGTTTACAGATCTGGCTCTCCTCTTTTTTTGCCTTCTTTCTAAGTTATTTTCTGCTAGACTTGTAAGATTAGATCTGAGCTAAGCTTGTTACTCGCTTGAGAAATTTGATTGACAAATTGTTGAATATGAGATTTGTGCCTAGAATGTATTGCTTTTGTTCCAGAATTAAAACACTGCCTGTCGATTTTATTCAAGATTTGATACCTTTTATTTCAAAATTTGCCTTTTAGGATTTCATTTATAGAATTACAGAACGATTTAGGAGTATCACTTTGGTTGCATCCGATATTTGGAACTTTTTATCCAAATTTATATATACCTATTAGATACACTCATTGACTCTAATTTTTGTGCATCATGCTATTTACTAGTATCTAATAGACTAATAGCATTTGTAGTTGTAAATCTTTCATTGTTTGTGGACGGATCCGGTAGTTTTGTTATATGAATACTTGTTTTCATTTGTAACAGTTAATCTAGATTATGTTTCATTGTAATGGTTAGTAATTAAAGCACCTCATGACTTTACATTCATGGACAAGTCAAATTCTTTAGTTCTAAGTACTATATTGTTTGACGAATTTAGTCCCTCCACTATAATTTAACCATTTTTAGTCTATTTGCTTTTTGAAATGTGTATTTTTAGTTCTGAGACCAATTTTGACTTATTTTTAAAAAAATGTATATGATGACTTGACATATATAGCTTGTCATTTTTTGTAAAGCTGGACAATTTTTTTGAACATTTAAAAAATATAAAAAAGTTTAATCCTTTTCCAACTATACAAAAAAATGTTGACCTGTGTATGTCATATCAGTTATCACCACATGTTTTGAGAAAAATTGTATCAAGTTATTTGAATTAATGGAAAGAAGTTGGCGTCAAGATTGAAAATGCACATTACAAACAATTGGTGGTACATTGTTGATTTATTTTTATGTAACCTGGATTTAATGAGGTGGGTGATCTCAGTTGACATGGACTGTTCACTGTTGTTTTGCTAGATTGACCCTGCAAAGTACAAAAGCATCTCATCAGGTTTTGGAGTGCTGCTAAAGGAGCAAGGACTGAGAGGCTTCTTCCGTGGATGGGTTCCAACTCTTCTTGGTTACAGTGCGCAGGGTGCATGCAAGTTCGGATTCTATGAGTTTTTCAAGAAGTACTATTCTGACCTTGCTGGACCTGAATATTTTGCCAAGTACAAGACTCTGATCTATCTTGCCGGCTCTGCATCTGCTGAGGTGATTGCTGATGTTGCACTCTGCCCCTTTGAGGCAGTCAAGGTCAGGGTTCAAACCCAGCCTGGTTTTGCTAGGGGTTTGTCTGATGGTCTTCCCAAGTTTGTCAGATCTGAAGGTGCTCTGGGGTATGCTTCTCTGGCTGTTGTTAAATTATCCGTTTAAGTAGTACAAGGAAATGTCTATTGGAATGAACTCTCTAACTATTTCCCTTTGCAGATTGTACAAGGGTATTGTTCCTCTTTGGGGTCGTCAGATTCCATGTAAGTTTGCCATGTACTTTGTGCTAATTGCTAGATTTATTGCTATTTCTCATTGCTGAGGAGCTTGTACCTTTTGATTATACCTTTTCCTTACCTTCTTTAACCAACTGTTTTTTTTTTTGTTCATAGTTCTAAGCATTTGCTAGTTACTGCAAAATTTAAGATTATTGAGATGCTCTTCCTATCTTTCAGATACCATGATGAAATTTGCTTCTTTCGAAACTATTGTTGAGATGATCTACAAGTATGGTATTCCCACTCCAAAGGACCAGTGCAGCAAATCTCTGCAGCTCGGTGTTAGTTTTGCTGGTGGCTATGTAGCTGGTGTCCTCTGTGCTATTGTTTCTCATCCTGCTGATAACCTTGTCTCTTTCCTTAACAATGCCAAAGGGGCAACTGTTGGGGATGTAAGTTCTGAACCTCGGACCATCTGTTTGATATTTATTTCTCACTTATTGAATTAATTTTTACTTCACCTGGACTCATTCTTCTGCCTCTTGGGTCTGCAGGCCGTGAAGAAGCTTGGATTATGGGGTCTGTTTACCCGTGGGCTTCCCCTCCGTATTGTCATGATTGGAACTCTAACCGGAGCTCAGTGGGGTATCTATGATGCCTTCAAAGTGTTTGTGGGACTGTAAGTTCTCCTTGTTATGGTTATACAAAGCACCATACTCTGTTAATACAGATTTCATGTGATTAGAGTTTATGCTAATGGGATTTCTGCAATCTTTCAGGCCAACCACTGGTGGTGTCGCTCCTCCTGCTCCTACCACTGCAGAGCTTGCCAAGGCCTAGGGCGTAAATAGCTTGACTGAATGGTTTCAGGCTGGTTGGAGGTATTATTTTTTTCATCGAGAACATTTTATCAACTCCTTTGTTTCGCAGGAAAAGAAAGTGTTATTTTTGTCAAGAGGATGGTTTTGATCTCATCCTCCAACCCACAGAGACGAATTTTTGTTGTTGTTATAGTTAGATCCTCTTTCATTTGAAAATCAATTCCCCCACTCTGTAACTAACAGTACGAAATAATGATCAGATGCAGCCTGCAGGTAGGTGTTATTCTGCTTGAGATCATTGGTTTCGGATTACAGAACATAGATTTCTTCTCTATATGTTATAACGTGAACTTTATGTCTCAACTCTCAATCTGTAGTTTGTAATGGTAATTTGATTTTCTTTTAGTAAAGAGCATGGGATTGACACAGGAGCTGACCTGTCACATTTGATGCAAACAGTCATTTTGGAAGATATGACTAAAAAAATTAAATTAGAGAATAGAGAAAACTATCTTAGATGGTTTAAGTTTGAATGATAAAATTGAAAGATTGGTATTTAAATTACAACATCCTCTATAATTAAGTGGTACTGGTATTTGCTTTGAATAGCATTCCCTCCCAGAAAGTGTATTGTACAAAAAAAGGCTCCTGGTTATATATATATATATCCAATATAATAAAGAAATACAGCGACATTTAATGTTTTTTAATTTTTGTTCATAGACTTGAAAAAACATGTAAATGAATATAACGTTTAATGATTTATTTGACGAAAAGTTATTTATTTATTAAATGATTGAATAAATGAATAAATACGAATAAAAGATTCATTTATTTATTTATGTCCGTGAATGTTTGATAATTCATTCGTTTATGTTAGTTTAAATTTATTTTTATATATTCATTTATATTTATTGTTTTTATAACAAAAATATTATATTTTCAAAAAAAAAATCAAATTTATTTATGTATGTTTTTTAATGTTTGTTCGTTTATTGTTTTAACGAACGAACAACCTATAATCTTTAAGAAACGAGCACAAACATACATAAAAAAAACATAACTTATACCTTCGTTTGGTTCTACTTTAAAATATTTACACATTTATCTTCAATCATATCAAATAAAAGGAAAATCCATCGTTAGACTAATCTCCGGGGCTTCTCTCATAATTTCGTAGAAAAAAGGCTAAGGTCCAGTTGTGAGCCAACCCATGAAACCATATTGAATCCAAGCAGGCACCGTCCTGTAATCCTTCCACTGCCTGGAGCGGGAAGTTTTCGCTGCTCTGTGAATCCAGCCTCACGCTGTGCCTTCCACTCTAAGAGCCATGAGATCAAAGCTTTCGCTCAAATAACATGAATCAACTCCAAGCTTGGAATGGGCAGGACAGATTCTTGCCGCAATGGATCCGACTACATGGGCCAAACCAATGTTCCATAGCCTTAATGCCCCCACTTGGGTCACAAGCCTGCGTTACCAAGCTCGGCGTACAAATCTGCTGCTTACATTATATTTAAGGAAACCATTTTGACAAAACCTGAGCAATGTGGGATTTTCTTCCTTTTTATTAGCTGTCATCATAGGTAAGGAGTGTCCAATAATGAAACCAAGTGTTAAGATTTAAGATCCTCCAGTGTGATAAATTTACCGATGACTGTAGTATGGAATACTCTACTTATAAACACGGCAACTGCCAAGTGCACAAAATTAACCTCAACACTCCATTTCAATACACTCAAAATCTCCAAGGACCACTGGAGTCTTACCTCATGATTTAACACAGCAAACGAAAGACAAAAGGCTTGCAAATGACAATAGCAGAAAAATGAACCTCAATCAAGGGGAGGACTTCGGTTTTGAAAATATGCATCACACTATACAGATAGTAGACTTAAACAGAATAATATAGATAGAAGGGATTTTACTAATGGAAAACTTTGTTTAGATTGGGAGGTACACTCTAAATCGATGCTTTCTGTATTTATTAGCAGCTTGACTGCTTACATTTGGATAAAATTTATCAAAAAAAAAATGAAGACAAAAGTTTGGTGGCCTATTTCTCCATGTTTGAAGATCTTTGTGTTTTTTGTTGTATGTGTATTTCAGTTGAGAGGACTTGGAGAAAATAGCTCAACAAGAGCAAAAGAGCTTCCTTTGCGAAACTTTAGTTGCTGCTATCCATCTTGTGTTATTATCTTATTTTTAAGTAAAAATAAGACAAATTTGAAATAATGAAAGTTATTTTTTTTAATTTATTTTGAATTGGGATTAAACTGTTTAAATGTAAAAATAAGGAGGACGAAATGTTAACAGTTCAGTGACCAAATTGGAGCAAAACTAAAAATTTAATGGTAACATGAAGCAATTGGAAATTTGATTATCAAATGGAACAATTTAACAGTTAAGCGACCAGTTGTGAACTTTACCTTTATTTCTAATATAAAATAGGATAAAATTGAAAGCATTAGTAAATAATGAGGCTAAAATTAATTATTTATTTTAAATTAGGATTAAATTGAGTGTGTAAATATGGAGGGTTAAATATGTTATTATACAAAATTTTATAACTGTTAACGAAAATTTATGTTTAAGTGATCATAAATTTATACGATGAAAACATGACTATAATAATCAAATTTAAAAACCGATGACCAGAAACTGTTGACCATTTGATGTTAAACAATCACTCATCAACTCAGAAGTTGGAAATTGCTACTCAAGGTTAGAAACTGCAGTTGAAAGAAGGAAAAAGGCAAGCTATTTGCTATCACCAACACTTCATATTCTGAGCTGGGAAAAGTAAATTATGACAGTTTGGATAACCAAGACTGCCCGAAACTGCACCATTTTAAGACGGCTAATCATGCTTTTTTTTTTTTATGTTTTTTTAGAGAAATAAAAGTTCTTACTTTATCTACAGAGGAAATATGTATGACTGCAAATTTATGTTTTTAATTTCACAAGCAAACTGTTTCCAACTCTATACAGATCAAGAGAAGAAGAACCCCTTGAATATAATCCCCAAACCATGCTAACAGGCAGTGCAAAGCTCCACCTGCAGAATTTCACAACAAAACCAATTAGGCACAAAACAGTTGACACTTGTTTGATGCTAGATCAACATAAGGAAAGAATCAAGAAAAAGCACCTCTGTAATGGAAATTTGGGTGATGCAGTGCAGAAAGAAAGAAGGGAGGCAAAATATACATCCAGTCACCATAGAGTTCTGAGAATCAAAGTATCATTTTTTCTTCAATTATACAATATTGAAAACCATTACTTTTTCCCAAAGTTGATAACTTTACTCGTCTGATCCTTGGGAATCATCATTAGCAGGTGGTTGCTGCTGCTGCTGATGGTGCACCCTAGCCTGCCCCATGTGCTGATACATCTGGTTCAAGGCTTGATGATTTAAGACTCCAAAATGACCATCTTGAGACAACCCAAGTTCCAAACCAGGGAGCTGCTGATTAGCCGCACCCAGGATTGAAGTGAAACTCGGCTGACCCATATTAGTAGTACTCAAGTCAAAACCAGGGAACACAATTTTCTGCATATAATTAGAACTTTCACTGCCTAAATTTGTTGTAGATGGACCAGATGATGACTGCAACCCATAACCACCGACTGGAGGCCATAACCCGGTTGCTGCCACATGATGAGGTCTCCCCAAATTACCACCAACAATCCCCCAATTGGTCCTACTGCTCCCTGACCCTTCACTGGACCCCCCTAACTCTTCCATCTTTTGGTGCAACCCCACTGATAAAGAATCCCCTTGCTGCGAAACCGAGCCATCAGCTGCAGCCAAAGCCGATGCTGGTATCGTTCCGGTCCCCGTGGCGGCTATTATCGATGGTTCAGCTTGTTGCAACAACCACTGAATCGTTTCCCCATCGGATTTGTGACCCAATTCCCGAGTCAACTGAAAGATCCTAGCTGCACATAAAGCAGGCATCCTAATCCTTCTTCCTCTTCCATCAACTTTTTTATGCCTGTCTTTGTTGGAACCTCTCTTTGGGGCCAAAAGTTGCTTCTTTCCTTCTTCTTTATCGGCAAGAACATCCTTTGTTTCAGCTGCTTTGTTCTCACCTGTGTTTTGAAGCTGTTGTTGTGATGGTATGCTTAAGAAGTTGGGTAATTCATGTGGAGGCTGCTGCTTGGAGTCCTTGGGATCCATTGATGGGTTAAAAAAAGGGAAGCCTCCTTTATGGAAGAAGAAAATGGCCTGAAAATATTCCTAAACTCTCATGAGATTTTTTTCACCGTTTTTGGCAAAGGAATGTGAAGACAAGTGTTTAGGGTAAATTAATCCATTAGTCACTAAAATATTGAGTGTATTCTATTTTGAATATCAAATTAAAAAAATATAAATTTAACAAATGTCTAGGTAAAAAAAAATAGATTATATTCGTAGTAAAAAAAACCACAGAGTTTTCCCTTGCTAGGTAAGAACAATTATTTCTCCTAGGTAGAGCACGATCCATTGACTTGTGTCTCCTCTATTCTTGCGGAGGTTTCCCTTGCTAGGTAAGAACACTCATTACATTTTTCTTTCAATTTCCAAATGATTAAAGAAAGCTGGATATTATCATATCATAGTCCGGTGGTTCATATCTCATAACCCAAGTATAAATTATTGTCCCTATCCTGGCAGTTGGGGGTTGGCCATGAATAATTATTGGATTAATTTCTCCCAAACTGAGCCTTGATTCATACCGGAATTCAAATCAGGGGTCTAACCTCTCTAAGGTAACTAGAAGAGTCAGCTTTGTTCGGCAGTCATTGTCCAAAAGTTGAAAAATTCAGCCGGTTGAAGCGTTTAGGGTGACACATTCATATTGTCGACCTAATATGATCCAAACTCACTAATAAAGTCAGTTTTCAGTGCCATAATATATGCTGATATTCGATTTCTCTGAATATCATCACTTCAAAGTGATCACATGAAGCAATTGAATTTAATTCCGAATTCAGATTCATAGAAACCATTTACTGAAACCAATTAACTGAGAGTCTGAGATTGTTGTCTTAAAATCCATGACTGGAGAGACATGAAAGAACAGACATATGTACAGAATTCAAGGGACTTTCCATTTCTTACAATACACTATACACACAATGACACAAAGTTGCGGCTTGCAACAAATCATAGCCAGTGGTTTTCCTAATCATCTACTCAGATGGACCAAAGTACATGCAGATGGGTGGATTAATCCTCATGATAGAAAGTAAGGCTGATGGTATGGTCCAAATACCGTCACCACAAATTAAACCTGAAGCAACCGCACCTGCATAATCCTCTGCGTCCTTCTGGTTAATCCGTTCCCATATGTACAAGATTACTGTTCCAACAAACATGTCGATTGCAAAGTAAGCTCCTATATAGAATGGAACTGCCATAGCCATTGGAATAGGAATGAACTGTGAAATTTTCTTGGGGGTCACATCCCTAAGGAGGTTTACAAGCAAAGCACCTACGAAGAATCCGGCACATAAAGTCGAACAATGCTTGGGCAGCTCCGAGAAGCCCTCGATACCAAGTATGGCCATTTCCCTGTATATCACTGCATAAGGTGCTTTGTATGGACCATCAGGTGACCCAACATCAAAAGCAGTCCAAAACATCCAGAATGTGAGTGGAGCAATGACACATCCCATGGCTGTTCCTAGTAATTGGGTCACAAACATTGATTTGGCTGATGATAGAGTGAGGTAACCAGTCTTGAAATCTTGCATTAGATCAGCTGCGGTGGAGACAATAGACATCATAACTCCGCAGGCAGCCAAGCCAGCCATGACTCCACCATCACTTCCAACCAAGGAAGCTATAATGAAAAGACCAATCTTTCCATAAGTGGAAGACAGGTTCCAGTCCGTAAGTCCAGTTCCATAAGAGTTGCAGAAGGCAAGAGCGGGGGCAATAACGTATGAGACAAGAACCATGTACCACTTCAGGGGCGGAAAGATGATTGGAATAGTAGCGGTTGATATAGCAGCCAAAGCCACATACCCAGAAGCAGCAAACCATGTAGGTATCCTGTCTTTAAGAAATATCTCATCTCTTTTTCTCTGCTCTGCTAGCCCTTTAGAACTCTCCTCATCTGTGGAAAGTGGAAACACAACAATAATTCAACAAACTCTTAGCGGAGAATAGAATGATTCAAGAACAATTAAGAAGATGCTTGCATACACATTGTGCCAAGAAGTTCATAACAGTTTCAGAAGTTCCGACAAGTTGAAATTACATATTTAAATTAAGGCACTATAGTTACATCTATCAATGAGTTTTACCAAGAACTAGAATTATACACAAGGAATGTCAATATCAATAGAATCCACTAAGCAGTGACTATATGACTTCAATATTTCAAAAGCTATGAAAACTATTGCAATAAAGCAGACTGCTATACAAGAACAAAATAATATAATAGGGCATACTCACCTATAACCTCATTAACAATAGGAAGTTTGCTCTGTTCAGTGCTCTTGTTGCAAATTTCTTTTGCAGTTATATATGCTATCTTGATCAAGTTGTAAAGACCATCCCCAAGGATAAGGGCAATAGCTATGAAGACCTGTGAACACATGATAATGCAGAAAACTTCTTCAGATGAGTACGAGAAAAGAACATATCAATTAGGACAAAAGAAAGAGTAAGAAGACCCAAAAATGTAAGGACAGAACCACCAAAAACATCCATAACAATAGCTGAAGGACACCAGGTTTTTCACCTTACCTTATACCCATAAAGACCTTTAAAATTATTGCTTTCCAGGCCAGAAGGGTACCAATCCCCGGCATGTGCAGAAATGAAGGGCCAGAGGAAACCCCAAGATATGATAGCCCCAAGAAGAACAGAGCAGTTTACTATGTGAGGGCAAATAAGACCACAACCAACGTAGGTTGGACTAAAGTCAAAATAGAACCTGTAAAGGAGGTCATGTGAAACGTATCATTATAACATTTATAGAATATCAGCAATCATGAGAATGTGTCATGACCCACACATGTGAAAACGACGTAGTTTTATTTTTTATCCTTTGATCAAAACGGTGTGTTTTATGTAATGGTTAAAAACCCAACTTTTGTTAGACTTGTGGATATCGAATATCTATTGAATGAAAAACTGTTTCTTTTTCTCCCAATTCTCTCTGTAACCTATATTCTTCTTCTTCTCTGCATCTACAATCTGTTCTTCTTCTATAATCTCTCAATTTCTATTCTTAAATCTTATTATTTCCAATCCTAACTATGACAGAATGAGATTTTACTCATTTCCAAATTACTCTCTGAATACATGCCAAGCTACTAGCATACATATATCAAGAAATGATATCTTGTGTGCACCATAAGTAGAGAAATGTGTAGGGCATCATAATACATGGGTCCTTTTTTTACGGTTAGTTCTACCTCAACTGGTAACAAATTTATCACTACAGAGGACCAACATACCATACATATAATAATGCATCACAAATATTTGAATACCATCAACTTTACCCTCTGGATAATGGTGCTAAAGATCCTATCATTCCCATAAGATATGTGAGCAGTCCTTCAACAGGGGCAAGAAAGGGGACAGAGATCACATGGGAAACAAGAAAGAACTTACGTGTTTTTGAACAGAGTTAAGCCAAAACTGGGGAAATTATCAAACCCACAGGAATCTCCAATACCACTGAAAAACCATTTGAAGCAACTCCAAACAAAACTTATGCTTAGATATTTTCCAAGACACTTGACTTGCTTCCTGTAACAAACCATAAATATTAGATTTATGTATGTATGAACATGTAGAACTTATGATTTAAGCAGATGTTTCATTGATGTTACATATGCAAGATTGTTTTAATTGGAAAGACCTTCTGTTCTTCATTATTACTCTGATAAATTAATTAGACTATGATTTCCTTTCCACTAAGTTTCTGATTAAGCGCTACATTAAAGGAAA
Organism: Abelmoschus esculentus; assembly: GCA_035048815.1. Classification (NCBI taxonomy): domain Eukaryota; kingdom Viridiplantae; phylum Streptophyta; class Magnoliopsida; order Malvales; family Malvaceae; genus Abelmoschus; species Abelmoschus esculentus. The sequence goes on along the minus strand of JAUCBN010000015.1, from coordinate 18,829,582 downwards.
CAGCATGTGGAACTATGAAAAGAAAATAAGCACAATGTATGTATCTATTAAGTACCCTGCAAGCTCAGCACCAGAGTGAGTATGAAAACTATTTATCAACATTGCTGTGGCCGTCCCACTTGGATATGTAAGCTTATAATCCAGTATCATTACCTGATAAAATACAAAGATAGATTAGAAGGTTAAATTAGAAAATTAAAATTACATACTGTGAGAAAACCTTCTAGCAGAGCAATCTCATGGTACAAGGATAGTCAGAACAATAAAACAGAATATATTACATCTCAATATCCGAGGCTTTTTGATCGAAAAATTACTGATAAGTAAAAAACCTGTAACATCTAGAATCAATTCAACAAGAAGGTTGAATATAAGCACTCAAAACCAAGATTACAGTCACAGACACTTTACTCGAACAAAACTTAGTATAGAAAAATTACTGAAGTCTAAACTACCTCATAAAAGGAGTATATAATAAAGATGACAAGGGCTATACCTTACGAAGAGGAGTAAGACTAAACAGCCCAAGAAAGCTGACAACAATGATAAAACCAATCATCCACCATAACCCCGGGTTCTTAACATCTTCAGCTCGGTTTCCAGGGTAATCAGCACCAATAAGTTGATAAGTTTTCTCATCCATTGCAATCATATACGATCCGAACCCCCCTGTCAAAGAAAATATATTAAAGCAGAACAGACGAGCTAATGAGCTTAAAATTCAATTTAACTATTTAATTTAACACTAGAAACTAAGTCTACTCAATAATATCAACTTCTTACAAGGCTTGTAGCCTACAAGCTTAAAATTTTAACTTGCTACCAATGCTAATAATCATTTCTTAATCATTTACAGCTAAATCCATATGCTTTAAACAAAATAGAAACAAACTAATCATTTCTTCACCATAAAACGAATTATAATAACGAACAAAATTATCCAAAACTAGATCAAATTCGTATAGAAAATTGAAGGCTTCTTAGCAATTTTACCACTAAAAGCAAGGCCATAACAAGCGACGACGCAAGTTTGAATGACGGTGTTTTCTTGTTTGGTAAAAGGTGTGACCTGAAACCCTAACTTCGTCAAAAAACCGGTCCACGATTTCACAAAAAAGAATCCGAGTAATCCGGCGCCGACATTCAACGACGGGATAATCCCGACGGTTAAATTCAGCTTGTGCGTGATGATACAAAAGAGCGTCCCTAACAAGGCGCTCACCACGAGCCCTCTGATCGTAATTTGGTCTTTCCACTCCGGGACGTGCTCCAAATCAGTGTCGCCGCCGCCGATGTTTTCCTTGTCGATAATCAACGGCTCCGATATCTCAGTTCCCATGATTTTCGGATCTGGTCGGGTTTTGGGACTTTTTTGGGTTTGGATCTGGAGCTTAAATAGGGAAGAAAGATTCTGGCTGCTGGGGGGATTGGATTAGGATCTGGTACGGGAACGGAAATGAGTTGAAAGTTTGTTGGAAAATCCAACCAATAATAAACGTTGGCGGTTGTTTGATCGAATGGTGAAATGACACGTGGCTAAAATTAAAACCATTATTCCCTTTTCATTCTGAGTTATCATAAGACCAAATCCCTAAATTTATCATTTTTAAATTTAAAAATATCTTATTTAGAACTCAACAAATTATTTTAATAAAATAATAATAATTATTATAAATTTAAATTTAAATTATTTTATTTATAAAATATATGTACCTTAAGAATTAATTATATGTTAAAAAATATCTTAAAAAACAATAAAAATATCCCATCATTTCATGTCGCCTATAATTGAGTTATATCCAACCGTTAGATTTCTGGTCCAACAAGTTTGGACTGCCGGGTGAGTATTGTTTTGAGTTGGGTTGGGCTTTTACCAATCACAAAACAAAACGTTCGGATGGGAAGTTAGGGATATAATTATATAAATTCGAGTTTAATCAAATTTTATTTTAAAAATTAAAATTTTATATATTTTTAATTATTATAGATGTATTAAGATTTTATAATAAATAATAAATTTATATAAATTAAAAAATAAAATAGCAAGATAAACCTTGAATTAGTCTCTTAAATTTGGTACGTCAAACATTAAACTATTCTATTCAACTATAACTTATCTGGACAATAATCTAATTAGATTTTTTTTCAAAGTTCAATTTAGATTACTTGCCCAAGCAAGTCTCTCACATTTTTCTATGTAGTTGTATAAATTTTTATTCGATTGACAAGAATTTTGATTCTACCTAAGTTAAACGCAATCTTACATAATTTTTATCAAAATAATAAAATTTTATTTTAATCCGTATTCTAGCCACATGCTAATTAATTATAGTGGGGAAATTGTATAAAAATATATTCTCCAAACGAAAATTATGTTTATATATTCATTAGTCATAAAAAGTTAGATTTTCATTCGGTTGATGATTGTGTATCGATGTAATTAATCTTAGATAGCGGAATATTATGTTTGATGGTTTAGATCGTTTACTATTCCTTTACTTGTTATGCATCTCGACTGAATAAAGATAAAAGAGATTCACGAAACTTTTAAATTTTGATAATATATATTTCGCTTTTCTTTGTTTTGGGTTATAAAAAATTATGAATAGATTTAATCTCATTATTTTTCTTCATCAATACATTATTATAATATTTTTATGAATAAAAAGTTATTGGATATTATAAAAAAATACTAAAATTAAATATAAGTTACTTTTCTTATGTGCATATAGGTAAAAAAATTATATAAGTTTACATATATAGTCTTTTAAAATTAAAATTTACATCTTTAATTTAAAAATATAAACAAATAATTATAAATCTACAAATTATAACTTAAATTTATAATCCCTAAAAATATTTTTTTAATTGTTGCATAATTTAAATATTACACAACATACATATTAAATAAATTTTTAGTATAATATTACTGAATTTTTAATTTAAGCTTTCGATTTTCTCGTATTAAACAATAGTACTTTCGTTTCATTAGTAAAAATAACACAAAATTTAAAAAAAATAATGATGTTTAAGAATAATTTTAAAAATATATATCAAAATTTATAGCGTTTTTGGGCTTCGTCATATGTAGGTGGTGAGGTTTATATTGATCGTTAAATTAAATTAAAATCAACAGTATATATACACCTCGCCACTTGTCGACATGTAGTAAGCTTCAAAAAAATACTATTCCTTTTGATCTATTTTCTTAAATATTTTTCAAATGTATTTATTTCTTTATTTTTCTAACTTTATTATTCACCTGAATCGAAAAAAAACATTTCAATTATTTTTATATGTTCAATAAATCCTAATGCTTTTATGGTCAACGCCTTACATGTAATTTTTAATATTAAAATAATTCATTACTGATATTTAATAAATCTGTATATTTATTTCTTAAAATCTGTCAGCCGACAATATCTATTCAGAGCATAAATTTTCCCATTCTCTTCCGTTCGACTGTTTCTTGATAGTTCTAGAATCCGAGGAGGATTTCTTGGATTTGCCGAGTCTATCATTCGTATATTCATTTATTTATTTTTAATAAATAACAATTAAATACATTGATAATGTTGCAATTATATGGATCCAAAATAATACGATGTGAGATTTTTAAACAATTTCGAGATTTTATATATCGAATTAAAAAAATTATTCTATAATAATTTTTATAATACTCGATTTAAATTAATTAACAAACATATTGAATACTGTTACTATCTGTTAATTTTTATTGTTAACTTTTGTTAATTATCATATATCAACTCCTCTTAAAATTTTAAAATTATATTTAAAAATAAATAAAAATTAATATATAAAACATTAAAATTATCCAAAATTTTGCGAATAATTTTAAAATATTTCTTAAATTTTTAAACCCCAAATCTAGCCATTATCACCATATTGATCGTGTTTTCATCAACAAAATAAAACATTATCCTTTCATCGAACAACCCATATCGTCCGTTATATCGTTGTTCGCTATAAATTATTAGAATGAGTCATTTAATATTTCGACGTCTCACACAGTATCAGTCAAATTCTAATAACAAGGTGATGGGGTAAATGATCATAATGATCTGACAATGAATACGATGAACGACGACATAACAATCGGCGATGAAATCCGGTACTAAAGTGGTAAAAAGAAAGTTAAACACCACACTAATAGATTGAGCACTTTGTCGACTATTAACCCTTTCAATAATGGGTAAACAGTAAAAAGTTCCATGTGATATCCACATGTTCAACATCAAATCTGGGTTTGATGCAGCCAACACAATGTCATGTGGACTGCATTCTTTCCTCTTGTCCTGGAATTACAATGCAATAATGGGGGCAATACACTCCCACTTTCTTCCAAAACTAGCAAATCCACATGCACCTACAACCTACTTTGTTTCTCTCTTTTAACGAAGACTCCCTGAAAACACTTAATTTACCTCAAACATGGTGAAACATGTCTAGTCTTAATCATCATCTCAATAATGTACTACAGTAATTGACTGGTGTCCTAATATGTTATTCGGATTTTTTTTGAAATATCCGTGTTTCGAGTAGTTACTACCGAGTTCAGTTGTTCAATCCTACAACTAATCAAATATTTTCAAACATTCCAAGTAATGCAACAGAGAAAAAGGGAAGAGTTATAGAACTTGTAATTAAAGAGTCTCTGATGTAAATAACTATGCAAATGAATTACTACAACCATGATCTACAAGACAAAACGTGGGTTGTTATTCGAGCAGGGATACAAGTACTAAATACGAGTACTAAAGATGGTATTCTCATAGTCATATACCATGATATGAATGGGATATACGTGTCAGACTCGAATACTTAAAGAAAAATAAAAGTACAAGTAGGACTATGGGAATACTGCAGATTTTGACATATCTAGCTATATGAGCAACATGCCGTGTTTAAAATTCATTTCGGAAGACACTTTATCAACAATTTTAGCTGTCATCAAACACACATGTAATGTAATTCAATCAGCCCTGCACTTTAACTGTTAGGGAGTAACAGATTATGATTGAGAATAATTATTAAAACACAATGGACCATGATAGACATGCAGAGACAAATGACTAAAGAGATGCACTCACATCCAAATTGAGGGGGGGGGTGCTGAGGTTTCAATTTAAAGGCATTTTGGGTCGGCTTTTGTCTTGATGCGAATGAGATGTTCCTCCTCGGCTCACTAACATCTCAGAATCTAAGATGCTTTTGGGGTAAACAGATGTACCAGAGTCGACCACCCTGTCTAAGTAGCAACTTTAATCCAAAAATATACATGCAAGAACAAGAAAGCATCACAGTAGCAGTCTTCAGATGCTAAAAAGACTTCATTACAATGCCCACACATAGTGCAAATTCATTATAAGAATAGCCAAACATAGGTATGAAAATGGCTATGATGACATTATGACAAGGTGAACACGAGGTTTTTCAATTTATGGAAGCTGCAATATGTAGAGATGTATATATCACAATCATTCACAATGAGACAGATTAAAAAATAAAACTTGTCTCTGTCCTACATCCCGTATGAGATGTACTAGTAAGATCGTTCACAATAAGAAAAGCATAGAAATACAGATAATAAAGTGAAACTTGTCTCTGTCCTATGTCCCATATGATATGTAGATGTTCCCATATTAATCGGGTCTGAAATGATAACAAACTCTAATTAAGAAGGAACGTGGTATTAAATAAATTTCATGAACAAAAAATTATGCAAATGCATGATTATGGCTTATCATCTGCCAACAGTTGAGTTGAGCAATGTTGCAGATTTCACCAAGTTTCAACTGAAAGCACCTCCGAAGCCAATAATTGTCGTTCCAACATATAAAGATTATTTGAGAAATTGACATCAGTACAATAGATGAGAACTTTTTAGAGGTAGATACATGTATGTCCTACCATAAAGTCCCATTCCTCGTAATGGTGGTGGCAGCACCCTATAACAAAATACACATCCTAAAGTAATCAAGTAGACTGAAATGAATGTGTATACACGTATGAATATGTTTGCATGCTTCTCAATATACAATATATCACCATCTGATATAGGATAGACATGATAAACTCATCAACATCAAGAATTAATAACCATCGTTTATCAATGGCTATGCCAATCTTGCATAGTTCAAGTAGCCATGAACCTACTCCAACAATGTAATGGACAGATGAGACTCATGGAGTCAAGTGTCTATGAATCACTCCAGTTTTCAATTCGATTTGATAGAGAACAGACAACCAAAATCTGTATTTTTCTACTTGTTTCTCTCCACTCAATATCCATCCCACACACTTTTAGCAGTCACTGGCTGATTAATTGTTACAAGTAATGGAGCAGAAACCCTAGATGTTTCACTATTTATTCATCTAAATTATCTATATCTACGCATTCCTATGAAAACCAAAACAATCTGACATCAATCAAGCTCTTCAAAGGAGAAACAAAATGAAGGTAAATCTCCAATTTATTAGATCCTTACAATGGTATAAGTGTTTCCAGTCCTGCTAAGTTCACTTCATACATGTTATTGCAGTTACTAGGATGGATGCAACATAAGTTACGACAAAGCAATGTTGAACCTTTCAAGGATTTCACAATTGGTATTCCAACTTCTTTCATTCACAAAACAATACTCAAGACATGAAAATCATCATTGGATTGTATCAGCACAGCTGAATATTATAATCTGTTCACTTGCTCAGCATGATCTGAGGCATTAGTCATTAGCATCCCTTGCAGTGAACTCATGCTAGTTATAGTTTAAAACATATATATTATAGACCTAAAGCAGAATCAAATCATTCTGCCTTAATATTTTCTAATGCAGTAGCCACCAATATTTGTGGTCTCAGGGCTATCTTATCTCTCCTCGAGAGGATTAAACTATGTCCATCAATATAAGTGATTGAAATGAAGATCCATATGTTCTTCTTAAGCACATGTATTCCTTCTTTCTTTCTTTTTTTTTTTTTTTTGCAATTGCATCTGATGTCCTATTCCTTATACTCTTGACTTCAGGGAATTACTGCTCCTGTCTTTCTGCTTATTCATCCCTCAATGATCAAGACTCCCACCCGAAATCAACTTCCAGATACGGATATGGAGCAAGATACTCAACTTACCCAAAAGAGGAAAGTGAAAACTTCTCCACAGATTTCGAAGCCAAGGAAGTAGAAGATAACTTTGGAGACGAAACATCCACTGTCATCTCTGGGCAATTTCATGGCTTTCTCACCATTGGAACTCTGCGATCTGATTGGACCATCAGTGAGCCTATGACACCAACATTCACCGTGTCTTTGGAAAACATTACAGAGGGAAAGACAGAGGGGGCAGAAAATGATTTGAAGGTCATCAATGATGAACTGGAGAAGTTCCTTGAGGCTGAAGCTGAAGAACATGGGTCCATTGAATCATCGCGAAGGAGCAGTATGGTTAGCACGATTACACTTGGCGGTAAGCCAATGCAAGAAGTCAATGATGAAGAATATGCGAATGCAATCATATGCCCACTTCAAGGATATCTGTTTGGATCTTCAATTGAACTTCCAGAAGCAAGATTTGAGGTAAAGAAAGAGAAGGCATCTCTTGCAGAACTGTTCTACAGTGCAAAAATTGCAGAAGAGAGTCCAATGGAAAAATGTGGGAAAGAGGAAATGCAGACCAAGCAAACAAGTAAACCTCTTAAATGTCTCATCAAGAAGATTCTGAAAAAACTTCATGCTTCTTCAGGGAGTTCTATCTCTTCCACCAATGAGACTAATTCTGTTTCAACCAAGAAAAAGCTCCAAAAGGTGAGTCTTCTCTATTTGGACCTGGATTGTCTTACAAATTTAGTAAGCATTGGCATTTTAAGGAATAAGGACCTCAAGAATGCAAAATCCAACAGTGGGGTACCCACCTTCTGAAAACACATATATTTTGTGGCATTGAGATGGTTCAAAAATTTTCTACAATAGTTAAAGAGCACTAGATGCAGTAGGTATAAAAACCATGCATGTCAACATCATCATTCTCAAGCCTTAGAACCATTCACTGAACAAGGAGCCAAACACCAGCAAGTCAGATTATTTGAGTCCTAGGGTCTAGAAGTCAACAACAGGACCTTTTATGCTAATAAAATAATGATAAAAAAAAAACAAGTGGTTTACATTTACTAGGACAGTCTCTATGTAGAATACTTGAATTTTGGATGAGTTTGTGTTAGAGTATGTGTTCCATTATTATTTTCTAACTTCTTTTTTCCATATATTTGGAATATTATCTTTTCGTACCCATGTCCAATTAAGTCTATAAGTACTGGACATCACTGCTTTAAGGACAATGAAAAGTTTGGATAGTATAGGCCTTTTAACTCTATTGGCTAAGAATACTTGCCAAAATTGTAATAAATATATCAGCTAGGGAGGATGTAAATTTTGCCCTTTTAAACAAAACTAGGTACCTGCACTGACGAGTTTCAAAATGATAAAAATGAGGAAAACAGAAACTAACCATATTCTAATTTGACATATCAACCCCTTTATTTTGGTAATTTGCAAATTCTGTGTACATTCCAGTAAATCTAATTATAATCTCTCCATTGAAAAACACTACTCATTTCTTCCTTAACAATCAACATCACCAACTGATAAGTCCTATGTTACTTGGTCTCAGGTGATTGTCAGATACAAGTATATATATGATTTGGGTATCCCAAGTTCTTTCGTATATTAGGAGAATTATAAATCATGCCCTGGTCTATTACGCAATGGATATGGGCATTGAACATGGGACAAAGAAAATGAAGTCGCAGCAACATAACACAAGTGATGCAAAGTATTACTGTGTGACTATTAATTTCACTGTGGCTTGCAGGTCATTAAACTGTTCCACAGAAAAATCTATCCTGAAAACTCTACAGCTGAAAGAGAGTTAAAATTTTTGAATATGAATAAGAGGAAAACTGCTCCTTACAATGACGTCGATTATACTGATGGAGAGCAGATGCACCAAGATAAAGTGAAGAACTGGTTTTCTCAGGGATCAATGTCCGAGGCAGGAACACACAATTACAAGTCCATCTCACTTCCCCAGCCTCAATATGGAGTTATTGGCTCTACTGCTGCAAGTTCAAATGGGGAGCACTGGATCAAAACAGATGCAGACTGTAAGTATCATGCACACCCTGAAAATGATATAACTCTTCATAGAAATTCCAGCTTTTTAAGCGTTCATTTAGTTACCACCATTTAAATAGTCATTTCCAAAGTACAAACCATAAAAATGTTTAAAAAAAACAATAATGATGTGGAAAGGGAAAATAGATAAATGAATAATCATCAGAATGCCGCAAAGGTCAAGGTTTTTTTCTCAAAAAGTACACACACTATATATATAATTCAACTATAGAATTGACATTCATAATTAAGCAATAGACAAACTTTTTGACATAATCAGAAATATATTCCTAAACCCATATATAATTGTGATGTTAACATATAGACAGTAGCAATATAGTCTGTCTTGAGTTTTGAAATCATGTAGTTGAGTAACTAGTTTTTTCTAACATGTCTGCCCATCTTCTGCTGATGCCATTGTAGACTTGGTGTTGGAGCTGTAGTGGAGGAACGACAACAAATGCTCACTAATAGCTTTCATCCTTCAATAAGAATGTCAATCTTGTGGCTTTACAATATCATCTCCGTTGTAACATGCTTGAGTGTGTTAACGAACTCAATTGAAGAAGTCTATTAGGAGAAATGCATCTCCTCCCTCTGGGTGTCATAATAAAGTTATGCACTTAGTTTCTTGTAGTCTTCTGAAGATGTGTTTATCATCACTTTTTAAGTTTTGACCAAATTATTTCTTGAGAAAATTATGGTCTGCATATAATGCACCTCAAGGAAATGCATCATTGAGATACATAAATAACTGAATCTACTCTGAAAACTTGAAGAAAAAGAGATTGTCAAACCTCAAAGAAAGAAATGCCAACAAACCAGGAAATGTTCCATACTAGACCATTAGCTGCTCTTCCCTCAGAAATCCACCCATTTCCATCCTCCAAGATCGATCAACTAAGTCTTCTAGCTCTCTAAAAAGAAAAGAAAAAAGCTCCATAAGCTGAAAGTATTAACACATACTACTATCAAAAGAGAATCGGAAACAACAAATTTCCATTTATTGCATCTTGTATCTCATCATTAAGATCATAAAAGGGTTCAGGTACAACAAATGTCAAATGAAGTTGAGTTAAACAAGTCATTTATTATAAAAGACCTGTTAAAGGACAGCATCAAAATCAAATGAAGTGATTAAGGTTTACCCAGTTCCTTTTTTAGATAATTAAGATAACATAAGCTATATATTGTACAATTAATATAGCCTTCCAATGAAAATAAACTAGAAGGGGAAATGAAAAGCTAAGACTTACTTGAGATCGTGACTAACAACAAGTATAGTTAATTCTTTCTTCAGATGCTTCAAAAGTTTCACAACATCTGCACGTGCCTTCCAATCTGATTTTGCAGAAGCATGAGCAACGATAAAATTTAGAAAATAAAAAACTCCAAAAATGAACTATTTATATAAATTATGTCAAAGTCAAATCAATTAGAAAAATTGTTGGTGCTTCTGAAATCACTTCATAAGTCAAGTTTTATCCAGGAACTCTAGTTTCTAAACTAAATCGTGAACAGAAGATAACAGAAATGTAAGGAAATACAGAATACAAAAAAAATGTCATACCGAGACCAGCAAGAGGCTCATCCAATATTAATAAGTCGGGGACTTGTGCCTTCAACCATCAGCTAATGAAAAAGAACAAAAAAGAAAAACAACAATCAGTTACTAGAAAACCTTTCATGATAAAAATAATCACACATGAATTGACATAGTAAATGTCTTCGGTTAAAAATTGTACTGCACATCGCAAATTACTCTTTTAGGTCCTTACTAATTGAATTGCAAGAGCAAGTCGGCGTTTGTAACCACCACTTAATGAATGAGGATCTTTATCCAGGGAGATACCATTCAATCCAACCTGGCATAATTTAAAAAATCCGTCTTAGATTATGAGAAGATGAACACTTTAAGAACAAATACCCACTAAATGTAGATAGCTGAGAGGGAAAGCACAATGACCACAAGTATATTAAAAAATGATATGAGCATCAATCCAACCTAATATCATTTAAAGAATTCGTTTTAAAGTTGGAAAAGATGAAGCCTTTAAGAACAAATACTCACTAAAAGAGAGAGGGGAAGTTTAATGACCCAAGTAAATAAAAAAAATGATACAGGCATGCATACCCAGTTAAAGGCTCTTTGGAGATTTAATACAAGATGCTCCTTCAATTGAGGTCCACCCCTTTGCCTTGGCCAGCCAAATGTAACTTCATCAAGTACATTGTCCGCGACAAAATACCTAGCCAGCAACATACCATACAACATTTTTCAGAAATTATAAGAACATGGACAAGGATACAGATCAACTTAAAAAGGCAGTAATAAGAAGATGAGTTTAAAATCACCAAATAAAGATTTATGTTGCTTGATTGGCATACAATATTGCATTAATAACAGAAGCAAGAGTTTCCATCAACAAGCACAGAACCAGAAAAAAACATATAGGTAAATGAGACAACTCTGAAAGATTGCAAAAACATTCCTACTTCATAAAACTAAAAAAAACAGCAATAATGCAAAAGGAGACTCGTGATTTTTTTTTTTAAAAGAACCCAAAAATCAATAGATCTAAAACCCTAGTAAACAAACAAAGACAAACAACATTTTCCAGTTGATATGAGGTACCTCTCTGGGAACTGGAAGATGATACCAACTCTTTCTGGGACTAATGATTTCGGAGACTGATTTGGTTTGCCTTCATCTGTATATCTCTGAATATGAATAGAACCTGAAGTTGGTTTGCTCATCCCTGCAAGTAGCTGAAAGGAGGGAAAAAAAGTAAGATGACATACAAGATATTCAAAGTGTGATAAAATAACACACATAAATATATATATGGCAGACCTGCAAGAGGGTAGTTTTTCCACTTCCACTCTGTCCGAAAATTAAGCCAAAGCTGCAGCAATTCACACAAACCATTTACTACAAAACAAAAGGTCAGCTTTAAACCAAGCATTCTATGAGACAACATTAGTTTTGCTTCAATAGAGTAGAAGGTAGACACGATATTCCAAAGTCTTATGACCATTCTCTATCTTTTTCAAGAATTTACATCAGATCAGCTGATAAATCGCCTAATGTTCATACCAGTATTCCCTATGCAACATTAATTTTAAAAAGTAATTTTCTATTATTTATAAGCATTTACCCTTTGTCCTGAAGCGAAAAGCTAACCCCATTCAAAAGGTTAACCTGTGTCCCTGGAGGTCGATAACGAACATCCTTAACCTTGAAATGGGAAGTGTTATACCAATGTAAGTACCCCAAAAGAGCATCAACCAAGAAGATTACACGGTTTCAGCAAAGTCCATCAATTTCAATATTACCATTCAATCAAAACAATCAAACTCCATTAACAATAACACAAAAATAAAATAAAAGCACCCACTTGCTAAATAAAACAGATAGAGTTTAAATTCAATTAAAAAGAAGAAGAAGAAGAAGAAGAAGAAGAAGAAGAAGAAGAAAACTTACTTCCAAGCAAGAGTAATCACATGAGATTTTAACGATTTGAGTTTTTTTGAAGTTCAACCTGCAAAAAAAAAAAGGGTACTTTGAACAACTTCCTTTATTCATAGGGACAGTGACATTATGCTGGATAAGAAGCTTACATGGACGACGGTTTCGAGGAGATAAAGGTCACTGGTTCGCTAATTCTATAACCGAACAAAGATGAAGCTGAGAAAACAAAAGCCGCCATTTCGGGTTCGAAATTAGGGTAAAATTCAAAATTAATATTATGGAAATGAAGAGAAATGAATGAACTGGGCGGAAGAATGGAGGAACGTGATGGTCGACGGCGGTGCAGTGGGCGTTGGCGGGGTGAGAGTGAACAAGTTTTTTTATTATTTATGGTGGATTAAGGATTCAATTTAATGGACAAAAAACCATTGGGCCATTACAAGAAGCCCAACAACTTTTTTGGCAAAAGTAAAATCAAATGAAAAAATATGATATTTTATGTATTTATAATTTTTTAAAATTACTTTTAGTAAATTTTATGCATTATTATACATAAAATTATTAAAACATATGTAGTAGTTTAATTTCTAAAGTTTCAACTGCCTCTATCTTTTTAACCCAATTTATAATTATTTGTATTTCAAAAGTTATAGAACAAATTTTTTAATCGAATTTAATAGATAACTATCGGTTTAAGTGGTAAATAGTTTGATATTACTTAAACAGGTCTCGAGTTTAAAGTTTTATGTATATAAAAGAATTGCTAAAAAATCCATCCATCGATACTGAATATGCGATGTAGACTGATAAAAATTATTTAAGTCAAAGCTCTAAAGAACTGAAAGAAAAGAACAACAAAAATATTCATATTTAAAAACAAGTATTAGTTTGCGATTTTCGCACAACACGAAATATATTTAAAATATGTGGATCGGATTTTATTTTTTTTACATATTTATCGTGCGAATAAATAAAATATAATATGTTAAAAAATGTCAATAATTTATTTATTTATTTATTAATAACGTCTAAATTTTACTTCTATCTAGAAAGAAAAAAAGAGACTCTAAAAAAATACTTGGTCATACTAATTACCGATATAGTTCAATTTCATGGTCCAAGTCATCAAGTTCAAAAGCTTAGATTTAACTGGACCATGGAGTGGGTTGGAATTTCATCGTTTTATCCTTTTTTTAATAAATAAATAAATGTATTACAAGTTTCTAGATGAACTGTTATTCATTCAAAAATGGCAGCTGCTGCTTGGAATTCAAGACCAATACAAACTGAAATCCATGGATTTCCCCAAAATTATGACACTGGAAAATTGAGTCATGGAATTGGGTTAATTCATGTACCAGTACAACAAAAAATACAACATTTCTATGTTAGAATCCTAACATTAATAACCTTTTATTTGATTGTATTCATACTTTTTTGTTATTTTGTTTTGATTAATCTAGACCGATCTGCTTCGTTCACATAATTTTATTGTTGAGTGTCATAACAATTTTTTTACATATATAATATTTCAAACTCGAAAAGTGTTTAAACAATATCAAATTGCTTACTACTTGAACAAATCATGACAATAACGTGAATATACATTTTATTTATGTGGTTCTTTGATATAAAAAACAACTTATCAACGATCAATTGGTATATCAGGATGTGGTGTTAAGTCTTTAAACAAAGTTAAGGGTCGAATCTTGTCATTGTGAATGGAGAAAACTGAATTGAGAGGGTCGTCTTATATTTGACCTTTATAAAACTTAATACAGATTAATTGGTTAATGAATCAAATATCGACAACTAAAGAACCCAAATTACTTTATATTTAAAATTCAATTACATCTCTCTTTTTTTTGAATCAGCTACAGTATTACAGTAATATATATATTAGAGTATTCAACAATTAAACATTGATCGCTTAATATTGTGTTAGTATTACTGGTATTTGAACCTGTAACCTCTAAGAAACATAACTGTTTACTTAATCACTGAGATTATATAGTTCGTATTCTATGTCATATTTTTTTTTCGTATCCGGTCTTCTTCATTGACTATAGAAAGCAAAACAAAATGACGTTTTTGATATAAGCTTTTGAAATTAGTTTTTTTTTTCTTTTCTTAAGGCACGTGAAATTAATTATTCATGTCCTGTTGACCTATATCAAAAGTATATATCGTAATTTTTTAAAAATATTTTGAAGAAGTTAATTTAGATTAAAAAACTGATAATAACGTTTTATTTTATTTTATTATTTATCTGTTTGATCATTAGTTCTGATCTATTAGTCAATTAATTCATATCGGATTTTAAAAAAGGTTCATTATGACGAACAATCCCTTGATTCAGTTTTTTCATTTACAATGTTAAAATTTGAACCCCTAACATTGTTTAAGGATCTAACGTCTCATCCTACTAGACCAATAAATTATTGGTAATGATTAATTTTATTGAATTAAAATTAAAATATAATAAAAATTATTAAAACATACAAAAATTAAAATAGACTAATTATATTAATCGATCATTTCGTTTGAAACTATTACATGAAAAAATAAGGTAATCCAATATTAAAGATATCACAGTTAATCCCATATAAAAATATATTCAAACTTACCCTCATTAAAATTACATTTGGTGTTTAAGAAATGAAAGGAAGAAAATTCTGAAGTGATAAAGCACGAGTAAATAATGTCGTATATTAACATAGGTTGATAAGAAGTGACATGGATTGATTCAACCTTGCTATTATATGATTTGATTTAAATTAATACGTGTATTATTTACAAATCAATTCAGTCGAATAAAAGAATTAAATAATGTTAAAATTTAGTATAATTACCCTATTATAATTTTAATAAACAAAATTCAATTTATTAAAAGATTAATTTCGGTCAAATTTTACATAAATTTAATATAAAAATAATATATTTTTTTATAACAACATAATTTAAATATTTGATCTTATTTATAAAATTTATCATCTTATCTCATTAAATCAATTAATTGTTGATAATATATTTTATTTTTTAAAAATGAATGATTTAAAAATAAAAAAAATAACTTGATAAAATATTTTATTTTTCTTTCTTTAATTATTTTCATCTCTTCCTCCTTCCATTAAATTCCAAAGACTGTAGTCCTTTGTGAGCATGAGGCAGACATGAATCCTGTAATATATATCCACACACGTCAGTTGAGATCAAAACCCAACCAGTAGTGGGGAACAGCATAGAAATGCCATGAAGACATGTTTTTATTATTTGAAATGTATAGGTGAAATTAGTACATAGGCATCTTATAAAGGAGAAGATATATCCTGAAACATTTTTACCATGTCATCCGTGATTTTAATTAACTAGAGTCATTCATTTTGTATTATTTTAAGGTGAATCATCATCTCTTTCCTACATGTAAATAGTGAGTGAGTAATTATCAAGTAATTACTTAAAGATGAACGAATCCGATTGCATGGACCACGTGTTATATAAAAAATGTTTAAGGGTTTTATTCAAGAAAATAGAATTTTTAAATTTTATTTTAAAATTTAAATTAAAAGTTATAATATAATTAGATATGGGTAATGTTTGAATCTCATATTGAGGATAAATACTTTTTGGAATGAGTATTTATTAAGATATCCCTCTCCCTTGTAGACTAGGGGTGTAAATTTGGATTATCCGATCTGATTTGAAATTTTGGATTATCCAAACTTTTTAGATTGATAATTTAGCGATCCGTATTTGATTCAAAAAAATTAAATATCTAATTTTTCGGATATTCGAAATTTCGGATTGAATTTTTGGATATTCAAATATTTAAATTTATGACTTAATTTAAGTATTTTTTTAATTTGACGATCTTATTCATAAAAAAATTGGGTTTTCTAATATAATAATCAACAAATTATTGAATATAACAATATTTGTATCCATGGAAATTTCAAATTTTTATACATAACAAATAAAATATCGAATTTAAAAAATTCATACTTATAATAAAGATATTCGATCCGAATTATCCGTAAAATAGAAAACGTATCGGATATCCAAAATTCCAGATCAGATCAACAAATCAGATTTTTTTTTCTTCACACCCCTACTATAGAGTGATAGAGAACAAGAGAGTCCCTTGCGCATCGTCGTCGTTTGTTCAGCTCGGGTTGATTCGATAATAATTCACACGAGTTTTTTCTTTTTAAAGAAAATTCGTAGAAAATTTTCTCAAAAAAGAAAAAATATAATTCTTTTTAATTAAATTTAAATTTTAGATAAGATTTTATTTTATTTTCGGACAGATTTATTCTTGCGTCTAACATATAAATAAGGGGTTTCTTCTCTCATTTTTCATCGTCAATTAAAAAAGTATTTTGTTTCCTTTGAGTTAAAACATCTTTTGCAGAGTCAAGAGTATTTTTTTCATTGTAGTTCTTCATTTTACTTCAGATAATAACTATTGTCGTAGTCCAGTTCAAACTTTGGGTGTACATCGTTTAGAGTGACTGTATTAACTTTCGGGGGACAATCGCCTAAAGCAACAAGTACATACATCAAGGTAAATTATTTCTAAGACAGTGGTTACACCCTATTTTACAGTCTACTTAACCAACATTAAAAAAAGCCAATTTTATATAACGACTCGGAAAGAAAATGTCATATATAAATTATATTTGACTTTTTTTTAAAATATTTTTTAAAATTTATAACGACAACGTCATATATATATATATATATATAACATTCTATTACATACACACTTTAAAATTTAACATAAAATAAAAACATAGATAAAAATCTTTATATTTTAAAATTTAATATTCAATTAAATTCCATTAAAATTTTCCCACCGAATTCCCATCGTACCTAAATCGTCCGCTTGTTTTCTCCCAATTTCCATTTAAAGGTGAACCCTACAGTGATTCGGCACTCAATTGGATGATCTTTCCTGGAAACAGAGGAGGAGGCGCAGTCACACGCATCAACCCACCAACCCAAGTTTTCCTCAGCAAGGAATTTTTATTTATTTATTTATTTATTATATATCTAATGAAATTAGGAAATTTCTTTTACACATGTGTGAAATTACATCTTTTTAAAATCAAAATTATCTCCATCAGTTCAATGAATCTAATTTAATTTTAGTCAAATCTCAAATATGATATTTGAAAATTTAATTTATAAATGTGCATAAATTTATTATCAACGCACTAATCAAAATAATAAGTAATTTAATTATCAAAGCTTCGAATTTAAAATTTTATACATATAAAAATTTTCAATAAAAATTTTATCTATTAAAACTAAAAGTACGATACAAATTAGTTCAAATAATTAAAATAAAATTTTAAAAAACAAAAAAGCAACTATTTTTTTTTATTTACATTCAAAATATTTTATATTCGAATAAAATTATAAAAATAAATAAACTTAGAAAATAATCCCATAAATACCATATGTAAAGTATGATTTGAACCTTACAATAAGCTAGAAAGCCTGTCGACAGTAAAGCTGATCATGTCTTTTTTTCATTTTTCTCCATAATGATGAAACTGAAGCCGCCCAAAAATTTTCAACATTACTTTTTTGCTAATCCACTTACGAAGGCAAAAAATTCGAACTTAATAGGTTAAATTTTGTAATTCAAGTTTGGATTTAGGGTTTATATTATTTTAAAATTATATTAATTTATTTTTATATTATTTTAAAATCAATGATATTTGTTAAGTAAATCAATTTAATAATTAAACTCTTAAATTATGTTAGTCTCGTAATTTGATTATTATTGATTAATGAAGTTATTAAATTATATAAATGTAACTACTATCTACTATCACATCAATTATTATCGTTAATTATCTTATTATATCGACGTATCATATCAGATTTAATAACATGATAGTATAAATAAAAATATTTTTAATTAATTATTTGTTTTAAAATTATGTATTTATTTTAATAAATTACGTCCTCATTAAAATCAACTCATCATCTTTTTATTAAAAACATTAAATTGTTTTAAAAATAATACATGAATATACTAACTCAAATGATATTAATTATTTAATTACAAATTATCTAACATATATCACAATATCATTACACTCTTTTTAAATGGCATGTTTAATAAAATATGTAGCATCGTTGTTTATATATTTAAAGATCTCTTTTTTTTTTCTCTCGATATGGAATTAATGATATTGTCTCTTTTCAGGTTTATCTAATAACAAAGAGTAAATTTATTTTAAAAATTATAAACTTAAATAAAAATAATTAAAAATAAAATAATATCTCGAATAAAATTACCCATCCATAGAAAAAAAATCATAGCGTCCATCACGATAGCTTTAACCCTATAAATAAGCCATTGTTTTATTCACCTTCTTTTACTAATCTTTCCGAGTTGAATGAATTTGTAAACCATTTTAGCCTTCATCTCAAACCCGCCGCCTCTTCTTTTGCAATAGATTTCCTTGGATCTTCTTCTTCTTCTTTACATGGAGAATTATCAAATGTTCTTTCCTGTCTCATCACCATCAAACATGCCTTTTGACAATTTTCATGGGGACAACTCGAACGGGTTGTTGTCGGATGTGAAAACAGACAAGTTCATCCCGGTAGCAGAAGCTAAGCAACTTGTGGAAAACGGTAGATTTGTCGGGTCAGAAACCGAGGTAAAATCGACCGCCGGCCGCGGTGATTGTTGCAAAAGGAAGGAAAAGAAGATGAAGAAGCCGAGATATGCTTTTCAAACAAGGAGCCAAGTTGATATACTTGACGATGGATATCGTTGGAGAAAATATGGGCAAAAAGCTGTGAAGAACAACAAATTCCCAAGGTTTAATTTTGATTCTTCCTTATATAATGACCACGCATGCGCATGTTTTAAAGTATTCGTGTTCGATACATGAAGTAGTACTTAAAATTAGAACTCATGTTACATGCATATTCTCGAATTCGGATATAAATAATCTCGTTTAATATATCAAATATGAATTGCTTAAGAAGCATTGTTAATGTTGCATGCATACAGAAGCTACTATCGATGCACTCATCAAGGATGCAACGTAAAGAAGCAAGTCCAGCGTCTAACCAAGGATGAAACTGTGGTTCTAACCACTTACGATGGGGTTCACACTCATCCTATAGACAAACCGATCGACAATTTTCAACATATCTTGAATCAGATGCAAATTTATACACCCTTTTAGTGTGTGTGTATATATATATATATATGATGTACGTATACTTTGATGTAGCTAGTCATACCGATCCTTAATTCGATCCTTTCGTATGAAAAAATAAATTAAAGTACTTTGAAATCTTAGAGAGAGATTTATTTATTATCGATTGGGTATTAATTTAGTTGATATTGTTGTTGTTAAAAAACTTTAAAATTTACAAGTTTTAAAGATCTTTAAATACATAATACTTGAATTTTGGAATGTAGATTCGGAAATGTAATAAGAAAATGTTGTTTTCTTTTTCTTATTTTTGGAGGTATTTAGAGGTAGAATGTTTAGACAATGTGTATTGTTTATAGGATTAAGTAATATATTTTCTTCAGTTTTATATTTTATTTTATAATTTTACCTTCATTTGGAGTTACTAAACATTCAAATAAATTGTCATATTTAGCTGTTAAATATTAATATAGGATACTATCATATTTAATATTCGTATTTTTTTAATAAAATTTTCGATGTTGTATTTTTATTTTTAAATATTTATCGTGATACTTATATTTTAACTGAATATTAAACGTGATACATGTATTTTAAGAAAATATAAGATATAATAATGTATTTTGACAATATCTCACAAGGTACATAAACTATCGTTTCAAAGGTTATATTATACTTCATGAGGTTAATATTGTTAGTGCAAATGAACACGAAGAAATGAAGATTGAGATATTGATATGGATCTATTGATTTAGAGAAAAATATAATTTTTTAAATACGACACACATTTTACAAATAAATTTATTTAAATCCGAGTCTTTTGAAATGGATAAAAATCATCGAATTCATCTCTTTCCCTCATTCTTGTCGTCAATATTTTTCATTTATTTATTTAATTGTAAAAATATTGTCTAGCAATCAGTTAAAAAAATTCACCTTTACGCTGCAGCTGCTTTTTCCTTTTATTTCTTTCCTCACATCTTTTAGTTTTATATAATATGGTCGCTGAATATAAAAAATTATAATATTAAAATTCGAACTCTAATTTTTATAAAAAAATAAATTTATAAATGTTAAAATTTGATTAAAATGTGTTAAATATAATAACAAATTAATTTAAATTTTGTATTCATATTATATATGATAAAAGCAAAAAAATAGAGAAAATAAACCTTAAGATTTAATCATTTATATACCTTACTCCCCTTTAAACTCAAACTCAACTTTCTCGCCAAGTTTAGTATCCTTGTCCACCAAGAAAATTGGTTCCAATCATCCCTACATACTATAATGTACTCTAAATATTTGTTGTTACAATCTGTATTGGAAGGAACCAGAGCTCTCAAAACAAGAAAATTCCAAAAACCTTTATTTCGAGAGCGAATTCGAGAGAAATAATGAGTGCAGATTGGGGGCCGGTTATTATTGCTGTAGGTTTGTTCATCCTCTTATCGCCAGGGTTGCTCTTCCAGCTTCCGTCGAGGACTCGAGTGATAGAATTCGGAAACATGTGCACAAGTGGGATAGCCATCTTAATTCATGCCGTAATATACTTCTGTATAATCACCATCCTGATTATCGCAATCGGTATTCACATACATATCGAGTGATATTACACACAAATGGTTAGCTCATCCGTAGATGCAACTCATATTCTTTACTTGTTTGTAGGAACTATCATCGACGGACTTTTCCATCTTTAATAATAGTATTTTTCGATAAAAATCTCTTCCGTCGATAATAATTTTTTATCGAAAAAATAAGTTTTTTAGAAAATATTTTTGAATATAGGGTTTGTTTCTTGAGAGTGTGCTTCCCTTTGTATGAAATCTATTTTGGTGCAATAAGGTGTTTGATAATTTTTACATTTTCTTGTTCTTTTTATGTTTGATCTTACTTACCTTTTAATTACTTAAGTTGGATAATCCTCTAAAAAACGCTTAATACCTGCCTTAACATGTAAATGTAAGAATTAACACAAATCATCTAGTCTCAGTGATTAAAGGAACGATTATTATTCTTAGAGATCACGAATTCGAACACCAGTGCTGCCAGCACAGTATTTGAGCGATCAAGAAAGATTATATTTTTTAAATTAAGACTAAATTTAATCAATCGTTTTATCAATTTTTTCATCAAAAAATTAAAGGTAAACTACAGAATTCATCGCTCAATTTTAAAAATAAAAAATTTACAGTTTCATTTTTTATCATATCGGTACTTAAATGACGTCTTCTCCGACCAATAAAGACATTAACAAATTTGTCTCATCATCTTATCTCACTCTATCAATTTTTTATAATTAAACTTGTTAAGTATTTAAAAATAAAATGATCGAAAAAGAAGTAAATTAAACTTTAATGATTAAATTGAAATTTTAAAAGTTGAGTGCTGAAATATATAATTTATCCATAGTTTAAGAAAATAACTATTTTATAAATATAACTTAAATGATCTATTTATTTATAATTTTTAACGACTCCTATTCATTTTCCGTTACTTGCTTTTCTTAGAACTCTCGCCTAATAATAGATCCACAGATCTTAAAATTTTCGTTAAATTTCTTCCAAAATCCCAATCAAAATCAGAAAAAATGGACGCAATTGATTCAGTTTTCGATCCGCTACGAGAGTTCGCTAAGGATAGTGTTCGTCTCGTCAAGAAATGCCATAAGCCTGATCAAAAAGGTTGTTTCTTTCTAATTTTTCGCTATAATTGAGTTTGGTTGATCGATCAGAATTGTGATTGAAAGGTTTTCTTTTTGTTGCAGAATTTACGAAGGTGGCGTTCCGTACTGCGATCGGATTCGTGGTGATGGGATTTGTAGGGTTCTTCGTTAAGCTCATCTTTATCCCCATTAACAACATTATTGTTGGTTCTGGTTAGGTGCGGTACGATTCCTTCCATTTCTATTTTTTTTCATGTTTCTTTGTTGTATTATTGTATTATTAAATGCTATTGTTGTGATATTAATCTTAATGTATTCGAATTTTGAAGAAAAAACTCTGAATTTTTGAAAATTTGGTTGTTGATTACTCTAGGAAAATGGAATTTGGCTGAAATTGTAGTGTTTTTTTTTTTTTTTACTGTTGGGGAGATCTTGAAAATAAATTTAGTTTTCTTAATCAGATGTATTGTTTTATTTCTGAATCCATGTTTGCATCACAGGGGTTATTATCATGTTTGCACAGAATATCGTATAGTTCATCAATAACATAGTTTGACATGATTTTTTATTAGACTGAGAATGGAGTGTTATATCTACGTTATCTTGGACTTATGTTAGTATCAGATACACCTATGTTCATTTTCCCTAAATTGCTCAAAAGCCATATCAAAATAACATCCAATAGCTATGTTGCTCTAAACTCTTCATTTTTTTCTTGAATTGCATGTGCCTAAACAAGCTATGACCTTCTAAGAACTCTTGAAAAGAAATATGCATACCCATATTTTAATACTCACATCCTAGTCCAAGTATCACAGTCCTTGAGCCATGAATATATTACAAATTCAACAAAATAAAATTATCATGCTAAATTCCAGTTTGTACTTTGAAAGAGTTCGTTGATAATTATGCCTAAACAAGCTGCTCCTGTTGTACATCCCTCTAAATCCTATTCAACATTACAATTCTAAGGACAGGTATACAGAGGTCAGTTGATACATGATTCAAATCAATGAAAAACCTAACAAGTAATTGATACATTTGGAGTCATAATTTTTATTTTCCATGGAGAATCATTTCCAGCAGCTGGATTCTATGATTCATGAGTTTGCTTCTGCAGCATATGACTTTGCATGATTCTTCAGCTTCCAGAAACATCACTTGCAGCAGATGGCTTGCGATTCAGATAACAACGTCGTTGGTCAATATTGGGATTTCCATATTATTTACATTAGAGTAGTTTGCATTTCCTTAAGCTTCATCTTTTACATGTACATATTGTTTTGCTGGATAATCCGTCTTTTAACGATTTGAGACTATGCTTTTTATTTCAAAAATTGATGTAAAATGAAAAAAACTCACATTTAGATACAATCTGATATAGTGGTATACACATATGTATTGGAAAGCAATATATTCTTATTTTTTCTGAGCAATTATCACCGGGTCTGGCCTTTAATCTGATTTAGTTTGCTATCATAAACTTTCACTAGTTTTGATCATGCATTAACCCATGTCAGAATAGAGTGCAAACATAACATCTTTAAAGCACTTCCTAAATCAGATCTTCATTTAGCAACAGTATCTTCATTGTTGATCCCTTCTGTTATCGGAAAAGCGAATTGTCGGTCGAATCAATGGAGACAGTGTGACCTCCATCCAAGATCACATTATGCCTAAACACGTACCAATGACTCTTGAAAAGGACATACCCATGTTAAACACTAACCATATCTGAATCTGATACATCTTAGTCCAAGTATCATAGTCCAGGAGTGTACCATGTATATTACAAATTGAACAAAATAAAACTATCATGCTAATTTCTAATTTAAGAGTTTGATGAGAATTATGCCTAAACAAGCTACTTCCTGTTCTACATCCCTCTAAATCCTCATTCAACAACATTGCAATTCTAAAGGACTGGTATACAGACAGTTCAGTTGATACATGATTCAAATCGAAGAAAAACTAGCAAGTCATCGATACCTTCGGAGACATGATTTTTTTTCTCCCTGGAGAATCATTTCCCGCAGAAGGTTTCCATGACTTATGAGCTTTACTTCTGCAGCAGGTGGCTTTGCATATTCATCAGTTTCTAGAAACATCACTTGCGGTAGGTATTCATATACTTCCTGGAGCATCACTTCCGGCAGGTGGCTTGCGATTCAGATAACGGATAACAGCATCTTCAACCCTGTCAGAATCCCAAAACAGAAAATGATTATGTGAATCAAAAGATTTTAAGATTAAACCTCGGGGATTAAACAAGATACATGCACGAATGAATTAACACATGATGACCCTCCACCAACATGTCTATTGTTTCACATATGAGCTCTGGAAAAGAACAAAACATCTGGGACTGATATTTTATGTACTCAGATTTGATAAATAGTATTGACAAGGCACCAGCAATCAGGTTGAAAGTTCGACCAAGTACTAAGATTTCTACATATCAATCACAATTCAAGAATCAAGTCATTGTCAGTGGCAATGGCTGCATGTCTATAAAGTGATAGGCTAGGCTGTCTAAAT
Organism: Abelmoschus esculentus; assembly: GCA_035048815.1. NCBI lineage: Eukaryota > Viridiplantae > Streptophyta > Magnoliopsida > Malvales > Malvaceae > Abelmoschus > Abelmoschus esculentus. The sequence goes on along the minus strand of JAUCBN010000015.1, from coordinate 18,804,525 downwards.
GATCCATAACTCAACAAGGGTAACTGCAACAAAACAAAAAAAAAATGAGCTTACCATTGTTGGTTAAAGAAATCTGATTGCCGCTCTTTTTCAGCACTTCGACTATGTTCTCCAGTTACCAATTTCAGATCCTGGCACTGAGACTGAGTTAAAGCATTTATAAATTCTACTGGTGATTGACTGAATCCAAGAAAGAATGCTCGCCTTCTACAGTGCTCATGAATTTTCCTTATGGTAGCACATATTGATTCATCATAAGCATCGATCTCTTTGGTCTTTTCTCCATTGGCCAACAGAGCAGATAATTCCCTTTGTATAGGAAAGGGTATGTCAACTAACACATCATAACATGCATTTCCAGCAGGACTATTCCCGGATAGCTTGATTTTGTGCTGCAAATGTATGGGTGGTGGTGGAGACAAATGCTGCAATATCTTCTGTGGAACCATGGTAAATTTCAATTTGTCTTCTCCAAAAACTCTCTGAAGCTGTGCATCACAATTAAACCACGATGGATCCTTTGGGTTCTGAAGTTTTCTAGCCTTCACATAATGCCAAATTGCAGCTAATATTCTGGGACGTGTATCAACCTCGATACCAAGGACTTCCATTAAAGCTGAAGAAAGCTTGAACTTCTCGGGAACGTAATTCATTTCCAACCGAATATTCACAGTGAATTCTTTTTCCCCCTTTCTCTTCACCTCAAAACCTTCTTGCGGCACAGGAGATCGAGCATGCTCCCATATAATGATATGATTATCTGGATATAGTCTCTGATCCAAGGAGATAGTCACTCTTTTGAAGAAGGATGAAAACTTTGGGTACAAAGGGTTCGTTTTATGAACAAACCCGGGCTGATCTGGATCTATCCCATCTTCCAAGATCTTCCCAATAATCTTAAGGGTCCACACGGGGGGTTCTGCATCAGGCTTCTTAGGAATTGTCTGAATCTGATTAGCAAATGTGTTGAAAACATATATTCGAAGAGTTTTCTGAACACTAGGTGGGTTTTTTAGTGCTTCTTGGATGTCAATTTTTTTCCGAGCTACCGCAGCATCAACTCGTGCATCAAACTCAAGAAGCTGGGTATATAAAGCAGATTCGGGAAGAATCGCAGCCACTCTTTCTTGTAGCTGTTTGTCAGTAACCTTCTGCTTTTTTCTTCTAGCTGCAGGTGTAAGTTCCATTGTTCTCAAAGGGGACATCATGTTTGCCATCGGAATTGCAGGAGGATGCATGGGAGGTCTTTGAAAGATGCTCTTTGCACTTGCACTGCCAGGAGTAGACAAGGATGGCGAAGATGACCCTAAGTTACCAATGCCAGCATTTCGAGTTTGACTAAGGGCCAAACTTTGAGCTTGAAGTTGTGCTTGGAGTTGGGCGTGAGCTAACTGCCCTTGAGCTCGAGCATGGGCCTGAGCTTTTGACTGAGCCAGAGCAAGGGCCTGAGCTTGTGAAAGCTGAAACTGAGCTTGAAAACCAGCACCTAGCTGTGCCTGTGAGAATGCAGGGTTTCCAGGCATGGATGGAGCTACCATCCCCGCATTACCAAAGGGCGACGAAGACCCCCCAATGCTCTTGGGGGGATTATTGTTGTTCATAGACATCACTAATCTAATTCACTTGGGAATAAAATCAAACACCTACCGAACCTAAATCATTCAGGAAAAAAATTAAAACCCAATCAATCTTAGCACATACCCAATAATCGAAAGCACCAAAAGAAGCAAAAATTCCCTTCAAAATCGAACCTTTAGAAGTTGAACCCTAAAGGTACCAAAACCCCAAAGACCCTAATTTTGCAAAACCCCAAAAGACACCGAATTTGAACCAAACCTTACAATGAAAGTCGGATTCTAAACAAGAAAAAAATATAGATAGAAAGTGCAAGAAACGAAGAATTTGAATTACGAAATCAGATCAAGGAGAAAGAGTCGAAACAAAATGATAGGAATTAAGATTGAAATAAAAAAAATAACAACGAAAAGAAAATAAATTGCAACAGTCTTACGAAAGATTGAAGAGATTTGAAAGGTTTAAGCCTTTTTGCAGTTTTGGCTCGTCTTCCAGCAAACAAAGAGTATCAGCTTTAGAGAGAGAAGGAAAGCCAGACTTCGCTATCGCTGCTTTTGTTTGCTAATGCTACTCTCTCTTTACCATTTACCAATATCAAAGTCCGGATCCGATCCAAAAGAACGGGGCTTTTGCAATCTTATGGATCGAGTTAGTTACCCAAGAATAAAGCCCATGCATAATCTGAATTAACATAATCTAGTCAAATCTCAATTAATAGCTAATTATCTAATTTATGGAATTTATAATCTGAATTAACATAATTGCCTAATCTATGAGATTTTTCAATTTACATAATTACAATCAATTGGTATAATCAATTTTAAATTATTTTCTCCAACATTAACAACTACCATTTTGATAAATAAGATTGGTTGTGCACTCTTAATATTCATTTTATATTAATTTAAAGTATATTTACGGTTCTATTTACACGAGACGGGTAGGGTTGGATTTTCAGCTCACCTGCATCAGACCCGAACTTCAAATCTTTTACCTGTCACTCAACCTGAACCTGAATTTTTTATAATAAAAAAATTGATCTGATTAAGTCGAGTTCGGGTTCATACCTAGTTTCATTGGATATATAAGTCACTCTAAAAATAAAGTGTTTAAAGTTTATTTTAGAATTTAGATAAAAACTATAATACAGGTAAAAAAAGTTAGCAATAAATGATGATTTAGGAGAAAAACTTCACTCATAAAAATCTAAGTCAAAAACTACGATGATTATATGGCAAATAAAATCTAGTGTTTCCTTTGAGTCTTTGACAGTTAGATTCAGACATGCACGATGGACTTGTCTTCATATTTTCCAGCCTAAACAATCTGTTTTTTCAAGCCCCAGACAAGTTGTTTAAAGCTGTTGAAAATGGTGTACTGTCACCTGCTGCAACTCTAATCAAAACTTTGGGATAAACAGCCGCCCCAAATCTAATCTAAACTGTGACACAGTTCCTATTTTTATTTCATATGTATTCGTGTATAGTTGCCTCGTATTATACGTATTTTGAACAGATTTAAGAAATGTATAATATTCGAACCAAAGCCCTAGGCTATAACCCTGTAGCCTATAGAACAGCTTGAAGTAGATAATATATACAATTTCTTCATCATCCCCTAGGCTCTTACTTTTTAATTTTTTGTATGGATCCAAAATGTTCATTCTCACAAGTGAACCCTTTTTTCAATTTGTTCATGTTGAAATGGTAGGCCCTTCATATAGCTTCTTTAATCAGCGAGCTTCAGTCGAGCAACAATGGTGTATTAATCCAAGCTTAACAGCCTGAAAACTCAAAACCAAAAGGTTAAGGATGTGGGATGTGGGAGTTTATATTGCTTTAAGTGCAGCTGTGTTCGGAGCTATTGTTGCTGTTGCGGCAGCGGTGACTGTCTTCGTGATCCGGTCGAAGAGGAAGAAGAACCAAAATTTAAGCTATTATGCAGATATGGAACTGCAGCAACTTAGTTTCAGTGTAAGAACAGCAGCAAGTGACAAGAAAGTCTCTTTTGAAGGTTCTCAGGAAGCTCTAGATGTCCATCTTACGTCCCGAAAGACGGAGATGGTCGAGTCATACGCCATTGAAGAGCTGATGAAAGCTACTGAGGATTTCAATCCAAGTAATCAGATCGAGGGAAACGTGTATCACGGTCGTCTCAATGGGAAAAACATGGCAATAAGGTGCATAAAAACAGAACATGTTTCGAATATTGAGGTTAAACTATTGAATGATGCAACTCACCTGCATCCGAACATAATTAGACTGCTGGGAACCTGTGTGACCGAGGGTTCGAATTCGTTTTTAGTATTCGAATATGCGAAAAATGGTTCGTTGAAAGACTGGTTGCATGGTGGATTGGCAATGAAAAACCAGTTCATAGCTTCTTGTTATTGCTTTTTGACATGGAAGCAAAGGTTGAGGATCAGTCTTGATGTAGCATTGGCATTACAATACATGCACCAGATTATGAATCCAAGCTCTGTTCATAGAAACATCAAGAGCAAACACATCTTCCTGGATGAAGATTTCAATGCAAAGATTTCGAATTTCGGGGTCGAAAACCGTGTCGAAGATGAAACCAAGTGTCCCGATGTTTCAACTAATCCAGCCACTTGGAACCTGGGATATTTAGCTCCTGAATATCTTCATCAAGGCATGGTCTCACCTGCCATCGACATTTTCGCTTATGGAGTAGTTTTGCTTGAGATTCTATCCGGGAAAACACCCGTAGCCAGACCAGACAAGAAGGGGGGAAACAATGTTTGGCTGTCTGAGGAAATCAAGGACATTTTGGTGTCGGAAAATGGAGACGAGCTACGACAGTGGATGGACAGTGGATTAGGAGAGAATTACTCGTTCGATACAGCTTTGACATTGGCAAATCTTGCTATAGCTTGCACAGAAGACGACCCTTCTTCGAGACCCGCTGCCGGAGAGATCGTTGAGAAGTTGTTGAGATTGATGGATGAATCCACTGAAGATGAACATATGTTGATCTGTGAAAGCTCTTGCAAACCTCTGGTAAATTCATCAACAAACAAAACCTCAGAATAGTCCTTGTCCTTGGAGTATATTAGTGTCCTCTGAATAAGCTATTTCTGTTGCACCTGTATATAGCAAATATTCAAACATGAATATAAAAGTATGCTCCATTTCCCTAAAATCTGTATTTCACATCGATATCCATCGTATATTCGAACATGGATACATCATTTAAAGCGACTCAGTTACCATAAAAAGTTCTAAATGCTGATATGAATCTTTTCTATATACAGACACCAATTCCAAAAAGGAACTAAAATTTACCTACAAAAGCATTGTCAACCATTTTATACACTCATAAACATAATAAAATGTACAATCATTCGGATTTCATCCATGCATCTCTTAGAAGTTCATATCTAATAGCATTTTGGTAGCCGTTTCCCTTTGATCTCCAGTTAGGCTTTGATTGAACAGGTGATGATTGGAAGCCATCGATGAAGATTGAAGCTAAGGGAGCATTCAACTCATCGAGCTCATCGTCGCTTGTGTATGATTTTCTGAGGACAGATGATCCACTTCTTCTCAGCTGAGATTGGCTTCCAACTACACCGATGATGCAAGCGACAGATGATGTTGAAGCTGGCGAGTAAACTGGAGGAGATGCAACAAACGGAAAGTTTTCCCGGACTTCAGCCGGATCCTGAAGAAAAATTGAAGTGCTAAGGTTTTATTTGTATACTTGTATATACTCGGTTTATTTCTATGTTTCTCTATGTACTTGGAAAGACTTTGGAAGGTCATATGCTTGTGTTGATGACCAAAAACTGTGTCATACATGGATACTTTAACAAAAACGAATAATCATAGCAACATAGGACATGGTTTTATGACTAACCTCCGCCTCAAGGGCTTCAAGCACAACATCCGGAACCGGATCAGGGCAAAACTCATCTGGGACAAAGTAGTCAAGAACTCTCTTGATCAACGTTGGACCAAATGTTGGACATACCTTTGAAAATAAAGAAGGCACATTAACAAACAGTAAAGACATTTCAACCCTAAAGCAGGCATAAAGTTTGGGAGCCAAACCTCTTCTCTGATAGATCTACTCAGAAGCATGTCCTTGGGAAGCATCATGAGATCGCTCAATGCATTAAGGAGATGGAAAGATTTTACAGTTGTGTCTTGTCGCTCGTCACAGCCATCCTGGACATTCTCATCATTGATACCAAAGAGGTCTGCCAACCATCGAGACCAGTATCCAATCTGACATCCACACATGAAATTCAAACAAGAGTTGTTTTACTTCAGAGAGAAACCAAGGTTATAACCTACATTTACTTGGACACAATTCTTTCAATAAAATGGAAGAGTTCGAACAACATAGGACGCACTAATGAGGAAAAGTAACAGAAAAAGTTGTGAACCTAGATTTAAATACAAGAGCAGAATGGTTACGACTTATCAAGGATTAACCTCAAAATTACCACATTTGCATTGCTCACCACAGGGTATTTTTTCCCTTTAATGAGAGCTTACCGCATTTTTCAGTTGTGCACCAGCACCAAAACTTGCTTTCCCAGCTGGGATCGGAAGCACTAGAAGATCACTAATGGGGTCAGACACAGGATCAGAGGGAATCTCATCACCAGAATCACGAAGAACAGCATTGAACATAGCCACATCTAGTCTAGCCACACATTGCTCCATTATCTAAACGCATGACAAAGGATGAATTATAACATATTTAATTTAGAAGGAAAAAATTATGAAAATTTTCCAATTATTTACCAATCACCAGGGTCAGAAACAAGGTAACAGTCCCATTAACTCTTTCAGAACTGCATAATTTCTTTTTTTCCTTCAATGTGTATGTAACATCTCTTATTGTATATAAATAAAATTATGCTAATTAAAATGTTATATACTAACAAGAAAGCTGTTAGTTTCAGATGTCATGCTTGTGCTCCATTAATTAATTCCTCTAAAATAATATTACCAATCTAGACAGGAAATGCAAGCAACCACATTCGTGCCCCGCAGCTCGAACTGGGCAAAGTCTTTCACAGGCCTCCTTGAAAGCATTCTTCCAATGATCTAAAGAGAAGTTCATTTGGTCTTGATAACTCGCGCTAGACACCCTCCCATAGCTTTTACCTGAGGCAGTGACCATACCCCTATCAATTTCGTCTCTAGACGCTGATTGCATATGTGGAGTGAGAGTCTGCGGTAGAAATATGGAACATATATTGGTTGGGTGAGTTTTGTAACAGTCAACGTGTCATCATGTATTTTACGGAAATTTTTAATCAATAAAAAAGGAAGGGGAGGAAGAGTTAAATGTACTACCTGCCACCAGACAGACTCGATGATTCTGGAAAAGATCCATGCTTCAACCTTTTCCAGGGCTGAAGTAAAGGCAGTTGGGCTGTCCCAGTCACTAAAACTTCCACATGAGATAAGTTTATTATTCTCCTTTCTGCCCGGAGAGGATTCTTTCCATTTCAATGGAGATGGTGCATGTTTTTTCTCCTTTCCACCTCCATTTCTTTCCATAGGCCCAGAAGAAAGCTGTGACCCCATATCCCCAATGCTTTCAATTATAATTGCTCGTAACACAACAGAGTTAGACAACCAAAACGTCAACCTGTAATCATCATACATATGACATATGAGTTCATGAGAAGCCATGATAGTTTCCTCCTTTCTCCCCTTTCTTTTCCCAACAAAAAAAGTAACATCCCCCATAAGTAAACGATCAGAAAGCTAGCTACAATTTTTTTTTTTTTTTTGGAAATCTAGTTTCGGGTGCAGGAGAATTGAGCAATTATATGATAGAACTATGACTAGATCATACCTTGGAACATCATTTCCGCATGCTTTTGCAACAAGAGCAAGCCCAGAAACAGCACTTCTAGCTGCACTTGCTCTCCTAGATTGGAAGCCTTCCTTACAAGCATGAAGATACAGCCTAGAAAGGCGCCGAGCTGGAGCATGCACCTTAGTACTGGAGCTCCCATGATCAGCAACTACTGAGAAAAGAGCAGCCTCAATCGCAGCAGCGTCTCTCAGCTCTCCCTCAAGCATCATTATCCTGTTTTCCAGCTGCTGTATTTTGCTATCCGACAGGGCACTTCTAGTATCCTCGGGGTATACCTTGGCATCCTTATTTTCATTGATTGGTTTGTTTACTAGGGTTCCGGGTCCATGCTGTGCACCCCCAAGAACAAAAGCTTCCTTCAATTCTGTGTGCTGGTTATTGCTAAACAACCCATTGCTCCTAACTGACTCTGATGAAGAACGAACAGACTTCACATGCTTTAGTCTATCACTTTTTAGGGCATTGGACTTCGTTCCAAGATTCACTTGGCTTAAAGAATTTTCTTGTGAATGAATATTCAATTGTTCATCTTCAGTAGAATGTGTTTTCCCTTCCAAGTATTGACCTTCATATCCATTTTCTTGCCAATCATGTCCAAAGTTTCCTTCCAGAGAATCATCACATTCATCAGCAGCCGCTGTAGCCTCCTTTGAGGAAAGTTTTCCATTTCTCACAGCTTGCTTATCATCTTCTCCGTGAATGGGAGAATCGCTAAAAACTCCAGATTCCTGCTTAGCAACCTGAGGACTGTTAGCTGAATCTGCCATTTTTGCCTTCAAACTATCAGATGCACCTTCCTTACTTTCTGACAAAAGAACTTGATTGGTAACGACATTATCTCGTACAGGTGAAGTGGAACTATAAGATTTAGATGCAGAAGCGCAAGCAGCTAGTGAGCTCTCAAATGAAGCCCCTTTGGAGTTTTCAGATTGTGTGATCTGTGTCCCCACATTTTTTCTTTCCAGGTGCAATTCTGAAGCCGATGCATGTTCCTCTTCGATTTCTCCTTTGTGATCAATTGGACCGACTTCTCCATTCTGCACTTGAGCATCAATTACTATATTACCTCAAGAAATTTAACTTATTAAAGAAAATTTGAGGCCTCCCATTAGGCCTAAACAATTGTAAATAAAGTTACCTCTTCATTTTGAGGAAGTGAACCTCCGTTAGATTCCAAAGTTGAAGAAGAAGCGGCAAGGGACGAGTGTGAGGAAACATCATCATCGGTGAATGAAGCAACCCCATCTTCCTCAGCATACTCTTCATCCATCAGAACCGAAGCAGTCTCGCTTCCTTTCCTGTCAAGCAACTGTTCGTGAGACCGGTTGCCTCTTGATGAAACACCATTTCGACCCTTATAAACTCGATCAATTTTAAGGGATAAAATTGGCTGAGCAGTGTTACTAATGCTCCTCTTGCTGGTCATTGGAACAGTAATGTCCAATGTTTCCTTAATGATACCATATTCCGCCAAATCGACAATGGCAGTTCCCAACAGCTGAATCTTCTCCCTTCGAGGCTCATACAAATTCAATTCTAAGACATTTTTCATGAAAACATCACCATCCTTGCCTTTAACAGAAATGTCCTTCACTAGATTCACAGGTAACTTAAACGACTCATTAAACTCGATTTTCCCCTCGACAGCAACAGAACCAAGTGTGGGCGAAACAGTGTTCGTAGACCCCGAACTACGTTTGCCATTTTCCCATTGAATTAGTGCAGAACGAACCGATCTCAGTGACTGAGATGGAAGCCAACATTTAATCTCCTGAATGTTGATTAAATAATCAACATGAACAGTTGGCCCTGTCCGGTTCTTCGAACTTGAAGCAAGCATCTTTGTTGGACAAACACTAGCCGTTTTAAACCCAAGCTTATAAGTTATAATCCTAGCAAAAGGGAAAAGAAAAGCTAACAGTTACCATCATTTATCTTACAAAATCACTTTCTAAATCCCTAAAACAAATTAAAGGTAAACCGTTCTTTCCTTCAATTTTCCTGCATTTTCTCAACAACCAAACATAAGGGTACATAGTTTCCAAAAGAACAAAAAGAAAAAAACCAAAGTAACAAATAATAATTGCACTCAACTACTAAAGTCACTAAAGCAGACATCATTAACACACACAAAAAAGAAGAAATAATGAAGGAAAAAAAACATAAAAATTGCTTACAATCATAGCTCTAAACATTAATAAACTAAACAAGCATTATGCCTAATATATTATATACAATTGCAGCTAAAAATAGAAACTTTGAAGTTCATTAAAAAATGCTACTAAACTGAAAAATTAAAATTCTAGAGCACCAGATCCATCTCCTATAAACCAAGCATGGTGAAAAATGCTGAATTTTTAGCTGAGAAAAACGAAAGAATCCTTACAATGCAGAGATCAAAAAAAGCCAGAAAAGGAGGAAAGCGACCAACTTTTAGAGTGGGAAAGCTTATACGACTCGTTTTAGAGTAGTTCCCATGGAAGAAGAATAGAAGCTGTATTCTATAGGTGCAGTTTTGAGAGGCAAGGACTGTGTTTTTGACTGTGGCGCGTTGTCGGAAGTGCCCCACTTCAATTGTTTTGTCGGAAGAATTTTCCAACACGCGATTAAAACAGACTGTGAATTGGATAATGGATGATTGGATTCTACGTGGTGACTGTGAATTGGATAATGGATGATTGGATTCTACGTGGTGACTGTGACTCTCTTGAACTGCGCGTGGGAATAAATCTAGACAAACGTTGCTTTCTAGTTTCTATCTCGGTTGTCTGTTTCCGCTGACAAACACCGTTGTTTTTCACTATCTAAGCAATAACAACCCCACACCTACACAACGTTCATTATTCATTTTAGTGCAAAAGTATACTATTTTTTATTTAAATATTTTTTGATATTTAATAATTTATTTTTAATAACAATTATTAAAAATTATCATCTAATAAAAATATGATATATACTATATTTTTTATTTAAAAATTAAAAAATCGATATTTTTTTAAAAAAAATACACAACTTTAATATATTTTTTAAAAAATAACCTTCAATCCTTGATCTTTCCTCTACCATCGTCAAAATAACGATAAAATTAAAATTTCAAACCTCTTTTTTCCTTTTTTTTCTTTCTCACTTGCATTATTTTCTTTCTCTAAATAATGCATCTCCCTCTGGTTTCAATCCCCATCGTCCCTTTTTAGAATTTAAACTCCTCATCCCAATATTTGATTAATAAAGGATTAAAATCTAGATTAGAGACCCTAATCGAAAATTAGATCATTATATTTTAGGTTGTAAAAATTAAGATTTAAAATTTATAATATAAATAAATAGAATTATGTAAAACTCACTTAGCTCAACCATTACCGAGTCAAATTTATTTTTTAATCGAAACCCAAGTAATTATTTATTTTCGGAAGATCGGTGAACGCTCGACCGAAGTCACCGGTTTTAAACCATTTTGCAAGTTTCTTTTATTATTTATTTAGTTGTTTTTTTCGTCTTTGGTTCCTTTGGGGAATCTTTCTGATCAAATCTTTAATCTCTTCTGGAGTGAGTTCTCTCTCTTTTCCCATCTCTGAGTTTTATTTTAGGGTTTTCATTTACTTTTTACTTATGCTAAAACATTCTGTGTTCTTACTGCTATTTTTTAATTTGGGTTTTTTTGGTAATGCGAAAAAAATCCAAAATTTGACTCCTTTTTGTGTGTTTTTACATCAACCTTTTGATTTTACCAAAAACCCATTTGTTTGAAATCTTGAAATGTTTTCACTTTCAGGGGAATTAATGGATTTTTCACTTAAAAAGGAACCTTTTTGGAGTTTTTGAATATCTATCATATGAATTCTCAGTGTAATTTCTTATGCTTCTTGTTTTTTTATTTGATGTTATTTATATTGTTTTGTTTATTAAGATTCAGCCAATTTTACAGGAATGTCAACTGGAATGGCTGGAGGATTGATCCACCAGGTTTTAAGGAGGAAACTTCAGTCTCAGTCTACTGTAAGACCCCTCCCCTTTTGTATGTTTTGCGTTGTCTATGTTGCTCTGATTTGCTTGTAATTCTTATCCGAACCCGACATTTATGGCCGACGCATGAATGTTACTTCGAAGGACCCTTTAAATAGATGAAGAAAACATAGAACATAATTTATAGCTATGCTTGCCTGTGGAATGAACATATGAAGACTATGACTTACGAATTTCTTTCTAGATTTTCTTAGATAATCTAGAATATCTAGCCACATGTATTTTCCTTTGAATAATAATGTTAAGTTTATATGAGAGCTCCTTTTTTCGGATTCTGTATTGATTCAATCATGTCTGCATTATGGTTTGGAAGTAATGGAAGATATAATTTCGCCTAAAATTTTTCACCTGTGTTGCTCCGTCTATTTTTCTTGAACACATGTTTGGACATGACTATGAGGATGAGGTTATGATCCGCTGATGACTCTCAAAAGACACAAAAAAATTTGGACAATTTAGCCATACTTGTACCTGAGTCTCGTACCTGAGTCTGAGTAACAGATTTTATTTTGCAGGTTCCTACTTTGTCACGGTTTACATCAAGGAAATCTAATGAGGATGCAGGATATGCTGGTATGAGGACATTTGCACTCCTTGGAGCTGGTATTTCAGGTTTACTAGGATTTGCAACAATAGCATCAGCTGATGAGGCTGAACATGGGCTAGAAGTTCCGAATTATCCTTGGCCTCATAGTGGCATCCTCAGTTCATATGACCATGCTTCGTGAGTTTTATGCCTCTCCTTAACAGGATAAGCTTTAAAAAGGTTATCCAACTGTGAATGTTAATAATCCAGTATATAAAGCCGTAGCTATTCTGTCTGCCTGTCAACTAAGCTCAACACCATCAAGTCTTCAAAGTATTGATGGTTTCTTCCTCTTTAGCTTCTATTGCATCCCATCTCTGCACAAGGAGAAACCTCTTATATAAGTCTCACCTCCCTATTCTGAGAATCAGATGAGCCAACCTTAACCTAGGTCACATCTCTAGACATCTATTTAAAATCATTTTACCAAAATTGTGATATTAGGTTAAGGCATTAACGTGGTGGTTTAAATTTTTTATACTACAGTCTTTGTAATATATTAATATTGGATTAATTTTGGATGATCAGGATTCGTCGTGGTCACCAGGTTTACCAGCAAGTGTGTGCTTCCTGCCACTCTATGTATCTAATATCATACCGTGATTTGGTGGGTGTTGCATATACAGAGGAGGAGACAAAGGCTATGGCAGCCGAGATTGAGGTGGTTGATGGACCTAATGATGAGGGTGAGATGTTTACTCGTCCCGGTAAACTAAGTGACCGTTTTCCTCAGCCATATGCAAATGAACAAGCAGCTAGGTTTGCTAATGGAGGAGCTTATCCTCCGGATCTAAGTCTCATTACCAAAGTAATTCTTGCCTTGACATTTAGATCGATGTGGAATATATGGGATATATATTTCTGAAGTATTTAACCTTTTATTCTTTCAGGCTCGTCATAATGGCCAGAATTATGTGTTTAGTCTTCTAACTGGTTACCGTGATCCTCCTGCTGGTGTTTCGGTAAATTCTGCTTTAGGCCATTTGTGTAAACATAACATTAAAAACACCAAATGTTGGATCTGTATCTCTCTGTAGAAAGATACCATGGGCGATCATATCTAGATATTTGGCAATAGGGTGGATAGGGAGGAGACATTGTGTTCTGGAATCAGGATGAAATTTTATGGCTCTTCGTATTCGGTCCATGTTAACTGCTGCTTTCCAACGAGAAATGTTTATGGCTTTCGGATGCAGCAATAATTCTGAAATTAAGCATTGATTTCCGTCGACTATAGTCCTTTCCGTTTAATATTTGCATGCTACGTGAATTTACACCTTGTTAGGCTCAACTGTATTGTCATATATGAATATTTTTTATTGGAAATAGTAACTAAAGTTGTCATTCCCCAACTTTATAGATTCGAGAGGGGTTGCACTATAACCCGTACTTTCCTGGGGGAGCTATTGCCATGCCTAAAATGCTTATTGATGGTGCCATGGAGTACGAAGATGGCACGCCAGCAACTGAAGCTCAGGTTGGTTTCTACTTTCTTTTTATGTATATTTCATTCATATTGCCTGTGGGTTCAAGAACCCTCGGATGTATTTTTCACATTTATGGAGCACACGCCTCACTCTTTCGTATTATTATCATGTAGATGGGAAAAGACGTGGTTACCTTTTTGTCATGGGCTGCAGAACCCGAAATGGAAGAAAGGAAGCTGGTGTGTATATTATTATAACGATTCATTCGGTGAACATCTGACCTTTGTTTTAACAAACTTATTTCCGAAATTTGTGTCATCTAATGCAGATGGGTTTTAAATGGATATTCGTATTGTCATTGGCATTGCTTCAAGCTGGTTATTACCGGCGGTTGAGGTGGTCTGTTCTCAAATCTCGCAAGCTGATAGTTGATGTTGTCAACTAGCCATCCTCCAGTTTTTCTCATGCTATTGTTCTTTTTGCGGATTCGGCAATAATAGATTTCGGGATGATCTAGGTTCTCCCTTGACCAATTTTTTCTGGTTATTTTCTAAATTGTTAATGGTGTGATCTGAGAAGAAATAAGCACATCATTCATGCGTTAATTTTTGCTCTGAGACGTGAAGTTTCGTTTACATCTTTCTTTTCAATGCTTCATGAAACAGTTTTGTGTGAAACTGTGTATCATACTTGAATGATGCTATCAAATGTGTCTGCAACTTGATCAATTGTGGAGATTACTTTCAGTTCCATTTCTTGACTTTCGACTTCGATATGCTTTTTCCGTCCATGAAAAACTGTACTCGAATCGCCGCCCTCATCGCCATATTTAATCCGAACAGCATAATCTAGTTTGCATAGCATATCTCCGATCAATCTCTTCAACTGCATGCATTTCCTGTGCAGCCATTGTAGCTGCCACATGCTCGACTTCAGTGTCAACCACGGACTACTTCCTGCTGCACCAAGACATGATATCTGAAGCATCTCCGACCCAATCTGCATCAGTAAAACCAATTAACAATCTGCAAGTCGAGCTTTGTACTGAGTTCTTCTTGGAACGATAAACCCATTTGCAGATGATGGGGTCGTAAGACTCTGGTTTTGGCACGAATGCTATTCTGTTAAGGGTCTTTCGACGTGTCATTTGTCTCAAATTACCATTATCATTACCCTATCGAAACAAGGCATTTAACGTCTATTATAAGATAATATCTATTCATATATATTTTTAATTATCTGATATTATACACTTTTTTGCAAATAAAATAATTGAATTTTAGTCTTCTAAGATAAATATCAAATTCGTTTTTTTACTAAAATCACTTGTTAAGTTTCATATTGTTAGACTATCGAGTTGACTTGTTCTATCATGATTCGACTCAATCAGTAGAACATGGACAGAACTGTGAGAACATGTCACCCTTTAAACTCAATTAAACATTATAGTCAAGATTCATAGATCATATTAATCACCGAACATGTCACCCTATTTATATCAGTCATTTAACAATCTAAAAACATTTAAAATTTAAAAAAATACATTGTATAACTCGATCATATCTCGTATATTTGCAGCAAAAAATTTCAAAATAACACCCACCAGGCTTGATTTATAAATTAACATGGATAGCAGGGTGAATAGAATCTCATATTCATGTTCTCAACCTAAATAATCTAGTACTTCAAGACCTAGATTTAATGTGCTAGACAGTATTAAATAAGTGGTGACACACTACCTTCATAATTCTTTCTGTACAAATAGATTTTTTTTCCTTCCATTTTGATCCTTCAACGTCAGTCGAAGAGCCCTCGATCGAATCAACCTTGTCATATTAACTAGAATTCATTAGACTAGAGAAAGAATTAATTTATATACTATAGTAATACTTTAATACAAAAAATAAAGACATAAAATTAAAAAAATATTTCTAATATTTGATTAAATAATTATTTTAATCTCTATTTTAAGTTAAAATAATTATTTGTTATTAGTTAATTAACGATAAATGACGTGACAAACTTACTTGACATTATTATATGTATAAAGATATTGATTTGAAAAGTTATCATATCAGTGAAAAAATAATTATATAAAATTATTTCTTTTGCTAACGTGTTATTCTGACAAATCATTTTAAATTATTTATTATTAGTAACTAACAGTTTTTATTTACAAACAAATTGTTTTGACCCAAAATAAAATATTTAAAGTTAGATTACTTAAAAAAATATGAACCAAAATAATCATTCAGACAAATATAAAGAAATTTTTTAATATTACACCTAAAATAAATTTATAGTTTATATAATCCATTCTCTAAAACACACACAATTACACTAAATGGACTTAGAATCTTATTTAATATTTAACAATAAGTTAGTTTATAAAATATTACAAATTAATAAATAAACTTAGAATCTTATTTAATGAAATAAAGACTTGGAAAAATACTTTATATCTAAAAACAAAATAATAAGTTTATTTTTTATACAATAAAAGTTTTACTACTTTTTTAGGATTATATAATTTTTTATTGTTAACTACTAAAGAGATTATTAAAATATTTTTTACATTAAATATTTTTCTTCCATTTTATTTTTAATAAAAATTTCCATAAAAATCAAACTAGGGAAAAAACTTAATATAGTTGAATTAAAAAATTTTAAGGGCCCAAAAAATTTATTTGTTGTATTAATTTATAATTTTATATTTTTGAAAGGATTAAAATATAGATTATTAATTTAGGGGAAAATATTTGTTTGACAAATTCTCATAAATATTGAAGAAAAAATATTTATTTATAAAACTATTGAATCCTCAAAAATATATCTCAAAGTATTGATGTTTCTACAGTAAAATGAAAGTCGGGTTCAAAAGAATCCGACTATGATCAGTGAATTCAAAAAAAAATAACAAAATAAACAAAGAAGGATTCTTTAGAATCCGACTCTGCACAATAACTTTTCACTGCACTGTTCACTGTTATTTTATTATTTTACTGTTCATAGTCGAATTTTTTTAAATCCGACTTTCATTTTACTGTAGAAACATCAATACTTTAAAAAATATTTTTGAGGGTTCAATAGTTTTGAAAATAAATATTTTTTCTTTAATATTTGTGAAAATTGCTCATGTTTTATGATTATATTAATTTTAAAAAATTATTTATAGCACGTCTTCAAACTATGATTTAGGGATAGAAAAATAATTTGCTCTCATTAGGTCTGAACTTTGACCTAGACCAATAGAGATAAATTTTTTGCTAAAAATATCCCAACCTGATATATTGATATATTATATTTAGTATTTTTATAAATGTTTTAAAAGATATATCAAGTTTTTTATTAAAATATTTGAGTGACTTAATCGACCATAATCTACAAAAACCAAGTCGACAAAATTTTATGTCATAAATTATCGAAATCGAATTTAAAGTAGATAATTTTATGAATTAACTAAATATATCATCATTAAATTATACATCGTTGCTACGAGAGGTGACTCATAGTCCTTATTATATAGTGCATAGATTCAGAACTTTATTTTATTTTCCTAATCATCTTTTAATATTGTGTTTTCTTGATTAAAAAAATCTCAAAACATTAAACTGATATAAAGATTTCATACTCAGATAACTAGTGTTAATATCAAAAAAATAAAAAATACTAACATAAAATTTAAATTTTAAATTATAAACCTTAAACTCTAATATTTATAAATATTTTAAATTTTAAAAGTTCTTAATCTTTAACTATAGACTCTAAAAATCTTAAACCCTAAAATCTAAACATTATAAATATTATTACTGTAAACTATAAATATTATACCCTAAATCCTAAACTTTAAACACCGTAAACAATCTAAACCCAAAACACTAAAAACCCTAAACCTTAAACAATTCAACGTAACAATTAATATTATTAAATAAATTAAATGATCAAAGAATCATCTTAAATAAGATTCTTATTAAATATATTTCTTATTAAATACAATAATAAAATCTTTTACTTAATTAATATTATTAAATACATCTTAACATATAGAGTGGAATAAAAGTTTGACGAGACCTTAATATATCAAATAATTGACTGAATTTATATTTCAAAACAGAAAAACTATATCATGAGTCATTTATGTTATATTATCTATGAAACCAATTAGTCAAATTCATCTATTTAATTAATTTTTTATCTCATCTTTTTTATCCAATGAATCTTTATTTGATAAATATTGTTTTCAAATAAATATTAATTAAGATTCACTTGGTAACTTGATAAAAAAGATAAAATAAAAAAATAATTAAATAAATATATTTAATTAATTGATCTTATAAATAACGTGATAAAAATAACCATAATATAATTTTTCCTCGCATTAATAAAAAAACACTTCTTTAGACCAACATATCTGTTATATATATATATATATTGTAAAGAGAAGCTAATAGGGGACATCAGTTAATTAATATCTATGATTACTTTAAATTATATTTATAATATTTGTACCCGTAATATTCAAACATCTAAAAATAACCCATTTTTCTCCGGACTAAAAAAAGAAAATATTAATTTCATGGGACATAGACTCAATAATTAGTGGTCGTATTCCCCATTCCTATCTCTCTGTCAAAACGACAAACAGCTCACCGTCTAATTTCAACGGTGTTTAATATTAATAATATTTAATGATATTCAACGCCCGTTATAGATTCATCCTATAAGATATACATGTTCTTAAATTTTAACAAACGTACCTAGTTTTGTCAGAAAGTTTAATGTTGTTTAGAAGAAAAATAAATAAAAATTATAAATATAATTTTTCTTATTCTTGACGGTATTTATTTCTGTACTTCTTATTAAAAATTCTTAAAAAATTAAATTTGTAATCCTAATTTTAATTTGTTACACCTTAAACCCTAAATTTATCGCCTTAAAAAATACACTCTACTCCTAATTTTTAAATCTTAACCAGAACCTCTAATATTAAACTCTAAACCCTAAATTTTAAAATTATTAATTTAAAATAAAGATATTAATAAAAATATAAGTAACAGATAGACGATTTTGATCTAAATTTTATAATTTTTTTCTTGGGTAGTTTTAACTCCACCTGTCCCCCTAATTATCCTAATAAAAAAAAGTAATTCAGAGTTCGTACTTTGTCGCCCCAGCTGGCACCAATTTAAAATTATTAAATTTTATATATATTTAAATGAATTAAAATGTATGATTCATATTAATATAAATAGGTAAGAAGATTTTAAAAGAAAATAAATAGTGAACTATTGTAAAATTTAAGTTTTTATCTTTAATCATTAAACTCAGGGAATTCAATAATCTTAAATTATTGTAAAATTTAATAATTTTTTATTATATAAAGAGATATTTACAAAGATAATTTTATAATTTTTAAATATATATTTAAAAAAAATTAAAGCTCTAATTTTTACTTTAAATTATAAATTCAATCCTACAATCTAAATATCTAAATTTTAAACCTTCAAATTTAATAATTTATACATACTAAATAATCAAAGTTTTTTTTGTGTGTGTGAATAAATTTTATTTATTTAGAATATATGTATATAAATATAACTTCAAAAATCCTAAGGTTCTTATTCCTTAAAAGAAAGTTTTAATGAACTATGACATAAAAGTATTTATAATTTAACAGATTTTTTTTAGTTTTAAATAATTTAAATTTATAATTATATTTTTATTAAAAAATGATTATATTTTTCCAGTCGTGTAAACGCAATGTTAATTGCATTTGTACTGTAAATTTATTTTTCATTATTATCTTATTTTAGTATTCGATTATATATATATATATATATATATATAACCATAACCTAGTAAAGATTTTAAAAAACATTTTCCAAATTAAATTACTACTCATTCAACTTTTTTTTAAAAAAAAAATTACTCCTTGGATATCTCGTTTACCTTTAACGGCCGAGACTGAGAGCCGCCTCGACGTCGAGCCGCCATGCAAAACCTCCGCGACAACCCTCACCAGCGCCATCCATTTTCCAGACATCACAGGGCAACATTATCGTGGAACGCTTGTTCTGCCACGAGAACTGCAACCTTACCTTGCATGAAAAAGCAGTGCAAAAATTAGGTAAATCTTCTTTAATCACAAGCCAAACCTTTATCTCCAGCGGCGGCAGACACTCCTTACGCCCTTCCCCCGCCGTCAGCATCCTCTCATACGCCCCATTAACCCACCGAATCCTATTCAAACCGTCGGATATAAACCCTGGACACATGTCGGCCTCTAAATTATTCATCTTCTCAACATCCGTATTCCCTAGTTTTCTCTCTACCATGCAAGTATCCGTCACGCACTCCACCGTAACCCACGACTCAACCACCGTTTGACTCACCGTTTCCTTAAGATCAAGTTTCACCGAAGGTCCGACTCGATTAATCCAACGGCTGTTCGAGTTAAACAACGACGGTAGATCTTGATTATTTTCCTCGGAAACTGCACTTTTTTCATCGTTAATTGAACCATTCACTTCATTTTTCTCTGGTAATAACTGCAAAGTGACAAGCTTTTTGGTTTTATTTGCAGCTTGTGGATCATGATCTGGTGTTGACGATGATGATAATGATCTTTTCTTTCTCCTGATATTATTCTTTCGAACCCTAACATACTTTCTTTTAGCTTTAAGCTTACAAAGCAACAAGTTTTTGTTACCAAACTGACTCCCACCGGAATCAGACTCTCCGTTCACCGGTTTCGGAGCGATTGGACGGAATCTTAACATTATCCGATTGATGTTCACCGTCTTGTCATGTGAACCCCAAGTGTAACTCACAGAGCTCCATTTCTCACCTCTGTTATTCATCTTTACAACGCCGGAAAAAGCAGCCGATTCTCTCCGATTTCCTCTTCAAAAACTCATTTTTCCCCCTTTTCACTTGAATTTTAGTTTTAATTTTCTTAGACTAAGCCTTTTTTCTATAAGAATCATCATCATACCTGCAGATGAACAGAGAAAGCACCACGTGTTTAGGGCAACTTATGAACAGTTGAGACGTTTGATTGGATAAAAGTTGATATAAATCTAGTAAAAAATAGTATTAATGTTTTATGCCATTTAATAGATCTATGCACTGTGCCCATCCTTAAAACAATTTAAAATTTTGGTAAAAGAATATATTTATTTATTTTGAAATTTTCGTAGAATTTTATTTTTTTGAATGGTAATTTTATTCTTTTAAATTATCGTTATTTTTGGGGTTTAAAAACCAATTAAGAATAAATTCTCTATTCATTAGGGCAATTTACAGAATTAATGAGAGTGGAATTCCCATAAAAGTAAAAAAGAGGAATGTGGGCCCACTTCTAAAGCCAATAGGAGACAGCTTTGTGTTGATCATCAGAGAAAGGAGGAGACACGTGGAGATCATCTCGAAAACAAAAAGTTATTAAATAAGCTCGAATAATCATATTATATGTATTTTGTAATCTTAATAAATAAAATTTATATATTTTATAAGTAAATTTTTCGAAGCGAATAAATATTTATAAATTATATTTAAATAAATAAATTTTATTTATTAAATATATAAATAATATAATAAATCAAATTTATCTAGTAATTAAAATAGAAGCTACCGATCTGTAAAGATTTGGGAGTTTCGAGAGAGTCTTTACGTGGTCTGTGTTCATTAGTTCTTGTATTTTTCCTTACCTTTCACATTATTCTTCAACCACTTACACGGTTCTTCTGCCACGTAGACAACAACTTAATCGAATTAGCGAACGTTATTTATTATTTAAATAAATAAAATTATTTATTTCTTATTATTTATTATTGGTATATAATAAAGAAAAATTATAATCATATACATATCAACTATATTTATAGAGAAAAAATATTAATATTTATCATCCGAATATTAAATTATCAAAAGATAAATAATTATTATAAAAATAAACTATAATTATTTAAAAGTCAAATGAAAAACTATCGTAAACACACACGAAAAAAATTATCATAAAAATAGATGTATAAAAATCTGACAAAACAAAAAATTAAATCATATTAAAAAATCAAAAAAAAATCGTGTTTGAATTTTGTATATTTTACTTTATGATAAAATGAGGGACATTTACGTACCAGAAATTCGCGTGGAGGGATTAATATGATGGAAACGACAGAAGAGGAGTAGGAGGAGGGACGCGTGGTGGGATTCGACAAAGACGTGGAGCCGTGGATCAGTGAAAAGGAGACACGTGTAACATTTAAAGGGATTTTCCCTTTTTTTACGTGGAGAAATTATTATAATGAATTTTTTCATCACAGTAATCACACTCGTTTATCTATCTAATAATTATTTATTTATTAATTATATATAAAAAATGATGATTTATATTATAAAAATAAAATGAATAAATAAATCCGATTTATTAATTATGGCATTTGATTGATTCACTACAAATGAGATAATAAAAAAATCATAATATAATTTCATCGATGAGATTGATTCCTTCTCTGCTTCTCCCACGTGTTCCTTTCTCTATAAACCGAACTGTGTTGTTTAAGGAATTAATATTTTCTTAATAATGCCCTTCGATCATCAAGAAGAAGAAAAAAATGTGTCAAATCCGAACAGACAAATAAAAATAGTTGTTAGACTTTAACTGATCCTCTAGTTGAAGAGATTATGTCTGGTGTCGACGCTCTAAATAAGAATAAATCTGTGGGATATTTGGTCTTTCTTGTGTGTTTAATAAAATGATCGTAATGTTTTTCTGATAAAAAGGTAAATGTGATTCTTTAAACAACATTGCGTGTGGATTAAGGAACTAAGCACGCCTTTAAAGATAATCATTGATTAGTGAAGGTTGCAGCTCCAAGGGTTATATTAAGCTTTCATATAATTAGTATACATAGACATTATACACACTAGATTGTTCGACGATATTTCTTCCACTGTTTGGAGGAAGACTTAGAACATTAAATTTACCTGCACAAATATTGGATTTTCCTTTAGAGGCACAAACTGAGAGCAGCGTCAACATCAAGACGCCAGAGAATTCCACCGGAGATAAGTCTCCAAGCGTCGGAGGGGACAGTTTTAGAGCATTTATTGCCATTCACGTCGACGTACCGTAACCGGACACGGCATGAGAATGCGCAGAGGGGAAAGACAAATCCGTTTTTAACCACCAACCCCACGGGGGTTTCGGCCCGTTCTTCTTCCTCCTTCCCGTCGTCGTCTACCTCCTTCAAACCGACCATGTTCTTATAAGCTTGGTTCACCCATAAAACCCGGTTCAACCCATCCGATACAAACCCTGGACACGTGTCCTTCTCCAGATTCTTCATTTTCTCAACGTCCGTGCAATTCCCCATCTCTCCTCCGTCAATGTAAGTTTCCGTCACACTCTCCACCACCAACGATGAGTCAACCATCGTCATCCTCTTCTTCCTCCGTCCCAGATCGGACAAGGACAACCCCATAATCTCCGTATGATCTGCCGCAACCATTTTCTTCAAAGTCAGGCACAGCGACGGTGGATCTTGAAAACGATAATCATTAAAACTTAAAGCTCGATCGAGATCCCATGATCTTTCAACAACGATTGAATCTCTTAGATCTGCTTTCTCCGGCATCAACTGTAGGGTAACGAAACCCTTGTTTTCACTGTTATCTTCTTTAGCTTCATCCAAGATTCGTTTCTTCCTATTATTATTCTTACAAACCCTAACGTACCTTCTCTTTCTTCTCTTACTGCTAACAACCAAGTTCTTGTTGTTAAGCATAGACTCACCAGAACCTGAGTCTCCGGGGACCGGTTTTGGAGCAATCGGCCGGAATCTGAGCATTACACGGTTGATTATGGTCTTATCCTGTGCACCCCCAGAGCACCTTAGCACACTCCTGTGATCTCCACCCTCCATTTCTCGTTTTCTAGGAAAAAAGGAAAGAATTCCCAGGAAAAAAAAAAGAACTTTCTTTATGTTGATTTTTCTTTGAGTTTTTATTTTTACAATTCGGATTCTTTTAGTTCTTTCTTTCACCCAAGGATGGTTTACCGGAGTATAATGAAAGTGATAATCATAGCGGCAGCCGTCGTGGCAAAGATCCGAGCGGGACACGTGCCATGATCTCGCGCCGTGATACCACGAAACAATGGCGACGCTCGATTGGTTGGTTGGGTTTTCGAAGCTTCTGATTGGCGGGAAAAAAGATGGGCTATGATTACGTGTCCCTAATTCCGTAAAAATAGGGAACACGTGTTGGCGTATGAGCTTATCGTATAAATATTTCTCTTTTAAGTGATGTTACTTTAATTATTTTTTTTCCTTTTGTGTCAATATTCAGAGTTATTGGGAGATCTATTTCTAGATTATGTCAACACGTGGTAAATTTTTACTTGTTTATTTTTGTAGAGTAAGTTCAGTGTTCAGCCACCATAAAGAATACTCGCAGTGAAGCGCTTGAATCTAAAGCAAGATATTTTTAGGGATGAAAATGGATCGGGGAGGATTTTAGGTCACCTTCGATATAAAATTAAAATATTAATCTCCACTCTAAGTTGTTTTTATATATTAATGAAAAATCTGAATAAATTTAATTTAATTTAAAATATATAAATATATCAGGTTGGATCGGGAATTTGTATTCTAAACCCAACCTTAATTTGACTTGATTTTATTTTTTATTAACCCTACTGAAACATAATTTTAAATAAAAAGTTCACCCCTATTAGATCAGGTTTTATAGAAATCCGGTGGGTTCAGATTAAATTGTCACACTAATTTTTTTTCACTAATAAATTGCAAAATTAAAAAGATTTAACATGAATTAAAGATATTTTAATAATAATTATTTTTAGTAATTTAAAAATATATTTTTAATTCTAATTTTATTTAAAAATAATTTAAGTTAAATTTATGATATTATACGTTCAATTTATTGATGTTAAGACTAGTTTTATCTATCCCTATTTTATTGTTTACAAAATATCTAATTTTATTTTGATTTATTTTTTTAAAATTAACACTATATATATATAAATTTTATAAATATTAAGGTTTATGTTTACCTTGATATCAATTGGCTGCGAGTTATTTGAGCAAAGGTGTAATCACGCTCGGGGTGCTGAGAGTGGTGTTAGGAACTGCTTGAACTGATGATGGTACGGGAATGGCTCGTGAATGTCTCTGATGTGAGGGCGAATATTTGGATAGATTTTTTATGCGACGTGGAAGAGATCCATTGGTTGGAAAATAAGGAGTTCGATGGTTCCAGGTGTCCCCTATTTCAGCAGCGCGTGAGAGTGTCTACATGGTAGGGTACAGCATTGAAATACTAGGAATTAGGAAATGCCATTGGATTTATTTTATATATTTTTAAATCTATAACCCAATTCTTTTCATGTTTCAGTGTGCTCCAAGGGGTAAGGGTTTCAATTTTTGAAAGAAAAAAAAATATAATTATTTTTATTCAACTATTAAAATAATTTTAATAAATTTTAAGATATTATTATCGCGTGATATAATATAATATTATTACGTAAAACTTACAAATATTTTAGAAATTATTATTATATATTTTTTAAGTTCTTTAGAACTTTTTAACAAATATTCTACGCATTATATCTCCTTTGTAACATGAAAGTAGCTATATACAATGTCCAATATATGGTTATAACAGATGTCGAATATTATTAAATATTATTAACATTAAATACTGTTGAATATTATTTAATTAATTAATTAATTAATAAAAATTAAAAATTTCAAATACTCAATATATAATTAATAAAAGTGTGATTGTATATTGAATCCTTAAAATTTTTAATCTTTATTAATTAATTTAATAATGTTTAATGATATTCAACAGTATTCGATACGTATTAGACTCATCCTTATTCACATCCTATGTTAGTCTTTTTCTTCTTCTTTTTTCTTCATATACTTGTGTCTAATGTACAATTAATAATGTTCAACGATATTAAATTTTAGTTATATTCAACAGTATGTAACGTACGTGGTAGACTCACCCCTATTAGCATCCTATGTTTGTCCCTTTCTTCTTTTTTCTTCATGCCTATGTGTATATTTAGAAATCAATATAATGATACAAAAATTCTCAAAATACAAGAAAAAACTTTTAAAATAATCGAATATGCCTTTATCGAGCACATACTTATATTCGATACTCACATCCCAAGTTCGAATCATACAAATAAGAAAGTTCATTCAATCAAATTCATTGTATTGAGTTCTAGATTTTCTTTGAAAATCTGTTATATATATGGTTTCAGTTTGATTAAGATTCAAATTAATGTAACAATATATTTTATTATTTAAAATGATAAAACATTAAATGTAACTTTATAATTACAACTAAATAAAATTTTATTTTATAGATAATCGATTTAAATCAACTTCGTACACTCATATTTAATTATCTTTCTACAATGTACAATATACTTCTAGACATACGACAAAAGAGTATAATAATTAGTAGACTAATCTTATTAATCGACTATGTTCTTTAAAATTATTAAAGTATATAAACTAAACGTAAAATTAAAAAAATAAAAAGAGTTTAAATTTTTTTTTCCGAATATACTGATCTGATTATAATTTAATATATGTTTAATTTTTTAACCCTTTAATAACGTACATATATCGTGTATATATAATATTCGAACCCGTATCATCTATATGAATTACATCATCTTGTATCGGGACCATTCTACGTGTTAAAAATTAAAAATTATTTAAAATAATCTGGACGTCTGTTTATTGTGTTGCTTCTGTTTTGGCAGGTTCTTCGTTAAAGAATATGTGCTACTGTATCTGCAATGGCTATGGTTTTCACAAGTATTTTAGTACAAGTTATATAATATTAATTAAGAAAAGAATAGGACAAGATCTCCACATTATTCGATTGTGATTTCAGACCTTACACAGGATTGTTTTCCAATTGCAAAGAATCTCTGCAATTTTTTATTATTGTATATAAACACAAATTATATATAAATCATTATTTTTAACCTTTCATTTGGTGCATTATTCCTACAAAATATGCCATCTCAAGTATAAATTCAAGCAGTATATGTTAACATTAATCAGGCAAACATTTTCCAAGTCCTGAATGATGAGCTCAGGAACACAGGCTAAGCTTCCGGTTATAGATTTCTCGAACCCGAATTTGAAACCAGGCAGTCCTGAATGGAAACAAATAAGCTCTATGTCTCCGACAAGTTCTTCCGTGGCTATTTCGTGTCTCCATCGGGATTGCTTGAAATCATGACGAATGATGAAGCACAGAGTGCTGAGAACATCGCACAGCGCCTTACTACCACCTTGTGGTCTAATGGAAACATAAGCTTCGGGTTCGAAATAATAACTCTTTCGACTTACGATGTTTTCGGATTAATTACTTGATTAATTGGCAGTGAAACTCTGGTGTCGTTCACAGAGATGGCATCAAGATTAGAGCAGACAATTAGGAGGATGATTTTGGAGATTTTTGGTGTGGAGAAGTACCTGGATGAACTCATTGGCTCCACGAATTACCATGTAAAGCTCATGAAAAATAAAGGATCTCAGCCCAGCACGTCAACACCGAACATGGTGACCCTGTTGTATCAGAATGAGGTTGATGGATTGGAGATTCAAAAGAAATCAGATGGCGAATGGATCAACATGCAACCTTCGCCCGACTCTTTCGTCGTCATGATCGGAGAGTCCCTCTGTGTATGTCACTTATCTATCCTTGTTCCACCGGGATCCATTGCTTGTTTAAAACTGATAAAAAAGACAATATTGTTGCAGGTCTGGTTGAATGGTGGATTCTCTGCTACCCATCACCGTGCCATGGTGAAGGGGAATAAGGCACGGTACAGCGTCGGAATATACGCAACCCCGAGAGGAGGCTACCGAGTGAAGGCACCAGAAGAGCTTGTGGATGACAAAAATCCCATGCTCTTCAAACCCTTTGACTATGAAGAATTTCTAGGATTTTACTTCGACCAGTTCATTCCTGGTAGTACTGAACCTGATCTTAAAGGTTATTGCGGTGTCTAGGACTGGAGCATAAATAATTGTTATATGTAATGTGATGAACTTTGTGCTGTGCAATAACATCATTGACGACTTTCGCATCCTGGTTTTAGCCAAAGCATCAGCCAAACTGCCATTTCAAGAAGTATAATTGAAGCGATTGCAAGTTAAATAATATTTTGATTTAATTTAGAAACTATTCGACTTATGTTTGATTCAACTCAATATTTGGTAAGTTAAATATATATAAAATCTAATAAATACTATATATAGAACTTAATATAAACATAAATTAATAAACTTAACCAAAAAAATGTCAAAATAGTATCGGAATCAATCTCAAAATCTAAACTCTAAAAATAATAATTTACAAATATACTGAACGAACATATTATAACAAAATTACTTACGAACTTATCGAATAATTCCATTCAACTTGTTAAGATTTCGATTCAAACTTAAATTTAAATGAATCGACTTGAGTCGAACTCCCGCTAAACTCAAATTTGGATTACTTCAGACACACATTGCTTCTTTCCTATTCGGTCACTAAATTATTCCTACTTATCTTTTTTTTTTTTAATTTTTTAACATGAGTAATTAAAATAAAAAATAATATTAATGACTACTTTATAAAAATAATAGTTTGGTGATTAAAATAGAAAAATGTAAATATAGTGACTAATGGTGATGTTTACCTTAATTGTTATTGTATTTGTTATAATTGTGTCTTCACAGATCACAAACATTTTAATAAAAATATATGGCTGATTTAGAAAAAAAAAGGGAAGAAAATAACAGGATAAGATATTGAAATTAATCTAAAAAATTATTTAGTTGTAAAAATAGAAACATTTAAAATTTGCTGGATAAAATGGTAAAAATATTACAAATAATTTTCTATATATTTAATTCTTGTAAAATGATATTTTTTTTAATCAAATTGATGTCTATTCACCCGTACCACTAAATTTAATAAAAAATATAATAAGATAATATAGATTAAATACATATATAATTGCTTTTACTAGGGAGTGGTCACAACTATTTTCATCTAAACAAATTATTTGATTGTGATTTGTGACCAAACTCAATTTAATATATATGAAATATATAAATGCTTATGCATACTAATATATATAGTACATATATATAACTAAGTATTAGGAGGTGGTCCAGATTGTTCCGGTAGTTTTTTTCTCTAATAATTAGAGATCTAGTCAGAATTTAAGATTGAATGATAAAATATAAATATTTAAAATAATAAATTTATAAATAAATTAAATTTTTAAAAAATTTAAAACGAAGGATATAGGTAAAAAAATCTTTGGGTGAGAAATTTCCCGTCCTCATCTTTATTTGTCTCCGTCTTTATGGAGATGCCTCTTAACCGTGTCTTCTTTCATATCTCTTACTAAAAAACCCTAAAAAAATTAATTCTAAACCCTAACCTTAATTTTTAACTCTCTAAACCTTAAACCCTAAAAATATACCATACTCATAATTCCCTAGACCCTAACTTTAAACCTAAATCCTAAACTTACTAATATAAAGTAGAGGTACTAATGAAAGCACGATTAGAAAATATACGATTTTCATTGTCTTTACGTGTGGTGTATGTGCTATTGCATGGACTATTGTTTAATCTAAACCAAATTATTTGGTTGGTTATTGTATTTAACCTACAATTTATTCTCTAAATACATAAGCTTACAGAGTAATATGCCAAATTTCAATGGTGGCAACCAAGTATAAATACAGGCATTGTATGTACACATTGATCAGGCAAAAATTTTACAAGTCTTCCATTGTTTTGTATACATAGCAAAATGGTGAGCTCAGGAACACAGGCTAAGCTTCCGGTTATAGATTTCTCAAACCCGAATCTGAAACCGGGCAGTCCCGAATGGGATTCGGTGAAACACCAAGTCCGTGAAGCGATGGAGGAGTACAGTTGTTTCGAGGCTTCGTTGGACCAAGTCATGGAGCTTCAGAATGCAGTAATGGTAGCCTTGAAAGAGGCCTTTGATTTGCCTTCTGAAACAAAGAAGCTCTATGTTTCGGACAAGCATTTTTATGGGTATTTTGAGTCTTCAACAGGATTGCTTGAAAGTATATTGGTGGATGAAGCACAAATTGCTGAAAGCATCGAGCAAGGCCTGACTACCACCTTGTGGCCTCAAGGAGACATAAGCTTCAGGTTCAGTATTGGCATGGATGGACCGACCGAGCTGAGAGAGAGCGGTCGTTGTCTAAAAATTTGAAATTCGTATTTAATGTCCATGAGTATAGGGTTAAGTAACTAACCCCTTTTTTCCAATGAAAATATTGATCAATTGGTGTTCATTTTGGCAGTGAAACTCTGGTGTCTTTCACGGAGCTATCATCGAGATTGGAGACGACGATCAGGAGGATGATTCTGGAGATTTTTGGGGTCGACAAGTACGCAGATGAGCTCGATGACAACACAAATTACACGCTGAAGCTCATGAAATATAATGCTCCCCCGAACGGCGAGCTGACCAGCGGGGTGTTTGCTCACTGCGACAAGAATATGGTGACCCTATTGTACCAAAACGAGGTTGCTGGATTGCAGATTCAAGACAAAGATGGTGAATGGATGGATGTAAAGCCCTCGCCCAACGGTTTCATAGTCATGGTGGGAGAGTCCTTCTGCGTAAGTCACTTGTTCATATAACACTTTCGTATCTCACTTTTTAAAAGTCATATGAAACTGACACTAGCATTATCACAGGCATGGTTAAATGGGGGTCTGTCTCCTACTTATCATCATGTGTTGATGAAGGGGAACAAGGCAAGGTACGGCATGGGATTGTTTTCCGGCACCAGAGCAGGGTACCATGTGAAGACGCCGGAAGAGCTTGTGGATGAGAAGAAACCCATCATGTACAATCCCTTTGACTACGAAGAATATTTAGGGTTTTACTTTGCTCAGGTCCCTCTTGGACGTGCTGGCTCTACTCTCGAAGCTTATTGCGGTGTTTAAGATATATACATAGTGTGAGAGACACTTATGTTGTTAATGTTTGCTGTCTAATACGTCCACTACTATGGTTTGAAAAATATCCTATAACCTTATCTTGTTAAGGTTATTGCAGTGTGTCTAAGATTTGGGTATAAATAATTGTTATATGTAATGTAAGGAATTGTGTGATCAAGTCATTGTTATATATATATATATATATATATATATATATAAAATTGTTATATAAGTTTTTTATTGTATTTGATCTCGTATTAATCGATTGATAATTTAGATATCAATTATAAATAAAAATTAATTTTATTTTTTGATAAATAGATAAAAATATTACATGAAAATAAAGACATTTAGACGAAATGAATTATATGACAACAAAGAACTAAATGGACAGCACTGAGCATGTTAATTATCAACTTTACACCAGCAACAACAGCAGGTTTGTATCATCTGATATTCCTACTAGTTAAACAAGAAAGTTTAAGCAGAAAGATGATCCAATAAAAGCAGCCATGGAGTTTGGGGGAAACTTCATCTTCCATATAAACTTAAAACCAACCTACTAGTCACGTTAGGATTGGGAGGGACTCTTGCTCTCCATGCCCGGAAACCTTCCTTAGGGTTGGAGGGAACGTTTGTTCCTTACAAATTAGAATTTTAAAATTTATATATGATTTAAAAAATTTTAGAAATTATTTATGTATGTTGTATTGAAAACTTATTTCCACATTCTAAAATTTTATAAATTCATCCCACTAAAATTTATTAATATTTATAACTCTACTTTTCATTCAGTCATAAGTATAACTTATGACATATATACTTTTAATTCCATGACAATTTAATATCTATAATAAATATAGTATAATTGGTCATTTAATTATACGTTAAATTGTATAATAGCAACGTACATAATACCTATGTCCGTATTATTATTAGATTTTAATCTAACATGTGGTCCATGTTATTGTAGTAGTTTTTTCTGTGTCTGTGTTCGTCCCATTCCATCTGCCCTGAGAACTTATTCTATATCTTCTGATTGTGGCATTCACAATTATTTCCGTCTAAACAAAATTATTTTACGGGGCTTTGCGAATTTTAGTGCCAAGAATCTATGTAAATCTGGAAGATTTACTTGATGGATACGATTGTTTTGCGACTTTCTTCTGTCCCAGCTCCATTAATTATGCACATAAAGTGGTCACAACTATTAAATTAAACACAATTAATTGTTTGGTATAAGTACTAAAAAGTGGTCACGGCTATTTAATTAAATAAACTTAATTGATTGGTAGGAAGTGGTCACAACTATTAAATTAAACAAAATCATTTGATTGTGATTTATGACCTTAGACACCATTGTTTTGTAGTTGCAAAGAATCTTTATAAATTAATTAGGAAGATATTGATTTGGTAGGATACTATTGTTTAAGAGGATGTGTTTTGTATTTTTTAATAGAATTGGAAAGAAGAAAAATTAGTTGATAATTAAGAGTGGTTAGTTGTATTAAATAAATGATTAAATATATATTGATATGGATTATAGAAATTCTTTTTCGATTAAGAATTGATTTTATCATAACTTAAATACGATCTCTATGTACGAGATGATTGCGTGAATTATAAGAGGTTAATTAAATATTAAAGAATAAATATAAAAAATCAATCATAGGTTAATTAAAACTTTATATTCATATATATGAAATATATTATTGTTTCCGTCTAGTATAATCATATAACTAAGTCTTAGGATGTGGTCCACGATAGAGGGTTTTTCAAGTGGGTGGTCTAGGAAAAATTATTAGGTGAACCCTTTTTATCACATTATCTATAGTTCTAAATAATCATAATCGTTTATTTTAATTTTTTAAGATGAATCGTTACTTTTTTCTTACATGTAATTAATGGATGAGTAGTTATTAGGTAATTATTTAAAAGTAAACGATTCTAATTGTTTGAGCTATAAATGACGTGGTGAACATGTTTTATATAATAATCTCTCGTAGTCCAGATGGTTGAAGTAGGTTTTACTTGTGGGGGTGTATGTGACTGGTATTGTACTAATTAATTGTTATGATTGTGATTTTCATTATTAATTTAATTTAAATGATCAAATTAAATTTTTAATGATTTTAAAAGATTTAATAAGAATTTTTAATAATTATGAGAGTGAATTTAATTAAAAATATTCAAACTTTTAAATTTTAATATGAAATTTTAAAAATAATACTGAGAGGCCAAATTAATTTTTAAAATTTTGAAGATTAAATTTTATTTTTTTTAATTTTAAAATATATATTTTAGAAGTTGGATTAATCACATGAATGATTAGTGGTGAAATAGGTGTTTTTCATTGGTGAGGGATCATAATGACATGACGAGCCGAACTCATGATATAATCTCCCAAGTAAAACATATGATTAAATATTCAAGAGTTAATCAAATTATTTAAACGTATTTATTTTAATCATTAAACTAAATAATTTGATAATTAAATTATTAAAATTTTAAATTAAATTAAATTAATTTTAATTATTATTATTATTAAAATATTATTAGAGAAGTGATATGACATTTAATGGAAGCTTATAAAATTATATATTTAGTATATGTTATTTGTTTATTTATTATATTAATTTAATTAAATAAAATTAATCAATTAATACATGTTCAATGATAACATATGTTTTATTTCATTTTAATTTAATAAATTTAATCAATCAATTAATTAATCAAATAATACCGTCGTCTTATTGAAAATAAACGTAGCAAATAAAATAAATGACAAATGCAAACGGTGAGAATTGAACTTTTATATCCCAAATCCATAATACATTTTTCGCGGATCATAAATTTGAAATTAAAAATTCATTTTTTTTTATTTTTCATTTTTGGTTGAATAAATCTAGTGTTAGAAATTTAAAATTTTAAAGAATATTTTTTTTTACAGATCAAGCGATTTTCTGTACCTGATTTAATATTACTTTTATTTTATTCGAGGTCATTGGCATACTAATTTTAATTTTTAAAGTTATAATTAAATCAATTAAGTTTAGGTTTTAAACGTTAATATTTAGTGTTTAAAATTAAAGTTTTAATGTTTCCGTCAAGTTTTAAGTTTTGAAAATATATTTTATAATTTAAATTTAAGAGCTTAAAGATTAGTTTTAAATTTACACCCGCTTTTTAATATCATATCTATATTCCATCTCTAATCTGTTTAAAATAAATTATCATTTTCTATAAGAAAAAATAAAGTATCAATTTGAACGAAAAGTAAAATTTATGTATCTAATTGAAAAAAAAATCTGTAAGTATCAAACTGAGCCTTAGATCTAAGTTCGAATGTCTCATTGGACCCAAAAGATAGTGTTAAATTGAAACTTAAAACTAAATTCAAGTACCTAATTGAACAAAAAAATAAGTCAGGTACCAAATACACATTAATACCAAATTGAAGTATCAAAATATGTATTTTTCCAATTTGAATACATAGGCCCAAAATCTGATACAAAAGCCCAACAATATTATTATTATTTTAAATATTACTACATAAACCCTAATAAAAAACCACACTTCCGCTATCGTAATCTAAAACCCAGCGGAAAAGTAAGCAAGGAATTGAGACAAATGGGAAGCAATCAAGCAGCTGTCTCTTTCTTGACCAACCTCGCACGCGCCGCTTTCAGCCTTGGCGCTGCCGCCAGTGTCCTCAACGCTTCCATGTACACCGTCGACGGTGGCGAAAGGGCGGTGATATTTGACCGTCTCAGGGGAGTATTGGAGAAAACCGCCGATGAAGGGACTCACTTCTTGGTCCCATGGCTTCAGAAGCCTTTCATCTATGATATCCGCATGAAACCCCACACTTTCTCATCTGTTTCTGGAACGAAGGATCTCCAAATGGTCAATCTTACACTTCGAGTTCTATCCAAACCCAAGGTAACCCAGTAATTTGTTTTAGATTTTTTGTTCTTTGAGTTAATTGGGTTTGTTTGATTTGTAGGTTTTGTTTTAGATTTTGACGAATTGCCTGAGAATTTGTGTTTTTGGATGATTTTATGAAATGGGTTTGTTGCAAAATGAAGAAATTTTCAACTTGTTAAAAAAATTGTATAGAAATGTAGCTTTTGTTGAGTAATTGCGGTTGATGAATCTATGGTTTTGGTTATTTTTATTTGAAGATTAATGTTTAATTGATATTGATTTTGTAATAAGGTGGAGAAACTTCCTGAAATCTATCAACACCTTGGTCTAGAGTATGATGAGAAGGTGCTTCCTTCCATCGGCAACGAGGTCTTGAAGGCTGTGGTTGCACAGTTCAATGCTGATCAGCTTCTCACCGAACGTCCCCAAGTGTCCGCCTTGGTCCGTAATTCGCTAACTGAGCGTGCAAGGGACTTCAACATCGAGCTAGCTGATGTTGCCATCACGCATTTGTCATATGGTGCTGAATTCTCAAGGGCTGTGGAGCAGAAGCAGGTGGCACAACAGGAGGCTGAGAGATCTAAGTACATTGTGGCAAAAGCTGACCAGGAGAGGAGGGCTGCTATTATCCGCGCTGAAGGTGAAAGTGAGGCTGCAAAGTTGATTTCTGAAGCAACTGCAACTGCTGGTATGGGGCTGATTGAATTGAGGAGGATCGAAGCATCGAGGGAAATCGCTGCAACTCTTGCCAGGTCTCCGAATGTTTCTTACCTTCCTGGTGGCCAGAACATGCTTCTTGCTCTGAACCCGTCCAGGCCTTGATCTTTGCTTGAATGATGGTAATTTTGCATACCCCATAAATGTTACCAGTGAATTTGCAGTTTGTGTCGATGCAAACTATAAAGTGAACTTGCAGCAAATGAACACCATTTCCTGATGAGGTTGATTTCTATTGTTCTCACGATTTATGTCTGAATTGTGAAATATTTTGTCTGCCATATAACCTGTGTCTGTTCCATCTGAAATCAGCCAGGAACATATAGGTTGGTCTGTGATTCCTTGTATTTGTTGATGTTGTGTCCCTATGTTTTTGCTCTGAATCTGTTTTAAAAGTAGACATTTGACCTATTTCCGTATATAAATACGGGGATATGATCCTCCAAGAACCATCTTCATACATAGAAAATTAGAAACCTCGGGATGTTTGAATACACAGAATTGAACCTAACATAGTTTAGTGTTCAATTCTTTTATTAGAGGTGGGTGCATTGCTCCAGGAATGAAGGCAAAAGAGATGAAAAATCAACACTTAAATTATTTTTTATGTATTTTTAGCTTTTAAAATATATATTTTTAAAATAAATACTTAAATTATTATTTTTTATCATTTCGACTTTATTATAAAGACTTTTAATTAAAAAATAGTTTTAAGGATTAAAAGCCAAAAATAATACACTTTCAATATTCATTTTGATAAAAAAAAATATTTTAGGTACTTAGAGCGATTAAAAATATAGCTTAGATATTTAATAAAATAGAAAATACTTTAATTTTTTTTATTAAGCTACAATGGCTACAGTAATATTTATTCTAAAGTATATAACATTCTTTCAACCGACTCATCTCTAAAGTATATAACATTCTTTCAACCGACCGATGAGGTTAGATGATTTGTTTTTTTTTTATTTAAACCCTTTTATATAATAAATAAATTATTTTTATAATTATATATTTAATTATTATTATTTATACAATTCTTATTTTTAAATAAAAATAATTTAATAATCATCCAAAATTAAAACTCAGTGATTCACTTATGTTACCATCATCGATTCACTATTTTACAAATCTAAAACTCATAATCGATTAAAATGGAGGCTTCCGTCGTCAAGTAAATTTTAACTCATAAGCATGCTTGTAAAGTGAATTTTAACTTTTCACTACTCATGCATGGAATAATAACCCTAATAATAATAGTTTTTTCATGCCCCACCAAAATATTTAATTCGGCCAATATATATCTTCCACTAATATATAACTAAAATAAAAATTATGATAAAATACATCATTCATCTCACATGGGTAAATCTGGAAAGGATCGTGGTGAAAAACAAACAGCTAATCTCAATATGAAAAATAAATGTTAGAAATCCAATCACTAAAATCTCAAACATGATCATGGCACAATAAAAAAAAAGGACAACAAAACAGTTCTTGTCCCATGTCCCGAAACTCATTTGTAAAAAAATGATGGGAGTGTTTGGATGTACCTGTAACTCCATTTTTGATGATTCGACGATGTTGGATTGTGTACCATTGATGGTGGTTTCTAAGCTCTCGAAAGTGTGCATGTCGATTTTAGTGTTTGTGCCAATGTCGTCGTCTTCCGAACCGGGTTGTTCCTGTCCATGCTTGTAAGATACTCAAGGCAAAGGAAATGATCCCGATGGCACCCATGGCGTACAATGCTTTATACGGAGCCAATGCCATGCCAGAGAGATAGGAATAGAACCCGGCAAATAGGTAGATCAAATTCAGTCTCACTTCCTTTCCCATGATGCGTGGAAAGGGCAATTCGGAATTTAACAATGACTCCGAACTATAGATACCGTGAAGAATCAAACAAATGCAAAGGAATGAATCTAGAAATCGTGGGAAGCTCTGATGCATTCCTATTCTCTGCAACCGCGTAAAAGGTTCAGTAAGATGATAAAAGATATAAAATGGATCCATTTCGGTGAAAACTTGGGAACTGAGCAAATTCGATACCTGCAACCAAGATACCAGAGAGGGAACAAACATTAGTGTGGCAAGAAGATGCAGCACCAGTAAGCCGTGCCGAAGGTGGAATGTATCTTCTTGTGTCTGAATATAGCTCGAGCTGTTTTCCTTTGAAGGGGAACCGGGTTTGGGCTTAAATTGCTGAGACAAAGAATTGCCTTCAGTTCTGTAATCAGATTCCTTTTTTCGTGCATTGCTGCGAAATGAGGCTGTCAAAGAACTATTACAGGAAAAATGGAGTAACCTTAGTATCACCTTAAGCACTCCAACAATGAAACGAATGACTTTAGCATTTACCATGAGAATACAAAATAAAATGCATAAAACAAATGGTGGATTGTAAATGCTAAAGTCCCGGAAATCCGGGATATGTTAAAATCTATGAAGAATTAACATGAACTTACTTGCACAACGAACTATGACAACACAAAGCGTGTGATAAGAGCAGTATGAATAGGCCAAGTGCCGGGTGTACAAATGTAGACAAAATAATTGCCACTGATACTGGAACAAATAACGGATTGGCTCTCAGGACCCTTACCACCTATTTCCAAAGAAATCAAGCTCAATATAATACAATATAAAGTATTGACTGTGCACATAAAACTAAGACAAATAGCGATAAGCCGATAGACCATCAACTACAGGAAGGAGTTATAATCAACAGATATGACTTCAATTACACATGCTTACAAGTCTTGCATACGGGTGGTATCTTTCCATTGTGAAAATTTGAGAGAACCATGATTTTACACAAGGTTGGAGCATTGGAAGTGGTATTGTTGACATGGTTCCCAACTTCCCATTTATAGAGTTATACGGCAAAGAAAATATACTACTTATCCAGAATAATACTTCTAAGATCTCTGGTATATGCTATTTGATAATGAATACAAATAATTTGAGAGATCTGATAAAAGTCAGTATAGATAGTTGTGAAGAGTTTACCTTTAATGAAAGGAACCTTGAAGAAAGATTCATAAACCACTGAAGAAACAAAAAGCCAAAGTTTCCTTCCCATAGTTGCCACCTGGAATCAATTAAACCTTTTATTTAACCACCAGGTAGTAAATCAAAATAGCAATGAATATTATATGATTTCTATCCTCAAGAAATCACACAACTCTTATAAAAAAATAGTTAGATTAAAACATAAATTGGAAATAAAATAAAAGATAGACCTGTTTTAACTTTTTTTCATTTTTTTCTTCAAAGATATTAAACATTCTTTATATATTGTTTACAAAATATATCGTGATATTCGGGTGATGATAAACAAGAGTTAGAGTTCACCAACCTCGTTTTTATGAAAACATGAAAATACGCAGCCACGTAAAAGCCCAAGTGGGTTACCAATATCAGTAGAATTACAATCCCATTTGCCAAAAGGTAGCAAATTATTGACACAATAGTAAAGCTAGAGAACGGAGGAAATGGTTGAGATGATAGAAAGGAAAAGAACAAAGAAAACATAATGGGCACAAGAACAAAAGGCAAAAATGGGAATGGTATTCTTAAGTTGGACTCCACAGCTTTCAGTATAGAAGGAATTGGCCTTGCATGCACTTGTCGCATCAGTGCAAAAAATATAACAGCGACACAGAAGCCAATTATCTGCATGAGAAAGTGCAATATCATGCAAGTATCATAGAGTGTAAATAGCATATAAATGGAAACAGCAGCAAATGATTCTTTAGAATCTGTATTGCATCTTTTTTTCTCTTTCTCTTCACTAAAAGCCCTAAGAGGTAACCATAATATACATTATTTCCATAATATGTACAAGCTGGGTGTATCTTCCATCAATTTGCTTCAGCACATGAAACTTAAAGAATGGAAAATCCTTTATTTATGATTTTGGAGAATTATGATCGGACCGCTTACATAATGAGTGTGCATATGCCAGAATTGTTACTGGTCCCACATTTTTATATTATAGCTTTTTATTTTCATATGAATCTAGAGGATTACCTCTGGCATTTACAATTGTTATAGGTAGCAGACTACAGCACAAAATTTTAATGTCAAGGAGCTTACTGTGACTTATCAAAAGTTTAGAACTGGATAATATCATTTGTAATGTCAATACGTTGATATTGCAGAATATCTTCACCCAAGCGAACTCAACTAGAGGTCATAGCATTTTAAAAGTGGTATTCACCAGATTATTTCTAAAAAAATTCAACTAATAGAAACTAGCATCTAAATTCAAAGGCAGGGAAGGAAAATATTAAGTACGGGGATTAGATTGGAACACCTGTGAAAAATATAGAAGACAAAATCTGCTAGCCGCGGTGGTTACAGAAACAGCTATGCTTGCCTTATATGCACAATGAGGGTCAAGCTGTTGTGGTATCAGGAAGAAAAAAAAAGCTTTAAAACTCGAGAACAGAAAACTAAATTCTGAAATGGAAGTAACATTTGCATTCAAGAAAAAATATGGCTCATCACCAGTAAAATAACAGTCGTTTTCTCTGTCCCAGTAGAAGTCCAAAGTGCAGGGGAAGAATCAACAAGCAGAGTTTCACTGTACAAATTAGGAAATACATGAAGACCTGATGTAGGATCCCAAGCAAGTGCTACAGGTGGAAAACAACGTAGTTTGCAAAGCTCTGGATGGTTCAGCAAAAATAAGAAAGGAAAACTAATTAGTACAGTATTTTGAGTGGACAAGAATAAAAAGTATGAAAACTAATTAAAAGTTTAGCCAGCAAGAAACAGTAACAACAGAATATATCTAGGAATATCATAGCAAAAATTTGATGGGTTAATTGGTAGCATAACAATCAGGTGACCAAAAGGATTTCTAGAATTTCAAGATTGTAATTAAAGAAAAAGGACAATAAGATTCTTACTGGCGTTTCCAGTATCTCCAGCTTCATCAAGAAGCCCAGAATCTTTGATTCCACAGCCTGCAGTTTTCAAAGAGAAACTAACAGGCAAAAGGCCTAAACTAACTGCAAATGACAGATTGAAAGCAAGGGGGTGGTCCTCTTTCAACAAGATATCCTGCACATCATTGGAATCATTCACCAATAGTTTTCAGTTGACTTTTTGAGTGAAACCAGAGAAAACAGGTTTTGTTCAAGTTTCAAACCCCAGAAAAGCTAGATGGCTGCATTTTCAGATATTCACCTTATGGGAGTGCATTGATAGAAGCATTGATAAAGGAGAGAACTCTATTTTCCCTTCATCTGGATTAAAGAACTGTCCAACTGCCATGGAAGTGGCTGGTGGAGGCCTGCCTGAAATAGTCTGAGCACCACAAAGTCACTGCACACAATTACTCAAATTATTTTGAACTATATGTTAAATGAGCAGCACAACCATTAAAAATGTCCAGCAACAGAAAAATTGAATGCAAAGAAGCATAGCATTTTGGCATACAAAAAAATGCATCTTTCACATGCAAACTAAGTTTTGATCTTCTGAACAGGCTCAAGTTTAATAGGCTCAACCATAGGTTGAAATTTGGAAAAGGAAAGAAATAGTAGTGACTAAAAAGTGTTACCACACATCCATTCTTTTAGATTTCACAATTTAGCTTTCTACTCCTTTTCTTTTAAGGGAAAATGCTTTCCAAATATAGATAGATAATGCATTAAGCTATCAGTAGCCAACCCATCAAAAGTATCTGATAGTTTCATGATGTATTCTCATAGAGGTGAATCCTTAAGATGAATAATCATAGAGAAACAAATTTCCAAAAACAACACTAGTCCATTATAGTTGATGTTGTAAAAGGAAGGTTACCGGACGAGGTGCAACCGAGATAGTAAGGAATCTGAAGCCATTCATTTCCTCAGGAGCCAAATGAAGTATAGCAGATGGAGGTGCTTGCTCAGTCTGACTGCCAGGCTCAACCTGGTAGCAATGTATATAAAACAGGAGTATCAATGCCAACCAAATTACAGTTGAAATCAGAAGGCTAGATAAGGTTGTTGCTCCATCGCAATTCGCAAACAAATTTGCTAACAAAATTTGTCATTAAAACTTTGATATTCCCCAAGACTATTCCAGTGTTACATGTTAAAGATGCAAGAAACCTGCAATAAATTCACAACAGATTCACAAAACAAATAGTGAAGTGATCCATACCTGTCGTGGAGCTGGTCCTGCAGGAATTTGCACCATCTTTGATGTCACTTCCAGAACCCTTCTACCAGAAGGCAGATCAGTAGATGATTTCCCTTTTTGGGGCCATAGATGAACTCGAACTCCAGAACAAGGAGCAAGGTTTGTCACAAATATGAAGTGGCTTTTTCCATTTGCCCCCTAGATATAGAATTACATGTAAGTGAATGCATTGACTATAAAGATAAAATACACAAAAAGGCACAAGTAGTTTTTTTATGGGTGGGTGTCAATAGATCACTAAGCTGAGGCGAACAAGCAACTGAAGAGCAGCTTTGGTAAAGTTTTGCAGCTCAGAAGTAATTTCTTCCTTGAGGAGATAAAAATTGTGCAATAGATGGGTAGAAATTGCTTACACAAAAGTTCATTGAGAAAAAAAGCTAAACAGTTTTTGGATGCATGTAAACTCACCAAATTCTTTATGTCCAACCACCGCCTTCTCCCATCCATGGCCAATACGGTGACAGTAGTTGTTTGAATATACAAGTCCCTCTCAAGGATATCATCATTCCAATGAAAACTGCTAGGACAGTCGGACAAGGTATGCACTTCTGGAACTGCAACATGACATAACATGTCATAAATTACAATCATCTGGAATCATGTTTGAACTATCATTTCAAGCAATTCTAGTTCAATCATGTGATAGCAAATTCTTCTTAAGGGCTAGGGTAATTATCATACAGATATATTTCAAGAAAGAATTCCTAAGTTTTCATAAAAAATAAAACTGAATCATTTATGCGCTAATAGACAGATAATACCAGCAGTGTCTTTTACATCCTTAGCAGGAACATGAGAGGACCAAGATGACTGAGGTTGCATCTTCCAATTGAAACTTTGCGGTATTTCACTATGAAGCATCTTTGTGAATATGGAAAGTCTTTTATGAGTTTCAGGAAAAGGCTGACCTGTTCTGGAGTCTACCAAACTAAGCAGGGTATGTGAAACCTACATGAAACATTACAGTAAAAAATGTTAAGAACAGGAATGCTCGAAGCAAAGCCTCAATTTTAATCACACGTCACAACGAAAATGAAGGTTCCTAATTCAAATCGCTCTCCCAACCTAATCACTTAAACTAGAGAGAGAAAGAGAAGCAGTCTAGAAAGAGAGATTCAACTTACTTGCACAACTAGTTGATTACACCATAAAATAGTTTGATGTTCCATAGATAGCCATACATTTTTCATACTTGTACTGCTTATCATAAATCCATGAGTGGGAGGCACAATACCGTCAAGGGATTCTAATTTTGAGCGAACCTGTAATCAGAAAGGAGAACATATATTATATATATACTTAGCCAAGACTACAGATTCAATATTTCAAACAAGATGTGTTAATAGTGAAGTCATAAAGCACCCTTCTCTTTTTATCAAGCAAAAACCTAATCCAAACTATACAGCGGAACAGATGTTGAAGACATACTTGATAATCATTATAACCACCAGAAATGGAAACAACGACGACATTGGATAGTTTTGGGCCAGACACATAACGCCCTGTTCGAGTGGTTTGAACCTCATACCCCTTTTGCCATTCTTGATTTATACTTTTATAATAGTCACCCAGGGAAGGCTGCAATGCGAGAGGAGGTGCCCTGGATGGAAATAGCAGATTCATAAAGGGAAAAACAAGAAATTTTATACAAAAAGATAGACAAGAGTCCACAAAGATCTCACTGGTGAGGGCTTGAAAGAGTTAGAATAGTCTCAACAGCTGATTTCCTAAGATGGGGGTGGATTGTTGCAGCTCTAGCAACAAAACCACCCATAGAGTGGCCAATCAATATGACATTTTTTGGCAAGCTACCAGTTGTTGCAGTACCATCAGTTTCCCTGGCATCATGAGATTCTTTGTATTGGTCCAAAATCTGCAAGAACAGGCTTAGCGTCACAGAACCTTCAATGCTAAATTGGAGCAAAATAATTAGATTTTCTTTTTATGGCCAGGTATGATACTTTCATATGCACAAGCATCGCAATCTTTGATGTTATATAGAGTATTGCTTCGCCATTATACTCTCTAAACAAAACTGAGAAATTTGAAAACTTCATCGAATAAGAACATAATAAAAAGAATCTGGAGATCAGACCTGTGCGTTAAACCTTGCTCTCAACATAACATTTTCATTGATCTCATTCCATATGTGTGTGTCAGTGAGTGTGTGTAAACTGTAAACCACGCATACTTACATCTTTCACTTGTGCAAAAAAATCCAGTTAATTTATCTTAACAAGGAATTTAATTTGAAATAATAAAAGCAGATCAAGTGATAACAGTGACCTCAGATAGCTACGAACAAAACATACAAGGTTTATGGTCAGGCTAAAAACTAAAACTAAGTTTATGCAATCAATCAAATAAAGAAGTTCAAATGATAGAAGTAGTACCCTGTGAATAGCATACACAACATATTCAGTGTGCTCTTCAAGTATCCTACCATCCATTGCAGAATGTTCACCCTCAAGATCCACAGCAAACCAATCTAGTCGGTTAGCATATTGGTTCGGTAATTGAATTTCAGCCATATCCACATTCCCTCTCTCCTCAGAATCTAAATGGGCTTCTCTAT
The DNA here is from genome assembly GCA_035048815.1 of Abelmoschus esculentus. Taxonomy (NCBI): domain Eukaryota; kingdom Viridiplantae; phylum Streptophyta; class Magnoliopsida; order Malvales; family Malvaceae; genus Abelmoschus; species Abelmoschus esculentus. The sequence goes on along the minus strand of JAUCBN010000015.1, from coordinate 18,760,580 downwards.
AGAATGTACGTTCAAGAGGACCCCCTTGATAAGCTCTATCAGATTCAGCTGCCAAAGACCTCACCTGAAAGACAGACCCAAGTTGTGAACTGCACACAATTTTGAAACCATTCACAAACAGAAACATAATAGCATAACTATGAATTCTTTAGCATGGACAACAACAAAGCACACTAACAATAACAACTGTGGTAAAAGAAGGACCTTGCCTGTTTGTAGCTACCACCATTGCCCGGAATAAAAAGAAGGGGAATTCCATTGAGTTTCTTTAAGTGTTCCGTAAAGTCAATCTTTTTCCAACCCTCGTGGTACAAATACAACCCGTATTTCGCAGATGACACGTCCTCCGTGGTGGAAATTGGGATATAAGTCGGATACATGTACGTCATAATACAACCATTTGATATAGGCTTCAATAAACCATACAAAGCAGCTACACTGATCCATATCACCGCAACCACAAACATCATTGCTCTCAAACTAGGTCTAAACCCTCGCATTCTTGAATCCTCGTTCTTATTATTGTTCCTTCTTTCAGTTTCCATGTTATTCAACATTCACTTCTCGCCAAGAAAAAACAAAATCTACATACAAATATTAAAAAATAATCAGCCTTTAGAATACAGAATTCGAATAAACATGAAAAAAATTAAAATAGAAACAGTTAAAAAATATTCAGCTTAATTATTGGCAGATCTACTTAATAAAACAACGTTTAAACTAAATAAAGCTACTTAATTAACTTAATTATAGCTAATTTAACGAATATGATAGGAAAAAAATAGTTTGAGAAGCTAAAGACTATAAAAGCTAAAAGAAGCTTTCGGATTATGAAAGCTACAAGCTAAAAGAAGCTTTCGGAGAATTAAGTAAAACTTGATCTGATTTGAAGACGGAAGATTGAGGAAGGCTATGGAGAAGTAGAAATGTGAAAGGGAAACCTGATCGGAGAAGATGAAATCGAAGTCGCTGTTTGAACTTCGAAGCGAGACCGGAGAAGATCGTGAAGTGGAAGCGAGTCGGAGAAACAGCGCGTGAGCTCAACGAGAATGCTCTGTTTCGAACTGAGACGAAAATGGAAAGATCAATCAAATACGAGATGTGCATCTGAGAATTTTGGATCCAGGACCCATTTAAGTGATGGCGGATCTTGTTGTTTTGTGTGTGACCCGAATAAATGGCTGAAGTGCGCTGGATTGATTATTGGATCGGGGCTCCGGTTTAAGCGTTGGTGAATTACAAAATCTATGTAAAAGATAATTAATGCTTTTTATTAAACATAGATGTGTAACTTCACTTCTATAACGAGATTCAAACTCATATAATATAAGGTAATATAAATATATTAATAATAAGATCAATTAATAGATTTTTTAATGTTTTCTCTTAATAAATTAAACTTAAAATGTATCAGAATAAATTATAATAAATTTAAAAGATAATTAGAGATATATAAAGTCTAGTTCAACTAATTTAATAAATCAAATCAAAACAGTTTGATTAGTGGAATTATCATGGAAATTTTTAATTTTCAGAGTTAGATTAATGATTTTCTTATTATTTATTAATTCAGTTTGAAATCATTTAACTGAAACTAATAATTAATGTTATTTCTTAAAAAATATTTTCATAAATAACTCCATAAATGGAATCAAAGAATTATAATCTATATAATTCCAAGTGATATTAATTTGGTTTAAATATGATATAAGTCTTGGAAAAAACATGGTCGGAAGAAAGAACTACGAATGATTGCTTTGTCTTACAGAACCTTACTCCTTTTTTCTGTTAAAATTTTTATTTATAAATTTTTTAGGATCGAAACCTTTTGATTCTAACATTTTATTTTATTTTTAAATTCATTATTAATAAAAATAGATTTTTAAAAAAAAATAATTGATTAATTTTTAAATATACGCTTATAAAATTTAATCATATAAAATAATTATAATCAAAGTTTAAAACACTTTTGACCAAATGTTAACGTCTTCAAATATATAGGGACTAAATTGAATTAAAAAAATGTAATATACTTGGACCAAATTATTAGTATATTAAAGATGATGGAAATGAAGCACCTAATTTAAACACTGAAAATAAAAACGCAAATTATTATGCTAAATTATATTAATAAGAGCCTTTATTTTACGCCTGATCTGAAAAAAAGTTTTACATGAATTCTATGCATAACCTTAAAACCCTCTATGAAACTGCATGTCCAAGCTTAAAAGAGGAAGAATCCGGCGACAGCTGCTACACTGCCGATGACGGAAGAGGCCTTGAGAGTGGTGGCACCGGACGGTGCTGGTGCGCTGGCCTCGGAGCTAGGGACTTCTGCAGCTGGTGGAGGGGATTTCGAGGCCTTGGGTGGTGGAGTAGAGGAATCACCATCACCGCTGCTGGTGGTGGGGGCGGGGGAGCTGCTGCTGGCGCCCTTGTCGGAGGAGCTAGAAGGGCTGGGAGAGGGAGGAGATTTAGAATCGCTGGAGGATGACTTGGGTGAATCGGAGGATTTGGTGATGGTGGTGAAGAAGAGGAACCTCCGTCTCCTCCTCTTCCGCTGCTGCTGCTTCCACTGTCGCCTCCTCCTCCAGAGTTTCTCTTGCTGCCTGAGTCACCGCCGGAGGAGGGATGTGGGGAGGAAGGGGAGGAGTTCTTGGAGGAAGGAGGAGAGGCAGAAGGTGACTTGGAAGGTGGTGAGGACCCACCTTTAGATGACGATGAACCCCGAGGGGATGGCGAGGGCGCAGAATTCCTGGCGAACGCCGAGACAACCGCCATGAAAACAAGCGCAACGACGAGAACTTGCCCGGCCATTGTTATTTCTTTATCAGTTTCCGACGACCGATTCCTTTGTTCTCTTTTCTGCAAACCAACCTGGGAAATTTCTTCAAAAGAAGATGCAAACAGCACTGTTTTACAAAATCTAAAAAAATACTTGAAATTTACTGCTTCAGAATGATTTCAATGGCTATCTGAATATTTCTGGGATCAAATCAGTGATTTATATCTATCAGTTGAGCGGCAAAGAAATGCAACACTTCGCTTCAGTTTTACACTTGACCGAGTTTCATGGGTTCGTTAAAAAAACTAAAACTTCGCCAAAAACAAGGTTTTGTTATTGTATTGTATGATCAGTTTACGTCAATGTCTGAATTAACTTTTAAATATAAAAATATTACTGCTTCTGCATCTTCGTTTAGAAAACAGTAATTTTTAACCGTGACCGAAACAAAATTACAACCGTAATTTAAAGATACAGAAGTTTTTTTTTAAAATATAATCTCCATCATTGCCTACCTCTGTTTGATAAGAGCTTAGTTTTTAATATTTTCGGGTCGTTTATTTTAGTTCCCAGTCCAATCCTTTTTCATATTTGCCTAAAGCATGAACTGCATAATATGTTTCGTTAAAAAAGTAATAACAATTGACGACTCATCAATAATTTGTTTGTAATAATATTTTAATCGATAAAATCATAACTTAAAACCCTGTCTGAACATGGAAAAAACAGAAAATGTCCGAAAACTGGCAAGTTACAAGGGCTAAAACCATTTAATCCACAGGTTCAAGGAACTGCTACTTGGAATCTTCCTTTTTTGCAAATAAAAAGGGAAAGAATAGTCACTTTTGGATGGCATAGGGCAGCTTAGCTTCCGTTTTTCCGACTCTTCTTCTTCTTCCTTGATGCAAAGCTGCTCGGTCCAATCTCGGTGGAAATTCTCTTTGATCTACAACAAGGGAGAACAACTAATTAATCCCAAAAATAAACTGATTTGCAGTGCCTTAATGTGAAGCAGAAAAAAAAAACAATGCTCTTCGGAGATGGACATATACAAGGATTATAAACAAGATGAAACGAAGCATTATACCGTGTAGATAGCTCTTCAGACTCCTTTCCCTGTTCTTCGTCCACAGCCTCTGATAGAAGAAATGCATGGAAAATTTAGGGACCAGGAAAAAAATCAAATCGTTCAACATAATATTTGAAAATAGCTCATGGAAACCGAAAGAAAACAGATTTTTTAATCCCAAATGCTTGTAAAAGATTCAGTCTAAAATGACATTACCCGGAAAAAAATTTAACAATTTATTGAGATAAATAAACTAAGCACACACGCAACACTTCTTGGCAGCAATGAATCGAGTTATTTAAAATGCGAGATTCCCAGACAACTGATCTGGTTTTGATAGTTTACAATGACAACATGGTATTTTATTAAATGAGACAGGCAACCAGATATATCTAACATGCAACCAGATGTTTTTCATCATTCATCCATATTCCGTACCGTCCTCCAGTCAAAATTCATGTTAAATGTCCTCTATTAAAAAATCCATGCTAGAAATTAACATTTAATGCAGTATAAACTATGGAGTGCAGAAACTTTTTTAAAAGTTTAAACTGTATCAGCTCAATACAGAGGCCAGTCGCACCTGGTTTGTTTTCAGCATCACTTTCGTCTGGCTCTGAACCAGAACCCCATCGATCCCCTCCGTCATCAAAGTCCCAACGTTCGCCTACAGGGGGAATCCAGAACTCAAGTTCTTCGGATTCACTTTCATTTTCAGCTGGATCCCTAACTTCAGAGATAACTTCTTCAACTGCCTTTTCCTTTTCCTTTTCCTTCTTCTTCTTCTTCTTTTTCTTTTCTTTCTTTGGCTTCTTCTTGCTTTCCTCAGCCATGGTTTCATCCGTTAACTCCTCTGCCATTTCCTTTTGCTCTGTTCACAAGAATTTACCATGAATTAACACAAGATACACCACTTAATCTAATTAACCGGAGAGGAAGATTTGAACCTAATTTATTGAGAAATCGTTTCCCATTGATATGCTTCCAAATATGCTCCTCGGACTTATTAACGGTATGGCCAGTTAGTTTACAAATCAACTTCGAACTGATAAACAATCAAATAGAAACTCAGAATCAATCATATTAGCAGAAAACACATGAACATGAAACAAACGAAAGGTAAATGGTTCACCTAGAGGTATAAATGAAACACATATTATCACAACTTAGACTTGAACCTAGCTATAATTGAAATTTTCAACTCAAGCTTGAGCACAAATAATCAAGCTTCCAGTTAAATATGAGAAACAATCTCATTTTTTTACTACGTAAACGAGCCCAATTGAGTAATCACAGATAGGTTGATTTTATCTCGAATCAAGTTTAACCCTTAAAAGTGAAACTTAATCGAGCTTCAGCCTAGGTATAACTGAAAACTTCAACTCAAGCTTGAGTACAAATAATCAAGCTTCCAGCTAAATATGAGCAACAATCTCATTTTTTTACCACATAAACGAGCCTAATTGTGTAAGCACGGAAAGGTTGGTTTTTATCTCGAATCAAGTTTAACCCTTAAAAGTGAAATTTATTCGAGCTTCAGCCAAGATCTGAATTTGATTCAAGTCAAGTCCGATACCGAGCTACTCCAAACTTGAATTCAGCTCATCTCCATTATACATCTAGATTCACCCTAACAGAATACTCTACTATGAAATTTTGGAACCCCAAAACATGTGGCATTGGTAATACACCAAAACCCTAGCTTTTTACTCGAAAAGTTTCGCAAATTCCCAATTTCTAACTCCAAAACATGAAAATTTGGAGTTTTTTGATTCTCGGTCTTCATAAAACAACTCGTTTTAGCTGAAAATTTCAATCTTCGATAACCCTTTTCTTCATTTAACATGGACAAATAGAACAAATGACTAAAAAACGAATTGGTTCTTGATTTTACTAAAAAAAATACTTTAAATTCAATCAATAGTAAAAAAATGAGGAAAAGCTTTGAAATTTTTTGGGGTTCTTTTACCGTGAAAGAGGATCTTGTTTGAACATGTTGAGAGGGGGCTTGGAGTGAGATAAAGCAAACTCGATCATTCCTAAACGACAACGTTTGCTCTGAGAATAGGTCTCCTTGTCTTTCACAACCATCTCGTGCCCTGTTTCAACGCACTTAAGCCTGCCATTGGGGAGTTCTGAGAAGGTCGGAGGTCCCAACAAATTCGTTCCTTCTTTGCTTCCGCCGTCACCACCTCCGCAGCTCCCTTTTTTTTCTTCGTTTACCTCCCCCATTTGCTATGTCCTATGGCTGCTGCCTAGTGTTGTTGCTCTCTTCTTTTGAGTGGTTGTCTTGTCCCCTTATGCACGAAATGACTCCTCTAGGTCTGTTTCAATTTAACTAAACGACAGCGTACCATGAAGCTGTTCTCTTCTTGCTGCGTGGACATTCAAAACAACACCGTTTCGAATAATGGGCCTGACATATGACTTCAGGCCACCGCTTGTGTTAAATGTGATGGATTTATTTATAAAACTTATTCTAACATAAAATGTATTTAAAGTATATTTCGATAAAAATAAGTACTTAAAATATTTTTTTTATCAAAATGAAAAAAACATTTTCTCATCAAAATAAGTATAATATATATATATATATTCAAGTTCCTAAAAAATATCACGTTGATTAAAATATACATCAAGAACCGATTTTTCAGTATCCCCTTGCCCCCAGAAATATCAAAGTCTCCTTTAAAATAATTTTAATATAAATTAATAAAATGAAAATTATACCTCCACCCTTCAAAAAAAATTATAATTCAATATTGATCCTTGAATAATACAATAATTTCTTATAAAATAAACTATTTACTATGTTACTCGAAGCCTTTATTTTTCTTTGACATATCTGTATTCGACACATATACGAACTCGAACAACATATATCGTAAGTACACGTAGCATATGAGATTTACAACAATTGTAGCATTTGGTTCAAACTTGAAACTTCTAACAAGAGATTTTATATAAGGATTTCTTACACAGCTGAATGCAGTAGCCTTGACCCAGACCAGAAGTAGGAAACAGAGACTACTCTAATGTGCCCAGTTTTTCTTCATCAACCTCAAATGCCTTCCTTGCTTGCTTCAGCTCCTCTTGCATTGATAGCAATTCCGTAGCTCGGTTTAGTTTCGGTAAGTCCTGCATCATCAATGTGATCACTCATGTTACACTGGATATAATCGGGACGAACTCAAGCTATAAGAAGCTTGAAGTTATACTCGAAACTCAGACATAGTACTCGGCACTCTCACCCGATTCCAAGTAACACAAGTAAAGACTATACTATCAAATATATTTGTTAAAACAATTTATGGCATTAAAACTATGTTGCTCTGGGCACGATATTCATGTTCAACATATGTCCAGACATAGGTATGAGAACATAGAACCCTCGAAATACATGAAAAAACTTGGAAAATATAAGAAGTACCCATGTTGACACAAATATGTATTTAATACTCACACTCAAATACGAGTAACATAACAACAAAGTACAATGAGAGTTACCTTGCGGATGAGATATAGAAAATCCTCAACCGATAGCTTTCCTCTCTTTGAACCGATATCTTGAGCTTTATGTGCCTAAAGACGACGATGAAGATATGAACATTACAACCTGCTACCAATAATGCTAATCTCATGAACCAAATATCGAAATCAACAAAACATAAAAGGAAAATACCAGATCTGTTACATATTCCACCACAATGTCCTCCACAAGGGCCACAGTCTCTGGAAGTGGCTGAATTCACAACAATTGCAAGTCATAATTATGATCATATCCGTGAAATAATCATATTTCTAGAATATTATACAATCATAAGTACATCACTTTTGTTACTGCAGTTCATAAGCAGGCAAATGCGAGCAACTAATGATCTATCCGACCTCAATGCTCTTCCGACTCTTCATTCTTTTTTTGAATAATTCTTGTCCAACGTCTATGTTAGAAAAATATTTGTTGATTGATAGAATATAGTAATATAACAAGTAGGACAGAAATTATTCTCCATAATTTCATCTTGAGATTTTGAACGGACATGTTAAAATAAATGACAAATAAAGCAACTTATTTGAATTAGCCGTCTCAAAATAATCATTATCCCAAGAAAATATCAGTAATTAGAGAATGAAAAGCTAATAAAACCATGGTTATGGACAAAAACACGAGGGAAGGAAGCTACCAACTATAAATGAAATCATATGCAATGAAAGATACAAAGCTCCTCAAGGAATTCCACAGAGGATAATATAGCATTCATTAATATAGGTTAGTCGCTGCCAAACCAGCTATAAAACTTGGAGGAAATTGGTTGCACTTAGATTAAAGCACTGTTTAATGTTTAGCATTAACGATGGCATAGCTTTTGTACAAAAGTTATGTTTCACAGCAAGCAAAATCCTAGTGTAAGCGGATATATAATTTTGACATTTGCGGTTAATCATGGTTCGACAACGAAATCCAAAAATGCAAGGAAATGGAATTGTATGGTTCGGAAGCTGGCTTTTGAACAAGATAACACCTAAGCACTAAGCAGTTTTTTCATAGAAATGTCAAACACTTAAAAGTAATTAAACCGTATCTGTTCACCATACTCTTTTAGCACCAAAACCATTTCTACTAGCATTGCTAAATTAGAAACAACCTAAGTGGCAAGAAGGATTGCAGCCAATATCAATATCCAGCGGCTACGACATTGGTTTCGGCTCACTCCCCCCGTAACATTCACAGTTTAGCTTCCTACTAAAGCTAATATCCAAGAAAGATAGATACATACAAACAACATTCCAAGATAACAAAGATTACATAGCATACAAAAGGGTCAATTTTGATTCACAAACACATCATGATTCATAATAAAGTTGTTTGAAAAACAGATATTAAGTATTGAAAAAGTGCTCAATGTTGAATTTCTGAATGACACTTACATTAGGATCATCTCCAAAACCATACATCAGATGCTGCACTGTAACAAGAAAAAAAAGGGTTAAAAATGTAAATTCATTAAATAAAAAATCACAATAAATGAAAATAAATTGTGCATGAAAAAATATATAAAGGGGAGAAAGATTGGTGTTTACAATCTTTTTGGAAAACTCCTCTTTTGCGCTTGAAAGAAGTTTCTGAAGGCTGTGAAGCACCAAGTTTTGATTTTGAAGAGGCTCCCGTTGATGGGTTATTCATCTTCTATCCCTGAAAAAAGATATACTTTCCCACAGAATCGCGGGAAACAAACAAGTCCAATAAGAAAAAGAATCTATATTAGAAAACAAATACCGGGAAAGGGATTCATTTCCAATAGACGAAGAGGGATGGAGAATCATCGTCGTTGAATTGAAGATTGCAGTTTAATGGGCCAACAATGTCTTCAGTTGGGCTGACAGACGGTATCTGTTGTATACTTGCGTGGGTATGTATACGTTGGTGTTTCAAATTTATATAATATAAATGGGAAAATAAACTGTGAAAAATTTATTTTTCATAAATATCCTAATTTTAAGATTTAAGGTTAGAATTTTAATGTTTGAAAATATATTTTATAATAAAAAATTAAAATTTAAAGGTTAAAATTTAATTTTAAGAGTTATGATTAGGATTATAAATAAACCGTTCGTGAATCATTTGACGGAAAGTTTATTTTTTAAACGAATGAATATTAAAAAAATTTGTTCATTTAATTAAATGAACTAGCACAAATAAATAGTTTGTTTGTTCATTTATGTTCATGAATGTTCGATAATTTTCATTCATATTTATTTATGTTCGTTCGTTTATTTTTATTTAAATTTATTTATATATGTTTAAGGGTGTTTAATGTTCTGTTAAACCAAACTAACTGGCCAAACCAAAACAAAATTGATTAATCTTTTAAATAATTTTAGGTCTCAACTAATGATTAATGGTATTTTTTTAATTTCAATTATAGATTAATTTGATTTAAAATTGGTTAATTAACTAATTGAATTAATGAAACTAATCCAAAATATTTGATCATTTAAGCAAGTAAAATAATATATAAGGATATTATTATATTCTATAATTATTTGAATAATTTATTAATTATTAATATTTTAATATTTATCAATATTAATTAAAGTATAAAAATATTTTTATATGACATTACTAAGCATATTTGAAAGATTTATATATTAATTCATTATCTATATAATTATTTTTAATAAAATTTAATTAATATTAAATATAAATGTGTGAAAATTAAAAGAAAAAAATATTAATTCAAAAAAAATTATAACTAGCATCATATACTGCTAAATATAGGGGTGATAACGAGTCAAGCCAAGCCCAAGTCAGGCCAGGCTCGGCTCGGAAACATGTATATCTGGGTTCGACTCGGCTCGAGGCTCGCCGAGCTCGGAATTTCAGGCTCAAGCTCGGCTCGAAATAATATTATTGGGCTCGGCTCGGGCTCAAAGCTCGTCAGGCTCGACTCGAGCTCACCTCGGTTTGGCTCGAAATTGACAATTTTCTATATTATTTTTATTATTTATTTATTTATAGTTTTTTATTTATTATTTATTATTTGTAGTTTTGTAAATTTGTTTTAGTTGATAATATTCAATTTGTTTTATTTAATTTATTTTTAGTGGATTTACTCAATTATTTTATTATTTTTTTTTGCTAAACAAATTATTTTTAATGTATATATAAATATGTATGTATATATATAATTATTCCGAGCTTGTTCACAAGCTTTTCGAGCCGAGCTTGAGTAAGCTCGGCTCGTTTAAATCCTGAGCCGAACCCGAGCTCGAGTCGAGCTCACTCGAGCCAAGCTTTGGCCGAGCTCAAGTAACTCGCAAGCCAGCCAGACTCATTATCACCCATAGCTGAATACCATTAACTCAATACATTTTTCAATTCAAATGAGTCCATACGATTTATATATTATGAAATCAAATAACATTATATTATATTATATTATATTATATTATATTATATTCGATGACGTAAAGACATAAAAGATTATTACTCTATCCGACATTAAAAAATTATAATTTGATATTTTAAAATTTTTAAACATTTATTTTAATCCTTAAAACTTTAAAAAATTTGTATTAAACTTCAATATTTTAAATATTTTCTTATAATTTTAAAAGTCTACACTAAACCTCTAAAAATTTTAAAAATTCAATTAGACCCCAATTTAAAAAAAAAAACTTAATAAATTAAACATTCAAAATTCAAATACTTTTAATTTTGTATTCTGTAAATTTTAAATTTAATCCCAAAACTCTTTCCCTAAATTTCATCATTATATCCCATCAAAAGTATATATGCAATTCAAGCGTGATGTTATTTTGACTTGTTTGTTCCTGGTGGGGCTGAGGCAAGAGGCGCGTGGAAAGTAGAAACAAACCATGCGCTGATGGAGACCACGCACCACGCACGCCTCACCGTTAAAGTTACCAAGACAAACGTTCAAGACTCTTACACTTCACGTTACAGACGTTTTTAGTTATATCAATTTAATCTTTAAATTTTATTGATTTAATAGTAACAAAGAGAGTTAATAGTCTTAATTTAAGATTATTATAGGCATAAAATTATCCCTTACACCTTTTTATTTGATATTATAAAAATAATATTTATTATTTATATAAGCATAATTTTGATATTTTCATTGATATTTACCTATACGCACAATTAAAATACTTTTATTAGTATTTATAGTTTAAATATTTGTATATTATATTATTAAATAACGATCCATTAATTATTAAAAATGTTGAGAATAATTTAATTTTAAATTTTTATGAACCAAGTTTATAAAATTATAATTCAAACATTTTCATATCAAATTAAATAAAAAATTATTTTTTCGAGTCGAATCACGCTTCTCAATCCCAACCGCTCACCTTTCCTCGCCACTCACCATACCGGTCAACATCATGGAGACCACCACTCACGAAGTTCAAATCACAACAGCTTTGTAGATTCCATTTCAGGTAAACAATTTATCTTCGGTATTACAAAATTCTTCTGTTTTACACTAATACACCATTATCAACTTTTTTATCCGTCCACTATTATTCATCCAACGATCTAAATTAATATAAAATTAAAAAAGTTTTATATAATATGACTAAATCGTAACAGGCTAAATCCTTTGGATGTTCATAGCTCTGTTTTGATATAATGGAGACTGTAAAATTGTTGTTTATTGTTGTTGTTTTCTCAATTTTGAGTGTGGAAAGTGTGGGTTTGGAGTACCTGAAAACCTGTGATTTTAGAGCAGTTTATAACTTTGGTGATTCAAATTCTGATACTGGTGGTAGCTCGGCTGCATTTTGGATAGCCGGGCTACCACCCGGTGAGACTTTCTTCGGTAGGCCGGTCGGAAGGGCTAGTGACGGACGTCTCATAATCGATTTCATCGGTAGAAACCATCTCGATTTGCTCTCTATGGATTCCATTGTTTTGAAGTTCTTTCTTTTAGTTTTTCTGTGTTTATGTTCGCAGCTGAACACCTTGACTTGCGTTACTTGAGTCCTTACTTGGATTCCATAGGAACAAGTTTCAGACATGGTGCTAATTTTGCCATTGGGGGGTCAACCATTAGGCCACAGAATGAATCCATGTCATTGAATGGGGTGAGTCCATTCTCACTTGACGTTCAGATCGTACAGTTCGGGAACTTCAAGGTTCGAACCGGGTATTTCTACAAGCGAGGTAACCCCGGACATCGCCGTAACCTCCCGAGACCTAAGGACTTCTCCAACGCACTCTATATATTTGATATAGGCCAAAATGACATTGCTGCTGGTTTAAGGAAGAAGAATGATTCAGATTTTCATGCTTCAGTTCCTGATATAGTTAATCAGCTAGCTAAAGCAGTTCAAGTAAGTCTCCATCGTATCCGTTGCCATCCCTAAATCGAATCAACATATATTAAAACTCCAATCAAAACCAACTGTTTGTATTCAACAGAATCTGTATGAACATGGAGCAAGGACATTTTGGATACACAACACAGGTCCAATTGGTTGCTTGCCCGTAAGCCTTCATCGGCATGATATTCGTCCTGAAGAACTCGACAATCAGGGCTGTCTCAAAGCTCAAAATGCCTACTGCATGGAATTCAACAGGAAGCTTAAGGACAGAGTGATGAAGCTTAGGACAGAGTTTCCACATGCTGCTCTAACATATGTTGATATTTATTCTGCAAAATATGAACTGATAGGCAATGCTAAACAACAAGGTAAATTATATACACATTATCGAATCAAATACATTTTTCTTTGTACAAAAAAGAAAAAATAAACCCAATTATAAGAATTTTTGACATTTTTTTTGTTGATTAGGATTTGTTGGTGCTGCCAACATTTGCTGTGGATTTCATGAAGATGATATTCAAGTGTATTGTGGTCACAAACAAAGCTTCAATGGAACTGAAATCTATGCCGGTTCTTGTGAAAATCCTGTCGACTACATCAGCTGGGATGGTGTGCATTACTCTGAGGCTGCCAACCGTTGGATTGCTCGTCGTATAATCAATGGTTCATTTAGTGATCCACCTTTGCCTATTAAGCATGCTTGCCATAAAATCTAGGAGAAATAATGTTTAATGACATGCACAGTGACTGAATTCGGATCAAGTTAAAAACAATAAAAAAAATATTTTTATAAAATATTCGAACAAGAAGTTTCGAAGAAAAAGACTTAAATACTTTATTCGACTCTGTCTCGAATTATGTGCGAGTAAATTATCTTTTGGTGTTTTTTTTAATGTAATTGACTAGAATTATGGATTGTGTTGCATTTATTTACATAGATTTTGATAAGTTCATAGTTCGCATTTTGATAGGTTAATGTTTGTGCTACAGCCGGAGAATAGTTTAGAGGATTGCTGAGAAAAATCCACTTTAAGAATGATTTATAGACATGTACGAAGTCTCTCACAGTCCCACATAATATTACATTTATTTATAAAATTTAAAATTTAAGATTTTATTTTAAAGTTAAGGGTTTTAGATTTTATTTGTAGGGTCTAGGGGATTTATTTTCGAGGATTATGAATTATATGACTTTATTTTCAGAGATTATGGTTTTTAAGATTTAAATTTAAGGCTTCAATAAACCATAAAACAAAATAATATATTAAAACCTTAAATTATAAAATATAATCATACATTAAAACTTTTAATTTTAAATCTCAAGGTACTAATCAATGATAAATTATAAAAGTGCTGAAATTATTTTTTTTTTAATTTTTAAAATTATTCAAATCGTATCGTTAATTTTTATCATTACTTTTATTAACAAACGCATGACATCTTAAAATTTTGAAAATAAATATTAATAAAATAAAATAACCACACATCAAATTTTAAACTTATTAATAGTCAACTCCAATCCCAAATTAGATTTAACTTGATTTGGCTGTCACCGAACCATCACAACCATGATATAATCTCTAAAATCACAAACATAAATCTTCTCAATTTCAAACAAAAAGGTAGGGATTTAACCGTAGAAAATAACTAAAGAGTACATTTCAATTAACGTCATAATCAAGTTCACAGAAATCTTAACAAGTATCACCAACAAAATGGTTCAAAAAAGAAAACATACAATTATAACAAAAAACTAGTAAAAGTATGCGTAAAAGAAGTTTAGATTTAAATACCTACCATTTAAAACCTCCTTCCGGATCCACCACCACGACCGAACCCGATTTGGGGAGCAGCAACAGCAACCGGATCGACCTTAACAAGCCCGGGGATATCACCCATCCCAAGAACCGAAAGCAAATCCAGTGTTTCCTTATCAACTTCGATTTGATCAACCTTGATGGCAGATTCATCGGGGACGAAATCCATGCGACGTTCCCTCTCTTCCTCCTGAAGCTTCAAAGAAATTCCACGAACTGGACCCTTCTGGATCCGCTTCATCAAGTGGGTCGAGAATCCGGCTATCTTGTTGCGGAGCCGCTTCGATGGGATGATGGCGACTTCTTCGATGATCTTCTTGTTGGTATGGAAATCGAGGGTCATCCGAGAGTAGTACTTCTCGATCACTTGTCGAGACGACTTCTTCACAGTCTTGGTGCGGACGCGGCCCATGGTTGGAAGCGGCGGAGGATGAGCGGTTGGCTAGGGTTTTGCTGTCTGGAACTTGAAGGAGCTAGGGTTCTTGGTTTTGGACTGTGAAATGGGGTTTTATATGTGGTGTTTAATAGGTTGAAGAACTTTTTGGGCTGGATATCATGTTTATGGTTCAGTTTCCTCATTGGGCTTTGCTTCAGCCCAATTGCTTTTTTTTGCATGTATGAATTTAGATATGTTTATGAACCGAGTCAAGTTGGTGTTCAATTTAATTACCTTTTTAATTATTATTAAAATATTATGCTAATATTATTATATTTTGGAGTTAAATTTATATAAAACATATTATGCTAATATCATTATATTTTAGAGTAAAATTTCAGTTGCCCGTAAGGATGACAACAGGACGGGTAAGATTTTGTCCATCCGAGCCTGACCCCAAAACTTAAATTTTAGATCATTACCAGTTTTGATATAAAACAACCACATGGTTAAAAATCCAGAACATAATATTCCCTTCATTTAACCAATTTCTGAATTTTACCAAATGATACCTAATCTAAACACATTAACAAAGTCTTTTTTTCTTTCCCTGGAAGCACATTGGAGTTGATTTCCAAAGAGAAAGATACATGATTCATAGACGAATTACCGGGTATTAACTGTCACGTCTATTGACCAATTTGCTCAGACTGCGCTCCGGCTTGTATGTCGCTGGAACCGGTCTCTGTAGTTGGTTTTGAATTGTTGTTAGGTATCCAAAATGTAAGAACCGTTGATGCAGCAACGAACATGGCCCTACGGGGAGCCCACTTCAAGCAAGCCGCAACTCCTATGTGGCTGTTCCAAGTGACTACCTGGAAGAGAACACAGTAAATAACCAGTTATTAGAACAGTCTGTGTATGATTTCAGAAATGCTACTGCATTCTCAGACTATAAACGACCAAGGCATTTTCCATAATAACAATAAAAATAATGAAGAGAAATAGGTTCCATGAGGGGGGGGGGGGATTTTTTTTCTTCAAATTCGACAGATTTTTAGACATGGATAGGGAAACTTTTAACATACTCATGTCGAGTACATACCTAAATCCAAGATTCTAACATGAGTCCGAGTAACATCTCTCTCCAGCAAATAAACAATCATGGGAGCACTAAAAGAAGGGTCTCAGGAAGAGAAAACAAAATGAAAGCTGTAAACAGTTTTTTTTCTTCAAAATTGTCTATGGTATATACAGCTTTCCTTGTTTATTTAAGATGAGCACGAAATACGGGATGGGCAGCGCTTGCTAGAACTCGTAATGGTAATGTATTTGTAATTTCATATAAGCTAAGAGAGAGAGAGAGAGAGAAACGTTTGAAGAAAACAGGCTGCATTACCTCATTTCGCATGTTGATATTCCAGGCATGCAAGGTTCCATCCCCTGACCCTTCAATTAGTAAAAATTAAGCTATGAGAAAAACTGATAAAAAAATTGTATCTCAATACAGAGAAATATTCTCAGTATTCATTATAGTTTACTTGTATGATTATTCAATGTAAACATAATGAAAAAACATAACAAAAAATGCACATATTTTATTTGAGGAGCAACTAGGAGGAGGAATAGGCACCTGAGATTACATATTGACCATCCGGAGTAATGGTTGCCTCTATAGTTGTATTGGGAGATGGTTCTAAACTGAACCCACATCGCTGCACAAATTTTACATCTAAATACTAAGTCAAGATATTGTCCTATGAGATAGAAACCAGGTCTAAAGAAAAGGTGAGCTAGAGCCTTTCGGAAAACAACTTTTGTTATTTGTGGTTGTCAATAGCATTGATTTGCCATCATTGCTGAATTTGATATCACAAACCTCAGCTGTGTCTCCACCGACTAAAAATGTATCGAAGGGGCCCTATATTAGAAGAAATAAATCAAACTCGTCACAATAATAACCCTCCAAAAAGGAAAGAAATAAGGCAAACTCACAATACTGATATACCAGAACACATGCAAGTGCTTAATGTGTTAAAACTTAAAACCTTGTCATAGGAGCGAGAATCAAACAATTTAATGGCCCCTCCTTCCATAGCCACAGCAAAGACAAGGCCTTGTTGGTCATATGCTACAGTAGGTCTACCACGTAGGCGTAGAATTCCCTGAAAACTACAGGAGTAAGCATAAATCACATTTGTGTAAGATTAGACGATGATGAAATGCAGATTAAAACATAAGCTCATCTGCAAACCAATAATATAGCAAAACAGTTGGATAAAGACAATAGCTCATTTTGGGAAATTTCTTTTTCGGCCTTTTTCAGACTTAATGTCCCTCAGGCCTCAGTCTTCCTTGTTTGGGGAAATGACTAAGGAGGAAGAATTCTGCTCTCAATTAAGCACACTTCTATTTCTTAAAGGAAAAATTATATTCATAATTTATAAATCACTTCTTAGTACCCAACATTTGCATAAAATTCAAAGGAAACCAAAAACCAACCTGACAGGCATTTACACGGAGATCCCATATCCTGACACTATGGTCAAGAGAACCTGACATGAAGCTATCATTTACCGGAGACATGCAGAGGGAAACAACTCTGCAGCAGCAGATATGGGGAAACTAATCAGAATAATAGTGTTGGCAAAGCAATAACAGAAAGGATGGTCGAGGAATGGTAATGAATTCAAGGAAACATCTCTTTAAGAACTGAAGGTTTTCCATTTTCATAGTTATAATTTGTTCTTCAAGCAACAGATGCAGATTAATGTATGGATATACACACAGATTACAAAACCATGCGACCAGAAGTTAACATCAAAAACCTTCATTGAAATGTTGAATAACTAAAGTAACATTAAACATGGGCATTCAAGTGGCTCTTTTATTCCATAACCAATTGCTTGAATTACATGCAAATCACATAAGAACCAGATCTCTTTCTCAACCTATTTCAACAACATTAATATGTCAAGAATTACCAACCTCTCTTTATGTCCTTTGAAGTAGCGAAGACATCGATTATCATACATAGAAAGATACCGAAGGGCTTCTGTTAACAAAAGAGAAAAGGCAGATGCAATAATTATTGTTTGGTTAATATACATAAGAATAAATCTTAAATCATCCTAAGAAACTTACCTCCAGTCGATTCCAAATTGTGTCTCGAAGAGCATATAACAGAACTAGGATGATGTGTGAAACATATTCGATCTGCACCATGTTTCTTTTGATACGTTGTCTTTATCAACCTAAACCAACATTAAAATGATATGGCTGAAAATGATCCTAACAATTAATTTCTAACAATAAACCTAATTTCATAGCAGAGATCAACAAAACACTCACAATTCAATTCATACAGAAAAGAACTAAAACTTCCTCAAAACAAGGATGAAAACGATCAAAACACTAGAAGAGCATATGCCATAACTAGGATGATGTGTAAACCAACATTAAAGCCCATGATCTACTGTCTTCACTCTTCATTTATCAGCCTAAACCAATTAAATTTCTAACAAGAAACCCAGTTACTATGATATGTTTTCTTTACCAACCTAAACCAATATTAAAATGATCATCAATGCAACTAATGAAAATGATCGTAACACTTAATTTTTAATTAATAACAAAGCAGAAAGCATAGAAACACTCAAAATTCAAATCATACCAAAAACTAAAACTCTCTCTCTAATCTCGCCATTAAAAAATGCTATTAAATTTAATTAAATCAATGACAAGACATTGCTTCTCTTTCTCTTGTTCCTTCTATATTAGATTACTGTAAAAAAGAAAAGGGGAAAAAATAACTTAGCATTGGCAATGTCGAAAAGTCGAACTGAATCATCCTCACTGGCTGTCACCAATAAATCATCCTTTCGGTGAAAGTCAAGTGAATTTATCTTTCCTCCCTGAAAATATTTAATCAAGTAAAAATAAATCAATTTGAATATTCAGAGACGGAAATACGAATCAGTAAGCTGAAGTGAAATGCCTTTCATTAATTGAATAAACACATTACGAAAATATCAAATGAATCAGAAGTTTGAAGCAGCTGTTCTTTTTTTTTTAATTGTAAATTAGTAATTTTTGTAGCTTAACAAGAGGTTTACTTTAATGGCGGATCTAAAAGAGAATCACAGAGAAAAATTAGTAATGAAAATATTACGAAGTCTGAGAAAACTGCGCCAATCGACATGCTGCGCACTGTTTCGTCGTCAAGCTCGGTAATTGACATCGTCGTCGCCATTTTTTTTCTCTACTTTTTTCGATATGAGGGTTTTAGGATTTAAAGATAGGATGATACGAAATGAAAGATGACGTAGAGAAAATGTCCGTATTGACTGCTATTTAAAAAGGTAAACTAGTTTGTTAGTCTTCTATATTTATAATTTTTTTAATTTGACCTTTAAAAATTATAATTTATATTGTTAAGGATGATAATTTCACTCAAAATTAATAGATTTTGATCCAATCCGATAAAAAAATATATATTAAAAATTTGGGTTCGTATCAACTCGGGTCGAGTTATTGAAAAATTAAGTCAAATCGGGTCGTTTTTAGAGTGATTCCCTGACCCGATATTTTTATTATATATTATTATATAATATATAATATTTTTATTATTTTTTCTTGAGCCATGTCGAATTTAATTGAATTTTTTATTAAAATATCAAGATCAGATTAGGATTAAGTTATAAATTTTATTAAACCGGATTGAGTTGAGTTGGAAGAATATATTAAAATTAGGTCAAAGTCAAAGGTGAATATTTTATTTTTAGATCGGAGCGATTAAAAACCTGTTTGTCCCGTTACAATCTTATATATTGTTTGATTAATAAAAATTTTATTTGAGATTGACCAATTAATCAAATAATAAAATTTTTGATATTATTTATTTAATATAAATTATTATACTAAGATACAATATTTTCCCACTTACTCAGAATAAATTTTTATTTATTTTAAATATTAAACGAGAAAGTAATAAGACAATAATTATATTTTTCAAAAATAAAGTAAATAATTAAGTTATAATTCTAAAATAATATACGACATATTTAAAACTTTGGGGCTATATTTTCAGCTAGTAAACCCGAGAAATGAACTTTTATCAAATTAAATTATATTAATTTTAAATTAGATGAATTCGTGTGTATTAAAATTATAAAAAATTCAACTTAGTTCGACCATGTAAGATAATGCCTCCTTACGACGTCGTACTTGTACTGTTGCTAACTATCAGAGCAGCAGCCGGCTAAGCAGAGAAACTTGCATCGGTGAAGATGACATTGACGGCCAAATTTCTGCTTCCCATTAGACAATCATTTTCTCAATCCCAGAAATTATGTAAGTATGATCAATCTAAAGTATCATTTTCTCCCTCTATTTTCCCTTAGTTTTTTTTTTTTTTAATTTCCAGCAGTTTACGGAAAGATTGGACCTTTGAAAACATGGGTTGAACCTAGACTGCAAAACAGAGCCTCAAAGTTTGATTATAAGCTAAATATACAGAGAAAAGATGTTCGAGGTTTCTGCTTATCAGGTAAGTTTATTTTTAATGGTTTTTCTTTGCTTTTTATGTAATTTATGCACTTTAAATTCCATTTTAGCAGATTTTGAATGTTACTCTTTTGACTAAACTTGCAGTTTCCCTTGATTTTTTATTTTATGGATACCCTTTTCTTTTGTTAATGCAAATTTTCTAGATTATTTTATGTCTGATTTCAAGTGTAGATGAAAAATTGTTCCATGTTGAAAAGAATTGTTTTCCGAGTCCAACCGGGTTGATGAAACATCTCATGGAATTTGAAACTCTTGATTTGATGCCATTTCTATGGAAGATTGCTCCATATCTGATAAATTATTTGCAATTATTGAACTTTTGTCTAGATAAACTACCTGATGCCATTTCCATGGAAGATTGTTCCATATCTGATATATTATTTGTAATTATTGAACTTTTGTGTAGATAAACTACCTGTACTGGACAAGTATTTCGACACCCAAGTTTGAATAAAATGGCTATTCGTTTTTGATTGAGGCATTGTTTATGATTTTTCTTGGTTTATTCTTTATTGTTTGTTCTTAGATGACATTTGGTTCTCATTGTTGACAAACCTCAATACCTCATTGATAATGGTATTTTTTTTCTTCCAGGAGGTAGAAATATGAGAAGCATATTTGGTGTATCGGTCCTGTTTGGAGCTATCTATTGTTGGCCTCGTCTTTCATATGCCATGAATGGTGAGTGGATCAATGTTGCTCCAACTATTTACTTTTTCTTGAATTACCGATCTCGAACACATTTTCTAATATGGGTGTGATTATATTATCCGCCAACAACATAATAAAACTTTTGAAAAATTGATCTATGTTGGTCACTATTTGTATCCGACACTTACACCTGAGTTTTGACTAACATAGGAGTTGATTGTCCGGTATAGATTAATGGAACTATGCCTGCAATGTATTACTCTGGTTATGCATGATTGTTTCACGTATATGTTTTATTCATGTTTTAACAGCTGGCATGGTTTGAATTTAAATGATGTAGCTCTTGACATTTTTGCGGATAGAAATCATTTAGAGTCACGTGATGCTTCAGAAGGAGAAGATGATCAACACAAACTCTGGTTGTTGATGAGGAAACTCTGGCTGCCCCTTTTTTTCGTGTTTACTATCTTGGTGAACTGGGATAGTCCCTTTGCAGTTATGACTAGGATCCTTCTATTCCTTCTCAGCACTAAACCAAGCCCTTCATCGATATATCTTTTTGTCGAAAAGGTTAGTTCCTTTCACTTGGCTTCTTGGGTTCATGTAAGCACGTCTATGTTGTTCCAACTCCTTATTTTTCTTGAAAGACCCGTGTCCTACACTCATGTGGACCATATTTTGGACATAGGTATGATGATATAACCCTCCAAATACATGGGAACAATAAAGGGAACAAATACATTTTTTGGATCTATACTCGTAACCGACACTCAAACCCAAATCTGAGTAACAAAGAAGCACACAGCTATCTATAAGCAATGTCTGCCTTGTTGTACAGTCATATATGTTGCTCTAGTCGTTTTCTGCTTTACAATCTTTAACCACTGTTTTGGTTTTGCAGTTACGTCACGGATATATGCGCCAAAAACCCCTTTTCTACAGATTTAAGGTATGTTTTATCAATCTAAATTCTTTTAATGCCTGTTGATTAACACCACTTTGAGGTTTATCTAACAGTTTTTGGCTTTAATTTGGTAACTTTTCCCTTCAGTGCAATTAGTTTTGTTTGTGAATTGCTTAAACTTTGGAAGTTACCATCTCATTTACATCAATAGCAAGCTAAAACTATGTTACTTAGACTCGAATATAAGTGTCGGATACAGTTATATGTCCTATATGTGTATGGTTAGATTTCTCTACATTTTTCTGGTCCTTGGAGGGTCATATTCCTATACCTATGTTTGAATGTGTAGGACATGGATACTAAAAGCAAAATGAAGAGTATGGATGAGTATTCGATCGAGTTGAGTCAAAAAATTTCGAGCTATTCAAGTTGAAGCATCATATTTTACAACTCAAACTTTATTTGAATTTTTTTCGATTTGAGTCGAGTTTGAGTTGTGTCGACCTTTTGAGTTCCTATATAAATTTAATTATAATTATTATCATATTATAGTATAGTTTGATTCCAATTTTTCATCAATATTTTTCATATTTAGTATACATTTCTCCATATTTTTTATACTAGTATATATATCAGGAAAAATTAAGAGGCTCAACTCGAACTTAAAAAACAATCTATTAATCACTAAAATTTTTGAGTTATTCGAATTTGTATTTTACAACTCAAATTTTAATTTTTTTTAGTTGAGTCGAGTTTATATAATTTTGAGTTGAATTAGAACGAGACAAATTTTTTCACCTTGAGTTGAGTCGAAAATTTCAGTTTTTCCGAATCGAGTCGAGTTTTTCTCGCCTCTAATGAAGAGTTTGAGGCTTGGAGCAACATAGAGAACTGAAGTTACCCTGCCAACAACTATTAGGCTTATTGCTTCATTTCTCGGATGGATGGACCTATGTTGCTCTGATTCTCTGTTTTTGTTGATATACTTGTATCCGACACTCATGTCCAATGAGTATGGAATGCCGAGTGGCAGGGACGGAGCCATGTTGTAAAGCCCCTCCTAAATTTTTTTGGTATAATTACATTTAAGGTCCTTTGTAATTTAGATAGTAATAAAATAAGGTTTTTGCCCTCCCAAATTTTAAATTTAAAGGCTTAATAGACCTTTGCCCCTCCTAATATTCGATTCTGGCTTCGTCCCTGCCGAGTGGTGATCCCCCAAATATATAGAAAAATGCATTTTGTTACCAACTTCTTAAAAAGGTAACATTTTCCCCAACCCTATAGCCCTATGAACAAATGAAATTTTATAGACAGCAGATAATTTTTCCATGATAAAGAGAAAATTGACTCAATGAGCATATAGTCTAGCATCTGTTGCGGGTATAATGTTCTTGATTTTCTTTTTAAGCTGCTTATATTAAACGGAAACTACATTACCATGCAGTCACTGCATGCCAGTAAAGTTGAAGTCCAGGATTACAAGCTTCTTTGCCTTGCAACTGTCGAAATTGGGGACCAAAAGTTACATTTGATCGGAATTCTTGGCAGTTGGTGGTCATTGCCGTCATCTCTTGGTCTATATTTCCTTGCTCCGGAGCATTTCTCTAGCTCGTCACTGTGATAACAAGGTAAATTTATCTTCGAAATCCAAGTGGCTAGTATTAGGGATGCAATAGAGTGAGCCAGGCTCAAAGTGTAAAAAACTTGATCTTGGCTCAAATTTGAAGGCTCAAAGCTTGTCTCGAGCTCGATGCGAGATAAAGGTTGAATTGTTTGAGCTTGTAGGCCTATTTACTTTCTAAAAAATAATATTGATTCTAATGCTTGAGGTCATGATTAAATTATGTGATCTAGTTTGATTTTGAATTGAAGATTTTCAACACAAATTAAAATTGAAATCTATATACTAAAGTAAGAAAGTTCATCTCCCTTGACGGCTCATGTTACTTGAGCTCAACTCGATAATGGTTGAGTTGATCACCCCCAACCATGCTTAATTTCGAATGTCTCTTTTCGCCGATTTTATTTTGAATGTCTCTTTTCCCTTTGTATCCTTAATTTCTCTATTTCCATGCATTCTCTCCTTAAAAATCCATCAATTGCATAGAAAAGAGCATCGAAAAGAGGATTTTTGTTCACCTTAAGGTTGCCAAGAACATTCTTTACCATTAGCCATTACCTCTTGACCCTCCTATTCGTATACTCGTATCGTTTTCGTATATGTTGCTACATCATAATAATGTTTAGAGTAAGGTATTTTATATTATATAAATTTAGATTAGATTAGTTATAGATTGTATTTTATAATTGAACATACACATGTTGGATGCATCTATTTTCGATACTCACACCCGAGTCTGAGTACCATAACTTTTATTTTTTTTACAACTTTGATATGCATGTCTCTCTTCTGTTCTTCCTCATCAGATCTTTATACCGGGAAGGCAGTAATCTTCATCGTTGGCTGAATTTTCGTCGGAAGAATGGGGACTGCAAAACATGGCTGCCTATTTGAGGAAATTACATGAAGGGGAGTGAAGAAGGTGCAAACGGTCAACGAAGACAGCTCCATGAGAGATGCTTGTTCGAGTAGAAAATTTGTCCCCCGGGAATAACAGCATCAGTGTGACAATGGCTGCCACCGGCCCTCCACTTCCGGTCATGCCGGATATCACTTTCTGTAACTTTCAACCATGGATGGAGTTGTTATATACGTATTTCATTTACTGTCAGTGGCAACTGTTCTCTAATTGAATGTCATTTGAATAAAAAAATAAAGGATGTGGCCTTGCCCTAACTATTGTGTACACTTCAATATGTTCTCACGTGGACAAAAAAGTCTAATGATGTTTTTAACCATTAAATTTAAAAGTTGTAATTTTTAATCTTTTTTGGTCTTTGATTTTTTTGTTTATTTATATTATTTTTTTAAATAAAATATTTTTTATATCAAATTGAACTTATTGTCAACGAATTGATAGTTTTTTTTTCTTACAAATTTATACATTTTCTTTTTATCAAATTTGGTTTAATTTGAAGAAAGAAAATGAAATTTCGATTTGTAATTCTAAAAATTAAGATAATTTTAAAAATATTGAGAGTCAAATTCATTTTATCATATTTTAGAGTCAAAATTTAACACTAGACTAAGCGAAGTTTCGTACGATTAGGTACAACAAAATGTGACATCCAATTAATTTAAGTTGGGTCCACCACCTTATTTGACTCATCTAAATAATACCACTTTTATATATTTTCTTTTTTAAAAAAATTATTTTTAAAAAATGAAAAAAATAATATATTTTATTTAAGTTATATTTAAAGATTAAAAAAATTATATAGATTTAAAAAATAATGTATTTTATATATTTATATATAATCATACCCGTATATTAAAAACACAATCTTTATGCAAATGGGTCCTGAAGCAACTACCCCAAGTTACTCATAACTTCTGTAATTGTCCAACAATAGTGTGAAAAGAAATAAAAAATGAACACGAAAGGTAGAAGTCAAACTTATGGTCTTAAAAACTGCAAATTGCCAGCAAAAGACAACTAATCTGATATAATTCTTACAAACAACTAAATCCCAAAATTTTAAAATTTAAGAAGGTTCTGAAAATCCTAGGTGGGGAAGAAAAGAAACAAAGCTACAGATAGGATACAACAAAAATCAAAATTTGACAATAGGTACACCTTGGCATCTGACCACCTTCCAAAATTTTTGCAACATTATGATACTTGGGATTCAAGCATATACCTTGATCCAAACTCTGTGATGTCCGAGATCCGAATGTTCTGCTCAAATCGCTGTACACACCGATATATGCTTTGTCTCTTACAACTTACCATTGCATGCAGTGATGCGAAAGAGACATTTGAATATCGGTCATTACAAACTCGCGTCCATGGAGTGATAATTGTGTTCTTGATACTACTGAGTCCTGGAAGATTCAGAGGAAGTACCAGAACCCTGAATTTTTCTCAAAGCATTTGATATGAAACTGTCTCTGTCTGTGCTATAAGATCCTGATGAAGTTGATGCTCCAAACACATTAGCATTTAAGAATGGCGGCTGGTTAGGCATGGGAATTTCATAATCTTTATCGGTTAACATCTGAACCACTTCCTCCATAGATGGTCTTAACAGAACTGAAGCTTGTGTGCATAATAGCCCAACTTGAAGCACACCCGGGGCCTCTTTGTCCGACATTTGATCTCTTATGCAAGGGTCAACAGCTTCAGCCAATACATTTGATTTGTAAAGTGTCCAAACCTGAGGTTGAACATATCAAATTCAGT
Organism: Abelmoschus esculentus; assembly: GCA_035048815.1. Classification (NCBI taxonomy): domain Eukaryota; kingdom Viridiplantae; phylum Streptophyta; class Magnoliopsida; order Malvales; family Malvaceae; genus Abelmoschus; species Abelmoschus esculentus. The sequence continues at coordinate 18,734,247 of JAUCBN010000015.1, read as the reverse complement.
GATCTATAAGCAACAAAAAGTAGTAACACAATAATCATCGGAAATAATTTGGTTCAAGACCGGATTTCAGATGTCTTCCTTTCATCACTGCACGCATAGGGATTAGTTCATCACCTCACATACTTTACACTAAAGGTAATGTCTCCTCTTCTGTCTCCTAGGGAAGTACAGGTTGGATAAAAAAGCCTTGAAAGGCCTTAGAGGAATGTGAGGGTGATGAACCAAATCTCGATTCGTGCAGTGACATGGGAGAGATGTCTGCATCCTGATTGTTACATTGGGAGCTTACTGTTTGTAGAAGGGAACCAGACTTTGTGAAGCTGCTATTTTTTTTACCACAGACTATCTCAAGAACAAGTACTCCAAAACTATAAACATCGGCTTTCTCAGAAAGTTGTCCTCGAACAAGGTACTCGGGAGCCATGTATCCACTGCAAGAAAAATCTCAAACCAAGTTATTAAGAATGCTTTAATGGAAACATCATACAACCTATTGGTATCCATGGCTAAATGTGTTTTTCATGCACTAAAACTCAAACTTTGGACCAATTTCATGTAATATCAGATAAATCTTTCTCTGAACTTACAGTGTTCCAGCAATCCCGGTGCTAAGATGACTCTTTTCAGTAGCTAAACATCGAACTAGCCCAAAATCCGCAATCTTCGGATTGAGATTCTCATCTAAAAGAACATTGCTGCACTTGATGTCCCTGTGGATTATCCTTACTTGAGAACCTCCTCCATGAAGATGAGCAAGACCCTCTGCTGTTCCGGTGATGATATCAAACCTCTGCTTCCAGTTTAGAAGTTTTGACTTCTCATCATCTGCATTTGAAAACTAAATCATCTACATTTGAAACTAAAAGTATTTACACATTCGAGATAGGCACAAAAATTTAATTGTTCCACACCATTTTCCGATGCAAGTTCGGACATCTGTTTTTAACATATATTTAGACATTGGTACGAGTCTGAGTGTCAAATATGATGTCTTTGACATAGGCACGTTCAATCTTTTGAAGCTCATACATGTATTAGGAGGGTAATATCCTTTACCCATATCCAGTTATGCATCGGATATATGTATTCAAGAAAAAAAAGAAAAAAAAAATCGAAGCAACATAGAGTAGGATTACTTGAGCTGCAAGGCTTTATTTAAATTAATTTGACAAAGCTCTAAAATCCTCGGTCAGTCTTAGAAGGGGGACGAGAGATTTAAACAGTGATCACAACATAATGCTCGAAAACACTACTATGACTGTAATTTAAGCTCGGGAACGGATAACTCATAACTTCACAATGTTGCTATCAATAACAGATTCAAAGTTTTATCAAGCGAAATCTATCTAAATATGTTCAAGAAAGTGAAAAAAACAAAGGGCAAATAGATTTAAGAGTAAAATATTACCAAAAATGAACTGATCAAGGCTCTTGTTGGGCACATATTCATAAACCAGAAGACTTTCAGGCCCTTCAATGCTAGCACCAAGAAGCTTCACCAGATTCGTGTGTTGGATTCTGCTGATCAAATTTACTTCATTAAAGAAGTCATCGACCCATTGTCTCGTATTATATATCAATCTCTTTACAGCCACAGTTTTTCCATCAGGAAGAATCCCCATGAACACTGAACCAGTTCCTCCTTGGCCTAATTTCCTTGAAGGACTGAAATAATCTGTTGCTTTCTCAAGAGTATCATACTTGAACTTCAAACCCGATTTGTCGAACCTTTTCGAAATCTCACCGAGATTTTTTAGCTCTGGGAAATGAATTTAATGGTTAATATAAAACAGAGGATTAAGGCATAAAACTGGGAATGGAACACCATAGGATATATAACTTTCAGTTCAAATTGTGAAGATTAACTTTGAGATTTTGTACCTCTTTTCCTCTTTGATAATCTTGCATATATAATATAAGCTGCTGAAACAGCAAGTGTTAGGAATGCAGACGATGCCGAGACAATTGCTATAATAACTCCGATTGAATACCCTGGAAAATAGAAAAAATAATACATTGTGATTCAACTAGGAAAAATATTGAAGTTTCAAATATCTCGACTCAAGGATTGTCGAACTGCACCTACTATCATAGCACATTCTCGAATGATAAAACCGTAAGAACTTTCTTATATCCGAAGCGGATAACAGCTTATAGAAGTTGTGGTCCAAAAATCCTTGCATCAATCATGTCTCAATAACAAAAAACGACAGATATGTCTCTATTACAATCTCAAACAAAACCACCCGACAACCCCACTGGTTCCAGCAGAAAATCCAGCAACCAACAACCAGATATCAACAGAATTCATAAAAGGCTAAATCCAACAAAATAAACTAAAATGAATAGCAGAATCTACTCTAGAACAGCCAAAAAATACTCTCCAACCACATATCCGACACTCGAGCCAAGATAATTTCAACATAAATTTAGTCTATTTTTTTCATTAAAATCAATCTATCTCCAAAATAAAGAATCAAGCAAAAGAGTTACCATGTTGACCCTCGGAATCTGCCCCGTAGAACCTTCTTGTGGAGTACCTCAAATAACATCCTGCATTCAAAGCTCTGCCTTCTTCCTTGGGAACGCATCCTCTCACCGTCTCCGATGCTTTCTGCAGGCACTGCCGACACTCCGCCAGCGTAAGACTCTCCCAGCACTGCGCCAATGCGTACACTCCATCCAACCCCACCACCCCAAATCCATTTCTTGTCAAAGCAATACTCGTTACATTCCCGACCGCATGAGCAACGTTTCTACCAAACGAAATCATCCTGCTGTTGTTATCTACACCAGCCATTGTTACGTTATTGGAGCTGCAATTGACGGTGTCGAAAGTTGACGATACTGATTCGTGAAAAAAGTCTCGATTATAATCGTAACGCAGGAAACAACCGTCGAGGAAGATTCGAGCCGAGCGAGGAAGGCAACGCGGGATTCGAGTCCTTGCCTCGGCATGGCAGAGGAGGCAATCGGTTCTATCCAAATCTTCATGGCACTGAGCCAATCCATACATTGGAGGCGTTGAGTTGAGACGATAGGAAGCAAAGCGATTATCGCCGATCTGCTCTGACAACTGTTTCATCACTTCAGTGAAATCCGGAACGGTGTTCGTCGCGTTTGGCGGCGGGGAATCACCGCAGAAAAGCCCCGCGATTGTGATTCTTGGATCAGAGAAAGTAGCGGGAACTAAAAAACAAAAGATAAACAAGAAAACCCATCTCCAGTATGATTGTTTGAAGGCTGAAAACCCCATTGATTTCATTGTTTAGCCTTCAAATTTCCTTCTTTTAAAAAAAATCCTGGGTTTTGAACTTAGTTTTTGTTGAATAGTGTTAACCTCCGGGAGGCTAAATTTCACCAGTTTTGGCTGAGATTAATGCGCTGGGAAGCTTACATATATTTCCACGGAAAGGAAGCTCATAGAAGAAAATTGTGCACCAATCAAATGAAATTTTCTTGGCTTTTGTCGTCTCTTTTAAGCAGAAGAAAAGATAGTCCAATTGAGGCAAAGCTCAAAATGGTTTAATGTTGAACTGAAACGAAGACTTGGAATGGAAAACAATGAAAGAGCCTGACCCACCATTCAAAAACAATAGAAAGATGGAAATATAAATTTTAGTCCCTAAACTTGGAATATTTTCATAACTTAATCCCTAAGTTTTTTCAATGTCCATACTAACCCTAATGCAAACTTGACAACCTTATATTATTAGTCCTATATGACATTCTAAACTTATATTATATAATCAAAAGTATGAGAATCTAAATTTAAAACTAGCAAGATAAAAATTCAAAATCTAAATTAAAACTTATTATTTTTTAACGATTAATTTGTTTATTGAGATGATATATTAGATTTTTTAAATAAATTTAAAAATTTAAACCATAATGTTAAAATACAATAAATTGAGTCAGAGAATAGATCTTATAAATCTTGTACGGATGGGTGTAAGTACACTTTGGGACATGGGCGGAAGCATAAATATGATTGGGCTGTCTGTTGATACCTCAAAATTTTTGAAAAATTATATTTTTTATAAAAAAAAAAATAAGAATATATATATAGTTGACACCTATTTATAAATAATTTGACACCCCTTTATAAATAATAAACTTCTCTTAACTATCATTAAAAATGACACCCCTTAAAAAAAAATTCTGGCTTCGCCCCTGCTTTGGGATGATAGATCAGATTGTCATAGTGCACATCAAACTGTGTATATCTTAAATTATTAAATTTAAATTACTCTAAAAATTTTAATTGTACACTTTAATTTTTAAACTTAAAATTTCAATTACTAACTTTAAATTTTAAATTATTAAAATATTGAATGAATTTAATGCAAAGAATTTCCATATCAGATTCAATATCATCTTCTCATTTCTTGAGTGAAACGTCTTTTACTGGCAAAAAAATAAAAATACTATTTTGTTTGTTTTTTCTACCTCTTCTAGAATCATAAAAAGATTGACATTTGTGTGTCTTTGACTGGTTCCTTGCACCAGAATCATAAAAATTTCACACTTATTTTATAATTAAATTTAAATTAATTGAATTGATTATTTATTAAAACAAATTCAACCTTAGACTCAAAGCTAGAGTTAGTGGAGCTTCAACAAGTTCCATTGAACTTATATATTTAGCAGATAACTTGATTATTTATAATCGAATTCAAATAATTTTTATTAATTAAAAAATCTCATTTTGCATAAATATTTAAATTAAAAACATTATAATTATTAAATTTAACTATAACAATTTAAAATATTCAAATTTTATGCTATAAAATTTAGTCGAATTCAAATTTACGAATATTTTTTAACCTTGTTGTGGCCAATACAAAATAGCCTAAATCGGCGGTCCAAAATTAGGATGACAAATTTGACTTTCCTTATCCCACTTGGACAATGATGTGTCCGAGTCAACTATTAATTTTCTGTCCCATCCACCCACCAGCTCTAGCAGTTTAATTTCGTCGTTATTGCTTTGACTTTTAAATCCACACCACAAATCTAGAATTACAATTTTCTTTACGGCAGGCTACGGTAATTATAATTTACGATTTAAATTTTATTTTATTTTTTATTCGAATTGAGTTTATAAATTTTAAATAAAATTTGAGTCGAATTTTTAAGTTATTTGAATTTAAATTTTCATTTTATAATTCAAATTTTCTTTGATTTTTTAAAATTAAATCGAGTTTTGTATACTTGTAATTATAATTTACAGAGGTTAACTCTTGATGCTCGAAGCTTTGCAAATTATCATTAGTTTGAAATTTTTCCTGAAAAAACTATAATCATTGATTTGAGATTTTACTCGAAAACTATGGTTGTTAGAAGATCCGTACAAAAATGGAGGTGTTATCGGTTTATACAAAGATTTATTATTACAAAGATTTGCATTAAATGGCTCAAATGGAGACCACATGCCATCATACTTCTTAAGAATAGTGTTTTTTATGCTAAGATAAAGAGGAGAAATTATATCATGGGTTCGGCCTACCACGCAGCCGTGGTCCCATCCAATAATAATCACTCATTTTACCACTAGTTTCTACCTCATTTTTCTTCAACCAATGAATCTTCACTCAGAATTTTCATGTCATTTTAAAAATATGATTTCTGAAAATTACATTAATTACATGGCTGATTAGTGACGGAATAGGTAGTTTTAATTGATTAGGGACCATGACTGACGTGGTAGGCCGTATCTATGATATAATCTCTCGATAAAGAGGCCATTTCTTCGAAAAAGCCTAAGACATAGATAACTCAGCAAACAAAAAAAAAACATATTCAAACCTCGTCTACATTATACGTAGCAAGAGCTACACCAGGGTCTTTAAAGTTATAGACATCAAGCTCCACTGGCTTGTCTCCATCTTCAAGGACTGAAATAGAAAAGGTTACGGTTGGAATTTAAGAAATAAGATACTTTCCAGACTAATTCAATGGAACCATGCCGCTGGAGGAGAGAATGAAGAGCAAGATTATCTGTTATTTCGGCAACATTCATTTTGTCAAGCATAACATTGAATGGATCTGTGTTTGTAAGAAAGTTGGATTTGATATATTATTTTTTAGAAAAAAGAAAATAAATTTTCAATTGCAAAAATTAGTTTTTATAGTCTGAGAATTAAACCCGAAAATTTAAAAGAGAATTTTAACCATCGTACTACTACAGATTAAATGATATATTGATGCAACAATATATATATATATAAAACGTATGTGTTTAGTAGCAAAAAAATCTGATGAATTGCATCACAAATCACTATACTATAATTGAATTTATAATTCGGTCATCTCCTTTCCCAATTATTTTAATATTAATATTAAATTAGGGTTTTTGAATTGAGATATAGAAAACATGATTTGGTCTAACAAAAAGAGGGAAATTGGTCAATTGGGATATCGATATGAAAAATAAGGTTAGGATTTATCGGGGAAATAAAATTTAAAATATTATATTTTTTTATGATATTTTAAGTCGATAATTTTTTGATATTTTAAGATCTAATTTATAATTTTATAAAAAATTTTAAATTTTATGTAAAAGTATAAAATCTAAAATATTATTAAAAATATAACATTTAAATTGTGTAATTATATTCTAAGTTGCGGGCCGAAAAAATATCAGACCGGTTCAGTTAGCGGTCTAGTTATCTAACCTTGTGCGGTTGTGCCAATACGTACAATACGGTAAAACGCTCTCTTTAAAATGAGAGCGTCGCGTTGAAACGCACAGTAAAAGAAGGAAATGCTAAAGTAGGCTCTCCGAGTCCGACTCAGTACTTACTCGTATTCACCCGCCTCTTCTACGATGATGTGTTCTTCGTTTTCTTCTTCTTCTTCCTCTGTTCTCGCTCTCAGAAATAAGAACCCTACCTCTCTCCTTTCTTCTAGATTCTTCCGCAATGGATTCGCCGGCAACCGAGTCGTTTTCTCCTCTCACTTTCCACGCGCCGTTTCCCTTCGGTGTTTCGCTTCTTCCACCAGTTTCGATAGAGTTCAAGTTCTAAATCCGATTGTCGAAATGGACGGTACAAAAATTGTATTAGAACGCTGCCAAATGAGGACGCTAAAAATTATATTTTCGTTTTTGTAACTGTTAATTTTGTTTGATTTGTTTTTGTGATAATTAGGTGACGAAATGACGAGGATTATTTGGAGTATGATAAAAGAAAAGGTATGAATATGAATTTCATGATTTGTTTTTGAGTTTCTTTCCGCATTTCCAGAATTATATAATTAGTGGTTAATTAGTGTTTGTTTGTTTAATTGCAGCTTATATTCCCTTATTTGAATTTGGACGTGAAATACTTTGATTTGGGGATATTGAATCGAGATGCTACTGATGACAAAGTTACAGTTGAAAGTGCTGAAGCAGCTTTAAAGTAAGTAGTCTTTTTACCAGGACTTTTAGGCATACTCATTGCTCTGTAGTCTGTTCTATTGATTGTGATGATTAGTATTATGTTACTCGGACTTGAGAGTGAATGTTGAGTATTCGGGTATGTTCCAGTATAAATGTAACTTAGCAATTAGATCAAAACCTTTACTTTCCTTCCCACCAAAGGGGAAACATGTTTTTAAAATTGTTTTAAGGAAACAAATGCTTGAAGTTTTGAACAAGTTCATGTTTCCTTTATTCACATCTTGAAACCTGCAGCCGTAAAGAATATCTGTATTTCTTTCAGGTATAATGTTGCCATTAAATGTGCCACAATCACTCCTGGTTAGTCATTCTTGTGCTTTTTTTATGATTTATGAGCCTTGTAGATTGATGTGTTCCCTTGTTATATATATAGTATCTAAAATGATTTAATCTCTTTAGTTTTTCATAGCACTGAAGTTAGGTTGTGTGTATCATGCAGATGAGACAAGAGTAAAGGAATTTGGGCTGAAATCTATGTGGAGAAGTCCTAATGGAACAATTAGGAACATCTTAAATGGTTTGTCTTTCATATAATAACCTCTCGTTATACTTCTCAATAGTTCTCATTTCAGGGATAAATGTTGAATAGTTGGCGTATGTGCATGAATTGATTTGATTTTCCTTTAATTGTTTAAATAGTATCCTGAAGTTTGAAAGGTTTGTCTTCCACAATCAGGGATTGGTGAATGTGTGCTGAAATAAGATTTTAAATTTTATATATATCCAGTGTTTTTGAACAGATAAATTATGATGCTTAACTGTACTTCCAACATTTTTACTGATATCTGTTCCTCGTATATTCAGTCATCTTAATTGAGAGTGGCTTCTTTTTGTAGGTACTGTTTTTCGTGAACCTATCCTATGCAGGAATATACCAAGAATTGTTCCTGGTAATGTTTTCTTCTGACTGTTACAGTTAACTGAAATATTTTGGAAAGCTTATGTGAACCTTGTCTCCCTGTTACAGGTTGGAAGAAACCCATATGTATTGGCAGACATGCCTTTGGTGATCAGTATCGAGCCACTGATACAGTGATTACTGGACCAGGAAAGCTCAAGATGGTTTTTGGTGAGCTGATTAACCTTCATGGGCATGGTTCCATTGAATTAGTCTGGAAAGTATCTTATTTCTTAAATTCCAACTGTAACCTTTTCTATTTCAGTCCCTGAAGATGGAGACAAGCCAGTGGAGCTTGATGTCTATAACTTTAAAGGCCCTGGTGTAGCTCTTGCTATGTATAATGTAGACGAGGTTTGAATTTTTTTTGTTCATTTTTCTAATATGTATTGTATGTATGTAAGTATTATATGTAACTGTAGTGCATATGTAGATATATTTACATTCACATGTATACGTTCACATTCTTTTGATTAACTAATTTAACAAATCCTTGTGTGATTGTTCAGTCAATTCGTGCTTTTGCTGAGTCATCTATGTCTTTGGCTTTTTCGAAGAAGTGGCCTCTTTACCTTAGCACAAAAAACACTATTCTGAAGAAGTATGATGGCAGGTGACGTTTTCTTTGTCCCCCCACCCCCTTGGTTCTACAAACTTGGACTATATCTTTCTTCAAGATTACTCAGATTTTCTATTTGCGGAAGAAATGCAGAATTCTTATCTTAGAAAGTTTATTACAGGTTTAAGGAAATATTTCAGGAGGTGTACGAACAAAACTGGAAGGACAAGTTTGAAGAACATTCAATATGGTTTGGTTTTTGCATTTTAGGGAATGAATGCTTAAGACCTCTATTTAGATATGTAAAAATTTTCAATGGATTTTATGTCTAGGTATGAACATCGACTAATTGATGACATGGTGGCTTATGCTGTTAAGAGTGAAGGGGGATATGTTTGGGCTTGCAAAAATTATGATGGAGATGTCCAAAGTGATCTACTTGCTCAAGGTGCTGTTTAGGTTGAAAGCTTTAAATGATATCTAGCCTACACTGCCACACACACACACTAAATGGATACCGACAATTTACTCATATGCTTTGTCCATTAATTTAATAGATCATGCAATTTTCTTTGAAATGCCTATTATTATGAATGGATATATTCTTTGTGTTAATAAGCTTAATCATTTACAATTCAGTACTCGACTTGAAATTATCTCTCAGTTTCTTGTGGAGTCTGATGCATGTTTGCCATGTGCAGGGTTTGGTTCTTTGGGTTTGATGACTTCTGTGTTGGTTTGTATCAACTGATTTTGATTCTTATCTTTCTATATTACTTTCTCCATTTGAGCCATTTAATGCAAATCTTTGTAATAACAAATCTTGCAGCTGTCGTCTGATGGAAAGACACTAGAAGCTGAGGCAGCTCATGGGACCGTAACACGACATTTCAGGTTTCATCAAAAGGGACAGGAAACCAGTACAAACAGCATTGCTTCCATATTTGCATGGACAAGAGGGCTGGAGCACAGGTATCTTGTATTTTTTTTGTTTATGATCTTTATTCATTATCTTTTCTGTTTATAATTTTTCTTTTTTCATTTGAACTTCTATGCTATTGCCCTCGCAGGGCAAAATTAGATAACAATGACAGATTGCTGGACTTTGTTCACAAATTAGAGGCTGCTTGCATCGAGACAGTGGAGGCAGGGAGAATGACTAAGGATCTTGCCCTTTTAATCCACGGACCTACGTATGTTGCCCTTCCTCTAGATGTATGATTTTTGTCATTGCTGTTTTCCTATTGTGATCTTCTATGTTACTCGATCTGGGGTGAGTTGGTGTCTGATACAGGTTTGTATTAGATACGAGTATATTCGTTTTCTTCTAATCTTTTCCATGTATTTGGAGGATTATATCCTCATATCCTTGTTCGGGTAGACCTTTGACATGAGTGTCAAAAACTAGACACTCAAGAAAAATGAAATGTCAGAACAATATAAGTGAACTTTAGCCTGTCAATGCAATCTTCCATTTAACGGTTCTTACTTCCACATACCACTCTGTTTATGGCGTCTTTAAACGTCCATTAAACACAAATAAACTGTAAACTCTAACATGGTGTGTCTTTTGAATTCAGGGTAACCAGAGAGTTTTACTTGAACACGGAAGAATTCATTGACGCAGTTGCAGTAAATCTCGAGTCGAAGCTTAGGAAACCAGCTTTGAGCAGCTAGACACCTGCATTATGTTGCCTCTCTGGTGAATTCCGATGTTGGAAGAGTTTTTTTCTTGTTTCGACGACCTATGCACACTGCCAGAAGTTTGAGAGAAGCAAATCATAGCTTCCATTTCAAACCCAATAATATGAATGGACCATGCTTAGATTACCTTGAGTAACAAGGCATAAACCAGAAACCAAATGTTGAACCCATTTTTTTACTGCATTTTGGAATCACTGGGTCTGGATGTACATTTAATGAAGCTGGTACAATTTGTAGTCTTCTTAAACCAGAAACCTATTTCAAGATCTTGACATTTTAAAAAAATATGATCTTGTATTCTTCTCATTCCACCCACCTCGTTTTATCCTTGTCTGTCAATATGCATAGTAAATATATTAATAAAATAACTTTAATAATGTTCGACTCACATTCACTTATATATTTTTAAAAAATACAACATTCATGAAATAATAGTTTCTCGATTTTTACCCTTTCAAAAGGTTATTAACGCAACTTAATAGTTTAAAGGCTTAACTCAGTAATAAGTGCCTAAAGTATAATAGGTGTTTAATATTTTTTTGGCTGAAATAAGTGCTTAAATTATATATTTTTTTGAGATAAGTGCCTAATGTATTTTTTGGCTGAAATAGGTGCCTAAAGTTTTATTCCCTTAGTATTTTAAGGTAACACTGTTAAAAGAAAATTGTTTAATTTATAAATAAGTACCTAAACTATATATATATTTTAAAATAGGTTCTTAATGTAATTTTTATTAAAATAAATGCCTAATTTTTTTCTTATAAGTAATTTATATTTCTTATAAGATGTAAAATTATTTATATATAATCGTTTTAATCTATTAAATTATTTATTATAATTGATTAATAATTTATTTAAATTTGACTAGTAGCTGAAATTATGAGAAAAAAATATTTTTTAACAACACTAAAATAAAAAATAATTAAATTTATATAATTTTATATTAATATTTTCAATTCTTTTTTGATACAATTATAAATGTAATAGGAATATAAGAATTTATATATATATATTCCCCATGTGAACCGGCCGCATGTCCTTGCAAGTGAATCGATTTGTCCCATTGATGATTTTTGTTGAAAATATAAAAAATATTAATATAAAATTATATAAATTTTAATTATTTTTTATTTTAGTGTTGTTAAAAAATAATTTTTTCTCATAATTTAAAAGGTTAAATGATTAATTTAAGATATAACTAATTTTATATCTTATAAGAAATATAAATTACTTATAAGAAAAAAATAGGTATTTATTTTAATAAAAATTACATTAGGCACCTATTTTTTGAAAAATATATAGTTTAGGTACTTATTTATAAATTAAACAATTTTCTTTTAACATTGTTACCTTAAAACACTAAGGGAATAAAACTTTAGGCACTTATTTCAGCCAAAAAATACATTAGGCACCTATCTCAGAAAAAATATATAGTTTAGGCACTTATTTCAGCCAAAAAAAACATTAGGCACCTATTTTAGAAAAGATATATACTTTGGGCACCTATTATTGAGTTAAGCATAGTTTAAAAGTGATTGTAAGATAATATCTATTTATATATATTTTTAATCTTTTACTAATAAATATGCACTTTATATATATAACAGTTTGAATATGTATCTTTTAAAATAAATATTATCTATTTTTTTATCAGATTCAAACTTCAAAGTAAGAAAAAAATTGATAAAGTACTTTTAACAAAATAAAATTTATAAATTATAGTATTAAAATATTTGATTACTTTTAACAAAATAAAATTTATAATATTTAATTATGTAATTAATAAAACCATACCTTTTCACAAAAAAATAAACATTACTTTATAGAATTTTATACTTACAAAAAATTGAAACTATTTTATATTAATTAAAAATTAAGTTATATATTTATATTTTAAAATTCAGTTTTGACCTTGTTTTTTAAAAATTTTAAAAATGACAAAGTACAAGGATCATCGGCATAATTAAACCAATAAATTTATTTTTTAAAATTTTTAAAAAATGATAAAGTACCTTTTATTTTTTATGATCCACAATTGTTGTTTCCATTGGTCAACAAGATCCTCTTGAGATTTTCTCGAACTTTGATTCAGATTTAGTATTAAATATTTTCTTTTATCCATTTTCTGATGTGTCAGAATACGTATAAATGTATAAAACCTTATACACGATACGAAATAAATACGTACTTTTAACCTTCATACTCGCATTATCACCATGTATACCATTATTTGATACTTAACAAATATAAAAGGAAAATAACTGTAGTAAAGGCAATAAATTAATGAGTATCCACAAAGTAGATGTATACCATGTATACCATTATTATAAATTTATACGAACGAATATTTAAGATACAGATACGATATATTTTATGTATCATCAATGAATCAAATATTTAAGAGACAAATATTACGCCTGTCCAAAACCTATTAACCGTTAGTATATATATACCGTTAGTATATATATATATATATATATACACACGCGCGCGTGTGTGTGTGTGTCACATTGACACATACTAAGATTATATGATCACTAGTCCACCATGATTTCTTCGGCGGATGTGTATCATATTTTCACGGCTATCGTTCCTCTATACGTCGCCATGATTTTGGCTTACACGTCCGTGAAATGGTGGAAGCTTTTTACACCGGAACAATGTGCCGGCATAAACAAGTTCGTCTCTAAGTTCTCGATCCCGTTGTTGTCATTCCTAGTGATCTCCGATAACAACCTTTACAAGATGAACGTCAAAATCATACTTGCTGACTTGCTTCAGAAAGTATTGGCCTTAATTGTTTTGATCGTTGTCATGAAACTCGGATCTCGGGGCGGTTTGCGGTCGATTATAACCGGTTTCTCGTTATCGACCTTACCTAACACTTTGATCGTTGGGATCCCGTTGTTGAAGGCCATGTATGGAGATGAATCGGGTGGATTGGTGGCTCAGATTGTTGTTCTACAAAGCATCATTTGGTATAATTTACTGTTGCTCGTATTCGAGTTGAATGCTGCAAAGATAACCTCTGGAATTAGACCTACTGTAGAAGACGTAGGTACATGTTTCTACCTTTGCATGAAATACGTCATACGATTATATGTCCGATATGAATATATTTCGAATGTATGAATAAAATGTTTTGACAAAATTATTGTCCGGACATATTATTGTAACATAACATAATGCATATATATCATGTACTATGGTATCCAAACTCAATTGATTATGGATACAAGCACATGTCTAGCACAACATATTTTACGAAAAATGAAGAGTCCGATAACGTGTTTTATTTTGGTCGATACTAGGTGATGAAGAAGTTCCGGATGAAACTCCGGCCGACGCGGAAGAGAAAGAGGAAGAAGTGGCCCAAACCAAACCATGCAAATCCAAGACTATGTTCATTTTGTTGACAGTGGGGAAGAAGCTCATAGCAAATCCGAATACTCATGCAGCTTTGTTAGGTCTCATCTGGGCAAGCATTCGATTCAGGTTAGAGACGGACAATGCGATTTACATCTTCGGTAACAACTAACGATTGTTTGGTAACATAGAAACATGTTTAAGTTGCTGAAAATCATTTCTTTCCGCAGGTTGAATGTAAAATTTCCTGCCATTATCGAAAATTCGATAATGATACTATCGAACGGAGGACTCGGCATGGCGATGTTCAGTATAGGTAAGATTCGAATCATTATTTTACGATGAACAACACGGCTGTAACGACCAGCTATTATCACTCAATAGGTCTATTCATGGCATCTCAGCCGAGCATAATAGCTTGTGGTATTCGAATGACAATAGTTGGCATGGTGTTGAAATTCATGGCTGGTCCTGCTCTAATGGCTGCAGCCTCAGCTGCCTTGGGACTTAGAGGCAAATTTTTAAGAATGGCAATCTTGCAGGTTAGTAAACTGGTTCATTAATTTCGATTTTCGATCCACAAATCGAATCGATGAAAAGCTGAACATTGATACACACAAATCTGTGCATTACAGGCAGCTCTTCCTCCTGGAATAGTTCCATTTGTTTTTGCCAAGGAGTACAATGTTTATCCAGATACATTGAGTACTGGGTAATCTACATTTTAGTTCATCCCGATCCGAATTAAGTTTTCGACATAATGTTTTAATTTGGATCCATTTGACTGATTATGTTCTGGTTGTTTTTTGTTTCCAGGGTAATCTTTGGCATGCTTATTGCTGTACCTGTTGCGTTGATCTACTATCTTGTATTAGGATTGTGAAATTCCTGGAAATTCCTGGCTAGTTTCCTGGGAAAGTGTCAAAGTTGTCCGGGGAAATTCTTTGGCATTGTTTGTTTCCTGGGAAAGAAAAAAGTTCTCTGTATGATTGTCTGTAACAAGAAAGTTCACTTTCATGTAATTTTGGTTAAATATTAGTGTGAATTTTATTAAATAAATAAGAAATATATATTAATTATAGTAATGATTTAATTGTGATACTTTTTCTAAATCTGTCGTATATAAATTAATTACTAAAAAATAAAATATAATCAAATACAAAAAATAAATAAAATTTAAACAAATAACTCATATACCGATGACTAATTAATAAACTAACATTATAAAAATTTAATCTTGACCTATCATTAATAATTATGAAGATCTATCAATATTCAGTCTAAAATTTCAAAGTAACGTAGAAAAAAATAACATAATAAATATAATTCAAAAAATTAATGCCAAATTACTGTTAATACGTACATATCACAATAATAAGAGAAAAAAAACGTTACTATTATATAATTTTACTCCAAATATTTTTTTTTTATCTTATGTTCATTTTTCTCCAAATATATAATAAATATATAATGTAATAAATAAATGAAAAACTAAAGAAAATGGAAATAAACATGTTAGTGGATTATATTAAACAAAACCAAAAGTTAAAATGATTAAAATTGTAAGTAATTTTATGAAATTAGATTATAATTAAAAGATGAAGGTAAAAAACCTTTAAGACATTCTAAATTCAAAATATCTTAATTTATATCTGATCTGAATGTCCAATTTATTTTAAAATATTTAATTAAAAAATTAAAAAAATTATCGAATATTCAATGTTTTAATCAACCATTAAATAAATAGTTGAGATTATTTTAAATAAATTTATAAAATAATATTTATTTACATATTTTTAATAGTTTAATAATATATATACTTTATAAAATAATTATTTAAACATGGATTTTCTAAGATGATTTTTTTATCCTGTGGACCCATATCGTAGGTTATAGTTTTCTGTTGATGTAAACATATTACTAATATATTACTATATAATTTTGTGTCTGAAACTTTCAAATGGCCAGCAATCGCAATCACCATGGATGCTCAGTTTTATTCATTCTCAGCTTTGCTTTTCCTTTACTATTTTCTCTCTACATGCTTCCCTCCATTGCAAACTAAGCTAAGCTTCCTTTCCAGCTTTCTCCCAAACACCCACCAACCATTTTACCCACCTTTTTCTATGCTTTACAAATATATTGAATTCTATCTCTCTTTTTGTCCACAGATTTGCTTGCCCACCATCTCCTTTTATCATTAGCTGAATGTTTTATGTTCAGCTAAAGAGGAGGGGCTTCTTCTTATAAACTACTCTCCCCTCTCTGCATTTTCAGCTTTATCCCTTTTTCATGGGGGGGGTTAATCATGAGAGAGTCCCTCTTGAATGCTAAAAGATAAGGACTTTTTGTTGTCTGTTACTTCTGTGAATGCCCAAGGAAGAATACCAAAGGTAAATTCTTTCTCTTTTTAATTTGAATTACTTTATCTGTCTCTTGCTTGGATCAGAAGGGATTTTTTTTACAAGTTTATTATTTTTGAATAGAAATTGAGTTCTTTCTCCTCCTCCTCCTCCTCCTCCTCCTCTTCTTTCCTTTTTCTTCTTTGGGTGTATTTAGTTGTGGGGTATGTTTTTTTATGGTATAACTTGTTTACAAAGTTTTGTGATGTTCTTTTACTCATGAATCTGTTAAAAATGTAGGAGTAGTGAACTTTATCCTTTTAGGTCTTCGGATTTGAGTGTAAAGATGGTTTTTGATGAGAATAGATGAAATATCATTACCAAGAATATGAATCTATTTACATTGGAATCTATTAAACATGTTTCTGTTCTTTTATATTTATGGTGTTTCATGACCTGCTTCTGGTACATTTGTAGGATTGTGTTGAAATTTTGGTCCTTTATACAAGGGATTCAAGTATAATTCTGACTGTTAAGATCCAAAAGATCAGACATGTCAATTGAGGATGCCTTGAATGCTGATTTATCAAAGAAGACATCGTTTTTGGGTATAAAGCTCTGGATTTTGATCGGTGTATCTGTTGGTACATTCATAGCGTTGATTCTCTGTGTCTTATCTGTATGGGTTACATATGGGAGGAGATCTAGAAGATTTGTATACAAGTTCTCGTTTTACCAAATACCAGATGTCTCAAAAGATATCAAGGTCGATGAGGTTGGAGATCAGAGCTCCAATGGTCATCCAGAAAGTTTACTCCTTCGTGTTCATGATAGACCGAGTGACCAGAATTCTGAGAAAATGCTAGCTTATCGGGGAATGAGCAAATCGAGTGACCCTGATACTATCAGTCAATGCAGCTCGATTTACCATCGGGGGAGAGGTTTTAGTTCCCATTCAGTGGAAGAAGGGAGCTCTGCAACGATCCAAAAGCAGTGTGCATCCTCATATGGAGGACAACTGACAGCCTCTCCCTTAGTTGGCCTACCTGAAGTTTCACATCTTGGTTGGGGTCATTGGTTCACTCTTAGAGATCTTGAGTTTGCCACGAATCGTTTCTCGGATGAGAATGTGCTTGGAGAGGGTGGATATGGTGTGGTTTACAAGGGTAGACTGATCAACGGAACCGAAGTAGCAGTTAAGAAGCTTTTTAATAATCTGTAAGGATTTCTTTTAGGAGATTATCTCACTTCTTTTAATGCTTTTCTTAAAGAAAAAGAAAAACATTTTGTTATAATATCTGGTGAATTGAATATCTAGGGGACAGGCAGAAAAAGAGTTTAGAGTTGAAGTGGAGGCCATTGGTCAAGTTCGGCATAAGAATCTTGTGCGGTTGTTAGGTTATTGCATTGAAGGAGTTCACAGGTGAGTTAAATCTGTTGCATTGATTTCTAAGTCATTCTCATTGCAGATTTACTTTTAACCATAGTTGTGCAATAATGTGCTCATGCTAGAAATTTTTTATCCTATCTCAATCTTTATAGTTATTTGGGTTTGATTTGACAGCAAATCAAATTATAACTGAAATTCCTGGTTGATGACATAGAATGCTGGTATATGAATATGTGAATAATGGTAACTTGGAACAATGGCTACATGGGGCAATGCAACTGCACGGTCCCTTTACTTGGGAGGCTCGAATGAAGGTTGTTCTTGGTACTGCCAAGGCGTAAGTTCACGTTTCAAACTTGAATCTTCATTTATTTTTGTTGGATTCCAATTCGAATGTGAAAGGTGCTTTTTTCATTCATATACAATCCAGTTCTTATTTAAATTCTGATGTTTAACTTTTTTCCTTGGGTTAAAATAAACAACATTATATATTTTGTGATTACTAGAACATGATTCATCTTCTGTTTCTGATTGGTAGTCTAATTGAAGCTTGAAATAATTGAAAATATCATTCGGTTTAAAAAGACCAATTGAGATGATATGCTGGTTTTTGAAAATGGTTGCAGGCTTGCTTATTTGCATGAAGCTATAGAACCCAAAGTCGTTCACCGGGACATAAAATCAAGTAATATCTTGATTGACGATGATTTCAATGGCAAGGTTTCTGATTTTGGATTGGCCAAGCTCTTGGACTCGGGAGAGAGTCATATCACAACTAGAGTCATGGGGACTTTCGGGTAATTC
Source organism: Abelmoschus esculentus (assembly GCA_035048815.1). Classification (NCBI taxonomy): domain Eukaryota; kingdom Viridiplantae; phylum Streptophyta; class Magnoliopsida; order Malvales; family Malvaceae; genus Abelmoschus; species Abelmoschus esculentus. Next base: position 18,715,740 of record JAUCBN010000015.1, on the reverse strand, counting down.
CAAATTCTCATTCTCTTCAGCAACCTGTAATGTTGCTAAGCATCTCCTGATTGAAAATTTCTTATGTGCATTGCAGTTATGTTGCACCCGAATATGCTAATACTGGCTTGTTAAACGAGAAGAGTGATATTTACAGCTTTGGTGTTCTCTTGCTTGAAACTGTCACTGGAAGAGACCCTGTAGACTATGACAGACAGGTTGATGAGGTACTAGTTTATACCTATGTTACTTAGAATCAGATGTGAATACCATACATGGGCATGTGTCCAATACGGGCAAGTGTCAAACTCATGTACTTCAAGAAAAATGAAAAGTCGGAATAACATAGTTTAATACTCACAACCAACTCTTTCCATATAAATCTCCTCTCGGTCATCGCTGTGTGCCTGTGTCAATGCAGGTCAACCTTGTTGAGTGGCTGAAGATGATGGTTGGAACAAAAAGAGCAGAGGAAGTAGTGGATCCAAATCTTGAAGTTCGACCCTCAACACGTTCTCTTAAACGTGCCCTTTTAGTGGCACTTAGATGCGTTGATCCTCAAGCAGTTAAGCGACCAAAAATGAGTCAGGTTGTGCAAATGCTGGAAGCCAATGTATACCCATTTCGTGAGGTACAAGGATCCTATTTTCTGGTTGTTAATATTATTTTCATGTGTTTTCAGCATGGCTCCTTTTTCGCAAATTTTCTGTTTGCTAGGCGTAGTGCATATCTTTGCCATTAAGATCTGCAAATTTTAGCATGTATGAGATGGTTCCATAATCAATAGCTTTGGTACAACCTAGGTCCTAAGCATCCCCTTTCCTCCCTTCACCTATGTTATATGGACTCGAAGGCGAGTATCAGATAAGGACATGTGTCCAGCATGGATATGCTCAAGTGTTTAAATTATTTCTGTATATTTGGAGGATCATACTCATATCCATGTCCGAATATATTTATGTGGAACACAAGTATTTTAAGAAAAATGAGGAGTACGTGTAACATAACCCTTCAATATGCATCCTTTGAGGGAGAAAAACAAAGAACAAGTATCCTACTAGGCAACTAGAATTCTACTTATGTTGTCCTAAACTTGTGCATATTTCTCTATGATCATCTTGTCACAAGCTCCATTACCAAATCCCTGATATATAGACCCTGTAATCCTATTCAGGACCGGAAGAACAGGAAGAGCCGTACGGCGAGCATTGAAATTGAATCTTTTAATGAATCAACCTATGCGGAGAGCAAGGCTGAGGAATCACGAAGCAATGCAACGCGACGAATTCATGAGTAGGACTGACAAAAGGCATGAAATGAGAAAGAAAAAAAGTCTGCATTTTTCGGAGAAACTTTTCCGGCATCCAAGGGATGAATCCACCTTGAAGGCTTTGATTTACAGGCAGCTACTTCTTGGGGTCATACCACAAAACCAGAAGCTGTTTTCAGACAGATGAAAGGGTAACATGTGAAGGAGAAAGAAAGAGTGATGTTCTTGCTGTACATGTGTGCTTATACTAGTTTTTTTCTTCACCATTTTCTTTTAAATCTTTTCAATTTAGTACATTATTTTGTGCAGACCATCAAAGTGTTGAAAAATCAATGATTATTCTTCATTTTCCTTTTTAAATCTTTATAATGTAAACATATGATCTTATTTCTTTATATATATTCAATTATTTCTATATTTTATCTAAAAAATATAAAAGAAATATTATAAATTATAATGCTCTCTTTCTATTTGTGTTTTTTTATTTAACTTTTTATTTTATCGATTAAAATTTAAAAAATATATTATTGTTGAACTAAGGCGAAATGGATTCGTATTTTTTATTCTAAAATTCTAGCCGAGTTCGAACCAAGTAAAATATCATAAAAATTGAATCAAATCAATTCAAATAAAAGTATTAAATTTTCAAATCATATTCGACTAAAAAATTAATATAACCCGATTTATAACCATACCTAACCACAGTTGATAAGATAATAAATTTTTGTATTTCGATTCTATTAGTATTGAAGCAGATAAGTTTTTTTATTAATAAGGACTTTAAGGTCTTAACATATTAATGTTTATTTTTTAATATATTAATATGATTATAATAATTATTTATATTTTTTAATACTTTGATAAAATATACATCTTATAATATTTATTTTTAAAATATTTATTTTTAAAATATTTATTTTTATAAAAATTAAATTATTATTTAATTAAATTATTATCTTTGCAGAAATTAAATTATTATTTAAATTAAATTTTAAAATAGAAACTGAAACTCTTTTAAGCCTCAAAGAAACTTCGTCCTTACTTAACAGTTAACATTCATTATAAAATATTTATTTATAAAAAAACAAAATTAAAAAAAAATAAAATAATTTGAATGATAAAAATATTTATATTATTTTATTTGATATGAATTTATATTTCATAATTTATTATTAACTACTTAATAAAAAACTCTCTAGAATTTTCCTTAGTTCTTTCAACTGTCAAGCCACATTTCTTTGTTAATTAATCCTAAAATAATAATAATAATAAATAGACTGGGAATAAGAAATGCAAGTTTAAACTAGGGTTTCGCTTCCAGCCAAACAATCAAATCATCCTTTTTTTTTTTCCCTCTGTTTCTCTCGCCCTTTCGATACTCATGCTCAAATACAGCTGATTTTTCTTGTTGCTTCTTGAATCGTATATTTCCAGGTAACATTCCTTCTTCTTCACTAATCTACACTTAATTTTCCGAATCCCTAAAACTGTTTGTTTCCTTTTTCTATTGGTTCAGTTATACTTGAAATTCCTTTCCCGGTATATGAAGTTTTGAGTATCCTACCCCGAAAAATGGAGCTTTGAGTAATTTCATAGTTGTATAGTTTTTTTTCCCCTTCTTTTAGAATTGTATGCGGATGTTATTTTTGTTTGTTTATTTATGCATTTTTTTTTATAATTTTAGGCTTCTTATTTCTGAACTATGTTTTAGGCATTGTAGTTTCCGACGTTTTTATGATTCTTTTGGTTTGGATGTTAGTTCCTGAATATGATAGGATGGCCGTTTTGCTAATGTGTTGTTTGCTTGTTGCGGCTGATGCAGGGGTTTGTAAGAAGATAAGCTTTTTACTGATATTGAACGGATTAAATCAAGACTATAAAAAGGTTATGCCCGGTATGGAAAATGAAAGTTCTAATGTCTCACTAGCCGAAGAGATCAAAAACCAAGCTAATGAAGCATTTAAAGGTACTCAAGTAGTGTGCATGCAAATCTCAGTGTCACGGATATTGATTTTGTTTCATTTAATATTGATTGGGTTAAAGTGTTTGTCACTGCATAGACAAAGTTTAGAATGTGGATAGTTTAATGAATATATGATGATTATGATAATGATGATTGCAATTCCGTTGCGTTTAATTGTGCTGGAATTGTCGGTTTGCTTTTATGCAGCACACAAATATGGTCAGGCTATTGATTTGTACACACATGCGATAGAGCTAAATAGTCAGAATGCAGTATACTGGGCAAATCGTTCATTTGCTCACACGAAATTGGAAGAGTATGGTAGTGCCATACAGGATGCTACTAAGGCAATTGAAGTGGATCCTAAATATTCAAAGGCATGCTTTATATACTGAAGCAATTCATCCTTTTTTACAATATCTATTTTTGTTCTTGTTCTGATGATTCTCTCATTACAGGGTTATTACAGACGAGGTGCTGCTTATCTTGCAATGGGGAAGTTTAAGGAAGCACTGAAGGATTTTCAACAGGTACTAGGGCTATAGTCTTGAAAATTTTGTTTTTGTCCATGTCTTTGTTTAATTTCTTTCATACAGAAGGTGCCATTGTCTGAAATATGTTTCTCTGGAATCTTTTTTTACATGTTTTTCTATTCATCAATCAGTGTAGCAGATACTTTTCATTTTATTAGAAAATTCACTTTGTTTTAATTTAGTATCCAGGATTTATTGTAGAATGTTTCCTCCATTTAAGTTGTTTCTCTCCTTCCAGTGTTAGAGGTAGGGATGACCCATCTGTTAGGTTGGTCATGAATAACCGAGTTAATGCACTAACCTCCGACTATAATCAAACTGACAGACCAAGATCAACATAGGCTTAACTTACCTACCAAACCAATTTAGCATCTGTTGGTTAAGTCGGTTACCGACTTATTTTCCTATGTTTTTTGGGTTTAGTATAAATTCAGGTTGGTTTAATTTGAATTATATTATATACTTTTATTATATACTTGAAATATATAAAATAAATAAAAATAATATATTGAGTTACTTTGTTTGTTTATGAAATTCAATAACCGATAGCCAACATCCTTCTTGCTTAAAAGTTTTAATGAAAGTCTAAACCTAATTAACCAAAATAACAACTTAACTAAAATCGATAAAACTGAATGTGTTGGGTAAGCCAGTTTTAACCGACTTTTGCTCACCCCTAATTAGAGGTAATATGGGGTTGTGAGATCTGCTTGGTAGCTCTATATTTGAGATAACTTCAATGCAGTCTTATACGTTCTCCATTTTATGAGTTGCACATATGCATACATTTTCTTTTTAGGTAGAAAACGTGTATGTTGATGTTGTTTTACTTGAGATCATCATATACTGCCCTTTTTTCTTTTTTTTCCTCTCCCAGGAAATTCATATGATAGGTTGTTCACTTGTTTTGTGATGTCTGAAATATGTTTCCTTCTGGAATCAGGTCAAAAGGATTTGTCCCAATGATCCTGATGCTACCAGGAAATTAAAGGAGTGTGAGAAAGCAGTTATGAAATTAAAATTTGAAGAAGCAATTTCTGTACCTGAGTCTGAGAGGCATTCTGTAGCTGACTCTATAGACTACCATACCATAGGTATTTTATTTTTTCCATTATACCTACCGTTTACTCCTAACTTATGTATTTTTAGATGCCTTCTAGAAATGGTCTTCCTTATTGATGTGATTTATTCATTGGGATTGTTGTTTTGCTTCTATGGGTGATTGAAAATTTTACAATGATGTCAATATATATATACAAAATTTTGTTGAAGTCATGCTGGAGGCATTTATTATGTTTCACTTTCTCTGAGAAACTATGAATTTGGTTTGTTTAAAATGAATACTCGAATATTATTTAGGAGTATTTGTGAATCCTTGTGTAGGGAAGCTTTTTTTCCTCTTATGTTTCATGCCTTCTGATGTTAGCTCTTTACTCCTTTATCCTCTTCTTGCAACTTCATATTTCCAATCTAGAATCCCAAAGTGTTCTTTTCAAATAAAACTATGAATTGTTCAGCAGTTAATGCAGTTCAGTTTTGTTCAACATATAGTTTGGTAGCTTGTGACGTAATACTATCATGCAGTTTAAGTCTTGAAACAGGATGTCATTATCTTGGTGGTTGATTCTTATGTTATATGCGTCTATGTTTCGTGTTGTGGGAAAATGAGATATTAAAAGGTAACAGTACTGCAAAAGCTTTTAATTCATGTAACATCCATTGGCAGCACTAGTCATGGTGGTTGGGTAGCAGTCATGAAAAGATTAATTTAGCACTTGAGGATTTATAACTAAGAGCAGGACATGTGTGTGGGAGAGTACTTGTTCTAGCATTTAATTTTTACAGTGTGTAGAGAATTGTTTTATGCTGAAAGTGTGGAGCTAAATGTAGCATTTTGTTCTTGCATTAGAGGATAATGCATGATTGTCATCTTTCCAATATCGAAGCATTAAACTTGCATTGATTAGCATTCATATAAATGCAGATAAAACATTCTGCAAAGTGTTGAAAGTTAAATGCTAGCTTATTTTGGAAGTACTGAATATTTTATCTGTGTTCTTGAATTGTTGAAGGTATCATAAAATTATTTTAGCCTCTTCATTAACAAAATTGCTTTTTTTTTTTGTTAAAGATGTGGAGCCCCAATATTCAGGTGCAAGAATAGAGGGAGATGTTGTTACTTTGGACTTTGTTAAAAAAATGATGGATGACTTCAAGAACCAGAAGTGTTTGCATAAAAGGTATGTCTACTAACTGCAGTTATGGATTTTATTCTTCCTAATTTACAAATTTTTTTCTGAATAATATTGTTGGTACAGATATGCATTCCAGATTGTCTTGCAAATGAGAGAAATGTTGCGGGCTCTGCCGTCTCTTGTTGATATTAATGTTCCTGATGGCAGTCTTTTAACCGTCTGTGGTGACGTGCATGGTCAGGTATTGACAGAGGATAAAGGATTTTGCACCTAAAAGACACAGTGATGTATATAATGTCACCATCCATTAATGTTGGATGCAAATAACTATGATACTGTCTTGAGTACCTATCCTTTACAGCTCTAATAACATTGCTAGCAGTGAAATAATTAACATACTTCATTTCCCTTTCTTTTAGTGCTTTTGGTTTTTATTAATTGTGTATTGTTCCATTTCTTGTAGTTCTACGATCTGATAAATATTTTTGAGCTTAATGGTCTACCTTCTGAAGAGAATCCATATCTCTTTAATGGTGACTTTGTTGATAGAGGATCTTTCTCTGTGGAGGTCATCCTCACACTATTTGCATTCAAGTGCATGTGTCCATCAGGTGAAATCTACTTCCAACATTCTTCTACTTCTCATTTACTCCAAATTGTGATGGTCCTTTGTTTCCCGTTTTTCTCCCCCCCCCCCTCGTCCCCTTTTCCGCTAATTCAGTTATTTTAGATGCATCTTTTCCATTTTTTCCCTTTGTTTAAATGACATTGCTACTGGAGTATTAAGTAACTTTATCTGAGAACTTCTTTTAAGACTTATCTATATCATCTTCTTGATTGGACACTCCCTAAATTGATAATCTTGACTGGAAGCTCTCTGATGTGATCTTCAGGACTACTTGTACCCTATATATATATATACAATCTTGGTTTCACTCATGTTGCATTAACTTGGGAATTTTCAGCTATTTATCTTGCTAGAGGCAACCATGAGAGTAAGAGTATGAACAAGATATATGGTTTTGAGGGCGAGGTCAGGTCCAAGCTGAGTGAGACATTTGTGGAACTCTTTGCCGAAGTGTTCTGTTGTTTGCCTTTGGCTCATGTAATAAATCAAAAGATTTTTGTCGTTCATGGGGGCCTCTTCAGTGTTGACGGTGTGAAACTATCTGACATTAGGGCAATAGATCGATTTTGTGAGCCTCCTGAGGAAGGTAAACTGCAAAATTTGTTTTTCCTCCTGTTTCTGTGAAATTTGGTGCAATTTATTCTATAATGAGATGAGTTGATTTTCTTCTCTTTATGTTAAGGAGCTACATTGTCTGCATTTATTTGTTCATCCTATTTTATTAGTTTGGAATATGAAGTTTTATCTATATGATATAGTAATGTGGCCTAGGGGCTAGAAGACATGAAACATTTTTATAGACATCGATACCCTTTTTGAAGACTTAGATATCCTTTTCACCTTTCTTTAAAATAACTAATAGAATTAAAGCCTACAGTACAAGTTCACATAGATTGTTTTCATGTCCTTTCTTCTTTTAAAAAACTCTTTTTTGTTGAAAAAATTGAATTTTATCATTTGTCGTCAGTATGGCTTGATAATATAATTCAATTCACATGTAAAATGCACGTGAAAATATAGTCATCTAAAATTGCAAATATTTGAAGCTGAAACAAATTTAGGAGGAAAAAGTTGGTGTAAAATAATGATACATTCTTTTGGATTTATGTCTTATGGTTCTTTGCTGATTTCATCAGGGTTGATGTGTGAAATACTTTGGAGTGATCCACAACCTTACCCAGGACGAGGCCCTAGCAAGAGGGGAGTGGGTCTTTCTTTCGGTGGTGATGTGACAAAAAGATTCTTGCAGGATAATAATCTAGGTATTTATCTATTTGTGTGTGCTTTGTTTTTAGTGAAAATTACAAAAAGAGGGGAAAAGAAGGAAATTGACATTTGATGTCGGTGAATACATGCTTAATTGACAGATTTAGTTGTGAGGTCTCATGAAGTGAAAGACGAAGGTTATGAGATTGAGCATGATGGTAAACTTATTACTGTTTTCTCTGCACCAAATTACTGTGATCAGGTAATTGATTGTCAAATTCTTCATAAGTAGGGTCATTCGTTAATTTTTATACTCAGAGCTTGTGTAATCATCTCATATGGATATTTCTATACAGCAAAAAAGTTGCTTGTGTCTATCATCTTGCAAGCTTCATATCGATAGTGCATGTGCATTCTTCTGACTGACTTCATAATCTGTATTATATTGTCATTGTTAAATGCATTATGTGTCCTCCAATGCACATGTTTCTGTTTTATTCTGCAGTTTTACGGTCATTTTCATGTACTTGGCAATATTACATAGTTTCAGGCATATTGTGGGGACGTCAAAGTTTGAACTAGTATTTGATGATATTTTGCAAAGGGCTGTAGAACCCTTGTATTGATTGTCAACATTTATCAACATAGACGGGAATGCCAACAAGTTTAGAGTGACCTCTTCTCTGTCCTTTTGTATACATTAGTAGTATCATTTTTTTAGGAAATTTAACTATAGATTTTTGCATGAGATTTGACCCTTTCCAGCCCCACTGCCTTCTTACCTGTGCTCTCCTTCAACACTTATTAGATGTGAAATGTTTTATATTCAATCATTCTGTTTAAGTTGAAACAGAGTAGTTTGGTTGGAAATTCTATTTCCGGGGTCGTACATCTGCCCCCTGATTTGCTTGCTTTTCACATTTTATACATTCTGCAGTCTAATATGAGTCATCAAATCTTTTTTTTTTTCAGATGGGTAACAAGGGCGCTTTTATTCGGTTTGAAGCCCCAGATTTAAAGCCAAACATTGTTACATTCTCAGCAGTGGTTCGTAGTTTGTATTACTTTTGCTATTGTTTTCTTGAAAAAAATAGCATGAATGGAAAGCTTGACTGACTTTGTTTCATGTCTGATTTTGTTCACAGCCTCACCCTGATGTCAAACCCATGGCTTACGCAAACAACTTCCTCCGTATGTTCCAATAGTTATCCTCTACCTCTCAGTGGTACAATTTTTCGCTATACGCTGTCTCTCTCTACTTCTGGAAGGTATGATTTTCCGCAACACAAGTGCCAAGTTTGTTCCCGTCTATGAATCATCCGGAAAGTTTTAAATGTTGATAAATGTCTGTTATTGTTTGTTTTTCTTTTGTTTCAAGGATTTTGTGTCTGGTTTTCATCAAATCCAAAGGTTTGGTCAAAAGAAGCCATTAAAACATGTTTACTTAAAACTTGTTGGCATTTTCGCCTAGTCTGGTGTTATCCTATTCCTCTTGTACCATAGAGTGACCTCTTCTCTTGTCCTTTTGTATACATTAGTGTTTTCTACTTTGGGAAATTTTCAATAAAATTGTCTAAAGTGTTTCTTAGCTGGGTTTTTACACCCTCATTAGAAAAGTTACCAAGTATTTGTCTGTGGGTTCCTTTTTCTTTTTCATTGAATGTTATTCTGTACTCTTTAGTAATTATATATATTAGTTTTAAAATTTGAGAAATTTACATATTTATTACTTTCAAAATTCCTTGGTTAGGGCAAATTTGGGGAATAAGGGAAGTGGGTTTAAAGTTTAGGGATCTAATTAAAAATATAATTTTTTGTCAACGATTTAGATTTTGTACGCTTGTATCAAGCGAAATTGTTTAGCCTTCAGTCGCCAGTGGTAGGAAGGATTGTGCATTCTATCCGTATCAAAAAAAAAATTAAGTGAGTTTGTAAGTTTTATTTTATAATTTGAATTTTATTTAAATTTTTTAATCGAGATAAATTTATAAAGTTTGAGTTAAATGGAATTGAGTTTTTAAGTTTTTGTATAAATTTAATTATATATGTATATAATTTTATATATATATATTATATTCATATATATAACATAGAATTAAAAAATGATTTTAATAAAAATTATGAATTAAATATTAAAATTTTGAATTATGAGTTATATGATTTTTTATTTTATAATTTAAATTTTATTTAAAAAAAATTGAGTTAGATTTATGAATTATTTAATTAAATTAAAATGAGTTGTTTTTTCATGTGAGTCAAATAATTCAAGTTTTGAATCGAATAGAATTTTATCCACCTAATAACAGGTGGCAATCTTGTAAAAAAATATAAAATATTAAAATAGCCTTTCCGAAAGTGAAGTTTAAAAAAATATTGTAGTCTCCCAACTATTCTTCCACTTCCTTTATTTTACTAAAAATTAAACCCTAAAACATTATTCCCCCAATTCCTTGTTAGCTTGCTTCCTTTAGAAAAAAAGTACGTTTGAAAAATTAATTTATTTGTATGCCAAAGAAAACAAAGCTTTGTCTTCTCCTGTATCAAAGTTGAATGAATCTGAAGATCGTTTCAACTTGAAACCATTAGAAATGAATGAATCTCAAATTAATAACTGTTGAACTCCCTCCGACTCAAACATAAAGTAATTTAGGTAGTTTTTAAAATAGAAAATTAAAAGAATTCGATTTCATAAGATAATAAAAACATATGAAAGAAAAAGGTATAACTAATGGGATTGAATGCGTAATTTTATATTAGAGAGTGACAATCTTATGAAATATTAGGACAGAAATAGATTTTTGATAAAATATATAGTCTTAAATTTTTGTTGAAAATAACATGTATTCTTACGGAGTAAAATTAGAAAACTAAATCATAGAAAAATAGAGTAGGTGAATTTATTTTTAAATAATTTTAACGTGATTATAAGATAATATATGTTCATACATGTTTTTAATTCTTTAATAATATGTATATTTTATATAGAAAAATTATCTAAAAAAGAAAAATTTTTGTTTAATAAATTTTAAACCCACAACATAAGAAAAAAAATATTAATTATTTATTTTAAAAAGTATTTATAATTAATAAATTAATTTTAATTATAAAAAAGAAACATAAATTCAAATAATGGGACGACAGAAAATTAAAAAGTGTGCTTTCCCGTCAAGGTGGCAAGCATGCATCCACATGGTGGACAACTCTAAAAAAAATATTCTTAAATGTTTTTCGAAATGATATTATTTTATTAATATTATTTTTTCTGATTTCTTAATTGTCTTACATTAAATAAAAAAAAACAATTGTTATCGATTGAGTTTTGATACAATTATCATCAAGGATATAACCACTCATGAGGTGGGAGGGATTGTTGCTTTCTAAATTTTTTTTTGATATAATAATATTTCAAGTTATTTAATTTATATTAAATAAAATATATTTAAATTTTTTTATTTGAATATTTAATTCAAGAAATAAATCTCTTGTAGAGTATCATGAGAATTTGAGAAATATGAAAAAAAATAATAGATATAAAAATTTAAGAAAATAATTAAAGTTCATCCTTTCATTTGTAGTCGATAATAGACGAATAAAATCAATAAATTTAAGGGGTGTTTTTATAAAAATTAATGTGAGATAAAATTTAAACTTATAAGTTTTTATGATATGATCTTTTGTTTTTAATTTGATTGAAAAAATAAATATATGTTTTATATATGATCTTTTGTTTTTAATTTGATTGAAAAAATAAATAGGGACGATAATAAAGTGAAATAGTTTTTGATTGCCTATACTTAATCTAAAAATTTAAAATATTGATCTGACCCGATATGACTTTAATATATTTTTATTCACTACCTGATATAATAAAATTGTTACCGAATTTCAATTCAAAACATAAAAATATTAATTATAATACATATATAATTTTAAAATTTATTCATGTGTAAAGATGTATTAGTTATATTATTTTTATGATCTTAAAATTTATTTATTGAAAAAATGATGCATCGATTATATTGTATTTACTATTTTAAAAATTATATATTAAAAATAGATTATATTATTAACCACCTTAACTTAATAAATGAATATAAAATTAGCAGATAAATTATATATTAAAATATATTATATAGTATTTATTTTTGTTTCCCAAAGTTATCTCAAAGCATTAAGTTTGAAAGCAACACTTGAGTAAATTGTGGTGCCATAATTTTATCGCGACATATAATTTAATTTTGAAAAAAAAATTAAAAAAAAATTATTAATGTAACATAATATATCTTAAAGTGATAAATAATGTCATGTTAAAAATATATCATAGAAAAAATTTAATATTAAAAGCCAGTTAAAAAAATATAAAATCTCAAAATATAACAAAATTTATATGAAATTTAAAAACAAAAGAAAATAAACCCTAAAAATTAGAATTAACCCACAAATTATTTGAATAAAAATCACTAAATTTATTTGATTAGCTTAGTGCTTAAACAAAGATTACATTTTTCTCAGCTAGGAGGGGGGCTAAATATGTAGCCAGTTTTGGGGTTAACATTTGGCTCTGGATCTTTATAATCCATTATCTCAATCATTTTCCTTGTTGTTTCTGCACTTTCCTGCCATCCAAACACTCAAAAAACACCAGTTTCAGAAACTAAACATTGTTAACAATTAGATTTGAAAAGTCTAAGACTATTTAAAAACAACAACCTCTAAGTGAGCAGCAGGTTCCTCAAACTCAACAGTCTCCATCAATTTCCTGGTACAAAATCCTGAGAAAACGACAATAAAAAGGTGGTACAAAATCAAAGAAAAAGAATCAAAGGAATACATGAAAGAGAAGAACAGAGTCATACCATGAGCTTGGGCGAAGGAGAGAAGCAAAAACATAGAAAGAAGAAACAATTTTGGAAAGCAAGAGCGACCCATTGTTTCTTTAACGATTCTGGGAAATGGGTAGTTGTGGGATTTTGGAATTGAAAAGGAAATTTGAGGGTTTTCGTCGACAGTTTCTTGAGAAGCGCAATGCTTGAGCTTTCAGGATTTTAAGTTTCTGCAGATCCAATGAAAGCCAGAAGTGTTTTAAAGGGCAAATATGGGGGAATGTGGGAGAAGGCTTGTATTATATTCTTATCTGTTTTGTTTGTATTATATATTTTGATCATATTTTAATTATTTTTATCATATTTATCTCGAATATTAATTATCAAATCTATCTTCCGACCATATCCTTTTTTATATTGTTGTTAGCGATGGTCCACTATTTTAATTATGAATTTGAATATGATAATTTTAAATATTTAATAATTATTTATAGGTAATTTAAGTACATTTAAATTCAAATAATTGTATATGTAACGTATATAATTTTCATGATAATTTTTAATTTGAGGTCTTCTAAAAGAATCCACTTTGCAGGCGTAGTGCAAGAATCTTCTTGGTCTCGAGATTCCTGTGGCGAGCATTAGCCTTTGCACACGGAAACCACTTCCCAGAATGGTGCAGGTTAGTAGGGTACAGATATATACGTATGGGGGGTTTCTTATTTTATTACTAAAATAAAAACAGGAATCATTAAAAAAAGGATTTGTTTAATTAGGACATAGAAAGACAAAGTACAAGAATAAAACAATGGCAGTGACAGATCAACTCCAATATTGTACTCAGTTCATCTGCCAGTTTACTTGCTGGCAGTGGCACACAGGGAAGAACAAAATACATGTGAAGCAGGCTACAATTCAACAACAGACACAATTTACACTATGAGTGATACATACATACATGCATGCATGCATGCATACATACATACATACATACATACATACATACATACATACATACATACATACATACATACATACATACATACATACATACATACATACATACATACATACAGCTGGGAATCAAGAGGAAGGGAAAAGAGGTCCAGTGGCAGTCCTAAAGAGCCTCCCTCTTTGGAACTGAATGTTGTTTAGCTTCTGTTGGCACCACTTGAGTTGAGAAGAGGAGACAATGGACATCTGCAACACTCTTGAAATCAGCTTCGTCTCTATTACTGTAAACAGCATTGCCTCTTTCTGGGACTCTTCCATAGGCTTTACAACTTTGTTAAACCAGCACTTCTGTTTCCCTTGTAAATCTTTCAACCATATTTCCTTCTGCATCGAAAAACAATAGTTAATTCGAGTTTTTTTAACTCCGAAAACGGGTTATAACTTAGTTCGACTCGGCTCATGAACACCTCTAGGCACATAAGCACTAGGAAATGGTCCCTATTTTTGTACCCTTGCAAGTGTTGTGGTTAGGTCAGCCAGTAGCTGCAAATCTCTTGGATTCTCCATAGGAGGATAAGTCCCCAATGAGCTTTTAAACTTCCACCAAGCCTTGGTCCTACTCTCCATGGTGATGAATTTTCCAAAAGCCTTTATGCATTTCTCTATGGCCTTCAACATATCTTTTGCATCAACTGTTTCCCCTTCATTTTCTTCTTCCAAATACACTGTAAGTACGACTTTATGTTAAGAGAACCAACCTATAAAATTTGAAGGGTAAAAATAGAAAAATACATAAAAATATATTTTTTTAAATCATATACAAATTTTAAATTTTCAAGGGCTTTGTCCCTTCAACCTACCCGGTCCACCCCTGCCCGTAAGAATGCCAGATTGAGGCTAATTATTTAATTAAATAAATATATAAAACATAGGAATTAATTTTAAATTTTGAAATAGAACAAGGACCATTCATATATTTAAACCTTTGCTGAATTTTTCTCATAAGACCATATCAGTAAGCAAAAAAAAAGTCTTTATTCAAGTTGAAAAATCTTCACGTTGGAATTTAGTGCACAATTTCCGTAAGTTGACAAATTGGTACATAACTTTGGTTTTTAATTAATTAAAGGATAAACAACATTATTGGTCACTAAACTATTTTCGCTTTCCTATTTTGGTCACCAAACTATTATCTATGGCAAAACCATCACAAATGCTATTTTTTTACTGTTTTGGTCACCTTGGGTTTTCTGTAAATTTTTAATGACGGATGACCAAAATAGAAAATAAACATAATGTTTTGGTGACCAAAATAAGAAAAAAAAATAATTTAATGATCAATGATGTTGTTTAACCTTAATTAATAAATTATAAGTACCAATTTGAATTAAATAATCAAATTTCAGTTACCAATTGGTTAAAAATCTTAATTACCTGTTACTTTAGGAACTTGAAGAAGGGTCTTGGAAGCATTCCTTGCTTGAACATAATTCCAAGCTCTCTTTCCCTTATACAAATACCTTTCTTCATCCAAAAATCTTTCAATCAGTACTTGAAAGGTTTCAAACTCCTTGGCCAAATTCTCAGCAAACAAGCAGTTGGTGAAGCACAGGAACTTGACTTTCCTGTACTGGTGATGCAGGGCCTCCCATGTCAAGCAAGATTGAGCCACATAAACTAGCTCAAAATCACTTTGTAAACTTTTCAAAAGATTCTTTTTATCATGATTGCTCCATGAGATGTAGGGGATGGTCAAATCCTTCAACTTGATCTTCTCCAAGGATCTTGGACTCCCCATTTCCATGTTCAAGATGGCACCTGAAATTAGGGACGGAGCCGTGATTGAAGTTCAGGGCGTCAAATATAGATAGCAAGAAAATCAAAGGTTAATACCAAAATAAGTGTTCAAGCTACATCGTTTTGTCCCTTTTAGATGCTCAAAGTGTCTTAGTTGACCTTAAAAAAGAAAAAAATGATAGTTTAAGCACCTAGAAGGAAAAACGGGATAATTTTAAAACGATTTATATTTACTACCTCGATAAATATGATAAGTATATGTTTGGAAAAGATAATGAAAAAGAATTTGAAACATAATACAATCATATTTGAAGGTTAGCATCTATCATATGAAAGGATAATACTCACCTATTCCTTGAGTCCTATCATGGTTCAGCACATCAAACCACCTCATTCTCTCAGAATATTTCTGGTTAAAAACTTCAGATTCATCTTCATCTCTTGTTGTAGCCACTATTTCCCTCACTGAAACTCGAGAACCCGAACCGCGAGACAGTAACGGGCATTCTTTCATCAACGGCGAGTTCGATGAGCTAAACAACGGCGAATACTCGTCCAAATACGACCCATCGATCGACGGAGAAGAGCTGCAGAAGAAAGACGAACACTCGTCGGTTCTCAAGTCTTGTTGAAGACGAAAGCTAAAGTCTTCACAGCTACCAACATCTATAACCAAACCCCTTTGAGGTTCGACTGGTTCAGCCTTGAATTCAATGGATAGTATGTTTGCAGAAACACTGAATCTGATTAGCTGATTTTGACTAAAATTATCAGCTGCTTTAACGTTGGAATCATCCTCTTTAACTCTAACAAAAGAGAAGATAAAGAAGATGGAATATTTACAAAATCTATAAACAGAAAGTACCAGAAAAGTAAAGATTCTGTAAGGATATATGAACAGAGATAAAATGAATTGTTTCAGCCATTTTAGACACAGAAGGATTTGGAAAGCAAAGAGGAAGAAAGGGTGGATATAGAAACTCAAATAAAACCATCTGAGAAAGAATCCATGAGGGATGATTATAGATTCAATGATCAGCCAGCAAGAAGAAAGGACAGACATTCTCGAACTTAGTTACTTGTTAGTTAGATTTCCTCGAACGGTATAGCATATTTAAACTTGGTGAAGTCGAGACAAAGAATTCGAGAGGCTTAATATGGGTTCGATCCAATTTTTTTTATTCATAACATGGGATTTAAAATTTTTGATATGTTTAAAAGATTTAACGTCTTATTTTACTAGGCAAATTAATTGTTGATTTAGAATTCGAGTAGACCTCATAAATTTGACTTGATACCCTGTATCAATTCGAATATGATGACCTGAATTTGATCAGAAATTAACTCGAATTTTAGTTGAACCGAAAAGGACTTGAACCGAATGAACTCAAATAGAAAATAAACTAAAATAAAATTAAAAAAAAAAGCTAAAAAAAACCCGCACAACTCACCAAAAAGTTGTATATATGTGTGTAAAAATTGACTATCCTCGAAAACCCGAATGAAACTAACCAATACAAAGGTTGACCTAAATAAATAAAAAAATAGACAAATCTTCTATTGACTTAATATTGATCTGAATCAAAATCAACCAATTCAATATAAACCAACATAATATGTCCTAAATCACCATAAACTCAAACCGAAATTGAATGTAATTTGATATAAAATAATTCAGACTCGAATCGTACGATCCATTAACCAGCTCTAAATTCGAATACTTTAGACTTGAAATTCTTATTTTGTACTCAACTCTAGTGGATATACATTAAGGTGATGTCATCGAGTGGTTGACAAATGAGTGAAATAAGAAGGAAAGAGGCATGTTGGAAATTTTTTGCACTCATCGATAGAAAAATATGGAGTTGTTGATGGGTCAAGACTGTTGCTTTCTTTGTCCTTTCATGGAAAGAAGCTTGGGGTTATAATATACTTTTTTTGTCTCTTTGACTAACTTTTTTAGTTAAATGCATGAAAATGTTGGGTTTGTTCGGCTTTGCTTGGATCCTATCCTGGCCTAAGGAGCTTTCTCAGCATGTGCTTGAAAATCTATCCATTGCTGAAGTCATGTTTAAAGTTGATATTTAATTAAGAGTTAATTATAGTTCGATTCCCGACTCAAATTTTAAATATTTTAATTTTATCTTTAAATTACGATTTATATTTTAAATTAATCTTATACTTTAAATATTTTAGTTTTATCTCTAAACTAGAAATTTCATTCTAAATTAATTTATAAATAGTTAAATTTTATCTTTAAATTTATATTTATATCACACCATATTATTACATAATATATATTTTATTACATAATATTTTAGTTCCCTTAACGTTCGTTAATCAACAAATCATGACTTTTTTGAACGAAACAGACAGTTCCCCTTACGTTAATTTACCTGTCAATATTTTTGTTTTTCCACGAAGAGATAGATATTAATTTCCAGGCAAGTGCAAGTTATTTTTTGCAATTGGCCCCTAAAACTGTGGGTATTTATTTTAAGGGTAAAGTATAGAAGTAGTCAATGAACTTGGTTAAAAAATAAATTAGTAATCAAACTTTTAAATATTGTAAAATAATAATTAAATTTTAAATTTTATAATAAAATGATAACTCGATCGTTAAATATTTAATAAGATTGTTATGAAATTTTGTATAATACTATATTGAGTGACTGAAACATAATTTGATTAATAATTAAACGTCTATGATTGTAGTTTACCCAAAATGTTTCAAAAAATCTACATCCTATAAAAATAGGCTTTGATTCAAAAATTGTCTTATTTTTTATTTAATATTATTTCTAATTATAAATATGACCAAATTAAAAGAATTTATAAATAATAAGAGTTAGATTTATAAAAAAAACTAAGATTAAATATAATATTATACAAAGTTTTATAACAATTACGTTAAGTATTTAACAATCAAGTTACCACTTACTATAAAATATAAAATATAATTATTATTTTATAACATTTAAAAATTTAATTATTATTTTATTTTTTAACAAATTTCGGTAACTAATTTTATATTTAACCTTTATTTTAATATAAGTGAAGGATCTTCAGTTTTTGACTTTTTTCACTCATATTCATAAGCTCTTATCTCAGCCATTGGATTAATGTCAATGGGTTTTCCATCTAACCTTATTACCTACTAAACAGTTTAGCAAAGATTTAAAGTTCGGTTATGTCAGTTGTTTTTAAATGATTGGGAAAATAAAATTATAAGATATCGGTGATAAACAATGATATATTTAAAGTGTATTAGAGGTTTGTTTGTAAAAAAATATCAGATATGTGTTTATTTTACTCTTATAATTATTATCATTATTATAATTTTGAATGTTTATTTTTTAATAAAATTAATGAGTTCTATTAAGAAAATATATTTAATTTTGTACCTTCTTATATGTTATATCGATGAAAAATTAATCAAACTAAACTAAATTAATTAGATATGTTTTCTTACCCGTATTTTTTTGTCTTAAAATTACTTAAATGAATAAAGTTTCGTTTATCAAAAAATATTATTTTGTTAAATAATTATTAAAATAATATATCTTTAATTATTGTGAAATTCTAAAAAATGTGTAATAAATCAGTGGAATGATTCTAATGATAAAAATAATATATTTTGTTTAAATTATCCGAATTTAAATATTATATATATACTATATATATTATTCAAAAATTAAAAATTAAATAGATATTATTTTATAATAATAAAAAATACATCGGTACTAATGATGAGCGAAAAACAACCGCTGAAGAAGTAAATTTGTGAGCCCAAATGTCCACTGAAATATAAAGAGGGGTTGAGGGCACCATGTGCTCATGTCCCAAATTCCAACTACTTTTACCTTTTTATTCAAGGTAAAGCAGACAGCGTTCAGACACATGCTTGTTGAACAAGAACCTGCTTTTGCTGACTGTCTAGATATTTGCGTATACCGTGAGTCTATAGATTTTAACTTTAATTATTCAATTAAAATTAATTTAAAATCAATAAAAAATATTAAATTCTTTAAATAAAGTTAAATTTTTAAATATTGATATTATAAATAAAAAATAATTTGTAAAAATCATTTTCATAACATGTCTTTATAGAATTTAATTTAAATTAATACTAACAATAATTGTTGGCATTATCTAATGTCTTGATGGATCAAGCATTTTTAAACTCTTAATATTGTAAGAAAATGTGTAGACAGTTTAAAAATTAATGTATAAAAATGATTTAATGTTGACGCTTATATTAGTTAAATAAAACTCTGATTTAGAGGAAAGGGTAGCATAACCAAGTGACAAAGTGCTAGGCAATCCAACAGCAGCAGCAACAACAACAGTAACAGCACAAACATTAATCTAGTAGGACAATAAGGCAAAAACATGTCGGAGGTTCAAGTGTTCAAGGGCATTTGGGTCCTCCTTCCTTGGTCTTCCAGTTGTTGTAGCAAGGGCAAACAGCTTTGTTACCATAATACCCGGGGGGAACACACAGGCACTTCTTGCAACATTTCTGACAGAAGAACATGCATGGCTTATGGTACTGGGTCTTACCACACCTACGACTGCACTGAGATGGGCATTCTGACATGTACCATTCAATCAACAAACAAAGAGTAAGGTGATGCATAAACCAACTAGTTTGTCCGAACTTTAGAGACGATATTGTTGGAAGAGAGAAACACAAATCCAGAACATAGATCATAAAATCAACATGTATTATGAGAGTTAAAAGTTGACTCACGGTAGCTCTTGAGGCTCCCAGGTCCATAATGTCTCTGCAAACACAAATCAATCAAAAACAAAACACACTAAAAATGTAAGAACTCAACATATTTTCAGAAACTTTAGAAAGAAAAGGGGTTTTACTTGATCATAGTGGTGGCCTCCATGTCCATGTGATGACATTACCTAAAACACAAACACAAACACAAACCGAAGCAGAAATTGTCAGTGCTGGGAAATGGGGTTTTCAACATTTCTTACCCAAGGAAGAAGGCAGTGAGACCCACCATTGTTTGAAGCATGGAGATGGCAATAAGAGCCAAGAAGAGGGCAAAGACTAGTTTAGCCATTGGGGCTTTTTAGCTGCAAATCAAACCCCCCTCACAGTTTTCAAAAAGAAAGGAAAATGGAGTGAGAAGTGAAGTAAATAAAGGAGAGGGAGTTGGTTGAAGAAAGCAGGTAGGGGGTTGGGGGATATAAATAGACAATTTCATGTGAAAATTGTTTGGGACTAGACCGGTCCGATCCATGTCCTCTACCCAAGTTTTCAAAGCCTAGCCATCTCGGGTTATACTTTATATTTTATTTCTTTGTATATGGATATAGGTAGGCCTTAAAGTCAATGTTTTTGGTTGATTTATTCATCACTGCATTTAATTTTACCTTTTCCACGAGAAACAAATTATGGGTCTTTTCATGTCTAACGGCTTAAAATTTTTCTGGTTCTGTTTCTTTTTCTTGCGTTGTACTCTGTTTGGTTGGTGAGAAAGCTAGGGAAAGAGGATCTGTCAACTGAAAGTGAAAGTGAATTTTTTTTTTGTTGGTTTATTACAAAGCAATCTGTTTTATATACTAATTTATTCACTGCACGAACTGTATAGGATGGTTTGGTAGATGTGTCAGAATGTCATTATTACTCCAGCCTATTAAATTATTCTTTTAATATACAATTATTATTTTATATACTTTAAATTTCGAGTCATTTACAATTTAAATCATTGAACTTACCCTCAACTTTCGTATAGATCACAAATCTTTGATTTAATCATATTAAATCATTAAACTTTTATTATTAACAAATTAAATTATTCACACTAACACCGTTAATTATTTTAACGGTAAAGCTAACTCAATCATCCTACTAGACATATTTTTCCATGTCAACAATTTAATATTAATTAAAAATAAAGAAAAAAATATTTAAAATCTTCTTATCGTTTCTTTGTTACTATATATTTAATTGAATTGCAATTTCTTTAATAATTCAACGAAAAAATATTTTAAATATTTTTTTCTTTATTTTTAATTAATATTAACTTGCTGACATAGAAAAATATGTCAAGTAAGATTATTGAGTCAGTTTTTCCGTTAAAATAATTAATGGTGTTAGTGTGAATGATTTAATTTATTAATAATAAAAGTTTAATGATTTAATATGATTAAATCAAAGGTTTGTGACTTATACGAAAGTTGAAGGTAAGTTCAATGATTTAAATTATAAATGGCTCTAAAAGTTCTTATCAGTCATGAATTGAAAGAATAAATCAATGATAATATTTATTAAATTAAACTCGATCGATATTTATATGTTTTTCTTACAATCTTAAGGTTTCATCATTTATGTTAATTACGTATTTGGTTTCAGATAAAAACGAGCACAAAACAGACCTTTCCATGTAAAGAGAGAAAGGAAGCCTAATCATTTAAGGCAATAGGTTTTGGTTCGTCCCATTATTTTCCTATTTTTTTAATATTTTGTTGAAAATTTAAAAAACAAAACATGTAAAAAACTAATTGAAAAAATAATATTTATTTTTGAAGTCTACAAATAATCATAATATATGTTTTTAAATTATATAAGTCCACAGATAAAGGTGGATTTAAAGTATTTAACTATAATAAAGCTGTCCTAGCGGTCTTTTCTATCAAAATTTCAACCATAGTCAATTTTTACTTTGATCGGTGATTATGAAAAGCAATAAAATAAAGTAGAAAAAATCATTAAAATAAATTAATTAAAATAAATGAAGTATTTTTTATTTTTTAATATTGATTTTGTTTTATTATTGGTTATGAAAAGAATTTTTAACGAGATCATATCTTTTATAAAAAAATATAATAAAATTATCTATTTTGAGTTGAATCAAACTCGAGCCTAAAATTTCTAACTCGCCGAGTGCTCGAACCAAGACCAATAACTTTATTTTCGAGTCGAACTTAATCAAAGCTCAGACTCGACTAGACTCGTTATCACCCCTACACAACACCATATGCAACTAGTGTTATATTATTAACACCTTAAAAAAAATCTATTTCTCCAAATATAGAAAAGATTCTTCTAAATTCTAAATTTTAAAATCTAATTGAATTATTCCCCCAGTTTTACGTTATACATGGATTTCAAAAAACAAATACTAGTATTATCTTATATAGTTGAATAAAATTTGATTAGTTTAAAAATAAAATATAACAACAATTTGATTGTATAAATTAAAATTATTTAGTATTATAATATTATAAATATTTATAATTAAATTAAAAAATATATCAATTCAAATTTTATAAAATTCAAGTGAGGTGAAGAAATTAACCACGGATTAAATCCAGGATTAGGAAGGACAACCACACAAGGCATTTTTTTTTTGAAAATTTAACTTACAAAACTGAAGAGGATAACTTAAAATTTTAAAAAATTTAATTAAAATATTTTTAGAAAATTATATTTATTATGAGTGACTAAAATACCAATGATATAATTTCTAATACTATTTATATTATTTTTTTATTTTAAATTATTTTTCGGATCATATTAGATCTAATATTAGCATGTTTATTATAATTTATAACTCATGGGCTTCAACCGTAGTTGAAATCCCCCCTAATAGGCCCAAAATAGAAGACGTTGAATCCAAATATCACGAACAGAGCCCGTCTAACGCCCTAAAAAGGAGGAGGAAACATTAGGGTTTAGGGTTACAATATATAACGATCGCGCCGCGCCTCTTTCTTCTTCGCTACTTCGGCACCTTCCTTTTTCTCTAACCTTTCCCCCTCTCTTTCTCGCCTCTGACGAGAAACCGGAGACGTTATGGTTCACGTCAGTTTCTACCGCAACTGTAAGCTATTATCTCTTCCCCTACTTTACCTTCATTTTTTGTGTATTTTGAATGTAATGTGTTGTTTCATCTGAGTTTATACTAGTTTTACCATTTTTATTCCATTTCTTTTGATACTATTTTGGGTTGTCGGAAATTGGTGTTTGTATCAGCTAGTATAGTACTATAATCCTTGCTTTTAATGAACAATCTGGGTTTATTAATGAGTTTAGGATGTTAGAAATGATCTTAACCTTTGATTTTTCTTTATTCTTATTTCTCATTAGTCGATTTGATCGATTTGTTATATGTTGATTTATTCAATTAGGTTACTATTTGGTAATTGAAGAGAATATTATAGTATATTGCTTAAAGCAATCTGAAAATTTTCAGATTGAGGTCGAACGTCTGAATTTGGAAATGGTGGGGTGGGATTTTTCTGTGATAGAGTATTGTTTACAATCTTATAGATCATATCAATTAAATAACAGTATAATTTGGTTGATTTGTTTCCCAGTATTCTTGGATCCTAATTGAACACATGTACTTGTTTACATTTATGTTTTTGGTATTTCCTTGATCTAACTAAAAAGAGAAATTGTTATGACTTATGATTGAGTCACATTATTTTATTTTTGATGAAATTGATGTATGCTTGTAGATGGGAAGACCTTTAAGAAGCCAAGGCGTCCATATGAAAAGGAGCGATTGGATGCAGAGTTGAGGCTTGTAGGAGAGTATGGACTCCGATGTAAGAGGGAGTTGTGGAGGGTTCAGTATGCTTTGAGCCGTATTCGAAATGCTGCCAGGGATCTTCTTACTCTTGATGAGAAGAACCCTCGCCGTATTTTTGAAGGTGAAGCTCTTCTTCGCAGGATGAACAGGTATGGACTTTTGGATGAGAGCCAAAACAAGCTTGATTATGTCTTGGCTTTGACTGTTGAGAACTTCCTTGAGCGCCGCTTGCAAACACTAGTGTTCAAGTCTGGGATGGCCAAGTCGATTCACCATGCTCGTGTGTTGATTAGGCAAAGGCATATCAGGTAATGCTTACTAGTTTATTTTTAACTGTGATTATATATATTGATGATTACTTTCCTTTCTAGAACTGCATACTCATCTTTGTTGCATATGATCTAAATGTTAATTATAACTAGTTGGCATATTATTCCATTGTAACTCATTCCCATTATTTTAACCATCTGTGATATGCGTACTTAAATCGTTACTGTTTGTGGGTGTTGGATATGATGTATGTTGTCTGAAAGATAATTTATTGTCTAAATGTTGTATCTACTTGACATTGAGAAACAACCAAAACAAAATAATACCATATGTTATGATATGATATGGAGACATGAATGTCTTAAAAATATATGAGAACGATACGATATCTATACATGAATTGTTGCGTCTATCTTGATGTTTGTTCTTTCCTCAATAGGGTTGGTAGGCAGGTGGTCAACATCCCATCTTTCATGGTGAGGGTTGACTCTCAAAAACATATCGACTTTTCTCTTACAAGCCCATTCGGAGGTGGCCGCCCTGGAAGAGTAAAGAGAAAGAACCAAAGAGCAGCTGCCAAGAAGGCTTCTGGGGGAGATGGCGATGATGATGAGGACGACGAGTAAGCCTTAGGGTTTTTACCTCAGAAGCAGGAACCCTTGAAACTCCTGCAAGTGGAACTTGCCATCGCCTGAGTTTTTGTTTCCAGATCTTTACTCTAGTGGATTCTGGTAAATCCTTTGCTTTTAGTGTTCTGTTTTATTTTTTGTCCTGGATTGAAGCTATTTTGGGTAATTATTTTGTTTAAGGATTATAATACTTTAATTTTTATCATTTTAGTGGACAATGTCTTCTATTTAACCCAAAATTAGATATTTCTTTAATAGCAGTGTTAATTTATTTTTTAAAGTTATTTACATTTTTATTAATAATAACCAAAATAGATTTTTATTAAAATCTAAATTATTCTCTAATCATAATAATTATTTTTATTAAATAAACATGTAATTTAATTATGATTAAAAATTAAATAAAAATTTAGGAGTCTGTATTGAGCTTTTGAGATTTAACATTTCTATTAACAAAGGTGGAATCATAAACTTCAATTATGTTTCTCTGCGTAGTAGGGGAGAAATTTTAGTAAGGAGGAAGTTTTATTGACTTGTATTAAAGAACTTTTGCTTTTTGAATAATAAAATACTACACATTTATTTAAAATAAATAAACTCCAAATTTAACTTTACATTTTCATAATAATCATGATGTTTTTTTAAATCATATTGGTAAATGACATCACTTTGGTTATGAATTAAACTAGAAGAATTTAATTATGCTCGTAAATTATAATGATCAACTAAATATAAAATAAAAGTTTCTCCGAACAGGAACGTGAATACAAAACTCAAATATTCAAGGATAAAACATGGTTACCACGTGTACCAATAGTATTGAGGTGAGGGGACAGATTGCTAAAAACGGCAGAGGAAATCTGTTGGCGAGGAGAGTTAAAAATGCTGTTGAGGTAGGCAAAAAGCATCTATGGATAGATGGGAACTAAGAATGTTTCAACGACGGCTACGACAGGAGAATCTTGAAATCTTTCACGACAACACCTAGGAATCTCTGCTTCCTATAAAACCCTATTTTGTAGGAACACTTTTATCACCATCTAATTCTTCTCTCTATATCTATGTTCAACGTTTTTTGAGTGTGCCTCTGCATTGGTAGCCACAGTACTCCATTGGCAGTCCTATAGGTATTTATCTCGAACTCTTCTCATGGCTTCCCCACGCACAACTGAACCATGTTGCGACCAAACTGTTACAGTGGTCGATGAAAGTGATCGGCGGACTGACCTTGTGCAACGAGCTCAATGGATTCGAGCAGCCATTCTAGGAGCTAACGATGGGTTGATTTCGACAGCATCGCTAATGCTTGGTGTAGGTGCAGCAAACGATGAAAGACGGACCATGATCCTCTCTGGACTAGCCGGAGCACTTGCGGGTGCATGTAGCATGGCTGTTGGCGAATTCGTTTCCGTTTCAACACAAAGAGACATTGAGAAGGCTTCGAAAACAGACATGATCATGCATCGAGACGATGGCAAAAAATACGAAAAAATGTCTCCCGTTATAATTCTAGATCCGAATTTGCCACAAGGTCTGCCCCCTGATCAGTCTCCTATAGTAAAAGTGGTCACATTGGTGCAAGATGATGGCAAGGAAAATGCACTGCCTAATCCGTATAAGGCCGCTTCAGCATCGGCTTTGGCATTTTTATGCGGATCGGTCATTCCTCTATTGCCGTCGGGATTGATCGACCAACACGTTATTCGAATGGTAGTGATTGCAGTGGTGTCATCGATCACTCTCCTCGTGTTCGGTTGTTTCGGAGCTTACATCGGGGGCTCCCCGGTTAGGGTATTGGCAGCCAGAGTTATGTTTGGAGGGTGGATTGCAATGGCGATTACTTATGGTTTACTTAGGCCCTTTGATAAATATCACACTGGCAACGGTGATTGATTAGGGCTATATATCTTAGCAAAGTTTCAAATATGAATAGGGACAAGATGTTATTCAAATATAATTATAATTCAATAACGTAACATAAGATAATGTATAGTTTATATATAAAGTTTAAATTTTGAATATGAATATACGACATTAACAAACTTAAAGAGTCATCTTAGGTCGTGTTTCGATTAAAATTGAGAATCCAAAACAGGAAAAGGTGTTAGAACTACAGAGTTAAACACACTTGTTGCATCCCTATTTCACATATATATTGTGTTCTTTCTATTCAAAGACACAAATTAAACATTTAACGTGGCCAGGCCAATAAAACTCGAAAGCAAGGAATAAACAAATACGAATACAAACCAGAACAGACTTCAAGAATGCATCTTCCTCTCGACCCTGTGAACCCTCCTGCGGTTGTCGACTGGATCGGGATATCGGCGTTCACAATACTAATGTCTATGTATGTATCTATATGTTGCAGCATCACCTTGCTCTCGTGATGGAACTAGTTGGAAATATGCCTAAAATGGTGGAAATTATTAATGTCCTATCTTCTTTCCAAACCTATTATGAATATGATTCACAGTTAAGCTTCTCTGCAAGCAGATCGGCATCGGAGGAGGTCGATCGGGATTATTCAACAGGTATAGGGATATGAAGGGGATCCGAAGGCTGAAGGATTATTTCGGACAGACATAGGGATCGGAACAGAAGCTCCGGGTAAACCATGGTTTTGCTTATAACCTTTAAAAACTTCCATCCCTTTCTTGTGCATTTATCTTAATCCAAACCCTAAAAATTAAACCTACACCCTAACCTTAATTTTTAAACCCTAAAAACTAAACTATCACCTTAAACTATAAACCCTAACCCTAAACCCTATTTTTAATACACTCCCCAAGTCCATACGCAAAACTCTCATTCTTCATTAGCTGCATAACATTTTGAATGGGGCCAAATGCAGGCGTTTTACATTTTGCTGTATGTATATCATTCGTTCTCATTGTTCTTTTACAACTGAATCATTTACGGCGTAAATCTTACAAAACCAAAAAATAAAAAACCAGCTGTGATTTCTTTTGAGCACCCACCAACAGTGGGCAAAGCCAAGTCGGGAAGGAAACCGGACTCGTAATCCGGCAGATGAATGTTATATTACTCTAAGAAAATGAAAACCTTGAGAAAAGTGAAAGGCTCGGTGATACTTCATTCGCCGGGCTTGATGCCACATCGGTATAGCTACGGTAGGCTTGTTGACACTTCTGAATCTGTGGGTGCCATAAAACAAGGGATTCTTCATTATTAGTCGAATATCATGAACACTAAAATTAAGCACAGAGCAGTAAAATAGAAAATTACCTCTTCAGGGCTAAATTGAAGAAGCATTCCTACAACAGGTAGTAGTGCCTCCACTTCACCTATTCAAAGAATTAGCAAGGTTCAGTAAGAAAAAATTATGTCCATTGACATCGAGACATGGAAACGTTGACACAATTTTTGCAACTGTGAAAGTCAGTACCTGTTTCAAGAAGCTTTAGGATTACATTTTTCAGGTATGTCATATCAACGCCTTCTCTCCTTTTCGATCTTTCCACATTGCGAAGTTCCTCCTTCAACATAGCTTCCTGTGTTTGTGAAGCATGTAATGAAGAGCATGTAACCTTCTCGGTTGACAATTGTAATAATTATGAAGTGAAGAAAATAAAGAGTTTGATGCGACAGAAGACTATCCATTTCTTTTTACTACATTGTCGGACTCTTGCATACCAAATGACATGCAATTTCCCACACGAAAAGCTAACACTGAGCACTAATCAGAGGTACAAAAACATGTAGTGCAACAGCATGGTATCTCTAGACTTGTTCATTACCTGTTGACTGTGGAGGCGATTTTCACGTTCGAGCTCCTCAATCTCTTCCTGCATTGAGCATGCATAAACAAACCAACTCTGGAAATTAATTAAAATGGAATGGAAATTACTAACCTGAAGGGCTAAAATGTGTCGCTGTGATTGTGCCAGCTCTTCCTCCCTCTGAGCTTGCTGCCTCGCTAATATCTAAATTTGAAGGACAAATTGATGTAAAATCATTTCACTAATATATGGTTTTGAAAAGAAAAAAGAAACTTCATAGAAAGGAAGTATAAAGCTACCAGAATCTGCTGTTCTGCTGCAGAGGCGTTTAGACTTGGAGCATCTTGTTTCTGTATGGCTGAAAATACCAACAGAAAACCTCAGTTCCATGACCGAATAGGTTAAAATACAAAATAAATAAATAAATAAAAACAAAGTTTCTATCAAGAAGTAGGATAAATATTTGCAAGTAGTGCCACCTAAACACTCATCATACCTGTGTTGTAATTCTCAGTGTGATCAGCCTGAAAATTTCAATTCATTGTAAGCCCAAAATTTATCAAATAAAAACAACTCTCAAGGGTGTTGAGGTTTCAGGTTTGGTCTACACCTATAAAAGAAAAAAAGAGAAACATACCAGTTGTCTCGACTCCAGAGATCGTTGAAGATTCTTGTTGTCATCCAAAAGTCTAGAAATTTCATTATCTTTCTCCTCAATCATTCTATCAGCCAGATTTCGTAATGATGCATGCTCCTCCTGCAAGTAAATAATCCAGTCAATAAAAACATAAATAAAAGCTATCTATCGTCATCCAGGTAGAATACCAATTTCTAGGTACCTTCAACCGCTTATACTGTAGTTTTGTCTCCTCTATCTCATTTTTTATATCTTCACCAGAGGACGCTTCATTTTGAGCAGTAAGTGCTTCGCACCTGTCTGCAAAATCAGCAATCATAAATGTAACATTATTCGAAGTTCAAGACAGAAGCATACTTGAGAAAGGAAGAAATAGAAAATTTTGCATGCATTGAAACATTACATTGCCAAGTTTCTTCCAAGTTTTTAAGGTCCATTTCCCATGCAGCTTTCTCTGATTGATGGCGAGCATTAGCAGAATGAAGATTGGTCTCTAAACTTTTGATCTGCTGTTTGGCATTGTCAAGTGCTGCATCTCTAGTATAAACCAGGGTGAATAATTTCAGTACAGAATTCAAACCAGAAAAGGTGAACATAATGTTCTGACATAGCAAAAGCTTAAAATCTGACATTTTTTGCATCCCTTTTTCTTTCCTGAGTAGTTTCCTAGAGATCATAAGTTAGGTACATATAGCTATCTCATCAGGGCTTTTAACTTATGATGCTACCTTTCAGAAAGTTCTTTGTCATGATTGCCTAAAACATCCTGAAGATCTTGACGGGCCCTGTCCCTTTCCGCAGATACCAATGACAATTCTCTTTCTACCTCCTGCATCAATCAAACAAATGATTTTCTTATCTTTTAAAGAAAGATGAGACGTAAATAACAAAGTTATAACTATCTTGTATTACAATATTATACTTTTAATGCTTCTTCTAGCGCTTTTGTTTGTTCAGACTCTTTAGCTGCTGCTAATTCTGCATCCTTTTTCTGGAGTAGTGCGTGTGCACGAATTTTATAAGAGGAAAATTCCCTTTCAAGACGGCTAATCTGCAAAACAAGAAGCAGTAGATATAAGGTTCCGCTACATATTTATGTCAGCACTCTGTTGTGAGCATAATTCAACTAAAATAACAAATCCACATCCTTAACAAAAAAACATCTAGCGGATGTCATGCAGAACCAAAATATAAATTGCAGGAAAAAATGATGGAAGATAAAGTTAAACCTCTTCTTTGGCAGCTGCTAGCTCAGCTTCTTTAGTACTTAGGACCTGGGTTTGCAGAGATGCCTCTGATTCAAGCTGACCTGTACAACAAGTAAAATAGATTTTCATTTTCTTGAAGATAAGTGATGGATTTCAAATTACAAATCTCTCTCTGAAATGTTTATACTTCTCATTTTAGCAGCTTCTATTTCAGCACGAATGCAGTTACTCTCAGCAGCTTCCAGTTTTGTTTTGAATGCCTGAGAGGCTGCTTCCCAGCTCTCCTTTTCCTTTTCCTGAAATATCACACAGTTCGTCAATGATAAGAAAAATAAATGTTAGCCCACTATATTTTTGAATAATAATAAAAATCATATTGTTTTCATTAATGGCATTTACTTATTTGAAGAGTTTGATTAATACATGCTCAAGTTTCACATGTGTAAGCTCTCCTCTAATAAATTCCACAGCAGCTCTTAATCGTGCAGCTTCACCCGTCGAAGCTGCATCAATCTCAGCAATTTTAGTCTCTTTCTCTGCCAAAAGCACCTGCAAAATTACAATCAGTAATACTTGCTCAACCAATTACAGAGAACCTAGATATGTACTCGATACCACAAAAACTTAAGAATTTAGGAAGAATGTACTCGATCTCCAACTAGGGAGAAATGCTGTGAGTCTGTGATAATAAATCTTACCTGCAGGGAAGAAATTGTTTCAGTTGCCTTAGTTCTATCAGATAAAGCATCAGCTAGTTGTGCTTCCAAGCTCTCTATATTCTGATAAAGAGGAGAGAAGCATCAGAGAAACCAAATCACCATTCTTGCAAGGTATGCTGGAAATAAGAGACAACTCTTTGCATCTTAACCATCATTGACACATTATACATCTGAATATCCAACTTACCTTCTGATGTTTAGCAGCTACCTCTGCCACTGATGCCTGTCTTTTTTCATCTGCAAGTTGTAGTAGTCCTTGCAAGTCTTCTAACATCTAAAATGTGAGCATGCATAAGATAGACTCCATCAAGAATTTCAGCAGCAAAATACACTAGGAAGGCAAAGCAACAAAACATAAATCCATCCATGGGAGTTGATGTCATTGTTAACTCTGTTTCATTTTCAGAGTTCGCACATGAAGTTATCAAGTATAAGCACTTGATCAAATTGAAGGTACGGTAAGTTATGAGTTACAAGAATGTATTGTTTAATACTCTTCCAGAAGACCGACAAAGATACATGACAACTATTGATATTGGAACACATGAAATATTGTTCAGAACCAAACACAAAAATTGTATGCACATAAAGATATAGTACCTGTTCTTTCTCTAAAACTGATTGTTGCAGTGCTTCAATTGTATCCTCTTTAGGTTGCATTGAACGGCGCAATTCCTCTATATTGTCTCGGAGTCTAGGTATAAATGGCATCAGAATTAGAAAAAAGTGATAAATAAGGAATAAAACTCTATAGGCTCTACTCGGTGTAAAGACAATGAGATTCATAATAAAGGATAAGTGCATGTTTTTAAGTTCGACTTCATTGTTAGAATTATGTAGTTCAACAATGACTGTACTTATTGTTTGCACTTCGTAATTGCTGTCTCTCTGCATCCATCGCTTTCAATGCTTCATTTGCTTGTTGACGTGTGCGCTCAAGTTCTTGCTGCAGACCTGACTGTTGGGATGATGCTTTCTCAAGTGATTCATTAACTTCTCTAAGGTTGGCCTCAATGTCATCTTTTTCCTGAAAATAACAATCTCCAAACAAAAAACTAACTTAATTCCCATGGAAAAATGACTTCCATTATTTCGATTGATGTAAAATTTTAACAAAATTACAAAAGTGCTGCTGTTAAAAAATTAATCAAAGGGAAAAATTCACCTTCTGGACCTCTTGAATGCGCTGTTTTGCACGCTTGTGAAGCCGGTTAAATTTAGAGTCAAGCTCATTGTACTTATCCTCACGCTCTTTTATTTCTTGATCAAACTTTTTTTGAGCTACAGCATGATCAATGGTATATACTCAAGGGTCAGAACAGACTTAACAGAAGTAACATGTATTACACTAAAAACAGAGTGGTCCTTCTCTTGTTTCTGAGATGTTCTTAGAGAAAAGATGTTCCTGGTTTACAAGGTTACATAGAGCCAATTTTACAAAGAATATTCCTTTAATATTTGCAAAATATAAATAAGCTGCAAGTTTTAATAATGAACTCATCTGACCTTCAGCAAGCTTGCCAGAGACTTCTTGAGCTTTGACATCTGCTTCTAAGTAGACCTCTCGAAGATGCTTTAAAGCCTGTTCTGCTGCAGCTCGTGTTTGTTTTTCTACACTAAGTTCTCTGCTCAAAGATTCTATTCTATCATGCAGTTCTTTTACATCGGCTGAAAACTCAGTTTCCTTTTTGCTTACATTATTTTGTTGGGATGGAGCATCACGTTCTGATTGGACATGCTTAATGCTCTCCAGCTGAGACTTTAGGAATTCATTCTCGAATTTGAGTTCGGTAACTGTCTGTAAAAGCTTATCATGAGCATCATCCGAACTCAAGTTGGCATCTATCCCAGCATTTTCCCGGGAAAGATCTCCATTTGTTTCAGACAACTGTGTCTCAGGCTTCAAAGAATCATCTTCCCGAGTTTCAGGCACTTGAATAACCTCCTCAACTCCCTCCCCAGACATTATCACACACTATTTAGCAACAGCACCAACAACATCAGCTACAACCTAAAGATATAAATGAAAAACTAATTTCTAAGCTATTAACCATAGAGCTAGCAGATCAGGAAGCTAATTAGCAGCAAACATTCGTTAAGAGCTATTGGAAACTGAAAGGACAAAATCAAATTCAAGTAATGCTCTCAATTGCTCTCTCTTTGATCAAGATGAATCTAAGATGAGAGACTTCCCCGGTGTCCAAATTTTCGCTTAATGCTTTTGTAAATCATGCAATAACAAACCATAAGCGCTACAGCAAACGAAAATGATCTTAACAGATGTCACTGAATTTGGTCAGGAAATCAATTTTCCAACGAAAAATAAAAAATGACATGTATTAGATCTGAATTAGAAACAAAGAATTCTGTACCTTTGAATCTGTGGAATGAGAGAAGAGGATCGATTCGATATGATTCAATCGCTGATTTGAAATAAAAATTTTCAGTTTTGGGGCGAATTGGGAACGGACTGCCGAGCTCAATTCTAAGAAGTTGCAGCTTCGATCTAGATTTGAAATTCCGGACTAATAAAATTAGGTTTTAGCTTGATTTTGTTTCTATTAAAATTGGATTAGAGATTACAGATTTAATTATTTGAATTTATCCATATTTATTTATGCTTATTTGATTATCTATCGGAAAACAATTTCACTGTTTTAGACAGTTTACTTTTAAAAAAAAATAATGATAGTTATAATAAAATTTCACTTAATAAAAAAATATAATTAATAAAACTATTTCTTTAGATATTTAAAAACTATTTTATGTGAGAGTTCTATTTGATAAATAATAATTTAAGTTAAAATTAAAAATTTAAATTAATATTAGATATTTGATAGATTAAATTTATTAATTTAAATATTTAACGAATAACGGATAAAGAGTTTAATTTTTAATTTAAAAAAACTGTTAACAATTTTTTTTTTGAAATTAAAAACTTTAACATAAAAATTATTTAAAAAATTTACCCCTTAAGAAATGCCAGAACTCTCCAAATAACATAAATATAATATTTTTATTTAATTTCTTAAATTTAATAACTAATTAAATTATATTATTAATATATAGATCTTTCGAATATATTTAATAATATTATATTTAAAAAATTATAATTTTAAAAATAAATTAAAATTATTTTTTTAAATAACCATAATTAATGATTAAATATATAAGATAACTAAAATAAATATTTAGATATTTATTTAAAATTAAAAATATTTTGAACATAAAAATCAACAATAAATATAATTTCAACATTTATAAATATTTTTTTATAAATATTTGTCAAAACTAATGTCCTTTTAAAAAAATTAAGTCAAAAACTACATCCAACTGTTTGATGGATGAATCTAGAAATTTTTGGCAAGAGAGCTAAGGCACTACAATGTTAACAAATCATTGGGTAGTTTAAATCAAACATGGGATTTATATAATTCTAATAGCTAAACATAAAAATCGTTGAATGTTAGAAAGTTAATAAATATTTTATTATTATTTTTTTGATTTTGAAGGTTTCATTCTGATTAATTTGAACATACTTGTATTTTACATTTAGTTTTGGTGGATGAAATTTACGTATACAATGTTGTAAATCCGAAACCTATTTAAATGAAACTAAATTGTCTACCACTTGAATCCTTGTTCGTTACCACTAAAAATTGCTAGATTAAATTTTACGGTTAGTAGTTAAAAATTGCCACTCATATTATCTAACATAATTATTTTAAATTCTTATAATTTAATCCTATTATCTTTATACGGTTTGAATAAAATTAGAATTTTTAAAATTTAAAAACCATATGACTAAGAATTACTAAATTAAATTAAATTAAACAGATAAAATCTATAACTTGATTATTTAGACTTATTTTTTAAATATTAACTTCATGTAAGCTAAACCTTGAAGCCATACAAGATATAGCAACTGAAGAAAGTTTATATAATTAAAGGCAAAGAAATAAAAGGCATTCTACGAACTGAAGCAGGCTCCTTCGGCATGGTATAGCCTACAGCTCATAGAGCTTGGATTCAAGACGCGGAGTGATGACAACTTCAAGAGGGGTTGATTTCAGATTCGTTAACCCGGCACTTTCCGTCATATCGATGTCCTCGATCTTCGACTGCTTAGCGACTTCGAAACCGTGCAAGAAGCTGCCTAAGATGAAGTGCAACATCCTGAGGGCAAGTGACACTCCGGGGCACACTCTTCTTCCTGAGCCGAAAGGGATGAGTTCAAAAGTCTGGCCTTGAAAATCCATGTCCTTGTTGCTGCTCAGAAATCTCTCGGGACGAAACTCATCGGGATCCGTCCATACACGTATGTCGCGTTGAATCTTCCAAGCATTTATTAGTAGTCGTGTGCCGGAGGGAATACGGTAGCCTGTTGAGATCGTGCAATCTTCTAATGCAGCCCGAAGGCCAATGACCGGTACCGGAGGGTATAAGCGTAACGTTTCCTTGACGACGGCTTGAAGGTAGACAAGGTTTTTGATATCAGATTCTTGCAATGGTCTATCCATGCCAACGTGCATGTCTAGCTCATCTTGTACCTTTTTTAGTACCCGGGGATTGTTCAGTAGCAAAGACAGTGCCCAAATGAGTGACACCATGGTTGTGTCAGTTCCCCCAAAGACTAAACTCTACAAAAAGAACATAACATTATTAAGATTAATATCGATAAACCGATACCCGGAATTGAATTAAATTTGGTTGCTTACCAAGCAAGTAGCCTTGTTGATTGTATCAGCGGTAAAGCCGCAGATGCCGGCATCGTCGAAGATTTTCAACAACACATCCATAAAATCGTGCCTCGGCTTCGTCGCAATCGGCTTTCGGTCCGAAGTATCTTTTCCCTCCCACCATTCTCAAAGCAATATTATGAGTTAAATCTCCAAACCATGCCTTCATATCCACACACACTCCACTCTGTCCACTACCTCTCCCAAGCCATGACCTATACAATTCCCTTACCGCAGTCTTCACTTCCGAAACTCGTATATGTTCGAGCATATTGATCCGATTGCTCGATAGAAGCTCGACCGTAGTGATCTTGCGCATCTCACGCCAATATGGACCGTAGGGAGCGAATGCGAACATAGCGAAATCATAACCGAGAAGCTTCGACGCTGTGATGCTCGGTCTCGTGGAAAAGACCTTATCATGGACAGTGAAACACTCTTTGGCCATCTCCCAAGCATTTAGAACCAACGCTTTGTTTGATCCTAGCCTTATGGAGAAAACAGGTCCATATTTGTCAGCCATAGCACCCAATGTTTTGTGAGTAAGTTGCTGACCACCCAAGAGGTGCATGTGGCCGATGATCGGTAAAGCACCACCGGCTTGTGGTGGTGCACGGCCGGTTCGGTTTCGTTTCTCGGACGAATGATAAAAGTAACTGCAACATAAAAGAGTAAGGGTGCAGAATATGGTAACCAGGCACTGCAAGAGAGGATCCATTGGAATATTTCAAAGCTTGCAATTGCAAATACAATTACAATTCTAATTTCATGAGTTTGGTCCAAAACCATCCATTTTAAACTAATAAAGAGTGCTTTGGATTGGTTGTAAATCTTCAATGGAGTTGGATATTTTTCTAGAAATTGATTAGAGACTACACAGTGTTTTCACCATTCATTTAAGTAAGCATGACCAATATTTTCATTATTTTTAAGGATGTGATGTTATGCCGAGAAATAAATGCACGCGCCCTCTAGATTGAGGGTTAAAAGAACGGTTGTTGCTCCTAAAGGTCACGGATTTGAACACCAGTGATGCCATCGAAGTGATTATATTCTAAACCAGATACTACTGTAATTACTATTAGCTAATTTAAATAAAAAATATAAATCTTATTATATTTAATAATTTATTAAATATTATATTCAAAAATTTAATGAATAAGATCATTAAATTAAAAAAGTTTTACACTATATAACTTGATCTTATCACATAGTTAATATTTAATATATGAATATTAAGCCCGATTCTTAATTTTACAGTGATCCTATCACATAGGTCATACTTCGGTCTGGACATCACATCATCGGATTGAACTTAATACAATTTTTTAATAATTTAAAAACAATTATAAAATAATATTTATTTATACATATTTTTTTAATATTTTAATAATATATACATATCTTACAAATAAAACAATTAAACTTAAATTTTTTAAAATAAATATTATCAATTTTTTTTATTAAAATCACTTGTTAAATTTAATTTACCGTATTTTTTCGAATTACAATATACTTTCTCAAATAATTAGTCTCCCTTTTTTTCCGTCCACAATTTGGTTATCTTTATTTAACGTTGTTAGACTTTTATTAATGTGATAGAATAGATTACTAAATTTGTCTCATGTAACATAAATTTGATAGGGGATCAGCAAAGGCTTATCCTTAAATTGGTGAATCAACCTTGAAAAATCATTTTCTATTTTAATTCAAACACGTAAGTTCCATGATTCGAATAGACAGACAGAGGTGGAGTTGTAGAACAACAAAGATAAATCGGAAAAAAATATCTAAATTTTATTAATCTGAATTGCGCGTAGAGTAGTAAATTTTAATTACTCAAAGAGATCCCAGTGAAGACGACTCCAAATACTGTGCGATTTATTTAGATATAACTCAAAGTATTATTTAGATCGACATTACATTTGAGTTTTTGACGGATTTATTTAATTATTTTAACTAAGACGATCTTGTTTAGTTATTTGATTTATATCAAAAAGTTTTAAGATCTTTTACTAAAGCAGAATATAGAGTCTAACAGCAATATCTTACGAGATCTAATGATTTTTTTTTAATTTATGATTTATGTGCTTTTTTCTCTTCGACTAATCTTTATTGTGATAATTTATATGATATTAAAATTATATAGTATTCAATTCAACATAAAAAAAAAAATTAAAAATATTGAGATTGATTATCATTTAATACGAGAAAAACATCAATATGGACTCATTACTCTGTTACCTATCTCAAGCTCCAATTAATATGCTTATAGCTCCAATGTTCCTCGTACTTGTAAATATCTGTTTCAAAATGGGAGGACTTCACTATTTCTAGTTCTAATAGCTTCACATAAATTTGGTGTGTAGACCAGCAAGGGAAAAGCATGAAGTTGCTGCGGCTGCTGGCCATCCTGTTCATCAACTCCGGCGAGAACAGGCAATCCCTTGGTTCACGACGTGCGCTTCGTTCATAAAATGGAGATTCTCTCAACCTTTGACCGACCCAAGTTTTCGGATAAATTTGGCATCACTTGCGTCTGAGCATTAATCGGAATCCTCCATAACAAGCAACAGCAGCCTTGAAACTGAGGGGAAATGTACCCTCTTGTGGGATCAAATTGAAACAATGTTCGAACATCTAATATCAACAAAAACTAAAATAATATGATTTGTCAGCAGTACCATATTTCAAATTATTTTCTCTCCTAGAATCAAGGAATAAATGAGAGAGGCAAGTTTCAAGTCATGTTGACATTGGAGGCAACTCTTTTTCACAATGTGCATGGAACATATTTAGCCACGCCTAGGCATGTAAGGGCATTGCTTGACAGGCACATAGCGGATTGGGTAGGTAATTCAATTAATTAGACATTCCACTTCACACGTGGAACTGAAGTTGACGGGTGACATAAGTGTAAATATTGTGAAATAGTACGTAGATTTAGTACTCAATTGTGTTCCTATTTTAGTTCCTCAAGTTTTTGTTTTTTTTTTTTTACATTTTTTTTTATAAAATGATAGTTAATATTATGTTTTGGTATTCGATCATCTAAAATTATCGAAGATAATGACATAACATGATATAAACAAAATTTTAATCCAAAACACTTATATATTTTTATCAATTTTATTCAAAATCCATCTAATTTAAACATCAGCTTTTACTTTTGAGGGTAAAATTGCAAATTGCCCATTTTGTTTTTCTTTCCAATAAATTTGTTTAAATTTTTTTGGTTTGTGGTTTCGGGGTCAGGAAATGTGAGTTCTCAAATTACTCATATCATTTATAATTTGTTGGTTGCAGAGGGGCTGTGGTTACAGTTTAAATTTGATACCATTGCAGAGGACTCACAATCAGATGCCCTTCCTTAAAGGGTCCCCAGTTTTAATTTGCTTCTACTAACACTATGCTGCCAGTGCCATTGTTCATCAGCAGATCATATAGCAAGGAGACGGAATCGATACGGGTCGGGCGAAAAGATAACATAAACAAGAGAATGATTTCCATATTTTCATTAATGAATGAATGCATCTGTAGTATCATTACAGAGAATTGGAAGGTAAAACAAGAAACACCCAACCAATGAAAATGAATGAACCTGGAACCGTATCACCAGCCTGGTGAATTCACCAGTGAACATGCCATCAACAAGAACTAAGAGTAAAAGAGAGGGTCCTTACTGTGCTCATGGAGAAATATAAACCCGAAAATGTTCCAGTTTCCTTGCTCTCAACACTTGAATATTCTATTCTAACCTATTGCATTCGAGTTTTATGTGGATTGGGACGAGGTATATTCTTTGAACCAACGGTTGCAGTTCGTAAAAGTCGACGAAATTCTTCGATGCTTACTTTTCCATCTTTGTCGATGTCAGCCTCCTCGAGCAAAGGGCTAATGGAACCTCTTAAGCCTGTGTGCTGCAAAATAATTGCATGATAGAACATAATTGTTAACATTCTTCTTAGAAAGTTGAGCTAGCATTAACACCAAAACAAAAACAGTTACCATTCTAAGCTCCTCCACTGTTATAAATCCATTTTTATCTACGTCAAATTTCTCAAAAGCTGCCTGCGATCGCATCTGCCATTTCTCGGAATCGTGTTCTTCCATTTGATTCACATGTAGAGTTGCTGCAACAAATTCGGAGAAATCAACAAGCCCATCTGTGTTGCTATCCATCTGAGATCAAAGGAAATAAACAACCCCAAAAAAATCAAAACCGATAAAAGAGAAAGATAAAAAAGAAAAGAATGACCTTTAGACTAAGAACGGGGAACCTGTACTCACCGCTTGAAGAATCTCTAGGACACGGGAATCCTTCATCTTCCATGGGATATCTTTAGCAAGGGCCTGCATTAAACCATCCCTATCAGGCTGGGAAGAAAGAAAAGACTCGTAACGTTATAGATGTTAAGCACGAATGTTTACCTGTCTCATCTCTTCAAGACTAATAGCACCATTCTTATCAACATCAATTGCATCAAACTGATCCCGAAGATCGGCTATCTCCTCTTCATTAAGTGTGCTAGCCAATGCCTACACGATAATAATAATAATAATAATATAATAATGCATCAAGAGATGAACAACCAAAGGAGGAAAAAGAAGTCTCTCGTGCCCACAAAACAATCCAGTAATGTTTCAAGAGGAAGAAAAAACAAGTTACCCTCAAAGCAAACTGCTTCAATCGACTATACTTCACAAATTCTCGCATGTTGCTCAGAACAGATATATCTATAGGAATCTCGGATGCATCTCCTCCTTCCCTAACCCATGGGTGTGCTGAAGAAGTTGAAACCAATCAGATATTCGAGAAATAACCGGAGTATAAATTGATAATGAAGTAGAACGTTTATTTTAGGAGCCAGATGTTGACATGTAAGAGACGATTAAAAGACATACATAGGGCCTGAGCAGCTGTTAGTCTAGCCGGGGGATCCTTCACCAATAATTTCTTCACAAAGTCTTTAGCACTGTCGCTAATTGTTGGCCATGGTTTGCGACGGAAATCAGGCGTGTTCCTCAAAACCTGAAGTTATAGACAGTTGCATATGATTTATGCGGAAAATGAACTCATTAAATAAATAAAAGCAGAAGATAACACATCAATGACACACATTGTCAAGTAACTCGGAAGGTCAACAAAATATCCAGAAATGGAGCGCACATGTCCAAAAGTAAGGTCACCAGTTCATGTGCCGTGTGCATGGTGAAGAAACAGGTATACCACAAATGTGTAACCAGTAGAAAGCAATAAAAGAATAAATCAAGATCCATGATTAGAAAATGGACTACACCTCCTTAAATATGCCGTCCTTGGTCTTATCCCAGAAGGGCCGTTTCCCACAAAGCAATATGTAGGTAATTACACCAATACTCCATACATCTGATTCTGGCCCTGACTTTCTTTTTAGTACTTCAGGAGCAACATAATAGGCACTTCCAACAATATCTTGAAACTTCTTCCCTGCATTTACTCGTAGTTCAATATTATATAGCTTTGATGTTTGTCACACGAAGATTACAACAGTAGCAAGCCAAAAATGTCACTTACCAGGTCTGATGAAGTCCGACAAACCAAAATCTACAGCCTTCAGAGGTGAGTCCTCTTTGGTCGACTTAAATAGGAAATTCTATAGACAAGAAGAAATGAGGCAACAATAAGCATGCAGCATGACTTCCTGAAAAGGAAATTTTACAAGCCATGTTACTGTACTTGAGCATACCTCAGGTTTCATGTCACGATGAACCATGCCACGCAAATGACACTCAGCAGCAACTTTGAGCATTTGCCTTACAACTACTGCTGCATCTTTTTCACTATAGCGGCTATCCTTTCTGATAGAAGATGGCAGGCATAAGTTACTACCCGAAGTGAGACTATTGAAAACATCAACAGAAAGTATCGACTTAATTAAGCATCCTTACTTGGCCAATATCCTGTCCAGCAATTCTCCACCCTCGCATAACCTGTAATCAGATAGCGCCAACACATAATATAGTCGAGATACAAAAGAGTATATTCAAGATACAGAAGAATTAACATGAAAACATATATAGAGATGAAGGCCAAAAATATATCACCAGGAAAACAGAACTATTTTATGCAAAAACTGAATATCAGAAGACAAGAAAATGGAAATGACACGATGAAGAAAAAAATCAGAATTGAATATTTGAATGAACAACCAGAAGCAAAGATAAAATATAGAAACTTACTCCATAACAATGTATACATAGGAAACATCCTCAAATGCATTATAAAACTGAACCACATTCTCATGGCCTTTCAGGGCCTCCAATATCTTGACCTCTCGCTTGACATCCTCAACGGCAATAGGAGAAACCATCTGCGCCCAACCCAGGGGGTTTAAAATAAAATAAAGACAAAAAATAAGCTCCACTAGGCTTATACGAATTTGTTGTCAGTTCGAACTACAGAAGAATGCAGATAACTAAACGTTAAAGCTGCACAT
Organism: Abelmoschus esculentus; assembly: GCA_035048815.1. Classification (NCBI taxonomy): domain Eukaryota; kingdom Viridiplantae; phylum Streptophyta; class Magnoliopsida; order Malvales; family Malvaceae; genus Abelmoschus; species Abelmoschus esculentus. The sequence goes on along the minus strand of JAUCBN010000015.1, from coordinate 18,673,404 downwards.
GCAGCTGCAATTATGATATCAAGCAAAAATTTAACTGCTGCAAAATTGCAATCCCGAAAATCATAATAAGCAAATTTTTACATGGCAAGATCTTAAAACTTTAATAAATAAGATTGCTAAACAGATGCAAGATCCACATAGGCTTAACTAGACTATTGGACATACCACATCAAAATGTTTCCATACCTAGGCAATGATGCTTCTAAATAAGGCCAACCAAAAGGGGAAAAGAACAAACTCTCCGCATTAGATTACAAAACAAAGGATATATATATATATATATAAGCAGAAAGCAATAAGGAATCCAAAATACAAGTCAAACTTCCCACAGCCCCACCAATATTTAAAATTCCAATCCAAATTAACCCTATAAGTTCCATCTTTTAAGTTATCAACCAAAGAATAATTATATAAAAAACCATCTTGAATATGAAAAATCAACCCAGAAGCATAATGAATCAAATGTATTATAAACACATGAAATGAATACCTTTTCTTTATCGATTTTCTTAACGGCCACACGATCCCCATTTCCCTTGTCCGTGGCAACGTAGGTATAACCAAATTGTCCATGCCCCAACAATTTCCCAATCGTGTATTGCTGATCGAAATCCTTTTCGTACCCAAAATCCGCACGCTTGCCACAGGGCACGTTCCCGCTTTGTTTCCTCGAATGAGCTATGGCTTTGGGGTTTTGAGGCTGAGAATTCTTCGCCTGTTGCTGCTGATCCTGCTTAGTCAATGGCTTATGAGGCTCTTTTTTCTCATTGGCCTCCGTTGCTGTCGGTGCGGCAGGGGTGGGCTGTTCTTCTTTACAATTGTTGGCGGTGCCGCTTGAGCCACAGACTTTGGCGGTGGAGAGACAGGCCCCCATGGCGATAACAAAGAGGAAAGGGTATCAAAGGAATGAGCTTTAGATATGCAATTTCATAGCGGGGAAAAAGAGAAGAAAATAAATAGCAACAAAATGGGACAAATGATTAAACCTCCCCACACAGAAAGAGAAATCAAAGGAAACAGGGGAGGAAGAAGACGAGTTGATTGATATGCTGATCAAAATAAGTTATATTTCTTTTATTAAATGATTTTTTATCTTACAAAATATCAAACAGATTTTCAATTTTAGATTCTATTTTCTTTTTTTACCAAAAAAAACTATGCTTCCGACAATTTTATTGATAATATTTGATCCCACTACCTAAATTAGCTGCTTTGTCATCCAATTTTTTTAAGATTTCAATTTTAGATTCTATTTTCTTTTTTTTTTTACCAAAAAAATCTATGCTTCTAATAATTTTAAGACTGAATATTTGATAAATTTTAAATCAAGTTAAATTAAAATATTTTAAATTATTTATTTTTTTAAAATTAAAATAAATTTATAAAATTCGAGTTAATTTTTTTTAATTATTTTTGTTTGCATGCTGTTTTCGTATTTTAGTAAATGGTTTACGTTGTCCTTTGGTCGTATGATATGTGTTATTCTTTTTACTTTATTAATTGTGTTAGAATAAGTACTCTTCTTTCTTTATTTAAATTTAAGAAAGTTTTATGTTAATATTTTTTTTATAATAGATTCTTTATATATGAAATCATATTTTTTTATTAAAAAGTAATATTATTTTTTATTTTTTATATAAAATTTAAATTTAAACCTTAAAAAATGTATACTACCCGGATTCCTAAAATCTAACTCTAAATTTTAATCTTAACTCAAAATCTTAAATTAAAATTTTTAATATAGAAACATAAATAAAGATACAGATAAAAGATAAAAATTATTCGTCAAGTGACACCCTAATCAATAAGCTGGATTTATTGGTGGTTAATAGGGACAAAAATCATTTTTCTTCTCGGTGTTTCTTTTTGTGTTTAATATTAATAAATCCTATAATATATATTTTACTTTAAATTTGTTAAAATTTAATTATAAATTTAAAACTCGAAATCTTAAATTTAATTTTTAACGGAAGATATAAATAAAAGGAAAAAATGGATAGGATATTCATTGAGACATTATAACTAACGAAACGACGAAGAAAAACACGGTTGATGGAGGATCTGACCACCCCGGCCCTCATTCTCAACTTCTTCAATTAATTACTGAAATCTTGCAAACAAAAACCAGACACACAGGGAACAGCAAATTCAATTCAATGCATGGTGGAGAAAGTTTCACTGTTCTTTCACGTGTTTACCAAACGAATGAATCAGAGCCACCAAGCAGGGCAGGCTCCATGTTTTATGATACCCTAGATTTCAGTATCTGTAATTCTGCAAGAAAACTGAATTTTTTCATGTCTTATTCAAATAAGGTAAAATACAAACAAACAAAAAAAAAGGGTTCTTCTACGGTCGGTAAGTCGGCTGGTCTGAATTTAATGTAGTTGTGGCTAGCCATGAACGTATGCACATGTAACCATGTGCCTTAGCACTGTACCAGCAAGACCAAAAAAAAAAAAAAAACTTCGTCAAAATTCACAACTTGATTTCTAGGCAAAGTTGTTTTTTTTCTTTGCAAAGAATAAGAAGGGTTGCAGATTCGTGCTCCAAACCCGATGAGCGTCATATCTAGAAGTGATTGTATGAATCAACTGGATTAAACCCTAAGTTCAAGGTTACTTGATTATACGCAGCCATGTTAAGTTCATGAACTTGACTATGAAACAAGTCATTTTAGGACCAAGTTGGGATATGGTGTGTTAATTTTAACTCTAACATGCATTGTTGAGTTGTCGTGAGACATTAGGAAACAAACTAGTACTATAAAACCTGATTTTGCCTGCTGGTGTATTGTGATTAGTATTGATTTTTAAGTCTTAACCAACTGATTCCTAGCATTTTCCAGCAAAATTTCTGACACTTTATTAACGACTAAGGTTTCCAGGCACCTATATATAAAACCTGATTTTGCCTGCTGGTGTATTGTGTTTAATTTGGTAAGCTAAAGCTAAACAAAAAACCATGCACCTATATATAATGCATTATATAGCAGGCACAAGCAAAGAATATGGAGAGAATAACCAGAGGCAGCCTCAAGAAAATGAGGAGCAGTAATCTATGCCTGCCGAGGATGAAAGGGAGAAGCAAGAACAAACGATTATCACCGATGAGTCTGCTCGAACGTTTACGAGAAGCGTTTTTTCGCCTCATAGTGTTATCATCTCTCACAAAGGCAGCAACACATCCACATGCTACCTCATCTGCCAGAACTACTGCCACCCCATGGAAATATTACCATACTGACGCTCACCATAGCGAAGCCGTGGCAGATTGCATCGAGTTCATCAAGAAAAAGGCGTACAAGGAGGGGGATCGGGTCTCAAGTGCTAGCAGCTCCAGTAATGAAGTGGTTATGCCAGTTCCAGTTACTTGATATATGAAAACATTTTCATGATATAAACGTTTGTTATACATTAAACTTCTGGTTTCAGTATCAAGATTTGAGTAATCTATAATTTTATGAGATGTAGATTTGTACATTAGTAGAATTATTTGTTTCAGTTTGTAACTGATAATATATATGAACTACGATTCTTAACCTTGTCTTGCACAATCCAAACACTATATGATTAGAGTTTTCAATTCATTTGTTGTCAATCCGGTGGATCCCAAACGGAGAACCACTTCACCGTTCACCTGTGAGAAGACTCATCCGAGACGGTCAGTGGCTCTTTCGTAGAAGCAAACAAGGAGGGAGCTACAGTGACATATGATACAGGGAAAACATTCCCAGAACAATATAAGTGTTTCTTGGGTGCCACTTTCTAATTTGTTGGTTCCTAAATGATCCTGAAATGGTTGATTAGGCTTTTCTTTGTTGTTGTCCACTGCTTCCATAACTTACCTACAAGCTTTTCTTGCCTTATTCATTTCGATAATGATAAATCCTTCGTAGGATCCAAGGTTCGAGACCATGATCCTCATCGGACATCGTCACCTTCCCAAACCCCTCTTTATAATCGCTACCAGATCAACAAATAAACAAATAGAAAGCTGCCAGGAAAGTTAGATTTCAGTCCGACGAATTAGATGCATTTACACCACAAGGTTTTCGAACACTTATACATGAAATACAAGTCACATTATACAATTTAGTATTATACAAAAGTTATATAAAGCTCTGCACCATTCTCAATTCAAAACTCCTAATCGCTATCATAGCTAATGAAAACCGAACCTATAGTTTTTGGTTTTTGGTTGTACATAAAAATAAGGAGAGAAAAAAAAGAACCAGAGCAATGTACCAGAGAAATCTTCATGAATCAAAACCGGCATTAAATGGTGACAATGCAGCACTTACCGGCTGAGTCACAGTCTCTCTCCGAGTCTTACACCTGTATAAGGAAAATTAAACACCAACATGTGAGTTTTCTCCAAAATAAAGTGCATTATCTTCCAAGTGAAGTTTGAACACATTGGTGTTACCCTTCTCCAAGGAGGGTCAAGGATCAAGGCATTAGGGACTCGCCCCTACTTTACAAAAAAGCAATGAAGTGGATGTGGATGTCTTAAGAAATAAAAGTTTCCACAATTATCGTTTACGTTTCATGCAATGATTTAAGTAATTAGTGTACGAGAAACCACCAACAGAACAAAGAAAAATGCTATTAATCTTGAGCAGGCAACCATTAAACTTTTCTAATAGTAAATCACTTCAGACACCAAATGATCAAATTATTGATGGGTACAATGCACATCAATAACATCATGTTTTGGCAAATCACAATGCTTGCATAATTTAGCATGTAAAAGCCACTAATTAATCTACTGACCTATTGCATTGAGCTCGGGATGCATAATTGTGATTGTTGCATTTTGCACACATCCAATCTCCACTACGCCATTGCTTTGCTCTGATAAATGGAGGATGTTAAAATTTGTAGATTTAAAAAGAAATAATCTGAATCCCATGAAAATATCATATTTGCTAGACATGTTACTCAGCATCTTAATGCAAAAAACTGAACATAAACCTGATTGGATTCTAAACACAGAACTTCATAATAAGCGACCAACAAAGTGACCTTCACTTTAGCATACTACATTGAAGCATACAATTAGTAAGAAGCAAGAGAACAGAAAATTGTACTCTAGGAGCAGAAAAAAATCCCAGGAGCAGTTCCAGAAGCTAAAAAACAGTTAGGATTGAAAAATATAGTAATATAAAGATATTATTGCCATATGTCGACAAAAGCATAAATTATTATGTACCACACGAAATGAATCACTACTTTTTCCATAAATGAGATCAACTTGATTGAAATTTACCCTTTTCCAAGAAGGGTTGTTGCAGCTTGGGGAGTGAATGGAACGGGCATTGGCCAATTTGAAGCAACAACAGGGTTTAGACTGGGAAAGGAAGGATATGCTCCAGGTTTTGGGTCACTGGTAGCTCCTACTATTTGGTCAAATCCAGGTCCCTGCAAACTCAGAAAAGAGCAACAGTACTCCAGTAGATTAAAAAGATCAAAGTCTGCAGGAAAATAACATTAATTATACATGTCCCGACAGAAACTGGTTAGTGATTACTTACATGTCCTGAATTCAATCTTTTATGATCCCAATCATTTACAAATTCTTCAGATGCTAATCGCTTGGTTCCGAGTGCTATATAACCCAAAAAGGAAAATAAAGAAGAGGTAAAGATTCGATCGCTAGAAGTAGAACCAACCAGCAGATCAGAATTTAAACATTAAATCCAAAATAAAGGAAATGAATGTACCTGGTGGTATGGATGCATTGCAATTTTTGCACTGCAATATAACCAGATTCGTCAGGAAAATAATGACAAGGCGTATTTGGTAGAATTTGTAACAAGCATTAAGAAGAAAACATAATCCAGTTTAGGCAGTAAGATACCACCTGTGAACGTGAAGAGTAATTATGAAAGCCACAGTTGCAAATCCAGTCACCATTTCTCCATCCTTTTGGTACAGAAAATGGCTGATTACCAGGACTGGCATATGGAACCCCAGGAGTTTGGTTTCCAGATAAAGGCCATGTGGAGGCTGACTGAAGTCGGTAATTATCAGCATTGCCTACATGCCAGTTGGAACTCAAAGGAAGCAACTGCTGGGGAGATCCACCGGCTAAAAATCCAACATTCATCTTTTGTTCCAGTGTTCCTCGGGGCCTGGCAAAATAATGTGAATAAGTCTGAAGAGAAGCTCCGGGCATTGCAATTGCCGGCATCGCTGCTATCTCCTTCTGTTGCCCACACTTTTTGCACTTTTCTCTTGATGCATAATTGTTGTTAGTGCAAGCTATTGATCCATTTGCCACGCACACACACCAACCCAGAATGCAGCGACGAAGAGGACAAGGAAGCGAAGCACATACACATACGAACAAGTTCATCCCATAGTACCAAAATACACATACAAAAAACACAAACCACTCAACCTAATTGATACTGATTACCTAAGTTTTAACCTCAACTTCGCAAAGCACACATATCACTACATATTTCATTCAAAAGATTGCATTCATAAAAATGGAGACTTTGTCAACAATTACCTCTCCGATCTCCAAAGTCATTGTTTAAAGATAACTCATTTTCAAATCATTAATTAGGGAAAGAAATATCTAATCTTTACATGCCCTTTGTTCCATTTCAGCTCAAAACACAGATAAACTACATAACCCAAAGTTTTACCAAAGAACCCACCTTTACTAATTGAATCAAAACAGAAGAAGAATAAACATACTAATAAGAAAGGATTGCAAGAGACAGAAGTATGAACTGACCAGTGCAGATCCAATCACCAATACGAGGAAACCATTTGGAATCGGCAGGGGTTTTGGTGTCAACAAGAAGACGAGGCAGCTTGCATCTGTTGCAGAAAGATCTAAAGGCGTAGTTCCTGTTCTTGCATCCGCTGCAATCCCAGTCTCCTTCTCTCCCTTCTCCCATTCCTTCCCTTTCACCTAATAATATACAATTCAGAAAAATAAAACAAGAGCTTGCTGTTGCTTGGGAAGCTGAAGAAAAGTGGAGGAGGAGGTCGGGGGCAGGCTGTCGAGAATTGGAAAGTGCGGCAAATTATGGAAGTCTTGGGAGTTGGGATCGAGCGAAGCGTATTCAATAATCAATATGGGGTTGAAAGAACGAAAATTTTCTTCTTCAGACAGGGCCTAAACCGTCGCAAAGATCAGGCCTTGTTTATGTAGCCTTTTCAAGACACAAGCCCACGTTTTGTTCAGCTCAAGATTGATAACCCAATGCAATCAACATTAATTACAGAGTCACTACAAGAGTTTGCATACCAAAGGGAGAAAGTATATCATTAGTTTGTCCATCATCTTATTTATGACGGATATATATGTTAATGATTTATTTTTTTATTTTTTTTGGAAATTTCATTTCAGACCACAAAAGAATATATATACAAAATCCAAAAATAATCTCACGTACAAATCAACATCAGACTAGCCATAAAAAAAACCAATAAACCTATTCTATCAAAAGCTTCCATCTTACATCTTGTCGAATTATAATAAAAAGAATCTCCTCTGATCGGGGACATTTACCATGCAACCTTCCATTACGCTCTCGCCAATGAAAATAAATGAAACTCCTCTATGCGAGATAAAGAGTAATTGCTTTCTTCGATTTTTCTTTCCCCGCTATCTTATTTCATGTTAATGATTTATTTTGTTTATGTTTATTTTGAAAGAAAAAAAATTGGGACAATAAATTAGTTGTGTATTTATTTTAAACTTAGTTTTGGTTTTATTAATTACAATCACAACACTTAAAATAACACTTTGTTGATATATTTTATAAATAATCAACTACACAATCGTTGAGATTTCAACGATGCTTAATGTGCATGTTCCATTTCTATTTCATCTGCCATGCAAGATCCGACCTTTCTTCCTTCACCGACAAGAAGTAAAAGCTCAAACATTTGAAAATGTCTGCTTTTCTGAGTTCACCACTCAATCATTGAGCTTTCGCCATTAGAGTTGACGTAGAGCAGCATGAGACACATTAACAGTTGCACCATTATCGAACAAAACAAAACCTTTAACGTCCCCACACCCCAAAGTCTATCCTTATTCCTTCCGAGGAACAAAAAAACATAAAAAAACACATGGTAACCGAGATGGACAGATGATTAAGAGATTGTCATTTCTGGGAAGTCTTGAATTAGGGTAAGGTTGGCAAGGCCGAAAGTTTCATCTGCTTAGAGGTCTGGGTAGACTAAAGTAAAATGACCTATTCACATGCATGTACCATTATCATCATTTTGGAACATTTTGGTTACCAATAGTTCATCACTTCATTACTCAAAAGAAAGAAACAACTTAAAACCAGAATACAAATCCCTGCTCCTTTTTTGTGTTTCTATTTAACTTTAAAAAATTAATTTAGAATTACGATATAATTTTTAAGGATTACCGTTTAAGTTTTAAAATTATAATATAGGTTTAGTTTTTTAGTATTATGTTAGATTAAGTGATTAGTTATGTTAGGCGCGTCCTAGGTATAAAGTGTCATTGAAATAAAAATGTAGACAGTAAAAGTTATATTTATAATTTGATGAGAGATAGAGTCAGGGATGAACCCAGAATTTTATGTAAAAGGGTATAAACTATCAAGAAGTTATATTAAAATGTAGGGTACAAAATTAAAGAAGTTTAGAGAATACAAAATTAGATTATTGGTAGAATATACAAAGAAAATATATAAAATATAGGAGGACTTAAAATTTTTAAGGAGTGCAGTTTGCATCCCAACACCCCTAAGTCCATCCTTGGGCAAAATTATAAATACTTAACAGTTGATTTAATAATTAACTATATAAACAAGTAGTAGACTAATAGTCCAAGAAATATGTTAACTTGTTTTTCTTTGTTGCGCCTCAATATCAAGTGATAACATATCTTTTGAGATCTATGTCTTTCGTATCTAATATTTTATTCTTGATGATTTAATATTATAAATTCTGATTTAGATTTAATTTTAAGTTATAGTTTAATTCTAACAAAGTACACTAAAAAATGACAAAAAATTGTTCTTTCAACCTAGAATTTTCTCCCTTCAAACTTGGATTTCTCCCACGTTTATATTTGATGAATAAAATGTTGTAATTTCAGAGTTCGATGTTTGTTTTGGCAGAAGCACATGGACATGTCCCATAAGTGTTTTAAGCACATTCATTCTATGTATGTGAACTCAAAAGTATGTTTGTTGTCCCCTACCCTAAAGTCCTTAACACTTGGCACCTCATCAGGTGACAACTAAGCTAGCCTTCCAGAAAGCTGACATATAGTTCTGAAACGTAGGATCTAAACCAATGGGGGGGAGGGGAACTGTATGGTGTGGATGAAATAAGAGGAATTTAGGATGAAAAGCACATCTTTCCCTTTCAAGGACATTGCTAATGTTATTACGGGGGGCTAATCATTGTTTGTTGTTGTCGGAAGCTTTCAATTTCATTACCAGTAAAAAAAAGGGTCACTAAATTTAGCCCAAGTTTAAGAGCTGAAAGAGACCAAACTTGAAAGATACCAAACTTAGTGTTAAGTTGGGAGAAAAATGCTACTTCTTAAGAATTATAGTTAGTCGAACTAGCAAAGCTCTTTCTTTGAATTGACAAGCTCCTACCCTAAAGAGAGTACGATAAATTATGGACATTACATGATTTTGGGACGATAAATTCTGGACATCTCTTTCACGTACATTGTATACCACGACACGAAGAGGGGGGCTGAACTGACCTAAACTGGTCCTGTAAACGTTTAAGTGAAACAATGGAACCAGTAAAACATTAAACACTGTTGGTCCTTTTCCACGACAAAGTTTGAGAGCTAGACAGCTGCTATGGCAGATCATGTACGATGATAATTCAATGACACACAAATGTTAAACTCACAATTTTAAACCATGGAAATAGCTGACAAGGAAAATTGACGAATCAGAGAAACAATGGACCCATGTCTGTCCACAAGACAAACAAAAAGGGTAGGCTGGCTAAGTCCCACTGATTTTGAACTTGAAAACCCTGCATGGCATGCCTGTAACATTTTCATGCTTTGGTCTGTTTCATTTCATTTCTCCCCGTATTATTTTCTACCTCCATATAAATACCTACATTCCTTCTGAAACTTCATAGCCTGAGTGCTTATTTTTCTTCTGAGATACATATATGGCCACCAAGATATCGAGCAAACTGCCTCAAAGGGCGACTATCAAGCAGATTCTGAAGAAGTGTTCGAGTACTTTCGGTCGGAAAGATGGTTACGGTCACCAAGGAAGCCTTCCGGATGATGTACCTAAAGGCCATTTTGTGGTGTATGTTGGAGAAAACAGAAGCAGATACATAATCCCCATATCATGGTTGGATCATCCTGAGTTTCGGGTCTTGCTCCAAAAGGCCGAAGAGGAGTTCGGGTTCGGCCACGACACCGACCTTCGAATCCCTTGTGATGAAGACGTTTTCCGATCTCTAACGGCCATGTTCAGATGAACAAAGTTTGATAAGGTTGACAATAACCGATTGACATTTTCCTTTTTTTCTTAATTGTTTTACAGTTTGTATGATGTTCTTCCCTCGAGTGACATTGAATAATGAAAAAAAAATCATGGGAGAATCCATGTTCTTTTAGTTTGGTTGTGTTGTCTTTCTTGTTCTACTTCTTATGTCGTCAATATCTTAAAAGATTCTAAAGGTGAAGAGATTTTAGACATTTAAAACCAGACCAGTAACACTTGTATTGGAACCTATGTTTCTCCGGGATATGTTGAATATCGGATCAAGCTATTAATGGCTAAATCATTTAACCCCGAAGATTATTTAGATAAATATCCATTTCAGCCACGTAAGATAAACTCACATCTAGTCCAACGCAAGTTCAGGAATCGTGTCCAGTCCCGCACAAATTGTGTAAAATAAACATGGTAAAAAAAAAATTCTTCTTATTTACGCACTCAACATAGAACTCGTTTTTGGTGAAGTATGAGTTTGTAACCCGCTTTACATAAACTCGAGTTTATCTTATATAAAAAGAGAATATATCTAAAGATTCAAAGAAATTATTTATCAAATTAATTATAAAATATTCATTATCTGAATTCGTGTTACTTTAAATTCAAATAATTGAACCTGATTTTAATGTAAACAGAAAATATATTTGCTTTTCAAGAAATTTAAATATCGGAAATCCGAATTTTAATGTGGTTAGATCATAAATTTGATGCATAACATATTTATTTTAATCCTTCTAAGATCACATGTGTTATCTTTGGATAAGATGTAGACCTTACTCAATAAATAGGGTCAAGTGTTTACATTGCCTAATCTCCTTGTTATCCATCTCCTACACTTTGCACATGCACTTGGGGTCCATTCTTAGCTACCTTAGGGTTCCTTGAGCAAACTTGTAATGTTTTTGCCTCTTCCCATTTAAGCAGTTCAGACAGCAGCTGATTTTGACTGGGAATTTATCTGTCATCAAGACTAATGGTCCTGCACATTAAATGCTTCAAAAATTTGTTTTCCTTATCTGTCACAGTTTAGATGGGACTTAGTGATAGGTTTGTAGTGATCTTTAATGGTTTAAGGTGGGAAAGCCATTTTTGTGGACTTATTTGATTCGATGGAGTAGATACGAACCTTAAATATTTATAAAAATTAAAAAATTAAAGATAAATGTACATCTGCCAACGAATGAAATAGCCATTAGCCACCAGTCGTAAGGATCATAATGGAACAAAGCATGACAAGAATTGTCGTCTTCATGTCATTCTAACGTAAATATTAGTTTACACGGCCTATGTTTCAAAATATTCTTCGAAACATATAAAACCATGCATAAAAGAATGTAAAAACTTTTAATGTATAAGTTGCATAATCAAAAAATAATATTGCTTTATTCTAAACAGATCAATTTAACTAATAAGATTGATCTAAGTGGTAAGCAGTTTAGTATTACTTAAGTAAGACTCAAATTCAAAATATTATATATATATAAAAAATTCTATTAGGACACTCATCCACCGAAAGTCAGATGTGTAACATAGAATCAAGTTTTATGGCACTCGCACCCATTATAAAATTGAACATAGAATCATCACAATTGAGATCTATGAAGCATATATATTTCAATCTCATATTATATACTTTATACATTTTTTATCAGAGATATTCGATAAATTTGGATATTTTTAGTATTTTTTATTCTCCTATACCTTTTCTAACATTTTTTATGTTTTTTTCGATTTTCTTTTGCTCTCATGATTTAATTACATGTATACAAATATATGTGGTGTCGTATTTATATGACTTTTTATTTTTATACTTTTTTAAGAATATAAAATTTATTTTATATTTATCCTATATTATGATACTCATACTCTATAATTTTAAGAATTATCGTTTAATTTTCACCTTATGTTTATATCTATATTCGTGTTTATATTTGTATCGATATAACATAGATTGAGACTTTTTCCTCTATTAGCTAAACTTTCATCAATATTGCCGCTGATCTATTTCTTTTGTTACAGATCTGGTATAGTAAAGTACACATATGGAGTACAATAGGTTCGGTTATCTGTCGTAAAGCAATTAAAGTAGATAGATATAGATCATATTTAGGTCTGGCTTTTAGCATGTCTCCTGGACTATAATTGATATAAATTATTCATATCCGACTTGATTAAAATTAAATTCGAAATCTTAATAAGTCGAGTCGAACTTATCTAAACTAAATTCTTAACGTATTTGATTTTTTTCCGTTTATGATTTATGCTTTTACAAATTGCACTACATTCACTCAATATATGGCCCAACCCATTAACAAACAACCAAAACCAAAAGCCCAAAATTCAAAACCCTAGATTTATGAAGGAACAGTCGCCATATATATAGCATATGTTCACGCAAACCCTAATTCATTTCCCCCATTAATATTACCTTCGATTGATCGTCTCCAAGAGACAGATCTCTTCACAGACACACACACACAGTTCACGAAATGGGTCGAGTCATCCGAGCTCAGCGTAAGGGTGCCGGTTCCGTCTTCAAGGCCCACACCCACCACCGCAAGGGTCCCGCACGTTTCCGCAGCCTCGACTTTGGCGAACGAAATGGTTACCTCAAGGGTGTTGTAACCGAGGTAATCCACGACCCCGGCCGTGGCGCACCGTTAGCCCGCGTCGTTTTCCGTCACCCGTTCCGTTACAAGAAGCAGAAGGAACTGTTCATTGCCGCCGAAGGAATGTACACCGGACAGTTCGTGTATTGTGGTAAGAAGGCTACCCTTGTGGTCGGAAACGTTTTGCCTCTTAGATCTATCCCTGAAGGAGCTGTCGTTTGCAATGTCGAGCACCATGTCGGTGACCGTGGGGTTTTCGCTAGGGCTTCTGGTGATTACGCTATTGTTATTAGTCACAATCCCGATAACGATACCAGCAGGTATTTGATTCTTGGTTTTGATTTGGATTTGGATCTGTTTTATGTTCGATTTGTATCTGTATCTGCTCCTATATTATCTTATATTGCTTTGATTATTTGCTTAGATTTTCCAACAATCTTACTGTGAACAGCCTATATATGCTTAAATTTAGCCCTAGTATATGAAAAAAAATTGAGATTGACCCTTATTGAATTATGAATTAATGTGATGTAAAATGAAATAACATCTCCAGGCACAAGGATTATACTTTCTAGGCGTGTAAAATGAAATGAGTGCTTGTTCATGTTCGTTTGTTTAATTTTAATCGAACAAAGCTACGAACACATTTTTTTTTGTTTGTGTTGGTTCATTAGGATTGTAGCTTGATGGTGTTCATTTTTTAACATGATAAACAATCACAAAAGAACATAAATAATGTGTTAAATATTTTGGGTTGTTCTACTGATGTTTTAGTTTGACATTCTCGTGCTTACATACTGAATTTCATTTTAGCTTAATGTTAACGTGTTGCAAATATGATTTTTGCTTAATCCTTGGAATTTGATGGTGATTAGTTGTAGACTAACTTGGTTGTGAGATTCTGGGATTGTAATTTTACAGGATCAAGCTTCCATCTGGTGCGAAGAAGATTGTTCCAAGCGGTTGCCGTGCCATGATTGGCCAAGTTGCTGGAGGTGGTAGGACTGAGAAACCCCTGCTTAAGGCTGGTAATGCTTTCCACAAATACAGAGTGAAGAGGAACTGCTGGCCTAAGGTTCGTGGTGTGGCTATGAATCCAGTCGAGCATCCCCACGGAGGTGGTAACCATCAACATATCGGTCATGCTAGTACTGTTAGACGTGATGCTCCCCCTGGTCAAAAGGTTGGTCTTATTGCTGCAAGGAGGACTGGTAGGCTCAGAGGGCAAGCTGCTGCCAAAGCCGACAAGGCATAGGTGAAGTAGGATACTACCAGTTGGTTTAGTTCATTTGGGATTTATGTTTATTTTTGTTTGAGATTATTAAGGCACAATTACGCTAGAAATTTTGCTTGAATTTTCAGATAATGCTACTGTTTTGAGATTGTCTGTGAAGTCTGTTGCTTGCCTGAAAGTCAGCTACTATTGTCCTAGAACTTAAATAAAATGATCAAATTAAATTACAGTTAATTGATCAATATAATACATTATTTAACTTAAAGACATCACCTTTTAAATCATTAACATATCAATTAACCAAGTCTTATTAATAAATTAAGATTTTTTTATCTATTATAAGATTGTTATTTTAATTGTTTTTATCTGTTATAAGATTTTTTAAGTCATATTTTCATAATTTCATTTCTTCCATCATACTATCATATCAAGCCTATTTGCAAACTCCTATCATTAGTCATTACTAATCAGAGTACTTTAGTTTTGATTGAAAAATATAAGCGACTCGAACTCATATTCGAGAACGAGCATGAGCATGCATCATGTTTAATAAAACAAGCCTGGGATTCGAAAATTGAACTTTTTTATTCGGCTAAAGTTTGGACTTTTAACATCATGACACTTTTGAATTGGCCGTGATCTTTGTCTTGTTACTGTTATGAGATTTCTAAATTAATGTCTAAACTAGTCTACAGTTTTTTCTATGTTATGTGTGATTTATGAAGTATCCTTTAAGGCTAGGAAACATCACAGAAATTTCCCACATTTTTGGAACTTTCTCCTTTTCTGTCCTTGAGATGTCTCGGCTCCAAGGACTTTGCTTTTGCTTGATGTTTGTTTGGTATTAGCCTTCAAAACCATCATTCTTTACAGGAACAAGCAGCTAAATCAGACAGGTGGTGTTCATTTGTTTGCCTTTCTAGTTCCTACCCAGATGAACGAACAGTGTAGAAACCGTGTGCTAAAGCAGTAACAAGCTAACTTGAAACCCACAATTTGAAGTGAATCATGAACTATCTTAAAACTTCAAAGTCTTTTATACTAGATTGTAGTTGAAAATGAAATGAAATGAAATTAACTCAAATTCGAGTGAAAAATGATGGTATTCCAAGGACATTGTGATCTTGTAAAATTATTAACATACTCGTATCAAACATATACATGTGTCTAACACTCGTACATGGAGCTTAAATAATATATAGTAAATACTAGTAATTTTTTCTGTGCAATTTAATGAATTTATTCTTCAAACACCCTTCAAAAGCTTGCTGAAATTTTTGGTAACAAATAATGGTCCATATGGTTGTTTTGATATTTTTAACCAGTTGATTACCTAAATTTGGAGCCAACAACATAATTAAGGGTAAACATCACCATTGCTCACTAAACTATTCTCGCTTTGTCTTTTAGTTATTAAATCATCATTTTGTGTAATATAGTCACTAACATTATGTTTTTTTTTTTCTATTTTGGTCACTAATGTTACTTCTTTTGGTCACCAACATATTACTTCTTTCCTATTTTGGTCACTAAATTATTTCCTTTTTCTGTGAGTTTTTAAACGGAATATGAAAAAACATAAAAATAGTGACTATTTTGCCAAAAATAATAGTTTGGTGACCGAAACAAGAAGATATGAATAGTTTAGTGACCTATGGTGATGTTTACCCTATAATTAAATTGTGATGCTCAATGATATTTAAGTAAAGCACAACTGCACAAGGCAATTTCTCTGGTGCACAGGGACTTTGCTAGGAAAGTTCCTGATAATTACTTGAATTTGAATCCCCAAACATTTGCTTTATAAAAGGACCCCAATGCAAAGTGTGCAAACAAGTGAGGAAGCAAGAAGAAGAGAAAACAAATTAGTGTACAAGTAAAATGGTGATGGAGATTGAGGAAGTAAGCAACCATGAGGCTTTGCCACTTCTGTCACTGAATCATGTGTCATTGTTGTGTAGATCAGTGTGGGATTCCATGAGGTTCTATGAACAGGTATTAGGCTTTGTTCCCATCAAACGGCCCTCTTCATTCAAGTTCAATGGAGCTTGGTAAGCTTACTCCCCTTCTCTTTCGGTTTTCGATGAGACAACATTAAATGGCTCATAGTCTTTGGTGATCTAATGCAGGTTGTATAACTATGGTATCGGTATACACTTGATTGAGAATCCATCGATCGACGATTTCGACACTATTGTCGAACCGCGACCAATCAATCCCAAGGATAATCACATATCATTCCAGGTATGGTTCAGAAAACTCACTCTGAAACTTTAGTTTTATATCAGTTTGGATGATGTTTATCGTTGGAATTGTTGGTGATGTAACAGTGTAGGGATGTGGGGCTCGTGAAGAGGAGGCTCAAAGACATGGGAATGAAATACGTTACGGCGGTGGTTGAAGATGAAGGGAATAGGGTTGATCAAGTCTTCTTCCATGACCCTGATGGATACATGGTTGAGCTCTGCAACTGTGAGAACATCCCAATCCTTCCACTCTCTTCTTGCTCATTCAAGCCGAGACTCAGCAGTTTCAACAGGGCTGCATCGGCTAAATGTGGATTCGTGGAGAATGCCATGATGGAGAGCTTGAGCATGGAGATGTTGAATATTTCATTCTGATGTTGCTGAACAAAAACACACAAAAGAATGTGAACAATTTCAGTTTGTTTTGTCCCATTGTTTGCTACAATTATATTTACAGGTCTTATAATGGTCTGGTGTGTCTTGGTCTCACGAAGTTGTTGTAATCTGAATTATATATACCCTGTAAGCATAGATCATAAGGTTACGATCTAATCGTATTAAACTGAAAAAATGGCCTCTGTTATAGATCAAAAAGATAAAATGAATCGATCTGTAAAATGCCGAAAGTTACCATTGTTGTTTGTGTCAGTTTTGCAGCAGCTGCTGCATTTTTGCTATAAAACATTTTCCATTCTCTGAGGATCAAGCCTTCCTGTTCATATATATTCTTCAAGAAGCATCAAGTGAGGTTCTCAACACTACAACTACCAAAATCCAACACTGTTTTTGAAAAACTTGTGATAGTGATTAATACCAAATCAAATCAAACCAAAAGTTGACAAATTGAAACATACCTTCATCTATTTCATTTGATGTCATGTCTTAGAATAAGGATTGTTTCATTGTTCTAGATTTCTAGAGGGATTGTTGGGGTTGATCTGGCAAATCCAAGTGATATTCCTAGCTGTGACGTGTGTGAAAATGCAGTAAAAAAGTACAAAACTTCTGTGCAGCTTGAACATCATCTTCAGGTAGCTGAAGGCAACACCTTGAAGGATTCCAGTCAGTTCAGAGACACTCATTTTTATGACACCCCAATTGGCTATTTTCCACGAAAAAGATCAAGTACTAACAGCTGTAACCAACAATGTCATTAGATGGGAACTTGAATTGAATAAAGAACAAAATGAAAATGACCATTCGTACCTATAAACAACTACCTAGTAGAAACAGTCATGAAGATCAAAGATCAAGAAATTTATATCACCTAGAGATATCATTCCGTTGTAGTCTAGTTGGTTAGGATACTCGGCTCTCACCCCGGCAACGGAAATTTTTTGTTTTTGCACTGATGGGGAGTATATGATTCTATTTGATTCGAACAGCCTACTTACGCATTATCCCTTACAAACATTTATTTCATCTTGTTTTACATCTTTTACCAGACAACAAACAAATGTATCCACACTGCCTTTTTTTTTTTCTTCTTCTTCTTCAAAACAGTGGTTTTGATCAAATGATAATTGATAAGTACAGAAACAAGAATATAACATGATGAATAAGCCACTACCAAGAAAATCTTGTGTTATCCACTACTTCCAAAAGTGATACCTGGTTCTTATTTAGCACCACTTAAGAGATATGTCGACGAAACCCAGAGTAGCGTGTAGGTTTTTGATTATGAGAGCCAACATTTCGAAACTCCTCGGGGCATTGAGAATAGGTAGAGGTGAAATCACAGATACCATAAAAAAATGTCTCCACCAACCAGGAAAATGTGAAAGTTCCAGCCCTGCAGTGCAACATCAATTTGGTTATTGAAGCCTGTTAATGCTGTAACAATTTGGGGTTCAACAGGAAAATATACATTTCATCTCGAGTACAATCAGCTATCACCAACTTACTATAATATGAATACTAACCATATGATTCACTTGCCATATCACACCATCATAGGAAGCATCTGTTGCCCATTTGATCAGTTGAGTTTTCGGTGTGCTCCACTTTTGAATCGAAAACGATACGACTGCGTTTGCACCATAATATGGAGATAGAAAATCATGACCTAATACAATCAAACTCGAAGTTTACTAATTCACGTTGCTGTAAATGTAATACCACCTCGCACAATAGTGTTTGGAATTGCGAAATTTGGGTGCATACGTCAGGTGGCTTAAGGTAAAGTGAGGGGCTGCTGACAATCAAGAGACACTCAATTTTATAACACCTCGATCGCATATCGAGGTGTTATAAAATATATCAATATACCACCTTCAGCTACCTAACCAACAGCCAAAGGTAAAGCGAGGGACCGTCAGACAGTTCACAGCTGCAACCAACAAGGATCGATCGATAGTAACATGAATAAAGAACTAAATAAAAATGACCATTCCCAACTTTAAACAACTAGATACGAGAAACAGTCGTGAAGAGCACATAAGGTGAGATATATATTCAGCAAAGCATAATCATGTCATCAAATTCCCTGAAAATTTTAGTTCAACTTAACCAACTACTTGTAATTTGCTAAGATATTCCCTGTCAAAGTAAACAGTACTACAGTCCACGAACGTTGAATCTAAAATTAATCCATTCGTTTAAACTGCTTGAATCAATCTAAAAAGACTCATTGACTTTTCTTATCATTCAATTAACAGGGCAGCTTGATTTTATTACTTTTAACAATAGTCAAGAGAAACAACTTAGCAATGGAAATTTTTACTGTTAAAATCTGAAATAAGTGATTATGTAAACTGTCTTCTAGGCTAAATCAGGGTGTAATTAGACTAGCAATAAGATCATTTCTCTAGCTAATATTTTCAATTCTTGTATAAATACTCATTCATAGTTCAAAGCTAATACACGCAAATGAGAAGCATTTTCTTATACTTTTGGCTCTTCTCTCCAATTAACAAGAAGTAATCAGCACAAAGAGTTGTCCGGGATGAGAATCACAAGCAGACTGAATAACACTATTTGGTCAAGCTGGTGAAGGAGAAAATATGGAAACAATTATTAAGGCAAAACTACTAGGTATAATGTCCAACGCAACAAACACCCATAGGTGAAAAGCTCTTGTGCATAACCAGACATAAAAACCCCACAAGTCCCTTTCAAAGTGTTGTTGCAACATTGTTACCTGCTTTTGATGGAGTCCACAAGGATGCCCTGCAGTGTTCCACATGAAACTCGACTCGAGAGAGAACAGTCAATGCCAGAGGAGAGACGAGAAAATAAACACCATTCCTCATCAAATCAATTCTAAATGAGGTGAGACACTAAAAGGAACAAGCTGTCCTCCAACAGTGAAGAACAATTCTTCTCCAAGATGGAAACATGCACATTGGTACTCTGAAAACCACTGCAGCAACAGGCTACAGAAGTAGAAATAAAGAATTGATTTAACAGTTTCCACAGATTCATGTGCCATGTCACCATAGGAAGCATGGACTATTACCTTGCAAAATAGAGTAACCCAATTTTTTCATTAGGTTTTCCAGCACTCCTAATTGCAGGAACTTGTGTGTCTACGAACCCTTGATTGTGATCATGTAGCGGACCATAACACCGTGAAGGACAGTCGGTCAGTCCAGACTCCAGAGACACTCATTTTTATAACAACCTCAATCAGCTATTTTCCACAGATCAGGGATTTAGCAGCTTCAACCAACAATGCTATATTAGATTGGCAACTTGAAAGGAATAAAGAACAAAGACAAAAAAAAGACCATTACTAATTGACTACCTTTAAAGTTTAAACAACTACCAAGGAGAAACAGTCATGAAGAACACACTTGGTGAGATATATATTCAGGAAAGCACAGCCATGCTATCGAAATCCTGAATTTTTTTTAGTTCAACTCATGTCAGTGCATTTGAGGTGGGAAACCAACTGCCGACCATGAATCTAAAATGAATTCATTCGTACAAACTGCTTGAAACCATAAAAAAATGAACATTTCATTGCCTTTTCATATCATCCAATTCCAAATAACAGGGCAGCTTGAAATGGCCTTAAGAATATACAATCAAAATGCCAATTAGAAGAATAATCCTTCATCAACTAAACATGTCTTCAGATAAAATCCCAACTAACATTGCAGCATAAATTAAGAAATTCAAGGTTAAACAAATGTAAGAATAACTCAACATACATTTCCAAGATTATTTAGTGTTATCCACGGAGCATTTAAATCTGGAATCGAACATGGAAAATTCGAGTGGAGACATACCTTTCTAGAGATGAATGAAAATACAAAATCGGGTCGAGTCGGAAAGTGATGCATCGGATAGGAAAGCAGAGGATGGGAAACAACATTGAACCAAGCTTGCCAAAATCATTTTGTTAAATAGTTTCAGCGTACCAAAATTTCACCGTTCCGTTGTAGTCTAGTTGGTTAGGATACTCGGCTCTCACCCGAGAGACCCGGGTTCAAGTCCCGGCAACGGAAATTTTGCTTTTTTCTCACATTTCTGGATTTCTGGTTAAATTTTGTGGCTGCAGGGGGATTTTATTCTTTATTTTTGGATCAACTAGCAGCAGATACTGCCTCGAAGAGCTTTATACTCCGTTTTATACGCGTAAATGAACAGAGCATTCGAATTATTAATGAATCATTTGGATATGTTAATAAACAAACACAA
Organism: Abelmoschus esculentus; assembly: GCA_035048815.1. Lineage (NCBI taxonomy): Eukaryota > Viridiplantae > Streptophyta > Magnoliopsida > Malvales > Malvaceae > Abelmoschus > Abelmoschus esculentus. Next base: position 18,652,173 of record JAUCBN010000015.1, on the reverse strand, counting down.
ATAGAGATGTATTTTTTTCGTTTATATTTATGAACAAGTTTATTTATTGTCTCGTTTATATACATATTTATTTTTTTATATTTAAATATTGATAAATATATGGACTAACTTAGTAACTTGTACACATGGTGAATTTTTGAGTTAAAATTGTAAAGCTTAATGAGCTTAAAAACTAGTGATGCAATTTCATCATTTTAACAAACATATAAATATTTTAGTTATCCGATTTAATTGATTCAAGATAAATTTAAGAGTTGAATAATTTAAAATTAATAATTAATTAAAATAATTTTTTAAAAAATAATTAAATCCGATTTTGAAATAAATTTTTAAAATAAATTATTTTAATTCAATTATGGTTCACAAATTTAAGCAATTTGAATAAACGATCTTATCTATTATATAATTTTTTTCTAATTTATTTATTATAATATCTTAAGTCTTGTAATTTTGATATCTTTTCGATTTTTTTAAATGGTTCTAAGTAGGATTAATAGGTGTGAACCTTTAATTTTTGAATTTTTAATTGATTTTATACTTTATCAAAACTCAATAATTATTAGATTTATCATATTCTCATATTTGATATTTTAATAAACAAAGTAAAAAATATTATCTATATTAAATATTTTAATCTAGTTAATAAATTATCCAATTTAATTGATACAATATAAGATTAAAAATTAGATAATTTAAAATTATAAATTAACTCAAAATATTTTTTAAAGATTAATCAAATTATTTTATTTATATAAACATACCATTTGAGAGCAAACAAAATATTAATAAAACTGTAGTGACCAAAATAAGAGTAAAAAAAATTAAATGATGATTATTATAGTTTACCTATTTATTATTATGAAAAACAAAAAATAACGATAGCTTCTAATAAAAATAACAATAGAGATTATATCAAATATAAACTAAAACTTATATAATTTTATCAAATATTATAAAAAAAAAAAAAGATAACAAATAAATTCATCCTAAAAATTTAATGTCCATTTATATAATTTACCCAAATATGAAACACAAGTCAAAATGAAAGCCGATCTATAAACTCACGTATTTCACGTGATGTGATTAGGCAGGCAGCCCCAGGCATTGAATTTTGAAAAACCGAACCAAATGGACCCCACTTGTATTTTTCAATTACTTTGCTTTGTTACGTACCACTAAACCACGTGGTGCTGCCTCGAACCAGAGAATCCTTCTCCTTACCATAGAGCCGCGTTTGACGTTAACACATTGACCACACAAAGCTTAATTCAGTACAACTGTCTCTCTCCTATGGCTATGGCTTACAAACCAAAATGCTGTCTGGAAAGGTAATCAAAGTTTCGTTCTTTATTGCTTTTTTTGACTGCCAAACAAAGCCTTGTCACGTTACAGTGTTCCCATTCTCCATTTCCACCACCACTGCTTCCCTAACCCTAACCCACGGTATCATCTATAGGGTCTTCGACTTTTCATTTTTGTCTTCTTTTTACACGGAATATTCTTGGGAGAACGGTTTTTAATATCGGGGATTGATCGGCATGGATTGTGCCGATGTTGGGAATAACACTGATTGTCTGAATTGTGATTCTTTACGGGGAGAGGAGTTGACGGGGTCAGATCAATGCCAGAAGATTACGGATAGGATCGTTGGGAAAGCTGACGTGGCTGATAGTGGAGTCAAAGTTGTTGAGATGACAACTGGGAAGTGCAGACGCGGAAGGCAGCCCAGAAATAAAGGGAAAGTTGATTCATCATCGGCGGCGGTGGCACCTATAAGGGCGAACCGGGAAGAAGAAGATGTTTGCTTCATATGCTTTGATGGCGGAAGTCTCGTGCTTTGTGATCGCCGGTGAGTTTGGAAGATATCTACAAATTGACCTGAAAATTTATTATCCTTTTGCTCAATCCAGCTTAGCTGTGGTTTTTATTTCCAGAAATTTAGAATTTGGAGCTAAATTTTCAGCTAAATATGGAATTTCTTTGTCGATGCCTTTGATCTTTAATGATACTGATAATTCATATATTGCAATTCATGTATTGATTATATTGTATTTTATGGGTCAGAGGTTGTCCTAAGGCATACCATCCAGCTTGTATCAAAAGGGATGAGGCATTCTTTAAATCAAAGGCGAAATGGAACTGCGGTAAGTTGCATTTCAGTAACTTCTTGTACATATTTGTCACTTCTATCTAAGTTCAATTAATATAACTGCTGCAAAGTTTCGAATCCCGAGTTAGCTTATCTAGAGATTCATGTTCCTCTTTGCTTGCTTTTCACTTAGCTAACTGTTATTCTGTTGTTGGTTTGGATTCTTTGTTCTTGTGTAGTTAATGGATTCACTATATTTATCTGAATTATGATATGGTATCATACCATTAATACGTGTCGATTGAGTGGTGGCTTCTGGTGTCTGTCATCGACTTGGATTGTTGTTCTTAAGTAGTTATCTTATTACATTACCCTTTTTTGTTTCTTCATCTAGTTCAGGATATCAGACTGTCTCCACATGTATATTGAACGGTAGCTCCCTTGTCAGGAGTCGGATTTTTGCATATCAAACTGTTACTCCGCTAGCATCCTTACTTCAATTATTAGTAATGACTAAGTTGTTTGTTCGTTAATTTTCGCATTTCAGGGTGGCACATATGTAGCACTTGTCAGAAGGCTTCTTATTATATGTGCTATACTTGTACATATTCCTTGTGCAAGAATTGTACTAAAGATGCTGATTATGTGAACGTGAGAGGAAATAAAGGATTATGTGGATTGTGCATGAGAACTATAATGATGATTGAAAGCATTGCATTAGGGACCAAGGAGATGGTATGATTAACTATTCCTTATACGATTGTTTCCTTTTGAAAGTCTCGTACCTTTTTATCCCATTAACCATGTTTCATTGTTTGGTAACCATTATAATCGGCATGTTTAGATTATCGAAGATTGAAGATCTTTTGTCCAACTTAAAAGTCTTTTAATTTATGATGTGCAGGTTCAAGTAGATTTTGATGATCAAACAAGTTGGGAGTATCTGTTCAAGATGTATTGGATTTTATTGAAAGAGAAATTATCTTTAAGTTTAAGTGAGCTTATTAAAGCTAAAAATCCGTGGAAAGAAATTGCGAAAGGTGTTAGCACGGAAAGGTCTTTTGGAGACCTAGGAGCTAGTTTTTCCAAGAGAAGAACAACGATGAAACAACAGATGTATTTGAACAAAATTGAACCTCTAGAAGCAGATAAATTAGGTGTTATGGAAGGGATGCCTTTGCCTGAAGGCACAAATTGTGCAAGCGAGGAGGGACACACAAAAGAGTATCCTTTGTTGCTTAATATGAAGGAAATGGTGCCCACCTCTCCACTAAAGGAAGGTAATGTCTTGAGTGATTTAGGAAGCAGAGAATCAAGCATGACACTGCATTCTACAGAAACGAAGCTATCTGTAAATAGTATTGAGACAGATAAAATATGGCACTATCAAGATCCACTTGGTAAAATTCATGGGCCATTTTCTATGGAAATGTTACGTAGGTGGAGCATGAGTGGTCTTTTCCCACCTGATGTTAGAGTTTGGAGAGCAAGTGAAAGGCAAGAGGATTCCACTCTCTTGACAGATGCTTTGGTTGGGCGGTATAGCCAAGCGCAACAGCTGTTAAATAAAAGCTGCGTACCAGATATTGATGTAAGGTTTACCCATAATGATGGATATCAGAACAAGGTTGAAGATGTTAGGGAGAGTTGGGATCTGAATGTGGATCGGATGGAAGGTAAACAGGTGGAGGGGAGCTCGAACACGATGCAGAATGATGCCAGTGGTCATTGTTATGGTAACAATGAATCTTCAAATAGCAAAGAATTTGGCTCACAATCTTCTTCTTGTACTACTCCCATAGATATTGTTACTTCCCTTGCAGTACAGACAGGAAGTCCTTTGCCACACCAGGAGTCTGTGAAGGGGAATAATTACTTCCCCGGCCAGCCTCAAGTGAGTAGTTCACTTCTGTCGTCTACATTTTCTGGGAAACCATGTGAAATACAATGCCATCTAGTTATCACAGGTCATGGGGTTGAAAAATGGGACTGCAGTTCCATTAACTTGAATGAAAATTCGAACAAGACCTCCGGAGGTCAAATTATTGCTGGAAATATGAAGCAAGATGATACTGAGGGACAATCAGGCATATCTTGTGGGGAAAACTGGAGATCACCTTTAAATAATACTTCAAATGGATGGGATGCCAATTGTGGTCTTATTTCTCTGGCTAGGGCTCTTGAAGCAACGGAGCACAATCGCAATATTGATTTCCTGGATCTTCCTACCTCAACATCAATGTTGAACCACGAAGACTCAAAACCACAGACTACTATAAATAAACAGTCCCTTTCTGTGAATGCTCTTCATCAAGTTTCGGGTCCTAGTTGGAGTACAGCTGGTAATGTACCATTGCTTTCTGAAGTAGCTAGTGAATGGGGTGGGTATTCCTCCACCCTAGCGAAACCATCTGCAGAGGAATGGGACTCGGACCTTATTCCTGAGTCTTTTTTGAAACGAACTAGCTTGGGAAATGATCATGCTGCTACCGCAAGTTCAGGAAGTGGTCAATTGGCACAGTCCTGTCTCACAGATCCTGCAGAAAATGCATCTGGTTGGGATCCAATTATTCCTGACCCCAATGAATATTCATTTGGCGATGAGTCAGTTTCTGATCTCTTGGCCGAAGTTGAAGCAATGGAGACTCTTAATGGCCTGACTTCACCTACATCAATTTTACGTTGTGATGGAGAGTTGGTTCAAGGTGTTGAACCTGATTGTTTTAGCCTTGCACCTGATCCAGGAAAAAGTGATGCTTTGAGCTCAACAAATGATCCACGAATGTCATCTCAGTCGACTATGACCTTAGTTTTCAGAAGTGATGCTTTGTTTTAGCCTAAGGTGACAGGCGCAGCAGGGAGCCAGAAAAAATAACGTCTCCCAATGAGTATTCATTTTAAACATTAGTTTGTTCATTGTTACTTGTTACCATAACGATATCGAATATTTTGATCTACTATATATGATTTATCATGTTGGTTTGAATACAAAATTACTTTAGATTCGCCTTGCGTCTAGGCTCCAAGGGCTCTTTATGTCTCGATTTAGGGCCATTTAAAATGAAGACAGAGACCAATGAGACAATTGGGGTCTGTTGGTCTGAAGCTGTTGATGGTCAGAAGAGTTCTGGCTGTCACTCTTCCACTGCTGAAATGGATAAAGAAATGGCCCACCAATATGAAGCTGATTCAGACATGCCTCCATGGGATTGAATTGATTATACCATGTTGCTGCGTTTAATGATACCATGTCTCTTTGTTGCATATGACTGAATCCTTAGCTGGTTGTGGAAATTTAGTGTTCATGGTTCTCTTTTGTAGACATGGTCATGTTGGGGTATATTTCATATATATATATATATATATATATATATATATAATTGTTTAATAAGTGTTTAAATTATAATATAAATTATATTTTTAGCTAAATAATTGTCTAACATTTTCTTTTATTACCCAAATAAGTATTTTACGGACATTAATTTTCTTTCATTATCCATTTTGTCAACAACCAAACAATAAATTTTCTCACCCGAAATCCCCACGTAAGAATTCAAGATGTTTTGAGTTTGTCTTTTTCTTAATTTTAATCCAACAGAAGCAGAACAAGTACTCTCGAGTCTTAAACATGAGTATTTCTATTTAGTTGGAAAAACAAAGATCACTCAGAACCTCACTCTGCTTCTACATTATTGTCCTCTTTTTATTTAGAAAAAGCAGCTGCCATTAATGGGAGTTTGGATTTCATTTCCCACTAAAAGAGACGATTCTTTGGTACGGCATAGAGTCGAGTGGCACGAGGTGCTGTGAGTCCAAACTCATCATTCATGTCAAACTCACTCGGATTCATACCATCACCCAACTCCCACGTGAAACAGTGAAGCAAATGTCCAACAGCCAAATCCAGTGCGTACAAACCCAGTTGCATGCCAGGGCACGAACGACGACCCGAACCGAACGGAATGAACTCGAAGTGGCCTCCTTTGAAGTCCGGCATGCCTTCTTTTAGGAACCTAGAGGGATTAAAACGATCGGGATCTTCCCATGATTCCTTATCTCTGCCAATGGCCCAGGCGTTGATCATAACGCGAGACTTGGCAGGGATTCGGTAGCCTGATACCACTGCCTCCTCCGCCGTCTCGTGGAGCAAGAGTGGAATCGGTGGGTGGAGCCGGAGTGTTTCCTTGAGGCAACACTTTAGGTAGGGTAGCTTATCGAGATCGGATTCTTCCATACGACGGTTCAGACCCACCACCTCTGCCAGCTCCCTTTGGACTGTCTTCATATCCTCCGGACTTCTCATCAGCTCCGACAATGTCCACTCAATCGCCGATGCCACCGTCTCTGTCCCACCGAACATCACATCCTAACATAAATAAATAAATGGTGATTTTAAAATCTAAAAACGATATCTCAAATTTGAGTGTTGTAGAGGGACCAAAACCAGAATTCGACCTTAATTTTTTAACCACGTTAAAGCCTTAAAAGGACATACCATGATAATGGCTTTAATGTTATCTCTGGTGAGTCTGATTGAATTAAGATCGTCCGACTCATTTACTTTGCCTTCTTCACTGTAAAAAGCAAGTAACTCATCAACCATGTTAGTGTCATCATCACCACCATCGCCGCCATTAACGTATCTTTTCCGCTTCTGGATATGATCATCGATGATGGTATCAATAAACTTATCCAACGCAACACGAGCCTTCTCAAGCCTGGCATTGAGCCCTTGAGGATCAACCCAACCGAGCCAAGGAATAAAATCAGCAATATTGAAAGCACCAAACAGCTTCGAAAACTCCTGCAGGATCTTGATAAACTCGTCCTGACCTTCTCGGGAACTGGACCCAAACGCCGCCCTGTAAGTGATGTTCTTGGTCAGGTTAAAGATCAGTTCGCCCACGTTTATCGCCTTCCCGTCATTGGCCGAACACGAAACAACCTTAACAAGATTCTCCACTTCATCTCTCACGGATTCCCATGACTCGGCTCTTTTCCTGCTGAAAAGCTTCACCACGCAAAGCTTCCTCATCTGTCGCCAGAACGGTCCGTAATGTGCGAAAGCCATGTCGGCTCTGTCGTACGTCAAATAATTGATGGCGATGGTAGCTGGCCTGTTGGAGAAGATGTTGTCGTGAATCTGAAGAACTTGTCGAGCCATCTCGGGGTTTGAAATGACGACAATGTGTAAATACCCCATCTTGAGGTGAAATATGCCGCCGTATCTGCGCACGAGCTTGGCAAGTCCACGGTGAGTTAGCTGGTCCATCATCAGCATGTTGCCGATGATCGGCAGCCCTTTGGGTCCCGGAGGAAATGGTTTTGTACGGAACTGATAAATTAGACGTAGGAGGAAGAGGAAAGGGATGATGACGAAAATAAGTGACATTGGTAAGGGTTCCATGGCTTGGACTGCGGACATGAAAATTTTGTCTTTGTAAAACTGGAAGTCTGAATGGTTTTGCTAGTGTTTTTCTCGGGGTTTTATACTGGTCTTTGCCCAACTCCCTGTATTTAGAAAAGGTTTATTCTTGTTTTGGTCCCTATATTATTATGAAATTTATGATTTGATATTTTTCTTTATGTTTACTTAATCTAGACCTTCTATGGTTATATGTTCCACTATTTCTAAATTAAAACATCATTATTAGCTGATATTGATAAAGTGATAGATTTAATTGATTTTTCTTAAAAAATAAGCATCCGATCAATGATAGACTTATATATTGTAAATCCTCTGCCTCTAATTATGTCTCATTTTGTGTTCTCTGTTAAATTTTTTTAAAATTTTAAATTCTAAACTCTAACTTTAATTTTCTATATTTTAATCCCTAATTCCCTAACTTTAAACCTTAAACCTATTAATTTTAAATAAGAACACAAAGAGAGATATAATTAATAATATACGATTTACATCCGTAAAAAAATGTATATTGTCACTTTAATATCATCAAATGTCTAATAATAACACTCTAAGATTAAAAATGATTAATTGGGAAAATTTAAAATAAAGTGATTAATTTCAAATTTTATTGTAATAAAGAGACTAAAACTATAACTTAGAAAGAAAAAAGAACATAGTTAACCTCGAATACAACGTCAGTGTACAGTTATAGATATGTACCTGAGTTATTAGCTTCTGTTAGTATCATTTAATATCTACTTGAGTGGAAAACATTTCTAAATTAATGAATGAAAATCAGTGGAAATTTCTATCAAATAATATGATATCAAAAGCAAAACATTATATTTTGCATTTTGCAAGGTTATTTTTTTTAAATAAAATCACTAATTTTATTTAAAATAATATTGAATATTATAATAAGACTTTATAATCAAAATCATAAATAATATATATAATTTAGATATTTTTATAATTATTAACGTAATAAATTATTTATTTGAGATCATATAAAGATAATATATGAAAAAAAATTAAAAAACTAAATTAAGAGACTCAAATAAAAAATAGATATAAATAAATTTGATTATATCGATAAACGAACCATAAAAAATTAAACTAATGAAAGGTCATTAACAACCACAAACCAGAACCAAATGTCTAAAAAAATTATGTATAAATATAAATTACGTATCTAAATATAATATGAGATTTTAAAACAAAAATATCAATATAATAATAAATAAATATTATCTTATCAATTAAAGCGATATTAAATCTAATCATAAAAAATAAACGAAAATAACAATCAAACAAAGGTAAAAATCTTTTGTCTCTTTCTCATGACTCCCTTTGTGCCTCCTGTAAAAATTTATTAAAAAATTTTAAATCCTAACCCTAATTTCCTATATCCTAAACCCTAAATCATATACCTTAAAAATACACTCTACCCCTAATTTCCTAAATACTAACTACAACCTCTAACCTTAAACTCTAAATCTTAAACTTCTAATTTAAAGTGAAATCACGAATAGAGTCATAAGAAAAAGATAAACGATTTATGCCCATCAAACAAACACAAAAACAAACTAAAATACAACAACAACAAAAATGTACCATAAATATGTATAGTTTATAAAATGGGTAAGTCAATGTTAAACCTATTCAATAATTGAGTTAGAGTTAAACATAGAATTTGAATTGGTAATCTGGTCTAACCTGTATAAAATTCAAATATTAAAATAATATATTTTATTTCTTATTTTTAGTTTGGGTAAATTATATAAATGGTCCCTTGACTATACCTTAATTATCTTTAACATCTTCTGACTATCAAATATTACAAATTGATCCATTGACTAACTTTTTTTGATACAAAATGGTCTTGTGCTGTTAAAATTTGACGAAAAACTGATGTGAACGTTAACATGCTGACTTGAAATATAAAGATCGGAATACCACATAATTAAAATATTTTTGATATATGAATTTAATAAATAATTCAATCAAAGATGCCAATATTATTTTCATTAAAAGATTTAAATTTAATTGATTTTTGTCGAATTTATACTTAAAACATATTACTATAAGATAATACTTTTTGATAATACTATAAAATAACTTTAAGAATGCTTAAAAATTATGATGCTTGTAAAGAAGAGAGAAACCCTTCGATCAAAGTCCATTCTAAAAGCATATTTATATGGTATATATTTGGTGGGTTAAAATCTAAGCTTGGAAATCTAATGGACTAAGGGCAAATATTTTTTTTTTAAAAGTACGATAAAAAATTAATTTTAAAATTATTTAATTTAAAATAATAGTATTTAATATTATCATAAAATATATTTTTCAATAAATAAATATTTATTAAAAAATATAAAATAATTAATAATATAAACAAAAATAAATAAAAAGTTTTGTTTAAAAATGTTTTAAAAAATTAAAACTAAAATTTTTAACTTTTAAAAAATATTTTTAATTAATATTTTTAAATTAAAAAACTACATATTCTACTCTAATTTTAATCTTAAAATCACTTTTAACCTAAAAAACAACCCAACTTTACCCTCAAATATTGTGGGCTAGCCGCCTAGGCCGCCGGCGATAATATCTTCGACAGTCAAACAAACACCTTGATGTGCAAATCGAGAACAAGAAACACTACAAATTGGTAAAGTCCATTCATTTCTGAGTCGACAGCCAAAAATCCAGGAAATAGAAGAAATGTTGAGGCGGTCGAAGCTGATCCTTACACTCTTCGGTGCAGTTTTGGTGGTGTTGGGGATTGGAAATGCTCTTAGGCTAGCCAAAGCAAACAATTCACCTTCTGCCTTTGTCCAAAACACCATCTTCTCCAACAAGATTGTTATCTTCTCCAAATCCTATTGCCCGTATGTCATCTTTCTCCATTTCTTTTGCATCTACAATTTCGTTTGAACCTTTCACTGTTCATAATTTAGAATCAGGGTAACATAGTTACCTTATTACTCCGCATGATCAATCTTGTAGCTATTTTTAACCCTTTTTTCTTCCTGGGTATTTATTCGAACATGATAATTGGACCTTCAATTCTTGGGGTTTTGTGATTGGATGATATGATGGGTTGCTTCAAATTCTTTCGCTTTGTCTTGTTCGTAGGTATTGCCTTCGAGCCAAACGCATTTTCGGTGAACTAAATGAGAAACCTTATGTTGTAGAGCTTGATCTCCGAGGTATCTGTGGATATGTGTGTGTGTGTGTGTGCAAAAAGAGTAATTTTAATGAAGGATTGACTTGTTGAGTTTTTGTTTTAGATGATGGAGCTAAAATCCAGTATGTCCTTCTGGATTTGGTGGGTCGAAGCACCGTTCCACAAGTTTTTGTGAATGGGAAACATATTGGAGGCTCTGATGGTTAGCTACATAGTCTCCATAGTATTTGTTTCCCTTGATATTATATATTCGTACGTATAAATTATTTATTGATTTCATTTTTCTTATTTATCTATGGCTACGTAGATCTCCGGGATGCAGTCAAAAACGGTACATTGCAAAGGCTACTCTCTGTAAGTTGATGAACTGTTAGAAAGAAGGGAATGCAATTGTTTTGATCTGACTCACAAATCATAATCGAAGAATCATCTGCTCCCTATGTGTTGTAAGTTGACAGCAAGATATTGTTGAGACTTGAGTGCTCTGTGAGGTTATCTTATAGTTCTGTCTTTATGGAAGACTATGATATAGGTCTTGATTTCACTGTAAATGCAGATGTGGGGAGGGAGCAATAACTTTGATTTAATTTTCACATAATCTATACTTACTATCAATAAATCAGTTTTGCTATTTTGTTGTTTCTTGATAAGTTTATATAGTAAGTCATCAAAAAAGGGAGACCCGAGTTGTTTTAGTAGATTTTTTTGTCAAAACTGCTTGCCTGGAGAAGGTTATAGTATATAATTTGCTCATCAACGATACCACCCCATCAATTTATGGGACTTCTGATGGCATGAAGATGATTTCCTTGGCCGGCTGGCCATTAGATTGTCCAAATCATCTGATTCCTATAATACATATATGTCTTTGTGTGTTTATAAGTTGTTTTTTGCCCTTTGATCAGATGAATGCTTGGGGCTGTTGCTATGGATCATAGGCAAAAGTTGCAATGCTGTAGTGTAAAGGAATTCAAAAGTGCATGTTGAGTAAATTTATTGTCCTTCTGATTCATAGATGTGAATGAAGAATCAAGTGGAAATGTTTGGTCTTGAAAGAAAAGAAATTTGCCTTGAAATGAAGAAGATTTTGAATTATAATTAAACCATTCTGATTAAAGGGTTTTCCCAGAATTTGTGCAAATGGCTGGGGTTGGCACTTGGGAGAACATCTCCTAGGTTTTCCCACCAATTTTCGTCAAATTTTCCCCAGCAGCCCAGTCACACCTGTAAATGAGATTATAAGCATCACTTGATTCTCCACCTGTTTGATTTGCTCCTGCCAGTATTGTTTGCTGATTTTAAATGCTCACTCAATGAGATTGGCTTCAAATACAATGTTGGAAATCACTGTACCAACTCCCCTCATCATTGGATTAGTATAAATGAAAAGATTTTTATGATTAAAAATATTTTTTATATTACCGGTAACCGGTTAATCTAGTAGGATAAAACATTGATCCCTTCAAGATTAAAAGTTCGATTTTTAACATTGTGAATGAAGAAAATTGTGTTTGAAGGGATGCTCCTTAATGAACTTTTATAAAATCTTATCTGAGTTAAATGGATCAAATATTGAGAAAACTGGTTTGAAGTTCAAATTCCCTTTGTGATTGTTTTATTACATCATGTATTTCATCATACATACATTATTGGACTATATTTAAAAAAAAAAGCAAAAGAAAATCTGATCATGTGCAATTGCTAGTGGACAAGCTTGAGGTCGATCCAGAGATGCAAATTTCCAGTAGTAATTTAGTAAATTAGGTCTCTGTCAGCACCAAATAAAATAACCATTACAAGACTATTCTATAAGTTTTGATTAGAAACCTACTCGTCGTTTTATATATATATTAGCATCCTCTGAAATACTCACCATTTCCCTTTTTCTTGGTTTCCCATCTCCAATGGCTGAAGCTGTTTCCGGCTTAGCCTCTGCTATAAGAACATGTCAAGTGCCAGAACGAGCAAAGCTGCATATTGCCATGAATGTTTTCCAGCTTGGTTATGCCGTGAATCATGTAATTATGCGAGTTGCTCTTAATATGGGTGTAAGCAAGCTTGTTTTCCCCTTTTATAGGAACATCTTGGCCCTGCTTGCCTTGGCTCCCTCTGCATATTTCCTAGAAAAGTATGATATTAGTTAGAGTTCAAAATCAAGAATCTTTTCCATTTGGGTTCTTTCTATTTTCTACAACTTCTTAAACCTTGTTTGTTTTGCAGGAAAAAAAGACCACCACTGACCATTTCTTTTCTGATACAATTCTTCCTCCTTGGATTTATAGGGTAGGGCATGAACTGTGAATCATTTATGAACAATTTTCCAGCTTTTGTATTGATCAATGAAGTTATCTAGTTTTTTTTCCTGTTTTGTCAGAATAACTTTGAATCAAGGATTTTACATATTTGGCTTAGACAACACATCGCCTGCTTTAGCTTCTGCAACTGAGAATTCTGTCCCAGCTGTGACATTTATCATGGCTGCCTTACTTAGGTGAGACATAGACCCTTATTACTTAGACTTCGGGATAATATTGGATTCTGGTGTGCTCGGTTTCCCCCCTAAATTTCTTCGTGTATATTCAAAGAATCGTACTCATTTCCGTATTTTAGAACAATGGTCTGACATTTTTCTTTGAAGGATGGAACAAGTACACTTGAATCGTAAAGATGGAATAGCTAAGGTGATTGGAACTCTTGCTTCAGTAGCTGGAGCTTTAGTTATAACCCTTTACAAAGGGCCAATCGTTTATAGCCCGAATTCACTTTCAAACAAGTCACTTTTTTCATCTTTTGGAGATGCAAAAGGGAAGAACTGGACCATTGGTTGCATATGTCTCATAGGCCATTCCCTTTGTTGGTCAAGCTGGATCGTTTTACAAGCACCAGTCCTAAAGAAATACCCGGCTCGTCTCTCCTTCGTTTCATATGCTTGCTTTTTCGCAGTTATGCAGTTCGGTGCCATTGCAGCTGCCATCGAAAGAGACTCCCGAGCATGGCAGGTTCACTCTGGTAGTGAAGTCTTCACTATTGTCTATGCGGTCGGTATCGGCAACCTTAAGTTAAAACCGAAAACCCCAATAGTATTAATCATTGTATCTGTCGAGTTTACAATTTGTGTTTGATGTTGAGCAGGGACTTGTAGCTTCAGCAATGGTGTTTGCAATACAAATCTATGTTGTTGATAGAGGAGGTCCATTGTTTGTCTCAATGTATTTACCTCTGCAGACATTACTTGCAGCTGTAATGGCAACTGTTACATTGGGTGAAGAATTCTACTTGGGAGGGTATGTCTTAACATCCGAGCATCAATTGTAGCCTGCAATGATACTTCGATTCAATCTCTGAATTTTAGTTACCATATCGAAAGAACAAAAGAGTTCGAGTAACATAGTTGCTACATATGTGGAATTTGCAGGGTGGTTGGAGCAGCACTGATAATAGCTGGATTGTATCTGGTGATCCTAGGAAAAAGTGAAGAGAGCAAGTTCATGTCTGAAAATGAACCGATTTATTCGATGTCTGAAAGTGATGACGTTGAATCCACCTTCATTCGTCCATTGCTTGAAGCCCCTGGGAAATAAATTGCAGAGTTGAGGGTCATTGATACTTCCTCAGCTTCATGGCAAAACCAGTCATCTGATCCACACTAATGGCATCAGGGATCATATGAAGCAGCCGCTTCTATTCATGTGAATCAATTCTTTTCGTATGATTATTATTAATGTTGAAAGAAACACAGAGGTTGCCTTCTCTGAGCTCGAATAGCCACCATTTCTTGGTTTATTTTACAATAAAATTGTGTTTTGGACCATCATTTTGTCGGTCGTTATGTTATAATATTCGTGAATATAAAGCACGATCCTGTTTTGTAATTTTTATAATATTAGTTAGTGTTGAAGAAAATCAAATCATACTCAGCAGTGTAATTAGTTTACGTAAGCATTTTGTGAACTGTTAATAGAATCCATATTAAATTTATTTATAAAAGATACAAAACCAGCATGATTATCCTAGAAGTGAGACATTAACATGGGACGATGCTCTTGGACAAAGCACGATGGAGTTCCAATACCGGGCATACAGCCTTTTCATTTGTAGCAAACAACCTGAACAAGTTAGGCTTTCCTTATCGTATCCAGTCTCAGATTGTGTTTGTTGGAACAACTTGGCTGTTTTTCTTGTCCCTCTTTGCATCCCTTCTTGTCTGTTGGTTCCTTCACTGTTTCAAGAATTTTGATCCAATGGTAGCTTTTATGTTGATCAACTCTGCAACTCCAGTTGTGTAGATCTGCTTGTAATATTCATGGCTATTGATGTATACACTGGCGGAGCCAGAATTTTTTTTAAAGGTTGTCATTTTTACAACGATACTCGACAGAAATTAATTATTTATAAAGGGATATCAATTATATATATTTTTATTTTTTTCCTAAACAAATTATATAAAAAATATGATTTTTTAAAAATTTTGAGGTGTCAACAAACACCCCAATTATGGGTGACTCCGCCTATGGATGTATACGTCTTGCTAGTATATATCGGTGTGTTTCAAAACCATGGTTACAATATTGAATGTATCCACAAGTGTTGGGTGTAATAGAAAGACATCTTCTTTTAAAGAGAAGACCTTAGTTTGAATCTTAAAAAAGATTTTATTGATAAAGAGAATTACGAATCCCAAATATAAATCATCATAAAATAGATATATAATTTTAAAAAAAAGTTAATGTACTTGATTTCGTTTCAATTTTTGGTACATAATTTTTTTAAGATTAATCTTTTTAGGATCAAATTCAAAATTATATGTCAAACTAAAATTTTTGTTTTAATAAATGATATTTTTTGTCCATCGAGCTCAATTCAGTTGATATTATTATGGCTTAATATAAAAGAGTATTAGACAAATACTTTTAAAACTTTAGTATCTCTTAATTTAGTGGTGAAAATTTATTGAAAAAATTCTCAATCTTTTATAATATCAGTCAAATCTTAAAATTAGAACCTAAAATTTTCCGATTCATTGTCATTAATCGTCAAATCACTTGAAAACAAATTATATTAATCTTTTGTACAAACAGATCCTACTCACCACGAGAGTTAATCAACAACTACTTCATTCATCGAAAATTAAATACTTGTGGTCATAATAAAAATAAATTAAAAAATTAATAATTTTAATATAAATTTTAATGATCAAAGTAAAATACCCTAAAGTCCAGTTGCTATCAATGTAATTTACCCTTATTCTTATTATTAATAGCTAATGTTAGAATCATAGTTAAACAGAAACTCTAGGCCCATGCCAGTTCCGAAACCTGACTTTTCTCATTTAAACAGAGCCAGTGGGATGAGACAAAAACAGAGTAGCATTTTTTTCGTATATTTTCATTGGGTTCTCATTTTCCTTTGAAGAAATAACTTAAAATGGCAGCAGAGGAAGGACAAGTAATCGGTTGCCACACTCTTCAGGCATGGAACGAGCAGCTTCAAATATGCAACCAATCGAAAAAATTGGTATTTCGTTTCATGTTATCTAAGCTTTTATTTGTGTTTCATTGAGATTAATTTATAATTATTTTGTTGTTTCAGATCTGATTTTTGTTTCCATTTATATGGATTTAAAATTTTTAATCTAAATAATTCACCATCTGTCGCCCTTAAAATTTTAAAATTCGTATATAAATCAAGTTGTCGATATAGGTTAATCCTTAACATACAATTCTGCGTCCGACCACTTATTTAGCTTTTATTTTTGCTCCATTGGGAATGGTTTATGAATTTTGAGTTACTATGGTAAAAATGAAGGTTGTGGTTGATTTCACTGCATCATGGTGTGGACCCTGCCGCTTTATTGCACCTTTCCTGGCGGAGCTAGCCAAGAAGTTCACCTCTGTCACCTTTCTTAAGGTGGATGTGGATGAGTTGAAGGTACAAAACCAGAATCAAAATCACCAATATTGTTGTATCAGATCGAGTTGATCGGATTTTTTTGGCTGTTTCTCAGGATGTTGCTGCCGACTGGGCCGTCGAGGCGATGCCGACTTTTGTGTTCCTTAGGGAGGGTAAGATTCTGGACAGAGTGGTAGGAGCAAAGAAAGATGAGCTTCAGCAGACTGTGTTAAAGCATATGGCTACTTCAAGTGCTACTACTGCTGCTGCTTGATTGATTATCAGGATGACTAGTTCTATCATCTTTCATGTCTGGAGGAACTTATTATTAAAGATTTCCTCAGTATGTTCTGCTACATTCCAATGTTCTTGGAACTTATCTTTATTATCTGGGTTTTTCATTTTCTTTGAAGTATTCAGAATTTTTCATTTTTAAACAGTATATATTTCAGCATTTATATTTTATAATAGCATTTCCGATTATACTTTTAACAAGCAAATCCAACAAGCTAATCTTCTTGTCCCTATCTAATTAGAGGTTTAAGTAATGATGTAGGAAAAGTGATCCCTACACAAATTTTAAACTAACACAAAATGTAGATGAAAATCACAAAACATATGAAAAGCATACCACAAGACAAAAGAAAATCGTGTCACAAAGAATATCAATTCCATATCAAGAAGCTATTTATGAAACAAGAGTGAAACTGGTTGTAATTTCATGGAAAATAGATGAAACTAGTTAGAAGACGAACCGGGTGGCGGGTGCACATCAGTAAAATGCAGCTGGTTCTCTACTTCAGATAGCACATGCAACTGTTGCTTTCTCCACATTGTTGTAAAATGTGGTTAATTTGGTTATAGCTAGTGCCTCTCCATGAAGCGATGTTCGTGTGGACTTTGTTATATGAACTTCTACATAATCACCGACAGCAGGAATCCGTTTGCCATCTGTCGGATTATCTCGATCTAGCAAAGGAAGATTAGCAAATGAAACTTTATGGCCTCTATCGCTTTTGCCCACAAGCTCCTTTTCTGGAGCTTTCCTGTTCGGTCCTTCAACAAGAACAAGTTGGATGGTTCCCACCTGAGAGTCATAACGCTGACAAGTACTCTCATGGAAAGCCTTGATAAGTTCGGTGAGCCTTCTTTGCTTCACTTCTTCAGGAACATCGTCGGAGTAATTTCTATGGGCGTGAGTTTTCTCTCTCATGCTGTAGGCAAACATGAAAGCCATATCATAACCAACAGCCTTGATTAGGCTTAGTGTGTCTGCGTGTTCCTCCTCTGTTTCACCACAGAAACCTGCCCCAAAAAATCTAGATAATAAGAGTGCAACTCAGGAAATTGTATGCCAAAATGAATATGGTGAAGATGTTTTACAGATGGACTCATGGCGCATAAATTTAAAAACAATTTTTTCATATAGATAGATTGTGGATGTTCATTACCTAGGATTCATCAATGAAAAGCCCAAAATGCTCTCTACCAATCCTATAATCCGAGGCTCTTAATTAGAAGATTAAACTTTTGTATGCTTTAACTCCTACTTTAACAGCATGAAAACATGTATCAACTTGGCTCACACTGTCTCAATCCCAGTCTTGCAGTCTCTTCCGATTGATTTAAAACATGGATAACTTTAAGCAGTTATTGTGGTAAAAGCATTTTCCCAGTAACAAAAAAACAGGAATTTCCGTTGGATTTTCATACTGATTTGAAAGAGTCTGCTCAAAACATGGCTAAAAAGGCCAACAGCCTACATTTCATATGCAAGTATGTTAACTGGAATAGTAAACTACACTAACATAATAAAACCATACCACAAATAAAATCACTGCTTATTCCGACATCTGGAATGATTGCACGTATCTTTTGAATGAGCTCTAAATATGCCTCCCTACTATACCCCCGACGCATTCTTTCGAGCACAGTGCTACTCCCTGTTTGTGCAGGCAAATGTATACACTTGCAGATATTGGGACGGTCACGCATCACATACAGTAACTCATCTGGAAAGTCTTTGGGGTGTGGGGATGTATATCTGAACCTCATCTCCGGAAACTCAGTAGAAAGTCGATCTAAGAGATCAGCAAACCACAAGCCCATATTTTTCACCTTACACATGCTTTTAAACCCTTCACTCAACTCCCAATTTCCCGGTTCAACTTCTTTTTCACTTCCAGATGTATCATTATAACTATTCACATTCTGCCCAAGAAGTGTTACCTCCTTCACACCTTTATCCCAAAGCTCCCCCACCTCCTTCACTATAGATTCCACGGGACGAGACCTCTCTCTACCTCTAGTAAACGGAACAATACAAAACGAGCACATATTGTTACACCCTCTCATCACTGACACGAATGCCATAACTGCATTTTTTGATATCCTAACAGGACTAATATCTGCATATGTCTCCTCGAGCGAAAGAAGAGTGTTGATCCCTTTCCGACCATAATCAACCTCTTCCAACAACCTCGGCAAATCTCTATAAGCATCCGGTCCGCATACCACATCAACCATCTTATCAGCATCCAGAATCTTATCTTTTAACCTTTCAGCCATACATCCCAACACCACCACTTTCGGCGGGCGCAAGGACTGCGACCTTCCCGTATCTACATTACTCTTCCAACACCTCTTTAAAAACCAAAAATAGTTAAGCCTTTGCCACACCTTTTGCTCAGCATTGTCCCTTATGGCGCAAGTATTAATAAATATAATCTCAGCACTCTCAGGAACTTCCACCGTTTCACTATATCCGGCATTCCTCATAATTGAAAGAACAATTTCCATATCATTTATATTCATTTGACATCCATACGTCTCATGATAAATTCTGCCTTTTGAAGCAACTTCCACAATCGATTCATCACCAGGCAAAATACTAAAAATCCAATAAAAAACAAAAATACAGCAACTTCAACTTATAGTTTTCATGCATAAAGCAGGAAATATGCGGAAAAATTCGGGAAAAAATGGAGAATAAAGCAATTTGGCTTACTCGAGCGGCGGTTGAGAAGCGATGAGTGAAGAATGAGCGGTGAAGTGATGAAGAGAGTGGACGTCGGCGTTGAGGAGGTGTTGAGATCGAGAGAAGCTTCTGGAAACATTGAGAGCGAATGATTTTTTGATCGGTCTGTGAGCGAGATGTCGATGAGGGTTCGGATTTGAAGCGAAATGCGTTGAAGAGAAGAATCTAAGAGAGTTTAAACGACATCGTTGATGGATTCTGAAGCAGCAGCCTGGCTGGCTGAAGACGGACGCCATTGGAACCACTTCTTTTGTGTTTGCTACTCCCAGCTCAATTGGATAGGACGATAGGGGAAGAGAATCGGAAGGGAACAAAACGCGGCGTTTTGGTCTCAGAGAAGTGCACGGGGTATTATGGACATATTGGTGAACATTCATGGATCAGACTTGACCCGCAATTGCTGAAATATACGGGTACCCAGAAACCCAAAATCCGGTTCAATATTTTTATTTTTATTAATTTATAAAAAAATAATCAAAATATAAAATATGTTATTCTCAGTATTTTACCTTAAATTCTAATTTCTATCTTACCACCCACTTATTCTTTCAATGATATCTAATTTATTTACACTGAAATAGATGTTTTAAATTGGTACATTTGAATGTCCGAACCAGCCATCACAAAATGAGATGATTAAATCATAAAACACTATATAATTGTTGTTGGGGTTTTCTCGTTAGAGACAGATGGAAACATTAGGACACGTTCTTAAAAACTGTTATAGTAAATGTCCACATTTGGTGTAGGAAATGGGCGGAGAATATTCAAAATCATAGGGTTTGAATCGATAAGATAAAAAAATAATCGAATCATAATTGTATAAATAATCGTAAATCTTGAAAAAATATCCATAACAGTCTCGTTATTTTACAAACTTTTTAGAAATATATACTTAACTCTCATTTATATGTATCTATAATCTACATATTTTATTATCAATATTCTAGTTAGTTAAAATATTTGTGTCTTTTGTTTAAACATTATTAAGTTTGGATGAACCTTTTAATTTTTACTTAATTCTTGTATTATTGATGCATATTTACTTAAACACAAGAATACAAGAGCATAGTTAAGTATCACATGTTAGATTCATTTGACTATAAAAATTAAATCATTACATGTTAAGTTGTTATTAAAGAATTTAAACTTATGGGAAGTTTTTTAAAATTTTAATTTTTTATATAATTTTATTAAATATAAAAATTTATATCCAAAATAAAATTTTGCATGCTTCCGTGCATATACTCTTATGAAATTACCTAAATTTCAATCAAGAAATGATTTTGATTCTAATATAATTTTTATGCAGCATCAAGAAATGAAATAGAAGATGGAAGTTAGAAGAGAAGGTTCCTCAGAATCACAAAGGATGGAGATGTTTGAGATCGAGTAACAAGTCAACGGTGGAGACAGCTGTGGCCGTGACGGTGATGGCAATCCAAGAATCCATGCTTTACAACCATTTTGGAGAAGGGGTAAACTTAGACTCCTTGTTTGACAATTATGTGAGAATTGTGGACCATAAATGGCCAAACAACAAATTAAGTCAATCACTTTTCTTCTAGTTCTTAAGAAACTATGAATCAGTATCTTCTTATGCTCTTATATATGATTAATTAAATATCAAGCTTGAAGTAAAACCTTTCACTTTTGTTGTAGTTCCTATGTAGAAATGCATCAAACTTGGGTTCTGCCTCTAAACGGGTTAAAACCCTTCACATTCAAATATATATATATATATATATATATATATATATATATATATATATATATATATAAGACCTCATGAGAATTTCTAATAATTTTTAAGGACCTGGTTAATTTTTTTTAAAAAAATTAAGTAGTATAAAGCAAATTTGTCCAAAACATTGGGTGCCAATCCTCCCTAGAATCTTCTTACCATTGGCACCCCAGTGTTTGGAGAAACTTGCTTATCATAATAATAGGGTTATGGAGTAATCCAAATATTAGTATTCTCCAAGTTCAGCTACCAAGTAGTGCTAGAAAAAAACCCAAATAATACGAAATCTGAAACCAAAGTAAAATTTCTTGACCCCCCATGTCAGTCAGAAGTTGATTCCATCATTTTTCATAAAACTAGTCTGATAAATTATACAGAAGATAAGCTGACCTCAATGTTGGGAGATGTCATAGTGCTCGAATTTGCCCTCCGTACCCATAATATTTCAAAAGCCCTTCATCTTGCCGCCAATTCTCTTTTACTTTCACTTCAATCTGTATATAGAATTAGATGTTTCAGATTAGTACGAACCATGCTTCAACAAACATTTAATGGGAACAGTGACTTTCCTTAATGCAGGCATTTTAGTTATGACAGTGAAAATGTTGTTAATGACTGTGTTGAACGGGAAAACAAATTACATGGACACTAATCAAGGACTGAATTGTGACTTGATAAAAGAAACTTGTGCAAACACTTTTTTTCAGAAGATAATATAAATTGGATAAATGGTTTCTAAACAGAGACAATCTTTCTATTAACAATGACACTATGAGTAGGCATGTAAAGGAACAGCCTTTAGATCTCCAAAGAAAACAATACCTTGTAGCGAAACTAAATCATGCACAATGCACCATTTATAATTTAAGAGGAGATTGTGATTTAAGTTCACACCTCGAGGAAGACTTTCTTCTGTAGGAAATCTTCTATGTCAAGCCTAGCAGCTGTTGCAAGTATTTTCAGAGCTTTCCCTCCCTTCAATAGTAAAGGACACAAGGCATCAAATGCAAGGCTTAGAATGTATGCAGGCACATGCAAGTGTACATTATTTAGATGCCATATTTTATGTTAGTTGATTTGAAATATCAAAACCGGTCAAATTTGACTTTTTATTCAAACATATTCAACAAGCTCAAGGGACCATTGAAATGAAGCAAACAAATGGCAAAAAGTCTGAAAACACAGGATAATACTTACTTTCCCAATGAGGATGATTTTCTGGGAGTCTTTCTCAACAACAATTTCTACTTGTATGAAATCTTTTGCATTTGGCCTTGTTTTGTAGTTCACCACATTTACCTTAAAAAATATGAAGATAAAATCCAGTTGGATTGGGTACACACGATGAATCTTGATAACTATAGTCCCTATACCTGACATGCATAAGGAACCTCGTTGCGATACTGCATAAATATCTTTTCTCTGATCATTTCAGCTACAAAGAACCTTTCTGGGTGTTCACTTACAATGTCCTGGAAATACATAAACAGCAAGCACTGTTCATATGGAAGAAGCAGTTCATTTTTTAAGTCCCACCAAAAGTTGGGCGAAAATTTTCTTTAGGTGGAAGGCAGCAATTAGCATGAAGACAAATAAATACTAGGTTATTGACATAAGTGCAACTTTAAAATCATATCATATCCCTAATTTATATGAGTTAGAAGCTCAACTGAAGGATACGAGTCACAACAAAACTGTAAGCTAGCATCACTTGAGTCTGGGTACGTTTGTAGTAAACTAAGTTAAATATAAGCAAAACATAGTTATATAAGTCAATTGTTGCTGCTTGCTTTGAATGATATTAGATAAAGCTTAATTCAATAACATGATTTTTCATTTTAATAAGAAATAAATTCAAATATTTGACAAGTTTAAAGTAACATTCCTGATAACAAGGATTACCACCATTTCCATTCTCAAATATAAGCTGATAAGGAATACAAAAGCAGATATATCTCTTGAGTTTGTACATACCTTTGGATAGTAAGGTGGCCCAGTAGGAAGTTTTGACAGGATCCACTCCTTGACATCATCTACCCCATGTCCATGCTTTGCACTCACAGGTATGACCTCATCAACGTCAGTAAATTTCTCATACCACTGCAAGACATGGGATTTCTATTTAGGAAACCAACCTTGAAGGCGAAGACCAATTCGCAGAGCTACTTAAAATACAGGACATACGGAACGAACCTAACAATTCAACGTGTGAAAGTTGAACTCACATGCTAGGTGGTGTAACAACTAACAATATGCTGAAGACACTGCTCCAAATATTTTAAAAGAGAACACCTTTGAAGAATTTGGTTAAGGTAAAGCAACATTTACGACCAATGTTGGACTAATATATCTGCTTTGTTTCATTTTGTGCACCGTAAATTACAAAACACACACACACACACTAAGACTACAACAAGAAAAATTAATTTGATAATTGTCAATATTACAAGAATAAAAACCTCACTAACTAAGAACGTTAATGCATATTACATGGTAGTTCAATTGCAAGGAACATAGCCTTTGGAGACAAGGTAAAGCAAATACCCTAAGCATTGCAAGGAAAATTGGCCATTACAGCCATGGCTTTTAGTCTTATTCTAGGTCTGCCAGCAAGCAGTTAACATAAAAGTTAGTTCAGAAACAAAGATGAGGTCAAAAACATTTACAATGCAAGAAATAAATTCGGAAGATAGGAGCATTTCTGCAACTATTCCCCAACAAACCCACTAGTGAAACTAACAAATGAGCATCTTAAATTTTAAGAAAAGTCATAATGAAAGCACATCCAAAATTCGGCAGATTCTTACCTCAAGCTTTTTTGCTATTTCACCAGGTTTGATCAGATCTTTCTTATTCAAAACCAGTAGAGTGGGCAGTGTACACTTGATATCCCCTACTCCCTCTTCTAACACATCATCAATCTAGACATAAGAAACTGAAATTAGAAAAAGGGTGGAATGTTAAACAAAGTATTTAGAAACCATGAAGCATACATTTTCAGGCACTTTACATGCATCAACAAGAACAAGTACACAGTCAGCATTTAAGGCAGCACTTCGGACATTCTTCATCATCATAGAATCCAACTTATGCATTTTCTTCTTCATAACACCTGGAGTGTCGTACAGTATCATCTGCAAGTAAAGCTCGGGGTCATTTGGATCAGAAATGGAACATGATTGCCCTAAGTTACCAAGGTACTAGACACAAAAATTGCTTCAATACAAAAAAATGACCAAAAACATGGGAAACAATAGTTATAACAAAAGAACTAATCTTCAAACCTGATACTCTGGTCCTGAACATATACCAAGAACTCGATGCCTGGTGGTTTGAGGTTTATCTGTGACTATAGACAGCTTTTGACCTATCATTTGATTAGCAAGTGTGCTCTTTCCAACATTGGGCTTCCCCAGAACAGCAACATACCCTGCATTTGACACGCCATCAAGATATAAAACAACCATAGACCATGTAATCTTTGACGAGTTCATACATCAACAAAAGGAGTTCAGCTCAATCCGTAAAAATTCAAACTGATCTCGCTCTTACCATCTTTTATAGTATATTTTACAAAGGTTACTAGTGCTTCTTTTTTTTTTAACATTTTGGATACAGAGATAAAAAGGGAGAAAGTGTTTTTCGACAGGAAAACATGTTATAAAAAAAAAGCAACATTTTACTTTCTTGTCTACAAGTAGTTATAATAAAATTGCTTACCGTATTAATCAAGGAAGAATCGATAATGATATCCTTTGTTGATTTTCGAAAGACTTGATAATCAAAAACAGAGAATTAAATAAAAAAAGAGGAACAATGAGCTAAGGTTACGAACCGCTGCGATGGTTAGTGGGAGAGGAAAAATCAAGCTCTTCCAACTCATAGTCGTCGAGCAAAGCCATGTTCCTATCTGGTTTTTCACTCAAAGACAAAAAAGACGAATCGTCACCGCTTATTTCTCCGTCTAGTTCTGGTGAATCTTCAACGAGATTATCTCTTTCAAGTACATGTTGGATTAAATCTAGCCTCGAAATCTTGTTTGGATTCGAGCTCCTGGAACCGGCTTTCCGAGCTTGGAATCGGAACCGCGATTTTCCGTGACGATTTCGAACGTTGTGAGGGAAGATAGAAGGCTTACTATCTCTGGCCGTCAAGAAACAGTCTCCGGCTAACGCCGGAGAAATGTGCAGAGCTATTAGCTCCATTACCACCGCCCGTCTCTTGGTGCTGTTCTCTCCGCTCGTTGATAGCAGCTTCACTGAAACTGGTTCGGCATTTTCGCGAATTCAGGCAAGTGGATAACTCTTGATTTTATTGTATTGTGTTGTATTCATTTATCCTTCGTCCATGTTAGAATGGATAAAACGCAGCGTTTTGGATAATTTTTTTTGTTATAAATTCTTAGCTTTATTTATTTTCCTTATAAAAAAATCCATGATTAAAATATTTTTTATTCTCTGAGATTATAAATTTTAAATTTATTATGATTGTCATTTTTCTTTAGGGTTTTCTTTTTCTTTATGTAAGATTAGAAAAATTTTATAATAGATGTCGAATATTGTTAAATATTAACGTTAAATATTATTAAATATTATTAAATAAATTAATAAAAATTAAAGATCTAAAAGATTCGATATACAATTAATAAAAGAATAATAGATTCAATATATAATTATTAATTATTTTTAATTTTTACTAATTAATTCAATAATATTCAATAATATATAATATTAATGATGTTTAATAATACTCCACGCATGTAATAAATTTATCTATAAAATTATAATTAAAAATAAAATTTATCAAAAAATAAAAAATAAAGCAAGCATGCCAATTATCTTTAAAACCATTTTTTATGTTAACAAATTTATTATTTAGCGAAAAATGTCACCGAAGAACCCAAATATTTTCCTTCCGGTAGGCAGTAGTTACTAGTCCCCTCGGTACTCACTACTCAGTAGCATTGAGCTTCCTTTGTAGATGCTTTCAATGTGGAAACACCCAATATATAAAGCTTTTCTTTTTATAAATTCTCGGCTCAAATTTTCCACCATGGGAGCAGCTTCCTCGAGCGCCCTCTGTTCTTCTTCAATCATCACCAAATCGCCTTTAACACCACCGTTTCTCACTAAAGTTGCAATAACCCATTTTCGCAAACTCCCCCAAAGGCTAGACGGCGACGGCTATTTCAGAGTTTCTGCAAAACCCATTCATTCTTCTTCTTTCGATGCAAACGACACGGGCGTGGTTTGGAACAAAGCGCCGGATATTGTCATCAACGGCGATGGAAAAGATGAAGCCTTTGGGTGTGAAGATAAAGTCGTAACAGTGGTTATTTTGGGATGGCTTGGAGCTAAACCCAAGCATTTAAAGAGATACGTTGAATGGCACAATGTCAGAGGAATTCACGCAGTTACTTTTTTAGTAGATGTTAAGGAATTGCTATGGTTTGATGTCGGTGCAAGGCTCGAGCAGCGTATATCTGAATTGGGAAATGAGTTGGCCGAGTGGGTTTTGGAGAAAGAGGGAGATGGTCGTGAAAGGTGCTTCATTTTCCATTCTTTTAGCAACACCGGCTGGTTGGTGTAAGTTTTATGGATAAAGGGTTTCTTATTTTTCATTTTCGAATTTTGATTGTTGAAAGTAAATTTGGGTATTTTTGTGTTTTTTTGGGCAGATATGGTTCAATTCTTGATAGCTTTAAGGGAAGAGAGGGATTGAAAGAGAAGATAAAAGGAGTGATTATTGATTCAGGAGGAGCTGACCCTTTTGATCTTAAGGTTTTGTTTTTGTATGTTGATTCTTTGAGTTCTAATTATGAACTTTTGATGTTAAGTATAGTTTTTGAGTTATGAATTTAAGTTTTAAAATAAAGCTTTATCTCAAATTATGAACTTCAGTTTCTTTAGCTGATAATTACTAAAGATCTGGTTTAAGTAGCATGCAGAGGAACTAATATGATCCAAGCTTCTTTTTTTTTTTTTTGCTTATGAACTTGAGTTCTTTAGCTGATGTTCCTAAAGATTTGGTCTTAAATGACATACAATGAAACTAATAAGATTCAAGCATATGCAAATTCAAAATGATGAACTGTGATTAATCTGGCCTTTATCCAAGAGAATGAGAATGTGTCCAGGATCTGGGTGTGAACATTAGGAAACTTCTGCAAGTGGTAGGTCTACATATTTGATCAAAGTTCACATCCTTGTATTATGCTTTGTTTACTCAATTGAGAACCTTAGATTCATGTATTAACCGTATAAAAACACTGGAATGCGTATGTCCTCCCTCGAGATGTTTGAAAAAAAAAACTTTCAACTTCTTGATATTTTTATTTGTTCCTACTTTGTTAAGAGCTCTATCATACTATTTTACTTTTCACTAGCTCTATCGATGTCATTGAACGGGAGCTTCATTGACGTTTTATCCTAGAATACTCGAAATATTTCTTTGACCTCTTTTGCTGGTGTATAAGATCATAGGTTCATTGTTCCGGATTTGGATTTTGTAATTTCATTTCAATGAAGTAACTATATACTTGTTAGGAAAACTGGAATTATTGATGATTCACGTATTCTTTTATTGCAGGTCTGGGCAGCCGGTTTCACTGCTGCTATACTGAAGAAACAGAGCTCTTTAGTAAGTGGATTAGAAAGTGCAGTTACTGATTCGAAATTACCGAAAGAGGAACCTGGGATGATCGAAGCTGTACTGCTATCTGCCCTGGAAAAGTTCTTTGCGTCCATTCTAAATATGCCCAATGTGAACCGGTAGGTTTTCCCTTTAAGCCATACAATGTAAGTTCTATGAATATGATCATATCTTGTGGTTGCGATGAATAACGGATTAATACGAACTACTACTTTTTCCTCATTATGCAGAAGGTTAAGAAAAGTTGTCAATGCTATCATGGAGCATCCTCCCCCCTGTCCTCAGCTGTATCTTTATAGCACAGCTGACAAGGTTGTCTCGTATAAATCAACCGAGTTGTGTATCAAAGAGATGAGAAATAAAGGAGTAAAGGTATTCTCCTTCAACTTCAGCACATCTCCACATGTCGACCATTATCGAACTTTCCCCAGCATATATTCATCACAGCTGCATAATTTTCTGAAAGAATGTTTTGCTGTTAAACAAAGATGAACCCTAGGAGTACTTCATTTGTTTCTCTTGTATTCTGATCTCTACCAAAATGGCCCCGAAAAGAACCCATGGCGTCTGCGCCTATTATACCGGTGCATTATTTGATTCTTTCGATACACGAAACCTTGGAGGTAGATTGTTTGACAGGAAACCTACAATAAATAACACTATAATATAGAAAATATTCAAATAATCTTTTTTCCTTTCCAATCATTCATTGCAACTCAAACTACATAACTAGAACATTGAACCTTTCTTGGAGTTCATATTACAATTGGAGTATTAAACAATTAGAAATTTTCAATCTTTTCCCTTAAATTTTGTTCCTCAAGATATGTCCTGCAACTTTTGCAGAAGATACATACTTTATACACACATCACACACATGTAAGCAGAAGATAATTTTATGCACAAACTAGGTCTTCGTTGAACTTTGAGAAACTATTTCAACAGTTTAACATGGGGGTAAATCCTTTGGTGGAGGCAGGATTGATTGATCAGCTCCCTTTCCATCTTCAACCACAAATGCCATTTTCAATCCCCAGCCTGTGTGGAGCTCCAGATGACAATGCATAAACCAAACTCCTAAACCGGGAAATCAAATGAAATTCGAAATTATGTAACTCAAATTCGAGTTTTTTATATATCGGATATGACTATTTTAAAGAAAACGAAGTGAGTTTATTACCTGGATTGTCTGCTCTAAAACGAATTGCAGTCCAACCCCCTGTCGGAACACCGACGGTGTTTCTTTCAACAGGATCAACCAGGTTGTACTTAGCCGGATCTTTGACAGGATCGAAGTTTCCGATGCCGGTTCCAACTACGAAGAAGTTGTAGCCGTGGAGATGGAATGGATGTGACTCAACTGTGAGGAGATTAGTGTCTTGCAGCACTAACTCAACTGTAGAATTGAAGGCAATCTTGCTAAGCCTTGTCCCGTGTGCAGTGCCGAGATTAGCTGTCAATGGTGCACCAGTGTAGTTAAATGGCTTAGGAGGCTTATCAGGGAAATCGGTTCTAAAAACTCCACTCATATTGAAGTAATGAGCTTGGAGAAGTCCGATTTTAGGCATCACAAAGGAAATATTGTTCAACGAGGCTAAGAGTCTTGTTCCGTTAACGCATGTTGGGCAAGGATCTTTGCCGAAACCGACTGTGTAGAACAGTTTTCGGTCGACTTTAAGGGGGACATTTGCGGGAAAATTCGCAGAGTTCAAGCTCTTCAGTTTTTTGTTGTAACTCAACGCGAAATCTGTGTCGTTGGGAGCTGGTAATTGAGGAAGTGTAGGAAGAACAGTGTTGGGGATTCCTTTGTATTGGAATATCCCTGTAGCTGTTTTGTTGTCTACAGGAATCGGAGCATCCATGAAAGGCCTAGCAGCCATGAAATATCTCCCAGGAGATCGGTCGGCTCGAACGAGAACATTTGTGGTTTGTCCCGGTGTGATGAGTATCGCTTGAGTGACGAACGGCTTTGTATAAACTGCATCAACCTCAACTACTGTCATGTTGTGACCCGCTATCGCGAAGAAAAGCTCGTCATTCAGGGCAGCATTGACGATTCTCAGCAGGTACGTTTTTCCGGATTCAACTTCCATCGCAAATGTATCTGAAAAACGAAAACATTCAGGATTGAACTCAGAGCAATGCATGGGAAAACATGTATTTTGACAAGTTTCTTCAAGTTTCGGCTTACGTTTCTCGGAACATGGAAAAAGAGGTCCAGGTTTCCCATTGATAGTGTGTGCATCCGACATATTTGGTGGCAATCCCATGTTAGTTCCTTGCTTGACAATCTCTTCAACATCTTTGTGCCACCATTCCCCTGCACCACGAACAAGTTTTCACCATCATATCATCATCACAACAAGAAACTTATAAAATCAATAGAAAAACATGACTTTAGAACCGACCTAAAACAACAATCTGTTCCATATTCGGCTTCGGGAACGGAAATGGCGTTCCTGGTTTCGGCATGATGACAATGGCTCCATACACAGTAGCCCTTAGCCAAAAAATGTGTGCATGCCACCATAAAGTTCCTCTTTGTCCTGTTACATTGAAGTCATAAGCATAGCTATTCCCTGTCTGAATCGGACACTGTGTTATGTAAGCCGGTCCATCCGCCCAACCGTTTCGATATTGCTTCAATCCATGCCTAAACAGATCATCAGACAACGTTATAAGTATAAGAAATCTTTGTTTCAACTTTTTTCTGCATACAATTTATTAAAATCTTACCAGTGAATCGACATGTTATATTTTGCATGGTTCGTAACATTGACAATAACTCTATCTCCCTCTCTCGCATACAGTGTAGGCCCTGGAAACCTCCCGTTTACCGTCACAATCGGCTTTGCATGGCACAGTCTGCTAACATTCTTCACTTGAATCTGTTCAGAAAACACATAATTTCCGTGTCGAAACGACGAAATCCCGATAATTTAAACAAATGAAACATTCATTCTGAGTTGACTCACATCAAACTGGTACTTCTTCACAGCAGCTTCTGCAGGCAAAGTAATGAATGCAACGAAACCAATGAGAAAAAGGGTCGTTTTGGAAACAAAATCGCCACCGGTAGTCATTCGAGCTGAGCTAAAACTTTGAAATCTTCAACCCTTGTATGGATATGAGACATGAGAGTTATATGAGTTATTTATATAAGCTTTAAAAAAGGGGTGAATTATGGCAATTTGTTAAGAACAATAGAATGAAGCTGATTAGGTGAAATTTTGCGTCTTTGATATGTCAAAGCTTGGAAGCAAAATACTGAAAGAGACTCTCAGTTGCCATTGATAGGCGTAGAGGTTGAGATTGTTCTACCAAGAAGCAAAACATTGAAGTCCCATATCCAAATTTGATCTTAAAATAACTCAAAGCTTTGGAATTGAAAGAATGAAAGCTATGTACCAACCTAATCCTACATACAATAACCAAGCTTTACCGCCAAGGAAAAGGCACTTTTTTTTTTCCTTCTGGTTTCTACGGTTATGCCTTGATTCAGACCGACTCAGATCGTCTGATTTTATGATTCAGACTAACTCAGGTCACAAATCTGATTTTGGTGAATAAGTTTCTTAGTAGAGATTTTTTGTATATACAAGACCTCGAACTCGAGACCTACTTAAACAACATCAAATTGCTTACTACTTGAACCAAGCCTATTGGTGAAAAAGACATTTTTAACCTCATATTACATGTTATTTGTCAAATAACACCTTATAAAAAATGGGTTTTTACCAGATTAAAAAACTAGTTTTAGAAAGGCTTGCTTCAAAGCATTTTGCAGCACTGCTTTGTAAGTCTGAGTTTGCTTATTGAAGAGAAACTTAACATTGCTTGTTGCCAAACTGTTTTTCAAAATAGAAAACAATGTGCAAATGGAGGAACATCAACCTTAAAGTAAAGAAAACATAAACAAAGTATGTAATGTACCAACATTATCTATCTAATTTCCTTGCTCCATAAGCTGAACATCTGATTTTGAATGCATGGAAGTTGAGGGTCTCATCAACTAATAATAATCAAAACCCTAACTTGCCAAAGTTGTAAATGGTGGCCTTCAATTGCCATAATAATCAATAAAATCGACGTATAATATTAAATCGTGGTTGCAGTATTTATCGTGATTATAAGTATTACGAATATTACATATCGTGTTGCGTAACATTTGCATGTCCTATAATATTTGTTTAGAGAAATGTTTCAATACTAAAAAAAACTATAGTGAAGAAATGCAGAAGTTGTCCACAATTATGGGTGGAATCATGTATATAATTGAGGTGTCAATAGATATCTCAAAATTTTTGAAAAATTATATCTTTATATATAATTTAAATATATATAATTGACATTTTTTTATAAATAATTTGACATCCTTTTATAAATAATTAACTCTTTTCAAATACCGTTAAGAAAATAATACCCGTTAAATAAATTCTTAACTCCGTACCTGCCACGATAATGGAAAATATGGCCATGCATGACTCCATGACACATTGAATTCTGCAGCTTTGACCACATTGTTTTTTCTCAATTCCACGTGCTTATTGCATAATATGTTTTCATTGATGAACAGAAACCGACCGAACCAAATATGAAATATGGACACGACAGAAGAAAAAGGAACAAGGAGGTAAGAAAAAACATGTGAGAGTTTCTTCATGACTCCGTAGTCCATGCCAGTAATTTAAACAGATGGACAGGAGCTATAATGACTACACTTTAAATAAATAGATATCAAAGATAAGATCTTACGTTAGAGTACGAATTATTAAAAAAATTATTGTAAAATCAAATTATAAATAAAATACAAATAAAATATTTAATTTATATGAGAATTGTAAAATCCAATATTTTTTATGGGATTTGAGGGACAATCACCCCCTAAAAATTTAAAACTCATGTATAATTTACTTTTTTTTAAAATATATATTTAAAAACCTATTTTTATCTCTTAAAATTTTATAAATTATTTCTTTAAAATCTTATAGATTACCAATAGGGGTTGGTTCAAGTGGTAAGCAATTTGATTTCGTTTAAGTAAGTCTTTTGAGATTTTGTGTATAAAAAAAATTCCTATTGGGAGACTCACCCACCAAAACTAGATGTGTAACCCGAATCGGTTCAAATTAATTAGGTATGAGTTAAGTTCATAAATGATGATATTTATTTTAAATTAGTCTTTCAAATATTTAAATATTTTAATTTTATCATTAAATTATGATCTTTATTTTAAATTTAATCAAACTTTTGAGTATTTTAGTTTCACCCTTAAACTTTAACTCTCATTCTAAATTGGTCATCATATGTATTGAATATTTTAATATCCTTAAATTATTAGTATATGCTAATTATATCTAATATTAATAAAATCGTTATAAAAATTATTATTTGTCTTGAAAAACTAATGCCTATTATGTAATAATTTGATGTCTTATAAACAATAATCTAAGGATAAAGTTAGAACATTAAAAAAATTTAAAGACCAGTTTAGAATGAAACTCAAAGTTTATGGATAAAATTAAAATATTCAAAAATTTGAGGACGATGACAATTTAAGAACATATAATATAATTATCTTTTAATATACTTTTAAAACTAATAAGAGTAATTAATTTTATTGAATAAATAAAAATGCAACACAATCATAACTTTTTTTAAAAAAAAAATCTATAAAAGCTAAGAAAAGTCAGAGTAAAAAATTTAAAAAACTCAATCAGACAATTTAAGAAAATAAAGAAATAACAATAAAAGATTAAAAAGTATTTTAACACTAAACTACAAAATAATTTATTTTAAGGTTTAAAAATCTTATTTAAAATTTAAAATCTTAAATTAAAATTTAAGATTTAAAATTTATGCTCGAAAAATTATAGATTAAGATTTTAAACATAAAATAAATAAATTATATAATAACTATAAAAATTGTATTTTATAGATAAAATATATATTTATTTATTATATGCTCAAGATTTATGATACTTTCTTTTAATAATGTCAGAATTTAAACTTTATATTTAGAAAAATAATATAACTTGCTTTTACACTCGACTTTTATTTATTCTTAAGAGATTGATAATTTAAAATCGGATCTGATAATATAATCCTCAATAGAAACTTGCAAAGGGATAAGGTGTTAAAGGATTGTGGTCCACCCAAAACAATGGCATTGGGACTCCACCACCACCGATTGTGGTGGTTCAGCCTCAAGGCTGGCGATGGACTGAGGGTGGGGGCGGAGGGCGGACAGATTAGACCTGCGGGGCTAGGCTTGGGATTGCCTAATTGTGGTTCAAGAAACCAACCACACATTTTCGACGGTTTTAAGATTATTTCAAGACAAGGGCAGATAAATTATTGGGGATTTCAACATCTTGGTTCCAGTGTTTGTATCAATAGGTGCCCATTTGAACTTTTGTTGTAGATATAGTGATAAATATTTAAAAATTAAAAATTAAAAATTAAAATTAATATTAAAATATTATAATTTATTTGATTTTTATTACCAATAAAACTATTTTTATTTTGTTTGATGATTTACATTTATTTTATTTAATTTGTATATTAATAACTTTTTTATTTGTAGAATTATACTTTAATTTAAGTATTGTTTTTTATTAAGTAAAAATTAATTATATTTATTAAAAAAATATTTAAATTAAATTTACAAAATAAAATAAATATTTTTAATTACTCGATCATTTATTATAATGAAAGTTTTTGATTTCGGTGACCAACGTAAAAGTACACTAAAAGATCAGGGTCTATTGACGTAATTTATTCAAATACTCATTTCATTAATTATTATTAGTATACTATTCTAAACCCACCCAACCCCTAAAAAAATTCCTTGGATCCGTTTTAACATAAAAGAGAGAGCGCTTTAGATGTCTGAGCTTGGAGAAAACTGGTGGTGACGGCGGTGGTGGGGCTGTTAGAATGCCGGGGGTTAGCAGTGACGTGGCCATCTTAAGATTCCCACTCATAAAAAGAGAAGTTGGCATTTTTTTCTCACCAAAAAGGCATTTTTAATAATTTTTTCAACTGTTATATGATATTTTCCTATTAGTTTGTGGTATTGATTAAACTGTGGGTTGTGTGGGGATTCATCTGAGCTGGTTCTGTTTTGGGTTGATTTGATTTGAGCCGGTGGGCTTAGAACTGGTTTCCATATTTCTTTATTCTCAAGCTTTTATCTTTCAGGGCTGATGATTTAGGGAAAAAGGTATTCGTTTTTGTTTATTTTTATGTCAGTATTGGTTGTTTGATCTTTGGTTTTTCATTCCTTTTCAGTTTTCTGGGTATTAATTGTTATTAAAGTTTGAATGATTTGATATATGGAGTTTGATTTCATAGAAAATTGCTTTTAGTTGAGCTGAGATTTGAAAAATTGACAAAATATTATTGTTTTTGGTGTTCTTCATGTTATATATATGCAGTTGAATATTGAGTGATAGGATTTGGTATGCTTATAAAAGATGTCACTAAAGAGTATGATGCGAGAGTTAAAGGAAATGAAAGATGGTATAGGGAACATATCAAGGAGAGGTGGGGAGAGCAAGCTTTGGCGTAGCCGGACTAGATCCCATGTCGCTCCGGATCGGCCACTGGTGGAATCTGAGTGTGTCGGGCAAAGCCCGTGGGCAAATCTGCCGCCGGAATTGCTCTTAGATATTATCCATAGGGTGGAAGAGAGTGAAACGGCTTGGCCTGCGCGAGCTGCTGTTGTTTTTTGTGCTGCAGTTTGTAGGTCCTGGAGGGAAATCACAAAGGAGATTGTGAAGACTCCTGAGCAATGTGGAAGGCTCACGTTTCCAATCTCATTGAAGCAGGTTATACTCTTTTCCTATTGGAGAAGTTTCCATTTTGATCC
Organism: Abelmoschus esculentus; assembly: GCA_035048815.1. Taxonomy (NCBI): domain Eukaryota; kingdom Viridiplantae; phylum Streptophyta; class Magnoliopsida; order Malvales; family Malvaceae; genus Abelmoschus; species Abelmoschus esculentus. The sequence continues at coordinate 18,616,293 of JAUCBN010000015.1, read as the reverse complement.
CAAACTGTTTAGATTTTAGCTAAATTTACATTAAGGGGAGGAATAAAACACACTTTTATGTGTTTGGGTCCATTTGAGTAAAGGGTAAATGAACTGCAAATGATTTTAGAAAGCTACAAGGAAACCAGAGCTGGTATTCAGCTGGTATTCCCAAGTGTGCTCTGATTTTAGCTCCATCAAATTTTTGCAAACTGGAGAATTAGAGCCTGTTTCGCAGTACCAACTCCGGGGCCCTCTACTTCAGTATTTGTGGTTCATTTTCCCTGCTTCCAAAAAAGACCATCAACAACATGCATCTCTGTTAAGAACATACTAATTGTTAGTAATTTGATGTGTCTTGCTGTGACATTTCTATCATGTAATTATAATTGGGGTGAGAGTTCCATATTAAGAACTTTCAAATGATGCATATAAAGCTAAGTCTACATTTTTCGATATACTGCTGTGTACTATTGACATTTGACAATAAGTCTCATGTCTGTATAAATAATGGGAGTGGCTATTTTCTTGTTTCTCTTAAATATTTATATGTTTTGTTTGTGTACATGAACAGCCTGGTCCTCGCGAATCTCCGATTCAATGCTATATTAGAAGGGACAGAGCAACTTCTACGTATCTTTTGTTCTATGGTCTGGTACCTTGTAAGTTGTCTCATTCATGTCATTATTTGTTGCAAAATTGCTATTAACTACATTTCTATTGAAGTATTCATATCCGACAAATATTTGGATATGGATATGGGGATATTAGATTACCCTTCCAGGATCCTTCAAGTATGATGAATATGAAGCTTCCTCACTTTTTGAAATGTATTGACTTGTATTGCATATTTGATTTACAGCTGAGGGAGAGAGTGATAAATTGCTGTTGGCAGCAAGAAAGGTCAGAAGGGCAACATCCACAGGCTTCGTTATATCCTTGGCTGCTGATGATTTTGCCAGGGCCAGCTATACGTATGTTGGTAAACTAAGGCAAGTCGTGATTCAATGTCTTATGTTTCCCTGATTATGTTTGCTTCATGTCAATGATGACATATTGAGTTCCTTTTCAGGTCTAACTTTTTGGGTACCAAGTTCACTGTATATGACAATCAACCTCCGGGTGACTCCATGATCTCATCAACTACCCATCGGAGATTCCACTCTAAGCAGGTCTCTCCAAGATTGCCTGCATGCAACTACAGCATTGGTACCATTTCCTATGAGCTCAATGTTCTGAGAACCCGAGGACCAAGGAGAATGCAATGTATTTTGCATTCGATTCCTGTCTCTGCTATTCAGGAAGGAGGCACTGCCCCTACACCTTTGGCATTACCACAATCCTTTGATGATCAACTTTCTCCCTCGCCTAGTTCAAAAGGAAAGGGACTACTTATAGAGACCAGCTCCCCAAACCTGGCAGTCACACCTGTACTTTCCGCAGGCTCAGTAGAGCCGTTAACCCTTAAAAACAAGGCTCCTAGATGGCACGAACAGTTACAGTGCTGGTGCCTCAACTTCAGGGGTCGTGTGACTGTGGCCTCTGTTAAGAACTTCCAGCTTGTCGCATCTGTTGAACCTGAACATAATGTATCACCTGAAGAGCAAGATAAGGTAATCTTACAGTTCGGAAAAATCGGCAAGGACATCTTCACCATGGATTATCAATACCCTCTATCTGCTTTCCAAGCTTTTGCTATCTGTCTTAGCAGCTTTGACACCAAACCAGCATGTGAATGATTGCCACCTGTTGGAATCCTTATCATTGATGTTGTCCTGGATCCGTATCATTGATAAGTCGCACCCTACTCCAGCAGCTTTATTGCAAACCGGGCTGTAAAACAGCATGTAGGCGAGCTATGTACAGCTTTCTATCTAGAATGCTTCTTGTATTCCGGTACTACCGTTTGTATTCAAATGGAACGGACTTTGCTGGTTCTTCTTAGCTTTTCAGTGCATCATGCAAACTTTGTATGTTGTTTGGTCATCATAATTAGAATCAAAACTAAATTAACAACAATTTGTCTTTATTTTTAGATTGTTTTTTCTCCCCTTAACATGCTCTCTTAGAATAAACTCAAAACTAAGTGCTTGAAGTAATACTCGAGTTTTGCATTATTTTTACTCGAATGCGGACATGAATCTTGGATATGGGTTTGCATAGGAAAAGGATTATAGCACCCGGAAATTGGCTGAACAAATCTTGGGAATTAGTGTTGGAACCGGACATAATCTTCTGCTAATTACACTTAGTTTTCAGTTGAAGATATTGTCTCCAAATCCCAAAAGCAAATCCCTCCCTGGCAAGGGTAAAAATTCTTACCAGGTAAAGATTTGTTAACCATAATATTGACAGAGCAGAAAAATCCTAGTTTCATTTCTTCTTTTTTGGTGCACTGGATCTTGAGAACTTTGGTAATTTCACTCCAAACAATGTCTTATGAGACATCTTGTCTTTGGAATAGTTGTTAGAATCTACGGAATTGATGTCGTTGGAGTTTGAGCATTCGTGTTCATCATCATCACCATTATCTTGTTTGGTATCCCCAAGGAGCCGAAGCAATTCCTTTTCACTTCCATTAACAGATACAACCGAAAGGAGAGGAAATATACAGCACCCATCCATCACTAAGTGACAGTACTCGATACTTTGTGAGCATAATGTAAGGAGAATAGCCAGTGTCTGCTCTTGATCCTTGTGAGTTCCGGTCTCGAGTAATGTAGCAATTGAAGCAATGCAGCCAGATGTTCCTTGATAGGTTATGTTGTTCCTTGAAGCAATGCAGCCAAATATAATACTACTATAAAGTTAGGTTATGTTGTTAAAAAGTAATAAATCATTATGTTCCTATGACATAGATGTCGATTTTTTCCCCTTGTAATATCCTTGGACTGTTCCACATGTAAAATTCATATTTTTATTACTGTATTACCGTTTTGTATCAGTTTGGTCCCTAATAATGGGTCAGTAATTGTGCATATCAACTGTTTCTTTGTTTTTGTATGAGGCTTGGTTTGTACCAAGTGTGAAAACAAACGAGCATGTAGGAAGAAAGTGGAATAAGTTTTGGAGTTCAAACTGATATTAAGTTTTTCTATTTTCCCACAACTGTTGGTTGAGGCATGGTTTGTTGAAACAAAATTAGATGTAGAAATCGGCCATAGCAAAACAAGAAACAGAGTGAAAAAGCTAGAAAGGAAATCAAGGGTGACACAGACCAGAGAGGCCGACAAGTAGATAAGAGAAACAAGACAAAGATCTGCTTTGTTTGAAGACATCGTCTGTCGGGGAACGACAGGGTCCCCCCCTTTCGAGAATGGAAGCTTTGCCATGCCATGCATTTTCTGTATCTTTCCTTGGATAACCCTTCTTTCTTCTTCCCTTCAGGTACAATAACGTGTTAGGTTTTATTTTGTTTGTTCGTGTTTTCTGGTCTTAAATTAGATTGTTGTACCGTAAATCTACGTGTTGATGAGATCTGTTCATGGATTTTAACATGATGATTATGTTCAGGGTTTTTTCTCAAGTACGGGAGGGGTGGTGGCGGTTCTTGGTTGGAAGTTCCTGCAAAGCTAATATAAAATGGCTTCATCACCTTCTCCATCACAAGATTCCCCACCCTCTTCATCTCCACCATCAAATTCCACACAAGATGACTCGCCTTCACCGCCGGCACCCGACAGCTCATCATCACCGCCACCACCACCCAAAAGCTCACCACCACCGCCATCGCCACCCAAACGTTCATCACCACCACCACCACCACCTTCACCAAAACCCTCTCCACCTCCACCAAAACTATCATCACCCCCTCCACCAGTGTCTATTAGTAAAAGTCCTCCTCCATTCCACCCTCCTCCGCCTCCTCCGTCTTTATCTCCTCCTCCGCCACCGCGTGTTAAAAATGCTAGTGACCACTCTCCTCCATCTCCTCCCAAAAGTGGTGATTCCAAGTCTCGCAATTCATCGTCGGACAGTGAGTCAAATGACAACTCGAGTGCAAACCTCATTGTGGGTGTAACTGTGGCGGCAGGAGTATTTCTCTTTATCGTTATCATCGTTTTAGTAGTATGGTATCGGAGGAAGAAGAGTAAACGAAATCCTCAAATGCAATACTACGGTGAACCTAAAGGTGATTAAAAAATAAATATGGATTGCTTTAATATAAATTTTATGATTTGCAATTTTGCATGGCTCATGAGTTGGTTCTATTGTATGTGATTTATTATGCACCAGGTGGCGATGATCCATATTATAACGGTGGGATGCAACGTCCATGGGAAGGTGCCAAACCTACCGCCCCTCATGGTGGTGTTATTCCTAGTGGTGCATGGGGTACACCAACTCCGGTTCCACCTCCTGGTGCTGGCGGAGGATGGGGCTCATCCACAGTCCCACCACAAATGTTGAGTGGTGAAGTAAGCTACATGTCCACAGGAGGACAGCTTTCTCCTTTGGCACCTTCATCAGCTCTTGGAATAAATACCGGCACTTTCACTTATGAGGAGCTTTCAGCTGCTACCGGAGGATTTTCTCAGGCCAATTTGCTCGGCCAAGGTGGGTTCGGGTTCGTGCACAAAGGTGTGTTACCAAATGGAAGGGAGATTGCAGTTAAGAGTTTAAAATCCGGTAGCGGGCAAGGCGAAAGAGAATTCCAAGCCGAAGTCGAAATAATTAGTCGAGTCCATCATCGCTACCTCGTGTCCCTAGTCGGATATTGCATTGCAAGACAACAACGGATGCTGGTGTACGAGTTTCTTCCAAACAAGACATTAGAATATCACCTCCATGGTAAATTCAATCATCCTTCAAGCTTATCTATCCTTGTTATTAAAAGCTAACTCGCCCCCTCCGTGGACACAATCGCAGGAAAAGACCGTCCGGTTATGGATTTTTCGACTCGACTTCGAATTGCATTAGGTTCTGCTAAAGGACTTGCTTATCTTCATGAAGATTGTGAGGAATCTAAAGTCTCTCGCTACATCTCCATCCATAATTCGTAATCCAATATTTTTCTAAGACTTGTATTTATACATACAGGCCATCCTCGCATTATTCATCGTGATATTAAATCAGCTAATATTCTGCTAGACTACAGCTTTGAAGCCAAGGTATCATCCATTAAAATTGAACCAGTGTTTTAACACACATTCCCTCACCTGTTCACACACGTTTGTATTTTTGTTGTAGGTGGCTGATTTTGGATTGGCTAAGTTGTCTGAAGATAACCACACCCATGTCTCAACTCGTGTGATGGGAACATTCGGGTAACAATAAATAACACTGAAAAACAGAGAAAAATGTACTATATAGTACACTGGTTTTGGATGATCGTACTCGGTCTGGTTTTATATAGGTATTTGGCTCCGGAATATGCATCAAGCGGCAAGCTAACGGAGAAATCCGATGTTTACTCATTCGGGGTCATGCTATTAGAACTCATAACCGGAAAGCAACCTGTGGATCCAAGTAATGCCATGGAAGACAGCTTAGTAGATTGGGTATGTAAATTTGTTGCATTAGTTGCTAACTTGCTACAATCACAAGATTCATTAACCATTACCGCAGGCTCGACCACACTTGACTCGTGGACTGGAGGACGGCAACCTTAGTCTGCTGGTCGATCCGCTTTTGGAGAACAACTACAACCAAGAAGAAATGAAACGCATGGCAGCCTGCGCGGCTGCTAGCATCAGACATTCGGCTCGAAAGCGTCCTAGAATGAGTCAGGTATACAATGATCCCCCAAACTTATGAAATCGTTACGAAAATTTTCGAGTTCGAATCAAAATTACTCGATGTGAAGCAGATTGTGCGTACCCTAGAAGGGAACTCTTCCTTGGATGACCTGAATGAAGGTGTAAAGCCAGGATACAGCACAATGTATGCCTCCGGAGGGACCTCAGATTACAGCAAAAGTTCATACGAGGCTGACTTGAAGAAGTTCAGAGAATTAGCATTATCAGGCCAGGATATGAGCGAGAGCTCCGAGTACTAACAGAGAGAATTGAACCGCAAGCTCGGTGGCCGGAGGGACATGTGCTTTCGGAAGATCCACCATGTTTTAACAAGTCATCATCGCCTTTAAAAAAAACACAACACTGATCCTTTAGTTAGATTAATACCATAGTTGGTTCCAGCTCGGTTATTTTAACTTGGGATCTTTGATTGTTTATCAATTGTTTTGTTTGTTTCTTTTTTTGTATTCAAGATTTTAAAAAGAAAAAAAATCAGTTTTCAGATGATATTTTGGTGTAAGAAAGAGTTGCATTCTGCAAATAAATGGTTTAATGGATTCCGTGTTTATTCTTGATCAAAAGAGGCATTAAGAGGAGAGGTTCAGTCTAGATCCCACATCGAAAAAAATATAAGAGACAATGCGATCAATGATGGGAACGAACCTTGGATTTATCGAATAAACAGAAACAAACAAAAAAATAAATTATATTATCTGCATTCGTGTTAATATAATTTATGATTTTAATTAATAAAAATCACTTATTAAAATTTATTTATTTTTATATTATCTTTTTATTATAAATGATGTAATAAAAAGATTCGTAATATGATTTTTTTCGATTAAAGTTAAAATAAAACACCAGATTTTTTTATGTTAGTCGTGTTACATGTAAACAAAAATTTTATCATTTTTATATATTTTTTATATTTAATACTAAAATATTAAATTTTAAAACTTAAAAAAATCTCTACCCTATACTTTAATCGTAAACTCTATACTTAAACTCAAAATCTTAAATCTATTTTTTTCTGAAATAATAATAAATTAAAATTTAAAAAATTTAACTTAAAAATTTAATATTAAACCTATCAAATCGAAAAAATAAAAATTCGTAGTATATAAAATCATATATTCATCGTTTAACGAGATCAAAACATCAGTCTGATTAATGAATTATTTAATGAATTTCGGATATAAAAAATTATTTATTCCAATAAAATTTAGTGATTATATATTCAACCAGTAGTAACAACCAAACCCCCTCGATTTGTTTCGGAAAAAAGACCCTAGTTGAGGCTCCTCTGATCTTTCTTCAACATGGGAGATTACAACGATGCCTTCATGCGCAACCAAAACGCCGCCGCCGCCGTTCAGGCCCGCGTTAAACCCCCTCAGAACCGCGCCAATATTCAACAGCTCAAGCTGGTTGGTTCTTTTAGGGTTTTGTTTTTTGAAGAGCCTGATTCGGTTACTTTTAATCTCGTCTTCTTAGCTTAAGATTATTATAGATTCTTCTTTTCCGTTCACTAATTCCTATTTTCGAACTAATGCTTTGCTGTGATTTTCGAAATATTAGATACGGGTGAAAAATTTATGGTGATCTAATTGTGGAGGGGGTAAAGATAATGAAATACGAATTTGTTAACGTTGCAGATTGGGCAAAGTCATCCTACTGGTTTAACAGCTAATCTCTTGAAGCTCTTTGAACCACGACCACCGTTGGAGTTTAAACCGCCTCCCGAGAAGAGAACATGTCCTCCGTACACAGGTCTTTCTCGTGATTTTGGTGTTTGAATTTGAAATTGTCATTTATTAATTTGTTTTGTTTTGTCCGGCTTTGTTAGGGATGGCACAGTTCGTGAGCAACTTCGCTGAGCCAGGAGATCCTGAGTATGCCCCGCCTGTTCAGGAAGCAGAAACACCTGTAGGATATTTGTTCTTAAGTATAAGTTATTGTGTTATATTTCTGTGAAATGTTTTGCATGATTAAGTTGTTTTTGGTACTGTTTCTTAGGTTTTATTCTGTGATTTGAATTTGGAATTGTTTTTGAGTAATATGATATGTCATTTAGATGTTTCTTTAACTTATTGCTATACTTTGATCACTCATTTATTTTTCTCCTGTTTGTATCTGAGCCACTCTTATTTTGGGATCACTTTTGTTATTTTTCTTATTTTTTGTTTGAACCATGCATTATTTTTTGTTATTGGTTAATTCAACTATTCATTGAAAATAATAAAATTAGTCCAATGACCAAAAATATATAGAACATTACATTTTTAATCTTTTTTTTGAAGTTTTATGTTCTTAAAAATTAAACTTATTGTTTATGCACCTTTTTTTATTCTTAGCATTTTAATATTTGTTTTATGTATATGCTTTTTTGAATTATGAAAAAACAGGATCTTTAAGATGTATATCTAACTTAAGTGACTGAATTAACTGAAATATTTAGCTGGTTAAAGCCTTACTCTGAATAATTTGGTATGGTAACCAGAAATAAAAAATAAAATTTTGTTTATGTAATTCAGTTATAGTTTTAAATGAATTAACTGAGAGAACGTCCCTAGACTTTAGTACTATTAGCTGATCAAACCTGGGTGAGTGTTCTGAAAAAAGAATTATGTGCACTATATCATGGCTTTGGTGTGATGTGTTAATTTGGTTACCAACTGTACTTTGATTGGAGGAATAGGTTTTAATTTGTTAACTTTGTTAATGATTTTCTGTTCCGGGTATAGGCACAACGAAGAGCGAGAATTCATCAGTTGCGACTTGAGAAGGGTATGGAGAAGGCCGCTGAGGAGTTAAAAAACTGTAAAGTGTCTATTTCTTTAAGTTACTTTTTAGTGACTGATGAATTTGGTTAATGCACACATTATGATTTTAAATCTTTGTTTTTGTTCGTCTTTTATGCAGATGATCCAAGTAACGATCCCAACATTTCAGGTGATCCATACAAGACATTGTTTGTTGCTAGACTTGTAAGTGAATTTGCCTAGTTTTTCATCTAATTTCATCTTTCAATTATTCCTGCTGGAGCAAGTTACTAGCTTGTATAATTTATTGCAGAATTATGAGACATCCGAGAGTAGAATTAAAAGGGAGTTTGAGTCTTATGGACCGATTAAGCGGGTAAGTATTTTTGAGAACCCTGATGTGGGTTTGGTAAGAGGTTTTGCGGCTTCTTTATCCTCTCTGTTTCCTTATCAAAAGCTTTTTTTTTTTTCATGATATAAACTTCAAAAATTTTGAGTCTTAAAATGTTTTTCCTTTCCAGTATTTTCAATGCAAGCTATATTTTTGCGTAAAAATAGAAGTTTCTGACTTGTATACATATTTGCTTTAGCATACTAAACAGAAATTATTTAAATGTTTGCATAAAATTGGTATGCTGCAATTTGTCATTGTCACAAGATTCTATCTTTAGATGGTATTCTTCTAAATTGCAACACATGGTGCAACTTCTTGTTGGCATCTATGATTTTGCCAAGCTTCTACCTGTTCTGTATTGTATTCATATTGGTGTGTTCAAGTTGTCAAAAGTAAAACAGGTATCAGTGGTAAGGGTGATTTGTAAATTTCACTTTACCCTTTGATAAGTTGTTTGAATATGGTAGGATGTAGAAATCATCTCCAGAAATAGGTGATCTTTCCATTCCTTAGGTATTATTCTACCATTAAGAAGCTTCTATACAAGGTATCCCTGGTAAGGGGCTGATTATATTGTTTCTCATTCCCAAATAAATTTACAATCCTATTCCAAAGATGTTGCTTCATTCCTGCAAAGCAAAGCTTAAAAACTATGTTGAATGAAGCAGTTGTGCATTGTGCCTTTTGGCTTTTATTTTCAAGCAACTAAAGGTGGCTGGCATCTGTTCTTTCGTGCCATGGGTAAAAAAATTGGGAGTACCAGCTTCTCTTCCTTTTGTTATTTAAGTATTTAGCCCATGCTTTTCCTTCTATTAAAAGCTTTACTTTTGGCCTTTAAAGGCTATCAAAAACATATCAGCAGTTGAGAAGGTTTCTGGTAATTTCTGGTCTATAACTATTTTCTATTTTTTTGGAAAAAATATTTCCTGGTAAGGAATTTAGTTTGTTCAACAATTGGTAAATATGCCATGATACATCGGTTTATCTGCAACTCTAGCTGTGGTGGTCAGCATCTCACAATGGCAGCCCTATGATTAAAAGGTGAGCAGGCTTATGAGGCATAATGCCTGCCTGCTGTGCCATTTAGGATTTTACTATTTCAAACATTTTGTAGAGTTAGGACTTAGTTGAGGAGATCAATTATCATCAATTATAATTATCTGATCTGATTTCCATGAGAGGATTTTTCTTCTGTATTATCGACTGTGTGAATTGTTTCTTTGCTGTGACCAGGTTCGGTTGGTTACTGATAAATCCACAAATAAACCAAGAGGCTATGCTTTCATTGAGTACATGCATACTCGTGATATGAAAGGTATGCGTTGCTTTGATTATCTTTTCTCTTTTGAGCTGGAAGACTTAACAGAGCATTGTTATTATATGTCTTCAAACATCTCACAGCTGCTTATAAACAAGCTGATGGGAAGAAGATTGATGGTAGAAGGGTTCTTGTGGATGTTGAGCGTGGCAGGACAGTCCCAAATTGGCGCCCTCGCAGGCTAGGTGGTGGACTTGGAACAACCAGGATTGGAGGTGAAGATGTTACTGAAAGGTACTTTTGTGGTGGCTATGCATCATATCTTAATGCTGATGCATAAATATTGGTATAATTGATTAAACAAGGCCACCTTTAATTCAGGTGCTTCTAGTGAGAGAAGCTGAAGTCCTAGATATTTGCTTGGCTGTTGTTCTCATATAATGTGAAGTCCACTATTACCATGCTTGGACTGAACACTTGTGTTATTTTCTGGAGATTAAATGCTATGTTTTGATTTGTTATTCTGGAAATTTAATGCTATCATTTGCTACTCAGGGAACAAGTGCAATCAGGACCAACTCGTTCTGAGGAACCAAGGACTCGTGAGGATCGACATGGTGACCGGTAAGATGTAACTTTGTTGGTCTGCCCATTTTTATCTTTATCATCTCTGGATAATTTAAAGGTTCGCTGGCTGACTACTTATTTATTTCAGCATAAATGTGGGAATTGTTTGTTCCTGAGTCCTGACTTGAAATGCTTTCTAGCCTTTCGTGATTTGTGTCTGTCATAATTATATTTTGAATTTAGAATGATCTGTTTTATCTTGGAAATCTTAGGGACAGGGAAAAATCACGTGAAAGGGGAAGGGAACGGGATAAGGAGCGGGAAAAGTCCCGTGAGCGTTCCCATGATAGACCAAGGGATCGGGATAGAGAGGATAGACACCACAGAGATCGTGAAAGAACTAGAGACAGAGATAGGGACAGAGAGAGAGACCGTGGTCGTGATCGTGACCGAACACGTGAACGAGGCCGGGATCGTGGTCGTGACAAAGAAAGAGATCGTGAGAGGGATAGGGACAGGGATTATGATGTCGGTGACTATGACCGTGACCGTGGGCATGGGCGTTCTAGGGATAGGGAATCTGATTATGATCGTGTCGAGTCCAAACATGATAGAGACCGGCATGGTGAGAGAGATTATGATCATGGTGAGCCAGATGAGGATCGTGGGTTGTATGAACATCATGATCATGGGCATAGGCATAGGCGTTCAGACCTAGATGATCAACAACACTATGCATACTATGATCATCATCGAGGACGAGGAGAATACGATTTGGATTCCCATGGTGATCGTTATGATCAATATGCTGACCGTGACCGTGATCATTATGATGGAATGGAAGAAGATGATTACAGGTGATTTCAATCGTAAGACAGAAATCAAGTACTTGAAAATGAGTCCCTGCTTAGAACTCAACCAAACTGTTTCCAATTTGGCTTTTATTTTGCTGTGGTTCCTTGAGTGTTTCCTTTGGGTCTGTAACCTTATCAGCTCTTTGAAGTTTTCTCCAGACTTGCTTTGTTTGTTTCATCACTCTGCGACGTCTCCGTTTTATCTATAAGATGATTGACTTTGGTCATTTAATGTTCTTATGTTGTCGTTTTGATCCAAGTAACTCTTCTGTGTGGGGTTCATTTTTTGGCGAAGGGGATTTGATGTCCCATGTAGGCTAAAAAGAACCATGTATATTTATCTGTCTGTACTTTTAGGCAACCATTTTGTGGTTAATGGTGAACTTCCACGCAATGGCTCTACAAGTTGTAACGCTTCAACCGCCGGGGGGGTGATGGAATTTTGTAGCCCAGCTGCCGTGTGCATCCAGTAGGAGGTATGGGAACAAAAAGTTCTTTTTTTTTTTTAATTTGATTTTAGGGTTTAGGAATTTTGTTTAAGGTCTAAAGGTTTAAATTTATAAATTTCAAAAGTAGTGACTATGATTAAAATTTATAGTTAGAATTTATAGTTAAAATTTAGGATTCATGTTTTAAATCTAACTTTAATAATAAATTTTTAAATCCTAAATATTTAAATATAAATCTCTAAACTTTAAACTAAATTTATAAAAATTTAAAATTAAGGCGATTTTATTTCTATGCGAAGCTTATAAATAATTACTAAACATTGGTTATTATTCAATTTAGTAATCAAAATTTAATTTTTAATATTATAATTAAATTTAAGATTTATTTTAGTTTGATCATTGAACTTATAAAAAAATAATTAAATTTTATATAACACCATATTTAATCTTTTATATTTAAATAATTAAATTTTTAATTTTTTAAAAATAATAAATTAAACTTTTAATATTTATATATTATTTTAATTAATCCTTCCGATTAAGATAATATTAAGCCTCCATTGTCATCCTAGTCGAAATCCCCAAGCTTCAGACCCCCTTGAACCCTAATCGGAGAAAGTTTCAGTCACTAGAAATTATCGAAAATTCACTGTCAACCAAAAGCCAACCCAAATCTTCACTGCTTTGCTTCAACTTTTCCCATTATCTTTCATGCATCTGATTCAATTAATCATACAATTCGAATTCCAGAAATAACAAAACAAGGAACACTCTAGTTCGAGCTTCTGCTTTCCTGAATTCATTAGTACAGAGGCCATAGAGTGATTGGCTTGGTTACGAAGATCAGAGAAGACAGATATCCGTTAACGAAATGATAACTCGGTCTAAACTCGTTGAGCAACTCAGAGATTACCAGATCCGATCTCAAAACACCTACCCGGCTCTTATCTTTTTCTCTCCTAAACCCCATTTTGCTTCCTGGTACGTTTTTCTTTTTATGTTCCTTTTCGTCTATTTTTTTATAAATATTTTGAAAGTGTAAACTTTATTTAAATTTTGAATATAGGGAATTTGGTTTGGTACGTTTTCCTTTTCTGCAACCTTTGATTAAATTTGAAATATTGGGAATTTGGTAAAAAAAAATCAACTTCAATGATCATTTTGCTGGATAATAGTTAATTTCAAAGTAGAAGAAATTGAGAAATCTTACAAATTAAGCTTATCATATGATTCATTGGCCGGAAAATTATCGTGCCCTGTTCAGCAATTGGATAGGACTAAGATGTTCTGCAAATGCATTGTTCTCTGTTTTAGCTTGAAACGAACTATTGAATCTTGTTTTGAAGTTTACTGTTTTATCCAAAGGTTGGTGGTATTTGAAATGGAACTTACTGAGTACTGATCTTCTATCAAATAGATCGTATTTGAGTTTATTTTTAAGTTAATAGATTTTGGAAGAGATGTTTACTTCTGAGAATTTAGGTGTTAATACTCATCGATATGTAGGTTATATATCTTGATTGAGTTTCACTTCTTTCGCTGAGGAAAAACAACTGAATAGCTGAGACAAAACCAGACCTGCTTACATTGTTGCTAATCAAACTTATGTGGAATGAATATAGCCATTTGCAAATTCTAGATGTGGAGCAACAATTAGTTTGACGACAGTCGAAACAGAGCACCTTAATTGAGATGGCTAAGGCTTGGATTTCTGTTGAGAACCCTAGTCTTTCTCGACGATTTCTTTAGTGTTTTTCAGTCATGGGCCATTGATCCATCTCTCAATGTGCCAAAACATACAATTCATTGCTTAATCTTCCACACTCTCCTTGTCTTTTGTCAGATTTCATCATCGATATGAAGTATTGTTACTCTAAGATATATCAATTATCCTCATCTCTAGAGAAGGATTCATTTTATTCAGACAAAGATTCCTTATGTGAACATTGTAACACATCGTGTCTCCTTCTAGCATTTCCCTTGCATCACTTTGGTTGTAAATTAAACTTTTACATGTTCTTGATGATATTCTTTTCGCTTTATGCAGGGTGGATGTAGCTGTGGCTATTTTTTGTGCCTTTGTATTTAGCGTGTTAGTCATATTGTCCTATTTGTCGCTTTATTTTAGGCACTTCTGGTTTTCATCTATCATCATATGCCTTGGTATTTTTCTTCCAATACGCTTGAGTTGTTATAGGCAGGCTCTGGTCAAGAAGAGGGAGAGAAAATTTCTGTTACCCTTGTCTATGTGACCTGTTTACGGAGCTCAAAGTAGTACGATTCATCATATGAGCTGCCCACGGATGGCTTAGTACCCGTTTTAACGAATGGGGCGAATTCGGACATCCCGCAAATTGATCTTGATCAGTGAACTGAAGACTGCTGCCTAGCTACATTTAAAGTAGACGATGCGACTTCACAACAGCATACATGAAGCCCGTGATAACTTGCCGGACACTTATTTGTACAACAAAACAACAATATGCCTCTAAAATGAGAGGATTGAAGAAGAAACGAAACCATTTTTCGACTGGATCGGCAATGGGGTAATATGCTTCAATTTCCTTGTGGATTGACTCTGTTACCAAGCCTCTGTTAGCATAAATGCATAATCTTGTTGGTTTTTGTTCAACACTCGGACATTTGAATGCATAAACACCGTTTTACTTCATGTTCTTGTCGTACCTGACATACCATTTATATTTTGATTATAGAGAAGGAGAAAGGAACAATAGTAAGAGTTTTTTGTTTTTAATTCAATTTCAAAATTATATAATCTCACACATACATATATTATAACAATGTCATCTGTATTTTTGAGATTATTTCAGTAGAGAAATATATTATGTTTTTTTTAATTAACTATAAGATAAATTAATTATGAAATAAATAATGCATAACCTATTGTCATTATTTAAATTAATTTAAATGAGGTAAATAATACATAACATATTATTATTAGATAATTATTCCATATACAAGTGCGTGTAAATTTACGTATCTTCTTTAACTTTTAACTGCTAATAGTTTGATTACTATTATTAAAATAGTTAACTTAGTTCCGTGGTAAAAAATATATTTTACCTATTTTTTAATGTGTGACGTAAGTGATGTGTAATGGTGTGTCGTCCTTTCAACAATAACAGATTACCTTTTTAAGTCATCAAATTAGGATTATTTCTAAATTAGCAGTCAAGGAAGAGAGCATCCCATTTTTCAGATATTCAATCCAGTACAATATCATCTGTAATTTGTATCACCATGAGAAACAAAAATGCACTATATCTGGTGAATCAAGAAAAACAGATATTAGGGGCGAAGGGGGCGGCATTCACATTTGAGGCATAGGAGGCCTTCCACCCATTTGCTGTTGTTGTGGTGGTGGTTGGGGCCAGCCATGTGGTGCTCCCATCAACATTGGTGGTGGAGGCCTTGAAAGACCAGACATTGCCTGTGGAGGTGGGGGCATGTTTGGTGGAGGGGGTCTGTACTGCATTGGTGGAGGCGGCATGACTGGAGGTGGAATTTGTTGTCCGAGATGCTGTGGCTGACCCGGCCATGGTGCTTGTCCGCCAAGATGCATTTGTTGGTAGGGAACATTTTGAGGGGGTGGAGGACGAGTTATTGGCATCGGGCTTGGAGGAACAGTACCATTCAGGAAAGGTCGTGGAGGCACCGGTGCACCTATACCACCATTGACCTGGGGACCAGAAGGTAGCGTTGGAGGTCCACTCGCAAACAAAGTATGGGGCCTGCTCTTCTGGGAACTTGGATTACTTGCAGCCAACACTCTTTCTGTATCACAAAGGAAAAGTTTTAGAACTACCTACTGTACAAAAATAATAGCCAATTAACAGGGACAACAAGGTCAGGTTGTCTGCGATGAACGCACCCGCTGGGGTGCCATGACGCTCCCCTTTGGTGTCTTTCTTATATGCGTAAGAAACTGTTATTTGACGGTTACACAGGTATTGACCATTCATTGCCTGTAACATCAAAGAGAATGTATAGACCATTGTCACATCACATTCACAAATCACATTCCATTGAAGCAGTGACAACAGCAACAAAATATCTCATTCCAATTAGCAAATAAATGTGTGTGGCAATGCAAACATACCTCAATAGCAGCATCAGATGCCTCGAAAGAATCATAGCTAATGAATCCAAAACCGCGTGAATTTCCACTATCGGGATCTCTCATTATCTGATATAAGAAACTGATCTTCAGAACCCACTATCAAAGTGCAGAATAAACTTGAAAGAAATGAACGATTTAAATATTTAGTTAACTTCTTATTCACTTCCCGAACCCAGGTTTCAACTAACAAAAACTTGTGATGGCAAACACTTCAGTTCAACCCACTAACAAAAACACGCTGTCCTGCTCAGTCAATCTCACAGATAAAGTTGTGATGGCAAACACTTCAGTTCAACCCACAAACTTCAAACTCTTTAACGAGTGAACTTGTTGGCTAATTATATATAAAATCAAGCAGCAGAGCATCGATAACTAAACAAGCAAATGAAGACATGCACTTTCACGACACATATGAAGAGAACTGAGCTCGTTAAGGAATGACATACCATCAAATAAAATGAAAAAGAAAAGACCATTTGCAAAGTTGGTACCTTGGGATTTGAAACAATGACTCCAAATGCACTAAAAGTATCATACAAAAGTTTTTCTTCCACATCCTGCAAGTATAGCCCGATAATCACAATGTTAAAACAGGAAACCTACCACTTCATGGCATCTATATACTTCTAATAGTATACCGATACTTACTGGATCAAGGTTCCCTATAAAAAGATTTGCTCCAACGTCTAGGCTCTTTTTATCTTGAGATGCCTGAAATCAATCCAAAAAACAAACATAAGAATCAACAAAAATAATGATTCTTTGACTAAAAAAATATGCAAAACTGTTCACATTTCCGAATTTCATACCTTATTTACACGTATCGGCTTTCCATAAAGCTTAATCATGTTTAGCACCTTAATAGCCTAGAAATCCAAACAAACAAAGCTAATTACTTCAAAACGAAGGGAAAAAATGAAAACAACTGCTAAAATCCATGAAGGGCTGAAACTTACATAATCAGCATCTTCTTCACTTCGGAATTCAACAAATCCATATCCTTGATGCAAGTTGGTCACTCTATCTTTGGGAACATAAACATTAACTGGAATGATAGATAGAAAACCCAGGCATTGCCAATTAACTCAATTCATATAAGAATCCCACGTTCAACACGAAATTAAACCTCCGAAGCTTTAACAGTAAAATAAATTAAACATACCAACAGGACCAGCTTGAACAAATAATTCCCACAATAACTCCTCGGATATCTAAAAAGTGAGTAAACGATTTCAAACCGTATAACTAAAAGATGGAAGGGGAAGCAGAAGGGAGCAATAGGGAGAACCTGAGGATCGAGATTGCCGACATAAGCAGTGGCGTCTTGGTTCCTCTCGGCGGAGTGTTGACCGAGCAAGTTTGCTCCAACACCAGGAGCGATTCGCGTTGTCATTTGCTTTGACTTCGGCTTTGCTTCTTCCCCTTTCTCTCCTTCTGGTTCTTTCGCTAAAACCCTGATTAAGCTCTCTCTGGAGATCTGTGATCTAAGAGATTACAGAGTGATGGACTAATTTGGTCCACTTTTCCTTTTCAAAACCGGGCTTCTCAAGCTTCCAATCTCAGCTTTTCTAAGGGTGGGATGAACTTCGAGGCCCAATTTGAATATTTTGATTGGTTTCTTAATACTCATATATTTATATCTATTAATTGATCGAATGATCGAGTATATTTATATTCTTTTATTTTATATGAATTTAAATTTTATTATTTTATCTTAAAAATTTAAATATTTTTATACTTGATTAATATGATTATATATTAACAAATATAAGTGATTAGAGGTAAATAAGTTACTCATACCTATTTAAGTCTGGTCCATTATATTTTTTAATCTGCCTTTTATGTCAGTTTCTTTTCTCTTTTTTTTTTGTTCAGAGTTGCCTGAAAATCCCACTCCTATTGTGGAAGTAGTTCAGATCCCTGCACCAGCACCGGCACCGGCACCGGCACCGGTACTGGCCAGTGTGAATGTAAATTGTAGCAATAGCAATAGCTCAGTCAGCAATGGTAGCAGTAGCAACAATGTGTTTCCCAGCTTATTTGCACCCTCAACTAAATCTGCTGGCTTACAATCTCCACAACCTCCTGCTTTCACTGATTTAATTCGATCTCTGAGTCGACCAGATCGTCCAGCTGACTTTGTGCCTTCTACATCGGTTGAATCGATTTCTCTATGCCTCTCGACCAACCATGGCTCATCAATTTAATTTAATCTAAGCGTAAACGTCATCGTTTATCACTTGATAATTAGATTCTTAATTTTATTTTTGTAAAATTGTTTTCATTCGAAAACGCCAAAACTCCGAAAAGTACTCGATCAACATTAAGCGGTAATTAAAATGGAAAGAATAGTGGTTAATTTGAATTCTCTTCTCAGTATCCTGCAATGTCTTTCCTCGGATCGGATCTAACCAACGAGGTTCGAAGCCACTTTCTCCTGTCATCTTATTTTTTCTGTTTATTTTCTGTTTTCCGTTTGATCACTCTTTAGGATATGTTTATGATGGAGCGATATATGTTCTAGCTGGAATTTAGTTTAAATCTGAATGGGTTTGGCATCCGGAGCATCAGAAAGATCTAAAATCACCTTATGAACTGATTAATTTCCGTTTCTGTAAAAATCAGCGGTTAAATCACTTGTTCTTGGATTAAAACAGAAATAAGTTAGATGAAATTTATTATTTTTGATGTTCCTTAATTATTACTCTGAGTTAATTTGAGAATTTGATGCATTTTTTAAAATACATAATATATTTGTTTGCCTGGATCATGCTCATTTTTTTACAAATTTCATTCGAAATGTCTATTTTATGGAGAATATGTATGTTCCTTATTTTGTTTAAACTATGGTTTCTGGTTTGAATTGATGGGCTGCTGGTTTCTGGTTCAACCAGGGAATGATATTTAACAATAAAAGCATTATTTTAATATTGAATAACTATTAAATACAATATATCAGACTGGAGGTTGAATTGGTGCGTTAGGTTCAACTGGCTGAAAGAGATTTAAGCATACATGCATTGTTTTAATGTTGAATAGGTATTAAGTATAGTAAATGTTAAAAAAATCATTTGGTATAGAACTAGGGGGTAAAGGACTTGAATCCAATAGGTTACAGAAATGAAATTAATAATGAGGAACTTAAATTTGGTAATTGGTTTTCACTGGTTCAATTGGTTAATAACATTTTTTGAACAGGATAGGCCGCTAATTCTCGGTTCAATCAGTATATTTGATCTTCCTAATCCGATTTATTATTTACTGTTTTTGATGCTTGTAAGCTCTCTCTTTAACTTGCTTCTGAATGGTTTGCATACCATGTATGTAGGTTGGGTTACGATTGCTCCTCTGGCCACTTGGTTCCAACATTGTTACTCGTGCAGCATGGTGTGTTATTGAATCTAATGCTTATCACTTGGTGTCATATTTCATATGTTTTCTGATTTATTAAGTTAAAATGTGATAAAATATTGAATGTCAAAGTTGATTACTCCTGCATCAGTGAAATCACCCTTTGTGTATATCCATATAATCTCTTTCTCTTTTCGTGTGTGTTTGTCTATGTTGCAGCTGCTCTGTGGGAGTAGTTTTACCTGTATACTCTACATTTAGAGCAATCGAAAGGAACAATCACAACGAGCAGCAAAAGTGGCTAATATATTGGGCAGGTTGGCAAATTGTTATTTTGTTTTTCACTTTTAATTTGCAATCCTCGCCATTTTGTTTAAATCTTAAAATTATAACTGTCTTGCCTTTATTATTTCGTTTTAGCAATCTTAAAGAAAATTTTACTTGGTCGTTCCAAACACTTCTGCTTCTTGCCAGAATGAGTAAATTTGTTTATCAAATGTTTTTTTTTTTTCTTTTGTAAACTAGAAGCCCATATGTTTCATTGTTAAGATAGTTAGTTGGCTTGCTAAACATGATTGTGCACAGCTTCCGTTGACCCCTTCAATATTTTAGTCTTGAACACCATTTTCTATACAAAAAAAGGCTTAGTAAGAGCGGATGTGACTTTCTTACTTATTTCCATGTAATAAATTTTGTATGAAGAAAGATGATGACCACTACCAGCTCTTGAACCCTGTCAAGGTTAAAGTGTGGAACAATTAACCACTGAGGACAAGAGAAGAGATCCATGTAATAAATTAAATGATTTAAATCACACTGGGAAATAAAAATGAAGGTACGAGATGCAGAAAGAGATTATTAACTAACAATAAGGATAGTGGTAATCATTAGGATTCTAGGTCTGCTAACAGCATTTTGACTTTTCTTTTTAGCTTGTTTTCTTTTTCAAATTTTATGCCATGTAGAAATGGTGAAGGCTTTGATTTATATTAATGTTACTAATGTTACTTTTAATGAAAATCCGGTTGCACATGACCCTGTCATTATTGCAGCTTATGGATCTTTCACCCTTGTTGAAACATTCTCTGACAAACTTCTTTCCTGGTAACCTATGACTTCTAGTGTTTCCATTCCTAACTATTTATGATTGTAAACTGTAATATTCCTTATGCATCATCTTACACGACTTTCTATATTACTCTATATTTGTTCCCTTTTTTTTCAGGTTTCCATATTATTATCACTTCAAGTTTGCATTTCTTGTCTGGCTTCAACTTCCTTCTACTGAAGTAAGCTCAAAATTATGTTTGTATATTCATTTATTTTGATTTTTTTTCTGTCTCCTCTTTGGATATTCCTACAAGCCACTATATGGTTCTAACTTCTAACTTCTGAGGCATTCCTTCTTTTATGGTATGATTCACCAAGGTTATGCATCCCGGACGCTAGATGAGTAACATAGAACTTCCAATGATAGTTTCATAGTGGTTTGTTCAAATTTGCTAATGCAAAACCTCCTCCACCTCTCTCTCTCTCTCTCTCTCCTTTATCTTATTTTTATCTCTTTCTTCGGGTGGAGGGGCATGTGTGTGTGTGTGTGTGTGGAAGCAATGAAATAAAGCTAAAAGTAATACACATGTTACTGTCCCGCTTGTTTCAGATTACATTTCTGCTTCTGTTTGAAACCATTGTCTAAATCATATTTTGACAACCATGATTCATGGTATGAAATTGGTTTTAACAGGGGGCTAAGCAAATCTACAAGAACCACCTGCGCCCTAACTTGCTGAAACATCAAGCTAGAGTTGATCAACTTATGGGCTTTGCAAGTGCCGGAATGGTATGTTACCACCCTTTATATTAACTTAGGGCCTTAGGCTATATTTCGACACGGCTCTTGCTTAGATATCTGCCCTTGGGTCATATTCATATGTCACCCTCTAATTTCTAAACAAGATGTAGATATAGTTGTTTGCACTTTGCACTTCTCCTTGTGCAGGCAAGTTTCATCAGCATGCACCAAAAAGAGTTTCAAATCTTCCGGGTAATAATGACGAAGATTATAGGATCAGGTGAATGGGATACCACTTAAACTGCTAGCTTATTTGCTTCTTGCCCTACTTTCATCTGTATCATGCTAAAACTTATAGTAGTTACTACGCCAGAAGACCCAAACATGAGTGGTGGCACGGAACCTGCTGAACCGAGAGAGCTACCTACAATCGATGGCCCAGCAAGGACGATTTCAGATTCAGAATCTGATGATGAAGAGTGAAGACTACTAGTTTCTGTTCCCCAAAAGAGAGACCTGTATGTTCTTAACATCCATTTTCTCTGGTTATTTTTCTATTTTAATGTTATAAGTTTCTCCTTTAATGTCCTTGAAGAGGTAGAAGCATGAGACATAGGTAGCATCCTTACAATAAAAATTGCCCCTCGGCTTTTCTCCACCTTTTCTCTTGCTAGCTTATGAGAACCATTAGCTACTAAATCGTATAATGGCGGTATAAGTTACCTATATATTTAATTTTTACAAGTTTTTCAGATTTTTTTTTTTTTTTTTTATAATTTCATAACATTTTCTGAATTTTCAAGATTTCTTGTTTTACAGTTTTTGAGCTTCCTTATGACTTTGATTATTTGGGTTTGATGTGGCGTTTTGCACATATACCATGCTTTTGTTTATTGTTTATTGCAATCCAAATGTGATCACAATCTATAGTGATTGAATCAATTTTTACATGATATGGTTTTATAAAGACAAAAAAATTGTCCCCCTCTCCTAAGTAGGATTTGTTAAAAGAAGAAAGTGGTCTAATGCTAAAGGTTAGCGTTATTCCTCTTAGGTGATTCGGGTTTGACCAACGTAATTATTTAGTAACCTTGTCTTTTTAAAAGATTAAAATTAAAAAACAAATATTACCACACCATTATAAGAGTAAGGTATATTTATCTCGGACAGTTCATTTTGGAAGCCTTCAGTACATGAAAAGATTTGCTATACCTCTGTAAGTGACTTCTGTTGCTTTTCCCGATTTTTCATATTGTGCATCTATGTTCATCTATGCTATCAAATACCAATGCTCTTGATGGATTTGATAATACATGCTGCTAAAGCATAGTTTGATTTAAATGTCTATCTCTATTCAACTATACATAAGCACTAAATCAAATAATAATTAATAAAAAATGCAATGTTCTTTTTTGTAAGAGCGGTACAACATAAATTGTTTGTGGTGATAAATCCAATGAGTTATCTTTAGTGATCAATTCATGCCCAATTTTGTTTGGGTTAAGGTATCTGAAGCGTATTCGAGCCAGAACTTATGACTCTTTAAGACTTATATTTTTCGGATACTGCTTGATGCAATGATAGATTAAGATGCTTGGGTTCCAGTTCTCTTCTTTCCTTCGATTCACACGGATTTCATTGCCTGTTCATTCTGAAGAAGTTGTTGGACTCCATGCAGGTTCTCAAGGGCCATATCGCTCTGGGCAATGCTCCGTTTCCTAATGGAACAAACGGTATTAAAAGTGTTTGTATTTATCTGTTTAATTGTTCCTTATTTGAGCATGTCTTGCTTGAAGTCCTGTAGAATTTGTCTCAATTCCTTATGTTGATTGATTGATTGCTTTTTGTAAGTCCTGGACTTGATATTCTGGCTCGAATTCCTTTGTGGAAGTATGGTCTTGATTATCGACATGGTACTGGTCATGGTGTTTTTATTAATTATTGTGGAATACTGTGTTTTTCTTCATCTATGCATGTGTGTATGCTCGCTAAATTAATTAAGGAGCTAGATCTTATGCTCGGCTGCAAGTTTTTGGCCACTTGGGACAGAGAACTGTAGGATGAACCAGCATTTTCTCAAAGCACTCTTTTCACCCTCGTTCAATTCCTTGACATTGTTTTCCTCATCACATACCATTCCTTGTCGACCATCATCTTTCTCACCTATTTCCTCGGTCCATCTGTTGATGGCTTTGGTCATACAGACATCCCAAAATCTTATTCTAGCATGCATCATTCATTGTTTGCTCCATATGAACCGTCTGCACCCGGAAACCCATGGTAGTTTATGATCTTATATTTGAACCAGATAGATTTTTTTGAACAATTTCTACTTAGGGGATGGGACAGGGAATTTGCTCCTAAGGGAATGAAGAGAGTCTCAACTGAAAGCTTTAACCACTTGCTCTTGAGATTATCGACCATGTACATAGATTTTAGATTATGTGTAACATGTAGGATTTTTATTAATTTTAGATTAGACTGTTCAACATTAGTCCCATCTTAATGTGTTATGCCTACATAAAAATGCATTTCTCGTGAGATAGACTTTGACTTACACTGCCTTAGAGAGAACACATTTTTCACTAATAAACCAAACATTTTTAGTCAACACACGTAACCTGCGAGGTATTACATTTCCATAATAAGGTTCCAACTTATATAAGACTTTCAGAAGGGCCGTCAGCGCTTATATAAGACAAGATAATATAACCATTATTAACCACTAGGTCAATTAGTTGTTCTGAGTCAGCTTAATCCTCTTTAGGTTGGGGAAGAATGCAGTGGGGTTGTATCCTTAGTTGTACAGTTTGATATTTCTTAGTGTCGGAGCCGGATTCCTCCCGGGATGGCTGCGACGGTTGGTCTCGGACTTAAGGAGGAGGAAGCCATTTTTGAAATGTTTACGGCTCTGTACTTGGTTGAACTGATGAAAGCTTTTAAAGTATACAATAAAAAGAATATGCTCCCAATATAGTGATGAAGAAACAAAGTGTCTACTAATAAAAGAATCAGACCTTCATTTAGTTTAACACGATGGAAACATGAAAAAGACAAAAAAAAACAAACAATAGAAGCAGCATAAAAATTGAAACTTTAACATCCTCAAAATGAAGAAATTGAACATAAAAACAATCCTTGTGAACTTTTGCTCTGTATAAAGATCGGAAACTGATTCAAATCGAAAAAAATATATTGTCTAAAGAGAATCTAATTTTTTTTAACTTTGACTCATAATTTCATAAATTATATTCGATTCGAAAAAAATTAAATAAAATTTGAATTAAAAAATTTGAACAATGAGCACCAAACTACTGAACAATAAATTGTAGGAGACATTGTGATGTTGAGGTATGAGTATTAGGTAGGGTTGAATATGGTTAATCGCAAAATCGAACCGAACCGAGGTATTGTGGTTTATAAATTATGAACCGTGGTTAACCGCGGTTAACCAAATCAAACCGAATTTAATTTTTTAATTATTTTAATTATTTTTATAAGATAAAAATATATTTTATACTTAAAATACTATAAATGTATCTTTATTTTTTATTTTTTACTTAAAAGTATGTTTAAATAAATATTTATGAAAAATATCTTAAAATATTTATCATTTAATGTCTAAAAGTCATAAAATAAAGCTATTTTGTCAAGATAAAATATATTTTTTTATAAATTAACGTTAATATAGAAAAACCGAAAATAGCAGTTAATCGAACCGAAAATCAGTAGTTATTAAAATAGCTTACCGAATTAAATCTAAACCGGACCAAATACACTCCTAGAATGAGGGAAGGCATAGGACGGGTAAATCGGGTTTTTGGCTGTTCAGATCATAATTTAAAAAATAAATTATTATACTTGACATTGACTCGTATTAAAATTTTATATATATTTTCACCCGAAAAATATAGAAATCCAAACTTAACCCTGAAAATTAATGATTATACTAGAACTCAACCTTAAAAATATAAAAATATTATACACGTTAAATAAAAATATAATATATAATTAAATATAAGAGAATTTTTTATTCTAAATTTAAATCTACATTAATTTTTTATTTTAATATCCGTTTCGACCCAAACATATTTTTTTATCAAAATACCCGGTCGCGTTAGGTCGGGTATGAGACTTTTTGCCATCCTATTAATTTGTTTGGATAAAATACATCTAAAGTCAACAATTATAAAAAAAAAATAATAAACACATTCAAAGTCTATTAATTATAAATTTAGTGAAAAACGAGTTATCTATTTCCAAAATCTTACAAATAACTTGTTCAACTAAAAATCGTTAAAATCATATAACGACTTTTAAATATTAGATTGAATAGTAACATGATCTGATATAATAATAGTTTTAATTTTTAAAAATTATATTTTATTAATTTAATTTTTAATTAAAATATTTAATAAATTTAATATATTATATTTTAAAAATCCTATCAAATCAACCTTTGTTCTTCTCCCAAAGGAGTTATATAATTTTCATGATATATTAACGGTTTAATAGTAATTTGTTGTTGTTTTATGATATTGATGCAATTATTTAATTATTATTTTGATTTGGTAGCGTCAAAAAAAATTATTGATAAAATTTTTAACTACGAAAGATTAAATTATTAAATTATTTGTTTGTTTTAGTTTTAATGGTTAATAATCTATATATAACAATATTTTTTTGGTATCCTACTGATTTTTTAGAGTTTTATTTTGATTAATTTATATTAACTTATATCACACCTTTAATTTTGATGGATGAATCTTCTAAAAAAAACAATCGATGTCTTAATTTATTATTTTTTATTTTAAATTTATCATTTAAATTATTTTATTTGATATATATTTTTTAAAATTTATAACAAAAATTAATATATGATATAATTAGTGGGACGGAGAAAATGGTCAAATCTCATAAATATTGTTGTTTGAATCTTTTCTCTCTTAGAATAATGCACTTGCAAAATTATTTACTAAAGTATTGTACTTTAAACGGTATCAGTGAAGTCTGATTTATTATAATTTGATTATGAACAGTGATCGGATTAAAAAAATAAAACATTATTCAAAATCGGAGCCTCTTGCCATCGACTTTAGTGTGTGTGTTTTTTTTGAATTTTTTACTATTTAAAGTCGGAGTCTCTTGCTCTCCGACTTAATCTTTTAATCTAAAAATATAAATCATTATAAAAAATCGGATTCTAATACATTCGATTTCGTTTTTACTATAGAATTAATAATATTTTAAAAAAATATTTTTTAAAATATAATATTATGTATAAAAAAATTAAAACAACAATATTTATGAGTTTTTCCTGGAAAAATTGTGTAATGGGAAAACTGGCCGGCTCTTATGCGTGATCCATATGTTTTGTATTATTAATATATATATGTGGATTGGTGTCATTTACAAAAGATACCATTGCTAAAGCACCTCCCAAATCCAGAAATCCTATCTTTGTCGTGTTGGCTGTGATCATCGGCTCAGATTACAGCTAAGACAAGCCACGTCCATTTTCATTGAATTGTTTCCAAGTTCATCTCTGCCAGGAGTACACCTACCATTTTTGGTAAAATCTTAATTCAATGTTTCTGGGTTTGGAAAGTGGAAGTTGCATTATAATTTACCATATTTAGTTGAATCCTTAAATTTATTTCCATTTTCATTCAAGTTCCCCCTTTTTTTAATAAGAAAAAAATCCAATCTTTCAAGCTTCAAAGTGGGAGAAACAATGGCGGCTGTGAATCTGGGTTCTTTGGTTCAATCCTATTCCATTTTTAACCAAGCTTCCAGATCCAAGTCTTCTTCTTTACCCAGATCGTTTTCCTTCAATCCCTTGAAGAATCTTTCGTCTTCAACCTCGAAAAAACAATGTTTTACATTTGTTCCTTTGATTTCATCAGTCCTTGCTAAAGAAGACACTGTCAAGGAAGAAGAACAAGACCCTCAAATACCAAGCTTTGATTTCAAATCCTACATGGTTCACAAGGCGAACTCGGTTAACCAAGCCATGGACTCAGCTGTCTCGCTTCGTGACCCTGTTAAAATCCATGAAGCAATGCGTTACTCTCTTTTAGCAGGCGGGAAAAGGGTCCGTCCTGTGCTTTGTTTAGCCGCCTGTGACCTCGTTGGTGGACAAGAATCCATGGCCATGCCGGCGGCTTGTGCCGTCGAAATGATCCACACCATGTCTTTAATCCACGACGATCTTCCCTGCATGGACAACGATGATCTTCGTAGAGGGAAACCAACTAATCACAAGGTGTTCGGTGAAGACATAGCTGTATTAGCAGGGGATGCTCTTTTGGCCTTTGCTTTTGAACACATAGCTGTTGCCACAGTTGGTGTTACGCCTGGTCGAATAGTGAGAGCGGTTGGGGAATTAGCTAAATCCATTGGGGCTGAAGGGTTGGTGGCTGGTCAAGTTGTGGATATCTCAAGCGAGGGGCTAACCGATGTCGGATTGGATCATTTAGAATTCATTCATGTCCACAAAACTGCTGCTTTGCTTGAAGCAGCTGTGGTTCTAGGGGCAATTCTTGGAGGTGGATGCGATGAAGATGTCGAAAAGTTGAGGAAATTTGCGAGGAGTATCGGACTTTTGTTCCAAGTTGTGGATGACATTCTTGATGTAACAATGTCCTCTAAAGAACTAGGGAAGACTGCAGGGAAAGATTTGGTTGCTGATAAGGCCACTTACCCCAAGTTGATGGGGATAGAGAAATCAAGGGAGTTTGCAGAGAAGTTGAAGAATGATGCATTAGAGATGCTTCAAGGATTCGATCCCGAAAAATCCGCACCCTTGATTGCTTTAGCTAATTACATAGCTTACAGGCAAAACTAGGTTGCTTGCTGTGTTTGATAAAATAAAGGGCTTTTAGGAAGAAGCAGGTGAGTAGTATTAGACTATTAGCAAATGTTGTGAATGTAGACTGAATAGTCTTCTACAAGGATGATAAAAGATGAGAATCTCCTTACTGTTGTAAAACTATCATCTAATGGTAGATTTAATTGTTGAACTTGCTCAGTTCTTCCACATTTGATTGTTGGTCTTGTGAGTTCTTAGAGTCTGTATGTGGAACTCGTATCGATTTTTGATGTATCTTGGTGTAAGGATAAATCTGGTGATTTCTTCGTTGTCAATCAATACTAGCATGTTTCTTTGTGATGTTGAAACTGTTAACTAATGGTCTTCGATGGGCTATATTACTCGGAGTCGGATGTGCGTGTCGAATTTGTGTGTAACTTTTGACATCTTCCTTGCTATAACACTGCTACTGCAATTCCTTTGCCTTTTTGGTAAAGAATCCATCTGTTGACAATACTCGAACTCGGATGCGGGTGTTGGATAAGATACATGTGCAACATGAATATATATGCTTTTTCATGTATTTGAAAGGTCTTGGAATGCCATAGTTCTGTTAAATGAGTGCTTATCTGAACAATTAAGAGCAACATAGTTGATTGTGGCTCACTCGAGCACTTTGATGAAAATTTTGAAGCAAAGCTTGGTTTTTTGCTGTAATGTTTTATTCTTCAAGGACATAATTGGCTATGTCCATTGAAGAACAAAGGTGCATTTGGTTCTTATAAAGGTTGAGAACTGATACAATAAAGTGCAACAAAACGATAACGATCCCGTTTCGACTGATGAAAGATTAGTTACGGATCTTCATCTTTTCTTTGCATCCATGTACTCCATGTACTCTTCTACTTTGATCAAGCTTACCTGTAAGAAATATAAATTATCGATACCGCAAAACTCCGGTCACTGCCTATACTTATCGCTATACTACATAGACTTAGGCTGCATTCAACGCAGCTTCTTCAACGGAGAAGCAGTACTACCATGGTATCAATGTGCAGTGAATGGGAGTTACTTCCCATTTTTCTGTCCGATTTTGCGTCCCAAAGCGGCATTCCTCCCCGGCTGATTGGCAGGGATTATGGATTAAAAATCCCTGCTGAACGAGCTCTTAATGCTTCATAACACTAACTTTGCACTTACAAGGCTCTGTTCCAAGCGTGACTCCTCCTCACCTGCTTCTTCATAAGAGTTGTTTAAGGAATCTCAACCCTTGAATGAATTCATGGCAGCAACTGAGGTTGTTGTCATCCCTGTCTTAACGTCTACGGGACAACAATCCAAAATCAGTTGGAAAATCACACTTTTGTATCCATGTTTCAGGTAACTTGTTTGGCCATGAAACAGGGAGATTTTCCATGAAATATGTATCTATAAGCATACTGTGCAATTCCCTATTTTATATTATATGAATTTCTTATTTATTTAAATAAAAAATAAACTGTTACATTATTAATCGAGATCG
Organism: Abelmoschus esculentus; assembly: GCA_035048815.1. Taxonomy (NCBI): domain Eukaryota; kingdom Viridiplantae; phylum Streptophyta; class Magnoliopsida; order Malvales; family Malvaceae; genus Abelmoschus; species Abelmoschus esculentus. The sequence continues at coordinate 18,586,675 of JAUCBN010000015.1, read as the reverse complement.
AAAACCAGGAGATATGTGGCGGTTGCTCATCAATTCCTACCAAGTATATTTCATGGTCACTTGCTTTTAAGTATATTAATTTAATTATCAATATAAAAATTATTAGTTGATTAGTCCGAATCACAGATATTATAAAGACTCGTTACGAGAATAATCCTTTTAATTTAATTTGTTTTATTTTTAACGTTAGATTTTGAACTTTTGATCTTAAAGAATCTAGTGCTCCAATTAATTGTATGTTGTTTTAATTCATATTTAAATGTGTCGGTGTATTTGTCGAGAGATTATATCATGGGCTCGATTTGTAAAATAATTTTTTAAATGTCATAGAAAAATGTATGAAGATTCATTGGTTGAAAAAAAATGACATGAAAAATAGTTGTAAAGTAGGTGGTTATAATTGGATAGACCAAGGCTAATGTGGTTATTTAAAGAGTAAATAATATTGTAAGTTAGACTCATGATATAATTTTTCGTATTTATCGCATATTTTTCACTTAATTGTAGTTATTTAAAGGGTAAACTATAATAATATTGTTCAATTATGGATAATATTATATTTTGAGTTACCTAATTATTATAAATTATACTTATGTCATTTAATTTTGGGTAAAGTTACATTTGGATCACCTAATTATTAAATGTCATATTTGGATCACTCAATTATAAGCAAAGCTACATTTAAGCTACCCTTCATATTTAAAAAAACATCAATTAATCATATTTTCGTCCAAATTATTTTTATACCCTTATTAATATTACAGTACTTTATTTGAAATTATTAATTAATCTAATATAAAAATTGATATATATTTTTAAATACAAAAATAACCTAAATACAATAATGAATGACTCAGATATAACTTTTAATAATTAAGTGATCAAAATATAACTTTAACCATAATTAAACGTCTCAAATATAATTTTTATTGAGTAATCTAAATATAACCTTATAATAAAGTGATATTAATTGTAATTTAACCTTTTATAAGGATTTGATGTACAATTTAACTGTAATTTAAAAATTTTCTTTTTGATCCTGTAATTTTAATTTCCTTCCAATATAGTCTATATGAAACAAAAAACAATAAGTTTCTGAAAAATTTCATTTTGGATATAAAAATTATTTTATTTCAAATCAATATCTGAACTACATTTTGTTTTTACATAAGTTAAATGCACAATTTTCACTTCAAACTTTTTTTTTTTTTAAAAAAGTATTTTGAATTCATATAATTTTATTTTTCCAAAGTTCTATATTATATTTATAATTCATGAAGCAACATTATTAAATATTTACGGTCTTGTACATACTATTTCGTTCAAATATCTTAATTTTTTTTAAATATGTTATTCCTTATAAATTTTATTTTTTATTTTAATCTTAAAATGAAAAAAGTCATCGAAAGCGGTCAACAACTCCTCTCATCCCATATCAGACAACGACTTTGTAATAGTCGATAAAAGTTGTTGATAAATCTTCTTGACACTATAGAAAATCTTCACCGTTTTCCTTAAACGTAACAGTTATATTAACTATATATCAATGATGTACGACAAAACAAACGAAAATAATAATCGTAGATAAAATAATAAAATAAATAATACCAAAAATTACATGAAAAGCCCAAAAATAGAGAGAAAAAACAAGTATAAAAAGTGATTATCGTGAACTTAATTACCCATTCGAATTGCATGCAACGAATAATCTAATAAAATGATAGTGTTTATTTTTAAAAACTCATGTTCTAATGATTTTATTTTTAATTATATATTATCTTATCAAAGTATTAAGAAAAAAAATATAAACATATAATATTTTATAACCACATTAAAATTATTAAAAAAATTATACTCATTAGAATAAAAATATTCTTACATTTAGATTTTAAATTCATTAAAAGCAATTAATTTGTTTTAGGGAAAAAACATTTTTTCAGATTTTTTTGATTCTTACCATTTATTAGAATTAAATGTTATATTTTTCTCAAAAAGAATCAATAATCCTTTCAGATGTGGCGACACGTTAGCGTGAACGTAACCGTCTTCAAAGATAAACCTAGTTTAGTTCCAGTTCTACCTTTGGTCTGTGTCAGCTAACATATTCATCGCATTTCTCAATATAAAAATGGCCATTTCTCCTTTTGTTTGTGCCAACGCCAGACGGGAAATGGCGTTGAAGAAAACCTTGGTGGAGAAGCTTTTCAATATTTCAAAAAAGTCTTCGCAATCTCTTGCTAGATGCCGGACTTCTTCGACAATGGTTCAGAATCGGATTTCCATGGCGACGGACCAAGGGGACGGTGACGGACATGGAACGTCACCGCGGTTTCTTCACGAAGGAGCTGTGCTTTTGCCGGCGATGAGGAAGCTAGCGACGGGGGAAAATTTAATGGAGAGGTTAAGGGGAATTGATTTGTACAAGAACCGGATCCGATTGGACGGGATGAGACAGCATTTGGCTGCGCAGGAGGTGGCGGCGCTGTCGAATAAGGAAGCGAAGAAGTTGTTAAAGGTGGCGCAGTTGGAGGTGTTGAAAACGAGGCTGAGAGAGACCGGGGAAAACTGGGTTCCTTATTCGGACTTTATTCGAATATGCGAGGAAGTTTGTTCGGATCCAGAACAAGTATCGGAGTCCGCGAAATTACTCGACGAGTCGGGGACTGTCATCGTGTTTGGAGACGTCGTCGTTTTGCGACCCGAACAGGTAAATGAAAACATTTTTTTCTCTATTAATTATTTATTCAAAAAAAAAATCCGTTGGCGTTTTGGCTCTTACAGAAATGGTATGAAATAATTTTAATCAGGATTAAAATGTACTTAAACATATAATTTTTTTAGATCCATTGTTTGATTTAGTAGTCAAAGATGCTTATCTTATCTCATATATGGGTTCAATTCCCGATATAATAAAAAGATGTAATCTCTATTTAATAAAAAAAATATATATATATTTTTTGCTTTTATATTAATTTTTTTAGCTAAAACAAGATTTAGGATTTGTCCCTCAATTTTTTATATTAAAAAATAAATTTAATAATTAAAAAATGTTTAAACTATATATATTCTTTTAGATAAATTTAAAATATTTTTTAATTTAAGTAGCATAAATTTTCACTATTATTATTTTAAGTGTTTAGTTGTTAATGACCTTTTAAAAAAATTAACTAATCAAAATCTGACACATGAATTTGATTTTAATATTTTTTAGTTTTATTTTTTATATTAATTTTGAAAAAATTTATAAATTTTCCCAAAAATTCAAACTAACTCTAAATCTTTAGATCCCCTAATTTGATCATTATTGCAGTTATTTATCATGTTATTAACGACGGAATAAAACCTCCTCTCGTTAAAGATTCGCATGTTGTTTGATTGGTTGGCATTTAATATTCCTCTTGCTATTTATTTTTTCGACGTTAGGCACGTCGATCACCAACTTTTGATAATAGAAGGATTGAAAATTAATTGTTGAAATATGATGACTAAAGTGATAGACACGCCATTGAGGATTGAAGGTGAAAAGGGTAGAATCGAGATTTAAAGTTTAAAGTTTGAAGATTTAGGGGTTATTTTGATAACTTTGAGAATTTTAAGATTTTTTACATTCTAGATTTTATTTAAAAAATAAAGTATATCACATGTCATGTATTTTACTGTCTAATAGAATTTTTTAAAAGGCCGTTAACTATAAAATACTTAAAATAATAATGATAAAAACGTTATGTATTTATTTAGGTCAAAAAATATTTTAAACACTTATCTAAGAAAAATAGTTTGAGATTTTTTTTTATTGTTAAAGCCTAAAAAAATATTTTCGATCCTTAATTTTCAGTTCAGTTTAACTTAGTCCCCTTAATTTTTATGATTGATTATAATTTGTGACTTGTAATTTTGATTCCTGATTCCCTCTGATTACAGATAACCAAAGCGGTTGGTGACCTGATTCCTTTACAGAATCCCAACTCCGACGACCCGAGATTGAAACAATTAGCAGAACTGGAGAGACAAAAGGCTAAAATCGATTCGAAGGCCGATTCATTGGTCCGACGTGAACTCCGACTCGGTCTAGCCTATTTGGTGGTTCAAACCGCCTGGTTCATGAGGCTAACATTTTGGGACCTATCATGGGATGTGATGGAACCCATCTGTGTCTACGTCACCTCCATGTATTTCATGGCTGCTTATACCTTCTTCCTCAAGACATCCAAAGAACCTTCCTTTGAAAGTTTCTATCAAACCCGATTCACCGCAAAGCAGAAACGGCTCATGAAAGCCAACAACTTTGATCTGGAGAAGTATGATGAGCTGAAGTCTCGTTTTGAGCCATATTCAGAGAAGATGAATTGATGATCGGAAACAATTGCCGATAGGGTTTTTGTTTTTAGGGTTTATGAGCTGCTTAACTTCTCTTACATGTTTCCCTCCCTTTTTTTCTTAAAATTCTCGAAAGACATTAGAAGCAAAATCTCTAAAAATATCTTATCAAACACAAGGACGAGTAGGCATAAATTAACCTTAACAAAATTCATAAGAAGTCTGGAAAAATTCAAAAATTTTGAGATTTATGCGAAATTTTAAAATATTTGGGAGGTGACTTAATTTAAAATTGGGATAACTATCCACTACTAACCCTATTTTTTGTTTTAAAATAATTCTTGGGGTCGCACTATAAACTAATATAATATTAAAATAAAAGGAAAGAAAAAAAGTTTTTCATATAGCTAGGACTTCCTCTTCTCTTTGTCTATATATATTAGACTTCTTGTTTTTCCTACACTACTAACCCTAAACCTGTTTTGATTACAGAAGAAAAATATGAAGAACATGGAGAGATTAAGCTGCTCATCAAGCTTCAAAAACGTACGAAACCCTATCAAACTAAGCTCAGGATGCAGTAAACAGCGGTATCTGATGAGGCAAAAGTACTTGAGAAGTTATCCATTGTTGATGACCACGACGGAGAAAGAGAAATTAGGGGAGAATGCGGTCACGAGGACGAAGAAGTGGTTGAAGGAGATGAAGAGGAAGTACGGTTGTCATTACGATGACCAAGAGAATAAGCGGAAGACATGGCCGCCGAGGGAGGATGCCGGAGATGAGGTTGAGAAATCTTTTTCTTCTTATGTTGAAACTGTGGGAAATAAGGAAATGCTTGAATCCCACATTGATAACAAATACCTTTGGGAAAGGGTATTTATTAAGGCATCCCTCCACTTCCTTGTTGAGTGATAGAGAACAAGGGAGTCCTTCGTGCACCGCCGCCGCCGTTCGGCTCGTGGTCGTCCGTTTGAGATTTTAATGGATATATAATCTGTTAACCACGATTTTATCTGTTAACCGAGATTTTATCTAAAAATAAACAGATTATCCAAGATTTAAATGGATTTAAATTTAATCAATTTAAATTTGAAAAATAAATCAGATAAAATCTGGTTTTTGGACGGATATACCCTCATGTCCAGTCTATAAATATGAAGCAGATTTCTCAGTTTTCATCATCCCATTCAGTATTCACTGTCTTATTTCTAAGAGAAAAATCTGAGAGCTTCAACTTCTCGACTTTTCTTCCTGACGAGCGTTTCCTCCTAAGTCCACTCCAAACTTTGGGTGTACACTGTTTGGAGGACCGTGCTAACCTTCGGGGGACAACCGCCTAACGTAGCGAGTACACACATCGGGGCGATTTGTTTCTAAGGCAGTGGCCTCCATACCACGACACGGTCAATTTATTTTCCTTCGTTATTTATTTCCTGTCAGTGCTAACGCCCCGTTTTGCAGAATTTATTTTTTCAACAGAAACTTGGTTGAAGTTGTTGACTGTTTCAGTTTGCATGGCTAAAGTTGACGCGGCTAAGAGAGAAGATACTAAAACATAAGCATATCTATTTTATACTAAAATCTATCGTCTGAATTTTAAATCTTATAACCTAAATAAAAATTTAAAATTTTATATTCTAAATTCAATATAAATCACCTATAAAAAAATTTCCATAGCGAAATATAACATCATAGTCCTAAATATAAATCTAAGGGATGGGACCAAAGAAACAAAATTAACGTGACAAGTCATACCCTGCGTAGGCCTTATCTCCCAACCTGTTAGGTTGTAGGCTCGTAGAGGTTTTGGATTCATGTGGTGAGTTGAAAGATGGCATAGACGAGTTGGGTACCCAAGCGACAGACATTTGTTAAATAGAACAAGCAATGGACCAACTTGGTCAAAGACATGGGCTGGTTTAGTCAGAGAATACTGAATAGACATAACAAATTTGATACGAGACTTAAGTTTAATTTTGGTATAACAATTCAAAATTCAAAATAAACTAAATTAAAATCGAATTTTAATTGAATTAATATATATATTTTTAACCCAGATTTATTTTTATTCAAACCTGATTTGACCAAATAAACTTTTACTGATTTGTTGTATAATAATAATAATAATAATAATAATAATAATAATAAACATTTGAAATTGCTACGAGTTTAATTTTAAAATAATATATATGAAATTGTTATAAGAAAAAAAAATTAATTTTTTGAATTAAAATAAGTTTTACATATTCAATAATGTATCACTCATATTTAAATCAAACTTTTCTCTTCTAAACAAAAATAAATAAATCTAAATGATGATTAACAAACAAGATCTATTTTTACGATAATATATCATATTCCATACTTTAGTTAGATTAATATTTAACTCTTGCGATTTAAAAATTGATACGAATAAAAAGTTGTCTTATCTCTTATTGACTTGATAATAACTAATCAAACATTGAATAGACATATTCCAAACTAAAATCTAATTAAACCTGATCCGAATCTAAATTAAATATAACAAATCCGGAATTATTTCCACCCGAACGACCTGTTTACCCCTCTAGTCCCAAGAAAAAAAATTGGATTAACGGTTGAGATTTGTTAATGGTATCCTACCCAATAGAATTCAATGCAGTAAGCATCGTGTAGCGAATCGTTACTCTGATACGTTGAATCTACACCTGCGATACATAGAGTCTGTATTTTTTTTTACTGTGCTAATCATCTCCATCTGACCCTCTGCAGCACTAATGCATGCAAATTTTGTGTTACGTTAGATCACATCCGTCAGTTTCCCTTCATCATCAGTGTTAGCACGTTGTTAGATTTCAACATCCAGAGAAGGAAATCATAAAGTATCTGTTCACCGGCGTTTCACGTGCTTAGGGAGGTTTAATTAATGGGGACAGCGTGCTGGAGGTCAACAATCATGGAAAACATATTCTAATTCTATTAGTAGAAATAATTAACAGCAGAACACTACAGTTACTAAGAACACTAAATCGTTAATTATTGTAATACAACAACATTCTTTTAATTTCTTTTTTTTAAATTAGAGGAGGAAGAAGAAAGACTCTAAAGAAATAAAGGGTATTTTTATTAGGTTTAAAATTTATAATCCAAGAAAATATAAAAAATAAAGATGAATAGTTTTATCGACTGATCAAATATACTTACTCAATATTATATTAATTATTTTTAAAATATGAAAAAAATTATATTATATTAAAGTTGAAAAGGTAAAATTTACCGATGTCAAAATGATAATTAATTATGCAAAAAAGATAAAATTTGTATACATATAAAACGTAGGGACCAAAACTGTAGTTATCCCTAAAAGGTGTAAGTCCGTCTGGGTCGCGGGTCGCATTCCTAAAACGAGTTCGATTTGGAGGACTTTAAATACACGATTTTACCCATTTTTACGTTATATTTTCTTCCTTCTTTTCTCCCTTTCAGTTTTCTTTTCTTTTTTATTAAACAAAAATATATTACACTCTTACGTTAAAATTTAAATTTATATAAAATAAAATAATATAAATATTTTTAATTATTAAATTAATTAATAAATCTCTTTATTATCTCTTTTTAATTAACTCAAAATACTATATGTCAATCATCAACACCATTAATTATCATGTCATTTATCGTTGTCATTAACTCAAAAAATAATTATTTCAAACATTGAATTAACTGAACTCAATGAATACACTATCACTCAACCATACTTTATACAAACCATATAATGAGATTGTTAGTTTTTACCATTTATTTTACAATATTAGAAGCCCCTTGGGTTAAGTCTCGATTTATAAACATCTCGAACTCAAAAATGTATTTTTTGAATAGATTGTCCAATGATTATCGATACCCATTATATTGTAACAATATATCTACATGAGTAACGATATCCAAACATAAAAAGTAAATAGTATATTAACCTTGATTCAAAAGTTATGAAAAGAAACTTTCTTACTTTCAAGCCCCTTAAAAGAATTTTTAACCTCTTTTACTACAAGAAAATATTGTAAAACGAGTTATAATGATATTAAACACTTGAAAAATATTAAATAAAAATTTCTATACTTAAAAATGAAGTTAAAACTCACATTCTCATTTTTCTCCTTTAACTCTCATCAGATCATTTTTCTATCAAATTTAAAGTTTTTTATCTTAATATATATCCTTAAAATTCGAACAATTTATCTTAAATCCAAAATTTGAAATTTGCTTCCAAAACCATAAAAATTACACCTTGGACATTGAGTTCTTGAAGATAGGAAGAAGAAAACGTTGGATGAAACGACAGACACTGGCGATCTCATCCACCAAATTTGCAGGAAAAAATTAAAGAAAATTCAGTTTTTCTTATTTAAATAAAGAAAATTACTCTTTTGCCATCCATCCTTCTTCTCAACACGTTCAACCTAAGCCTAAGAAACAAGGAAAAAAGCCCACCATGGCTTCATTACAACTAAACAGGCTCAACTCTTCGGTCCAAACACGAAATTCATGTTCCGAGAGTTAAACTGATTTTCAGATTTTAAAATTTAAATCTTAATATATAATTTAAGATTTAATTATTTAGTATTTAACATAAAATAATAAGAGAATATTCCCTGGATTTAACACTTTCCTTTCGCCTCTCTGCTTTTTAAATGTCATATTTTCTTTCCGACAAGAAAGTTAAAGAGACTAAAGAAGAAAGAGACGAGAGGTGCAGCAGATAACACACATATAGTGAGAAATTGAGAGCAATGAAAGGAAAGAAAATGATGATTATGTGAGGGAATTAAAGCAGCTTTCAATGTACCACTGAAAAAGAAAACGATTTAGATGAGTTTTCATATCCTGCAGGCTGTAACTGGACTAGCAAAATATACCTATATATATATATATATTCCTTAACATAAGCTTCTCTTTCATAATTCATTAGAGAAAAGAAAAGAAATTGAAATCGATTCCCTAGACGAAAAAGATTAAAGGGTTACAAAGATCATGGAGCTCAAGGAAAAGCTGATGACCAGGAAGCAAAAGAAGGTACCGAAATGGGAATAACTACACCAAAATTTTCACAAGCAACGCTTTCTTAACTATCCAAGACTCACTAAATTCCAGTTCAAAACAATAGAAATATGAACCCTACAGGATCTATGTCCCAAGATTACCAACAAGAAGCTGCTGGAATCTCCAGATTCTCAAACGAATTCGAGAGATCAGCCATGATCAGTGGAGATAAGCTAAGAGTTCGATGCATTGAGTCGCCACCTCCATCATTAATTGAACAGGAAGAATCAAATGCTCTTCCTGTTTATGAAACATCTGGTATGTTATCCGAAATGTTTGATGGTTCTTCGGGTATAGCGGCCGCGGCCGCTAGATCTTCCACCGATTTATTAGACCAGGCTCTACTCCCACCTCCACCGAGTCACTTTAATGCAGGCTCAGCAGCTTCCATGCAACTTTTCTTGATGAATCCGCAGCCAAGATCACCATCTTTTGGTACGAGCACTGTACTAACTCCATCTCCATTTACTTGGCTTCCTGATAATTATGCTAACACTGGTTTAGAAAGTCAAGGCCTTTCACTATCTTTATCATCATCTTTTCCACACTTGGAGATCAAAGATGTCGACTTTCCGTATTACAACCAGGCTCATGTCGGGCTCGGATCGACCATGGGAATGATCAATGTGTTTAGAAACTCAAAGTATGTTAAAGCTGCTCAAGAATTGTTGGCAGAATTCTGTAGTGTTGGAAGAGGCCAGTTGAAGAAGAACAAGTTTGGTCGAAACAAAACCAACCCTAGTTCTAATCCCGGTGGTTGTTCTTCATTTACAAAGGATCTCCCTCCTTTAACACCGGCTGACAGAATTGAACACCAAAGAAGAAAGGTCAAGCTTTTAGCCATGCTTGATGAGGCACGTAATCTCAATCTCTTTCTTATAAAATTGTCAAATCATGTATCAATGATTTCCAGTGGCGCCCGATAAGGGAAGTAGCATGAGCGACGGCTCAGAGCCGATATCTTTTACCTTCATAACTTTTAATCATGTTTATATAGTTCATTAACAAAATAATAAATAGAGGTCTATTTTTGAGTTTTCGTTCAGGTTTACGAAAATTTCTCAGACAGTTCTGTTGATTTCTTTTATTAATAACAAAGTAGTCGACTTGTTTATGGCTTGCAGGTGGAGAGAAGATACAAGCTTTACTGTGAACAAATGAAAATGGTGGTGGACTCATTGGATCTTGTGATGGGCAATGATGCAGCAGTGCCTTACACTGCGTTAGCTCAGAAGGCAATGTCAAGGCATTTTAGGAGTTTAAAGGATTCGATATCGGCACAGTTAAAGCGCAGCTATGAGGTTCTTGGCGAGAAAGATGAAGTTTCCGGAATCTTGGGCATAACCAAAGGTGAGACACCGAGGCTAAGGATGCTAGAGCAAAGCTTCAGACAACACAGAGGGTTGAATCAAATGGGTGGTAGTGTGATGGAACATGAACCTTGGAGACCCCAAAGGGGCCTGCCTGAACGATCTGTCAACATCTTGAGGGCCTGGCTTTTCGAACATTTTCTCCATCCGTACGTTGCTCTTATCTCACACTGCACAACTCTAACTCTAGATCCACTTTTTCCTAATGTGAACAAAATGCTTAAAGACAAGCTGTTAAAGACACTGTTATTGGATGCTGTCTTGTCAGCAAAAGTTGTTCGTTTTTCTTCTGATACATGCATATAATAGCTTTACTATGCCATTCACAGACCCTGAAATTTGTTACAAAAGAACAGCCTTTCTTGACACTTTTCACACTCTTTCACTAACAGAACAAAAGAACAAATGTGCTTGTAAATATTAATGAAAGATGTTGAAAGGAGTTGTCTTCTTCTGTACTTTCTTTCTCTGCAAAATTGCATGATCTTTCCTGCTCTTAAATTCTCATACCTCATGCAACCGTACATAAAGATCAATCATTTATGGTCCTTTTCCCAGGTACCCAAGTGATGCAGATAAGCATTTGTTGGCTCGACAGACTGGTCTTTCGAGAAATCAGGTTGGATCTTTCACTACTAAACAGAAAAATATAGAGAGAGATCTAGAAATCTATTGTAGCAAGCTTTTACTTTATAGAACTAGATTCGAATTTAATGTTAGTATGAACACAAAATTTTATGTCATAATCTCGTAGATCCGAACTTATAAAATTTTAAAAATATAAACTTAAATCATTAATAGAGAATACATAATCTATATAAAATTTAAAATTCTCACACGGTGCGACGGCCCCACCAATACTCCCGGTTAATCCCTCACTCTACGTTCAATCAAACATGAAGGTCAGATCAGTCGCATTGATGGGGTCATTCAGTAGGTAAGAGTTGCTATTCACATTTTTTATTTGCATGAAAGCCAAAACATCTAATTTTGAAGTCAGACCCAATTCTCTTTGGAATTTTCTTAGGAAACAAACATAATTGAGCAGAATATGATAAGAAAAGATATTTTCTTCGGAAACAAACATAATTGAGCACAATATGATCAAAGAAAGATATAGCCAACTGATGGGAATGACAAAAATCAAATACACTTTACCCTAAATTTCATAAATTCTAATTTTAAATTCTAACATCAAACCTTAACCTTAAACCTCATACCTAAATTTTTAGTACGAGACATATATAAAAAGGAAAAATAATTTGTATTCGATAAGTAGTCCTTTTAATTATTGATTCTATATATGTATATGTGGAATAATCATCTATCTATATATGTGTGTTTATACAGGTTTCGAATTGGTTCATAAATGCTAGGGTTCGTCTGTGGAAACCTATGGTGGAGGAGATGTATCAACAAGAGACAAAGGAAGAAGATGGAGAAAGGAACCCAAATAATACCAGCAATAATGCAGAAACATCGAATCCATCATTGAAAGCAGCGTCAACAACGACCACACCAGCAGGCAAAACGTGCGAAATCAGTGCTGCGGAAAACGACACTTCACTCATCGAAACCAACAGGCAACAATGCTTCTCATTCTCAGAAAACAAAATAAAACAGTGCACTTCCATAACTACCATTGCCACTGAGGTGGTGGCGCCACCACCCATTTCTCAGCCTTCCGCCACCACCAATGCTGGCGATGTTTCACTCACGCTAGGGCTACGCCATGGTGGGAACATGCCTGATAATATTTCTTCGTTTTCAACAGGTTTAGATTTTGGGGGCTGTTAGTTTCAATTTGCGAATGCATTTCCATAGAAACTTTCATGTTGTTAAGGTTTTCTGCGTACAGAAACCGATCTATATGGGATGGGCGGTCCATCCGATTTTTTTTTTAAATTAATTTATTTATAAATTTATTCTAATTTTTAAATATTTATATTTTACTTGTGATTATAAATTTTAACTCTGTCTCTGTCGAAATATTTTTTTCAAGAATAGCACGTAATATTAATGTTCCTGGTGTATTTTTACATGACGCTGCGAATGCAGACAAACGGTTCGAATTTAAATTTTTTAAAATAATGACTTTTTTATTAGAACTTCTTAATAAATTTAACAAGTTTTTATATTCAAAGTTAAACATAATTGTATTTAAACCTATCTAAACTTATAACTTTAAAATTGTTAAAACAATGGAAAAATATTGAATAATTTTATATTTATTATTCCACTAATGTGCGATATGGATTTTTTTAATTTTTCTTACATAATTTATAAGTATTTATTTTGAACATTAATTTTTTATTCATCACATAACAGTTTTAAACATATACAATTTTATTATAAAAATCTCATAAAATAAAATATAAAAAATATAAATTTATCATTCAAATCTCTACCTTTATGATTTATACGAAATAAATAAACAAGATAAAAAAATATTACGAAAAAAACAAACTGATCCTATTATTGAGTATGGTAGGCCTCATTGGCCCAAGTTATTAGGTTTCAAGGCTGATTGAGGTTGAGGTTATGGACTTCTCTTTAAAACATAAAGTAGACAAAGGGGGAGCCCTTTCTTTTCCTGTGGTGCGATATTTAAATTTTTAATATAAAATATTAAAATTTGAATTCAAACAAAATAAAAATTATATAAATTTATTTAAAATAAATAAAATTTTATAGAACTTATCATATCAATATGATAAGTTTTATGTTTTTTTTATGTTTTAATGAGTATTCTTTAGATATTCGTTATTAGTTTTTATTAACAAAATAAAAATACATAAAACTTATCACATTAGTATAACGAGTTTTATGGATTTTTATTTTTATATTAAACTTGTCATATCAATCAGATCAGACAAGTTTTTATGGTTAGATTGAGAGTTAATAATTTTTAAATGTTAGATATATAAATAATATTAAAAATAAAATAATAGGGTAAAAAAGTCACTTTCTTAAAGATATTTGGATCACCACGTTGGCATAGTTCGACGGAAATTACATGTGTTGATTCATTATATTATTTATAGTTTATATTTATTAAAAGTTAATTTATTAATTTTAAATATAAATCTTTTATCTTTTATCATATAAATAAACGAACGGTGATATAGAAAAAGTTAATTATTCTAATAGATTAGACCATAAATAACGTAATTAGATTTGAACATGCAATAATTGGACTGATTTATCTTGTAAAGTTGTGGCATTTCAACATCGATATGATGAAATCAAAAATATAAAATATCAATGTCCAGGGGCAGAGCTAGAAAATTATTTGAAGGGTGTATTTTTTAGATTTATATTTAAGGGGGTCAATTATTTATAAATTGGTGTTATTTATTTATTTTTTTTAAAAAATTATATATAAATTATATGGAGAGAAATAGACCAAAATTTTTTTAAGTGTCATTTAATTACCCTTTACAATGGGGCTCCGCCCATGTCAGTGTCTGTAGGGTTTAGAGGATCTTACCCATTTTTCCTACTAAAATATGATTTCTCAGTTCAGTTGGCGTGGAAAATAAGAAGGGTTTCTTCCCCTTCATTTTCTGGCAAATCCAGAAAACAAGTTGTTGAGGTCAGACAGATTCCGTCCTTACAAACTGAAACTTAGAGTTCGTACAGGAAGGGATGAACAGAAAAGATCAAAGAGACGATCGGCCATCAAAATTTAAAATTTATAATTAATTAAAAAAACAAAAAAATATACATTTTTATTAAAAGATTAATTTTTTCTCTTAAAATTTTATAAACTTACCTCGTGAACATAAAAATTTGTGTACTAGGTTAGTTTCAAGACTCCCCCGACATGCAAATGTTTATGTTTTGCTTCCGTGGCTCTTGCTTTTTCACGTCGACTCTTTACTTGGAGTAGAAATCTTTTATTTTTTAATCATGTCTTTTTTGTGTTTTTTGTTAAAATATTTTAAGAAATTAAATTCTAAACCCTATCTTTAATTTTCTATATCCTAAACCTTAAACCCTACGTGTGACCCCCTAAACCGGCCTATGCGGGAAGCCCGGCTAGAGTATCACATTGTTTTTATTTACGAAACATATGGCATAAAAACTTATTTAACTGAAGTAAATGAAAGTAAATATTGTCTAACAATTTAAAATATATAAAATGTCACCAAAACAGGGTAACTGGAAATAATGTTCACAAAATAATTTGTAAAACCAATATCAAAATAATACGTTTAAAACACCAGTTATATAATATATATTGGCACATGTCACCTTAACGTAAACTGAGAAAAAGTTTAAATATGTTACATCAACGTGTAACCAGATAATATGTAGATCCTCCAATGCCAAGTCCGAGATGTCTATCTACGGGTATCTGAAAGGGGAAGAAAACAGGTATGAGCTATGAAGCCCAGTGTGTTCCAACAGTGCAACAAAAATACAGATATATTAATTAAGCAGTAATACAGAAAATCAAATCATGAATATGCACGACAAGCTACCCTCCAACCGAACTCCTGGATACAGTTCCCCCGAACAGTATCTGATACTGGCATTAACCTAAGCCCTTAAGGCAAAGGTACCGGCCTAAGGGATTACCTTAGGGAACAGGCGGAATTACCCCGGCTGATGCACGGGAACCGATAACAGGCGGAATTACCCTAACTGAGGTTAGGAACCGTAAACAGGCGGAATTACCAGCTAGATCAAGGCTGAACCGGATATTAAATACTACCCATCACCCCAACATTAAGATGGCAGGCATGCAGTAATAACAGGAATCATGATGGTAGTATCGGAAATTAAACAGGCAATATATATATATACATAATTCAGGACATATCAGACATACAGTAAATCATAAAATGATATATCTTAAGATTCAAAGCAAGTGTTTATATAAATCCAAAAAACAGTCACGTGCACATTCTTAATTCGTTTAAAACGTAAAACAGTAAAATGCAGTTATATAGCACACAAGGAACACACCTCAATGGCAGAAAATAGTCAGGTGATCTACTGGGCGTTCGAGCCTCGCTCTGTAGCTGTAATGGACCCTAAAAATATAAGATATAATTTTCATTAATACTGGCTAAATATTAAATTGATTATTCACGGGTATTAAAAACATATGGGTCACGATCGGATCTCGGGATCGGTCAAAGAAGGAGGAACTGGGTTGGGTCGGTGCACGATCGGGAGAAATATGGGGTCCTACAAACAAACAGATATAAATTTTAGACCTTAAATAAAACCCTGGACTTAACTTAACTTGGAAGAAAAGTTTGACTCGAGACTTTAAAGTCCAATTTGGAGGCTTTCGGGTTCGAATTTCGAAAAACGGACTTCACGGATGGACTCAGGACGTCGAAAAACATAAAATAGGAGTTTTTGAAAAATTTGACTTTTTGGGTCAAAGTCAACGCTGACGTCAACAATCAAAGTCAACGCTGACGTCATGCTGACGTCAGCAGTCAATGTCAACGGTCAGCGCTGACGTCATGGTCAATGGTCAACGGGTCAACGGGCCGGGTCGGTCAACGGGTCAACGGGTCGGGTCGGTCAACGGGTCAACGGGTCGGGTCGGTCAACAGTCAACGGTCAACGGGTTGGGTTTGACCAGTTCGGTTCAAGACTGGTTCGGCTCGGTTTGGCCGGTTCAAGGTCGGCTCGGACCGGGTTTGGGCCGGTTTGGACCGGCCGGCTCCAGGCCACTGTCCAAGGCTGCCGGAAATCGCCCTGGCGACGCGTGGAGGCCACGCGCGGCCCTAAATGGCCGAAAAACACTCATAGAAACTGGATTATTCATAGATTCAACTAAAAACACCCTAAAACTGAGCAAAAGTACCAGAAACAACTCGGAAGGCTTACCAAATTTACCAAAACGGAAAAAAAACTCCGGCGAGGGTTCAAACGGCGATGGTCGGAGACAAAACCAGAGGGGTTTTGGACGGCTTTGGACGGTGAACACGGTGGTGCTGGCGACGCGCCGGTTCGATCGCTGGAACGGCCGGAATCGACGAAAACAAAGAGGGTTTAAACCCTAACCCCGACGAAGCTTCAGGCTTCAATTACCGGCGATCCAGACGGCGGCTCGGCGCGTTGAAGGAGGGGTTTTGGTCGGGGAGGGGAGACGAACCGGATGGTGGCGGCGGTGAAGGCCTCTGGCCGGCGGTGAGGGGAGCGGACGGTGACAAGGGTTATAGAGGATAAAAAGGTTTATTTTTGGGTTCTGAATCTAATAGGGTTTCAAAAGGTATACTAACTATTTTTTTTTACAAATATAGCATATATATATATATATCGTATTTATTAGTTTATTTGTTTCCTTATTTTATTATTTTTTTAAGAGTGTTACACTACGTCTTAAAAATACATCTTATCTCTAATTTCTAAACCCTATCCACAACCCTTAACTTTAAACCTGAAAATCTAAATCCTAAACCCACTCATTTAAAATAGAAGCACTAATGAAGGTACGATTAAGAGGTGAATGATTTGCGTTCCGAATTTTTAAGATTCAACCATTGTTATCTTTTGAAATGGAGTCTAAAATAATATTAACATTATAAGATAATTATTTATAATAATAAAATTTGTATATATCTACACCGATATATGAAATCTTAATCTTAACTTCTTTAATTAGGTTAAGAATCTTAATCTTAATCTTAACTTTTAATCATCAACTCATATTAAGTCTCGATTTTTAAGGTCCAATCACTGTTAGCATATATTTTTAATATTTAAAAATAATGTTAAACTGATCTTGAGTCTCGATTTAACTCCTATATCTCTAGTAACATTGAAACACAATTACAATCTGTGCACGATTCGATGGCAAATGGTTCGAATCTTTCGTCACACAGCTTGTTCGTAGTACACAAGCTTACTGGGGTCTGAGGCAAGAAAATCATGGTAGGGAATAGGGATCCTTTCTTGTAAAGCCCTCAAAGATGAACATGTCTGATGGTGTCATTTTGTCCGTATTAATAAAACAAAAGGAGAAAGGAAAAACGTGTGCACATAAGTTTATGCTGTCCTGTACAGTTTTACCTATTCCATCGCGTTCAAGATTTATAGTTTTTGCATAAATTAGGATATAAATAACAGACTGATATAATGAATATTTAAGTTTCGTTAATATTTTTTTTTTAAATTAGTTAATAGTGATTACAGTAATATCTGTTCTAAAGTATGATTTCAATCACTTGACATGTATTGCTCAATCATTCTACTAACATTACTAATGCTCGAACTCATGACATTTAAGAACAACAACTGTTCTGTTAGGTACTTAAATTAGAAGGCTCGTGGTTAAGTTTCGTTAATAAAGCAAATTAGTAAATATAATCCCAAATTAGTAAATGTATTCTTTTAATGTATGACTTAAATTTATAATTAAATAAAAATATATAATATTTTTATATTGAAATTTAAATTTATATAAAATAAATTAAAAATTAGTAAATGACTCGTCTCATATAAATTCCCTCCATTATTTCCCTTTCCTCTCTCTGTCGCTTTCGGTATTTAATTTAAAATGATTTGTATCCGCATGCAATACATAAGTAAATTGCAGGGATAAATTAAAGTACATTGAATATTTTTAATATGTTTCCTTTGAATTTTTAAATATTTTCTTTTAAAATAATAAAAAACAAATAAGATATCCAAAAAAATTTATAAATGTAATATTTTTTTTGAAACTTGAAAGGAAATGTTATATAAATTTAAGAGTTATATCTTTTAAAGGAAATATGTCATAAATATTATTTATAAAAGAAATAACCATAAATCTAGTTTATATATATATATATATATATATATATATATATATATATAAGTGATCTAGTATTTTTCATGGTATTGGTTCGATGAGTATTTTGCTTTTAAACGAGTGATTGGTAATTTCGTATGATTGATCAGGGTGTACTCTTTTCCTCTATTTTTAATGAGCTTCTTAACAGTACCCTCTTCATAATTCATGACATATATAAAATGATGATGCAGCAAAAGTGGTTTACTCAAATGGGAATAGCTACACCAGTTTTCGTCCCAAAACCATCAAGTTTCAGTTCCATTCAATATCAATATGAACCCTACAAATTCCATGTGCCAAGCAGCTACTGGAACCTTCAGATTCTCGAATGGCTTCGAGCTAAGAGTTGGAGGTTTTGATCATGTTTATGAAACATCATGTATGTTATCAGAAATGTTCGATGTTCCTTCGAGTATAGTATCCGCCACCGCTTCCACCGAGTTAATAGAACAAGCTCTACCGCCCAATTATCAAGCACACAAGCCAGCAGGTGAATCAAAGAGCGACTTTAGCCTTCAGCAGTTACCGAGCATTAGTGCAGACACAGTAGCTGCCAATGCCATGCAACTTTTCTTGATGAATCCGCAGCCAAGATCACCATCTTCATCAACTTCTCTTCATGGTCCTGGAGAGTCTTCTTTTGGTACAAGCACTGTACCTAACACTGTGTTTAGAAACTCAAAGTATGTTAAAGTTGCACAAGATTTGTTGGAAGAGTTCTGTAGTGTTGGAAGAGGCAAGTTGAAGAAGAACAAGTTTGGTCGAAATAAAACCAATCCTTGTTCTAATCCCGCTGGTTGTTCTCCATTGACAAAGGATCTCCCTCCTTTATCGCCATCTGACAGAATTGAACACCAAAGGAGAAAGGTCAAACTTTTAGCCATGCTTGATGAGGCACGTAATCTCCATCTCTTTCTTCTCAAATTGTCAAATCATATATCATTGATTTATGTGATTAACAGCAAAGCACTGAAGTTATTAATGGTTTGCAGGTGGAAAGGATATACAAGCTTTACAGTGAACAGATGAGAGTGACGGTGAACTCATTGGATCTAGTGATGGGCAATGGTGCAGCAGTGCCTTACACTGCACTTGCTCAGAAAGCAATGTCAAGGCATTTTAGGCGCTTGAAGGATTCGATATCCGCACAATTGAAGCGCAGCTGTGAGATTCTTGATGAAAAAGATGTAACTTCCGGTGAGAAACGGAAGCTAAGGATGCCAGAGCTAAGCTCAAGACAGCAAAGGGGCCTGCCTGAACAATCTGTCAACATCTTACGGGCATGGCTTTTCCAACATTTTCTCCGCCCGTTCGTTGCTAACTCTTACATCTACACTTAATTTCTTAAACACAAGCTGTTCTGAATAAGGCAGTGTAAGACAGGTCTTTAATTTTATTGTCAGGTACCCAAGCGATGCAGATAAGCATCTGTTGGCACGACAGACTGGTCTTTCGAGAAATCAGGTCGGATCTTTGACTACCATTGCCGCAAGCTTTTTTTTTTTTTCAGAATTAGATTCGAACTTTATGTTCATTCAAAGTTCGAACATGTTTTATAATCATTGCATTTTAGAAACCTGGCATGAATGGATACCACTTAAGTTACATTGGTGGGGTCATTTAGTAATTAGTAGGGTAACAGGGTAAGTCTTGCTTTTCACGTTTTTGACTTGCATGAAACCCAATATGCAGGTTTCAAATTGGTTCATAAATGCCAGGGTTCGACTGTGGAAACCTATGGTGGAAGAGATGTATCAACAAGAGACAAAGGAAGAAGATAGAGAAAGGAACCCAAATAATAGCAGCAATAAAGCAGAAATGTCGGCGCCTTCATCGGCAGGAGCGGCTATCGTGGCAGCATCAAGAACGACAACAGACACACTAGCAGACAGAATGTTCGAAATCAGTGCCACTGAAAACGACCCTTCACTCATTGAAATCAACAGGGAATGCTTCTCATTCTCAGAAAACAAAGCAAAGCAGTGCACTTCCCTAACTACCACTGAAGCCGAGGCGGCGCCACCCAACTCACAGCCTTTCACCGCCACCAATGATGGAGATTCACTCACTCTTGGGCTACGCCAAGCTGGGAACATGCCCGATAATTTCCAAATGCATTTCCTATAGAAAGTTTCAGTTTCCATGCCAGTTCTAGAAGTCTATGGCAGACTGTTTTGCTTCTGTATGCTGTCGTTTTCGGCCTATTATATATTTTCAGAATAACACGAAATATTGATATTTTGTGAGATCGAAGTGTTGAAATATGAGGAGAATTGCTCTTATTTACAGATAATTAACATATGTTCTTATATTTATGTTATTTCGACAATCATGAAAAACATACACAAAAACATGCAACTTTTCAGGTAGGAACCAATCCGTATAGTAAAGTTGTACTCATCGTATTTTAGGTCGTGATATTTCATATATATAACTTTTCGAGTAGGAATTATAATGATTTTGAATGATATCTCTACATTTATATAGTGATAACGAATTATTATTCGAATCTCTGTAATGAAGAAATTATTTTTTTTTAAAAAAAAATTTATTAATAACGTTTTTAATGAACGTTGGAATAAATTTGAAATTATTTGATTAATATATATATATAAATTTAAATTCATACATCAATATATAAATAATTTTTTTATTTGTTATCATGTGCTGTGATTTGAATACATGTAACCTATGTTAACTTGGTGTAATTGTTTCATACAATACTTTTTCTTGTATTATTGTAAACACACTCACTCGAAAACTAAAATGTTGTCTTAAATTTCAAAATATTTATCTTTATAAGAATTTGTTTTGTATTTTTTTAGAGTTTAAAGTTTAGGATTTTAAATTCGAGTTTAAAGTTTGAGGTTTAATATATGAAACGTAAAATTTAAGATTTATAGTTAGAGTTTAGCATTTAAATTTTAAAATATTAAAATCTAAATCTTAAATTTTATAAAAAAATTATATAAATTATTTTATATAACTTATATATAGAAATATAATACTTTTATATATAAACATATTCATATTTGCATTGGATTAATTTCCTCGTGACTATTGTTGAGGAGCGGCGGACAAAAAGTAATTATTAACTTTTTGCTTTAATAAATTAACTATTACAATTTCCCGGCTTCGTATGGGGATTTTTTCTATAAAAATATTTATTAAATACTAATTTCTTTAAATAATATTAAATATTTGAATTATAATAATTTGATCGAAATATTATACATATATTTGTATTGTAAGTATCGTTCCCATAATGAACATATGTTATTTATGATATAAATTAGTAAATTAATAAAATGTACACCAATGATTATATAATAAAATAATATTAAAAATATCAATAGTGAAATCGATATGAATAATTTACATTTTATCTTTTAAGTTTATAAAATTAATTTCAAATTTATTAAATTAATTTATGTTTCATTGTTATCATGATTTATTTTATAAATCCTAAATTTAACCCTAAACCTAAAATTTTATCAATAACCCTTAAATTCAAAACCACTATACTTAAACTCATAAACCCTAAATAAAATCTCTAAACCCTAAAAAGTAAAATATTTATATAAACAAAATTTACACATATATTTATGATGAAATAATTACCTTATATATATACTAATATATAGTAATAAAAATGCTTGAATTTATTCCTTAAATTATTACTAATATTTTTCAAACCATATATTTATATATTATTAGATTTTATCAATATTTTATATAAAAATATTATAAAATTTTATTCAACAAATGATGATAAGTGAGTGGAAAATGATTTATTCAAAAGTGTATTAATTTTGTGTTTGACTGTTAAATAATAATATTATAAATTTTATTCAACAAATGATCATAAACGAGTGAAATGATTTTCATTTTTTTTACATTTTATTATATCCATATTTTTTTCAACATTATTACTGAGACTGTTCACGGATTTTAGTTATTTTATTTAAATGCTATATAAAAATAAGAAAAGATAATAATATCATCGTAATAACATCTCTATTAATATTAAAAAAGGTAATTGTATTATATTCTTCGAACTATATTTTTTATTTTAAATTAATTTTTAATTTTAAATATTTTAATTGTATCTCTAAGCTATTATTTTTATTCAAAGTTGATTATCGGAATAAAGACTAATTTAAAATGAGAGTCATAGTTTGAAGATAAAACTAAAATATTTAAAAATTGAAAATTAATTTAAAATGATGATCACAGTTTAAGAACGTATTATACAATTAATCTAACTTAAATAATATCTTATCATGGATTAAATATCTTAAATTTCAACAATAAAATCTTGGATGAAAAATTGCAAACAAATGCAAGATTTGGAATAAAGGTAAGAGTTATTTTTATTAAATAAAAATATTTATATTTTTTTAGATAAATATCGTAAATTTAATTCGTGTAAGATAAAATCACATAAAAAGTTAATTAATTAATTAATCTCGAATCAAGAGCTTGAATCCTACGTTGGACTGAGTTATGAATTATTGAGTTTAAATGTTCCTTGATGGTGATTTGGAAAGAAACGAGAGGAACCCTCCACAAATCGGTGCCTTGGTGTTCGTCAAAACGAAACAAGTTGGAGAGATGGTTCCCCACCTACACAAACCTACTCATCATCGGATGCCAATTCAAGGACCGCACGAAAAACACGACACTTTATGACCAAACCCCACAACCAAGGGTTTGGTTACGTCGGTCGAGCGGTTGTTTTATGATCAAATCGTGAATTATTAACGAAATTTAATATTATTTATTGGGAAATTTATTTTTTAAAATTTATAGCGGCCTGTAATATAGATTATATATATTTAATTTTTAAAATTTTAGGGGTATTGTGGCCCTGCGGGTATCCATAGAGTACCGCTCCTGTGAAAGCATGCTTGGATGATGACTTGAAGAGCTTCAACAAGTTAGAAATGTTAAATAAGCAACACCTGAGCGCTAAATCATGTTTGTCATTGTTTCTCCGTTTGATACTTTAATATTCGTTAAAAAAATATCGACGAACATAATGTAAGTGTGAAATTTTATTTATATTTTTGAGGTTGATATTTAAATTGAATTCTGAACGTTTCCGAAAACGTAGAGTTAGTTAAACTCGAATTGTGTTAATAAATATAGTTATTCATCATAAATTTTTTTTCTTATCCCATTGAGCACTGATAAGTTTGTTCATCAACAAAGACAAAACTTACCTCTGCTCCTAATACAAGTGTCTCATTTACAAAGAAAATTTTGCATATTTGATGAACTAGAACATGATGAAGGTAATGGAGGATTGATTTTGAACATGAAATTGTTCGAAGTTGGTTCGTCGATGGTCAATTTGTTCGGCAATGATGGGAAATAAGTGTGAAATCATATACATATTCGTGTCGAAAGTTTAACACAATTAATCATTTATATTGACACGTGTGTATAGATTATCAAAGTCGGACCGAAAAGGAAACTTTATTTGGAATCATTCAAGATTTTGTTTGTTGTATATAATTGTGTAAATGTACAAGTTCTTGGTTTGAGCATATAAGAATCTGTCAAGATTTGCATACAGGGTTTCCTGTATGAATGTAAACTAGTGATGTGCTATAAAGAAGGAAGGAGCCAAAGATTGAACAGAGTTGAAGCAAACGATAGGAACCAGGACAAGAATGCCATCGCTGCAGAAAATTGAAATCGGCTACATACCTTCGACGGGCAATATGACGTGCCGGCATTCACCAACAGGTTCGTAACGCTAGCAGTTGAGCAGGCTGCGGCGAGCGACAGAAATGACAAGGCCTGCAATGAGATTAAACACCATGTTCCCATCAAGTTGTGGAGAAAAAAAAACATGATAGTGACAATGAGCCAAAATAACACTTGCTATATACCCAGTCCCCGACAATGACGATCAGCAGTACCCGCGGTTGCCGTGGTAAGCATTTGATAAACACGGAATATGCATCGACCAATGCTAACGACAAACTCCATGGCGTTACCAAGCCCATGACCGTCACCAGGTAGCTGCAAAAGTGGAAATCAAGTAAATCATCCCCAACTATAAAGTATCTGCAGGTAAACATTGAACAGCTAATGAAAACTTTGAACATAAAGCCTTTGAAGTTCCAAACAACAAATACAAGAACATGACATGATCCATAAGTTCCTCAACAGGTGAGGCACCATGGCCTTAGAGCTCCTAATTTTCGGGTGCGTCTCGATATAACAGTTATCAAAACTCAAGAGCTCAGTCGATTACTTGACAGTCGAATCGACTCTCTCAACCCATCATCAATAGTTATCATGACGCTAGGCCTAATACCTTTACAGATCAAAATTGTGAACCTATAATAAATACCTCACCTCCCTTGTTCCTCATCTCCCCCAACCACTTGATACATCTGGTTTTCATATAATCTCTGAAACAATTATATTATGATCCTTGCTGAAGTCTGATAGGTAAGGAACTGAAAGCATATGATCTTTGCAAATCCTATGACCCCAAACGATCAAATAAAAGAATTGCATACAGTTCATTTAACTTTGCTTTCTTCAAAATTGACAGGAAAAACAAATGTTTGATCAAAGATAGCTTTCCCAGTCAAACCCAGAAATCAAACATCAACTCCATAGATTAAAGTTCCAACACAGAAACATAAACAAAAGCATGGGTACTACAGATCAAAGGCTAAGAAATCTTAAGTCAGAAAAACAGAAGAATTGAAGCTTTGGGAATCACCTGAAAGAAGTATAGTTAAAGAATTGAACACCCAAACACATGAAAAGGAGTGAAGCAGAGGAGAAAATGATTTGTCCCAAACGAAGAGCCAAGCTAGCGCTAGTTCCCAACGCCCCTGGCACTTGCTCCATCAGAATCATCTCTGCTTCTTCATCTTCACTTTCCTGAACAAGAAAAAAAAAAAAACAGAATTCCAAAAAACACTTCGTCTTCAAAATTCTGTAGAATTATGTTTACAAAAAAAGGCTCTGCCTTTGTGTTTTGTTTCCTCTGATGAAGAAATTGCGTGTTAGCTGAAAAGAGAATTATATTATTCTTGTGACAGAGTTTCATTCATGTCATATTCTTAGGACTGTTCTTCCTCTTGACGTACAAAATTATCATTGAAATTATTTTCTTGTATTTTAGATTGATTAAAATTAATGACTCGTCTCAAATGAATTACAAGTAATTTCATTTGTGCTCAAGTTAGATATACCACTACACTTTAAATTTAGTAGTAATATCATTAAAGTAAAATTAATATTATTTTAGTATTAAATTTTAGTTTAATATAATAAAATTGGATTAAAAGTCAAATATATATGTTAAAAAGAGAGAATAATTTAATTAGACAAGTTGATTTGATTAGAATGATTATAACCATACAAAATCAATAACAGTCCAGACACTTTGAACCCTACAAGAAGTTGCTCTGGAATTCCTGTTGGAACAGCTAAACCAAGGAACCCAACAGGTCCGTTTCTTGATTCAATCATTTATTTCACAAGGTTGTTTTAATGTTTAAATATTATCTAACAATAACCTTTCGTTCTGTCTTTGTCTGTAATTTTTATACTTTTTTATTTCTTCCAACTAAATTATTGAACAACAAATCTTAGTAATTACAGGCTAGAAACATAAATGTGCTCTCATCAACAATGATTGCAACCTTTTTTTCTGTCTCCGATTTTTAATTCCAGCAACATGGTGGAACAGCCTAGATCTGTGGATATGATCATTCTTATTATATTGAAACATACAGGATTAAAATTGCCCAAAACTATACTTTTTTTTTTTACTTTAAATGTTTAAACATTTTTTATAGTAGGTATCTGAGGTTTTAATTCGTAGAAAAATTATTAGATAAAACTTATTAACCATGTCAATCATAATCTCAACCAACTAAATTTATTTGAATCATCATTTTTTTTCTTACATGTAATTTAGAAAATAAGTAGTTATTAGATAATTATTTTGAGATGAACAGATCAGATTAGTTGGACCACAAATAACGTGATAAATATGATCCATCTAATAATATCTCCAATTCATCACATTTTAAGGTTTATCCTTTAACGGTTATAAAAAACTACGAATAAATTATCTTATTTGCAAGTGTGTATGAAAATAACAAATACTTTAGTTTTACGATTTTAAGATTTTATTTAGGATCTGGTGTTTAGGGATTTTAATGAATGAGCTTTGAATTTAGGAGGTAAGATTAGAATTTAGCTTTTAAGATTATATTTTAGTGAAAGGGACAATAACTCTCGTTCTAATAATTTTTCATTTTATATTTATATTTTTTTAAAAATAATTTATTTATAATTTTTTATTTTTAAATATTTATATTTTAATATTAATTTTATTTAACCCATAAGGCGACAAATGATGACCTATTTCACCCTATCGTCAGACATTCAACCCATAAAAATGAAATACATCCCCGTCGGACGATCAACCCACCTTTGCACCGTTGCTCATCCTGCGGCACACGTCGATCACGAAAGAGGTACGGTGTTGGTGGTGGTTGATTTTGACGACATATCAGCCTGATATGACCAGCAACTCTTGGTCCCGAGCCAAGTAAAGATGAATCGCCCAACTCCACGATCAATCATGATATTTTGTGGTTTTTAGCTTGGCTTTCGACAAGTGAACCACCTATCGTCATGTCTACGGCTTCTTCAGACAACCATATTTACCTTTTTTGTTCGGTGTAACCAAAATTAGTATCAACAAATGATTACTTTGTTTAAATAGATAGCTTAAAACCTAAAGAAGATAAAATAATACGAGTATCTTTAATCACTCGATCAGTTAATGTAACGCAAATATAACTTGATACACATACCAATATATTATCGAACCAACCAATAAGAAGCGTTACACGTGATGATCGATGAGAGATTTCGATTAGGTATGAATAGGTTAAACATGGGTTGATCAAAGCTAGTGCAGGGGATGGAATCTATACACAGCTATGAAACAAGGAACGTTTCGGAAATAGGTGTTTAAAAGATGTACAGAGTCTGGTAACTTGGTGAGTAACCCAATTTCAGTGCGTAATATTTCTATTAAGATACATATGTTCGATATAGGCACGCTCCTTACATGGTAAAAATACTTATCGGACATGGAAAAACATGTTCAACATGATAAAAACATTGTTACAAGAAGCCAATATACAAAAGATAATAAGCTCAGTGTGCTTCTCATCGGATTACAGGAGGCATTAATCACTCTATGAGTCAAGCTGAGCGTACCAGATACCAGTGATCTTCACATCCTTTGGAGTCTTGGCTCCCAAGTCAGTGTCAGATGGCTGAAGGCTTTCAAAAACACCGATCACTTCGCCTGTCTCGGGCTTGCTTTTAGTAACACTCAACGTGATTTTCCCAGATGAACTCGCGGCACTCTTGTTGTTCTCCTTAGCTAGCTCTTCCTCATCCCCTCTGCCTCCGGCAGGCAAGGCAACCGCATTATCATAACCGGTTGAACCTCCCCTTCCTTTTGGGTCCAAGAAAGACGAACCACGATAGGATGGTACGAGGAAGTCTCCACTGAAGCTCTCCGGTTTGCCTGATGCAACCAGTTGCTTGATGGTGAAAAGGAATGGTACACGTTCCCCGCCAGGAAGCTGAACTGTAACAGCTGCGTAATCGATTCCATCTTTCTCCTCGAATTTGACAGTGCCATCGGTAGACACTTCGAAAGGACCCTCGATTTCATCAAGTGTGTAAGTTAAACGGGTCATCAGCTTGGTGTTCTGGAACTCTGGAGGGGCATTCTTGCTAACACCCTCAGCTTTGACCGTGAAAGAAGTGGGTTCTAAGCAAAATTTCTTGGCATAGTATTTGCCTG
This sequence comes from Abelmoschus esculentus, assembly GCA_035048815.1. Classification (NCBI taxonomy): domain Eukaryota; kingdom Viridiplantae; phylum Streptophyta; class Magnoliopsida; order Malvales; family Malvaceae; genus Abelmoschus; species Abelmoschus esculentus. Next base: position 18,558,231 of record JAUCBN010000015.1, on the reverse strand, counting down.
GTTTGAAGGCGAATGAGTCTACACCGCCGTCGATGGTGGGGCACTGGTTAGCAGTTCCAGTTCCCTTGACTTCCATGTATGTTTTGCTTTGGATTTCATCATAGGTTAGCCTCTTTGGAACTCCTTCAGCACTTGCTCCCTTCAAAAACAAGGCTTCTAATTACCACCATAGTCCATAGAACATTGGAATTTTAACATCTATTAATACTCATAGGAAACTAACATCACATGTGTTCATAAATGTGTCTAACATAAATATCGAATTCGAATATTTATAAAAAAAATTTGGCAGAGCTCTATAACAAAACGATTTAAATTGAAAACCAAAAAATCAAATGAAAGCAAGTCACTGTACCGAGACAACAAGAGCAGACGTAGCAAGAGCGAAACCAGCAATCTTGGTAGCATCAGCACACTTTTGAGCCAAGTCTTTAAAGTCAGTTTGCAAGGAGCAAGTCAGCCTAGAACCGACAGGCTCCAAACCAAAGGCCATAGAAACGCTGGGAGAGGACCTGACCTGCAGCACGCCAGTCCTACAGAGCACACCGACCTTGGCCGGTTGCATGAAGGCTGCTGATGCTTGTAGTGAGGCTGCCATGGTTCAAACTTTTGCTGATAAAAAAAAACAACCTTTTTCTGTATTTGTGTGGAGAAACTTATATTTGAGCCAACTATTTGAGTGTAAGATAAGGCGATAGGATAAGGGGCGATCCTATTGGTGGAATAAAATACAGAGAGCAACGTAAATAGGATAAAAGATCCTGTTGGTTCATAGTGAGATGATGTGGAGAAAGTTGAGATTTCTGAGGCTTTTGGGCCATATAAATTTTGGTTGGATGTCATTACTTCCATGGAGGGTCACTGTTCAGGGATGAACTGAGCAAAACCCAAATCATTTTATTTGTTCTGGAGTTGGAAATTTGACTCACATTTACATTTAGATTGATTGAAGGACTAATTGATGCAAAGTTTTTATTTCTTTTTATAACATTTTTTATTCTCATGATAATATATATTCATTTTTAACCCTTAATAAACCCAAACATATAGTATTAGAAATAAAAAATTATTCAAATTCTGGTCCCATGATGATCAACTTCTTAAATAAATAGATTTAAATTAAGTTATTAGAAAATATTCACTTTCAAAATATATACAGATTAAATTAATTTGTTTTTAGTATGATTTGCTAAATTTATAAATTGATAGGGACCTCAACGGTACTTAAACCTAAAATGTCAGTTGAAGTAAGGGTATTTTAACAATTTAGACTAAAGATTCACTTTTCAAATGTATAGTCTAAAGAGTACCTTTTTAATTTGATCTGTTGATATAATAACTAGAATATTTCAGTAAATAGTAAATAATTATTTAAATTATACTTTTGTTTTAGATAATTGTTCAAAATAAATTTGGGGTTAAATAAATATTTAATGTTTTTAACGTTGATCAAATAAGTGTCGTCGTTGTCAACGTCTGTTAATTTTTAATATTATTTTTTATTATTTGACATGTGTCAGTTTCTTAAAATTATAAAATTATATTTAAAAATAAATAAAAAATTAATAAAAAAAAATAACCTAAATTAGCCCTTAAATTTAAAACTTTTAACAACCAAAAACCTAAATCACTATTTGACCGATTTCGTCGTTAATTGCTACGTTGTCACCTTTTACATCCATCGTCAAACCATTACGATTATTTATTTCATCATTTTATCATTAAAAATTGATCGATGTCATACAAATATCGTAATTGTTAAATGATTTATTCGAACAATTTACGACAAATGACAACATAGTAGATGATGAACGGTATATAGGGCTTAATAGAATGACGCTTCATTTTATCTTCGAAAGTATGACTAATGCTAGTGAGAATGATTAGATGTGAAGAGGGTTTAAGGATTTTGTATTTATTATGAAATTATTAAAAATTTTAAGATATTTTAAAAATTCTTTAAAATTAAATAATTTATTTTTAAAACTTAGGGATAAAATTTAAAATATAATTTTTATAGTATTAAGATATAAAAGGGATACTAAAAATAGATAGAGATTTTTTTTTCAACTTTCAATATTATGAAAACCACGGTATCATCCTAACTTCTTTTTTATTGGATGGATTTTCTTGTATAAAATTTTAAGGGTAAAATATACCATAGGTTATTTAATTATAAGTTTAATAAAAAATATTTTTATCATTAAAATTGAAACAATAATTTAGTATAATAATAATTTTATTTTCAAAATTTATTCATTCTACTAATTTAATCTTAATTCAAAATAATTCAATAAATTCAACTCTTCATATTTAAAATTTTTGACATACACAATCTTGATACACCCTCTGATCATTTACCATGCTCCATGTTATTGTCCCTCGACAAACACAATCACTTCACAATTAGATAGTTAACAAACTAATATAACAGACTCATTATGATCTTAATGTTGTTAATGTTGTACGTTAGCAGATACATTCACTTCACTAATAGAATTTTTAAATATAAAGAGTCAAGTTTATTGGCTTACATCGAATTATTACCAACTTAGTAGAATACATAAATTTTAGGAACTAAAACTACTATAATACCGATCGAATCCTTGTTTATGGTAGAGTGACTTATTTGTTACAAAGTTTTAATTGAAGAGTACAACTTACAATAATCTAGCAAGAACTGAGTTCTCTTTTGTTTCCATGTATTTGTGAAGAAAGTTTCCCATGGAACTTTGATATTTTCACAATTTGATTCTTCAATTTTTTAATCATTACTATGATCAAAGATGAGTACAAAGGTTAGTAATTTCGTGAGTATTCCCATTTTGATACATAATACTTTTATGACGAGAGTTGTTCCTATTCGGACATATGTTCCATTTAGACACGATTCTTACATGGTAAATACTTGTCCAAAACGGACAGATATGTCCAACATAATTACAATCCCATTGTGCTTCTCATTGGATTACAGGGAATTGTAGCAAACATGGGGACTCAAATTACAAACAACAAACGCACAGTCATAATCACTCTATGAGTCAAGCTGAGCATACCAGATACCAGTGATCTTCACATCCTTTGGAGTCTTGGCTCCCAAGTCAGTGTCAGATGGCTGAAGGCTCTCAAAAACACCGATCACTTCGCCTGTATCGGGCTTGCTTTTCGTAACACTCAAAGTGATTTTCCCAGATGAACTAGCGGCACTCTTGTTGTTCTCTTAAGCTAGCTCTTCCTCATCCCCTCTGCCTCCGGCAGGCAAGGCAACCGCATTATCATAACCGGTTGAACCTCCCCTTCCTTTTGGGTCCAAGAAAGATGAACCACGATAGGATGGTACGAGGAAGTCTCCGCTGAAGCTCTCGGGTTTGCCTGATGCAACCAGTTGCTTGATGGTGAAAAGGAATGGCACACGTTCCCCGCCAGGGAGCTGAACTGTAACAGCAGCGTAATCGATTCCATCTTTCTCCTCGAATTTGACAGTGCCATCGGTAGAGACTTCAAAAGGACCCTCAATTTCATCAAGGGTGTAGGTTAAACGGGTCATCAACTTGGTGTTCTGAAACTCCGGAGGAGCATTCTTGCTAACACCCTCAGCTTTGACCGTGAAAGAAGTGGGTTCTAAGCAAAATTTCTTGGCATAGTATTTGCCTGGTTTGAAGGCGAATGAGTCGACCCCGCCATCGATGGTGGGGCACTGGTTAGCAGTTCCAGTTCCCTTGACTTCCATGTATGTTTTGCTTTGGATTTCATCATAGGTTAGCCTCTTTGGAACTCCTTCAGCACTTGCTCCCTGCAAAAAACAAGGGTTTCTAATTATCCCTAGTGTACATCCAAAATTTGTCATAGAATTAAGCATACTAATTAATAGTAAGTATATCCATTTTTCCAAATTTATTCATTTATTATGAGGGTCTTTCAAGAGAGTAAAATATCTCATAAGGTTCACCTATGTCCAGAGAATTAAGCTTAGCCAGAGTTGATCATACTTGGAAAAATTCACATGCAAAACGATTGATCAATTCACTGGTTACAATATGAAATAAACTGAAACGACCCGAAAGCAAAAACACTATACCGAGACAACAAGAGCAGATGTAGCAAGAGCGAAACCAGCAATCTTGGTAGCATCAACGCACTTTTGAGCCAAGTCTTTAAAGTCAGTTTGCAAAGAGCAAGTCAGCCTAGCACCAGCAGGCTCCAAACCAAAGGCCTTAGAAACGCTGGGGGAGGACCTGAGCTGCAGCACGCTACTCCTAGATGGAACACCGACCTTGACCGGTTGCATCAAGGTTGCTGCTGCTTGTAGCGAGGCTGCCATTGTTCAAATTTTTGCAGGAAAAAAAAACTTTTTCTGTATTTGTGAGGAGAAACTTATATTTGTGGGAAATATTTGAGTGTAAGATAAGGGGATAGGATAAGGGGTGATCCGATTGGTTGAAATGAAATACAGAGAGCAACGTAAATGGTATAAAATATAGGGTAAACAACATAATGGTCACCTGACATAACCCAAAACGGTTAATAAAAAAATCATAGTTGTTTTTTTTTGGAAAAAAAAAATCATATTTGTAGCCGTGGCCCGTGGGTAACTGGGTCTTTGGTTTGGGTGGTGGTGGGCTAATTTGATGAATTGATGAAGAGTAAAGAAAATGGATGACTGACTTGGTTGTGGTCCATTCAATGCATTTAAATGGGGTTCATTCAACATTCAAGATTTGAGAGAGGTGACTCCATAGATGTTCAGATTTTGTTTTTAGTGAAACTAAAAAGATAATCTATAGTGATGGAGTTAAGATTATCAGATTTTTGTTTTTTTAATTGCCGGTTGAAGTTGCATCTGATTTACTTCACGAAACACATGTTTGAATAGTTTGTTCCGTATTACCTAAAAAAAAATAATATTGTTGATCTTCTACCCAACAAATCAATAAGAGTCAATTCTATTATGTCAAGTGAAATTTTTTATATGAACTCCTTAAAATTCCTATTTAATTCTTTAAAAATCTTATACCCAATAAATCAAATGGGATCAATTGATCTCATTTTTATATATGATTCCGTTATTGATAATATATAAAAATTACGTGTTATATCATTATGATTAACTAAAATACTATAACGATTAACTAATAACCCTAAAATTGTTGGCTCTTCGGAGTAGAGTTATAACAATTTGGCGTGATTTGGTTCGAATTAACAGAGATTTCGATTTAACTAAGAGGAAGATATGAAAACGTTATGATCTCTCCATGTAATTGCATGATGTATCAACTTTTTTATTTTAGGGTTTAGGCCGAATATGACTAATAACATTGGGCTAAAATGAATAAAAAAAACAGTTTTCAATTTAACCCTAAACAATTCTCTCTACAGCATCTAAATAGAATCAGCCCACTATAAAATAAACATTAAATTTAGTTTCAAACATTCTAAAATTTCATATTTAATTTTTGGGTAATCAAATGATTACTCAATTATAATGTTGATATCGATTTAATTATTATATTTTCAATTGTGGTAATATGATTATATAACTATTAGAAAATTATTTTTTCAATAATTATTAATAGGATCATAATTTTTTAATATTTATTATTAGAGGTTAAATTTTTTACAATATTTGTTATTAGAGATTTTAGGTTTACTCTTAAAATTAATTTCTCCATATTTATTATTAAGGATTAATTTCTTACCAATACTTGTTATTAGGACCTAATTTTTTTAATATATGTTAATAGGTAGATACTTAATTTAATTTTATTAATAATTCTTATTAGAAAACTATTTTTCTCTAATACTTATTATTAGAGGCCTGTTTTTTTTTGTTTTTTTTTTTATCTTAGGGTCATTAAAATCTAAGGAATGACTCTACCAATTATGTGTCTCATCAGAACACGACAAATACTTTAATCTACCATGCAACATCAATCGATTTATTAAGGATTTCAAAGAATTACTAATATGGTCAATTTACTTAATAATTCTCAAGTTATTAACTATACGAGATTTAAACTTTAGTTTTTCTATTTTACAATTCATTATACCTTAAATTACAGAAGCTCAAATGTAAACTTAAATATTTTGAGTTGATTATCTTTTAAGTATTGATATTTTTACATAGATATTTATACCTACGATGGATATACTTCTTAAAGGTATCAATACTCCTTTAGTGTTGATATTCAACTACTATTTGAAAGATTTTTAACTCGACACTATATTGATATGCACACCTTAAGTATAGATACCCAATACTAATACATGAACATATAATTTTTTATCTCTATTTATACCCTCACACTAAATATTTAAATATTTATAATTAAAGTTTGATGTTATAATTTAAGATTAAAATTTAAAAAATCTAAAATAATATATATTTTTTAAAATTTAAAATTCTTTTAAAGTTGAGTCATAAAAACAGTACTTGTCTATTAAAAAGAGACGTGTCATTATCCCAAACGTAAACACTAGAAGATAAACTCAAAACTGCAATAAATATTCACAGTGCTGCTCAAAGAATCGAAGAGAAACACTACAACACTATCTAGTTCAATCTCATCGGACCATAGACCTTGTCCTCTTCAAGAAGAGGTGCATGTTTTAAGTACTCTGCTTCATCCTCAAGCTCACATCGCAGACGCATTTATAATCTCATTCCTATGGGGGTCTCTTTGGCTTTTCATTTCAGGGGCAAGTGAAAGCGTCGCCCATTTCCATCCACTTGTCTTCAGCTTGTCCCGAGCTGCCAACCAAAGCCTGCAAAGCACTTTGCACTTTGCTTTTACACTTGTGGTAACGGATACGCCTCAGAACAACACCCTTGTTAAGGCCTTCAGGGGAAGATCCAGACGAGGCTTTTATCTGAACCTGCCTGCTCACTCCAGTGATAGCTGCTTGGGTGCTGTCGTTATCTTCTGGGCTATAATCCACGTATCGCTGAGCTTTGGAAACCATGAATTCCATTTTTCCGGCTTAAGAAGAAATTAGAACTGAAAAAGAGAGAGTGGTGTGTGAAATGTGAATATACTTGATGGCAAATGGGGGCTGGATTTATAGACAGACGGGTTCAATAATTCGGTGATGTTTGTCCGTTTTCTGGGTTTGTTTTGTTGCTTGTTCATGGTTTTTGGGGATGTTAGACTGTTGATGTTCCAAACCAGTGGCGAATCGAGAGGGCTATAGTTATTATGAGGTTGGCCAATTGAAAGTAAACACGCTCGAGCCATGGGTGGTGGGGGTACTTGAAACTGGGTGCTATGGCGGCGGCGGACTGATGTTGAGGATAAAGACGGCGACGACGCAATGTTCGAGTGGTTCACACCTGACATGATTAGGCTTTATCCAAAAAAAAAAAAAATTCTAAAATTATCATTAAGATTTCAAATAATCTTAAAATAGTTCTCAAATCCTTAAAACTATTAAATTTGGTCATTATTATCGGCGTGGATCGTATTTTTAACAACGAAATAAAGTGTTTTTGTCTCATTGAACGACCTGCACATCATTTACTGTCTGTTATACTACTGTATATTAAAATAAATCGTTCAACGATTTTGATGTTTCATACAACATCAGTCAAATTCGACAATAAAGTAATAGGGTAAATAGAGTAAATAATTGTGATAATCCGACAATAACATCTTCAAGAATTACCTTAAATTCGCAAAATGCAGAGCATTGAAAAGTTCAGAAAAACAAGTCTCAAACTATGGTCTTTCTTCAAAAGAGGTCAGTCCACCAAGAGTTCTCACCCTGCCTGTCAGTAGTTCATCCAAATGTCCAAAGCTATGGTCTAAAAGCAGCCAGTTTAATAAAATGAAAGCGTCAATATTCGTAGAGCATCAAATTTGAAATTTGGAAAGATGTTTGATGTGCAGTGCATATAAAGCACGCGTCTTGTTTGTTTTTCCAGAAAAAAAACAAAAACAAAACTAAAGCATGAGAAACAAGACTCAATGGATATGGCCCAACCCTCGATTATTACTTGTTAGAAAAGAAACTATCATGCTCTTGGATTGTTTAGCATTTTAATTCTGGTTACTATATCCAAGTTCATTGTGGGGCTGTTTCATCTGTAAAGGATGCCTTTGGTCTTCGGTCTTTTCTTGCATCGACCGAGTCTACGATTCCGATTCCGACATTAGCAATCTTTTCCCTGTAATTAGCAGCATGAAACAATATATGTTTTAATCACCAGCATCTTCCCTGGAGATTTCCCAACACTTTGATGCATTATAATTTCACACCAAAACATATGCAAAGTCTTACCAGGAAAAGAACTTTCAAGACTAAAATCAAAAGCAACAAATTCACAAATCAGATTCTAAGGGGTAACTGGTAATAGTTCTGTAGTTATACATATTGCAGAAACTAACTGTACCAGAGCAAGCCATAAGGAGAATTTCAAGCAACAATAAAAATGAGTTGGCATATTCACCTGCTTGATCCGAGAGTCTTGCGGAAGAACTAGGGTTGCATATACTAGTAACTCCAAATCGTCTCCAGGGACTTCGACTCTTCCGGTCAGACTCCCGGATTATTTAGCAAATGATTTTGAATTGCTAAATTTCAGAAGTTGTCTCGGATTCTTCTTCAGCAACTGTTGGAAGAGTGCCCTCTCTCATGAATGTTGGATTAAGGAACTTTGCCACAAAGGCCCACAACTTATAGACATCCTCAAAATTAGTAAGGAATCCGAGTGAAGCAGTAACGACTTCAACTCTAACAAACCCACTCTTCACATTATGACGACCATTTTCCATTGGTCTGCACAGCATTGCCTCCTCAAGGTTCGAAGCCGCTCGTTGTTGTTGTGGGCTATCTAATATTCGTATGTGACTGAGGAAACCGATACCAAGAGAGATACCTTCTCTTTCAGCCAACTTCTGTACAATCTCTGGATTAATGAGTCCCCGGTTTCGATCCCTCACATTGAAAGCCACTGCAGCACCCCTTTCATACTTTATTTTCGGCCCATAAATGTGGACCAGATTCGCCCTGCTGTCTCCATCTGAATTAGGTAACTTGAGCTGCAGTAACGAAGTTACAAGCCAATTAATCAAAGACCGTAATCTAATAGTGGTTTTACTCAGCCCTAACATGTTAATGTGATCAAGATGCCGACAGGTTATCTCTGGCTCCCTCTTGTCCCACTCTTGCCCATCACCATATTCTCCATCACTGATGTAGTCTGCATGATCAAGGCTGGAACCAGATAACTCTCCAGGGTCCAAAGTACGACTCGTGTGCTCTTTACGACTATCCTCTATGCTAAAGGAGACCCTTCTTCCCCTACTAGGATGTTCATCTTCTAACCCGAAAAATCTACCACCACTATATTTATTTCCACCCCTCCTCCCAAGTAACCTAAATTCACCTTCAGTTTCTCTTCTTATGGCACTGTCTTTAATCTCTGAGGAAATTTCCGATGTTAAGCCATTTGGTAGGCCATTATTCCGAGAAACAGAAGAGTTAGATACAGACTCCACAGAAAGTGTTGTGCGGGTACCCTGTTCTTCCTGGATTTCTAGAAGTTGTGATCGGTCGGTAGCCTTCTTATGAATTCCTGCAAATCGTGCTTCACCAGGGATCTCCTTCACACGGTCCAGTTCATGTGAAACCAATTGAACGGATGCATCAAATGATAACACATGGTGATCATCATGTCCAAAGTTAAGATCGTTATCATCATATATCGGGCTGCTATATATCGTTGATGTTGGCTTCGGAGAGAGTTGCTTGTGGTTCTTCCTGCCCCTAAACCAAAATGGGGGCATAGGGGAGGATATTTTCTGTTTATTCAACTGACCTGCACTATCTGACCCCAACGGACTCTGCCCCAAATCAATCCAGAATGAGTTGTCCAATGACTCGTCTTCACTGAAGATGGGGCTTTTCATTACTTCTCCGACAGAAATACTCTCTGTTTCTTCAAATATAGTGCTTGCAGCATCTCTGTCAGTACTATTGTCTTGATCCATTTCTGTCTCAAATACATCCCGAACTTGATCAGACGTGAAGGCACCGGAAAAGGCAGGCAGCTGCGTTCCTGGACGGCTTTCTGAGGGCTTATCACCATTCACACAAACTTCATTGTCCTCAATCCCACCCAACCTGTCAAAACCATCCACGGAATCACTCAGATAGAGAGGATACTCAGGAGTAATCTTCACCATTCCAGAACCAGTCGATCCAGACTGGTTCTGAAGGCTCCCCATCACTGATTTCTTTATAAGAAGGCATCCAAAGCCAGTTGGGTCATATCCAAACACTCTGTAGAATGATGTGATAATGAAATCCGGACGAAACAGCGACAGGCCAAGTGAATCCATATCTTTGGGACCCAATGAACCAGCATCAAGCAAGACGTGCCAATTGTTCTGCTGAGCCAAAGCCATCCACTGGTATGAATATTTGGTTCCCGTTACTCTAGACTGCACAGGAAAAACGAAAAGACCAGTAGCACAATCCTTCCTCCTCTTTTTATTCGAAATTTGCTTTCTCAAATCAGTAGAACAGAGTTTAAGAGTTGGCCATTTAAACCAAGAATTAGATACTTTTGCACCCTTTTCCCTAGCACTCTGAGCCATCCAATTCACTGATTGACTCTCGTAATCAAACATTGTCAATAATTTCTTATTCGTTTGAAACGGATAAGAATCCGCCAGCAACTTAAACGCGGACCCTCTACTTACAGTAAACACAAGACCATATTCATGCTCAGGAATGTTCAAATAATCCATTATCCTGCTCTTTATATCATGTTCCACAGTGCCTTTCTCAGCACCACCATAAAGTGCATGATTACTCAAATTAGCAGTAATCTCAGACAAGCTAAACGTAGAGGATTCCCAGTAATGCAAAGTTTGAACATAAGAAAAAAGGCCGAATCCACAATAATCAAGGCATACCTTTGGTGACAAGTGCGAATACTCATTCGACCTCAATTGATCAATTTTCTCAGATGATTGGTACTTTGGGTACATTGTGAGGAACTTACTGAATGCCTCGTGCACATCGGGGATGGAATCTTCACTCTCGAAAGTAAGCTCCGCGGCGAGAGCGGTGGCTCGCAAGAATTGGCACTGAGCAGTGAGTCTTGCAAGGGATCTTGATCGTCCCAAGCTCTCATCTTGATTGGTTAGGGAGTCGGGTTCAATGTCCAGGGACTTGAACAGAGTCCCTTCTTCAGATGCCTCTTCGAGAGCTTCTCTGAGTCTGTTTTCATGGAGTTTCCGGAGAACTGAAGGATTATGCTTGGTTTCAGCAGCTGATTCAGACCCATCCCTTCTCTTGCTCTTCTTCTCCAAGATCAGAGAAGCACAGTGAGCTATGGGTTTCCACAGTGAAAGATGCATCAAATCCACAAGATTTGAGACAAAACCCAGGAAGAAAACAAGCTCAAGATTCAACACAAAAAAGAAAGGGCTTTTTTCAACACATCTGGCAAAAACCCAAATCTTTTCTCAACTAAGTGGGTTAAATTCTCGAACTTTAAACCTCGGAACAAAAGGGAGTTGTATTCAGATCAAAGAAAACCCTAAATTCAGCCAAAAAAGATTCAATCTAGAGGCAAACAACCCAATCTGAGAACCATTCCAAGACCACAAAAAACCAATTCGGTGGTAAAACCCACAGAAAAGAACCCAAATTTAGAAGTCAAAAGCCATTTTTTAAAAGAAAATTACAAGACAGACAAGAGGCTAAAGAGTCAAAGGTTAGACACTTGCGAGAAACAAGAACAACGAGGTTTAAGAATTACAAGACATGGCTTATAAAAATCACTTCTTCAACCCCAAAACCAGTAACAAAAATGGGTTTCTCTCTCTGAAATTCAACAGATACCAAAGCAAAGCCAACTCCTCTACATTATCAATTAAACCAAACCAAAGCTAACTACTTTACATCAAATGCGTATTTAATAATATCTCTTTTTCATTGACTATCCAAGAGGGGTATCTAAAAAATAGTGCATGTTTTTTATTTTTATCAAAGTTAAATAGTGCTTGTCAGTGTCACTGTCTCATATTATTTATATATATATTAATTAAATTATGTATTTTCATGTTTTTTAGGTTCAAAAATATATTTAATTTATTTTTTCTATGTAAAGAATTTTTTTAACCAAACTTACAAGTATATTTTTTTATAAAAAGAAAGTATATCTAATTTCATGTTTTCTTCTAAAAAGGGATACAGCTTTTCCTTGCATTGTCTCTGCTAAAAGTCAAACAATCAGCTGGCTTGTAAAAAGCTGTTTTCTGTCAAGCTAGCCAACAAAATTATCAAACTCCACCAATTCTTCCCACTTTAAACAAATGACTTAATATAAAAGGATATATTTTAATATATAAATTACTAAAAAATTTTACTATATTTTTTTTATATTTATAATATTTAAATTTAAATCTTTAATTTTAATGATTTAAACTTTAAATTTTAATTAAAAAACTTAAATTTTAAGTTCTATAATATAAATTTTTAAACTCTAAAGTATACTTCATTTTAAGTTTAAGTGTTAATTTTTTAGTAAAAACAATTGTTGAACGTTTTAATTTGTTAATTTTAAGTATTTAATTTAAAAAATTCTTTAATTAACTAAAATATAACATGCGATATATTTTTTTAAAAAAAATTCTCAAAATAATGCCTAAATCCTCAAAATCTCAATTCTTGAATTATGATTCAAGCCGTTATTATTATCCAAAAGATAACATGCCATCACTTTAATCACAAGACTCCTATGATTATTTACCTTATGTAGTCAAAAGTTGACAAATAACGTGCCTAATGTCAAAGAAAAATCAAATTAGCGAATATATATATATATATATATAAAAGAATGAGCAGTAAAATAAAGTTTATCCAAAAGATGAACTACTGATCTTACAACAAGAGAATTATTTATTATGTCGTTGACAACGTGACAAACAATAACATTAATGATCAAATTTAATAATTTAAAGATTTGAGAGTTATTTTATGAATTTAAGAAAAATTTAATATTTTTTAAAATTAAATTAAAATACATAATAAATGAAAATAAATAAATTCAAATTCATGTGTATATTTTTCTTAATATTTAGCATTCATAAGATGAAAATCATCAAAGTGTGTACGTATTGTTAAAACGATAAAAATTTGTATAAACATATATCATTGTGTAATTACTTTTAGATTATTAAAAAAACAATATCGAAGAAATTCACAGTAAGCTGAGCTTTGAAAAGATAAGCAAAACACTCCCAAGGTATGACCTTCAAAAGTAGTCAAACAATCAATGAATTATTCCCCTCAAGAACTTGTTTCATTTGGTTCCAGAGAGATGGTTAGTCCAGCAAGAGCTTGCAAATGGATTACTTGTCTCACCCTTCCTGACCCTGTAAGTAATTCATCCAAATGTCTAAACGCACGGTCTGCATGGAAAAATGAAGTTCTTCAAACCATTTTGGCATAAAAAAAAAAAGTAATTGCAAAGATTGAATCTTGAATCACAAATATGTTCATGCCAAAATCATCTGCATCAATCAATTAGCCAAAATCATCTGCTTCAAGGATCCTATATAATGCGGCTGGATGATTAACTTTCTATTCAAATTCAAAACTATCTCATCTAATCTTACCAATGATTTGTGTTAAATGATGGGATTTTGTCAAGGGGGTTATTATTCTGATTTGGTTGTAGTTCTAGATTTGGAATCTGCTTTTTGCTTTATCTGGTTCAACGTGGGCTAAAAGCAGCCAATTGTTCAATAAAAATAAAGTGACAATTTTAGTGGCAAGATGTAATCTTTTTCCCTTCTCCACTATAAACATTTACATATTCGTAGCATCAAATTTGAATCATGAAAAGATGTTTGATGTGCAGTGCATATACCCACAAAAGCATACGTCTTTCTTGTTTTTCCAGAAAAGCTAAAGCATGGGAAACAAAACTCAATGGATATGGCCCAACCCTTGATTATTACCTGTTAGAAAAGGAAATCTCAGGCTTTGGTTTGGTTTGCCTTTTAATTCTGATTACTTTATCCAAGTCCCTGGTGGGGATTGTGCATCACATATCCATCTGTAAAGGATGCCATTGGCATCGGATGAGTCAAAGTTTTGGATCCTGGCACCTGCAACCCTTTCCCTGTAATTAGCAGCTCAAAACATTATCAAAGTCTAGCAGGAAAAGCAGTTTTAAGTATCTTTTAAGACTATAATCAAAATCAAAATGGTTTGACAACAACAAATTCACAAAAGTCAGAATTAAAACGCAGATGGTAAACTTAGTTACTTCTTTCTACAGAGGACAAATGAAATGTGTGACCAAAAGCAGAATTCTAAGCTATGTTACACCGACTCTTCATTTTTCTTGAAATACTAATGTCAGACATATAAATGGACCTATGTGAATATGACTGACCAAGGACCTTCCAAATATATAGAAAAAACTTGAACACTGAGTGGTAATAGTTCTGTCCTTGTGCGCTTCTTTGAGCTCATGGTGACATCCAAAATGGTACATATTTCTGAAACTAACTGTACCTGATAGCCCCAAAACAGACAATTTCAAGCAACAGTAAACATGAGTTGACCTTCACCAGCTTGGATCCAAGAGTCTTGCGGAAGAGCAGGGATTGCATATATTAGTACCTCTTTCAGGGACTTCCGGTCAGACTCCCGGATTATTTAGCAAATGATATTGAATTGCTAAATATCAGAAGTTACGTCTCAGATTCTTCTTCTGCGACCGTAGGAAGTGTATCCTCTCTGACGAACGCTGGGTTAAGGAACTTTGCCACAAATACACATCCTCAAAATTAGTAAGGAATCCGAGTGAAGCTGTAACGACTTCAACTCTAATGAACCCACTTTTCCCATTATGTCGACCATTTTCCATTGGTCTGCACACCGTTGTATCCTCAAGGTCTGCATAGCGTTGTATCTGCAACGCGGTGTAGTCTTCATCATCAATGCTGGTGTACTCAAAACATGTTTAAATAATATCAAGCTGCTTGACACTTAAATCAACCTTCGTTGTTTTCTATTTTCTCCTAATTTTTAGGTCTTTATCATAATTAATTCGAATTAACTCAGGTTGCATCCTTAACCCACCAAAATCACTAAAACAAATGTACCTTTTTTTGACTGCTTATCCATTAATCGTTATATCATTTTTGTTTGGGCATAATCCCCTGGGGCCATGGTTATCTGGCTCTTGGTGGGTTCGGGCTTGGTATTTGTTGCACTCGCAATGATGGGCTGCAACCTGAATGGGGAACCAATGGCAATTTGAAGGTGGAGAAGCAGGACCCGGTTGATTTTCTAGGCCTGAACTTGGTATTTCAACCCATGGGAATTTGCTCAACTGAAGTGATTTTTTTTAATTAGGTGATTAAAGTAATATTTATTTTAAAATATATTCTTTATCATTTAATGTTGATCGCTTAATCATTCGGTTATTAAAAAAATTTAATATTTGACATTACTGTTAAAAAATATTGATATAAAATAACATATCTATTTTAGATATGCTATTAAAAAGTGTTTTTAAATAAAATAAAAATTAGATTTAAAAATTAATAAGGGTTAAACTTATAATTATAATCAAAGTTTTAAATTTTTTATTCTAAAAAACAATAAAGAACGATCTTTGTGAGATAAAAAAAGTATAATGATCGATTGTCGTAACAAATGAGAAAAATAAAAAAAAAATAAAAGAATATAATAGGTATAAAAACTGACTAATGAAAATAAAGATCGATTATCATAATTTTTAAAAAAAAAAAAAATTCTAAAGAAATAATTGTAATAAGTTTAGACGTTATCCAAATATAACAGAAACAAAATTAAACAAATTTAAATCAAATCAATTAAACTTCAAAAACAAATTCCATTGAAATCAAATTAAAAGTATTTCCTGTTATAATGGCTGTATCATAAAAAACTGTAATAAGGTGCTGTCGTTTTCCCCTCCCCGTCCACTCTATCAGATAAAGTGAGTAGGCAAAGGGCAGCCCCTCTCGCTGTCGGTCTCTCGCACCGGACGGCACGCGCGGTCAGGTACTTTCAGCTGTTGTGTACTTGCAAACAACAATAGTTTTCTCATAATTCAAGAAACACACAAATTTTGCTTTCTTCTTCAGACTGTTTTCTTTATGGCAAAAATTAAAAACACAGAATTTGAACTGTCTTTGTCTTACATATGCTTTTTAATGTTTTTTGTTTCCTTTTGCATTCTCATTTCGTTGTCTTCATTTCTTGGGTATGGAAGAGTTAAAGCTTTTTGCATGTGTTAGGGTTTTTATTTAAACTTCTTCTCATCTCTCTTCTTCATGGGAAGCTGGTTCCATTTTCATGACTTTGGTCTTTTTCAGACAAGATTGATGACAAGATTTCAGTCCCAATACAGGGACGTCTCCAAATTCCCACCTTAAAAGCAAATATATAAACGAAGGATTTCTGGACCACCCTTTGTATGGTATAATCTCTCTTTCACAAAAATGTCATTTCCATGCAACTTGATTGATGTTCTAACACTTGATTTCATGTTGGAAACTTTGGATAAATAAAGACTGATTATGTTAGGGTGACGACTTAAAATTTTTCAAAAGTTTTAGATATTTAAATTAAAAATTTTAAAAAATTTGAGACTTCAATGAAAATTTTCAAAAATTTAAAAGGATATTTAATTACAATTTTCTAAAAAGATATAAAAAATCAATGAGAATTTTATGTTTTTGAAGGGATTAGATTATTATTTTTTTTTTAATTTGACAAGCCAAATATAAATTATCCTAAGTTTTGCTGACCAAAGTTAACTTCTACTATCGTCCAATCATTGTATTGTATTATTAGTGTTCGAATTGATCTCTAAAAATAATAATTGTTCTTCTAACCATTGAATTTTATATTTTATATTTTAACATTTTATTATTCAATTTACACTATTTTTAAAATTAAAATTCCTAAACATTGGAATGTGTGCCAAATTTAACCATATCTATTTTTTTTCTTGCAATACTATGGACATGTTGAAAATAACTGAATATAAGAAGTTAATACAAAACTAGGTCAATGTTCTTTCTTTTCTTTGAAAGATGCCATTGAATTAACCAATAGATCCACTGTCTGATTAGATTATTGAAAATTCAACAGCATGATTTATCAATTAGAAAGAGATTTGACATGCCCTAGACTTTGTTATAATTATAGTTAGGGTTAGGTAAGAATATTGTTTTCCCTATCTCTTTGGTTTCCATATATAATATATTATATCTAGCATGTAATAATTAAGAGAATCGTTTTGTGATAGTTGATGTGATTTTAGAAGGGGAGTTGTAAGGTGAGACGAGTTAAAATGAGATTAAAATAAGTACAATCGAAATTATTATAAAAGATTTTTCAGTATATATCAAATTTGTTATAAAAAGTGTAATAATATAGTATATATATCAAATTTTTTATAAAAAATCAAAAGTATAAGAATTTCGGTATATACTGAATTTCTTATGCAAAGTACAAGATTTTCAATATTATATGTAAAAAATTGATACTAAAATTTTTATAATATTTATAATAATTTTAATTTACGCCTTATTTTAATCAATCTCACAATAAAAACTCCGATTTTAGGATCGTGATAATGGTGATTGACAAATTGGATCGACAAACTTGAGACATGTAGACCCCGCCATTCCCGTCTGAATCTTTCGTTTTCATCCAATTTTAATATTCTTTCTAAAGCATTTCCTATGCGTACGTGATTGAAAGTAACCATTTTGTAACACCATCGACGATGCTTCATGTTTAAGACACCCACTGTTTTCAGACAATGATTTTTTGTACCAGACGAGAACTATTTGTCGACTTCATATATGTTTACGAAGTGAACAGTTTCAAGTTTGATTTGTAAATTGTCTTGTGTGCTAAATTTCAATTCCTAATTTGTGACTTTTCTTGTGCGAAGTTTCGCCTTGAATGTTCTGAGTAAGGTTGAGCCAAGTCAGACCAGTCAAAATCAATGCCGGGATCTCAAAATTCCTAAGAAATGTTGTTTCTGATCAGAATCTTTAGATCATGAAACTCAAAAATAATGAGCTGATTTGGATTTTTTTCGAAATTTTGATTTTTAAGACTTTGTATTAATTAATCCGAATTAACTCTTGTTGAATGTCTAATTTTAATAGGTGATTTTTTTGCAAGAATTTTCTGATATTATGAATCTTGTTAATGCATAACTCAAAAGAACGATATTATGCATCTTGTTAATGCACGACTCAAAAGACGAAACGCCTCTCACAACTTTCTCAAATTGCCTAACACTAAACTATCCTTTTTTTTCTTTCAAATAATCGTTTGCTCTTTTTTATTTTATTTTATTGACTGTAACAATAATTTTAATGTTGATCACAGATCGTTGATATTTATTTTTATTTATTTTTTCTTGTATCTTGTTTTGATTTATTATTTTTATTCAATTTTATTCTAGTTTTTAATTAAAAAAATTATGATTTTCTTTTACATATTTTGCACATGTACGTCTTTCTTTATTACACAATTTAACTGTGCTCTTATGACATCTTTTATTATGCTCGTATGACACATTTTCTTTACCTTGTGAAATATTGTTCATCTACCTCTATAGTTACGATCGTGTAGAGATTTTCACATTATTTGTATATGATATTTTATTGTTGGTGATCTTTAGTGACTAGAATTTTTATAATTGTTTATCGATGTATTTAGATCTATCTTGTGAAAACAACCTGTAAATTTATTTTGGTTCGCTCATCACTCTTTCATCCATCTCTAAAGCATCTAATTGGATAGAAACAAATAAATATTATTAACGATTATTTGGTTACTATAGATAATAAACTTCATATACAAAAAAAAACTTCGACTATTATTACACTTTTTAGTTTTTTATTTTATATTTAATTTTATTTTTGATGAACATAGTCCCTAAAATCATCTCTTTGATCCATTGTGTTGTTGAGATTGTATCTTCTTTAGTTTGAATAAAAAAATTTGTATTATTTCAAGATTAAAAAACTTAACCCTAAACTAATTTTAATTAATACTTTTAACTATGTTTAAACAAAATATAAACATTATCCAAATAACTAAATTGTAATATAAATGTTCTATCTAAAGATCCCAATAGAGGTAGAAACAATACATGTGGCTTGAGCAAAACTATTGCTTGAACTATAAAACATCTTAGTCTTTAAGGGGCATTTGCTTTGTCCGAACGAATTCATCTATAATAATTATAACCAAACATTTAGATTTTTTTATAATTATAACCAAACATTTAGATATACATTTTTAATAAAATTATTTAAAAATAACAATTTAGATATACATTTTTAAAAATAACAATTTTAACTCAAAATATTATTTACCAAATAAAACTAATATTGTTGTGAATAAAGTAAAGAACAAGAATAAAATAGGAGAATAAAGATGAGAGACAAAAAGGAGAGAGATTTTATTATATTCTCAAAGTAAGGGTTATGTACAATGCTATGCCAAAAGTCTATATTTATAGGCATAAGATGGAAACCCTAATTTCAATGGGTATTAAACCCTAATACTAAAGCCCATTAAAGTGTAACTTAATATATGGATATCCACCATAAATAAATATATTTATAACACTCCCCCTTGGATATCCATGAAGATAATGTGCCTCGTTAAAACCTTACTAAGATAAAAACCCTGTGGGAAAAAAAATTCTTAGTGAAGGAAAAAGAGTACACACATCTTTGATATGCATAACATGTTGCCTCATTAAAAACCTTACCGGGAAAACCCATTGGGACAAAACCTCGGTTAAGGGAAAAAGAGTGCAACGCGTATTTACTCCCCCTCATGAAAATATCACATAAGATCTTTGAATCTTCATAATTTAATATTGAACACAATCTTCAAATATTAAAGTAGATCATGCACTAGTGGATAAATCTTCCAAATCATTGCTTGAAATGATTCATTGAATATTATTCATCTGAAAATCATAAGGGACGAAACTTGAAGAAATATGTTTCGTTTTATCATATTTGATATATCCACCTTGAGATATAAATTTTGTATTATCTCTATACAAGATAACTTGCATCTTATCTTGTAAAAAACATTCACATATCTTCAGGATATGTTTAGCCAAACACGGCTTTGCCTCTTGCATAACAATTATTTAAAGGTAATGATCTCGTAGCACTTAAATAATATTTCTGGACCAGCTAAGATACGATGCTTCCAAATCAAAAAAAAATGTGTATATTGTGCTTTAGACTAAAAATATCATTACCCTTTTCGTGATGCGAAAAATCTTTGTTTACAGTAAGAGACTTAACAACAACCATAAAGGTGATAAATAGATATGTGTTATGCATGTAAAGTCTCTTTCAATATTTTTCTGTATGTCGATAGATGCACAAGGATTTGAGGAGATCTCTTCACGAGTCTCAACGATATTCAAATCATCGACATACACAATCAATAAAAATTCAGAGCTAAATCTCTTAATAAAAATGCTCGGGGAAATAATTCATATAGCATTATGCTAATAAGTATTCAATGAGGCGATCATATCAAATACGCCTAAATTGTTTCAAGCCATAAAAAGATATATTCAATATGATTGAATAATGTTCTCGAGAACTTGAATGAACTGCTTATGGTAATCTAAATCTTTCCGGAAGTTTCATATAAATATTACTATCAAGAGGCTCGTTCAAATAGGATGTAACAACACCCATTAGGCAGAAACCGAGTAATTTTATTTATTGCCAGACTGATCAAAATCTAAAAGTAGTTGCATCCACCACCGAGAAATATATTTTCCTCATAATCAATTTCATGTCTTTGTGAGAATCCTTGTGCAACCAAATGAGCTTATATCTCATGATTTCCCCTTTTGATTTCTCTTTCTCACGAAGGCTCGTTTATATCCACGAGCTTTACACATTTCAATGTACGGGCTATAGGCCCAAATACTTCTCTTTTCAAAAGAGACTTTAGTTTCGCCTCAATTGCCTCTTTCGTGTTGGCCAATCATTTCTTTGTTTACATTGCCCAATTGACAATGATTCATGATCCACATCATCAAATAAAATCTCTAGTGCTATATTGCATGCAAATATATTAACGACGTTGATTTAATTTCAGTTCCACTTATTATCAGACATGACATAATCTATTGAGATCTCTTTATTATCAGGTACCTGAGTTATGTCAATGTTTCTGTTGGAGACCATTTAATCTCTTCTAGAGATTTTCATAATCATTGATTCCTCAATCAGACCATCATAAAATATAGCTCCTTTTCTTTTTCGATGATCTCTTATCTTTGGAACTTACTTGTCTACTACGCTTTAAGCGTAAGTTAGACTCATTAGCAACTAGAGTTTGTCCTTCCATGACATCAAATTTAATCGGAGCATTCATAGCTGGTATACGTGACTTAGTCACTCTTTTAGGGTCAGCAAAATCATCTGGCAATTGATTTGCTAAATGAATTATCCTTTGAACTTATAGTTCACATTGTGTAGTACGTGGATCAAAATGAGAAAAATGATAATTCATTCTAACTTATTTCTTTCCCCAGCTATTTATTTTCTCCCCCTAATGTTGGGTAAACTGACTCATTAAAATGATAGTCAGTAAATCGGATTGTAAATAAATCCCCTATCAGAAGCTCTTATATATATTCCCAACAAAACTCATCTTTGTGCGTTGTGGTGGAGCAATTAGAACATATATCGCACACAAAAAAATCTAAGATGAGAAATATTTGGTTCCTGACCAAAAACCATTTGTAATGGGGAGAACTTATGATCATTTGTTGGCTTGATGCGAATTTATGATACTACATGTAAAATTACATGTCATCAACATTATCAAGACTGATTGTCTTTAGAAAATAATCTGGAAAATGTGCTCGTAATTTTATCAACTGAGCAAGTAGCCTCGCAAACACCAAGTTGCGGGTTAATAACAAGGATACATATAACCATCTAGTCGATGCATCGATAAAAATCGTAAAATATCTAGATGGTCTTTTAGAAAGGTGTATGGGCTCATATATATATCACCTTGTATCCGTTCCAGAAAATTAATAGAACTCTATCTTAGATGTTGATGATTGTATAATCAAATTGCTTTCATAGCAAGTATCATGTGAAATATTACCATGAAGAAAATCTTAGTTCTTCAATAAATGACCACATGAAAGTGTCAACCAATTTTCGCATCATAATTGAACCGGGATGGTCTAACCGATCATGCCAAATAAAATTATCAGTAAACATATTGTTTACAATAGCATGAGCTTCAACTTGTACTAATTCTTATGTAGTACAATATGGATGACAGTGCATTTAATTTTGCCAAGATTTCCTTATACTCGTAATATTGAGATAGTCAGCATCCCTTGACTAATATTCTCAATATATTTCTGTAAATATCTTTAAAATTCAATAAGTCTCTTTGCGACTTTGACGAGCATAATACACTGTAAATATGAGATAAAGTCTCATTTGGCAATAACATATTTGCTCAACGGGCATAATGCACTGTAAATATGAGATAACGTCTCATTTAGCAATAACATATTTGCTCTGTCGGAGCTTTCTGTGATATTAGTACTTCCGGATATAGTACTCATATTATTCCCTTGCATTTAAAATGGGAAAATGTACATAATTATGCACCTTTTAATATGTGCTTTATTTCATTCACTTCGGGGAATGAAAAATATGTGCTTTGTACCATTCACTTCGGGGAATGGAAAATATTAAATATAGCACATTATATCAACTCGTTTATTTATCAAAGATAAGCTCTCAAAAGCTCTTCCGAAGCATTGATATTTCAGTACTTTGAGATATAGTACTCATATTTTCCCTTGTATTTAAATGAGAAAATATTTCTTATGCTTAAGTATAGTATGAGTACTTGCACTGTTTGCTTGGCATAAATAGCCACAATTCATTATAGATTTCATTCCGGAAGTGATAATATTCTTCAAAGGATAAATTAACATAGAATGTAAATAAATAATATATAAAATAAATTAATGATAAATTAACATAAAGCGTAAATAAATAATATGTAAAATAAATTAATATAAATATATAATAAATAAAACAAAATAAATAAAGATCAATTATTTCTTTTAGATGTTATAAGATAAATAAAATAAATGGCGAATTATTTTCTTGAAGGACTATGAGAAAAATTATCAATATCCAATTGAGTTGGATCAATAACGCCATTATTTTTGCCACAAAGAAAATTTGATTATATTTTCTTCAATTTATCATTCATGATTATGAATAAAGTCCGTAATGCTTCGGCGTTTGACAAGTACGAGATCAATGGTTTATACCATCATTTTGATAACATAAAGATTTTTAATCTGATCTCTATCATTCTTGGCATCTTTACAATTCCACTTCTTGTGGATATAAGTATTCTCAAAATAATCATCTTATCCATGTCTATTTTATGATCTCAATCATGACCACAATTACTAATGTGGCTTTTATTCATTCCGCTATATAATATCACATTCGCTTCAGGGAATGGAGCGGAGCCTGTTGGGAGATATTCATAATTTTTCATGAGCAACTCATTATTTTGCTCAGCCACAAGAAGGCAAGAAATTAACTTGGAATATTTCTTAAAGCATTTTTCACGATATTGTGTCTGAAGGACAACATTGTTGGCATGAAAAATGGAGTATGTTTTTTTTCCTAACATATCCTCATCAATGATACTCTGGCACATAATTGAGTTTTATTCATTAACCATATAGTGAATTATCACGTTTCCATTCACGAATGAAACAAATTCAATAATCGCATGGAATAAACATCATGCTTGCATTCACTTCAGGGAATGACATAAATCAAATAATCGCATGGAATAATCATCATGCTTACATTCACTTTATGGAATGTCATAAATCCAATAATCGCATGGAATAATCATCATGCTTGCATTCACTTTAAGGAATGTAATAAATCCAATAATTGCATGGAATAATCATCATGCATGCATTCACTTCAAGGAATGCCTCCCATAAAAATTCTTTGATCAAGACAATTTTCGTAACTTGAACTTGGGAGAAGTCTATAGTCAATATATATTCAATATATTCAAAGAATAAAAATTTAATCCTCATACGCGGCGTTGTTAAACCAGTCCACAAGGTCCTTTAAAAAGAACCTCCTTTGAGACCAGTAGCCTCGCAGAACGAGATGTCTAGCCAATATACTCGGATTAAATTATTAAAACAAAATATTAATGACATGAAATAAACACATAATATCATTAGACAAAAATAGAAATATTTACATGAAAAAGAGAAAAATCATAATCATCATCGTATATATACTATTTTATAAATTAAATATAAAAGATTGAAAAAGAACATACCGGGTAAATCTTTGAAAAGACTTGAAATAAAAATCTTCTGAGCAAACTCGTGCTGATAACGTGTTGTGAATAAAGTAAAGAACAAGAATAAAATAGGAGAATAAAGATGAGAGACAAAAAGGAGAGAGATTTTATTATATTCTCAAAGTAAGGGTTATGTACAATGCTATGCCAAAAGTCTATATTTATAGGCATAAGATGGAAACCCTAATTTCAATGGGTATTAAACCCTAATACTAAAGCTCATTAAAGTGTAACTTAATATATGGATATCCACCATAAATAAATATATTTATAACAAATATAAATAAATCAAATTGTTTCAACTCAATCCAACATTATAATTTTATATATCTTTATTTTAAATTGATTTACCAAATAAATCCAATATAACTAAATCTATTTTTATTTTCTTTGTAGTTTGTGGCCTGTGGGGACTATAAACTTTCCACGTTCTTCCCTGCCATTAGTCTTCCCTTTGAACTGTTAATCAAAGATTTTCAACCCCTACACCCCACCCAAAGCTTCTCCTTTTAGGAAACTTAATTTCGGGAAATCATTTCTTAATTTAATGCATTAAAAATAAAAATATAATTCATTATTACATTTAATTATTAGTAAACTTCTCAACCACTACCATCTCTTTCAACTATTAATATAATTGGATTATTAGAAGCTCCCACAACAATGACTTAATTATTGTCCTACAGCAGAAGGACATAGTTACTTATGGACGGACGTTTTGGTTTAAGTTGTTAGGAGGTACAGATTAAAAAAAATTAAAAGTTCATAAAATTATATTTATAATGAAGTTTATAATCCAAAATCCATTTGGTTGTGGATATGAGTGTTTAAATTTTTGGTTGGATTAACCAATCGAATCAAATTTTTAAAATTTTAAATCGTTTTTTATGTAAATTAAATTGATTTTTTTAAAATTAATTGGATTGAAAAATATTTGATTAGCTAAAATTTTTTATAATTTTTGTGTTAATTTACAAATGGTCACTAAACTATATTAAAATAATTTTTTTAACCACTGAATTTTGAAAATTTATAAAACAACCATTAAATTTATTGAATTATTACAAATTAATTATTGATTTATTACATGTCATAAATTATAGATAAATATTAAAAAATTAATGATTATTTTTTAATAATTTCATAAATTTAATGATTATTTTGTGTTAGTCTGATAAAGTTTAATATTAATCATTTTATAATTTTTAAAAATTTAGTGATCGAAAATAAATATATATATATAATATAAAATATAAATTTTAATTAATTTAATTAATTAATTTTAAACTAAATTAATTAATAATTAAAATTTAAAAATGTTAATCAAATAACCTAATATTAACCAATTAATTAATTAATTAATTAAAAGGTTGTCCAATTAACTCGATTAATCGAAAATTTGAAACACTTCTGGTTTTGAGACAGGCTATGCTATATTAAAGAATCCCCAGCCTTTTCTCCTCCATTCTTTTGCACCCACAAAAACAGCCAAACCAAAGCCATTCTTCACTGCTTTAGCTTTACACCAGTTAACCCAAAAAGAAAACACTCACCATCTTCTTTCTTTGCCTTTTTCTATTGTTTTTGGATTGTTGCAGATCCACAAAAGATGATTCAAGAACTCATTGGAGCTTCTTCTTGCTTAAACTTTGGAGCTGAAAGGAAAATATCCACCAATGGAACCCCGACTTCTTCATCTTCTTCTTCTCAGTCCCCTTCCTCTTCTCCGGCAATCTCATCGAACCCGGAGAACCACCAGAACCTGAGGTGCCCCAGGTGTGATTCCTCCAACACCAAGTTCTGCTATTACAACAACTACAATCTCACTCAGCCTCGTCACTTCTGCAAGACTTGCCGTCGGTACTGGACCAAAGGAGGCGCTCTCAGGAACGTTCCTATAGGCGGTGGGTGTAGGAAGAACAGAAGCAGTGCCGGTATTGTTTCGACATCTTCTCTGGGGAAATCAGCTTCCTTTTCCAAGATGAAAACGGTGGTTCCAGAAATTGGACCATCTGGGTTCGATCATGAACTTCAATCTACCACTCCAATCCTTTGGACTACTACTTCACCCCAGAGCTCCCATCTTTTATCTTTATTAAGAACAACCCAAAACCCTAATAATAACCCCAACGCTTTGTCTAATCCTGCTGGTATAAAAGAAGAAGTGAGCTTGCTTGGATCTCAAGTGATGAACGAACCAACAACCGTTGCAACTGGTGCTGGTGCACTAATTAATCCTCGAACCCTAGGCTTGGATCTTGTCAACCCTTTCTGGAAAAACAATCAACAAAACCAGAATAACAATGGATTCCTTGTAGGTGAGGTTCAAAACGCAGGTATTCAAGAACAGTATCAAAGGTTCAAATCATCATCTCCATTAAATTATTACTCTAATACTTCAGCAGTAATCCTAAGCAATGTGGCTTCTTCTCCTTTATCATCGCCTTCGTCGATTTTGGAGTCAGCTCCGGTGGCAGGGGGAGATTTGGGTTACTGGAATCCCACATTTTCATCAACATGATCTGATCTTCCAACTACTACTGGTGCATATCCTTAAAGTAACATCTTTCCTTATATGCTAAATCTTGTCGCCTGTCGTTCGATTCTTCTCTATCTGGTTGTTTCTTTGTCTTTCGGTGTGTTTTTAAGGTGTGCTTTAACTGTTTAGCTTATGAGAGTGTTCCAAGGATGTAGAACAAGTTAGAAAAAGAAATGTTACATGTTTTCCTGTTATTTTACCTTCCGATTTTTCGTTTAAACGAATACGATAAATACAACATGATCGAATTGCACGTAAAGAAACAATCAAACCATAGAAACCATTCACAAGAGAATAACCGGGAACGTGGGTTTAACTTTATTTTCTTGAATGATAATTAAATATTAACTCAGAAGCTTTTAAGGTGGGTGGCATATGAAAGATCAAAGATTCTGTGTATTGTTTTGTGTAACAAGAAAGTAATGAAATGAGGTTTAAAACAGGCTTTTTTTTATTGAAGTGTTTTCCGTAGACAGCAGTTTGATTCCTGGAGATTCCAACTGCAGCCTTATGCATGTTAAAGATCAGTTGGTGTGTCGGCCTTCTTCTCCCCTTTCTTATTTCATTTTTTTTTTCAATTCAGTTGTTTTTGTGAGAGAGAGGATATTAGATTTACATTTACCATACAGAAGTTTATTATACATATATGAATCCGGTTTCGAATATATTATATTGAATAACATAGTGATTCGAATCCATCAAGGGGTTACAATGAAAAAAGAAAATTGTTATCTTTAGGTGATCCGAATTCGAACGTGTCTGCACAGTAAACACGTTGTAAAAAAAGTCACCCCATAACGAGTCTTTAATCGGAAGCAAATATGTATATACTATTTTAACATTATCATAGAATTTTCAGAACATAATTAAAGAGCTTGG
Source organism: Abelmoschus esculentus (assembly GCA_035048815.1). Classification (NCBI taxonomy): domain Eukaryota; kingdom Viridiplantae; phylum Streptophyta; class Magnoliopsida; order Malvales; family Malvaceae; genus Abelmoschus; species Abelmoschus esculentus. Next base: position 18,530,348 of record JAUCBN010000015.1, on the reverse strand, counting down.
AGCTGACACAATACAACTGGAATGATAAAGTTTTCTAAGATAAACAAATGAAAAACACTCAAACATTTCAATCCACGTTTACTTTCTCAGCAACCAAACACTCATGAACAATATTTATGGCGTCCATGGGTTTATAACTCAAACTAAGGACGAATTCCAACAGCTTTTCCACAGAGTAAGACATTAGAAGGAATGTTGTATTAGTTGGTAAGACTTCGAACAGGATCAAAGACTCTCAAGTAAAATTGTTGCCCAAGATATTGTCTTCCCCATTGTGTAGACCTCAGGTTCCACATCCCTTGGTTGTCCATGGAGATCAATATGGCTGTCCAAGAATTTGGATAAACCTGGGAAGAAGAAAACATCAGTAGCAGAAAAAAAGTTTATGTTTCTCGGATTCAAGTGTTAGTGTCGGATATGAGTATGTTCGAATGTACTGGAAACAGGTATCTAACTCAGGCATGATGTGGATTACCTGAGTAGTGTGTCTGGTAAGAGCGTCGACTAGATTGTAAGTTTTTCGTTTATGTGGAGTCCACTGTCCATAGCCAAAACTGTATGTATTGTAATAGAAACGACGAGAACATAATCAGAAACATACAAGAAACAGAAATGGAGAGAAAGAGCAAGCAAACAGGGCAGTGTGGGACTCACCCAACAACCCAAAAATCGTAACCATCAAGATGCCAAGATTGCAGGCTGTTTTCGTTGTTCTGAAAGACAACTTCAAGAAAATCGTGGAGAGAAACCGGCATAACGGAGGTAGCTATGGTTGCGGCACCGCCCGAGGGAAGGCCTTGGATGGAATCCAGGGTGAAAACTCCAGGAATGTTAAAATGATCAGCAAGTTTCGGAGGGGTATCCGGATTGACATAAGAGACACCATTCACAGTATAACGTAGCTTTCCGTTTATCAGAAATGCCGAGTTGGCCAACACAAGGGTCTTAGTTGGTGTTATCTTTCCATAATGGAATGAACCCTGGGGATTAGGCCTGGCTGCATTTGATGTCAAATTCCACCTTCGAGAAAACGAAGTAAAACAAATCAAATAAGCTCATCCTTGAGCTAAATTGAATTCAAGAATAAACTAGTGCTTTGATAAGTGATAACTGGTACCTATATGTTCTTGCCTGCTGCATTGACCAGTGAAATTGGTATGCAGGAGCTTCCGGAAGGGGTCCAGAAACCGGGGTTTGCGAGTTTGCATAATGCAAAACAGCAGTAGCAGTAAGAACGTTCCTAGAAAATCTTGTTGATGCGACAATGTAGTAATCCTTTGGTGGCTGATTCAAGGTTACTAAGACAGCTAAAGATTGCCCAACATGAACATCAAGAGAATCGTACAAGTTCTGAACCACATGAGATCCTTCAACCTCTACTAACTTCATTGTGTGACCTTGAATCCTGAAGTTCAATGAGGTTGATAATCCGACATTTGAGATCCTAAACATGTAAGTTTTTCCTGAAATACAAGTAAAACTTATTTAGTAAACAAGAAAACATTAGCATTTACAAATATATGAATAAACGAATTAAAATGCTATGAATATGACCTTGTTCGCCACTAAAGGTAGTTTGAGTCTGGCCATTTATAAGGACTCCATCAGGAAATGGCAGGGGCTTTCCTGAGTCCAAAGATTGCTGCAATGTCTGCAGAAGAACAAATAATATATTCAAGACAATGAAGCAAACCAAGCCAACAATTCTTAATCATGTTTATCCGACAGTTATACTACGATTACACGCCATCTGCTGATTCTGCTCCTAGTAACATTTAATCATTGAGTGCAATTGGGTCTCTATCATTATCCTCTCTTTGCTATGGAATAAAGCTTGTATGATGAAGTGTTTATGGTTAATTCTTGCTCAATCCGTCTCGCTTTGGGTAGCTTGGGTTGAGAAGTATATGTTGAGAGGGTATTAGATTTGGCACAGGTTGGTGATTTGCTGAGTGGCTATAAAGTAAGAAAGGTAAGGGAGATACTTAGGCATAAGCAGGAGATACAAAGAGCAGGATGCTAAGTTGGGGCTGCCAGGTTGATCCTTTGATGAAAATGGAGACTTGGGATCATCCTTAAAGAAGCAAACCATATAGTTTCTCAGCTAAGGTTTTGGAATTGGTATTGCAGGCTTGCCAAACTCATGTCTCTCATTGCAGTTGGTTGAAAGTGGTTAAGTAGGTACAGAAATATGGTATGGTAAAATCTCTGCAGGCTACTATCATTCGGTTTGCTTGGTGTGGATTCAACTACCATATTTGACAGGAAAGAAATAGTAGGCAACACGAGAAAGCTTCAACATAGGTTCATGCTATTTTTGTACAGATTAAACATGATGTTCAAGTGAGGCTGTTAGACTGTAACAAGTTTGTTCATTCTACTTATGCTTTAATTGTTGTATGGGGACAGATTAGTGGGAATTAGTTGATAGGGGGATGATTCCAAAGTTCTGCAGGGTTAAAGTTGGTCTTAAGATATCTAACTTATTGTTTCTAATTGAAAATAACAACATCAGGAGCGGAGAAGACGAACACACACATCAATCGAAAACAAAATCTTAACCTTTGTGAGCAAAAATGAGGCAGAGTAGGCTAACCTTATGGCTGGTTTTATACCAGTCACCAATAAGTAAAGTGAAATCTCCATCAGGGTCTGCATAAGGGATTGAGATCACACTTCTATGGTATATATTGATAGCTCCAAATCCTCCAGCAGCTTTATGCAACAGAGTTGATGGGAAATATGTGTAAGACCCAATTTGATCCTTAGCTTGGAACCTGTAGGTGTAGTTTGAGTTTGGAGGGATAGGGCAATTGGTTCCCAACACACCATCCTGCCATGAGTTCTTCCTTTGCTTGATGCCATTCCTGTTAATCATTATCATTCGACAGTGTCCGATACTCACACTCGAATCCGAGTATAAGAAAAATCATTAGACTCACCATGTCAACAAGAAAGGCTGGTCGAGCTTGTTAATGAGGTTCAAGACAATGTTGTTATTAGTCACTGCTTCAAGATTTGGTCCTGGAAACTGATCATTGATGAGGATAACCTTGCAAAAACCAACATTTTTTCAGCAAAACCAGATCACATCACATCAAAGCACATTACTTTGAACAAGAAGTGTATACCAAACCTGCTGGGAAATTCCAAGAACAGAACGAGTGCCGTAAGTAACAGTCCAAGTGTAATAAAAATATGGGTCTTCAGCTTTCACCAACGACACACTCAAAACAGACAAAGCTCCAAGAATCCATGGGAGCATTACTGCTTTTCCCATATCTCTTCCACCCTGAAAATGCCATTGAACCGAGAATCATTCAACTGTAAACCAAAAAAAAAAAAAAAAAATACTGCAGATTTGGGTTATCAAGATATCTCGAAAGATACACTTACCTATTTCAGAATCCTTGAAAAGTTTACGAATCCTCAAGTCACAACTCACAATCTAAAGAATTAGAAAGTTCTTATAAGAACCAAAGAGGAAAACATCTAGACATACTGGTCCAGTGCTTTATGTATTGGTGTTTGACTGATACATCAACTTGTGGTTTGTTGTTAAGGTTGTAATGAATTGATGCTCTGCGCATTTCTCGTCTTCATTATGATTATAATTGCTTGGCCTTCAAGGTTTTTCTTTTTCTTGCTTTCCCTCTAATTTCGCCATTGATTATATCTTTTCTTTTGCTTTTTTCTCTCTCGAAATTAAACAAATATTATTAAAAAGGTAACACAATTATGCAATTGTATTTTATGAAATGATGAAGTAGAGTGGACAGAAGGAGCCAAAGTAAACTGGCATGCTCTCGCCTCAGGAAAGAATGAACTAGAGTAGAGTGGACAAAATAGTTTAGGTTCAAGGGCATAAAAAATTAAACTTTAATAATATTTTTTAAATTTTTTCAATCGACTAAGTTATTGAACCAAAAAATCAAATTAATTAAATTTTTAAATCAAAAAATTGAATCAATTAAGTTATTGTATCAATTTTAATCGATGGATCTTGATAGTTTTTCTTTAAATATTATTGATACTTAATACACTACAGTTCTATCATATTTCATTTTAAAAAATCAAAAATATATATTTTTTATTTTTAAAAAAACTTAGATATTTAAAAAAATATAAAAATATCAAATAAAAATATTATAACATGATATACTAAAACAACGATTCGAAAAAATTATCGAGATTTAATACTAAAAGAAATTAATTAATTAACATTTTATTTTAAATACTTAATTGAACGTAAAATAATTAAAATCTCCATTTATTTATTTTTAGCAAATCATTTCTTTTTATTGGTTTTGTAGACTTTTGTGCATGAGAACAAGGCTTGGAAGGCTTTTGTAGTGTAATCGGAGATTTCTCCTTGCCAACACGCGAAATTAAGACACGAACTTTGATAATCAAATAAGGAAATCGGTTAATTTTATTAAATATTTTTATATAATTAGATAATATAATTTATTAATTAATATAATCAATTATTAATTATCTGTTAATTATCAATAAAATATTTTTATATAGGATGTATGATGAGTATAATTTTAGAACTGGTTTCCGTTTCAGAGTTCCAAAAATAATTTTTTGAAAATTAAAATGGACCAATAATAATTATTTGTGTTCACTTCCAAACTATGGTATCTCACAAATTAGGTTGTTATGACTAATAATATGTCAGAAGAAATTATTTTATGTATCGGTTTTATTATTTTATTTATGATTTTTATTTATTAAAAAATAATTAATTAATTTTTAATATTTATGTTATTTTTTTTAAATTAATTTTATCTATCCAACCATTACCTATTTACATGATAATAAAAAAATCACTTTTAAAAAAAATATATAATAAATATAAAAATAACTAATTTTTAATAAATAATGATCATATATATTATGATAAAATCGTTCCATAAAATAAATTTCCCATCGATTGATTCTTTGCGACACTTTGTTCATCTTACGGTGAAAGTAGTGCCATAAAGTTAACGGCATGTACGATTGATTACATATTCTTAGGGATAGATTTAAAGACCGTTGAAGAATCTAATTATATTTTTTAAAATAATTTTTATATTATATACATTTATATTTTTATTGATAATTTAATTTTATGTCTATATTTTTATATTTTTAATATACTTTTTTATAATTTATCTCTCTTATATAAATTTTCAGATCCATCTTTTAATATATATATACCCTTCTTCACTCTTATCAACAAAGTCTGCATTTTTCATCAGTTGAACAACGTTTCCAGCTTTCTTAGTTTCAGAATCATAACCGTCACACCACGATCTTCATCGGCGCCTGAATTAGGTAATCTCAATTATATCCCTTCGAGATTATCAAACCAAGCTTTTCCTCTTCAAATATTTAATTATTAGCATTTTTTATCGTTTCAGATAGTTTCAGATCAGATATATATTCTATGGAGGAGAAAGAAGGTGAGCGCAACAGTTCTTCTCGTTTCAACAGCGACATAGACATTGCTCCAAGTTTATCAGTTCAACTTCATCACTGTCGTTTCATGTCTGAACTTTTTCATCCTCGCTTCCCTTTTCCTTTGGGGAAAGAACAATGTTATGTAACGCAGTGTCTGCTCTTCGGCATGTGGAAATCCTTCCAGAGTAATAGCATATTACACCAATGCAGAAGAACAGATCCCTATATAATAGCATATTACACCATAGTAATATATGTTCAGATGCATGGAGTTCTTCATCAAACCCCAAAAACTAAAAAAAAGGTTAAAAAATGGTTGAAAATCTACTTCATATGGATATGATAAAGCACCCATGGTTAAATAATTGTTATATATAGAGAGAAAATATTAAACTTTTCATGTAAAAGGAAGCTATCTGTTGCCTTTCAAAGCAAAATCTGAGAGGACAGGTCAAGATCATGGATTTGATCTACCACACCAAATTCCCACAAAAATCCAATCTTTCATCTATTTTGTTTCATGTCCCAAACTTGGAATCTCCAATTCAATCCCTTCTCATGTTTAGTACAAAATATATTGCAGTGTAAGTAATGTCTGGTCTATTTTTGTCTGAAGCAAACTAATTCAAAACCGTGCTGATAAATGCTCACTCAAGTCAATCCAAGGCTGTCATTTATAGCCGATGACAATGGGAATATCCCACATCGGTGATAAGACAATAATTCTCTCTACCAACCCTTCTGCATTCCCTTACACAATCAACAGTAATTTTTATCTTTCCACTGCAATTATATGATATTTTCACCAAATTTATGAAACAAGAGTATACAAAAACAAAACAATATCAATTGCATGGAAAGCTACCAAAGACCCTTCATAAATGCAAAGCTTATCTACTACTAGTATTTCAGAACAAGCCCTCGTGGATAGGCATTTGCCATAAGTTAATAAAACAAGGATAAATGATTAATCAAGTTTTAGCCGATGGTTCTTGACTCCACCTCGCTTCCTGATCTTTGCGGTTGTTGAGGTGGCTGTTGCGGTGGTTGGACTTGCCGTGACTGAAGTAAAAGCTGTGCTTCAAGTGGATGGTGGTGGCCTCCATGGCAATGGTACTGGTGATCTTGTTGTGATTGAAACTGATATGAGTTTTCAAAGCTTCCCAAAGCCAATGAAGGCGGTGACATGGTGGCTGCTGCACTTGTTATCTGGTTGAACCCGGTTACAGTAACCGAACCAGACCTTTCAAAATCATTGTTATTGTTAAACCTCAGAATCTCAGGTTGTTGGCCATCTTGATGTTGCTCATATAACATCTCTTGTTGTTCCCTTACTGCTATTACTGCTGCCAATTGTTGTTGAGACTCGAAAATCTGTTGCTGCTGTGTTTCTCCCATCACTAACTGCCCGGAAACAACCGCCCCGGGTGCTGTGTTTCCGACATGTTGCAAGAAAACCGGCGGGTGTAATATAGGAAGCATTGCTTGAGAGCCGATATAAGTAGCCAACTCTTTCTTGGCATTGTTGAGATCGTCTTGCATTTGTTTAAGCTTTTGTTGTAAGATCGAGATCAGGCCAACGCAACCGTAAACGGGGTCCCGGAGACGAGCCTCAGCTTCGTAGGCCAACGAGTTGACGGCATCTTCACGTTGGGAGGTGTTCAGTTCGTTCAAAAGCTTGGCGACGTTGCTGGCGCCGAAAACTTTATGAACATTGGCGAATTTCCGGGGGTTGTCGGGTGGGAAATACGGTGCAAAGACGCATTCTTGGGTGCATTTCCGACGGAGGAACTTGCACGCCGCACAAGGAGAGTTGGAAGACGACATCTTTTGCTAGATCTTACGAGATCCGACCAAAAAAACAAATAGAAAAAAATGAAATTAATATTAAAAAAAAACTTACCTTCGAGTACTTTTGCTACGAACAAATTACTTTCAGAAATGGGATCTTCGTCTTCCAAACTTCCAGGTCAAAATAACCTTAAACTAAACGATAAGCAAATTATGTTGTCATTTCTGGGCAGATCTTATTCTTTCAAAAGCTTCTGTTTCTTTTCTTTTTCCTCATAAAAATCAAACCAAAAACGAAAGCTTTAACCTAACCCTAAAGAGTAGAGCCAAGAGGATCCTTTTAAGATAAAAAAAAAAAAAAGTGTGGTTTTTTTATTTGTCTGTTAAAAAAGAAAAGGTACTGATTGTTTTGGAGGAAAATTGATATAAATAAAAATTGAATAAAATCAAGAATAAATTTATTATGACCTTAAAAAGATTTGTCTTTTACTCTGTAGTCTGTAGCCTGTGCAACAATTGAATGCTTCTCTGAGTTACCTCTTTGTCCCTATGTTGTTTGCCTCTAATAATAAATTGATTAATTGGGTGGGGGGATTCTTTTTGCATTACGTGGTGTCGGGCACCATCTGCTGCTGGGGTGCTGCCGAGGGGAAGGAAAAGTCTAATCTTCGTTTAATAATTTAATTTTATGTCTCTTAATATATTATAATTTTAAATTCTTTAACATCTTTATATTTTTATTATAAAATTTTGCATCCGTCTTGGTGTTTATGGTCATCAGAGATCAACAGTTTTCCTACTGTTCCTGTGTTCATTGCTTGCTATGTTTTGTGGCATTTATTTGGCTTTGTCGGTCATTAATTATCTGGCAATGATCGAACCCCAACCCATTGCCTCCTCCTGTCCCAACCTCAGCTGTCTAATCACTCGATCCCATCTGATCTATCAGACCGTTACTCGGATAATCTTTCTCAATATTCAGTTTGAGAAAATTATTTGGAAATTTATCACTCAACGGAACATGAGTTCCATAGTAGTCGAAAGCATGGGCGGAGTCACGTAAGAAAATAGAGTGTTTATACTCTATCGATACTTTAAAATTTTTGAAAAATTTTGTTATTTTATATATTTTATATATAAAAAATTAAAAAAATTATAATTGACACCTCTTTATAAATAATTTAACATTTTTATAAATTGACATCCATTTATAAATGATTAACCCCTTTTAATTATTGTTTACAAAAATGATATCCCTTAAATAAATTTTTAACTCCTCCCCTGATTGAAAGGATTAATTTGATCGATTAAAAAGCAAGTGATCGACTTAAGGATGGTAACAAGTCGAGGAAAAACGAATTTTTTTGGTCATTTTAATCTAAAATTTAAAGTATTTGTCTTTATCTTGATTCAACCTGATTTTATTATACTTTTTTTATTTGATTTAAACCGATATAATAAAAAGTTATAATCTGATTTTGTGCTTGACTGACCTTGATATTTTAATAAAAAAATTGACTAAATCAATTTTACTCGAAAAAAACTAATATAAATATTATATATGAAAATATATAAATATATCGGGTTAGAACAAAAAATTTTCATACTAAATTTGGCCCGAATCGATCTAATTTTATTTTTTAAATAATTCGATCCGTATTGAATTCAAATTTTTAATAAAAAAAAACCACTTCTGTCAGATTAGATCAAAACTCAATAATTTCAAATCAAATTATCATCCCCAATTGTCGTATTTAAAATTATACTTTTGACACGAAAACAAAACACAAGTTTTATTCATTATTTGCTTTTGAATTGGTGCGAGTTACGCTATAAATAGATCTCTACCCTACCATTCGTTTTACACCATCAATTTACTTTCTATCATTCTTTTGGATATTTAAAATTCTCTGATCAATTTATCAAGTTCGATATCTCATAATAATGAAAGATTTGATAAGGTACGATATATATTGGTATTTTTTAATTAAGTATAAAATTTTTATTTAAAATCTTTAAGTTTGTATTTAAAGTCTTTTTATTTTTTATTTTTAATACATTATTGATAGAGAGATTAATGATTTATATAATTAATCTACCATCAACCTCTATTTTTATCTCCTTTATTTGTGTGCTAGTCTCATCAAGAAATTGTCCACGTAATGACTACTAGCTCCAAGTTTGGGCTGGATTAGCATCAGAAAAGTAACGTACAAAGAAATGAAAACTCTTAAAGATAACAACACGTAGGACATGCAAATGATATAAGCAAATTTATAGAGGAAGAAAATGGGAATGATCAAGGGAGTCTGGTTATGGAGGGACGAAGGTCAATCTCCTCCGTCCATCCGCTCCGATCCTGAACATGCAAGTGCCAGTAGGTCCGAGCTATTGCGTCAGGGTCCAGCATAGACACCGTTTCATCCCCTTCCTGGAATGCTGATGCCGATTCCCCCCTGCATTTCCAATTTAACTCTCCTTTCACTCATAACATTTTTAAACATATCGAATACGGATTTGTATAATTTTTTTTCATTATTTGAAAGATTATATCTTGTTGTCATGTTTATATACATGGATACTGGCTATGTGAAACATGGAGTGTACCTGGATTGACCAATGACCCCATCAATGATAATATGAGCAACATGGACACCAACAGACTGGAACTCTCTTGACAGGCATTGGGATAAAGCTCTCAGGGCAAACTGTCCGCAACCTGTTTGATGTTACAAGAAAATACTATATAAAATTTCATTTTCTTTCAAGTTCTAATAAGTTTTCAATATGTTTTAATGGCTGAAATAAGATAATTACATAGTTCAGATAAACCAGCGATGCCATGGAGCGAAGCCGATCGACCAGTGAAAAGAATCGTTCCTCTTCGCCTTTCCACCATCCCAGGAAGCACCTTCCGTTTGATTCCATCCCACAAAATAAAAAAAAAACAAAACATAAATGGGTGATTATTTCTGTTTGGATCGAAAGAAATTGGTACCTGTTGAGCGCATAGGAAAGCACCGAGGGAAGAAACAGCAAGAGATTTCTCGAAAGAATCCATTTTAATGTCGATGAAGCTGGTGGGGTTCCAAGAAACCGGCTGGTAATATGCATTGTACACCAGAACTTCCACAAATCCTAACGAAAGAACACCTTCGAATGCTTCCCTAACACTTTTAAAGTCCGAGCAGTCTATTCTGATTGCAAACACCTGTGCTTTCTCTTCCCTAGCTATCTCGTCTGCAAATCTCGACAACCTTCCTGCAAAACACACACAACACATGTATATGTCACGTCCTAAAGAGGCGATGTACATTAATTCCACCGTAAAACACACACGTCTATATCGTTATATGTCCTATTATATATGTCTTTTGTGAATACAATTATTACCTAAGTCTCGGGCGAGGATGGCAACAGTGTATCCTTCGTGAGCAAACTTACGGGCAATGGATCGTCCAAGCTTAGGACCGACACCTACGATGGCGGCAACGCCTCTGGCCGTGGTGGAGCTTGCCATCCTGCGCATCTTTAGCAAAGCTTCCGTTTTTTCCGATGAGAAGTTTAGTTGAAAGGAGAATTAATGGGATAGCAAATCATGTGGACCGTGGTTTAAAAGCAGCACCTTCTGTTGTCCAAGTTGTTGCCTCCTTATTGAGTGGCAATTGGCTTAAAACTTTCCGACACTTAGTCTAGATTCCACTATTATATAGCCCCACACCATATTTCATTTCATTTCCCACTCAATCATCATATCTGTGAACCGATAGATCTCCTGGATTTGTAGTGTTGAACTGATGAGTCTGTCTGAAAATTTTGATTGATTGGGAAAATGTCATTTTTCTAAGCTTTTTCAACAAGCACCCTTTGTTCTATTAACATCAATGGCCATGGCTGTCCAAATGTCTGAAGGGTTTTTGCCTTTAGGTTGGCCAAGTCAAAACTTTGCCTAATAGAAACAAACTAATAGGGTATCAGTAGCAAATAAATAATGAAAGTAGATTGAAAACAATATGAGCCTCTTATTTTTATAAATAAAGTGGATTTGGATACTCTAAATTATTATTGACATAGGGTATTATTTTTTTAATGTCCTGGTATTATATCTATATGATAATATTTTATACACATGTATTCGATTTCGAGTCTTTTAAAACGAATAATATTCTTTTAATCAAAGTCACTCATTAAAATTTCGAGATAAATTATTTCAGCATTGCAGTTATAGATAAAAAATTATAATAAAATAACTATATTGTATGACTTGCTATAACATGAAGAATTGTCTAGTTGATATGATTAGTAGGATTAGGGGTGATAATGAACCGAGGTGAGTCAAACTCGAGCTTGGTCAGGCTTGACTAGACTCGAAAATAGTTATATTGGGTTCGATTCAGACTCAAAGTTCGACAAATTCAAAATTTTAGGCTTGAGCTCAACTCAGAAACAATACTATTTGATTCGGCTCAGGTTTAAAGTTAGTCGAGCTCAACGGACTCAAAGTTCGACAAATTCAAAATTTTAGGCTTGAGCTCAACTCAGAAACAATACTATTTGATTCGGCTCAGGTTTAAAGTTAGTCGAGCTCAACGGACTCAGCTCGAAATCGATAATTTTGCCTTAATTTTTTTAATAAAAGATGAGACCTTGTTAAAAAAACCCTTTAATAACCAATATCGAAACAAAATTCAATATCGGGAAAGAAAAAAAGAATGCTCAAAAAATAGATTAATCCAAATAAGCAATAAATATTCTTACAATAAAAACACACGATACCAAATTATTTTAATTAGTTTATTTTTAATAGTTTATTTTTAATTTATTTTATTTAATTTTATTAAATAGATTACTTTTAGTATACATGTATATATATTCTGAACTTGTCCACGAGCTTAAATAGATTCAACTTGTTAAAGTTTCAAATCCAAATCTGAGTCTAACTCACACAAATAGAGTTTTAACTGAACTCACACAAATCAAGTTTTAACTGAACCCAAATATCAAGTTTTAACGGGTGCAAATCATTTACCTCTTTATCGTGTTTTTGTTGGTGTCTCCGTTTTAAATTAGTGAGTTTAGGGTATAAGATTAAAAGTTGTGGTTAGAGTTTAGTGAATTAGAGATAAGGTGTATTTTTTAGGGTATAAGATTTAGCGTTTATGATATAAAAAATAAAGGTTAGAGTTTAAAATATAATTTTTAAAAATTTTCGATAGAAAGTATAGAATGAAAGATGATAAATATTATTCGACAAACTTCATTATCACCAGGACATCACATGTGCACAGACAAACTTTCCTGATATTCGACACTGTTTTCATAAAATCTGTACTTTATCGAATTAATTTCGTTCAAATTCATTTCAATTATTATTTGAATGTAATTTTTTGTATAAATATTATTCTATTCATAAAATAAAAAAAAAATTCAATACAATCAACCAACCCCTATATAACCAAAAAAAAAAAAACTAATTAATTACAGAGCAGTTCCTCTCAATCTACCAAAACCAAAGAACAATTTACTAGTTCGAAACGAATGGCTCCTATTAGCTATTACACACGGTTTAAGTTTAACCCTGATAGTTTCATCACTCTGTTTAGCCCCCTTGAGACTTGAATACTATAACCGTTTATCTAAAGAAGAAGCCATGATTAAGCTCGGTGGAGCACCAACTCTGGTTCGTTCTTATACAGACAACAAGACAACACATTTCTCACTTGAACATCATAAGATCAGAAGGCCAAGACTGTAATAAAAACTACATTGTTTACCTGATTCAGCCAACCGCACATCATTGCAAACCATAAAGCTATTGTCCTCCAAAACAAGGGAGATTTCGTAGGAGGATTTATAACCAGACGATCCTGGAAAAAGAAAAACAGTAGCCAATACAGACACCGTGAACTGAAGCTGAAGAAAAACCCAGAAAAAATCTTTATTTCCCTCTCCTTTACCCTCGTTGAAATCAATGCAATGGAAGTGAAACAGCTGTTTTTTTTTTAATGTTTTTCTTTGCTATACTGACAATAACAGATACGTTTAATAAATTTAAAGAAGATGGAAGAACGACAGCAGACTGAACGAAAGATCTAAATCAAACAAGTGGAAGCTTCCACAATTCAATCTTTGACTCTTTTAACTTCTCCTCATCGATTTTGAAACATCAATCCAAAACTCAACTCACTCAGATTTTTGAAATTAATTTTTAAAGGAATATGATATTCTCTTCATAAAGTCCTGCTCAATTGATCACGTCAGAACATCTGTAAACAGGAATGACATTTATGGCTAATAAATGTCTTAAAGGACTCATCCCACTGAACTAGTACAATACAGAGACTTTATACATGAACCAGCCTTCATATTCTATTCTGTTATTTTAATTTTTAAAAATAAAAAATAATCTTTATACTTGCGGTAGAAATATGAAAAACTTGTTTTAATAAATAGGTCTAATTTAAAATTAGAGATTTGATTTAACATTAATTCTTATCGTTTATAGTTTATGGTTTTAATTTAGATTTTAGTGATTAGATAATTTTAGTGGTTTGATTTAAGCCGGTCGGCGGTCGGTGTTGAGGTTAATGTTGCAAAAGGCGAAGTGGTGTGTGATGCCGCACGAATTGGACCACGCCTAACAACGTGACCTATCTCCGTCCATGTCTTGTTCGATTTCGCACTTAATTACGTGGCTCCTCAGCCAGTGTCGGCCACATTTCCTTGTAAGCAGTGGGCTTTGCCATATGATTATAAAATAATATCTTGTACTTAGTCAAAAAATAATAATAGTTGTAACTACAAGAGTATCATTATTTGTTGGTATATTTTTTTACAAATTCTTGGTATATTTTTTAAAACTTTTTCGTATATTTGGTTAGATATCACGTGTAACATCTAACAATTTTTTTTAATTTTTTTTTTGAGTTTTTTGTTTTGTTTTATTTGTGTTTTGGTATATTTTTAGTATATTTAAGTGGTCGTTTAGTGTTTATATAAAGATGTTGTTAATTTTTTTTCTTATAATTCTATTAGTGATCATAGAAAGATCCATGTTTAGTTGATGTTGTTTATTGAATGTTGATACAATTAATTATGAATAACAAAATAATCTAATAGATAATTTAGCTCACTTTGGTCATAATAATTTTTTTCTTTTAATTTTGAATTTTACGTTTGAAAAAAATATAAATTAAAGCCTCTAAAACATTGAAAATTTAGTACAAACTTCTATTTTTTAAAAAAAAAAATTAAATAAACTTGTCAAATTTTTTTCAAAAGTCCTATAACAAAGACAAATGGTGTTTTCAAAAGTCCTTGACCATTTGACCTTTGGCACACAATTCACCCAACAAAACATGGCAATCTTGTATAAAAGGTAGGAAACTAGAGTTTGAACCAGTTCATGATTTATGCATCAAGGAGCTTTCAACTAAAAATCCCATTTAAAAGAGAGAAATATAATTAAGAACAAAACATGGGAGAACATTTGCCCCAATTGTTATTGTGTTTTTATACGTTTCAAAATATATGTAAAATTTAAAAAATTACAGTATAAATAATCTGATCTCACATTTATACACACTTCGTTATAATGATTAGATGGGTAGTTGTCACAAGTCTATCTGATACTAACTCAAGTATAAAATTATTAAAATATTTTAATTTTAATAATAAGATGTATTGCCATAGTTACTCACCTCATCCTTTATTCTTTAACTATGAATTCAGAAAGTTGAATTCCTACCATGAATGGAGTAATTTTATGATTGACTGCACATGCCTAATTTATACAAGACCTGTGGAGACCCACGTGACATATCTGCATGGATTTCAAATCTCAAATGCCATCATCCATCAGAACGTGAAAAGAACATCTATCAAGTCACACCTTTAAACAGGCAGTGCTTTATTAACAAACTCTGAGGCAGCTAAGATACAACTCCAAAACATAAGAATTAAATAAAAAAAGTTTAAATAAATATATTGTTTAAATATATAAAATTTTAATATTATAAGATAATAATAATATTATTTATTTGTAATTATTTAAAAACGTATACAAATTGTATAAATAAATGACTTCAATTTTAAATATCCGTACCATACATGCAAGTCTAACTTAACGGATCTAATAGATTAAAACCGATGTGATACCGTACGTTGATTAGGTTAAAATCTACGTGGAAATTATCTGTTTAGTCCAAAGGCCAAACTTAGAAAAATTATATCATGGGTCAGTTTCAACATGTGTCTATAGGACTCACCAATAAAAATTATCTATCTTTTTATGTCATATTTTTTTCAAGTGATATTTCACTTAAAAAATTAAAAAATAATGAAGTGGACAATTTTTATTGGTTGATTTTATGGATGACTGGTGAGACTCACCCATGATATAATTTCTCTAAAACTTGGTACATTTCCAATAAAGACAGTTCCCAGATCCGCGTTACGGCGCCGTCAAATGTCCCCGTTACAGATTCTGTTAACCGTTCATTGCTTCATCGTCATCATCAAACTAACAAAGCCAGAAAACAAATGCTAAACACTAAAAATAGAAGGAAAGAATTCTTCCTCTCAGAAAATTAAAGAGTAAAGAAAAAAAAAACATTTAAATTCGTTACAGTTGGAGGAATTACAGTTATGGAGGTAGTCGGCGTCGTAGTTCGAACACCGGCCATGGTTCCGGTGGCAACGGAATCAGTTCAGAAAAAACGAAGAAGAATTAACGACGATGACGATGAAGAAGAAGTTGGATTTAAAGCAATAACTTCCTCAACGGCGTCGAGTATTCAGTTAAGAGACCAGAGAATTTTGGTGGATCGTCATCGCGATGATAGAAATCAGTGTTTGAACCCTAACTCGGATCATGATCATGACGTGTTATGTTCTTCAAGCAATTCCGGCTCGTGTGAAAAAAGGAATATTGAATTTCCAGATCTGGAGGTGAATTTTGAATTTCTTTTTGAAATCTTAATAAATTCTAGGAATTTCGGTTTCTCGAGCTTTAATTGAAGCTATTAAATTCGAGAATTCTTTTGCAGGATGATAGCATTGAAGATGAAACATCAACGCATTTCAACAGCAGAGAAAGGTTGGTGAAATTGAAATTATACACGCTTAAATTCAAATTTTAAATTCCTTTTCTTACGTTTTGAAATATAACTTCCATTTCTTTATATACATACATACTCCTCTCAAGATCTTGTTTTCTTCATGATCTCCACGGTGAACTGAAGCAGGATAGAAACGACACCGTCTAGTGAGCTCCGAGCAGAACCAGAAGTCATGGATTCAAGGTCGAGGCCATCAGAGCGGAGATCAATGGTGGTGAAGATGCCAACCGAGGCTGAACTGGACGAATTCTTCGCTGCTGCTGAGGAAAAACTTCAAAATCACTTTACTGAAAAGTATGTTCATATCACAATCTGTTAAAAGAACTTTACTTCTACAACATTTTCTTGGCAACCAAACAGGTAATTTCTTTTGGGGTTGAATGTATTTAGGTACAACTACGATATTTTCAAGGACCAACCATTGGAAGGACGTTACGAGTGGATTCGATTGAAGCCATGAAGAAATGCCAACCAAAGTTTCATTACAAAGAAATCTATCATAAGAACTAAAATTGCTAATATATTATTCGGTGGTTTTCTGGGAATTTGGAGCCACCAACATCCGTCTGTTTCAGCTGCTAGAATGTCTGCTGCTCTGATTCTCCAATCTCCCTTGTTTCTGGTATGTATACCCACGGTTTCTCGATATTAGTCAGTCGTAGAATGATTTTTTTCTTTCTAAGAAAAAAATAAAGAAAAGAAGTATCTGTCTGCTACAATTTTTGCTTCCATTTCTCACTAGTATGTTTTTTTATTTAGATTCAATAAATACTAATAATCTTCCAAGGTTTAAGCTATTTGGAATAATTTAATTAAAAATTAATATGGCATAAAAGCTGTACTCCTAATTATGCTATTTTTTATTTAGTTTTCTTCAATTATATAAATCTTTTTATCAAGTATACCATTATTAAAAAGGAATTTCATCATATAGTTAGGGGGTTCAGTTAAAGAAACTACACTTAGTAGGAGTATTATTTCCCATTTATGCTATGATCGGTGAAAATTTTATTTCTTTAAGCATATTTTAATACATGAGTAAGTAATAAACAAACTTTATTTTAAAATAATAAAAATTTTATTCGATTGAAATTTCATTATTTCAATATTGAAAATTAATTAGCTCAATCTGTTTAATATATATATATATATATATATTTCATTAATTAGCTGAATCGATTTTATCGATGTTTTCAGATTTGTACTGGTCATTTGCCCAAACAATGCCAACACGATATTCAAATGACTCAAAATACTAGAGAATAACAACATGAATAAAAGTCAAGGTGGAATTCAATTCTAGTATATAAATCCATGCAAGTTTATTTATACAAAAGATGATATACTGCAGCTATCGAAAGCTACCTTGAGCCGTAAGTCAAACCTCTAATACCCGCCATAAGAAGTTCGCCTCATCATCCGCATGAACTCTTCGATACCTACCTCCCCATCATCTGCATTCACCAATTCAACATTGATTAAAATGTTTGATTCAGCATAGATGAGGTTTAACGAGTTATGTAATGAAAAACAGGCTGGAATTAGTTCAACTGCAATGTCAGATTGGTTCGGTTTTGTCTGGGTGGGAAATTCGGTTCAGTTTTAGGTTCGTCTATCACCTGGAACAAAATTGTAAAAGAAACAAGATTCGAGAAGGTTAGCTTACGATCTCGGTCTGCTTCTTCGATCATGTCTTGAATATCCTTGTCAGAGAAGTGTTCACCAAGCTCCTTTGCAATGCGTTTGACATCTTCAGCAGATATCTTTCCCTGAATTCAAATGGAGAATCAATCTCTCCACTAGAACAGCTAACAAAATCAATCTAAATAAACAGATAAAAACAAAGGTTTACATTGTTATCAAGATCGATGATTCGGAAGGCTTTCATAAGCTCTTCTTTAGTGTCCCTCTCACCGATCTTGGCAGTCATCATGTGCACAAATTCATCAAAATCAATGGCACCACTGCCATCCTTGTCGACATCTGCAATCATTTGATTGATTTGCTGTAGTGAAACAGCATATCAGAACACAAAGATCCCAATGAAATCAAATATTCAACCAACGTTCGCTGCTATGAAACATACCTCTTCTGTCATTTCAAAACCGAGAGCCCTGTAATGCTAAAACTTTCAGCTCCAACGTATTGGCATGAATTTAAAACACTGTTCACAAACATGAAACATCAGACACTAATACTCATACCTCATGGCAACATTCAGCTCTTTGGCATCAATGGTACCTGGTCGACAAATTCAAACCTAATTTAGTAAAAATGCCAAATACGTATCTCATATATACCACCTGTATTAAATGAGTCATTCCATACCTGACCCATCTGTGTCAAACAGTTCAAAAGCTTCCTTAATCTCCTGCCTCTTCTGTTGGCTTAACCCATGGTGTCTTCCCTTCGGTTTGTCTTTCCTCGACGGTCCTCTGTAAAGACTAGCCTGACCAAACATTCAATAAAGACATAATCAAGACCAATTCCGATCCGCTATCCTAATTTTTTTTTCGTGTATTTGTAAAATTCTTGGAGGATTATATCTGATACTTCAAGCAAAATGAAGATACAGATCCGGGAAAGCATACAGATCTGCAAATTCCGCAAGCCGTCGACAAAGAACCAAACACAAAGAAAACGTTAAGCGCCAAACCGTTCAAGTTACAGGATTCTTCAAATCATAGGGTTTCATCAATAATTTCTTCAATTTCCAGAGACATTAATACTGAAAAAGATTTTATTTCCAGTTCCTGCTAACGTACCACATCTCATCCATCTGATCTCTACTATAAACACAACATTTCACTATAATCTCAAATCAAATCTACCAAACAGTAGGAAGTAAAATAAACAGCTACTGCTTTTCAATTTAAAGCAACGATGAACACGAAGATTCAGAAACCCTAATCATTAACGATGATACATAAGATAAAGGAACAAAGAGAAGCATAATAATTGAATAGAACCAAGTAAAACGAATCTTATAGATCAATGCGAATACCATACCATTGTTCACTGAAATGAGATCGAAAACTAGTCCAAGAAAACTCCTCAAAACTTCCGGAGAATATCAATTGAACTGGCTTTGGATTTGAAGATTTTAGGTCTAGAAAATGAATGTTTCATCTTGTGTTGACTCTGCCATGAAATGGCCCATTCTTAATTTCTAAGAGCTAATAATGAGCTTCATGGGGTCTTTCAAGGCCATTTATAAACTCGAGTTTTGCTCTTTTGAATTTAAGGAATTATTAAAAAATAATATAAAAACAAGAAAATAATTTTCAAAGGAAACATTTTACAAAAGACTGATTTTCCAACCTTCTAGGTGGGGAAAGAAGGCAAAAATCAATTTGTTGCTCTTTTAGTTTCAGGATTTAAATTTGACTAATCTAAATTAATTCGGGTCACATACCTAGTTTTGATGGGTGAGTCTCCTAACAGAGATTTTCTACGTACACAACGTCTCAAACTTGAGACTTGTTTAAACGAAACCAAACTACTTACCACTTAGACCAACTCTTGTTTGTCTTTGATATTTGTTTGACACATTCAAAATAAAAATCCATTTTTTATTTTAGAAAAATATAAAACTGCATATTTATTATTATTAATGAAATTATTACATGTAAATTTCTTGCTAACGTGTCCAACTTTGAGGCTTTAGTTATAAACCTTGCCAATCTCCATCATCAATGGCACGTGGAGAAAATCTACGGTCTTAATTACTTTAGCATGCGGTTCACCGTACAGGATTTCTTCCTCGCGCGCCCTCTTTTTTTCCGCGCCTTTTAACCAAACACCAAACAGTTTCAAACTTCCGCTACATTTTTCTTCTTCATCATTATCGTGATCGTCCACACCGTATCTACGGCCAGGATCGCCGCCGTAGATGGAGGTGTTACACCTTCCTTTCTGCATGATGCGATTGATCTGATCGGGATCCACTTTCTCGCATTGAGTTAAAAACGCGACCAACTCGTCACATCGCTTCTTCGCCTGGTTTAGCTCAGTGCTCAACGTTTCGTTATCTTTTTTCAGTTTCTCGTTTTCGTCTGATAAATCGGCGAATTGACTCATTTCCTCCGGCGTCATTTTCACCGATCCCGGATTATTGGAGTCCGATGGCGGTGATGACGTGGAGCTCGATCCTAGTTCTTCTCCAGAGTTAGTCGGAGAGGGAGCTCCAAGGGTTGATGTTTTCTCGTTCGCCGGATAATTAACCAGCGGTGACGTCACCGTCTTCCGACGACGGATTTGGAACAAGAGCTCGTTTTGCCCTCGCTTGAAGTTATCGTTCGCGAACTCCCATTTATCCGGAACAACCTTTCGAAATCCCTATAAGAAAATCAGGGAAAATAGTAATAAGAAAATTCCTATTTTCTTTCGAACATAACATAAATTCTTACATCCGTTATCTACAATTATATAAAATAGAAAAGATTTAAACATAAAACATTTGTTAAGTATAATTTATATAAAGTAGGAGTGAGCGAATAGAGTAAAAACATCTGCTTATATAAAAGAATTTCAAGTTAATTTACAGATTAATTCGTTTTGTTTTTTTTTGATAATTATACTAAAATTACTCTTCTATAAATACATTATAATTATAACCTAATTGTATTATTAAGTTAATAAAAAATATAAACACGTTACTGAACCTTATTAAAATTTTATATTATTATTTATTTAATCTTTTATTCGTGAAATGAATGATGAGCTCTTACGTAAGTGTTGAGTTGACGGATGAAGCTAGAAAAGTTGTTGTGCTTGAAATAGGTTGGAAGCAAATCCTTTGCAAAATCACCAGCTTTCCAAACAACAAAGCAAGTGCCGTTTTCATTCCATGAAACCACATCGTCCGTCATCGGATCATCCACCAGCTGGTACGTCTTCGTCAGAAACGGCGGAGGAACGGACCTCTGCGCCATCTTTTTGTTCCCCTCCGATCAACCAAACACTTCCCCAGAATACTTAACAGTTAACACACAAAAGAAATCTAACAAAAAAATAAAAATAAAAAAGTAGTAAAAACTGGTTTCAAAGCTGATTGTTTTTAGATAGATAAACTGAATAGAAGAAGAGCTGTCAAAAATTCCCAACCCCAGCAATAGAAACCAGAGAGGAAGAATAAGCTGTCACAGCGTTTTCTTGAATCAGTTTCCATTGAGTTAACTGAACCAACTCAATGGGTTTTGGAATCTGAAGAATCCCATAACTTTGTTACAGCCAGGAGATCTCTTCAGAAATGAAGAAAACCAAGGAGATTTGTTTTTTGTGAATTCTTATATAGGGGACGAGGAGGAGGAATACGAAAGCCGAAATGAAAAGGGAAAAAAAAAAGGAAAAATGAATATCGTTAGTTTCCAGAAAAATTGAGGAGCATGCGCCTTCAAATCAAGAAAAAATGAAACCCCGCCCACAAGAGTTTGTCATTCAAACAGCAGATTAATAATAAGACGGAGGATTTTGAATTTATCGAGATTTCAAGTAGTTTAATATTATTTAAAAAATTGAATTTGTAATATTATATATAAAAAATAATTAAAAGAATTTACTCATTAAAATGACAAAACTATTATATATTTTCGTTACGTACGAATAAAAAAATTCTTAGTCCACAAAATTTCCATCGCATGGGGTGTACATTCGATTAATTCGGTTGAATTAACTAAAATCGAATTAATTCAAATTTTTAAAATCTTAATCGTTAACCGAATCAAATTATCTTTAATTGAACCGAAATTATTTTGGTTAATTCGGTCGATTTTTGAATCTACCGAAATTTATTATAAATTTTAGGTAAATTACATAATAGATCACTAAATTATATTAAAATAATCTTTTTAGTCATTAAACTTTCATTTTATACTAATTTGATAAAAATTTAGTGATGATTTTATAATATATAAAAAATTAATAAACATTTTATAAATTTTAAAAGTTAAATAGCTAAAAATAAATATATATAATATATAATATATAATGCTTTTGGTTAATTCGGTTAATTAACCGATTTCGAATCGAATTAATCGATAACCGATTTTTTTTAAAAAATTAACTATTAACTAAACTTACCTAAAATTAACTGATCGAATTAACCGAAATAATTTCAATTCGATTTATTAATTTGATTAAAACCAAATAATACACACCCCTATTCATCATGGATTCACACACGAAAACTATATAACCATTTTAACATAATGAAAAAAAATCCACCATTTCATTAGAACATAAAATGTCATATTTTTCATGATTTATTAGGATTTCTCGATTCATATGGATTTGTTCGATTGATACAAAGATAGAATGTTCTTTAAACCCTAAGTTGAGTAAATTAATTAAGAGTCGGTTTGGGTTTAAAGTTTAAAAAATATTAATATAACTCGATCGATTTATTAAATTAATTGATTTAAAAAAAATCAAACCAATTCATTCAAATAAAACGGCAGTTTTTGAAACAATAGTCATGTCAAAACTTGCATATTCAGACAACGACATATCTGTTTTTTCTTCACGGATTTTATCTTAACTAATTAAAATCAATCTATATCTTATACTTAATTTTAATAGGTGTGTCTTTAACAAAGAATTTTTGTTCCTATCAATTTTTAAATTTAAAAGTTTAATAGATTTTTGTTTCTCCCAATATTAAATCTTACTTCCGTCTTTATATTTGAGTCTTCATCACAAAGTTTGACTTCTTCTTTTCAAATTATACGATTGCTACCGCCGTAGTTCACTCTAACTTTTTGTTGTACATCGTTTAGAGCGAATATGTTAACCTTCGGGAGACAACCACCTAAAACAATGAGTACACACATTAGAACGAATTATTTCTAAAACAATGACCTTTATATCACAATAAGATTTATTTATTGTTCATGTTTGTTTATTATTATTTTCTGTCAGTGCTAACACCTTATTTTACAATCTACTTGACCAAAAATAACAAATAAAAAGTTTTAGGAGTCGTCAATACGAGCGGTTGCCAAATCCATCGCCATTTTGCCTGTTTGCCTTCATTAATAATGAAGCCTTGTTAACTGCCAAATAAATAACAATTAATTTCAATTTTTTTTATAAAAGCCAATTATTAATCTAATTTTATATATTTATTGATTTATTTAATCAAAAAACTATTTAATGGATGTTTTGTGTCTATAAAGTCCAATAATTAATCAAAACTCATTTGTTTAAAGTCCAACTTCAAACCCCCTGTGTTGACTTCAAACATGTTTTTGTTTCTGTGTTTCTCCTATTGTTTCCTTTCAGTTTGTCTTGTTCCATCAAGTTGAAGCCCGCCTCGGCTTACTTTTATCCAAACACAGTGTTTGTGTTTTGATTTGAAGATTAAATCTGTAGAAAATTTCAAAGATTTCAGCATCAGAAACACAAGAATGCATGCATGCATGTCGACTGGCTTTTTAGACAGTTGAAATTGATGTTGGTTTGTCATAAACAGTAGAGTTCTGAATAAGTACAATAGAAATGATCGGACAGGGGTTTTTAGAAAAGACATTTGCTTTTAAGAGTTACAATTTTATAACTAGTGAATGTTATGGATAATATTTTTAAGGATCATATTTTAATAAATTGTACAGGCCCTCAAAATCTTTGAACTGTCCCAGGTTATCAATATCAGTACTGAAATCTAACATCTAAAATGTACAAGTAATGAACCCATTAGAATCGGGACTTGATTAAAAAGTTTACACAATCCTTTATATTTAAGTTATAAAATCTAAAATTTAAATCCGTAATCTTAGCATCTTAACTTAAATCATAAACCCTAAATTCTAAATTATAACCATAAACCTTAAATTTTTTACCCTACAATCTAAAACCTAGTTAAACTTTATGACTGAACTTAGAGTAAAAGTTTGAGAGGATTAACTTATTTTTTAAAAATATTTAGAGAATTGAAAGTTTTTTAAAATGAGGGTTCAACTCAAAATTTTAATGATTTTAAGAGATTTAACAAAAAAAATCAAATTTTAAGAGAAAATTTAATTAAAAATTATTTAAAAATTTAAAGCTTAATATGTATTTTTAAAATCTTAAGGGTCAAATTAAATTTTTTCAAAAAATTGAAGTACAAAATTCGAGTTCTCAAAATCAGGGGGCACCGGTCCTTTAAAGCAACTAGCCAACTACCCTACCTAAATCACAACTTAAATCCTATATCCTAGGATTAAAAGATTCTAATAAAAAAATTTGGTTAATATTTCTCTCTCTCCCACGTTAAAACAGAGGGATTAAAGGGGTGTTCAATCACTTTCAAAATTGGATTAATTATCCCTTAAGTCCCTCTATAATAAAACCCTATTAAAATCCAACACATTATCAGAAGAAATCCAAAATTACTCTTATTAACTAAATAACTTAAAATGATAAATAATTTGATATCGTTTAAGCATGTATCTAATTCGAGATACTTTTTATGTAAAAAAATTTCGTTAAGAAACTTATTCACTAAAATTAAATATGTAACATAATTCGATATGAATCAGTCATAATAAAATTTTGAAAAACCGATAAGATGTTTTATATATGAATGATATGATAAGCCCGGAGGAACTTTTCTTTTGGGCCTGAATGCACTCTTTCCGGCTTAAATATGTGAAGGGTTCTTCTAGTTTATTTTTGTAAAATTAAATGCGTGGACTACTTTTTATTATCTTATTTTCTCCTTTAATTTTTGTATAATTTTATTGTTAATTATCAACCTAACAACTATAAAAAAAATATTAATTTTTTTAGTTTCATATGTTTACAGTTCTAATCAATTTGACTCTCAATCTTTAAAAATAAAATATCATTATTGAACAATACAATTTTTAAGCATCTATATTTAAATCTTTTATATACAACTTAAAAGTTAAATATAACTTATAATTTTTTAAAAATTTAATTTTATCTTTAAAATTTTATAAATTCGTCCCAAAAATGAAAAAGCCCATCCTGCAGGTATTCTGGTTGATTTAACGTGTTGATTTTTCTCATTTCCATTTTCTGGAAATTTCTAACCAAAGTTACCAAACAAAAGACGGTTGATGTTTGGTTTTTTACATTGATAAAAACAACTCTTGTTTGTTGGGTTTGATTTCTTAGAAATTTGATCCGTCGTCACGAGCTTTGCCTCACCGAACAAGCAACCACCTGCGCCCATTGCCGCAGCTTTGTCTTCACCGTCTGTGGATTATCACCTTCAAATAAAAGAAACCCAGAATCAGAAAATAAAAACAAGTTCTGAAGATCACACAAGTTGAATTCATGACTCACCAGGGCCAACAATGGAGTGGGGGCTTCCAATCGGAGAAGGAATACTCTCACAATCCGATCCAACCGAAGGAGACGACGCGGAAGGCTTGGAGATCATCACGGTGTCGTTGTAGTTCTTATGTACGGCATAATAAAGACCCAAAGCAGGCAAAGTATCGGATAAACGTTGATCCACCTCAGGCGAATCGAACCCGAATCCCAACTCGATACACGCCTTGAGCTCGTCAAGGTCTTCGTCCGTCACGCTCTTGCTTTTGCTTTTCTTGCTGTTTCCTTTCCTTCTGAGCCACGCTTCATCGCGGAAAATGTCCGGCGACCATGACGGGTGCTTGTAAAGAGGAACTGAAGGTAACATAGGTCGGCTGGAGGCGGAGGTTGCAGTGAATCGTGAAATGATGTTGGCTTTTGTTCCGGTTGTGTTGGTGACCTATACAGAGTTCGCATCCCCTGGGAGATGTGATATGTTTGGGGCAAGTGAGTAGGGCGATGGGTTAATAAGGAGGTGAGGTGGGTCAGACTGATGGGGTTGATCTGAGTCAGGTTGACTTGTCTTTTCTCTTGTGTATTTGGTCTTAAAAGATGGTTTTGTGTTTCTTACAGGATTTGTATTTTTGTTTTCTATACCACGTATCGATAATCTTATCATTATTATTACTGGATGGAAAATGATTGCTTAGGGAGGAGAGAGACGATTTAGATGATTATTTGATTCAGATTTAATAAATTTTTATTTAATTTAATTTTATAAAATTAATTTTATTAAAAAAATTTATGTCAGATCTTTAAAATAAGATCGATTGAATTTATATTTAGGGTGAAAAAATATTTGATCTAATTAAAATAAAAAAATATTTTTACTTTAAATATTTAGGGATAATTGTAAAATTGCACTTTTATTTATATTTTTTCAATTATCTTTTAATTTTATCTAATAAAAATAAAATGATTATTTTATGTCCTCTCTATATTTTTCAATTAATTCTCTAACTTATTGAATAAAATAGCAAAAAAAAAAAAATAGAGTGAGTTGAATTTGGATTTGTAGGTTAACTGAAGCATCATCAAATATTGAGTTAAAGTGAATGACTTAAATTTTTAAATTATATACAATCGGTTAAAAACCGACTTAACTCATAACTATTCTTAGATATGATGTTAATAAATATGATGTTAATAAATATTTCATTACAAACTAAAAAAAAAAAAAATCAAATACCAACTTTCGTCTCTGGTGATCTCTATATCTTATTAACCGATACGACTCTTAAAAAAAATACTATGGTTAAAAATATATTCGAGACTAAAATGCATTATTTCTCTTCACAGGTTACTAAAGTGGTATAATTATATTTCCCAATTTGACTTACAAACTGTAATTTGTCTTAAAATTAAGTACTTTCTATGTACTTTATCACTAAAGAAATTCAAAACAAATATGTCAACACACATAAAACAATGCTCTGGTTGGTCTATATATCACTATGACCACCATCCTATATAAATACTAACTATAGTTATTAGATACATTCACTCTGTAAAGAAAATAAATAAATAATTCATATATTTGCTTTCAACTCAACAAGTATATAAATGTGATTATAATTTTAATAAAATGATTTTATCATAAAATAAAAACAAGTTATAGGGAAAAAATTTGAGCCATGATGATAAGGATGAAGGTGTAATTTGTGGGTGCATAGGAATCTACTACAAATCCTAAGAGAATATACCTGAGATTATTAATATTATTGTGCTTCCTCTGCTTTACACCATTAAGAAAATAAATATTATAATAAGATTTTAATTTAAAAATAATGATATGGATGATTTAGACAAGTTGGACACCATAACTTTATCTTCAAATGAAGGTTAAATTTTTTTTAATACTTTTAGATTTGGGTTTAGATTAAGACTTACGTATCAATAATAAAAATTACACAATTTACCTATAAAATAACACATCTTATATATTATTTCTATTGAACGAAAAATTATATCATGAATTATTTTTGTCATGTTATTTATAAGAACAATTAATTAAATATATTTATTTAATTATTTTTTATTTCATCTTTTACCTAGTAAATCTTTATTTGGTAAAAACTGATTTTAAATAATATTTTTTCTTTTATTTCTTTATTAGTCTGTTCATGAGGAGAAATTATATCATGAACTCTTTTTAACACGTTTTTCGTGGTCTTAATCAACTAGATTAATCCATTTTATATTTTTTTAAGGTGAATCGTCACTTCTTTCCTATTTATAATAGGTGAGTGAGTAATTATCAGTTAGTTACCTAAAGATGAAAAAACTTGACTATATAAACTACAGATGATGTGATGAAAAAGGTTCGTCATATAATCTCTCGTTCATGAGACAATTCAAAAACTTTAAAAATCATACATATTTTATTAAAATAAAACTCTTACTTTATATTAATAAAATATATATTTTAAAAAAAAAAAAAATTCTTACTTTATAATCAATTTTAAAATATTATATTTATACATCCTATTGAAAATTATTCCATTACTATTCCCCACTATCAATAATTGCGAACATATGCCACGGTCTATTCTATAGCCTCTCAAGAAATATACAAAAATTGTCGACCTTATCTACAAACTTATCATATATACAAAATAGAGAATAAAATAATTTAACAGCCCTTTTGATTTACACCACGTGACGTATGTGGGACAAAAACTTCAGACAAAGAAGGGAGTTCATAGATTTATTACAGCCTAATGGTCTGTTTTTATAATTTACCTTTAAATTTGAATATAATTCAAGGATAAAATCATGATCGAATATTAATAAAATTAAAATATTAAATATTAATTAGATAATTTATTATCAAATATAAAAATATAAAAGTTTATTAAATATTTAAATTTAGAATTTATAAGATAAATTTATTTTATTTAATATTTAACTTATAAAAACTTAAATTATTTTTTTGGATAATTATTATTAAATTAAAAAATTTAAAAATATATAACCATTTTTCTTTAATTTGATTTCAATTTGTTATATATTTAATATATTTTTATTTTTTTTAATTTAATATATTAAATCTTGTATTTGCATACATGTATGGTTGAGTACATTAAAATTCTACACCTATCATATCAACCTTCTTTGCATGAGTGCTAACCGCCGCCAAAATTCTCTTCCTCTCAACATGGTTTGAATGCGTCCATTCAAATGTCTACACAATACTTGTAGCAATGTTATCAACAAAGCTATTATCGATGCACCACCACACAGCACAAAAACACCCATAAACAACCCAGGGCCTACAGGTGGAATCCTACCATCCTCAACTGGTTTCCTTGAACAATCGAACATGGATGACATTTCTTCCTCCATCTGCTGCAATAACCCACTTATCTCTAGTGCAACAATGGCATCTGATATATCAGATGACAAAGGGGAGCCCTTGGGAAACACCTGCAACATAAAACATAAAGAAAACGATGAAAAACATGTCTTTGTATGGAAAAAAAGGAAATTAAAGAGTGTCGAATCGAAAACCGCCTAGGTTGTTGCCATTGATAGGATTTATCTGTATGAAGTCTGAGCAATGTTTTGCAAGAAGGATTTTTGCATAAGGTGTCAAGAGGAAGGCAGCCTTTATACTTCCATTATACAGAGCTTCCTCGCAGTCATTAAGAGAAGCAATAATCTTAACATTTCTGCGGTTGAACCCCAGAACTTTCACCAAATGCCTGATTGTTTGAGATTGTCCATCGCAACCAATGACAGCATTTGTCTGTCTCAGTGAATTAAAATCTAAACTTGATGGCTCTTCCAGTGAGTTTGTAAGCACGGTTGTGTAAACTTGAGTTAAAATTAACAGCACAAAAACCCTCAGGGTAACCAGTACACGAGCTGAAGTATTTCGGACAGGTCGTCCTACAATTTGAAACATAGATTGAAGTTAAATTCAGATATGTCAATTGCCATGGATGGATTCTCTTACCTTGTAGAAAGAAGATGGCTGCTAGAAAACTAGGTCCATCCTCGTATTGGCTTTCGATTACCCAGATTACCATTCCTATGAGTGCATTCAAAGCTGCAATTATAAGCCACATCTGTGGTGTGAAGGGGCTTAGGAACCACCAAAATTTGGTTAAATCTTTGGTTTTCGGATTGGCCACCATCATGAACCCTGGCTCCAAATAGGGCACAGAGAACACCACATGTGGGTTATGACTTCTTGTAGTTGCTATGTCACCAATAGCTACATCCAAAGCCTTTCCACATAAAAATGAATCCAAATCACATAGGTTGCACAAGAAATGCATGTAGCCAATTAAAATAGCATATGGCATTGTAATTCATATTTCTGACCTCATGAGCGACCTTGTTGATCAATTTATGAGAAGATCCGGCAACAGGAATCAGTTTGTAAGTGATTTGGTAGGGCAGAAGTCTAACAGCTGCTTTAAAAACATCAATCGAAAATCGTGTGATATTGGATTTCACGGCTACACCAACTTTAAACACAGCCTTCACAGTAATAGAGATATTTGAACTCAACGGAAGATCGTGTGAGTCATCTTCCATGTAAAGTCTGCATACACGATGCTTAATTTAAGATATGTTTAAATGATATTGAGATTTTACGACTTAGATAAACTCAATAAATATTAGTCAAAATTTTACAATTCAATTTTAGTGGTTATCAATAGACACATATTTATATTATGACTTTTATTTTAAATTACAATTTAAATTTTTAAACATTTATTTTTATACTCAAATTATGACTCTAAATTTAAGTTATGCTCAAACTTTTTGATGTTCCAATTTTATCCTCAAACTATGAATGTCATTTTAAATTGACTTCCAAACTATTGAACGCTCTAATTTTCGGATGAAATTGGAATGAACATAAGTTTGGGACCAATTTAGAATGAGAGACATAATTTGAGAAAGAAATTAGACTATTTAAAAGTTTAAAGATAAATTTAAAATATAAACCATAGTTTGAAGATAAAATTAAAATATTTAAAAAAAAAAATAGAACAAAAATCTTAATTTATTGATTATGACCGTAATTAAATTGTAAATCTTCCTAGACACTACAAGAGAGAAAAATCTACTAATTAACTTATTGATCATTCGCTTTACTAAGTTTAAATCTCGACATTTATACACTATTTAATAAAAAAATATAACGAACCTTGAGTTCCAATGCCTAAATCTCCTAAAGCGACGAAATGGCGTCAAGCGCAGTGTCATTGACCGAAGTGAAGAACCAAAACCGCAGTCTAAAGCTTGTTCAAAGGAATCTGTGCAGCGACACCTACCTGCAATCTGGTTTATATCTGTATCCCAATTTCCCAGCGCAAGACAACAAAAGATGAGCATTGCAGAAAACCATAATCCTACCTGAAAGAGCTATTGCAGTAGAACTGTCGTCCAAAGCTTGGGAGGTCAACGCCATATTAGCTCCATTTATGCTTTGGAAGCCACTTGGATCCCTCGTCCAACAGATTTGTTCATCTTTGTAGTGAAGTGAAGAACCGAAGCTGCAGTCTAAAGCTAGTTCATAGGGATCTGAGCACTCACCCCAACCTGTTGTATTTCTGTTCCCTTTATTACAATTCACCAGTACGAGACTGCAAGAGATGAGCATAGCAGAAACCATAATCCTACTACCCATTGCAGATTGAGCTAAGATGACTGTATTGTTCTCTTTGGTTTCCAGAATTTTAGTATAATAAATATGAAAGGTTGTTCTGTTTCGGGTTGACTCGTTAGAATGTGTCAAGTCAATGTTATTTTACATCGAAATTGTGTGGGAAACTTGTTAGAAAGTCATTCATTGTACTGGAAACGGACGTTAAATCGTTGTAACGTATTTTAATAATTGAGTGTCATATTTGCAATTTCAGTAATAATTAAAGGAGCTCCAATGTTTTTAATGACAATAACATTGTAACATTCGTTTGCATTTAAACGTAAAGTGACTCAATTGTAAGTGATGTATTAATTTAGGTATCTAATTATAATTTTAATAATTAAGTGATTCAAATATTATTACTAATAATCGAGTGATTTCCGACGTAGTTTATCCAATACAAAATGAAAGTCGTGAACGAAGACTTCCACCGCGTCTTAATTTTCAAACAATTGATAATTCTTAATGATTGAAGAAAGACACGCATTTGCAGTATATCAAAAGTGGTGAGAATTTAGGGTAAATTATGAATTTTTTTATTAATTTTTTTTGGTCATTAAATTTTTTTTAAAACGTTTAATTTATTTAGATATTGAATTTTTTTTATTTATCCGTTAAAGTTTTTGACAACATTATTTTATCGGTGAATGAAAAAGTTCTTCAAAAAAAATTTAATGTCGAAGGAGAGAGATTGACGAGAGATAAATCAAAAAATTTACAGTTAATTCGTAAACTACAAAGTATTTTCTAGTAAAATGGAGGTCGAATTGAGATTCAAGGGCCAATATGAAACGACTAGTAAAATTTTGGAACAAACACTCATCTTCTACGATTGTATGAGATTTAAGACTGATAGAAAAATGTTCAATATCTAAATTTTAATAATAAAAATATATTTGATATCTAAACCCACTTAATAAATTAAATACTTTAAAATTTTAGTGATGAAAATAGATTTAAAAGTAAAATTCAATAATGATATATATAATTTACCTTAAAATTTATCTCAATAAGTTATTTTCTTTTACAATGACTCGTTAGAATAAATCAAGTCAATATTAATTTGCATTGAAATTGTGTAGGAAAACTTATTAGAAACTCGAGCTTAAACTTATATAATTATTTTGTGATAAAATATAAATTTTAAATTATTTAAAAATAAATATTTATTATAGAATATAAAATTTACAATATTTTAAAATAATCATATGTTTAAAAAGAGCTTTTGTCTCCCATATGAACAGGAACATCAGTTCCCTTACATTGCTCTGTGTTTCCTTTAGTGGTTGGATTTTTCATACATTTGTTGTTTCCACGTAAATGCATGTGGAACAGATGGGCGTTGAAGTCTCTGAGTTCACAGTTACAATCATATAGTATTTCAACCTTGCAATGTTCGTAATTAAATGCAATCTTCGTCTTTCGAATTTTGACATAAAAATATATTATTTTTATTTAACAAAAAAAAATTAAAGGAAAATATTGATGATATAGTAAATGAATCAAGTAATTGATGGAAAAAAGTTTGCAAAAAAGTTGTAGTTAAAAGATTTAATTGAATAAAAGATTAAATTATTAAAAATATAGTTTATTTAATTTTTTTTTATTTAATTCTTATTTTATAACTTGAACAATATTTATAAAATTTAAATCAAACATTTTTTTAATTTTTTAAATTTAAAATGAATAGAGATTTGAAAATGTATGGAGACCCAATTGTAAAAATTCTTAATTTGAATTTGGATATAATTACATTCTTAAAGATAATGATGAAATCTTAGATTTATCCACAAACAGTGCACTTGTCAATTGCTTTTACTGAAAATGTTTCAACTTTGGATACCGACCAAAGTTGGGTCAAATACAAATTTTTTATATGACATTGGGCATTTAACTTTTATTTTTTGGGGTAAATTAGGAACTAGATTAGTTGGCAACGCCAACAACATTTAAGAATAACATGTTTGTAATAATATGTTATTATATGGTATCATATGTTCATTTTAATTTTAATAACGGAATGATACATTTATAATAATATCTTAATTGAGTGGTACATTTAAAAGTCTTAAAAGAATAATAATTTGTTTGTTATAAAATTTATAATTAAGATATTTTTGGTATAGTTTTTTTTGAATCAATTACGGCGATTACTGTAGTATCTGTTCTAAAGTATACTTTCAACATTAGATATTTATTGCTCAATCACTGTGTTGATATTATTGGTGCTCGAACTTATGACCTCTAAGAAGAATAATCGTTTTCTTAACCATTAAGGTAAGATATCCATGCTTCTTAATATAATTTACTCTTATATAATATTAAAATTTTACGATATTTGATTTAATTTAATTAATCATATTAAAAATAGATGATTAAACTTAAAAAAGTAGCACTAAATCAAACTCTTTGAACTTTCAAGTTTTAACGTCAAACTTCAAAGGTATATACACCAGTTGGTATCCATATCTATGAGGGCGGCTGGCCCAGATTCCATGAACCATTTAGTTTTAGGTCCGAGGGGTTAGGCGGCAGTCTAGTCCAGTCCCCACTAAAAATAACCCATGTTTGACTAAAACGCCACTTGGTGCATTGCATACTGTCGGTAGAACTCGGTCGCATCGTCGGCTTTCAGCGACGGTTCGGTGTACCTCTTGGCTGACGTGGGTCGTTGACTTATCCAATAACCGACAACATCGTCACTATTTCATTAGTGTTTTTCTTCTTTTTCTCCTACGGAAATTCATGTTTCAGATTGTTATTATAAATATCATTAACTATCACGTGGAAATATAGGAACTTTCTAAGCCAACTCCCACCAAATAAAATTCCACATTTATATATAAGCACTTAGCGCCACCATAACTCTGTCACCTCAGTTTTCTCACATTTGTGGTTTTCTTTTTCTCAAAGAATCAAATCACTAAAAAGGTTTTGGTTTCTTCAAAAACCCAGATTTCTTGAGCTGAATCCATGGAGTGGGTTCGAGGAGAAATGATTGGGTATGGGAGTTTCGGCACTGTGAATTTAGTGATACCAAAAACAGGGTTCTCGAATTCGCCATTAATGGCTGTCAAGCGTTGCGAAACTCATAACTCGGCTTCACTCTTGAACGAGAAACAAGTTCTGGATCAACTCGGTTCTTGTCCGGAAATCATCCGCTGTCTCGGCGACGATTATAGCGTTGAAGATTGTGGGAAGTTTTACAATTTGTTCTTGGAGTATGCTGATGAAGGAAGCTTGGCGGATCACGTCAAGCGAAACGGTGGGAGATTGATGGAATCCGATGTTAAAAGATTCGCTAAATCGATACTTAGAGGTCTAAATTTTGTTCATTCCAAAGGGTATGTTCATTGTGATGTTAAGCTTCAGAATGTTCTTTTGTTTGGTAACGGTGATGTCAAGTTGGCTGATTTTGGATTGGCGACAAGAAACGGGGAGAAACAGGGGAGGTTCGAAATCAGGGGCACGCCTTTGAATATGGCGCCGGAGTCCATCAATGGAAACGTTTATGATTTTCCGGTGGATATTTGGGCACTCGGATGTGTTGTTGTTGAGATGTTTACCGGAAAACCAGCTTGGAATTTAAAACCAGGGTCAAACATGGCGGATTTGTTGATTAAAATCGGAGTCAGCGATGAATCACCAGGGATTCCCAGGGAGTTATCCGGGGAAGGAAAAGATTTTCTGGGCAAGTGTTTTTCTAGGGATCCAAACAAGAGATGGACAGCTGAGATGCTCCTGGACCATCCTTTCATGGCTGCCTACCATGGTGATAAAGATGAAACAACTATTCCATTTCCATCAACGTCTACACAATGTTGTTTGGAAGAATTCTCAGCATCCCCGAGATGTCCTCTCGATTTTCCAGATTGGGTTTCGACTGATGAATCGATTTCTCGTTCAAATTCTAGCACTATTTCACCGGCTTCGGATCGGATTCGAAAATTGGCTTGTAAAGAGTCTCCAAATTGGGGTATTAGCGGCAGCTGGATCATCTTGAGGTAGAAGAAGATAGAATTTTGCCTTAATCAAAATGTGTAAAATTGATTAGTTAACATTTGTGATTGGCCGCACATTGTACAGGCAATTGTTTTATTTATTCTTGTACCATTCATTTCATAACAAATATATTGAAACTCAAATTTTTTTTAACAAATTCGAAACAATTTTAAAATTTGCTCGAATTCGAATCAAACTTTAATTTCGGTGTCAAATTCCAAATATCAAATCAAATTTTACCTAATCTGTTGTTGGGAATGAGGATGGTGGTTACATTTTTGGTGTAATGTTTGGTAGTAGTTGTAATGTGAAACATTTCAGTTTACCCATTCGTGTTTTGTATTGTCAGAAGTCTAATTTTGATTAGAGCTAAAGAGTTGTTGGTTTCATAACTACTTTGACTTTGATTAAGTTCATATTGTCGTGTGAACTCAAGTAATGTCTGAAACTTATGCTTGTTTCCACGTGAAGCTTAATACCAGGTTGACTTTGGAAAAAGTCAGGCCAACTGATAAGAAAGCTCGAGTTCCGTAAATAGTTTGTGTTGGAAGCTTTTACATCCTTATGTGAAGATGTTGCAGCTTCAATTTGTTTTCTTGGATTAGACCTGAGTTTCCTATCTGTAGGTGAAACATGTCCACTTGCAAGAGAATCAGATTCAGAAGGCCGACATTGCAGTTTCCAGCACGATGACATACCTTGACTTGAGCAGGACTTCCAGACAAACATTGTGCAAGTGATTCCAGCACCGGATCAGACAAACCAACTTCCTTGATAGTTATCCTGACAATTTTATAAAATAAAAATAGTTCATGATATAATTTTTCTGTTAGAAGCCATGGTTTTAGTTTTCTCTCGGTAGATATCCCAACACTCTATGATACAGTACCTTAAACAAAATATAGTTGCAAACAAAACATGGGCTTCCAACATTCAAGGACACTCGTTAAGAAATAAGTACGGAAACAAGATTTTATGTTAACGAAAGAAAATTTATGTATTTTTACGGAAAAACTAACAAACGTTTTACGGAGACAAAAATAAATTTTTAATAAAAAATACATAATTATTTTAAAATAACATACGAATTTTGAATTTATAAGGGAGATAACTTATGATTTATCTGATTCGAATATGAATGAGCAAAACATTATTTTAAAAAAGATGAATAAAGACACATGTACTATATGGATATAAAAAATCATTTAAATTAGAACCAATCAAAATCATATTATAAAAATTTACAACTAAATTTGAACAAACAATCAAATAATTCGACTTAGGTTAAATTTTATGACTCATCAATTTAACTGACTTAAATATTTACTCAATTCGATCGAATATCCACTCTAAACTCGAACATAAAAACTCAATAAAAAAAATTCAAAACCTCCATAATTACACAACCTAAAATAACCATTTCATTAGTTAAAATGTTTTTTAACTTCGAAGTTACTTTCTGGAAAAATAAACTTGGAATTTGGAAGTTATTACTTGTATAATATGAGTACAGAAAATTACGGCACATATTAAAATTTTCCACCATTATTGAAGAGACGTTAACAAAATTATAATATAGGGTCGGCATTTAATTTCTTTGGCAAAGAGAGAGGGTAATCTTATTAAACAGATATGAACTATTTTTTTCCCATTTTAAATATTTTTAATCTATTTTGATTATTTTTATATATTTATCATTTATAATATCGTTTTTAATTTTAATTTTTTATGAAAAAGGAAGAACAACTAATGTTAATGTTTGAGAAATAATAAAATAATTGATGTTAACATAATAATATTTTTTTTCAGTCATTTGGTTTAATTTAAAAAAAAACTCGAGGATCAAAATAGCCAAATATATATATATATATATATATAAACTAAAATAACTTTTTCTAAATTAAGGAGAAAAAATATCATTACACCTTGATTTGACTTAAAATTATTGAGTGAAAAAATTATAAATCTCGAACATTGATAATAAAATAAACATAAACTATGAAAAAGAAATTTTGAACGATAATAAATAATATAATTATTAATAATAATAAAAATTATTTTTAGAAAATTGGTTAACAAATGACTATGTATGAGTAATTGATGACTGACTCAAACCCTTGTTAGGTTGTGACAGTAACCCGACATTAATGTGGTTATACATATGTGTATGGTCTCCAACAAAGGACATCATTATTTGAAACATCGACCAATCTTCAAAGTCAGTTAAGAAATAAATACTATAGGAGTTATGTTTCAGTGTATTATTGGTTGGAGAGAGCCAATTATTTTGGCAAGGAAAATCATTTTAATTTCTCTTTAGTACCATTTCTTGTGTTTCATACCCCTTTTGCCCCCCAATGAAAAATATTTTTTAGTGATTTTTTATTAATTTTTGGTAATTTTGAGCCTCAAATGGTGGGACAATTATGATTGGGGGTACAGAAAATAATTTCAATCCATTGAATTTAGATTGGACGCAATTTTACGAATTTTCCACTTATAAACATAAGTAATACATTCGTATGATTAAATATCAAGTAGTAGAACGTATAAATATAAATATAATTATTATGTATTCATGCAAAAAGAATAATTTTTTAAGAAAATATATTTTCAACTTTTTTTTAAAAAGAATATGTATTTTTTTTAATTTCTTTAAAAATACCACATCATCTTCTCATGTCATACAAGCATGCCACATCAGCTTCAGACATTGACTATTAATTAATTAACGATTTTTATTTAACGATGATAAAATTTAAATAAAGACGAAACATTAGATGATTGTTTCAAAAAAAAGGGATAAAGCGATTAAAAGATTAAATACTAAGATTATTTTTAACTTCATGCCTATATCTTAAATCATAAATCTTAGAATTTAGTATTTTTGATTTTGAAGATTTAAGATTTTGAGTTTTAGAATTTGAGTTTCATATTTTGAGTTTAGAGTTTTGTACTGAGTGTATCAAATTTTAGATTTAAGTTTTTTTTTTGTTTTTTAGAGTTTTAATGCCTTAAGATTTAGAGCTAAGAAATTAAGGTTTAAATCATAAAATATTATATTTGCTATAATATTTTAGAAGTTGAATTCAGTTAAATTAGACTATGAGTATTTTTTTTTATTTTAAAAATACTTAAAGTCGGATTTTTTTCATTAACCTTTAATTTTTATTTTGAATTTAATATTTAAAATCTAATTAAACTAAATTTGATTTTTAGAGTATTATAACAAATATAATATTTTTAAAAATAAAGTTAAAAATATATATTAAAAAATAAAAACAAATGATTTTTCTCCTGATTTTATATAAGGTAGGACCCAACTTTAAAACCTTGAAATTTCTAAACCGTTCAAATTATTTCAATTTCAATTATTTATTTTCTAGTCCATATAAAATCCTTTTGAAAGCACTGAGGTGAAGCTGAGAAGTCCCTCTCACCATTATTGCCCATGTCTGCTGATTGATTTTGTTCGAGAAAGCTAATACAAAGCAATACCAAATGATGGTCTTACCAATCACAGCACAAAGATTGAAACTTTATTTACAGGAACTTATGTCTTGGCTTTAGCTTTATTTCACTGTTTTTTGTTAATATAAAATAATTTTAAAATTTATATTTATATAAAATAATAAAATTAAATATTTTTGGAAAAAACAGATAGAAAATTTAAATGTAAATCACTTTTAAAATTAAATATTTTGATTAACTAATTTATAAATTATTTGATTTAATTGATATAATATAAGATTAAAAATTATAAATTTGAAATTATAAATTAATCAAAATAAATTTTAAGGATTAACCGATTTTTTTATTTTTATAAACATGTCATTTAAGAGCGGCCAAAATATGAGCAATTTGAAAGTTATGATATTAAATTAAAAAAATTTAAACTCTAGTGACCGAAATAGGAGTGAGAAGAAAGTTAAGTGACAATTGTTAATTTGTTATAGTTTACTCGTTTTTTATTAAGAAAATATACTTGTTAGACCGTATCGAATATGAACTAAAAGTTTAATGATTTTATCGAATATTTTAACAGTACAATGATCAAAATAAATTCGTTCTAAAAGTTTAATAATCATTTATATAGTTTACCCTTGAATTAATGAGAATGTATTTAGCAACATGTTCTTATTAGATATGTCTTGAGGGTGTCATGAAGGAATGGAGCCTATTTCTCTGCTGCCATGTTTGGTGAGTTGGTTTGATCTGCATAGGGAATCCTGATGATGCTGCGGCATTTGCAATAAATCGGTGAGGACCCAGTTGCCGTGGTTGAGAACCCGTTGAAAGCGAAAGATCACTCCCGATTCGGACTCCGTTGCTGTTGCTTGCAAAGTGATTCTAAAACAGTGACACAAATTTAGTTCGTATCCGACACTTATATTCCGACCGAGTAAAAGAGTTATGAACACAAACCTGATATGTCGACGGATTGACAATGATCGGAGGACGAATATGAAACCTGGGGATCTCTTCAGGTCTTCTCAACTGTCCATATCGTAGCATTTCGTGGGACGGAATCGAGACCGGAGATTGAAAACATCTATCCGATCTTCGATGAGGATCGTTGCTTCTACGAGCATGTTCTTGCTGCAGAATTGGCTGCTACACAATCAACAAATGAAAAGGTAAACATGTCTATTTCGATCACTTACACACGAGTTCTAGTAACGTAGTAAAATAGTACCTTAAGCCTCAAGCCCTGAGAGCGGTGATCGTTTTCGGGTGGTGAACTTTGTTTATCGGTACCGGATTCCGGATTACTCGGTTTTGAGATCGAATTCCCCAAACTTAAATCAAGATTGTGATCTCCAGCATTGCCGGAAGTTCCTAAACCATAAGAATACACAAGAAAATTATGACAAACTCATTTTCAGGGATTGAATGGGGAAATTTTACTAACCACCATTGTTAAGCTCGTTGTCGTAGATGCTGGGATCAAAGTTGGTGACAGCATCTTTGCCATTGCACTTAATTGCAGCTTTGTCGTAAGCCCTGCAGAAAAGGGAAAATCCACCATTTGCATCGAATTCAAAAACCAAAACTAAAAAGAAGACCAGAAAAATGTATAAACACACACCTTGCTGCTTCGATCTCGGTGTCGAACAAACCTAAATAAACATGTCTGTAAAAAAATTGATAGGATAATATAAGTATCTTTGATCATTCGATGAAAAATCTTTTATATTCGGTTTTCAGTTGATTAATATTTTGAGGTTCGAATAACTTTACTTTTTGCCTAGAAATTGGCCGAGCCTAGCTTCCCATCTTCCACACTTGTGCAAGGTGACTCCTCTGTATTTGGAGCTTCCTCTAGGAGATCCAGTGCTTTGTCGGCGAAGAACGTGTACAAATTCTTCCTTCGTTAGATTTTTCATCTGTTACACCGCAACAAAACATATTAAAATTCGATTGATCTTTCAAACTAAATCGAGTTAAACTTTACTCTCAAACCTGTTTTAAGTCTTCCTCGTAATCTTCGATACTGAAATTAATGTCAGCTTCAACTCCCCTAAACTTTATGGCTGCTCTATCGTATGCTCTGAAAGAAATTGAAAAGGGTATTTTTTCCCTTAAAAACTTGTTTAATTCTACTTTATTTTTAATCATTTTGCAATGAAAAATATGTATTACCGAGCAGCTGCATGGGCTGCGTCGAATCCACCTATAAAATCACATCCATCAGAAAATAAAATAAATAATAATAATTTTTAAAAAATATTATCTGAAAAATGAAATAAAATAAGAGACAATCAGACATACCTAAATAAACTTGTTTTCCACAATCCCTGTACGTTAAATAACAAAACAAAAGAACAACCTTAAAATCT
The DNA here is from genome assembly GCA_035048815.1 of Abelmoschus esculentus. NCBI lineage: Eukaryota > Viridiplantae > Streptophyta > Magnoliopsida > Malvales > Malvaceae > Abelmoschus > Abelmoschus esculentus. The sequence continues at coordinate 18,489,162 of JAUCBN010000015.1, read as the reverse complement.
GTGATTGGTTTCGGAACAAGGATTTTTATTGTAATAAAAATGAGAAACTAACCAAATATGAGACTCCCATCGGCCGGTTCTTCTATAAAAGGTAACGCCTCGATACTCAGAGCTTCTCGATCTCGGTCCTCGCCGGTTTTTCTTCATCGGCCGTGAAGATTCAACGGATTTTCCGTCTGGGACATGGGGCTCCGATTGGCAGAATTTAACACCGACCCAGTGAGCCCGAGGGAACCCGGGTTCGGTTCCGCCCACGATTTCTGGGTCTTCTTCTTCTTCTTCGAGTGGGAACAACTGCCGGGTTACCGGAGTCGGATCATCGCTCTCCATGGGTTCCTCCTCTTCCTCCTCCTCTTCTCCTTCACGGTGAAGAATCGAGAATCCAAAAATCTTTTTTTGTTTCTTATTCAAACCCGTTTTAACTCTCCCTCCATCTTCCTCCTCCGATCCATCCTCAATCACCACGGCTGACGAACTCGAATTCGACATGGATCCAACCCGTTTACCCGTATCTTCCTCTCCGTCGTTTGAAGTTTTCCGCGACGTACACCCCCCGGATTCATCGACACAGTCATTAAGATCCCACATTCTCTATCTTCTCCTTTCCAAAATCCTGTCAAACTCAACCCAAAACAATACAAAATCCAATAATCACAACTTAACCCACCATCTTCTCTCAAGAATCAAATCCCAAAACAGAAAATAAATCAACTGAGAAAGAAAGCTAAAAAAAAGCTTCCTTCCTCTCTTATATAAAGCCAGACATAACTGAAGGGGTTGTGTTTAACCTTTAAAGAGTTCGCTAAAGCTATGAATTGTGGGGTTTGATCTAGTTTCTAGTTGGGCAGGGTTCTGAAGATGAATAATAATGGTGACTGAAATGAAGTCTCATCTGCTTTCCTGTTCCAATCTTTGCTTCTCTCTTTCGTTATTTCTAGGTTATTTTGTTGCTTTTTAAATCTATGCTTCCTTTTTTTACAATCAATTACTACCACCTACGTACATGTCTTTAAAAATACATCAATGTTGCATTATTTTGTACAACGATTCATCGCATTGTAACTTATGCTTCCTAGCCTACTTTTAATTTAACAAGTCATCTTAAATGGGGGTGGGTGCTTGGATTTTATTTCTGAAGACAACGATCTTTTACAGTTTACAGCGTTCGAAAATTAGATAGATGGGACAAGAAATCAATGATATGTCCGGTTCGGACAATCCCAAAGATTAAAGAGTCAAGGAAACGGTAGAAAAATCAGTTGAAAATTTACCTTTCCTAGTCCCATGGACTCGTCCCACGTATAGGGACGGAGTCTCTAAAAATGAATAGAAATTATCTATATGTCGTATATAAATTAATTTATATTTTAAATTTTGTACCTTAAAAATTACTCTATTTATAATTCACTAAACTTTAATTATAATATCTAACCTTAAATCATAAACTCTAAATTCACTAATTTAAAATGAAACTAATAAAGACATAATAAAAAATTAGATGATTTATACCCGTTAAATAAAAATAATTATTGTCTTTAAGACCAATATCATTTTTATCTATTTATATATATTTAAAAAATGAAGTAATTATAAATTCATAGTCAATATAAATTATAATATCTAGGGGAGTAATTGTATCCTATTTTTTAAGAGTGAAGTCTAGTTTAATGTTTATTATTAAAAGTCAAAAAATATTTAGTTTAACGTGTAAAAGGAAAAAATATATAGGAAAAGATATTTTAGACAATCTGATATTTTTTTTAAAATATTTATATTTTGTTATTTAATTTCTAGCTTTAGCTCTCTTCATACATGTACGTGTCACGTTCTTATGGTGTCATGTTCTTATGGTTTCACTTATCCGGAATATACAGTTTTAGACACCTCGTGGTGTTACTTGATAAGTTCTGTGCCTAAATCAACCTTAAACTAATTTTACGAGAATTACAGCTCTTCAAGGCTCGGGTAAACCATCTATACTTCGATAGCTATAAAAACTTTAAATAAAACGGTGGTTACTCTTTATCCTTACAAGAGATAACAGCAAGATTTAAAAAAAAAAACAATTGAAAGAAAAAACGAGAATATAAAATAAATGTCTTAAAATATTATTATTTTTCTCTAAAAATAATAGATAAAACGAAATGATACAAATGAAGTTGGGATCAACGCATTTAGATTAAGCTTAAGATGTTGGGATTTGTTTCCACAAAAATTGGTAAAATTGATGTTTTTGGTTATCATTCGCTGAGGGACTAGGACAACAATAGGACATGAAGGTAAATTGGTTAATTTTGACTTTTATCCTACTATATAAATTGTTTTATATTTTAATTTCTCCGGTTTCAAACATTTATTTTGTTTATATATATATTTTGTTCACAAGATTGACTTACATCAAGCTCAAGTCTCTCTTATAATATAATATTCATCGAAGAGATAATTTTATTATTCTAAAAATAAAAAATGACCATGTGAAATAAATGTGATATGTTATATGTTAAGTTGTAACAAAACTATTAATAATAAATAATTATTAACAATTAAAATGATTAATTATTTAATAACGATTAGATAATAATTCAGTAACTATTATAACAATTAATCAATCATTTAAATTAAACAGTATAATTAACCTATCATAAATTTCACTACTAATTACTTTGTTAAATTTGAAAGTTTTTTCTTTTGTCGGTAGCCTTAGAGTAAAGCGAGACTTCTAAGTTAAAAGAGAATAGCGTTCGATGAATATATCTTTTTATGACATGTTTAGAGCGTGATTAAAAAACGATAAATTTTAAAAATTATTAAAAAAAATAAAATGTTCGACCTTTTGCATAACATTTGGATCGATTTTTTCATGAGTTTTGATACGTTTCGAAACTTGATTTGTTTGATAACATTTTAATTTATTTATACAAATTTCAAAATTTCCGTGTTTTAACTTTAAATTATGATTCGACTCCTCATCATTCTTTACCTTTTTCATCTCTCCATTTGTCCGTCCCTTCCATCTTATCGTGTTACCGTTTGTTTGTTTGAGTGGGTGAAAATGGGTTGTTGCAAGCAAAAAGAAAAAGGCAACCTTCCTGTAATGGAAGTGAGACGATGCTTTTGATTTCAAGAGGCTGTCTACCCCAAGTGGAAAGGATCACCCTTCAAAGTGGGCCTTAGCTTTCATATATCTTCTACAAGATTTTATTCTCTTCAGCATAAGATATTGGTATATGGAAATAGATTAGATTTTGTATCATCTCAAGTATCATGTGAATACGTATATAATGCATATGATCTATAGTTTCTAGCATGTGTAGCCTATATATCATACACAAGTAAACTATACTGTTTTCTTATTCTAATATTTTTATTATAGATTTATATTTATAAAATACATGAAATAAAAGAGTAAAAAAGTGTTAATAAATATGTAAAACTCAACGTACGGATTATTTTCGTTCACAAATTAGTAGTAGATACAGTTTTTGTACGAGTAACATATCGACGAAGAATTTTATTATCATTTTTTCTATAGTATAATGTCACATTAAAAAGAGGTAGAGAATATTAATCTCACATCAGAAAAGAAAATCAAAGTCTAGGCTAAACAATTAAACATATGATTAATTTTTATTTGTTATGTTTAACTACTTATTCAGTTGATGAATCTCTTCAAAACATATTTTTTGAGTAAGGTTTCTCTCATTCAATTTTCAGGTATGGTATTCAATATGATAATAATATTTTATTGACAACGTGTCAAATTTATATAATATTTTCCTATGTTTTATGTCCAAAATTAAGATATCCTCCTCCTATTCCCTCCATTGAATGGTATAGGTTATAGAGACCCACTAGCTTTATTGTCCTTTACAAGTCTAAACCTAACTCTTAGTTTTGCCTTTTCTTTTAGGGTACATTAATTTGTGCTTTATTTTTGGGATAGCTTTATTATCATTTAGTTTTGCCACCATTGTGGTCTTTGTTGAAAAATTGGATGGTTGATGGAGTCTCAGAGTATTTATTTTAGAAAATATTATTTATTTTATTTATTTTTTTGACATTTATATATAATGTGATGTAATTAAATGCCTAATTTTTCTTACAATTATATGATTAGGTATCTAACTTTTCATTTCTTTAGTACAATTAGGTATCTAATGTTTTTTAATCGTTTTCAATTTTGATTGGTTCATGATTATAATTTTTAACGATGATTAATTAAAGGGATAATATAATTATATTTAAAAAATGTTATGCACTTAATTGTAAAAAATGAAAATAATTATGATAAATTTTACAAACATGGTACAACAGTAAAATAATATAAACACGACATATATACATAAATATGTAAAATTTTATATAAAATATTATACAAAAATTTATATTGGATTGAAAATATAAATACAAATACAAATATAATATGAAGTGAAATTATATAATCACACATAAATACATGTATGTATCATTAAATATAAAAACACATCAGCATTTTAACCGAAATTGTTAACAATAATAACTATTTGGACTAATAAAAATTGTTATAAAAATGAGAATTAAATTAAATCTAATTAAAGTCTAGTGCCTAAATTTTAAATTTGAGGATAGTAAAAGGATCAAAACAATATTTTTGGCCAAAGTAAATATTTAAAATTACCAAAGTAAGATGATACAAACAATGCTGACGTAGCAAGTAATTTAGGGCTCAAAATTTTCAATTGAGACTTCTCAAGGACTTGGGACAACTTTCAAGTTATGTTATAGATTAAGATATTTTACTAAAAATAATGGGTTTTTATTTTATTTTCTTTCATAATAAAATTTTATATTTTTAAAACTGAAATTTAAATTTAAGATTATGTATATATAAAAAATTCTCGTTCAGAGACTTATCTATTATTTTAAGAGTTTATTCTGACTAATTCTGACCAAATTATTTCTTATATTTCTTATAAGAAATAGTTTGGTCAGAATTAGTCAGAATAAACTCTTAAAAAACCGATAAGGTAATAAAAATATTCGAAATTTAAATTTTCGAATTAAAGTGTATTTTATTCTGATTCAATTCGAATAGTGAATTTGACAAATAAATAAATCATTTAAAATGTCTTTTAAACATCCATCTAAAATCCAAGTCTGATGTGAATCCCTTGTCTTTGTTGTTTATCCCAAATTGGTGGACCTAAATGTCAAATAAAATTCTGTATTTGTCTTTGATTAGGGACCAGAGCCAAATCAATATGGTTGGTTGTAAATGATGAATTATCTAAAAAAGGAGGAATCATAATTACATTTGTGATAAGTTGAAGGTCACATTTTCATTTTTAAATGGAAAAAACCCAATAAACAAGTTAATTTTGGCATACAAGTCCTAATTTATGAAACATGATTTATCACCTTTGGTCAGTAGTCACTACACATAAACAATGATACAATTGGATATCAATATAAAAATAAATTTATTTTAAAAATATATGTACATTATTAGTATAAGATAAAATTTAAATAAATTGGAATATATTTATAATCATATTCGAATTTAAAGTATTTAAATTATATTTTTTAAGAGTTATATTTTAATACATAAGGTGTGTAAAAAAATATTATTTAGTCTAACCCATAAATCTAATAGACTTGTATAATCCGAAAACAAAATTTTTATAAAGTTTGTATATAAAAGTTTTTTATTTTTTAAATTGTTAGGCGCACGTTCTTCTATTAAAATTGTTTGTCAAGTGATTGAAAAATTAAATTTTTAAGTTCGATACTTAGACCTCTCCCGATATTATGTGAACCAGCTTAAAAAGGTAGACCCTAAGGCCTACTTTGAACTTTAGCCTTGTACCTAATTTCTGTAATCGCCGAAGATATTTGGTGTGATCGTCTTCCTAGTGACCAGTAATTTGTTGGTGTTGTAACCTTACATGTCTACTGCTTTTTCCAATAACATCACGACACTAACCGTAGACAACTCCTTGTCGTCCTATGTGATTGGCTCTTTATCCATAATATGAGTGGCTTCAGTTTCCTTTAGAATATCATGCGTATATGCAAAATGGCTTCACCTATAACATTATTTCGTCACCTTTTAGATCCCCAACCGTCCCTTTTAGATTCACTTATTAAAGTTTTTAATTGTACGAATCATTTTACCTCAGTAATTAAAAGAACAATTATTATTCTAAAAGTCACGGGTTTTAACACTAATAATGTTAGTACAGTGATTAAGCAATTAAAATTTAATGGTTGAGAGTATACTTTAAAACATATACTACTGTAACCACCGTAACTAAGTCAAAAAAATTAATTTTTTTTAAATAAAGCAAACTGTGAAACTTAAAATTATTGGAGGGTTGATACATATCCTTTTTAGCGACGATAATAAGAAATTTGTCGCTAGAAATCTGTTTTTTTGGTAGCTGCTTGTTTTAGAAACATTCCTACAAAAGGCATTTCGTATTGATTGAGATAGTTTTGTGAAAGAACATCGTCGCTAAATGTCTTGACCCTTGATGACCTTGCCTTGTCTCCTTTCTCCAAAGGAAGATAACGACTGAACTAGAGGGATGCATTAACCAAAACACTCTTTGTTTTAGTTACTGATCATAATTGGACCTTATAACCGTTCCGTATACATAGAGAATTCGTCACTAATAGGTTCATTAATTTCGTGGTAAACTCAACATTGATAAAGCTCCGTAGTTGAATAATTAGGGCTATTGCTTAGCACTAGCAATACTTTGATAAAGTGGATATAACCTGGACACGTAGGATATATGCATGTTTTGAATTTTTTTTATCTAGACTCGAAAAACTTATAATTACAATAAAAATATATATTGTTATATTGATATTTATAAATTAAATTTAAATAACCCAGTCCAACCCATCCTACCCTTAGATATAAGAGAAATAGTTGAGAAAATAAATAAATAATCTCATTTTAACTAAAAAAATGAATTATTCAATTAGATATAAAAATACACGATTTATTTTGAGTTAGTACGTAATTTTATAAACTCGAGTATTTTTTAAAAGATTTAAATAAAATTTAAATCATAAATGAAATAGTTGGGAAACTAAGGATATGGTGTATTTTTAGGAATTAGGGTTTATAGTTTAAGATTTAAATTTTAGGGTTAAGACTAAAAATTTAATTATTTAGTGTTGAGACATAAAAAAGACACAAAAAGACACATAGAATTTTTATGTATATATATCACATATGGAATAAATATGGAGAAATATATACAATATATTAAATAGTTATAGAAAATCAATTAAATAAAAATTATAATTAGTAAGTATCGTATTATTATCAATGTAAATCTAAACTCGGTTCAACTAAAAAAATCAAATAAAATTTAATTATAACATATGACTCTTTAATTCGACTAACTCAAAAAATTTTAAACTCGACTCTAATTGATTAAATACCCACCCCTAATTACAATGCTATAAATAAAAGCCAATCGGTGAGAGTGGTCGCAGGTGTTAGGTTCATAGCCGGCGCCATACCCCCATACCTAAACACCACCCATTCTCTACACAAATTTGTGAGACGCCAACATTGAATTCCATAAGGATTAGCTTCAAATATTGGAATCAAGCTTTTAGTGACCAATATTGCACAAATTAGGTTCACTTCTAAATTTAGAAAATATGGATGGAAAAACCTATTCAGTCCTATAAATTTCAAATTGATTTCTTTCAAAAGATGTACATTTTCTCAAAAAATAAAAATATATAGGGGTAGTGGACCAGGATTGTTTGCATAAATTCTTGCTTACCTATCTCTTTAGTTTTTAAAAATATCATTTTATTCATACAAAATATTTCACAATATTAGATTAAAAAATAGTAAAAATTGGGTTCAGGGGATATATAACAAGAGTGAGCATTTAATCGAGTTAAATCGAGAGAAAAAAATTGAATTAGTCGGGTTGACGAGTCCATATTTTAAAAAAATCAAGTTGAGTTATTCAAGTTTCTCTTTAACTAATAAACATTTATAATGTTATGGTATTAATTAGTTCTAATTTAAATAACTTTTTATTACCATATATGGTATACGATATATATATATATTTAATTTTTTATATTTGATATACATGTATCGATCAGGTAGAGTTAAGGGACCTTGCTCGAACTTGAAAATTGATAAACTAATTACAAAAACTCTATTTAGAAATTTTTTAAGTTGAGTTTATGATTTCAATTCAAGTTTTTTTTTGTGTTGAGTTGAAATTTTTGGTTTTTACTTGAGTTTTGCTCACCTCTAATGTATAATATTTGATCAAAATAGATTTAAAAACGAAAGAAAACATACAAAACCAAGGGTTAAATTGAAAAAAAAAGTGAAATTTTATTTTTTAAAATATAAATTAAAGCTAAATATATATTTTATATTAATTTAGGAACACATAATTCAAATTTGATCAAAATAAACTTAAAATAAAAAAATTATAGAAAAATAAAAATAATAAAATAATAAAAATTAAATTTTTGAGTTATATAAATTGAGACTCCAACTCAAAATCTTCAAAAGTTATTCGAGTTGAATAAAATAATTTAAAAATTAAAAAATAATAATAAATATTTTTTTAGTTAAATTTTATCCAACCCTGACATAAGTTAAAAGTTTCTGGAATCTATACTAGAGTGATTGAAAGTCTATTCCTATCCCTATCTCTATACCTCTCCTTATCCCTATCCCTATCCCTATCCCTATCCCTATCCCCACCTTGATTTAGCCATAAGAATGCCACAATTTGGGCTATACAATTAGAGTGGGCCAATCCTATTTGAATTTGAGCCCAATTAGTGTTAATAATAATTACTATCTAATCTTAACATTAATTCCTAAATCTTTAATTAAGGGTATAGGACTGCTGCAAATTAAATTGAATTAAATATATTATACTAAATAATCGTACACTCACAACAGTGAGTAAAAGGGAAAATTATATAAAATATAGTTTAAAAGTAAATAATAATTAGTTTATTTAAATAATAGTAAAAAATATTTTTTACCCAACATGAGATTTGAAATCGAAGTGTTTGGACACCATAGTATAATTACATGAAGATATTCTATAAATATTTAATTAAATATCGACCTAGCTATATAAATTATTATATAAATATAATTGGTTCATGTTATAAAAAAGAAAATGTTGATGTAATATTAAAAAAAAATATTAGTTTTTACGAACATGTTTAAAATATCTTATGAGGTGGGAAAAGGTCTATGTAATTTAGATATTATTATATGAAAAATCATTATTATAAAAGCATTAAAACATGTTATATACATATATTTTCATGTTAAAAATTATTTTTTATTATTATTGAAAAGTGTAATTAACGTAATTATATGAATTCTTAGCTCCTGTAATAATTGTTAGGAGAGATATATCTCCTGAGAAATTGAAGTGTGTACTTGAGAGCTCTAATTACATTTATTTCAACAAATCTACAAATTAGGTTGGCCAAACCTATAATTACATCAAATTAATCCAAGGTTTTATTTTCTTAAAAGTCAACCTTAAAATATTATTTAATTTTAAAAAAAATAATATATAATATTATATAAAAGAAAGGACGTGATTTTAAATTTTAAAGATAAAAGATAATTTTGTACTTTGAACACAAATCATAAGATAAATATATTTGGTTAATGTCTACAGGCTAAAAAGATATTATTGTCATCGAGTTCAATCTAAAAATTAATTTAGTCTCTCGTTAAAAAATATATTCAATTAGGTATTTTAATTTATAAATTGCATTGAATTTAACCCTTTAACCAATATTGGTTGTTACGGTGTTGAGATTACAATTAACGATGTTTATGTTACGATCTGTGATATCGACAATCATAATGATATAATAGTGATGATGACGTAAAAGAAGGGTTGAATTGATTATTTTAATAAATTTGAGGTTATAAGTTATTTTTTATAAAATTTATAGGTATAAATAATTTTAATTGAATGTTTGATAATTTACTTAATTTTTAGACTAAAAAAATTAAAAATAAATAATATTTAAGTATTCATTAAAAATAAAAGCATTGTAATGAATTAAAAAATTAAATAAAAATATCAAATTAAAAGTATCAAAAAGTTATAAATATAATAAAATAAAATTTAAAAACATTTAAACACCATTGGTTAATGTCTATGCGTACTAATATTTCTTAAACACATTTGTAAAATTTAAATAAATTAAAGTAAAAAAGTCAAAATATTTATCTAATTTTATTTAAAATTAAATAAATTTACTTAAATTTTAAATAAATTATTTATCCAATTTATATAATTTTATTTTTTTTCATAATTTTCTAAATTTTTATTTTTAATTTAAATATAAATAAGTTATCAAACTTTTAATTAAAATTAATTATACCCCTAAACTTGATAAAAAATTAATTAAATATAAATTTTACATTAATATCATTAATTATCAAGTTAATATTGTAAAAGTCAACTTTTTGATGTAATTCGCAAATTAAAAAAATCTAATTAAATATATTTTTTTATGAAAAAACTGAATTAATTTTTTAGGTTTATTTAAAGATAAAAATATTTTTTTTATCTCTGTTTATTTTATGTTAAATCCTTCTTTGAGTAGATGCTAAAACGTTAAGCTTAGGTGAAATTAAAAGATTACGACACATTTAGCCTATTTATCAGCTTATTGACATCCAAATCAAACACAAGTAAACCATTGTCGTTTGTACAGACAAAGCAAGTTTCACTTTAAGTTACAAAAGTCCTCTACTATAGCAGACAAACAACCGTTTAGGTTGAAAGCCAAACTCACAATTGCAGACACTTGAAAGACATTTTTCTCTGGAACGTTATACACGAGAGAATGAGTCCGACATTTTACCGGAAACATCGAAGGAAACCCAGTATTTAGATGAGAGGTGGGTATTGCTTGGCTTGCAGATGAACCCTTCTCTTATATTCATTAGCATCCTGCACAACCAAAACATATTGTATGTGATTCACGAAAACTTTGTCGACTTCTTCAATCATCTTAAACATTTAGAAACAATATTACCGGGATTCAGTTTGTACCCGATACTGCATTGATTAGTGTGTTCGTGTGTGTGTGTTTGATTTATTCATTCTCCGAGAATCTAAACTTAAGATACGTACTTGAATGAACAGGTGATAGCCTTCGGTTTGAGCAGGATCAGCAGGATTCGGTGCATCCAGCAAATCCTGAATTCCGACAAGAATCTGCTTCACAGTTATGGCTGGTCTCCAACCCTTCGTAAAACACAAGAATAGCTTGATACATAAGGACCAGGCAGATGAAATCGTAACCGATCCAAACATGTGAACAATCAATGAAAAGGAGACGATACTTACGCTATCCTCATTGAGGATTGAAAGGCAAACAGTACCAGATGGGTAAACATTTGGGTGGAAAAAGCCTGATGGAAATTTACACTTCGGAGGTTTGCTTGGATAGTCGTCACTGAAGTGGAGAGTGAGTGGGTAAAAGCCACCTTCCCAATCTGTCTGCAATGTAGATAATGCAAGGAATTAAGTCCATCCAAACCTTACAAGGAACACAAAACATTGATCCAAACACGCAAATTCCCTGTCAATGTTCCTTGCTCACCGCTCTATATTGAAACGGTTTTGACTTTATAAAAGATTATGTTTTTTAAAGGAAGAAGCATTCTAATATTACTCGAGATAAAACTGAAAGCATCTATCACCTTTAAATTGTTCAATGTATTTAAAGAAAAACACAGTTTGGAAACAGAAATGCTCCGAAATAGAATGAAATGCCGAGATAAGATCAAGGACGTCATGCTAGAAGATTGGTAAACTACATTCAATAACGAAACCAACAAACAATGCAATTTCAGAGGCATGAAATCATTACAAGAACAAAATCAATGCCACAAATCTGAAACTCTCCCAAGTAACATAAAACCACCAATGCTGCAAGTCTGCAACACAAACTCTAAAACTTGCAGCTCAAACTGGTTAGTTTTCGATCTGCAACATATAAATAACCAAATAACCTCAGGACTTAAAATTCCAAAAGCAGCTGTCTGAACTACACTGCTACTTATTGAAATCACTGTAGTCTTAAGTAGGCAGTGAGCTAATTACTCCTCGATCAATAACGCAAATAAGTCTATATTAACATGGAATAATAACAATGAATGAGATCCAAGTTAATTAATGAACAACCAAAAATTACTATCATGAGAGGTATTTTGTGTTAAAAAAGTGTCGGCGCTTGTCCGCTATTGCATTCAAAATCGAGTGACCTAGAGCCTCACCTACCATTAGAACTCCAGAAACAAAAAAGGAAGCACAACCATAAGAATAGAAGAGACAATCACTCGATCAGAGGTCATTGAAATGAAGATAACAATACTAAGAGTCTAAGTCGAGATCACGAAAATATTGGTAATGAATCGACAATCTAGCCTCAGAGAGTCCACCTGTGTTAGTTACTTAGTTCACAACACTACATATAAACCATGTAAAGCACACCACTCAACACATCTTAAACTACCAACCTGCCAAAAAGGGAGAAAATGCTTGAAGTTGAATGCATTTTGAGAAAATCTTTTGTCCTTGTTTTTCCAAATTAAATCATGAAATTTAGGTTCAATTCAACTCAGCTTCACCTCTAATTTCAGTTCAGATTAAACCCTAATTTACCAAAATCTAAATCATACACAACATAACAGTATCTAAGTACAAACCAAACAAAACTGAAAATCAAATCAATAAAAATCATCCATTGAACTTAATCACCAAAAAATAAAATAAAAAAATATCGATCATCGACTTACCCCTGCTTTACCAGGGATGGTGCAATGCCACACCATCAGATTCACCGTTCCATCCGGCATCGTCTCCGGCTTCGCAACGAAACCCTTTATTCACAAATAATTAGACAAATCCCAAACATTAAAATTTGAAAACTCGATAAAAAAAAAGAGTACGAACATGAGGATGGTTCTTCCTCCATGCCTTCCGTTCCTCGGCTAGACGACCACGCGCTATTCCACCGGACATCTCTCCGTCTCTATCTAATCTATTTCACTCACTGAAACGATTAACGATCTTCTCCTCTTTCTCTTTCTTAAATAATTGTTTTTTATTAAAAAAAATCAAAACTTTAGTTGCAAAGGATCTGAAATTGCAATGGAATTTCCTTGTGGATTTCGTTTTCTCGTCGTCGTCAAAATATGATCACATATATTTGGTTAACTTACACCACAAGTCACTTATATATTAGTAAGATTACAAATAGGTCATTTAAGTATTAACTTATTAGTTAATTGAGTTATTTGATTGTTGTAATCAATAAAAATAGTGACTTGATTGTTACTATTGACAAGTAGAATGATCTGAATGTTTTAAAAAAAATAAATAGAATCACCTATTTATAATCTTTTGAAATTGAGTGATCCATTTGTAATTTTAATAATATTGAGTGAGCCAGTGTAATTTATCCTTTATTTTATAAAAGAAATTGTTATTCCGTAGAGGGATTCGTTTTGCAAAGTTGACTTAGAGTTTGAAATGTACGGTCCAGATTTGATCAGGAATGAGAGACGGAATAAAACAATATGGGTCCCATAGGTTCTTTTCCCTTTTATATATATGAAAAAGAAAATTAATTATATTTTGAAAAGCTAAAAGAAAAAGAATTACCGAATTTGCAGTTAGTTATTCTAGCGTGATATCCACGCCACTGTATCCCTCACGTGAACCACCTTTTTTAGGTTAAACTAATTAAATTTATATTATTATATATAATAAATATTAAATACATTATTATTATATTTAATAAATATTTTTATAAAATCATTATATTTTATTTGATAATATAAATTTATTATTAAATATATTAATTTAAATATAAATTATAAAATATAGCAAGAATATATTGATAACATCAAATAAAAAATATCAATTTTTGTTATTAATATTTTTTTTATAAAATCAGTATGTTTTATTTGATGTTATAATATATTTAATTTATATTATAATTAATAGAATTTTATAAATATAAGTAACCAATTTCAACAAGATGTTAAGCTAAATAGTAATTTTATTAACGATGCTATAAATGATTAGAAATGTTAAAAGTTATTTTATTTGATTGATTTGAATCGAACCGGTGACCTAATATAAAATAGTTGGATATTTTTAAGAATTTTATATTTTTTGAGTTGGAACCCTATTCTGATATTTTTTTCGGGATTTGAGCCAGAATACGAGTTGAAAGTCTTTCATACCGAGTAATTGATCCAATAATTTTTAATATTTTTTAAATTTTAAATTATATTTTATTTTAAGTTTTCTAATATTTTTACCCAAAAATTTATATGTTTGTATTATATATTTTTAAATTTTAAGTTTAATTTTTTAAATATATTTTTATATTTAATATTTAATTTTTAAATATTTCCGATTTTTCGGGTAACCTTGGTTGAATTTTTTTAAAGTAACCTTGGTTTGAGATCCTCACATGCATTTCATATTTTATTTTTCACCGATAAGACGATGATATTATTTTATTAAATAAAATTAATATTTTATTAAATTATAAATAATATTATTTTATTAAAAAATCATATAAGGATTTGGCTTTCCTGTGTTTTTTCATTCCAGTAGTTGAGATGGTAATTTGACCCATCTCCGTCGGGTTTTAAGTTGACCTAACTCGATCGGGATGAGTTTTTTATTTAAAAAAATAAGTTTGGATCGAGTGATTAAAAGAATTAAAATCGGGTCTGGTTCGATTTTAGAGTGACAATTCTCTGACCCGACCCAATATATTTTTATATATATTTTTTATATTTTTATAATATAATATTTAATATTTTTATTATTTTTTTAATCGAGTTTATTCGATTTTATATTAAAATAGCAGGGTCGGATCGGAATTAGGTTATGATTTTTATAATGTCGGATTGGGGATAAAAAATATTAAAAATAAGTTAGATCAAGATCGGATCGGAAGACTTAAATTTCGAATCAAAATCAAAACGACCAAAAACCCGACCCGTTGCGCTCCCTACATATACAAAATGCTTGATAATTAATTAATTGCCCTAAGCCATTGCAAAATAGTTATACGTCGTGCAATGATATTTATATATATATTTTGTTTTTCATCATTTGCATTTATATATTTTTAAAACATAAATTAGTTTCAAAAATATATATTTTTAAAAAAGAAAAGAGTTCAAGAAACACTGCTGAAGAAATCCAAGTATAACAAAGGGGAGATGCAATACAACTACTAGTCTAAAAGCAAGCAACAATTAGAAAACTTCCCATTGGTTTTCCTTCCAAGTTTGGAAATTTTCCGAGAAAAATTGTAAATCAAGAACTGGAAAAAGCATTTGAAAAAAAAATATTCATCTCACAAACTTACAAGGTTTTGCATTATGATCAGAGAAAAGATCATTCACAAGTTGCTATTGGAAGTATCATCACCATTAGACCACCTTCTAAACGTGCATGCCACTAAATTCCTACTCGCAAACCCCCCAAATTTTGACCTTAACAATGCTAACCTGCCATTGCTGCTCGTCGAAGCATCTCCGGTGGTTACTTGACCAACCACCGGCGGATAATCCATCCCGACTTCATGAATTCCACTGTTGCTGACACTAGCTTCGAAACCATCATCTATCTCACAAGCATCCATACTGATCACTAGAGACCCCCTTTGTTCGCGCAACCATTCTCCGGCCTCACAACTCACTCCTCTGCATTTCCTCAACTTGATTTTCATTAAACTTGGACAACCGGAACCCAATGCTTCAATGGCGATATCCGAAATAGGACAACCTTTGATGCAAAGTTTCTTCAAGGCCATACATTTTGCTGCTATGCATGCGATCTCTGTGTTACCAATAGTCCCACTTCCGCAAAGCGCTAACCTTTCGAGTTTCGAGCAATTAGAAGCAATGGCTTCCAAACTCAAATAAGTAGCATTGACACCAACCAAAACCAGTTCTTCTAAATTAGGACAGTGTTTGGCTACAGCGGCCAAACCCTCATCTCCAATCCTATTAGTCCTCCATCCATCAACATGAAGTTTCTTTAACAACTTACAATGCTCAGCTACACAAACAAGGCCGTAATTCGAACATTCCGGCGATTTCACAATATGCAAACTCTCAATTTTGGTACATTTGGAAATAGCAGATAGGCCTATATCACTTACTTGAAGTCTCTCAAGGTGAATTTCCAGCAAATGATCATTGTTACCATTTCTATCATAGTTATGGAGATGGAAATTTTGTTTTCGGTATCGGTTTCGATTTCCGATTAGTTGAAGGACTCTGTCCCAATCACCTAAACAATGAATGATTTTCAAAGATTTAAGGTTTTTAGCTCCAACAACGAGCGGTTCAAAGGACTGACCGTTAACGAGCTCTTTCAAGCAAATTGATTTCAGTGAAGAAGAAGCCGCTCCTGGCCCGATCGCCTCAGCTCCGTCGCGGATCCCTGTGAGCCTTTTCACCGATAACTCTTCTAAATTCGTGCAATAATCAAGGACGGCGTTCAGAGCTCTGGCGCCGAACATACAAGAACCGCAAGAAAACTTCCTCAGATGCTTAGAATTCTGAGCAAAAGCCAGCATCCCTTCGTCGCTGATTTCGCGGCAACCTTGGAGCTTTAACCGCTCGAGGTTTCGGCAACGGGTTGAGATCATCACCAAAGCGTCATCGTTTAGGCTGATCGATTTACGGCTACAACGCAGAGTGAGTTTCGTTACGGAATCGAAACGCGTAAAGATAGAAGGCAAAGAAACGACGATCTCAGATTGGGCGTTGAGAGAGAAACGGCGGCGGCTCCAACCGTCAACGCAAAGCCACCGCTTGCAGACGAGCGAACAACGTTTCCGATCGCCGGGTCCGAGGAATTGAAAAACATAAGCTAAACAATCATCGGGAATCTCAGCTGTGTAATCCCGATTCCCCACAAACTCATCTGAAAACCCATCGCTGGAAACAAAACTAGAAGAAAAAAAGCCGAAGCGGTCGCTGAAGGAGTTATCCCTATCTAAAACGGCGGAAGGAGATTGACCCATTCTGGAGGGTGCAATGTACGCGCCACCGGTACAAAAAGTACTTCAAATTAGTCTCCCTTGTTTTCTCTACCAAAATAAAACGCAGAAAGTTTAGGTTTTGGAGAAATGTTCATTTCGATGGAAATTATAAGGCAAAAAAATCAAAGGGTTGAAATGTACGGCTCATGAATTTGGGGTTGGCTTGGCCCCGTCAAACGGTGGATGCTTCTCCTCGTCGCAACCGCTACGGCCGACTAAACACCATTACTTTAATTAAATCGCTCAATCATTTCTTTTATTGCGCGTGTTATTTATTTGGCGTAATTCTATTCTCCGTCTCTTTACTTTTCATCCTTTTAAACTTTAACCCTTCAACTTTTAATTCTTGAAATCTAGTCATTTATTCGTCTGGTAGTTGTAACCATTATTTGTTTTTATAATTTTGGTTTAAATGTTATAAAAACAAAATATTGGTACTTGTTTGAGATATCATACCAATGATTGCAATTTCATAATAAATATTAGTAATAATTGTCGTATACGTGTATATATTATAGTTTCTAGATAATAAGAAAATGCAATCAACGGTCAAACAATGTGGTTCAGACAAATTAATTGGTGGTCCAACATGTTATAAAAGTAAGGTTGTTATGCACTATTTATATTATATATTCATTATAATCAGAAAAATATTATATTCTTTGATTGTGTTCATAATTCATATTAAATATTAAAGGTTAATATATATATTCCCTCAAAGAGGGTGATAGGATTCTAATTAAATTTATATGTAAAATTTAATTCAGTATAGAATATAATACAAAAATATTATGTACATTTTTTTATAAAAAAATATCACTCATAAAATAAATTTATTTATTTATTTTTGAAACTTTACGATAACTTTAAAGGAGTCCAAGTCGCAGGCAAGAAGTAGAGTGTTGAACCAGTCATCAAACACGTTAAATGGAACTCAAGTGGCAATATTAGATTCCACGTTGTCAACTTTTGAATTTCGCGTGACATCCGAAAGATTATATCATAGATTCGGACGTTTAATTTATCATATCATTTGTATTCTTTAATTAAAGAAAATTATTTATTTTATCATTAATCATTACATTATTAGTCAAAATTTTAAAAAAAATATTTTTTTAAATGACATGAAAAAATGAGTAAAATTTCATTGGTTAAAAAAAATGAATTGAAAGATAATGGTGAGTGAGTAGTTATAATTGAATGTGACCATAACTGACGTAATAAGTCAAACTTATAATATAATTTATGCATCCCAACAACGACAAGTCAAAGTGTAGGGTAAATCTAAGGTGCAAGATATTTAGGATATAGTTAAAATACGGTAAATTTTAAATTTTATTTTAAATTAATAATGTAAAAATATTTTTGGTTAATTTTTTTAAAAAAATAGTAAGTGTTGATATTTGTTGTTATATAGCATTTTAGTTTAAGATAAGGAATTGATACTTATAAAATAAATTTCGATATTTATAATAAAAAAATCAACCAAAAATGTTATGAATTTTTTTTAGCATTTTAATTTGTAAAATAAGTTTCGATATTTGTTGTCTTATTTTTACAAAACATATACAGTTCTTATTACTCCAAACTTGGAATCTAGAAAATTATCATAGTGATTGAGCTGGATTATTGAAATGAGTGCAACAGGTTGAAAAAAAAAAAGAATCTATAAGCGCGATTGTGGTTCGATTGACTTGATGCAATTTTAACTATCACCTATGGAATGAATGTAATTGTAGAATCCATAGAAAATGTCCTTGATAAATATTAAAGATATTTTTGTTCATAAAAAATGATGTTATACTTAAGTTAATTGATTATGATCTTATAAATTTTAACATTTTTTAGTTATAAATTGGAAATTATGTGAATAGACATTTTTGTTCATAAAGAATGATGTTTGATTGACAATTTTTTAAATGAATAAAGCTTAATTTAAAAAAACACTAAATTATCATAAAAAAACAAACAAGGAGTAAAATTTAGATTATAATAATAAGATACATTGTTCTTTCAAAACAAAATCTAAATTTTAAATCTATAAACAATATTATTAAAAAAAATTATAAATTCCAAACATATTCTATAAAATGAACGTATACTTTACAAAAAAATAAAATAAATTGAGTCTCGAAAGTTACCGTCTAAGCCCAAGGCCCAACTTATCTTCTAAATGAGTTCGATCTTGTACGTGACCTTTTCAGGCTTAAAATTCTTATTTAAAATCTTTTAAATATCATAGCAACCTTTAAACTTTCGTTGATAAATTGGTTATTTTATTTTGTATATAAAATTTTATTTTTGTTATTTTACGGAGAGTTAGTATCACTAAATCAAGTGACACTAACCTTGATCAAAAACGTTGTAAATCGTAGAGATATATCATGCTGGATCGGTGGTAGATTATAAGGGTGGTAGATTATAATATATAATTTTTTTTTAAAATAATCGTTTTTTTATCCTACAATAAAAAAATTAAAATATATATTTTGATCCTTTATAATAAATTTTTAGTTTCGCTCTTACATTGGACGATTTATTTTATAAACACTTTTCTTATTTGGATTAAATGACATGAAATTTAATGTTATTAATATGTATTCTTTACTAGTCCTATTTATCTTCCTTGTTAACAATTCATCTCTGACGAATGCACATTTTTGTCAAGTGAAGGAACACTCAATTATGAAATTTCTTCTCATATTTTATAATTTAAATTTTATTTTATTTTTTCGAAATAGATCAAGATTTAACCATCAAAGCTATAATAATAAATGATTTAAAGCTAGATTGACATTATTTTAAAAAGATTAAAAATGTTATCAAATAGTTATAAAATTTTAATGTTTATCGATCTTAGCTTCTGTTACAATGTTATCTATTTTATTTTATAAAACCTATTTTTATTTTTATCTAAGGCGAAAGGAAAGGTTTTAGGAGAATCGTGCTTTTATTGAGTCTTGAATCCGAGAGATAAGAAAAAAAGAAAAAAAATAAAAACAGTAAAATAACTTTGATCAAAATAATTCTTACGTTATGTTGACTAAACTTTTATGTCATGACAGAGGGTAAAGAAGAAGGAGAGGTTCGAAAGAAAAAAAGGGGATTAGGGCTGAATCAAGGAAAATTAAGGCAGAGTGGAAGAATTGGGAAAAATGGGAAGATGGATCTGTATCAATTGATTCCAGCAGCAAACAGTGTCATCCTTACTCCTGAAGCAAACGTGACCGTTTCATCCACAATGCCAAACGACGTCGTTCGAATTAATGAGGAAGCGGGCTCGGTTTTAATGAAGAAGAAAGTAAGTCCAGTCAGCACAGGCCCAAGAGTGGAGCAGAGCAGCTTACTTGGCTAACAAAAATGCTGAGCTGGTTCTGGTAGCAGACAACCTGCACAAATGTCCAAAAATAAGCAATGTACTGTGTAATTCCAGCTATATAGGGGAAGTTGTAAAAACAATCTTTTTATGAATTGAATGAATACAAATTTCAGCTTCTTGAACCCTATTCTTTCTGCCTCTGAAATCTTTTCTTTCATCCTTAAGCATAACAAATTGGTAGTCAGAGCTCGGTTAAATTGATCCAAGCCAAGCTGGGAAAACCAAAGAGAAATCAAACCATGCCAACAGATCCAACAGGACCCCCTGAAACATTCCAGGAAGAAGAGCAAAACCCTTACACGAAATTGGAGAATAGATTGACTAATCTAGAATCCAGATTTGAAATCACGGAGGGATATATGGAAGAGATACTGAGCATTTTGAGGTCCAAAAGAGGAGAGGAGAGTCCAAAGAGAAACGACAACCAGGGCTCGTCTTCAAACCCAAGAGAGGGAAAGCAACAAGTGGAAGTGACAGTGCTAGATGAGAAGGAAAGGTATTCCTTTAAACCTGGAGAAGCTGGGATTTTGGCAAGTAAACCAGAAGGTTTAAATGAAACCAAAGCACCTAGTAAAAATCCGATCTTGAAGCCGAATAGTGGTGGAGAGAACTCAATCGAAGATGAAGAAGGAGGCCTGCACAGAAGCAACCAAGGTCCCTACTTTCCAAGACCAAGGATGAAGCTTCAAATGTTTGAAGGAGTGAATCCCAGAGGATGGACCAGGAGGTGCGAAAAGTACTTTAGCATATTTGGGGTACCAGAGAATCAATGGGTGGAACTAGCAACCATGTATCTGGAAGGGAAGGCTGAATCTTGGTTTGATGGGTACATCACCCAAAAACACCAACTTACAAGGCAGGAGTTTGCTTCGGACCTATGTCATAGGTTCTGTGATAAGACCCACAGAGATGTCATCGAAGAATTTAGCAAGTTAATGCAGAAAGGATCAGTAGAAGAATACCAGGAGAGATTTGAGGAGCTTAAGCCCTTTATGCTCCAACATAATGCTACTTTGAAGGAAGAGTATTTTGTATCCATGTTCCTCAGTGGATCGAGGAGGAATTAAAACATAGAGTGAAGGTTTTACAACCAGCAACTCTATTTGAAGCTAGCAGGCAAGCAAAACTATATGAACTGGCACTGGAATTGGAGAACAAAAGACAGAAATACCAGGCTAAGAACCCTGCTTTGGTACACACCAGTGCTACCCAGAGGTTACATCAGAATACTGCTTTACAAAAAGGAAATGTTACTGCTCTTACTAACAGGCAGAATTTGATCGAGTATAGAAGATCCAACAATTTATGTTTTAAGTGTGGAGAGAAATTTGCACCTGGTCACCAATGCAAAGCTAAACAATTTAATTCTATGGAGGAGGAAGAGAGAGAAATGACAGAAGAGGAAAATAGAGAAACTGAAGAAAAGGAATTCCAAGAAGGGGGAGCTCTAGAAATCTCTATTAATGTTCTAAATGGCAGCTCAGGGTACACTACACTAAGGATCCAAGGAGTAATAAAAGGGAAGCCCTTAAACATTCTTGTAGACACAGGGAGTACTCATAGCTTCATTACTCCAAAATGGGCAGAAGAAGGAGAAGAAATATTTCAAACACCACTCTTAGCTATTACAGTTGCTAATGGGGAAAAGTTATATAACACTTCCAGAAGTAACTTGTTGGGCTGGAAGATGCAAGGGTACCAGTTTCAACATGACTTTAGAGTCCTCTATATGGGGGAAAGTGACATGGTTTTAAGAGTCGATTGGATGAAGAGGTACATCCCTATTCTAATGGACTTTAATGAAATGATCTTGAGTTTTGGAAAGGAAGGGCAGAAGATAGTATTGCAAGGGGGAAAGAAAACAGTGGACATTAAGATTATTTCTGATAAAAGGCTGCAAAAACTCACTGAAAAAGACCCAAATGTGATGAGAGAAGTATATCTACTTAGTGCTGAAGCTACATAAACAGAGACCCCGAAAGAATTACATGGGCTTTTGAAGGAGTATGAAGAACTTTTTGAACAACCTCAAGGAATGCCTCCCCCTAGGACACATGATCATGCAATAGTCCTAAAACCAGACGCGCCACCAGTGAATCTAAGACCTTATAGATTCTCTCATTTTCAAAAAGAAGAAGTGGAGAGGCAGGTTAAGGAGATGTTGGCAGCCTCCATCATTCAGACTAGTAGGAGCCCTTTTGCATCTCCCTGTTTGTTAGTGAAGAAAAAGGATGGCTCCTGGTGGTTATGTGTGGACTACAGACAGCTCAATTCCATCACAGTGAAGAACAAATTTCTCATCCCAGTAGTGGAAGACTTGCTGGATGAGTTAGAGGGAGTTGCTTACTTTTCAAAGGTGGACCTAAGATCAGGGTACTGGCAGATAAGGATGAAGGAATCAGATGTGCCCAAGACAGCATTTAGAACTCATCAAGGGCACTTTGAATTTAAGGTAATGCCCTTTGGGCTTACTAATGCACCTGTTACATTTCAATCCCTTATGAATGACTTATTTAAACCACACCTTAGAAAATTTGTCCTTGTATTTTTTAATGACATTCTGATCTACAGCCCTGATCTAACCACTCATCTTGAGCATTTAAGAACAGTTTTGGAGATATTAAGAAAGAACCAACTGTTTGCCAAGAGAAGTAAATGCTTCTTTGGACAGAATCAAGTAGAATACTTGGGATATTTAATCTCCAAGGATGGGGTGTCCACTGATCCATCTAAAATAGAAGCTATGAAGATATGGCCTATACCAAAGACACTCAAATCACTGAGAGGGTTCTTGGGGCTAGCAGGCTATTACAGAAAATTTATAAGGGGTTTTGGAGTTATCAGTAGGCCCCTGACAGAACTACTAAAGAAAAACAATTTTCATTGGAGTGAAGAAGCAACAAAGGCATTTGAGGCTCTAAAAATAGCAATGTGTCAAGCACCAGTGCTGACCCTTCCTAACTTTGACAAACCCTTTTGCTTAGAGACTGATGCAAGTCAAAAAGGGATTGAGGCAGTGCTTACTCAAGAAGGCAGACCTTTGGCTTATTTAAGCAGGGCTTTGGGACCAAGACACATAGATCTTTCTATTTATGAAAAAGAATATTTGGACATCCTCATGGCTATCTCAAAGTGGAGGCATTACCTAGAGGGAAAGACTTTTATGATCAAGACTGACCATGAACCCTTAAAGCACCTCTTAGAACAGAAACTCACAACCACCATTTAGAAGAGGGGCTTATCTAAACTTCTAGGGTTGGATTATGTCATTCAATATAGGAAGGGTAAACACAATCAAGTGGCAGATGCTCTCTTTAGACAATTTGAGGAGGAAGAAGCTGAACACTTTCAACTCTCAGCTGCTTATATCACTCCTACTTGGATACAAGAGGTTGAGAAAAGTTATGAGGAAGATACAGTAGCCCAAGAAAAAATAATAGCTACTGCAGTGACACAGAATCAGGCAGAAGGTGATTGGGGGTTTAAGAAGGGGATTTTGAGGTTCAAAGGAAAGGTTTATGTGGGAACCAAAGGAAATTTGAGGCTACAATTACTGGAAGCACTACATGACTCTCCTTTGGGAGGACATTCTGGATCTCAAGCCACTTATCAGAGATTGAGGCTTTATTTTTATTGGCCTAACATGAAGACCACAGTGGAAGCCTATGTGAAAGAATGTGAAATTTGCCAAAGAACGAAGGTGGAGCATGTGGCAAAACCTGGGTTACTTCAGCCCATACCTATTCCTGAGCAGGCTTGGGAGGTAATAAGTATGAATTTTGTGAAAGGATTACCTAAGTCCATGAAGTTCAACTGTATCCTAGTGGTTATAGACAAGTACTCTAAATATGGTCACTTTATAGCCTTAGCTCATCCTTATACAGCATTAGAGGTAGCCAAGGCCTATTTGGATCAAGTTTATAAGCTACATGGCCCTCCCAAGGTGGCCATTTCAGACAGGGACAAGACTTTCACAAGTCTTTTTTGGAAAGAGTTGATGAAGCAGCTAGGTACCACTACATTTTTCAGTACTGCCTACCATCCAGAGACAGATGGGCAGACTGAAAGGCTCAATCAGTGCCTTGAGCAGTACCTTAAAGGGATGTGTTTCCTAAAACCTAATGACTGGGTTAAATGGCTACCCCAAGCCGAGTGGTGGTATAACACCAATTACCACTCAGCTCTCGGAATGACACCATTCCAAGCTCTTTATGGGTATACCCTTCCAATGTTGAGTTGGAGTCAGACCACAGCAGTTAATAGTGTACAACAAGTTATGGCAAACAGACAATAACTGAATCAACTATTGAAAGAGCAGTTAACTAAAGCATAGAACAGGATGAAGCAGTTTGCTGATAAAAAGAGAAGCGATCGAGAGTTTCAAATCGGAGAGGAAGTTTACCTGAAGCTCCAGCCTTATCGACAATCTTCTGTGGCCATCCGAAAGAATGTGAGCTCACTGCCAGATACTACGGACCCTACAAAGTGCAAAAAAGGATCGGATTAATTGCTTATCAATTGAAACTACCCGCCCACTCGAAAATACATCCCATTTTCCATGTGAGTTTATTGAAGAAAAAAATTGGTCAGAAGCATGTTACCTCTACAGATCCACCAGAGGTGACTAACGATGGTCAGTTGAAGGTCTTTCCTGTCGTGGTATTGGACAAGCGGATAGTCAAGAGGCACAACCGAGCAGTCACCCAATTTCTGGTTCAGTGGTCGAATTTGGGAATTGAAAACGCTACTTGGGAAGACTATGCTAATCTGAAAGCCCAATTTCCAGAGTTTGATCCTTGGGGACAAGAATCAACTGAAGGGGGGAGGATTGTCATGACAGAGGGTAAAGAAGAAGAAGAGGTTCGAAAGAAAAAAGGGGGATTAGGGCTGAATCGAGGAAAATTAGGGCAGAGTGGAAGAATTGGGGGAAATGGGAAGATGGATCTGTCTCAATTGATTCCAGCAGCAAACGGTGTCGTCCTTACTCCTAAAGCAAACGTGACCGTTTCATCCACAATGCCAAACGACGTCGTTCGAATTAATGAGGAAGCGGGCTCAGTTTTAATGAAGAAGAAAGTAAGTCCAGTCAGCACAGGCCCAAGAGTGGAGCAGAGCAACTTACTTGGCTAAGAAGAATGTTGAGCTGGTTCTGGTAGCAGACAACCTGGACAAATGTCCAAAAATAAGCAATGTATTGTGTAATTCCAGCTATATAGGGAAAGTTGTAAAAACAATCTTTTTATGAATTGAATGAATACAAATTTCAGCTTCTTGAACCCTATTTTTTCTGCCTCTGAAATCTTTTCTTTCATCCTTAAGCATAACATTTTACATCTCTTTCTTTCTTGAATTATCGAAGAGATGAAAACAATTCTTTGATAAACAAGAAAGTTTGTATTTTTATTTTAATTAAATAACAAAATGAATACTAATGAACTTAACAAATGAATTTCCAATACTAACCATATCTATGTTCCTAAAAGTATGTAAGCTAAAATACTCTACTTTGTTCCTCCTACCAAGCCTCGCACCAGAAACATTGTTATCTCATAGTGTTCGACTGAATTCCAGCTCCAACCATGGCTCGGACCCGAGTCCTCAATTTCCCACTCCAGGGCTAGGACCAGAGTCCTTGACGACTCCATGGGTTCGAGTTCGACTATCAGTAAACTTGTTTCCCACACCAGGGCTCGGACCAGAATCCTTTATGCCTCCTAGAGTCGAGCTATGACCCTCACCAGGGCTCGGACCCGAGTTCTTAATCCCACCCAAGGTTCGACTATCCGTGAACTTATGTCCCTCACCTCCATTGCTGGGGCCAGAATTCTTTATTCCTCCGAGAGTCTGACCATTAACGAACCTGTGTCCCTCACCACCACCGCTCGGACCCGACCCCTTGATCGCACCGAGATATAAGCCGATATCGAAGAAATCAGGTACCTTTCGACCTACAATGTTCCGAGACATCAAGGCATTGAAAGGATCCCGAGCTTCAGCGACACTTACAATGAAACTCGACACTAAAACAAAAGCAGAAAAGATTAAAGAAGATTTGACTGCGTTCATCGTATCAGGAAAAAACAATGAAATTTTATGTTGCATTGAAATGAGAATCTAAGTCGAGTATTTATAGTGATGGTGGATATTTGACTAAGATTGTATTGCTTGGGAAATACTTCAAATAATGGATTAAAATTCAAAAGAAAACGTGGAGAGAATTGTGTTCTTCGTGGAGGAAACAACCCGGGAAGTTTCTGGGAATGTGGTTTATGGTGGAAAACTGGAAATAGAAAAATGGCGATGGAGATTGCGAGTCCAAGATGGAAAGTTGAATGGAAGAAAAAAAGGGAAATGAAAGGAAATTGAGAAGCTTAAAGTATTTGATTATTAGAATTTCCATGGCCGCCTGACGGCCTCGCCAGTCGTCCCCGATTGTATTTTTTTCCCATTGGCAGCCAACCTACGGGATTTGCTCAAAAATATTCATTAAAAGTTAAAACCCCAGCATTTATTATAATCATTAATATTCGATTCATCACAAAAATATATTATAAAATGATCATTTCAAATCTTAACTGAGTCACAAATTAATCGGACACTAAATCAATCGAAAATAATATCCCTACTTTAAATTATCTAAACATACTAAAAAGATAAATATGGAGTAAACATCATATATCAATATGCATAATTAATCATTTACAATGATATCACTATTAATATTTTAATAAATTTTTTTATCACGGTAAACCCTAACTTGTATTATAATTTTAACTTCGGGTCAGTTCATTTATCTTTAATAAAATATTTTTATTTTGAATTAATTTTTTTAAAGATAAAAATTGTTTTTGAATTGACAATGTTGTTTTAATATTTAATTTAACTCCAACCTTTTTTTTTTGAAATAATAACTCCAACCTTTTACTGCACTTGCTTTGGGGAAGAAAAAAAAAAGACTACTTTACCAAGAAAGGTTTGACTTTGCCAGGCCTTTCCGAGTTGATGACATGTGTCATGCGTGATGACAACACTTTGGGGAAATAAAATGTTTGACGACCTTTATTTTTATTATTCATAAACAAAAATTCAAATACTAACAACACTACCGGAGTGGGTTGGAATCGGTGACTTCGAATGGGAAAAAAAATTATAAATTTTATATTTTTTTAAAAAATTAATTTTAGAATTTTTTTTAAAATTTCGTATTTTTAATAAAATATTAAAGAATTATTATTAATTATTGGGATAGATAGATTAGATATTAAAAAATAAAATAAAAAAATTAATAAATTCGAAAAGTTTCGTATTTTCATTATGTTCAAAAATCAGTATTTAGAGATTCGTATCATATTTAAAGTATATATATATATATATAAATTTAATCTAATTTAATTAATAATCCTTAAAAATGTATGCTTGTATAGTTAGTTATATGATTTAAATATAAAAATCTCATAATATTTTATTCCCACTCGAGGAGTAAAAAACTCCAAAGAAAAATAAATTTATAAATAATATTTTATTAAAATACATAAAATTGTAAAAAATTCAAAAAGTAACTTTAGTTTTTTAATATTATCCTCAAACAATTTAAACTCTGAGACATGCAGTAAAGTTTGTATTAATCATGGGCTGTTGTTGTTAGGGATTTAATAAATTATTAGGTGATTATACTTTTTTTCAGACCACAACATCTTGGACCCATACTAGACTGTAGTTTGTGTTTTCTTTGAACATGCATACTAAATTCAGTTGTATAATTATGTAATCTATGATAATTTTTTATATTTAATTTATAATAATTATAATAAAGATTTATTTAATAAAAATATATTATAAAAATAATAAAATTTAATATTTTTATTAAATAGCACTGTAAATAACAAACAATTATTAAGGAACCTATAACATCTTTACTTATTTATGATATTAACTAATAATATAATATTAAATAAAAATATGTTTATATGTCATTTAAAATTTTCAACTTACCATTAGTCTTTATGCATAATATATTTAATATGATTCGGGCACGATCGATTTTAAGATATTTTTTATTTAATAAACGTTACATAATATATTTAATATTTTATTAATTTTATAAGTTAAATTATTTTATTAAAAAATTGAGATTAAGTAGAGTTATATTGTAATTTTTTACATTAAGTCAGAATCATATCGGATTAAAAATATACTTAAAAGTACATCTCATTATAAAAAAAAAAAAAAAAACTAATTTTTTTATAAGTGTTGGGATAACAAAACACCATGTCCATCCATTGTGTGTTGAAGATAGGATTTTAACTTTCTTTTGTTCAATGGAAAAAGCTTTCTTTTCCTTATCACTTCACAACACTATTCTTTTTTCAATTGGAGTCCACTTATTGGGAACATGGCTTAAAGTTATGGGGTTGAAAGAACTACTTATAATGCTGTTTTTTACAGTACACAATCCGACAATTACATATACAAAAATGCACATATGTTTTTCAGACAATGACTAATCAGGACACAAGGGTTTGGTCTTGCCTTAATAGTTTAATTCATCCAACAGGACAAAATCATGTACTGGATGCAATAATAGGTGTTAAAAAAAGAAAAAAAAGATGAGCATCAAAATACTTGAGCAATAATATATATGTTCAAGCGTCACTCGCAGATGTTAGGATTCGAATTTTAAACACATCGATTATGGCCTCCTCGGGGGATGCTGATGCTGATGGGTCGAAAGCCGGAGGCGGAAACGTCGGAAGAGGATCCGGAGATGATAACTTAGGGGATTTGTTAAGTTTAGGACTTAACAGAGAGAGTGATAACGAAGCAAGGGCTGCTGCAATCAATAACAAGTTTTTCTCATGCAACTTTTGCATGAGGAAGTTTTATAGTTCTCAAGCATTAGGTGGTCACCAGAACGCACACAAGAGGGAGCGAGGGGCTGCAAAAAGGTTCCAGTCCAACAAAATCGGACCGCCTTTCAATTCGATGGCGGTTCCGTCACTAGGGGTCCGACCTCATTCACTAGTTCACAAGGGTGAACGATCAGAAGGGTCGTCAATGGTGGCAAGATTTAGTACTTCTGGACCTATGTTTGGGGTTCCTAGGACACCCTTCTTGGTTGAAAACTCGATGGATATGAATTGGCCCGGAAGCTTTCGACTCGAGAAATTTCCGATACAAGGACCGGAACCCGATACTGATCCGCAGAAGGTTGATTTAAATCTGAGTTTGTAGATGTTTAAATTGTTCTCTAACTGCCATATAATTAAGGATGTGAAGGGTTTGTTTCTGTTTAGTATCTGTTTCCTATGCTCATCTTTTGTCTGCTAATCACTTGGAACGGTCTGCTTTTGCTTCTCCAAGTCTATTGATTGTTATAACATCCAACACTGATTTTCATTTAGAGAAGAAATCTTTACCGCAGCATGAAAATCTACCAAGTCTTTAATTTTGGAGTCTGTGAACTGTTCATGAAGACATGAAATGATTTGAACACGACTTAACATCTGGGTAGATGGTAATTCTGTCATAAACTAAATGTTCGATCACAGTGACAAAACTAAATGAGTTGAAAAAAAAGAAGCAATCGTCCCCTGAATTTTTTTTCACTTTTATTTTTTATTTTTTAAAATTTAATTTATTTATAAATTTGTCAATCTCAAATCTTGATTATGTCTATAATTACAGAGACATTATACATAAACAAATTGAATTAAGATTGGATTCCAAAAAGAAAAAAGGAAATCAAGTGTACCTTTTCCCATGGAATTGCCCATGTTGAACAGATGCTTGAAACAATCCAAGTGGATTCAACAATTTATAGAAGAAAGCGAAGGAATAGGTTGTTTGTTCATTTGTATATTTAAAGCAAGGAATCCATCGTCGGTTACGTAAGAGAAAAATCTCCTACCTTCTAATAATGTCTTCTTTAATGTCTCTTGTTATAAAATTTTAACTTCAACAAAAAAAAACATTAAAAAATCAAAGAACTTGTTCTTTATCAAACCAGAAGCTTACTTGCTTTTGGTCAGATTGTAAGAATTAATAAACCCAGCTTTTGATTCGTTTAATAATTTTTAGGCCAGTATGTTTAGATCAGCAATTGAGAATTGTTTTGTTTTTATTAGTAAACTTGATACATGCCTCGACTAAGAATTTAAATTATTAGACTATTATTGCATTTATTGTGATCGTAAATATAATGAATGTTATTATAATCGATTATAATAATTATGAGCATGCTTTCAATGATACTCGAGTTTTGGTGGATTGATTTCGATACGAGTATAACAGGGGAGCTGAGAAAGGTGACCATCCCGGCCATAACTTCGACGATGGAATCGTTGCCGAGGTTTCGCAGATTTTGTTAGTTCATCTTCACTTCCCATAAGAGTACAATTTGTCAAATAGCCATTAAATTTCTTAACAGTGTAATTATGAGTAGGCATGCTATGCAATGCATCATATGATATTCTTAAAAAAAAAAAAAAAAAAGCTGCCAAGGGCGAGTACCAAAAAACTATAGCAAATATTTCATACAACTTTCATAAATCTGACCATGGCATTGGCAGCCATTAGGATTATATAGGTTTTATATAACATATTTAAACACAATCCAAATGAGTCTGGATTGGGTGACAAACTGTACCTGGTTACTGAGTGCGCATCCGGCTACTTTCTGCTGCCCTGACTTGAGAAAAGTAAGGATGGGCCTGAAGCAGAAAAACAATTTGTATCACATGTCAAACAATGGGGTTTATTACTAAAGTTACTCAAACCCAGGGGCAAGTATTTTGAAACACACGTTGCAGATTAATAAAACCTACCATGGCTTCTTTTGCAGTTAGCCTGTCTTGATGGTCGTACCGAAGCAACTTGTCAAGAAAATCGATTGCCTGAAAAACAAAGAGATTAAAGAATGAGTGTTACCTACTAACATTTAGCTCACTGTAATGGAACCTATCGTATTCAACTTCCTAATAGAATGCCTCAAGAGGAAAAATGACCTCTGGAGAAACAAGATGCTGGTTATCTGCATTAATAAATTTGGACCAAGGTTTGCGGCTGTGCCTGAAAAACAACATACCAAATACATTAATGGGGAACAAATTACATTGAACGCAATTAACATTTCTACTCATCCGCGTGTGAAACTGCAGCACCACAGGGTGCATTGTCATGGCTTAATGTTAATCAGAGTTTTCATTCATTATAAGTACAAAATCCTGCACAATGCTGCATTGACTTCATTTTTTAAAATCCATATCCAGCATGTATTCGGATATGGGTATGGGGATATGGCCCTCCAAAGACCCTCATATATATATATATATAACTTAGAAACAATTAAGCATACCCATACCGACACATACCCCGATACCCGTACCCGACACTCACTCTGGAGACCAAGTAACATTGACCCTGCATATTCGCTATATTAATTCTTAACATACCTTCCAACAAGTGCATCAAGTTGAGGGTCCAGCTCTAAATGGTATTTGTTCAGATATGCATTTAACTCATCAGTTCCTAGCACCTGAAGTTACATTAATGGCAGTCAAAAGCTTTGTAGCATCAACATATACTGGCAATACTTTGGTAAGAAAGCAGAGGAAAAAAAGGGAATATAGAACTTCTTGTTTGATAGTGCAAGTACGCTCCCTTATCCCCTATCAACTAATAACTGTGAAACATGCAAGGATAATGCTGCATCTACAAACAATAGCAAATAAACAGCACTAGCAGGTGCTTGAAAAGGTTGAGCAGTTGCGGATCGCAAAATGAAGATGGAAAATATAAGTTGGGAGTTGGGTGAGGTACAATACAAATATCTAGACTAATAAGTTACTGGTAGGAGTCGGGAAAACATGCATTATACCAGCCAGAAAGGCAATTTAACAAGACAAATGGCAAAAAAAAAAAAGTATTCAGTAACAACACTATTACATCTTCCGATCTGCAGAAGCTATTACCTTGGCAATTTTAACTAGCTGGTCATGGTTATCATGGCCATAAAAGAATGGTTCCTTTCGGAAAATCTACACAATCAAATATCATAAGTACTCTATTAGGCACCCAATATTGAAGTTTCAAATGAAAGTTTAATTCATTTAAACTAGAATAAGACTATTTCTCACCATTCCAGCGAACATACAACCAAGGCTCCACAGGTCCAAGGAATAATCATAGTCCTGCAAATCTACCAGAAGCTCAGGCCCCTTAAAGTACCTGAGAAGGAAATTAAACTTCTCAAAATTGAATCTATATTGTAGATGACGCAATAAACTGAAGGAAAACACTTGGAAATGTATTAGGATTCCAAAAACAGCAAAGCTGTTTAGTTGTATAATTCTTAAAAAATTATAGGTCTTTTCATTTTTTTTAAAAGGTTCTTGTATCAAAGAATGGCATAATCTGAAGGATCTAAACTATGGAGCACCTTCTCACCCTTGAATGGTTAAAAGTAATAGCTGGTATATATAAAAAAAATAATAACAAAAGTAAAGGCAAAAGTATTCTTCAAGAATACAGCTAGTTGTTTTAATATATAAAAATGTGGCACTACTAATTTCCAACAGCTTGTTTTGACTAATGAGTTTTGTACTAAATTTTGCATCTATATGACTGTAATAAAAGCAAATTCAAATAGTGAAACCACTACAAGATATAGCACGGCAAGCAAGCATGCATGTAATTAATCCCAAAATATATTTTCTTTTATTTTTTAGACAAGGACTAATATCTAATGCCAGCCTGTTTCAAGGTCTCCAGTAAAATAAGCAAAATTGAAAAATACAAGGGTATAAGAGGGAGAAAGTTGGTCATACGATTCATGATGTCTACAAAGCATTACCTGGAAGCCACACGAACATTATACTCTTTCCCAGAGTGGTAAAACTCTGCAAGTCCCCAATCTATCAAGCGAAGTTTGCGCAACTCATGATCTATCATGACATTGTGTGGTTTGACATCTCTATGCATTATTCCCTGTGAATGGCAGTAATCTAACGCCTACATCGCAAAGAATTATCTCCTTATCATTCTACACTGCAAATATGCACGTCAGGAACCCTCCAAAAACTACAAATAATCACTAAATAATACCATGTGGAGCAAAGTTCAATACATTGAAAGTTAGAACGAGGAACATAGTGTTACCTTGAGAAGTTCATATATGTAGTAGCGAATGTCATAGTCTGTCAAAGTTGGGTAGAGAACTTTGAAATCCGTACTGTTGACATACTCAAATATCAAGCTTGGTGTTTTTGAGTGTGGATCTCTCACGATATCAAGAAGTTTAACAATATTCGGGCCACCACATAGATTCTGAAGGATTTTAATCTCTCTCTTAATCTGCCGATAATAATAAATAAAGATTATTTCTATAATCTATAGCCAATGATTCTCCGACAAAATCCCATGATTATCATATATTCAGGCAAAGGTACAGAGATCATAACTCTTGAAATACATAAATTAAAAAAAAAAAAAAAAATCAAACATACTCATGAGTCATGTCAAATGCATGCCGGTATCCAACATTCACACCCAAATTCAAGTAACATAGTCTGATTGTGATTATTCCTTAAGATTTTCTCATATAAATTTACTCATTCGATCAATTTGACTGATGACAAAAGTACTAAACAGATGAAAGAGATTATAACCTTCTTTTTCTTGACAGGCTTGAGGATCTTGATTATACAACGCTCATTGTTGTTGACATTTATGCCCTCGAAAACCTCACTGTATTTTCCTCTTCCAACTTTTCTAACAACCTCGTAATCATCTTGATCACTAAACAGAAATACCAAAAAGAAAAAAAGAATTTACTCCAATCACGAACTGAATCAAACAATTGAAAGATTCTGATCATATGTAAAAAGTTACGGAAATGCTCAAAGGAAGCGCGGTTAGTAAGATTCAAAGATCTCATCAAGTTAACCTAATTCCAGAAATCTTAAATCGGCGTTACTCGATGGAACCTAATGTAACTTCCAAACAAAACAATGAAGGTGTAAATCTAATAATCAAGGAATAAGGAATGTTTCGAGGAATTAATTTTCAATATTACCCCCATTGAACAGTGAGAGACTCGTAATCCCAGTACTCCTTGGGACGGAGATCGTTGACGTCAGTATAAACGCGAGATTTGGACATGACTCGTCGGCAAATGGGATATGAGATCTCGTCGATCTTATGGATATCGCCAGCGGGGTGAGCGAGGGGAGGGCAGGAGGCGACGGTGGCGCAAACTAGCAATAGGCAGGATAAAAGCGGAAGGTTGGCGCGTCGCGTTTCATTCATCTAATCTAAGCCAATTAGGCTTATTAGCCCATTTATTTTCATTCTTTAATATTTTTTGGTCTTTTTGTTTAAGCTGATTCGTGTTTATAATCAACTCAAAATAATCTAAAAAGATTTTTTTATATATCAAAAGCGAGACGATATCAAATTTGATATTATTTAAATTAATTCTAGATTTATATGACTAATTTGCTTCTATCAAATTAAGTCTTTAAATAAAATGTTGTTTTAATTTAATTTTTGTCTAAAAAACATGATAAAATAAGTCTGAATTTTAATTATAAAATTTTTAATATATTTCTAAAATTAAATATAATCAAATTTCAGAGATTGAAAAATTATTTAATATATATGATATAAAATTTTTATAATACGTAATTTTTTAAAATTTAAGATTTAAATGTATAATTTATACTTTATCAGACAATCTTGTTCTTGTAGTGTATTGGAGACAACTTATCTACGACTACCCTGCACTAAAGTTACCTGCAATGAGCCTGGTTGCACTGTCCATATATATTTCTGTCATCTGGTCCGACCTTTGATGTCCAATTGGCCAACATGTCCACAGTGACTTCATGTGTATGAAATCATGGGACTATGTTTCCAAATGCACGGCAAACTCAGATCATATGGCCATGCTTTTCGGTTTTAGATTCACTTGGTCACATGTGGTATTGTTCATTTGGACCGCATCGGATCATGGGGTTGATGTTAACGATTGCCATGAAACGATGATTAAATTATAGATAATTTGACAATAAATATTAGGTTTTCTTTTATTTTTAATTCAAAAAATAATTGTTTATTAATTACTATAATAACTCTTACCTTCACTTTAGTAAAATTTATAAATAGTTATTAAACTTTGATCAATTATTTAATTTGATAACTAAATTTTTAATTATTTTAATATTATTATTAAATTTTTAGTTTTATTTTAATTTAACCACTAACTCATTAATAACCGTTAAAAGAGTGGCACAGTTGAAATATTTTATATAATAATGCAATTAGTCATCCATGTTTATCTATTTAAACAATTTAGTTTTAAACAGAATAAAATAAAAAATTTAATCTTTAATATTTTAATTTGACTCTATTTTTAATTATATATATTATAACATTTTATTTTGATTTCTCAATTATAACTAATTTAATGGTAACATCAAAGCAATTGAAAGTTTGATTACTAAATCAAATAATAAATCAAACTTTAGTGGTCATTTGTAAAATTAACCCGTCAGTTAAAGTAAATATTTATAATAATAGAAATTTAATTATTTTCTGAATTGAAAAACAAAAGAAAAACTGAAAAACTTATATAAAAAAAATATTTTTAAATATTTTATTTTAAAAGAGGATAATATCACTTTTAGTCCTTTGATTCTTTATGTTGATAATTATGGACGAAATTATGGAAGGAAACTCCTTTCTGATACCGACTTCATCTCCGTCCATAATAGAAAATAAGCGTTTAAGATAATCTATAAGTTCTTCACATAAGACTCCAATCATTCATAATGCAGAAAAACTAACAAGAAACTTCCACACAAACACAAATAGAAGAAAAACAGTCGATAAGAAGCGATCTAAAATATAATCATATCGACATATTACAAGCTCTCTTTTTTTTTTTTTTCAAGTCATATTCATAGTTAGAACTTGGAAAATCCAAGGAGCCTGTCTTAATCTTTCCTTCTGCAGTTCTTCTTCAAGATGAATCTTACCTCCATTTCGACACTCGATTGTCATGTGACATGATTCAGCGGAAGATGAAGAGAAGCTCGGTCCGGAGTCAGATGTTCGAGGGGGAGTCGATATCCCATTTTTGTTCGTCGGCAGACCTAACGTCAGCTCGATATCACTCTCATCGAGTCGACTTGCTCCATTAGGCCTGATGTTTTCGATGCTTTCCATCAGTGCCTTCTGGATTTGATATAGACGATGGAGCTCATACACCTAAAAAACATTGCTTCAAACTTAATAAACGAATATAAACTCGATATATACATACGTAAAAGTATATATAAAACACCTGTTGTTTGAATGTTTCTTCATGTTTTAACATTGCCATCCTCATGGATTCCTTATCAGACGGTATAAAAAGCTTCCCCATTGGAGTTTAACGCAGTTTGCTTTTAAAATATGCAAATGGTGCCTGCAAATTCAGTAAAATGAGATGAAAAGGGATGAAGCCTGAAGGAAGTTTATATATATGAATGGAGAAGAAGATCATACTCTCAACAGATAAGGAGTGGGTCTGGATTCTAACTTCTAATTCTCCGGATAAACTTTATCTGTTTGGTTTTCCCTGGCGATCGCCATTAATATCTGTTTCAAGGTTGAGGAGGGGAAAGTGTTGGGGCCTGGTGGATGTATTTGAGGTTGTTGACATGCCAAACAAATCTCAGACTCTTAACCAATGGCGTTTCAGTTTCGTGAAACGAATAGTTGCACAGACAAGTCAAGCAAGCAAGGCTATTTATGTCCCTGTCATGGTAATCAATGTTGTGGGAGTAGAGGTTTAATTCCACTAACAAAATTTGTTTTGTTTTTTTTATGATTTTTATATTAAAAATAAAATTAAATGTTAAATTCTTTAAGTAAGATATAAAAAATTGAATTTTAATATAATAAATAAAAATAATAAAAATTAAAATATATATTTATAGTGTTAAAAATAGTATTAACTATTGGATAGGATTAGAGTTATCGGATTCTTTTTCACGGTAACACCTAAGGAGAAGACCCCCAACACAATGATTATAGGCCGTTAATTGCCCATGTGAGGAGGGTTGTTGGGAAATCAATCAAGCATCACACAGTTCAGATAAGTGGACCCAGTAGTATTCTCATTCGATAAACATAAAAATATTTATTAAATATTTTATTATTTTTATAGGATTAAAATTGGGATTTATAAATAATAAATATTAATAGTCAATTTTATATATTATTTTATAATGTATCACTATTGGTGACACTGACGGCATACTGTCCTAAGTCAAATTGTACAAAATGATAGTTGATCAAACCGATAATTAAGAAAAAAGAGTTTAATTTGTTCATAAAAACAAATAAAACTATTCTATAAAATAATTACTACATAATTTTTTAATTCATAAATTAAAAATGTATTTTGTATTAAAAAATTTAAGGTCTAAGAAGTTCTTAAACTTTTCACAAAATATCAATTAAGCCTTTAATTTTTTTACTCAATTAAGCTCTTGAATGAAAAAATTAAATCAATTAAGTCTTTTGATCAATTTTGATTATTAAATCTTGACATTTTTTCTTCAGATATTATTGACACATTATACAGTATAATTCTATCATATTGTATTTACAAAAAAATCATAAAAATATTTTTATATAAATTTTATAAGTTTTTTAGAATATTTAAAGATTTTTTAAATAAAAATTTATAAAAATATTAAATGAAAACATTATGGCGTGTTGTACTGTAACAGTGGATCAAATAAATTATTTAAATTTAATGATCAAAATTAATCAAAAAGATTAATTAATTAAATTTTCTAATTTAAGGATTTAATTAGTTTAATTTCTTACTTTAAAGGTTTAATTGAGTATAATTTTTTTTACAGGTTTAATTATTTTTTTTTAATTCAAGGGCTTCTTTAAAGAAAGAAAAAAAGTTGGTACAATTTTGTTTTGTTTTGTTTGTTTTCCATTCTTTTCTTGCCCTGGAGTGAGAGCAATTAATGGGCTCTCTGAATTTCCTTTTGGAGGTGGGACCAAATGACTCTGCAAAGTCTTGGCCTGCCCTTTGCCTTTGTTTCAGCTTTTTCAGCAAAACAAAAGGGACCCACCGCCACATACGGCTGCTCCTCCCATCACCGGCAACGCGTGCTTTCCTGTCACTCTCTCCCTTTTATTATTATTATTATTATTATTATTATTATTATTATTATTGCTTTTGTCTGAATTTCTTTCATTTTGGTTATACAAATTAATACTATATTTTTAAAAATATATGAAGTTAAATATAATTTTTCATAAATATTAAGAAGTTAGGAGCCCTCTAAAGGCCATCAATAAATCTATCTTCTACAACTATATGATCAAATAAACTCTGTGAATCCTATAAAATTATCAGCTTTCATTTTATTCGGAAAATTTGAAAGAATAATCCAAATAGAAATTACTCTTAATATTTAAAATATAAAAATGATATTTATAGATAACATTTTTTACACTATTTATTTTATCGCAAATTCAAAAAAAATATTCAAATATCTTTATTTTTTAAAATATAAATAAAAAATAAATTATTTTTAAAAAAATAATAAATATATGTTTTATTAATAACCATTGATGGAGACTTGTCAGAGAAGGCATGGTGTTGTCGCCTGTCGGACAAAACTCCGTTTCTCACGTTGAGTGACGTTACACTTTTCCTTTAATTTCAGTGTCAAACAAAGTCAAACGGAATGTGTTAGAATGAATCAAATTTGAGCATGTGGTATTTTTTTAAATACCATTTATTTAAAGATATATTAGCTGAATTAGTTTTATTATTTTTAATTTGTTTAAAATTTTTAAATCCTAAATCAACTTAAAATTTAAAAATTTTAAGTCTTAAATTTTAAATCATAAATTTTAAAATAAAAAATATTAAATTTTAAAAATTTTAATCACATTTTATTTATCAACTCTGGTCACATACCAATTGATCGTTAAAATTATTCTCCTTTCTCATTTTTGTTTGAAAATTGATGTGATATGTACGAAAATTAATGTGGTATTTAAAAAAAATCATTTACTTAAATATTATATTTTGATATATAAACTGTATAAAAAAGTTGTACAATCTTTTTATAAGATTTAAAACCTAAATTTTCAGCCTTAAAGCTTAAAACTCTAACCATAAATCATAAACTCTAAATTATAACTTAAAATTTTAAATCCTAAAATTTAAAAATTTTGTGTAAATTAAATTTTACATAAAAATATTTTCTTTAATAATATGATATATTTATTTATTATAGTATTTATATTTTAAGAAGTAAATATTATTGATCTTTTAATTTTTTGTTATTTTCATTAAATCTCTAACATTATATTTTATTTTTATTTTTATATCTCAAACTTAAAAAAATTTAATGATATTTATCTCCTAAATGGCCTCGAGAACATTTTGCTTGTATGTCTCGAGTTGATGTGAATAAAGAATAAATGTGATAGAAATTTTCTAAAAATAGCAAGTCTCTTCCCCAGAGAAAACCATGTTATAAATTTAATAAGGTGAAAGTCAATAAGGCCATCATATTAATTATTATGATCAAGTTCTAAAGAATTTTAATATTTTAAGTTTGACTCACATCATGTAAAAGTCTTAAATGAATATTTGATTGTAATTTAAAATTTATTGTATTAATAATTGATTTGTTTAATAATTTATTAAATAAATTTAAAATTCGTTATTATAAATATAAAAATTAAGTTGAAAAATTTGTCCCATATTAATCCTAGTCCACTCCTACTTTGTTTTAGTTAAGGTTAAAATATAAGCTTTTAAAAATAGAATTATAATAAAGGTTTATAATTATCGTCGTGAATTAAATATATAATATGATAATTTTTTATAAGATTGACACAAAAAATTAGCCATTTCATATCATATAAGGACCATATATATAGAAAAGATTAAAAATCCAACCAAAAGATTAGAATAAAAAATAGATATAAACAACTGATTACACCGACAAATGAACCACAAAAGGAGATTAAGTTATTAAAAGATCACTGAAAATTACAAATAAAACCGAGGTATCACGAGAAACTATCCATAAATACAAACTTCGTATCTAAATTCAACCCAAGAGTCCAAAGTAAAAAAGATCAACATGATTACAAATAAGTGATATCTTAACAAGTTGTGCCATCGTCAAATTCAATCTCAAGAAAACATATAATAAAAAGAATGACCAAAAAATTAAGAAAGAAGACGAAAAATATGTCAAAAGACAAAGATAAGTATACCATAAAAGTAAAAAAAAAACATATCTTAAAGACAAAATTAATCTAATTAAAAGTTAAAAACAAAATAAAAAATAAAAATAAAAATAATCAACAATCAACATTAAAATTAATATCACCGTCTATTAAATAAAATTAAAAAATTATTCTACATAGATAATAAGGGTACAACACAAATCCTAGGTAAATTTTTTAAAACTTAATATACATATTTAATTAATTTCATATCTTTAAATTATTAAAAAAATAATTTCGTGTTGATCGTATTCTACTGGCAACACTTAGAATTTTTAATAATACGAAATATTTATTATAATTATATAATATTTGTGAAAGATATGAAATTGAGCTTAGTGGGCAGCTTTTGGTTTAAAGAAAACAAGTCCAACTTGATCTCAATTGGTCATAGTTTTGAAGTCCAAAGAGATAACCATTCCAATCTCCAAATAATACTCGATTAATCAGCTCAAAATTAAACTCGAGCGTGCCCCAATTGCCAAGCCGAACACTCGACGGTCCAATCCATATCTAGGTTTATTCATGAGCTACAACTTCTCTACCAGGAAAAACACTAATTACATAGAAACTGTACTGTTGAGTAACCAATTATAAAAAAACCCATCGATTGCTCTACATGCTTCAATAATTAGAATTAAAAAACCTTGCTTTTTATCAGTCCTGCTGTAAAGCTTTCTTCTTTTCTTGATTTTGTCTCTCACCATGTGTTTAGTTCTTAGAATCCGATGATTCCGGTTCCATAATTCACTGTCTCTTTTTTATTGTTCTCGGAACGAGACTCTGTCCGCCATTGAAAGAGCTTAAGCAAACACATTAACTCTATCCTGTGTATTTAGTTCCGGATCAAATGGATCGATCCTTTAATAACCTTGTACTTGTCGTTTCTCTCTCGATATGTCTTAGTTTCTGCTTGTTTCCAGGGACAATATCAGCTAAACTAAGAAAAAATTACTACCACAAAACTTGTCCCAATGTAGACAACATTGTTAGAGCTGCTGTCACCAAGAAATTCCGACAAACTTTCGTTACGGCTCCGGCGACAATCCGACTCTTCTTCCATGATTGCTTTGTCCAGGTTCATTGAAAGAACATCCTTGTGTCCAATATTGGTTAAATCTGTTAAACTTCTAGTTTACTAATGTTATGTTGTATTTTTTTTTTCAAGGGTTGCGACGCTTCGGTGATGATCGCGTCCTCTGGTGGCAACAAGGCCGAAAAAGATCACCCCGACAACCTGTCGTTAGCCGGAGACGGATTCGACACTGTAATCAAAGCTAAAGAAGCTGTGGATGCGATTCCGAGATGCAGAAACAAGGTCTCTTGTGCTGATATCTTGGCAATGGCTACCCGAGATGCTATTACACTGGTTTGTCAACTTTTCGTCTATGATAAACACAATACGATCGAACAGAAAAAATAATCATAACTTACATGTATAGTCTTTTTTTATTAATAAATTTATGTTGGTAATTATAATAAACACGGTATGATAAAAAATGAGTTCCGATGTCGCAGTCAGGTGGACCGTATTATGAGGTTGAACTGGGGAGATTGGATGGTCTAAGTTCCACAGCTTCAAACGTAACTGGAAAGCTTCCTCAGCCATTTTTCAACTTGAATCAGCTGAATTCACTCTTTGCAGCTAATGGACTCACCCAAAAAAATATGATTGCTCTTTCAGGTACTGATACTATTAACCAACAAATTTGATTCCCATTCATACGTTTTCTAGATAAAATCAGCTATATATTTTAATATTATATTGATTTTTAAATATTACATGATTATTTTCTTACAAGATTTAAAACATCATGATGGATAAATTTGTGTGGGGTCCCTTTTAAAGGACACTGTGTCCCTTGTGAGTTGATCCAAATTAATTGTACATCTTATATGAACTGGCTTTAGTTATAGAGATTATAAAACCTTTCTTCTGTAAACTATAAAGGCAATATG
The DNA here is from genome assembly GCA_035048815.1 of Abelmoschus esculentus. Taxonomy (NCBI): domain Eukaryota; kingdom Viridiplantae; phylum Streptophyta; class Magnoliopsida; order Malvales; family Malvaceae; genus Abelmoschus; species Abelmoschus esculentus. The sequence goes on along the minus strand of JAUCBN010000015.1, from coordinate 18,446,381 downwards.
ATTTGAGTTTGCCTCCAAACCAACTTTTTCATGATATTAAAAAAAAGTAATTTGAATACCAATAATCTATTTTAGTCGAATAAGATACTAGATCATTTAAATAAAATTAATGATTTAAATTTAGATATTATAAATTAGATTAAAAGATCGTATCATAATAAATATTTATAATATTTAATTTAAATTAATCAATTAAATATTAATATTAAAAAAAATCTTAAGATGATTTTTAATCAATGCAAATAAAACTACTCGAGACATGAACATTTACTTTTGATCATGTGTTAAATTTATAAAAGTACATATTTTTAATATAAAATGTAAATAAAAATTATATTTAAATCATTTAATTATTAAAAGTTATGATTGAGTTAATTATTTAAAGTTGTAATTAGATCATTCAATTATGTGTAGGGCTATATTTGAGTAATCCTACGTAATAAAAAACTTATTAATTTAGTCAGTGTTTGAAAGAAAACCATTTTTATACCCTCATAAACATTAAAATATTTTATTTAATATTATTAAATAATCTAATACCTATAATCGAGTGATTTGAATATAACTTTTGATAATTGAATGATCAAAATATAACATACCTATAATTAAGTCACTCGAATATAACTTTTAAACCCTAACTCAAATATAATTAAGTTTAATGACATGAACGTCTACATTCGATTGTTTTTTTCTCCATGTTTCGAGTATACGGAACTTTCTTTGTTTATAATTTGCAGCGGCCCACACGGTTGGATTCTCGCATTGCGGCAAGTTCGCGAACCGAATACACAATTTCAGCCGTCTAAACGCAGTGGATCCTGCACTGGACCGAGGCTACGCCGCCCAACTCCGACAGATGTGCCCCAAAAACGTCGACCCCAGGGTGGCAATCGACATGGACCTGAAAACACCGAGGAAATTCGACAACGTTTACTTTAAGAACCTGCAGAAAGGCAAAGGTCTGTTTAGCTCGGACCAGGTTTTGTTCAATGACCCAAGGTCTAAACCTACTGTAAACGGCTGGGCCAACGACTCGTATGCTTTTAGACGAGCGTTTGTTGCTGCCATTACTAAGCTGGGAAGGGTAGGTGTTAAGACTGGGAACAAGGGGAATATTCGTACAAACTGTGCTGCCTTTAACTGAGAAAGGTTTTGAAACTCATGTTTTGCTTGATGTTGTAATAAGTTGAGGCCAACATATCATAAACACAATGCTGTGTGTTATAACAACACTTTCTGCAAATTCCCTTAGACCATAACATAAAAGCTCAAACCAATCCAAACATATGAATTTTTTTTTTTTTTCATCTGATCTAGATAGACAGTTCAATCGGAAAACTGAGATACTCGGAACCGAGTAAACATAGAAGGATGTCAGTGACTGACATGAAACTTATCATAAGATGTCTCCAAGCCAAAAAAAAAACCTGCTCCTTACAAGCATATGGTCTACTCAGTAATATATAGACAGTGTTCGATGATGTTGGAGCGACGGACATTGAACACCAACAGACCAGAGCCAAAGATCTAACTGGACGCTCAGAACCTAAAAATAACAGAAAAGAGAAAAGATGATCCATAATTAGCAAAATGGAGGAAAAAGAACGAAAAACAGGGAACTGCATGTCTAATATAATCTAAGTTGGACTAACATAAACATTTGCAGATGCTAACTTATTATAACGTAGTAATAGCATATAATCAATTTTCCAAGAATTCCTCAATAAAAGGAATATAGGTCCACTCAAAATCGGTTTCTTCCCATCAAGGAAATGAAATGATGGCACTACATGATTCATTTGAGGGCATGGAAAGCTTTACTAAGAGACTTTTACACAGTGGTAACTCATAAATAGACATTAAGAGTTAGCGTATGAGCATGTTTAAAGAACTCCGACCTACCTGCTTTCCGGATTTTTTACTTAGTAGCTCTCGCATTTTCTCCACAGCATAAATCGAGCATGCCCGAAGTTCAACTTCCTCTTCTGTGCCAGCACCTATTTCACTGCTATCTTGAATGGCATTTGCAAGGGTCGAGCTATATTTTAGCACACCTAGCTGCTGGAGCACAGCTGGAACAATATAATCAGCAAACATAGTGATCGAGCCAATATCATCGAATTCTCCATATCCTTGGCCCTTGAATGCACCCCACAAGTCAGCAGCAAATATTTGTGCTCTCTTGTACAAGAATACCTGATGTCCTTTGTACACCGAGTGATCTCGAAAGCCTGCAATATTTTCATCATACACAGAGTAAACTTTTTGATTCTTCAACATGATAAGTTTTCTGTTAATTATATCCAAGTGTTTCGAAAATATACCTGGAAAATGACGTGTGACGAGTGCAACAAGCTTTGCAGCTGATTTTCCACACGATTCAACAAGTTTCGATGCATTACCCTCAAAGCTTCTTTCAAGTTCAAAACCAACCTAAACCATATAAGTTAATGAAATCGAACACTGATTAACAAGGCAATACCATCCATATTGTCTATGGAATTTGAATGCTAAAAGAAATTGAAGATAAATATTTCCGAGATGAGACAAAACCCCAGTGATTAGTAAAATATACTCCACCTCCTGCAACAAACGAACTCGTTCCTCCTCCAAAGGAAGTGGTCGGGGCCATTTCAATAGCTCGCGCAGTTGAGGACCTGAAGACAAAGATCAGTGCATCATTTCATATCAATACGAAGAGCTTAAGCAAAGGTTATGATGGTGTCAAACACATAAACAAGGCCACTTATTGATAAGAAAACAAGTCAACAATGACATAAATAGTACTTACAGACAAGAGAAGACCGGAAGTTAGAGACCAAACAGAATTACCTGTGTATTTTTGCAGACGGTCGGCATCGAATGCAGAGTTGTCATTAAGCAAGGCATCCTTTAATCCCATGGCCAAATGATTATAATTGAGATCCTTATCTATCAAGAGTAACACCAATACATAAGGGGGAGAAAATGTAAGTTTAGAATTCTAATGCTCATTAAAGACGATAACAAATGTTTTGCTCACCATTAATTCATTTTAGACATAAAATTTTAGGACACAAATATATCAAGAAATTCAAATCAACCACTGGGGATTTCAAAGATGTATCACGAACTATTACCATCAAACAACAATGTCAACAATACAAAATCATAAAAATTAAGAAACAAACACGACCAACCAAAATCAAAATAAAAGAGCATACATACTTTAGTGTTTATACAGTTTCAAAAAGAAAAACCCAGAAAGGGATTTAATATTTCAATACAAAAAAGGGACTTACCGGGCCAAAAACAGAAATTCAAAGCATCCAAAACAAAAAGGTATTGAACAGTGAGGGGTCCATTGTCAAAATAATGAATCCCTTCGTAATCCCACTCCACTTTCGGAATCGACTCTTTCATTTTCTCCACTACATTCTCAATCCCTGCACTCCAAAAAAACCCACATTTTCAATCAAAACACAGAGGAATGTATATAGATAGATAGATATAGAGAGTGGAGAACCTGAAGAATCAATGGTGACGTGAGAAGAATTACGAGCCACCCAAGCAGAGCTTTCTCTCACTTCCTCCATAGCCGCTGTGTTATAGAAAGCAGAACAAAGAAAAAGGTTTGCTTTGAACAACCCTAGGGAAACCAAAGATTTTAAAAGCCAAAAAGGGAAGATATTTGGTATATATAATGGTCAATTTTTCGAAGGTGATGCTGCTAGATACTCGCACACTGGAACCCAAATTTTACGAGCCATTTGTTTTGCGTTTATTCATGTTTTCCCGCTTTTGTCAGTTTGTTGGCCAATGGTCTGACATTAGCCATATCTGGCTCGGGTTTTGGTCCTACGGGGACAAAAGGGTTCGGTCGGTATACTATATGGAGATTGGGTGGCTGAACCTGAACCACGACCTGGAGGCTGGACCATTTTTCACGTGATTGAGAACCGGGGAATGGATTGGGTTTGTTTGGTCACGTTTTATCACTTAATAAAGGTGGGGTTGGTCCGTTTGACAGGGCTGGCTGCTGGAAGAAAGGTCGAGTTTGACGAAAGGTTGGACCGGTACTGCCGACATACCCTTGGTTGGTTCGAACTTGAAATTGTACTTTTATCTTAATATACCATTTTTAATTATTTATTAAAAATAAGGGATTATTTAAATTGTATTTAATAATATTAAATAATTTAAAAAATATTATTTTATTTAATAAAAATATTTAATAAGAATTTTATTTATTTATTTATTATTTATGGTTTATATATTTTTATTTAGAGTTTATGGTTTTTTGTTTTTTTAGGGTTTATGTGTTTTTTTATTTAGGTTTAGGATTCTTTTGTCTATGTTTTAAGGTTTATTAGTTTTATTTAGGGTTTATAGTTTAAAATTTTGGGTTTAAGATTTAAATATTTAAAATTTAAAAATTAAATAAGTTAATCTTCTAGCTAATTAATGTTTTTAAATACAAATCCTTTAAAAAATCTTTTAGGATTAATTTTTGAAATAACACATAGGTAAAAGATGTGTTTTTGAAAAAAAAAGGTTATCAGATTTTAATTTTATAAAATTAATTTTAACATTTTATTGTTTGATTTTGCTGTAAAAAAGATTTTAAGAAGATAAAATATCATTTCAAAAATGTTATTATAAAAGTAAAAATAAATTAATTTAAATAATTTTAAGACGTATTAATTTAATATTTAATACAATAATTCATTACATTTCATATTTATTATTAATATTATTTTAATATATTAGTGTTATTTTAATATTTTTATTGTCATTATATTTTTAAATTAATATTGTTATATCAAAATAGTGATAAAATTAAAATAAAATATAACTATGTATGCCTAAATCTTAGCTTAGTAATCAATTTAAGTTAAATAATTAAGGATAAAAATATAATTTTTCAATTTACGTGAACCGATGGTAAAACACACACACATTGCACTTGTAATATTTTTGCACCACAAGGACTAATTTGATAAGAAATTAAAATTCTAGTACCAAAACAAAAGAAATATAAAGTAATAAAACTACACATGAAATCCTTACAAATAATGATCTATTGATTCCAACAAACATGACACACAACTGGAATTATGAAGCTTTCATCTTTGGTTGGCCTATCAACCCAAGTGTGCCACAAAAGGAACGTTCTTGAACACAAACACTCTATCTACCATTTTAATGGCAAGAAACTCTGATCTGCTATGGTTGTTTTGTAGGCTTCACACCCGGACTGTCTTTAAAACGGCTGCGATCGGCATGCCTATGAACCCGATGAGGACGCTTAGGCACCACTGTGCACAAGTGAGTGGAGTTGTGCTAGCAAATGTACCAAGAAATTCGATGATGACGACTTGGAAAACTACGGTGCAACCGAGAACGGTAACGAAAACGTAGTTGTTTAATATGCCGCTGAAAACATCTATCTCCTCCATGTTTCGCGAGCTTATCTCGTTGAAAACCTGTGGGGAAAGGGGGGGGGGGGGAATGAAAATAAACCAAGCATTTTCATGCATGCTTGATTGCTTGTATGCAGTATGGAGGTGTTCATCATAAAATGGTTTACCTGACAGAAGACAAATGAATTGAAAATAAGTGTGTTCAAAATCATAGTCGAATCAGGGCCTTCGAGGTTAAAAATTGCCTTTCCTTTTGCCTGAAGACACAAGATGACCACCAACTGATATAGAGATTGCCCAAAGATGTTCCTCCACATGACATTACTGATAAAATTCCCTTTCCTTCCGACCGGAGAACGCTTCATTAGTTCATCGGTTGGTGGCTCGGTTGCAAGTGCAAGTGCTCCTAAAGTATCCATAATCATATTCACCCACAAGAGTTGAACAGCCGTCAGAGGAGCACTCCCTGCAGCATATGAAAATATGATAAAATACCATCCTATATTGAATACATACACATGTAATTGATATTCTCATCCGAGTCGAAATAAAATGTTATTATCATTTGTAAAACATATTTCTTTCTTACCTGTCAAGCATGCTGAGGAGAAGTTAACAATCAAGGCAACAATGTTGACAGTCAGTTGAAACTGTACAAACTTTTGAATATTTATGTATACTGAACGGCCCCATTTGGCAACAGTTAAAATTGTTGTGAAATTATCATCCAGAATTATGACATCAGCACTCTCCTTGGCCACCTGGAATCAGTATATATATATATATATATATATACACGGATTAAGATCTTCATTTGATTAGTACAAGATGCATGCACAATGTGAACATGTTAATGTGTTGCTGACCTCAGTTCCTGCAATTCCCATTGCCAAACCGATATCTGCTTCGTGTAGGGCTGGGGCATCATTCGTTCCGTCACCAGTCACAGCAACAACTTCATCAAACGTAGTTCGTAATTGCTTTACCATAGTATGCTTGTCCATCGGAGAAGATCGAGCTATCACCTGCAACAGAAAGGGACATTGAGGTATGTAGATAAATGATTTGTACTTGTTACAAGCACCTAACTGGTATTTGAAGCAAAGAATAACAATGTGGAGGATACCTGAATCTTAGGAATTAAGCTAAGCATTTCTTCCTGTGACTTCTCTCTGAAATCTGGACCTTCGATGGCTACACCATCATCTGTAAGAATTCCACATTCCCTGGCTATAGCCTTTGCAGTGTTTATGTTGTCTCCAGTAACCATTCTAACAGTAATGCCAGCGGTACGGCAAACAGCAACAGATTCTTTGACACCAGGGCGAACAGGATCTTTAATGCCAACAATTCCTAAACAAGTATACCCTGAAACCGGAATAGCACTATCTGGGGAGAAATCTCTTTCAAGTTCCATATAACCTAGGCACAGGGTTCGAAGAGCCTCGTTAGCAAACTGATTGATCGTATCATTGAGGTGGTTAATGGATCTTTCATCTAAGGGAACAACTTCTCCATTAGAGTTGATCACCTTGTCACATCCAGCCAGAACTATCTCTGAAGCTCCTTTAGTATGAGCTCGAAATGTTCCTCCCGGAAGCTCCAGAACCACACCCATTCTTTTCTTTGTAGAGTTGAATGGCTCGACCTTAACAGTTTTCGATGCTTGTCGTTCGGCTTGGGGATCTCCACCTAGAGACAAGCCAAACTCTAACAAAGCAGTCTCTGTAGGAGTTCCCAGTATCTCACGTTTTCCATCTTTGCCGGTAACAATTTCACCCCCAGAGTTGAGAAAAATTGATTGTAGCAGAAGTTTTAGAGCAGAATCCGGGACCTCGGAGCAGAAAGAAGCTTTATCAACGTTACTTACCTCCTTAACATTCATGCAAATGCATGATTTCACGACCGTCATGCGATTAGTTGTTAGTGTCCCGGTTTTATCGCTACAAATACTTGTTGCTGACCCCATAGTCTCGCAGGCTGCAAGGTGCCGGACTAGTGCTTTATCATTCATCATCTTCTTCATGGCAAAAGCAAGGCTCAGAGTCACTGCCAATGGTAGACCCTCTGGAACTGCAACAACAATAATTGTCACTGCAACAGCAAAGTACTCCAGCAGTTTCAGTAACTCGTCGCCGGACCAACTCCAGATAGTCCCTTCTTGCACTTTACTCACTACCAGTCCTTGCACCATTACACCAAAAGTCACTACAGCAAAAAATAGGCCTACCTTCCCGATAATCGTCGCGACTCCGTTCAATTTCACCTGCAGCGGGGTCTCATCATCTCCCCCTTCACTGAGGGTTGCCATCAATTTGCCCCATTGAGTCCTCATCCCAACAGTGGTAACCAGCATCTTGCATGATCCATCTTGAAGCTTAGTACCAGAAAGCATGAAAGGATTTTTGTCATTCACAAATACCGGTTCACTCTCCCCTGTTAAACTCGATTCATCGATTAGCACGGAAAATCCCGAGACAAAAAGACCATCAGCAGGGACTTGGTCACCAATATTAAGGTGCACAATATCACCAGGAAGCAAATCATATATAGACATTTTCTGCCTACAATCATTTCTTGTTACCTGAATGGTGATCTTCTTTTTCTCCTTGTCCAAATCCTTGAACTGCAAAGATTGGCGATAATCGCTCGTCGCAGTGACAAACACAACTAACAAGATACTCGCAACGATCCCAAGTCCATCATGAGCTCCATCTGGCCAACCTTCCATCGCTATCCCAACGGCCAACGACACGATAGCGCACCCACCAAGGATCATTAGGGTCATATCCTGAAGAGCTTCCCAAACAAATACAAAGAATCCCTTAGCTTCTGCCTCGGCAAACTTATTGATTCCGTAGATCTCTTGTCTTTTATTCAACAAACCGGTATCGGCAGTTAGTCCTTTGACAGTTGATGTGGAGAGCTTTCCAGCAATACCCTCTACTCCACCATGAAAGTTCAGTTTCTTTACATCATGGCCTTCCACAATGGAGCCTAACTCATCAGCACAAAGTTGAAAACCAGCAGCTTTGACTGCTTCAGGAACAACATAATCACTAGGTTGTACACCTGCAAAAGAAAGATTCAATCACATACACATACATATACATACATATTCAGAGGCTTAAAAAAACATCAACAAAGTTGAATTTGCAGCAAAATATCTCACCAGAGATAAACTGAAAGGCAGCTTTTGATACCAGAACAGCAATTCTCAGTTTCTCCTGCAATTTCCCATGATAACAATAATAATAACAATATCTACAAATGTCATAAGAATCCTACTATAATTGAACCAATTAATAAAGCTAAAAACTTCTAAACATATATATGATCTCATACATATTACAAAAGACAATGACCAAATACAAAGAAGATGATATTTGGTAAGAAACAGGATTGTAAAGGGGACCTGGTTGGTGCGACGCATGGCGGCAGCCTCGTAACGTTTGGAGAGGTTGGCTGTGAACCGAAACCGTCGTTTCGGATTCTTGACGAAACCACAAACTTGTCTCCATTTTCCCAATGTTTCTTCTGAAGAATGCTTCGATTTGACATCAAAGTTTTGACTCAGATAACTATCCATCACTCTTCATTCAAATTATATGATGATGACAAAACAATCAAAATGGAATAGGAAAAGAGTGAGAAAATCATTTAAAGAGAAGAAAATGAGGATCCGAAATTTAATGCAGTTTAGTAGTGTGTTTGAACTGCTCTTTTGTTGCTCCTCATATTTTGGAACAGATTTTATGTCAAAGTTTACATCACTGCATGCATCATTATTCATTAATAAAGTTGAACTAGTTTAACGTATGCTGCATTTTTTTAATATAAATAAAGTTTGAATAATTATTTGATATATCGGTGATGATTCTGGTGAAAAATTTTAGTTTCTACGAGCGTCCTAATTTAGGGTGTAATATTTAGAGTTGATAGTTTAAAATTTAATGATTGTGAACAAAATTTTGGATTTAGAATTAAAATTTAAAGCTTGTAAGTTAAAACCTAAATCCTCAACATATTACTCTAAAATCCAATCATAACCTATAAATCTTATGCTCTAAACCTAACTCCTAAATTGTAAGTATTACACTTAAATTCTAAAAACTTTTATCTCAATAAATTTTGAGCCTTTAGCTTATTTTTAAAAGATTTGTTTTTGTATTTTTCCTTTTCCATATTTTACATATTAGTATCTTTTAAGTTTTAATGTTTCAGAATTATGTTTTTTTTTACTTTTTTATTCTTTATTATAAGACATCAAAATTATTTATTTATTATTTATTAAAATTTATTTATTTATTTATTATATCATGCGCGGGTAAGAATGACTTACGTGAAGCCACATCCCAAAATTTGAGAGAATATAATATTTAATCTTTAAAATCAAAAAATCACTTAAATTTTTTAGAAAATTTGCTTTCTAAATATATTAAATATTTTTAAAATATTTAATCTTTAAAATTAAAAAAAATAATTTCACTCTTAAATCATTAGGAGTATAAGCTTATCATGTTTCATAATTTTTAAAATATTTTTAATTTTTAAAATATTAAAATTAATAAATAGACTCTCAACCCCGTGTTATCAAAATCCATCGTCGAGTGAAGCTAATTAATATTTTATGATTTTTATTGCATGATTGGATTTAAGTACTAAATTTTACTTGAGAAACAAAAATTAAAAAATCAATTATGTTACAGCCTCTTCTCCGTGGAAACTTTGGATATATAAGGTGATTACGGGTTTTATTTAAAAGAATAGGATATTTAAAAATTATTTTAAAATAAGATCAATTTTATAATACAGACACATACGACTTATATGTGTAATAACATTCTCCCCTAAATTACCCTAAACAAGTGACGTTCTCTTACTTATATCAAAAAAAAAAAATCTAAAATTAACCTTATTAGTTAAATAATTAGTTCAAACTCATCAATTTCTAAAACTCCAAATTAAATTTCAATGATTTCTATCTATAAAAACATTTGATTAAGTACTAATTTCAGGTGTTGTAAGGTACATTTCCAAAGTATAACTCCAAATTTTATTTTTAAAATACGACAATCCCCAAATTTAAAATTTTAAATTAGACACAAGTATTTCGAGGGAAATACAAGGAAACAATGCAATAGAAATCAATACAAAATGCCATAACAACTCAAATCCATGAACCAAGGACTGACTTTATAATTTATGACAAAGTTGATGTGATTAAGAAAGAAAACACAAGGGAAAATGAAAAACAAAAAATCATTTGCATGGCCAAGTCTAAGAATTTATCAAGCAGGAATAAAGCAAAACTCAAAAATACAGATCAAAGATTACAAGTTCAGGGTGTAAACAAAGGAACTCAACACCATTGCAATTTGCTCCTTCTGATTGAAAAAAAAATGAATTCTGAATTCTAATACACTTGAAAGTCTAATTGATTTTTTATTGTGAATTAGTCTTGCAGAGCTTAAAGTTTGAGCATGGAATCAAACTCGGTTTTCACCTAAATGAGCATAGAATAGAATTTTGAAAGTGAAACTCACTCTAGCTCAGCCGAGTCTCAACTAGAACTCGAACCCAGATTCCAAAACCCAGAAAATAATCTAAAACGATGCATAACAAGACAGCAAAAGAAAAAAAAAACACATAATGAAATTGAAACAACCATAAGAAGAACTGCAACATTGTAGGATTATCGTCTACAAAAACCCAGATTCTTCATCGTAGTACTCATTCATAACATTTAAAAAACCAAATAAAACTAAAGTTCAACAGTTGTAAAATATATAATTGAAAACAAAAAGACTACCTTAATCGACACTCTGCATGATATCCTCAGCCGAAAACTTAGTACCCTTATCTTTATCGGCGGCAGCGCGTCCCTTGGCCTTACGATCCAGCAACGACTTCCTATCCTTGTCGAGTCTGAGCTTGGTGATGACGACTTTCGACGGATTGATTCCGACGTTGACGGTGGAACCGTTCACCTTCTCCCGCGTGATGCGCTCGATGTGGATCACCCATTTGCGACGGTAGACTTGAACGACTTTCCCTTCGCGTCCTTTGTAGGTGCCACGAACGACTTGGACCTCGTCGTCCCTGCGAATCGGCATGGACCGAACGTTGTACTTGGATCTCAGATCGGATGAGAGCGGGGCGCTCATTAACACGCGGCGGACGGAGGAGGGTGCTGTAAAATGGGCCTTGCGGCTCTTGCGGCGAGAGGAGGAGACTCGTGGGTTGTACTTCATTGCTGCGGAGGAGGAGTGGCTTTGGTTTCCTCTTCGACTCGGCGGCGGCAAATGGAGAAAGAGGAGAAATGCGTTTTGGAATAATATATGATGGAAGAGCGGGGAAAGGTAGGGTTTGCTTGGACGTGTGTGGGCCGGAGCTTTATGGGTCTAAATGGCTATTGAGGCCCATATTAGATTTTTTACGATAATAGAATTAAAAGTCAACCACATGTTTAGCTTTAAAACATTGTTTAGAGAGATAATCTTACACTCTAAACATAAATTATAAAATATATACGTATATTATTAAAAATATTTTATTATTTGATTTCTTTTACTATTAAATTTTAGTTTATATTATAAATAAGTATCTAAATATATCAATGTTTTTATTTAAGTAATTAAAATATTTTTTTATCTAGATTTTTAAAAAATAATATTTTAAATTGATTACAAAAATACATTAGACAGTGATGAAGTCAAAATTTTCATATAAGGAATCAAATCACATACTTAATCAAATCTAAATTCTAATATTTTCATGAAAAAAAATTATATCAATTCTTTGAAAAGCTCTTTTAACTGTTTGAAAATCTCATACAATAGTAAATCAAATGAAATTAATTTACCCCTTTATTTTATATATAACTCTGTCACTGACATTAAATATCTTTTAATAAATAATATATACATATTACAACAAAAAATATCTTAATTATTTATTTTGATAAAAAAAGTTGTATACTTGAATAAAAATTTAATATTTTTTATACTTATTTACGATATAAATTTTTTTAACAGATAAGTGTTGGGTGTCATAATAAGGCACATTACTCTTTAAAGAAGAAAACTTATATTCAAACCTTACGGAAGACATTATTGAGAAAAAAAAAACTATAAATCTGAACTATCATAAAATAGAATATAATTTATCATAAAAAAATTCTAAATTTTGTATGAGTTAAAAAGAAAACTCTAAAAGTTTCTTATTAAACTGAGATTTTCGAAATTCTTTATGCATCTAAATGGTTATTGAGTTCTTACAAAAATGGTTTTGTGACATCTTAGTTTTACGATGATTAATTATACGATATATTTATCGTTGAAGTATATTTATACATCATTAAAATAATATTACCCCGTCTTCTAAAAATTATCTATAATTGATTTTTTACTTAATTTTAAGGAGAAAAAAAATTATGTAAGAGATCTGTAATCAAATCAGCTTCTAAAGCATATATTAATAGCAAATTCGCCTACAAAAATTCTATAAACTAATACAAGAAAACGCCTTATGACTAGGTTTATGGCTTTACCATAATCAACTATAGATTTCCAAACAAAAACCTATCCAGTATGTAATTTACAGCGTATAGTCTCTGTAGCCACCCAGACGATGAGGTTCAGCCCTGGTCGCTTGCCCCAGGCTCATTTAAATGCTCGATCGGAAGATATTCCACTTCCGTCCGATACCAATTTCTTGATGTAATACTTCGATTTTCGAGATAGATTAATCCTTTTCCTCCTGTCCTCCGGTATCATGTCGATGGTACATTCCGTAAACCCACGCCTTACAAACCTGTTAAAGCTTAAAACCATGAGTATTTCACCTCCTACAGAGAAGTGCTGGGCATAGTTTATAAGTAGTGGGAGAAAAATACAAACCAATCTGCAGTTCGAGTTGTCAGAAGAAAAAGCATATCCAATCCAATGGAGGATGCCTTCTTTTCGATGTAATCTGAATCAATTTGATTGATATCGAGAAGTGAGAAGTATTATTTGGAATGATATTGGCTGGTCAACTACAAAAATTATCCAGTTTTTATCACAGTGAACAGATGCTACTTAAAACAAAATTCATAATCTGATCGAAAACCGGAATCGTTCTATGATTAGAGAATTCAGTATCATACCAAGCAATTTATCTCCCTGTCCTTGTCCTCGGCATTCAGGAGAAACTGCGATGCATGCAACTTCTCCACACTTTTCCTTGAAGAAAGGAAAAAGAGCAGCACAAGCAATGATTTGACCTTCTCTTTCCATGACGACAAATGAATCTATGGCCTTAAGCAGCTGCGCAAACAAAAAGTCATGCAAGAATTTAATTATCAGATATTGGCTCCGTGCCTCCGCCTCCGGCTCAAAAAAATAAGGTCCCCCCCCATTTTGTACATTCGGTAAGATTTGAAGCAAAGGATGATTTTAATGAATCAGATCTTTTCATTAAACAACCAAGAACCAGTAGAAGAAATCAAGCATGCAAAATAGGGCCAAACTTTTAATCTAATGGCATCAAGCACATCATTAAGCATAAATAAAGGAGATAGTCTGGTAAAAAAGAGAGCATTACAGACCTCTTCATCACTCCTGCGAACCAAATTGCCAGACTCTTCTAAAGGTTGTATGATTTGCCTGATTCCAGCTAGATCTGTTACCTTAGCCATCCTAGCCCCTTCGTATAGATCACTAAATAATAACAAGCAGAGTTAAAGTCGGGAAATTGAACACAAGACAAGCATAATGGCTTACTAGATCTTGCAACAGCATTTCATAAACTAATGTCAGCTGCATGAAGTTACTCTGGATGACTAGTCCTTGGAAAAAGGATAACAGAACAAATATCCCTCCAGTTGTCAAACATTATGACACTGATATGTGAAGTTCTTAATGCACGTTTTCAAAAAAAATATTGGTAATACTAAGAGGCCCTCTAATGATGCATCAGTGAATACAAATAAAATGTAATTATAACTTTACTAAACACTTAGTTGCATATAACATTCATTTTAGGTGTAACCCTGCATCCATGGAAGAACCCAATAAATCATCCAACCTAGCTATCAGAAAAGCAAATGTTGAGAACTCGCTAATCAATGCAGATACATAGGGAATTAACTAATTTGGTACAAGATACCTGACAGACAATGCCTACTTTCACATAAGGTTAACCGACAAGTTCACTGCAAAGATTAAATACCTGGCCACCATTGTCCCCATTCCGTCTCGTTTGAATAGTTCCAATAATAAGACCCCACCTATAGTGCCATCTAATAAATGAACTCTTTGTACACCACCCTAACAATGAAGCAAAATATGGAATCAGCTTGTTGTTTTAATTTTTATTTTTGGGAAGGCATCTAAATATACTAAGCTGGCAACAAAATATGGGAACTTACTCTGCAGACAAAAGCTGCGGCAGCCAACTCTGAGAGGTAACCATTTAGTCGACTTAGCCGCTCCTGACCTCCAATAGCAAAGCCCTGCTCTCCAGTTAGCCCATTGCCGTTGTCAAAACCAACACCATTCTGAAATGCTGGATTACGTGCACCATTAAGAGCCTGCTCATTCTGCAAAGAGTGGACAGCTGCAATAGAATCATTATGTCCAAGGCAAGTGAGATCTTCTTCAGCAAAAGCTTTCACATATTTAGCTGCTATTTCGCTTTGCTGGGCTCGCTGACGGATTAAGTTATCTGCTTCTTCTAGAGGCAAGAAATTAATAAGGCATCCATTCTCATCCAAGATCGGACCATCTATGATGCAAATAAGCTTATCCGCTCCAATAGCTACTGCACAAGCTGTAGCAACTTCATATGTGCTGAAATTTAGAAAAACATTAAAAAAGGTTTTTGATCACTGGGAAGTTATAAGAGAGAGAGAGAGAGAGAGAGAGAGCATATGCAAACATATTTTTTAGTTGAAGCAGAACTAGCTTAGAGAACATATGCAAAGAATACAAGGACAGCTCAGGTTGAGAAGGTGTATTCGATTCTCAAGATTTTCTGGAGTTCTTTTTCGTTCTTTTTTTAATCCTTACGCATAGATATCCTGATAACCCAACAAAGTTGTTTACTGAGACACCAAACTAAATAGAAAAAGTAAAAGCGGAAAAAAAGATTGGTTTCTCACTCTGATGGCCAGCCTAATAAATAAGATCTACTTAAAAATGAAGCAGAATATAATTTCCGAGCAACCATATATATATATATATATATATATATATATATATATATATAAACTGCTTCAAAGTGAATAAGAGTTTTTCGATTCATCACATGACAGATAAAAGCATACTGCAACCAAATGCCATCAAAGGTTACACTGCATACTTGCAATTTAACACTTCTCCAGAGCTAGAATAACCCAAGTTGCTTAATATTACTATACAACCACCATCAAGCCTCTCACGCATGCGAGCAACATCTATTTTCTTTACTTCACCTGTTGCTCCATAATCAACACCTTCAACAACTCCTCTTCTCTGCAAAAGGGTTTAACAAGATTCAGAGAGGAAAAGACAAAGAGTCTAACAGCAGCGGACATACCAGAAACATGCTTTCTCAGGCCACCCATCTCTCTATATGTTATATTACTCCAACTCTTCAATTTTTCCATATGCATCTGTGTCCCACACCCCTTTCCAATGTATAGTGTATACTTGGATATAGGTATGGAGCATGGGGCATGATCCTCTAAGAACCCTTCAAGTACATTAAAATATGAAGAATTTTTCTAAACAAACTAGTGTTGGACACAAACCCATGTCCAACACATACACCTTAGTCTGAATAAGGTAGGGTACATGTACATACACATAAATGTAAAAGATAATATATCCGTACTCAGTATAGCCAGTCTCAGAGAATAATATCAGAGCACATAAAAAGCATAAGCCAAAACCAAGTATTCTATTCTCAAAATTAAACATTCTAACCTTGGCTGCAAGGAAGTTTCCGCTAGCAACGCTAACACCAACTTCATGTAAACGACTACTATCACCATGTCGACGAATATTAGATATGGAAGGTCCAGGAGAAAGTTTTGCTTCCATCATTACACGAATCCCACCAGCCGCTTCTGTTGCAGCAGCTAGCGATTCAGAGTCTGTTATTCTATATCTATCATTATACTTTGGTTCATGTCCTGCAAATGTCATAGCTTATTTTAAGTCACTACAAATCTATCCAACGTAAGCAGAAAGTTTGATCATAGTTAAAGATAAAGACTAAATTATACAACTAAAACATGTTTAATCAGAATTAGAATGAAACGAAGGTTTAAATTTTGGACAAAGCTTCCAAATTGCTTAGATTATAAAAATAAAGATATACAATATCAAAATATATGATGAAGTTTCGAAAAAAAAGCTCAATCATAGTTAAGAGTAAGATGATGACTGAATTATTCAACTAAAACAAGTTCTATCATAATTAGACAAACATGAAGATTCAAGTTTTGGCCAAAGCTTTCAAACTGCTTAAGTTTTAATGATGAAGAGAAATAAACATAAGATAAAAGTTTCAACAAAAAAATTCAATAATGGTTAGATGAAGATTGAATCATCCAACTAAAATATGTCCAATCATAATTACACAATAATGAAGGTTCAAATTTTGGCCGAAAGTTGCTTAGCCAGTTAGCCTTAGATAACAATAAACTATACTATAAAACTTTCAAGAAACAAACTTATTTCAACAATCATTTCCACGAGAAACAAGGTGAAAGAATCAGAACCCGACCTCTTTCGACCAAAAGCTTGTCTATTTGCACGTGAGTTCCCGGAACAATAACAAATCTGATCCCTAAGTGATGCAGAAACGCGATATCCTGCAAATTGAAAGGAAAAATTTTAAAAAGCTTGATCATAAGAAAATGAGAGAAGTATTTAAAAGTTGTTCTTGCCTTTAAAATGGCGTCCAAATAGGGGGAAACAACGATTTCGCTGGAAATAAGAACAACGAAAGTGCCGCCACTGTGAGCCCAGAGGTAAGGCCAAGCCTCCCGGAACCACCGTACAAACTGCTTGTCGTCAACGGATTTGTTAGTCTCCTCCACGATATCTTCCTCGTTAACCACATTCCGCTTAACTGAATCACCTCGCTTGGATCCGGGTTCGTGTTTAATAGACCGAGTCCGGAACTTCAATCCGTTTCTTGTACTTACAAGTCCGGTCTGGAAGCTGCGAGTCGAAACGATTTCGGTTCGAGCGGTGGAGAATAGAGGGACGGGAGCCGTTGAAGTAGAAGCGGCCATCTTCGGCGCACTGGAGTTTTTGTTCTAGATAGTGATGGTGATGACACGTGGCGGCTATAGGCGAAGAGATCGATCAAAGGAGACGGGTGTTGTTGAACAGACGGCTAAAAACACTGTGGAAAAGTGCTGAACATTGTGGTTTTCCAGCCTACTGAGATAATACAAATTTTAGTGGTAATTATTTCTGATTTTTGAGGTTTTGTTATTCAAATAATAAAATAATATTTAAAATTAAAAATGGATTAAATGTGTCGCGTAAGATATATTATTAAATTTAATATTATTATAAAATATTAGAAGATAAAAAATATTTTAATGAAATATAAATTTTAAAATTATTAAAAATAAATATATTAAAATATTAATAAATTTATATTATTCAAATATATAATTTTATTATTTTATTTAAATTAATAAATTTTAAAATTTTATTTTTATTATATTAAATTTAAAAAATGTTATTAAAAATAATATTTTTAGTCTAAATTCATTAAACCACAAAATTAATAATACAAAATAATATGGCAGAATTTGTAGAATAATTTAACCAAAGATTTTAATTTAGCATATAAAGATTCTTAAGTGATATTTGAAGATTTATATCTTTTTCTACAATATCATATAAGAAAACACCATTTGTACATGATTTTTTCATCCAACACCACTTGCACATTTTTTTTTTTCATCCAACGTTACCTGTACAAAGTGTTTTTTGTATAACTTGAATGACAAAAAATAATAAACACACACAAAAAAAAACGCCATATACAAGTAACGTTAGATAAAAAATATACAAATGATATTTTTGTATGATACTATAAAAAATAACCTAAATCTCAATATTATTTAAAAATCTCTATATATATCATATTAAAATATTTGATTAAATTATTCTATAATTTTTTCCTAACAATATAAGAATTGATGATCATCCATGTTTAGAGTTAAATATATGGGTTTAGAACTGACCCATTTTTTATATTTATTTTAACAAAAAATTCAACGTAAACGCTAATATTTTCAAACCTTAGCAGCAGTCTCTCTTATCAAACACTATCGTTGTTATGGATAGATATTTTATCTGATTTGATCAAATTTTAGTTTAATCGAGTTAGAATTTTAGGGTTTTAGGTTAGGGTATAGAGAATTAGGGGTAGGGTGTATTTTTAGGTATAGGGTTTAAGATATAAAAAATATCAATTAGGGTTTAAAATTTAATTTTTTAGTAAAATAACAGAGGCACAATTGGGGGCATAGGAAAGGAGCAGAAGATTTTTGCTATTTTATTAAAGGTGAGGTCGAGTCAAATTTAAAATATAAAATATTTAACTCAATCCGACCCAAAACTAAATATATAATTTAAAAAAAATTAATGATATTTATAATAATTTTTATCTCTTTATTTTTATAATATAATCAAGTTCTTAAAATTAAATTTTTTATTTATAATTTAATCGTTAAAATTATAATTTTTATAATTCAATCCCTTAATTTTTTTAATAATTAAATTCCTAAAATTATTTTTCTATATGTCTAGTTGGATTAAGATTGAATTTAGGGTATTTATCTTTAGGTCGAATTTTTTAAAAGTAATATTAGAGTCGGACTGAAATCAGATTCAAAACATTTATATTCGAGTTAGATTAACCAAAAATCCGATCATCTCTAATTGTTGCAGCCTTTCACCATTTATCTTCATTTTCTCTTCCGACCCCAAAGCCAACCACAACGACCACCTTGACTTTCGTCATGGCTTTGTCAGAATCCGATGTGTGTCAGCAAGCATTCAAAGTGCAGTCGCATTGTGCCTCGCCTTTGCCTATAAAGGCATTTTCTACGTTGCCTCACTGCGCCTAAGCACGCTTTTTAAACTAACATCAGATGAAGAGCTTATCTCAAGAATGTCTCATGCCCGATTTTTGTCAATAGTAACTAATATAGGGGCTATCTCATTCTCAAGAGCACGGTTCAGGAACGAAAAGCACGCGATAATTCACCAGGCACAATCTCTGCCTTGCCTTCCAACCTCCACTCTGCAGCAACCTTTGTGTCAATCTGGTCTCTCACCTCGGCAAGGACCCAAATAGGATGAAACAAAACAGTTTCCACTTCATTTATCGTAATTGCTTACACATTATCGCAGTTAATTATAAGAAAACATAACCTCGTATTACAGTGTCCTGTCCAATTTTATACTGTAGAAAATAAGCTGGTTTCACTTTATAACAGCAGTCAGCAGTCAGCAGTCGGATCCTATTTAGATCCTCAAATCTTGCTGGGAATTTTATCTGCAGCCAAAAAACAAACATTCCCGACAGATATTTCACCGATTGGTTAATTCTTCGGGTGTATAGAGGGTTTCATTTTCTGCAACTTTTACAATTTTCCTTGCTACCAAACAAGACCATTCGACAAAATTTCCAGTCAAAATTGACTATTTTCTTAGCTAATGTAGGGTAAGGTACAGCACATAATTGCACCAACATTTGTTCTTACTATTGTCGGATTCCTTCTTTTTAAAGATTCAATCATGTCAAAATATATTGCTCCAGATATTTTCATTCCCAACAACTAATGGACCCCAAACATAAAAATGTTTGTTTCAAGGATGGTCCCAATCCATCATGCATGATTGAAAAAAAAAACAAATTGGAATCTGAATAGTTATTGACTTAACCTGTCTGTGTAGTCTCATGTATCGATATTTATTAGGTCGAGTACTAAAGAATTTTCGATTTGAATCTTGTGAATGAGAAAAAGGAATAAGATAATTTAAGAGTTTTTCGTGTTTCAAGATCTAATTCAGTTTAAGTTCAGAATAACTAGATTTGATGTGATTACAAGACATAGAGACTTTTGGAACAGAAAAAGAAGATACTGGTCCCATATTTTTGAACTTATCAGAGTGGTGGTGTGCCGGGTGGGCAGGCAACAAATGTGCTTCCTGGCTGGAGTCAAGGAAACTTACTCCATTGCTGAAATCTCAATCATTTTAATAATCTAACCCAGCTGGAAAAGATGGGAACAACATAAAAATGGCCCCAACAGAATCAATCATCAACGTGCTTGTTGGAAGCTATTTATACGTATTATAATCATGCAAGTTTTCCACTATCACTGATTAAAAAAATGAAAAAAAATCAAATATCGATTCGAACTGTAATCTTTTTTATAAATATTTTTTAAAAACAAACCATTATCCCCTAGTTATAGGCCAAGGATCATTAGCAGAAGAGGCAATTAATCAGATCATAAATTACTTAATATTCTCAAACCATAGATATACTCATACACCCAGAAATCCAAATGAGCCAGAGAATGTTCAACACTTCCCACTTTGTAAAATTAAAGAACAATCAAGTTAAAAGTTGAAGAAAGATGGAAAGAGAACTAATTAAACACAAGTTTCTTCAAAGATCATTCGAATTAAAGCTGCTTTATGGTCTAGTTTTCTTCCGAAGTTTCAGTCCTTTTCTTGCTGAAATTATTAGCTCTGGATCACGGAACAATCAAGGCAGAACTTACAAGAGTCGAGCCGAGCACATCGTCTCAAAGGCTTGAATCATCATGGAGCTTCTTATTCTCATATATTGGACTGCTTCCAGAACTGCTATTTGAATGTGATCCGAAAGATGCCATCTGTGACACGCCTGTTGGCAAAGGAGATTGTGAGTGTGGGCTGCTAGACCAACCTTCGGATAAGAAGCTAAGTGGCGATGATTTCTTGCAGCTACCTGCATTGCTTGCGGTGTTGGTTAGGACCTCTCCTAAAGGACCTCCCATTGAACTTCCCCAAGATATCTGGTCACTAACATCACCCAATTGGAGCGGATCAAACTCCTGAGATAACCTGAGGGGGGAAAGGGCAAGCTTCTCTTGTGCATGTGAGCATGAGGATGATGAGAACTTGGAAGATGTCACAGGGATAGACATAGAGAGTTGGGTCCAATCCGTTCTTAACTCCCCTGGCCAAGTAATAACAGAACTGATAGATTCGTCCTTGGTCCAGTCATCGATGAACCGGCCAAGGGAATTTTGGTCTTGGGTTTCTTGAGAAGTGGTAAAGTCCAGCAGATGACCGTACTCCTTAGAATCCATGTTCAAGCTTCCGTGTGAGAGATTTACGAGAGAATCAAAGGTGACATGTCCGAAATCTAATTGAGAGGATTCTGCAAATGGAACACCTTGGTTCGTAATGGACAATGTAGCGTTATCGGATTTCAGGTTGTTGGTGGAAGACATTACAGACAATGCCCGTGGATCTTGTATCCTGCCACACAAATCCTCTTTGTTTAGGAAAACTTAAAGCATGATGGAAATAAGAGAAACCTATCCAAAACAAACATGGTTAAAGATCAATAATTTTGATTTTAATCAGTAATGTATCCAATTAATCAAAATCCGTACCGATGGAACACAGAAGAAATCATTAAAATGTTCCAAGAAAGAGAATCCTAAGTCCCAACTACAAGGTGTTGTCAAAGTCACCAAAATAAAGATGAAACAATGGGGTCTACTTTAAAGAGAAAAGAAAAGAGCAGAAAGTATCCCTACTCAAACTGCTCAAATCAATACCATCCGATAATACACTAATGGAATAATACGAATGCAAGCAACTAAAGCAATCTCGAATTCGTGAACGATACTTTTACCTGTTGACAGGAGAGTTCGGCGAATGATCGATAGCACCAGATTGCTTGTTCTTAAACTGGTGCTGCTGTGTGACCATGAGGCTGCTGGATGCACTGCCGCCGGTTATCACCGATGCTGACATAGGGGAAGACATGGGCACCACCTTCAGATTAGCAGTCCCAGAGGCGGCATGGCCAGTCTGGCCTTCCACAGGCTTTCTTGAACGATGGCGGCCCCTATTTATGTGCCTTTCACAATACTTTTGGTTGGCAACAGCATCCCGAGAGCACCGCCATTTCTTTCCATCGGTTCGACGACACCTCCCCAGCTCAGGGTCTGAGCTGCTCGAGTACCCCAGATGGAAAGAGCCCCATCCCACTACATGTATATATATATATATACCATAAAACCACCCATTGATCAATAATAAGGACAAGCACACACACACAAGGGGAAAAAAGGATTCAACATCAACCTTACTGTTACTTTTTAGCTAAAATTACTTTTGAAATAAAAAGATAAACAGGAAACTTTGAAATCACTGCAAAATCCAAAATTCACTGTTACAAACAGCAAAGTAATTCAGGATATCAATTCCTATATAACTTGGATTATTCGGACTCGGTGGATACTTTAAAATAACAAAGAGGAGTGAAATTCTAAAACTTTACCCCAGTTAACCTGCAACATGTCATATATATAGTATTTCCAAAGAAGCTTACATGAATTGGGGAGCAAAGATCCAGCAGATGAGTTGGTGAAGCCATAAGGATAAAGGGATTTCTTGAGAGAGGTGATCAAATTGGAAGGCACAGCCACATTAGAAGTGATGTACTTGTAGATCAATGCCTGGTGTTGTAACTCAGTCAACTGAGATGGAGTTAATGGCCCTCTGAAACCATTAAAAGCCTCATGCATGCTTGCATTCAAGCTTCCAGAACCATAACCTGAAACACAACATTGAACCATAAACCTTAAAAGACGAGAAAAAAGGACCAAACATAGTCTTGTAGCAAGAAATGTTAGGATTTTCTCAGCACAAAGAGTGTTGGTTAAATCTCATACCCCAAAACCCCATCTTAGAAAATCCAGAAACCAAAACAAACATCTCTAGAAACAAATTTTTTTGACACAATCCATCAAACAAGTTACCTGCATTTCTAGCATATCCCGAGGGGGTGTGCTGAAAATAAGAAAAGTCATTGTTTTGTGTACTCATCTCCAAAAAGTCACCATCTTTGTTGATGAAAGGAGCTTCAGATTTGAGTGAAGAGAAGCTCAGCATATGCTCTTGCTGGCTACCAGAGCCATCCGACACCAAAGAATTAGATCTCATCAGTTGTTTGCAAATATGAACATTTTCCAGTGATCTTCAGCTGACTTGAGATGGAGCTTCATTTTCAGGACCCATGACACCATCCGAACCCGGAACCCCAAAATCCATTTTGGAGAATAAACCAATCAAAACAGGCTCTAAAAAGCATGAGTTGATGATGATGACAAGGAAGAGTTGAAAGTTGAAGGTTTGGAGAAGGAGTGTTTGAAAACAGATAAAGAGAGCAGCATCTTTAAAAGGCGATCTTCATGTCTGAGTGTTTTGTGGGTTGTTTTTTTCGCTCTCCATAGCTGATTTTTATTCATATTTAGAGAGTGATAGATTTTTTTTAGAAACCGATAGGGAATGGACAGAACAGACAAAAACTACAGTTCCAACAACCAAACACAGTGTAACCACATCTCAGCCATGCCCGTATTCGTACTAGTACTCAGTAAATATAAATCTTCTTATTTTTTTATCAAAAAAATAAAATATATTTTTTATAATTAAAGAATATCATTGGCCCCACTAAAATATTTTTAAGCCTAAACGAAAAAAAATGTATCATAAGAAAGTATTTATAAGGTAAATGTAAGATTAACCTAAGATTAAACTATAAAAAAACATTAAAATTTAAAAAAAATCTAGCTCACACACACCATGACAATATAAAATAATTATTATGATTAATGATCACACCATCAGCACCATTCAAACTATCAATATCTATCTTTATGCCAACAATTTTTATATGGATAATATCCATGAGATTATAAGGAGTCATAAACAAATATTCATTAATAAGAGAAACGCAACTCATTGAAACGAGATGATCAGTGATAATATAAAAAATTTATAATTTAAAGTTAAAATTTAAGGTTTTTATATTTTAATGTTAAAATATAATAAATTAAAAAAAACTGAAAATTTATGTCTAGTACTTGGTACATATATATTTTAATATTTAAAGATTCATTACTAATTTTTATATTCAATTTATGAATCCGATCTTTATTTTAGATCGTTTTAAGGTGTCTCGCCATAGAATTTCGAACGAACAAGACGTAAAGAACAAGCACGGTGAAATGGTGATGGGGTATTTACGACCATTGGAAAAACAAGTTTTGTACTACAAGGAATCGCTTTCAAGGACACGTGGGGGTCCATCAGTTTCTCACGTGACGCTATTATCCAGAAAGAGACGAAATTATCATTATTACTATTGAAAATTAAATTCTTTTCTCTAAAAAAAAACTAACTCTCTAAAAAAGTCATAACCGTCATTCTTTTTTTTTAAATCGTTCCCTTTTATCGGTGGTCGACAATCAATTTTAGTATTAGTTGTCGACCACCGGATCTATTTTTTTAATAAGGATCCTTATTTTTTCTGTCTTTGTGACACGCTTTTATCTGTCATTGTGACATGTTTTTATTTTTGTTTTGGGGTTTGATTCGTCTGTCTTTATGGCATGTTGCAACATACCCTAGCGATCAATTGTTGTTCGCACAAAGATTCAATCGATGCTAGTTTTTTGATTTATTGTTTTGTCGGTGGTCACTTGAAAAGACTTATCCCCACTCGGTTAATGGTTGTTTGCCGATAAAATCAGTCTTGGGTAGCGGTACTTTTTGTACGACAGTTTGAATCGCCTACAACTCCTTTCACTATGCGTCTCGTTTGGACAAAGACAAGGAGATTCAGGAAGCTGTTGAATTTTATTGGTATACTTATTTTCATAAGAATTTTATTTTTCTTTGTTTTTGGGTTGTAAGAATTTTTGGATTTTTTAATCCAATTATTTTATTTCTTGATTACGTTGTAATTATAATTTTCTATAGATTTAATAAAAATTCAGTAGTATTTATAAAAAAAAAAAATTATTTTTATTTTTATTTTTAACCATTAAATTATTAATTTTTAGCAAAATTATTACTAATGTTATTTTTCTTATTTCGATCAGTATTATTATCTTTTACGTTTTACTCATCAATGAATTACTTTTTTTTTTCTATTTTAAATACATAATTTTAAAATATAAAAAATAAAAATTAACGGTTTCATTAACTAGCTAACTATGCTTCTTATATTTTCGAATGATCAAAATCAAAAGTTTAGCTTAACTCTTATTTAACTCTTATGTTAAGAAAATCATAATCAAAGCGTGGCAATGATAAATATTATTTTAACTCATATAATAATAATAATAATAAAAATAATAATAAATCCTTCAAACAATATCAATAATGATAGTAACAAACCTTTTGAGTTATTATCACAAATTAATCAAATATTGATTTAATTATTTTTTTAGAAAACAAATGTTAAAATATTTATTTTTTAGAGAAAAAAAAAGGCAAAACGTGAAGCATGAAAAAGGTATTGGACAATTTTTTTTTTTATCAAATTAGTTAAAAATTAATGATTTGTTTATCTTATCTTGTGGTTCCAATTGTAAAGAGAATTTTGTTATCTATAATTAATTTAAATTCGATTAATTTATATATAATATGTTTAATATTAAAACAATAATATTAATAATTATTATTTTATCATTATATCAAAAAATTAAAAAATTAATAGATTGTATTATATTGATTTTGAGTTAGTAATATAATTGATACTAAACTAAAATTCAATTATAACTTGATTTCTAAACTAAACTAAAATTTAATTTTATTTAATATAATATCTTTAAAAAAAATCATTTTCTCAATTTCATCAATTCGTTTGATTTTTTTTGAATTGTAAATGTTATTACGTGTATATTCATTAATTCTATTTTTTTAATATTATACATACTATATAAATATATCATTAAATTTTATTTTATAATACTTTTAATCATTCGATTAATTATTTAATCTAAAAAACTTATTTTGTGAGGTATAATTTGATGTACATATACCATATAACCTTCACCGTAAAGACATCATGTGACCGATAATTAAATGAGGCCAAAAATGTGTTTCTCGTGAATATTGGTTGATTTTGTTGGTTTCTTTATGGGTAAATATTAAAAATTATATTTAAATTATTCTGTTAATATTATGGTTACATTATAGTCACTCTACTATTAAGTATATGTTAATAGTGATTAGTATAGTATCTGTTTTAAAATATAATGTGACTTTTAAAAATAACAATCTCTTTTAACCATTTGAGCTATATAAACAGATATTACATTATAATTATAATATTTTAAACAAATCATATTGGAATAAAATTACAATGATGAGTAAGCCGAAAGAAATTAATAGCCATTAGATATAATTTTTCTCGTATTAAATATTATCCATATAATTTTGATATTAATACTCTTTTTCTCCAATTAGACTTAAGAAAGTTTCTAATAAGACCTATAACGGTATCTATATATAATCAAAAAATATTAATCGGCAACCATATTGAACTTGCGGACTGAAAGAAAATTTTCACCAAGTGTTTAAGGAAAACATATTAACAAGAACTTGGCATAAATAACTTCATCTTCAAATTAATTCAAATCCTTGTTTCAACTTGTTATATCAAAATCTGAATCCGAATAACATAGAAAACTAGAACTTACTCGAGGAAAAATGAACATTTCAGCCAGAAAACCAAGTTGATCAACACTTGAATCAAAACCTTCACCAGGGTCCTACTTGAATCCTGTTAAACTACTAGTGCCGGAAGCTGTACATTAATTCTCCTGAGTCCAGACCCTCACAGTCTTGTCATTGCCAAGTGCGGCGGATGCGATCATGTTTCGAGTGGGGTGACAAGCAACGGAAATAACAGTGTCAGTGTGACCTTCCAACTTCTGAACAACCTTTCTGGATTGAAGTTCCCATAAGTATACACAGTTATCTTCAGAACCACTAACAATGTACCTCCCATTTGTTACAGAGAAAGTAGATGCAATGCAGTACTTTGAATTCACGTGGCCAGTGTAAGTTTTTAAAAATTTCCCACTCTCAAAGTTCCAAAGCCTCTGCAAAAATCATAAAATTAACAACATTGGAAAAGGTAACATCAAAACTAAAAACTCAACGTGTATATATATGAGCAATAGAAGCAAAGTCACCGATAAGGTAACTATACAAGAGAGTTTTCCGCCTAGAACACTGCATCTAAAAACTCAATATGAGCTATAAGCAAAGCCAATCGATAAAGACAGAGATAAGGAAACTCAGAATATTTCAGATATACCAGTCATTTCAGAATGCGAAGGTGCCCAAAATTAAATGTGACTGTCCATTTTGTAAGCAAGGAAAATGGAAAGGCTGAAACTGCCTTGCAAGTGTGTTAAGTACGAAAAATTAACAATTCTTAGGGGGGATATGGAACAAGTTACCATACATTTATTCAAATACAAATGGACAGCCTAATAAAATTTTCTCAGCAAGGAAATGATTGACTAGAAAATAGTGAGATATTAGACAAAAACAAGACATCCATCTTATTACATAGCTAACAAGGCCAAAATAAGGATATTTTTTAACTTGACACTATTTAAGGATGAGGTAGAAAGTAAACATGGCCAAATTTATACACACAACTAAAGATAAAGAACAACTCCTTTCAGTTGCAAATAGTGAGTTACAAGACAAAAACAAGCCATTAATCCGATAACAAGACCGAAATAAGAATAACTATTTTAACTTGCCATATAATGGAAAGTAAACAATACCAATTTACACCCTCAACTACAGACTAAGAACAGCTCCATTCTTCACATACACAATTTGAAATGTAACAGGTGAGAATTTTTAACACGAAAGCGTCATAAAGTACTAGGTTAGCAGATTCGGGGCAGGTGTGAGTGTCGGATATAGATATATTTCAATCTCCTAATTGGACAAGAACTGCAAATTAGAATGTTTTAACAACAATCTATCCATGGAAAAAACCATGAATGTATGCATAGAAAATCAGACTGTTTTAACAATCTAACACATTTTTTTGAAAGACCCAAATTTGTGAACTTACCAAGGTGTTGTCCAGAGTCCCAACAAGAATAAATTTCCCATTAGGCGAAAACTTAACATAAGAAACAGGGGGATTCTCATCATCGATCAAGGTCTTCATACAATGCCCAGTCCCGGCATCCCAAATCCTACAAAGCCCATCATAACTACTCGAAACAATCAAGTTTCCATCTCGATTGAAATCAACGGCCGTCACCGGATCAGAATGAGCCGGCAAAACTTTCAAGCATTTTCCCGTTTTCACATCCCAAAGACGCACGGTCTCATCGAAAGAACCCGAGACAATCATGTTAGATTGGGGATTAAAGTTGACGCAGAATACATAATTAGTGTGTCCGTGGAGGGTTTTGATTAAGGAGCCAGTGGGTATGTCCCAGAGACGGAGGGTTTTGTCATCGGAAGCGGAGACGAGGAAGCGGGAATCGGAGGAAAAGGAAACATCGGAGACGCCTTGTTCGTGTCCGGACAATTCATGGATGGCGGAGAGAGTGGAGGTGGTGGGTGAGAGGGAGTAGGTCCGGAGGGTCTTGTCGGCTGATGAGGAGGCTAGGAGGCGACCGTCGGAAGAGAATTTGATGGATGAAATGGCGTTTTTGTGTGCAGATAGGGTTTGGGATAGAACGTAGGGATTGAAAGTTTCTGTCGTGGGTTCCGTCGACATCTCTTTTTCCGGCGAGGTGGATTGAGTTTTAAAGCAAGGTTTTGAAGTTCGAAGAGATCTTTATGTTCAATCTCCAGGTATTTATGGTAAGTTTCACTGTTAAAATGATAGGATTTTTGGCCCTGGGGTTGTGTTTGAATTGGATTGGTGTTCCGGTCATCTTCACGCCACGTCAGCTCTGAAACTTCTTCTCCGAATGTTCAGGGTTTTAATTGGGCCTAATTTTTGTATGGGCCCGCTTGGGAGGGTATTTTAGTATTTTGGTTTAAATTGTTTGTAAGCATAAGTATCAAATACTTATTTTTTAATCAAAAGTTCACTTAAAAAAAGTTATTTTTTATTTAATTTTAAAACTCAAAAAATTTAATTTTTTGGATGGATAAGTGATTTTAAGGATGATGTTATTTTTACCCTTAATTATTTCACTAATATTAATATATTACAATAACATTAAATATAATAATTATTAATATATGAATTTAATATTTAATTATATTATATTAATCAATAGAGTAAGCAGTTTAATTCAAGTGGTAAGCAGCTTGATTTGGGTATAGAAAATTTCTGTTAGGAGACTCACCCACCAAAGCTAGGTGTGCGACACGGATCAGTTTGGATCAATATGCTAAATAACATATATAACATGCTAAATATTAATATTTTGGATTAATTCGATTAATTCAACTGATTAACAAACTTTAAACCGAATTAATCGATAATTAAAATTAAAAAAAAACTCTTAATTATTAGTCTAAATCTAAAATTTAACTGATTAACCAATTTTGTTTTGGTTCGATCGGTTAACTCAGTTTAATAGAACAATGAACACCCCTAACCTATAACAAGAAAGTTTTAAACGAGTCATAAAATAAGACTTCTCAACTCGAGTAACTCAAAAATTTTTGACTCGACTTGATCTAATGCTCACCTTTAGACATATGTGAATAAATTTAAGCGAACATAAATGAACATAGATGAACGAACATAAACGAACGGATTACCGAACATTCACGAACATAAATGAACGAACAACCCTTTGTTCGTGTTCGTTCATTTAGTTAAACGAATGAAAATACTTGTTCATATTCGTTTGTTTAATAAATAAACGAACATAAACGAATTTCCCGTCAAACAGTTCACTGAACAGTTCACTAAACGTTCGGTTCACTTACAACATTACTCGTAAACTTATCGAGTCAAGTTAACCTTTTTTCGACTCAACTCATTAAGGTCTCGAATCAAATTCGATTTAAAATTGAATCAACTCGAATCAAACGTTTATCAAATATTAACCAAACCAAATTCAAATAACTCACGAACTGATAAACTCGACACGCACTCAGTTTGTGAGAACAATATAAACACAAAAATCTTGCAAGTAATTTTAGGTAGCGTGTGGGAGCAATGGTTCCAAATTTACATCTCACTCAAAAGTGGAATCCTTTTACAGTCCCCTGTGTAGCATGCTCTTTTCAGTCTATGTTGATAATTATAGAAAATGTAGATTCAGCATAAAAAAGATTCTCCATGAAAACATAAGTTCTACATTTCTAACAACAAAAAAAAAAAGCATGAAAGTAAATGCTTGATGGTCACATAGTTTATAACTCCTCCGATTCCATTTTACTCTCAGATTGCGGTGTCGTCGTTCTTTGATCCAAGTATTCTTGTTCGATTGTTTCCTTGAGGATGAACAGCCTCTGTATGACCACTGGTTGAGTCATCTTCTTAGCTTCTTTGATGTTGGTTTCTTCTTTATTGAGTGTGTAGGCATCCAGCATGATCTTAATCCATTTGTGAAGCTCTTTCGGCGTACTGTTTAACGACGTAAAACAGAAAACACCAACATGTCATGTGACTATAATCTGAAGGTGACTACTTTAATCCTAAGAAGGGGAGAATATTTCGTACGTGTATAAAGCATGAGGATCCATGGCTTCATGTTCATTGCCCGGAGAGAAAGCTGTTGCCAATGCGGAGAATCGCTCTTCCGGATCTGTGATGTTTAGCAGATGCTTGAGCAACTTTATCTCTTTCGGTGCAATGCTCTTAAGACTGCTTTGTGTCGCTTTGTATAAGCGATACATGATGTCTTTAACCTGCAATTAGATGTTGAAAATGAAATCTAATCTAAAAGAATACTTCACCGAGTTTTGATGCTCGTATCACGGAAAAGGATAACTAGACTTGAGAACCACCATGTTTGATTAAAAAACTCTAGATATCACGTTTTACGTTCAACGATTATTTTCGGTTTAAAGTTTTTGCACATCTAATGAGGTCTCTAAACATAGACTTGTTTAAATCATCGGTTTTAATTGTTGGAATGCAATGCATAACATGTGAATATGTTTTCTTTGCCCTACGACATCTTAAGACATGTGCCATTATCACTCCAATCTTATATTCGAATGTTCAAAGGGTTGAACAATGATCTCGGTTTAAATTTAAAGACTTACATGTCATTGCAACATATGAATTATACAAAGAAAGAGAGACCAATGCACTAGAAACCGCAATACCTCGTTTTTCATAGTTGTGGAGTCCTTTGCCGATGCCCAAGCACTATTTATCAATAGAATCAATGACGAGTCGAGTTCCTTTCCCTTGGCAAGGCTTTTGATCTTTTCACATGCCACATCCACGGATGGTGAATTTAGTATATCATCAAATTTTGCCTGCGCGGAATCTAAATTCTCCACAGCCTCCAATGTGTTATCATAAGCACCGACAGCGGACAGGCATCTTGCTGCCAGTCGAGCAATCTCTGTTCCAAAAAAGTAATGGAGAGTTCTTGAATTAAACCGACTTCAAGCAATTGAAAGGAAGAAGTGAAACAAGTTTCACTTTTGAAGCCAGACATTTCTTATCAGCTTAGAGCATCCACTTTTCAACAACAAAAATAAATAAATAAATAAATAAAGTCCGCAAAGAATTTGCTTAATGTTTACCATCTCGGTCCTCTAAACCATCACATGTTTCGGAAACTAGACTGAGATATCGGAAAAATTCATCAGTGAAGTCTTTACGCTGCCTTGTAATGATTGCATTTATATCAGTTGGGCTATCTTGAATCTCCTTAAGAAGTTCACAATGTCTATCCATTTCATCATCGATCTGCAACACTCATTCCTTATTAGACAAAACTGATAGAATCTCTAAAACCAAAAGCAGTATCCAAAATCAAATTTAAACCCAAAATAGATTACTAATAGTCACTTTAAAAAAGCAAGGAGAAGATACGAAATCGAGCTATGAATCTCAAGTGTTTCAATACTCAACAATATACCAATTTGAGCTTATTCAGTAAGTCCCCAACAAAAAGTAGTTGAACTTGGGGTGAGTTTCCGGGTTTGTTCAAGTTCCAAAATCATATAAAACATTCACATTCATGATACACATCTTTATCAGTAAAACAAGAGTTATAGAAATCGAGGAATGAATCTCAAATGCTTAATACTGATAAACATATCAGAGCATACTAAGTTCGGATTCTGGGTTTGTTCAAGTTCCAAAATCATATGAAACATTCACATTCATGATACACATCTTTATCAGTAAAACCAAATTTATAGAAATCAAGCAATGAATCTCAAATGTTTAATGCTGAAAAACATATTAGAGTACGCAAAGTTCAGTTTCCGGGTTTGTTCAAATTCCAAAATCATAGAAAACATTCACATTCATGATACACGTCTTTATCAGTAAAACCAAATTTATAGAAATCGAGCAATGAATCTCAAATGTTTTAACACTGAGAAACATATTAGAGCATACTAAGTCCGGTTTTCGGGTTTGTTCAAGTTCCAAAATCACATAAATCATTCACAATACACATTTACCAAACAAGTTAACATAAAAACAAAACATTTTGGGAGATTAAAAGCATGGTTTTATACCTTCTTCACCTTGCTCTCCAAAGAAATTAACTTCTGCTTCATAGTTGGATTGATCTCCTCATCGGCACGGACTCGACATTGATTATAGAAGCTTTCTCTGTACTTACTCCACTCTTCCCTCAAAACCAAGTACTTTTTCCAATCTTTTACTCTTGGTTTCTCATTCAAAAATACATCAATAATTCTATCACAAAATTGGGTCATTGTATAACCTTCTGCAACTTCAACATCCACTCTTTCTTCAACTTCAGCATCAGTTATACTACTAGCTCGAAGACCTGAAAACAAAAACCATAACTTCCAGCTTCATTTTTCAAAACCCCCAGAAAATACATAAAAAAACAACTCATTTAGAGCAATTAAAGCAGCAAAACAAGAAATACCCAGAATCAGAAAACAACCTAGGAACAAAAAATAAATCTTACAGGGATTCAAATGGAGGTTCTTTTCGGGGGAAAGATGGTGGCTTTGTTTTCTTCTTGGTTTAATTTTGCAGGGGAAACAAGAGAATGAAGAGATGGGAACCAATTTGTCACTGAAAGTGAATGACGAAGTGTTGGTGTTGGTGGGGATCGATAGTTTAAGCTTGGAAAGACTGTTCATTGCTACTTTCTTCTTTGCTATGGTCTTTTTCTTCTTTTTAATATTCCATTACCTCCATAGCCATGGCAGTGGTTGGACATTTTCGAGTGCAGAATCGGATAATATAGATATCTTCGAATTGCCGTCGATCTGAGTTGTTAGTTTCAAAAAAAAAAAAAAACTTGGGTTTGATTGGGCTTACATTTTGTATTGTGATTTTGGACCAGATTGGTCCCTAGAAGGTGCCCACTTCTTTGGACTCATTGACTCAAACCGAAGGAACACCAATGAAAGGATTTAATCATGGAACGCAAGCAATCACCGAGATGACACTGCAGAAGTATCGATTTCTTACTGATTATGAGTTCATCCACACGAACACGGTAGTCTCGGACTTCGGTTCCTAGCTCTTCGGCAAAGCAATGTAATGCTGGATGGTAGTTTCAATGTTAGGCTCGGTGACTTCGGGTTGGCCAAGCTGAATGTTTGATGATTGTTGGACTGTGGTGCGCTCATCCTGATAATACTTTAAGACCTTCAATCGACGATTAGGCAAGCGGTTCATGTTCAGAATTTCGAGGCAGAGAGGCCAAACCTTCCGATGAAAGTGCCCGTTGCTATGTATCATGTTAAATCTTAAAGTAAAATTTTATCTATTTTCATCGATAATAGAATGTTAAATCTTATATCTTAAATCCTAAACAATATATCTTAAGCTCTAAATCTAGTACAAATAAACTAAAATAGATAAAATTTTACACCACCTATATATCAAATAATTTTTCTTATCTTAAACTTATACAAGTAGGCATCGACTACTTAGTTTAAATCGATTAATATGTTGTCAGTATAATATACAAATGAACATAAATTCAAACATATTTAGACACTCAATATGCTTCGATTTAAATTATATACTGTTCAGAATAGCCTTATATCAAGCTTAAAAAAACATTTTATTGTTCTAATTTTAAACAAAGTATTCATACCGTTGTATGTTGACTCATGTCAATTTAGGATTCACGACATTATCAAGTAGGGAAATGGCTTAAAAAAGAATGTTTGCAGAATTATTTTTGTTTCAGTTTAAAATTTGGTATTTAAATGGTTCGATCTACACATCCATTTGTAAATCTAATCATTACTTTCAATACTCAAATATCCGCAATAAGCATCAACAATCTTTAGAGTAAGTGGTTAAAGCTCTCAGTTGACACCTTCTCGTCCACTCATAAGAGCAAATTTCCACTTTCCCTGCTTTTTAGGTAGAAATTGTTCAAAATATCCTCATCCGACACTCAAGCTTACAATAACATAAAGTGAAACTAGCTTAATTTAAACTGAAATTCTGTTAGAGACTAGTGTGGTTAATGTACATAGAGATTGATGGCTAATGGCTTGATTACCTTGACCATATCTTTTTCCTAGAGTCTCTCTCCTTTGCTGCTTGGAGCTGATCTCTGTTAATCCTTTTATGAGTCAAGGTTCCTTGAACTGTTTCCTTAGCTGGTTTAGTTGTTCCTACAGCCCTTGCAGCAATCTTAGGCGGGTCGGATTTCCTTGCCCTTTTATTATCCAAAGGAGCAGATATAATAACCATATTATTTTCGGTTTCACCGATTCTAGAGAACCTTTTCTTACCTTGTGTCATGGGGAGTACTAACTCTCGACTGCTTAGACCTGTGGCTCAAGCTCGAGTTTGAAGTCCTTAGTATATGACGTTCAGCCTCACTGATGAGATCATCGTCTGTTCTACTTTTCCTTTCATTCGGAGTGGCACTGATCGCTTCATCAAAGTTACGAGCTTGCGCATGTTGCAACTGTTGTTCTTGCTCCTTCAATCTATACTCAAGCTCCTTCACCTGCCAGAAAGTACCAAAATATATACACATCTTAGTGCTTTAAGATTTTATTTTCATCATGAAAGTACCAAAAAAAGGCTTTAGAAAGTTGAAATTCAACAAAATATTAGACCTTATTTTTACATCAAAATATTAGTTTCAGATCATAAGTGCACAATTACATGCTAGAAACAGTAAAAAAGGTATGACCTTCTGATGAAGCAAAATAGATTCTTGGTGTTCTTTCTCTTCCAGCTTTCTCTCAAGCTCCTTAATCTGGAAAATGTGACAGCATGTTGAGCTTCCGTTTCTCATTGATATATAAACAAATTTAGCTAAATATTTGCAACCTTGAGTTGAAGAGAGAGTGAATGAGACTCGGATTCTTGTATTTGCTCTTTCAGCTTATTTTGAAGATCTTTCACCTGTTTGAATCAAACTACAAGTTATCAAATCTGTTTTCCTTTTAAAGCTTATTTAGATTACGAGACACAAACATGTACATCACCTTTTGTTGGTAACTAGTAGATTCGGATTGTTGTCGCTCTTTAAGCTTGATCTCCAGTTCTTTGACCTTTAGCAGATAAAACGGCCATATAGTTAAGGTGAATAACAAAACAGGGATACATGTCTATAATTGTGCTTTAAATGGATGGAAACCTTTAGTTGAAGGCTGGCACAACTCTCTTCTCTCCCCTTCAATCTCTCCAAAAGTTGGGAGATCTGCTTCTCTGACTGGTTTTGCAGGCCAACTTTCAGCTCTAATTGACCTTCAAGTTCTTTGATCTTTTCTTCTAGGCCTTTGTAAACCTGGTCTCTGCCCTTGGCCTTACTCTCTAGATTTTGTAAGCTTTCTTCTAGTTTCCTTCGAGACTCGTCTTTTGATCTACATTCCTGCCTTGCTTTCTCAAGCTTTATAAGAATTTAAAAATAATTGGTGTTAAATGGTTGATCAGTCATCTAATAAAATGATATTGATGGAAAGTAAACGCTCCAATTAGATCTACCATTGTTTTCATCTTTTGAAGCTCACTTGTATCAACTTGCTTCTTAGCAGGACCCAACTCAACCCCTCGAACTCGAGTTGCAAAATTTAAGGAGCTCAAGGTTTCACTCAAGTCCCTATCTGAGGGGCTAATTTGCACGAACATCAACGTCTTGGAGTCACCCCCTGATAAATACTAGTTATGTTAGTTGCAGCATCGGAAGACTGATTGTCACAAAATTCTACCATTAACAGAACTTGAATACCCTCTTCAAAAACTAGTCTGAGTTTCCAGATTTACCTAATGAATCTTGAAGTAAGTGTGTCAACTTTGAGTTCCTGGAAACAAACGATTGATTTCTGTCAAAGAAGATAACAAGAGGAAGGGTAGCTACATGGTCGAGAAAGGTATATAATCACCGGACCTATATGGAATGTGGCAACTTTTTGTTGCCAGAGCATAAACAACATCCCCCAGTGCAGAAAGAGATTTGTTGATATTTTGAGCCTCCTTGAGCCGCTCCCCTTGTGCATCAGTTTTGGCCAGTCTTTCACTGCCTGCCAAATCCACGAGCCAAAGCTTGCTCTTGGTACACTCACCGGTCAACATGTTTTTTGATTTTACCATTATACAAAGCATGCTGAACAAAGATAAAAAAAAAAATCTTTGTAAAATTATGAAAAATATCATTCATTTCACATGGGAAAAAAAAGGAAGAAGAAAGGGTATTAATACCAGTGGGATCGACTGCTATGCTCGTTAACATTGTTTGATCCAACAGCTCTAGAATTGCTCCCCATCTGCAATACATTCCAAACTTCCTTGACATTATCAACTTTGGCTTCTACAAGACCTGGGACGTGATGGAACCCTTCAGCAGATTGCTTTATCTCCAACCTAGCAACCAAACCAAGAGAATATACATTAAAATTTATCTTGCAAGCTAGATTCATCTTAGGTCAAGTTTCAAAAGTGTCAACGTTCATTGCAGCTGCCTCACCTCTTTGATGTCGATGATGTAGATAACAAGTCTCGGATTTGTTCATTATAAACTTCAAGAACACTAACAGAAATGTTATACATAAAAGTTCCACTCCTTTCCTCGGCAATTTGAAACAGCTGCTCAAGAGTTCTATAATTGACTCCCCTGTTTTGGCCAGTGCCTTCCATTGTAAATGTCTTCCCTGTTCCGGTTTGTCCATAAGCAAAAATACAGACATTGTACCCATCTAGAACTGACGTCACAAACGGTGAAGCATCCGCAAAAACATCAACTGTTAAGGCAAAAAGAACCAGTAGACGAATTAGCATCTTACATGATTTAAAATGCTTATAGAAGATTTAGTGACATCGAATGACAGGTAAATGTTACCTTGATCATCTTTTGGTGTGTAAACTCGATCAAACTTGAAACTTTTTTTGATGGAGCCACCTGTCAGAATTCCAAGGTCTCCATCTTTTGCTGCATCAAAATCTACAACTGGAGCACAACCAGCTGATATCTCCTCTTTATTTAGTGGGCGGCACCGGCAAAAGACTCTGATATTACCTGAGATTAAATAAATACAGTGTAACAAGTGCTTTTCCTTTGTAGTCTTGAATGACAAATTGCGAAAGATGCAATGTTAAACAACTCAGAAGGGAGAAAAAAAATTGCCTTTTGTTTCCTGTATTTGATTGTAGAGCTCTTTTCGCTTTGCTTGCTCTTCATTATACTTCACTTTGAGATCCTCACACTGTGCAACTGCAGAAGTCATCCATGAGCCTGTGCAGACGAATTAATGAAAACTCCAACTCAAAAAAACAAGTTGTCTAGACCCTACCCAGTGCCTGGACGCTGGTGACCATTTTATTCAAGTTGGGTATTGACTCAGCACAAGCATGTGCTTCATGAGAAAGCTGAGCATGTTCATTTTTCATTATCTGCAGGAAAAAAATAAACAAATAAAATGCATTGCAGGAAGTAATCTCGTGACAATGATAGCAAGGGAAATTATTTGCAATGAAGGATTTTTTAAAAAATGACATTGTTTACCTTAATTTTCTCTTGTAAATCATTGACTGCTGCCTCCCAATACTTTGTATCATGCTCATACCTACTAGTAATATCTTTCAAATTTTTGGCTTGGTTCCTCAGAGATTCATCTGACAAGAAAAGATTTATGGAGTTTAAATCACACCTATATTCAGAACTTATGATAAAGATCATCCTTTAGAGTATTGACCAAAAATCCTCATCATCATGCAATCTTGTTGAGCAATTGTTCCATCCTCCCAATACATTATAGAGGAATGGGAAACAATAATGCAAGAAACAGAATTTTCTTGTGTCACAAGAAAATTTCTTTACTAGCTGAGCAATTGTTCTTTTGAACAGTTTAAAGAATATGCACATGCGTGATGGTTACCTAATGTGCGGGTTTGGAAGATCTTGTTGTCAAGTTCCATCCTAACCTTTTCCAGCTGCTCATTTACTGCAGTCAATGACATCCATGCCTCGTGGCATTCATGAGTCTTAAGCTGGCACTGTGTGGTGAGCTCTTGTATCTTCTTCTCATATTGATCTGTAACTTTTGTTCGCATAAATTTCTTCTGCAGACCCAAAATAGAAGTTTAAATAAGCAAAAGTGAAGCCTAACTTCTCTTATTGAAACCACCTAAATCCAAGATTCAGATCTAAATAAACTCAAAAGTCTAACCTGAGCTGAAGAAACTTCTATTTCAGCAGCACATTTGTTGCACTTCAGGTATTCTTGCGATGCCTGAGTAACTGTTCTTAAAATGGAGGCAAGGTTTCAAAATGAGAAGGACTTCTAATGTACCACAGATCCAAAGTTAAAGAATGAAGCAAACAATAGAAACGTATGTAACAGTACCTGGAATATTTTGTGCTTTCCTTACACAAATCCCACAAACCATCGGGCTACCGGTAACTCCTTCAAACCCCATCGCAATTATTCCATCCTCCTTCACTGAAACCCTCAAATCAACAACTTGCAACGGCTTATTGGCTCCGACTACTGCGAAGATATCAACATCTGATAGTATCTGCCATTTTGACACCAAAAGTTTAACAGTTCAATACATTGCAGTATTGCACATATCAAAACACAAATGATTTTATTTAATTAACTTGCCTTTTCCTCTTGCATATAGACATTGAATACCCTCATTCCTTTAGGTCCACTAGTGTTTATGATCTCAGCAAAATGAAGATCAATAAAGTAGTTTCCAGGAAGAAGATTATTGAGCCGGTACTGGAAATTTCCGAATCTGGCAGACCGATAAATGAATGGATAATCTCCAGCCTCAGTTATATGCTCACTAGTCTGTATGACACTTCCTCCATCAAAGTAGCTATCCTCCAGAAATTTCATATTAGAATCTGCTTCGTTTAAAGCCTCACCTCCAGCATTTATAAACATCACAATTTCATCTGTAAATATATAATAAACCAGAAAAACATTGGAAGCTCAAGTTAATTTTACACCATTAAGAACAGAAAGGACCAAAAACCCATAATTTACTCATAGAATTAAATGTCTCTGAGAATAGAATAAAATAGTTTAAGAGTATTTAAAAGAAACCTAAGAAAATTTGAACAGTTTTCACCAATTTTTTTCTTCTTCTTTTCTGCATGATTTCTTTCAATTTCTAATATAATGCATCTGCTTAAACAGAACTCGTACACAAAAGCTCTCCTTTTTGCAAATATATCAAGAATAATACTTAGTAGTTTTCATTTACATAATTTTGTTATTGATAGGAGTTCAACATGATAAAATCATGAAATTAAAAAAAAAAAAACCCGTACCTGTGCAATTACATTTGGAAAACCCAGATGGGAGTAACCTGGAATTTGAATCACATAGCATTGAATCAACCAAAGATTCTTCTTCACCTTCATCCATGGCGGCGGAACTAGGGTTATATAGATTCGAAGCCATGTCACCTTTTTCCCAGTCAAAAACTGTAGGAATAGAGGAATTGTGGAAAAGGGTTTCTGGGTTTTGGAGAAAGGAGTTTAATTGCGCATTATCCATCAGAAAATCAAAGTTTTGGCAGTGTTTGGTTGCCGAGAAAAGTTATAGGTCTGTTTTGAAGATGTTTCGGAAGAAGGGAAAATGAGACGCGTTTGTTTGAGTTGTACGGTTTAGGAATGAAAGTTTTCGAATTTGAATTCTATTGTAGACCGTTGGGTGAATTTTACCGTTATAAACTTGGGCATGCCGAAAAGGAAAAAAAGGGGGACACTTTTTTCAATATTTTATTTTTACAACTATATCAGATGTAATCCTTAGCATTATAATTTAAAATTTTAGATTTAAACTCTAAATTAAAATAATTAAAATAATTTCTAATTATATATTAAATATAAATCTTTTAATTAATATTATAAAATTAAAAATTAGATACCAATTTTATTATTTTCAACCTCAAAAATATTTTTTCTTATTTTATTTAAATATATTATTATTTTCAACCTCACGGAATTAAATATTCATTAATATTATTTTCAATTTCTTTCAAATGTAAATATAAGTAAACCTTTTTAAAATTTTAATTACGACACCAACACTGACTTCTACTCGAATAGATTATAAAAAACACTTTTGACTTAGTTTCCTGTACTAATACAAATTTAATATTGGAAACTGTTGGGATTTGCTCAATTTAGCATCTGGAGATAATTGGACACTTCATAAAATCCAGCTTTCTAATGTTTCAAAACAAGATCCTGTTCTTGCCAAGGTAAAAAAGAAGTAAAGATGGTTCCGAATCATGGTCAGATCAAGTCTGCTAGAGAGAGTTTCGATGAACACTTGGTGCTTACTGTTAGCTGCATTGTTGTTAACTGCCCGGGTCATTTTTAATAAGACTGGTGAGGCCATAAGAAGAACTCAGCTGCTGGCTGAGACATTACAGTAGTAGGTGTTGTTGCTGTTGATGAGAAACTAGGAGGCCCAGAGATTCCTATGTTGGCAGATTGAAGGTGATGGTGGAGATTCTGTTGATAAAATGCTGCCGTTGCTGCTGTAGCATCATAAGGGATTCCGCAAGGAATGTCGGAAACCGGCTGCATAGAAGCAAAATTTATACTGTGGCTGCTGGAACTGCACTGGGGTGGTGGGGGTGGTTGCTCATGGTTTACTATCGGTTTTTGTTCAGATTCAAGTGAATTCTTTTGGCGCTTAGCTGCCCCACCAATGGGGAGAGAACTCTTGGAAATGGCTTCGACATCATACCGGCTCATCTCAAAGTTGGTCACCGCATTCACACCTCGGAATTTGATGGCCGCAATGTCATATGCCTCTGCTGCCTCCTCTTCAGTAGCTGTGGAACATATAGAAATAAAACATTGTCGGTTCCAAACAATAATCTTACAGGAGTTTAAGCATGAGAGTTCATTCTCAGGTTGGTTATTGTAGCCTTACCGAAAGTCCCAAGGTACAAATCCTTGTTTCCGGCAACCCGGCCTATCCTTGCTTGCCATCGGCCTTGTTGATGATGCCTGCAAATATATGATGATAACGTAATGTATCATGGATTCACCAAAGAATCCGACAACCATTTCAAATTTTAAACAAAAATGTACGAACCTTGTGACACCTCGGTAAATCGATGCACCCCTTGAAAATCCACTACTCTTCCTATTAAACATCAGCAAACAGAAGATTAACCCTATTCCAACCATCCCGGTTCGGAAAAAAATCAAACCAGTCAAGTACACAGCTTACCTCCTTATGGATGCAATAAACTCTTGCTTGGTCACATTCTTCATCTCTTCCAACTCCTTCGAATAATTCGCAATCTAAACCAAGCAAAATGCAACCATTAAGTTAATAAATTCATTTCATTTCCCCTAAAATACCAATATGTGGGATACATTTAAATATACAAACATGAAATGTGATAAAGAACGAACTGAGCATATATAATACCGGGAAGTTGATGGTTGCGGTCGGACCCCAGTATTTCAGGGCAGCCAAATCGTATGCTCGAGCAGCCTTTTCTTCCTTATCATAACCACCTGATAAATTACAACATAAAATCATGTCTAATAATTTACATCAGCAGTATGAAATTGCAGGATTAAACTTAATAAACTACAAAGGTAAGGATTTTCTTACCCAAGTATACTGTATAAACAAGAGTTTGAACATCCAAGATCCCAGATTTGCATGCAAAAAGAAAAGCAAAAATTGTCAACATCATGTATATATGGTTAAAACAAAAAAACTTACTGCTGTTAATCTTTCCTTGGAATTTAACCAGTTCAAAGATAAAAAAAATGCTGAAATTAGTTAACGTGAGACACATGCTAAGGCAAAATCAAAAGCCAACTCAATCAAAATCACTGTTTCAGAGTTCAGACTATAAACTCCAGGACCTCAGGTTGACAATGAACAAAAATGGCGGCAATTCTGCTCAAATCAAAGGGGACAACCGTACATTTTGCAGCAAAAAGAAAGTACAATTTGGGACACATACAGAACATCACAATGTCTCAATCATCTTTAAATGACTAATGACAAATGTCCCACTGCAATCTGCATGCATGCTTCATTTCACCAGTCTTCTCACAGTATCCATAGGACCATATTTATGTTCATATTAGTATAATCATTCGATATTTGTGTAAGTAAAGAAAGAAAATGAGTACCTTGACGGCCTTTTCTGGCTTGACCCTCTCTCCTGCAGCTGTTGTCCCATAGGTGAGCTTCATATCGACCAGTCCATCTGTGTCTGCGTTAACATTTCGGTTCAAATCGATTTTAAAAAATAAAATCAAACATGTAATATTCTGATTTTAAAAAATTACTATGATTTTTTAGAAAGAAAGGAAAAGATTGATTGATGGGTTTTTTTTTTACCTGGTGACGCCTCTGTAAATCGAAGTTCGCTGGCCAAATGTATCAGAAATCTTCTTTGAGCCATCTGAGTCAACCGTAACAATGGCCTTACCTGTGTTGTTTTTACTATTGTTCCCACATGACTCAATCGAGGGACCAGGCAACTCAAAGCGAGCCAACTGAGTTGCACCCATTGACGACGAGTCATCAACCTCCGACCCCGAGTTCGTCGAGAACGCTTGAAACCCAGAAATTTCCTTGAGATCTTGAGGCTCGTATATTTGGGTTAAAGACGAGCCCTGGTTTTCTGTTTGGCTATCAGAAAACCCAACGAACGACGAAGAATCGCCGAGAAAGTCTTCAAGCTTCGGTGCTTGGTAATGGAAGTCGGTGAAAATGGGAGATTCATCCGCCATTGATGCGACCGTTAGAGCTTCTCCGCTTTGGTTCGCCTCTTCTTCAGAAAACAATTGATTCTTCGGATTCGTCCATACTTCAAAAAAAAGTGTTTTTACCTGTTAGCTGCTTAAAGTCGGTTTAGTAAGTATAATCAGCAGGAAAATGAACTCGAAACACAAACACCCTATCCCTAAAACCTCGTATTTTCTCGTATTTTCTAGGCAAACAAACAGATTAGATGGAAGAAGAAAGTTTACCATACCATTATCATAAAAGTTATCGAACATATACTGGGGAGAAACAGCAG
Organism: Abelmoschus esculentus; assembly: GCA_035048815.1. NCBI lineage: Eukaryota > Viridiplantae > Streptophyta > Magnoliopsida > Malvales > Malvaceae > Abelmoschus > Abelmoschus esculentus. Next base: position 18,402,264 of record JAUCBN010000015.1, on the reverse strand, counting down.
AGGATTCTTCATATGACACAAACTGAGGCTCAGATGATGACTTCAACATCTCCGTTGGAGACAGTGAAAACGAAAGCCAGTTACTCGCTGGTGCCATTTTATATATTTATATAAACAGTAAACTTCAAAACCTTTTTCTCTTCTTTTTTCCTGAAATTCCACTAAAACCAAAACTATATTCTGAGGAAACAAACAAAATTTAGCTCAGAAACCTTTAAAACAAACTGAAAATGGATTTTTTTTATCTCTACCGTTACATAAAACTTCCCCATTCGGATAAACACTACGGCAATCACGAAGTTTAGTGAAAGAACAGGGCAAACGGAAATTAGAAAATCTCTTTGTGGGGTTTAAAAGATGTTGAATGCATGCAGCCTCATCTGGGATTTATTTTGAGGAATCCAATGTCTTCTTAAGGAAGGAAAATAAAAGTTCCAAGAAAAAAAATCTGCTTGGTAAGATAGAAAGGAAGGTAAAATAAAGTTGGCGTTGGGGTTGCCAAAGGAAGACAAAAAGCGGTTTAATCTAAAACACGATAGATTGAGAGAGAAATAAAATAATTAAGAATTTAACATAGTAAAAGAAATATGAAAATAATTAAGGTCGTACATTTAATTAAATTGAGTTAAATTAAAAAAATAAGTTATTTAAGTTTAAAAATTTTATCTTGTGATTAAAATTTTATTTAAATTTTTTAATTGAATTAAGTTTATAAAATTTAAGTCGAATTTTTGAGTTTTTATATATATTTATTATATGTGTATATTTTTTATGTATATATTTTTTATATGCATATACATAACACATATTTATATATGCACATATTAATTCTAATTTTAACGATATTTTATATGCATATACAATATACGTATATTCATATTTTTACATGTGGTATACATAACATATTATGCATAATTGATAAACTCAACTTGAATATGATAATTGATCAACTAATTATTAAAATTTTTAAATTATTTAACTTTTCATTTCGTAACTTGATCTTTATATTAAAAAAATAGTTGAGCCGAGTTTATAAAATTATGAGTCAAATTAAGACGGGGAAGTGTTCTTTTACCTTTAATTGAGTTAAAAGGAGTTAATGATTATTCGAGTTAAGTTTTGCTCACCCTTACAAATAATAATTGTATAGAAAGATGAAACGAGGGATTAAAGGGTAGTCATTTCCTAAAATTTTAAAAATTATATATGATTTAATTTTTTTAAATTTTTTTAAATATATATATATTCGTATCATTAAAATTTTATACGTTTCTCTGAAGGTTAATAAATTAACTTAATTGTATTGTTATAATTATATAATTTTTTAAACAATTTTTTTTTATCTAAATGAGTGTGAGAGAAAAAAACGCTTTTAATAAATTTCAAACCTATAATTTAAAAGAAAAAATATATCAATTAATAATTTTAATCGTTTAGTTTTTTTTTAAGGCAATTACTTACTTGACCAGTGAGCTTTATTAATGTTTTCTTCTCTGTTTTGAACATTTGTCCTCCATGCAGGTAGTTTTCCAACCTGTAAAATTAAATCTCATTCGTCAACCGTGTAAAGGATAAATATGATCACATTTTTAATAATTATGTAATACTTTGATTTTAAATTCTACTATTTTATTTTTTAAGAAACATAAATACATGATAAATTCGTTTGAGAAAAAAATAGAAATATAACACACATAAAATAGGAAACAATATAACATACGTTATTAACATTTTAATTTTAAATAAATATATATTAAATTTTGTTTCGAATAGTGTTTGTTGTTTTTTCATGAATTGACATAAGATTTTATGTTAAAATCAAGTTTTAGAGTATAAACGAATAAAGTTATGTCTAAATATTGTTGAGTTCAATTCAGTTTATTAATAATTTGAGTAGTGTTGGAACTTGATTCGAGCTTAAGTATATTGAGCTTGACTCGGTTTGTTAAAAACTCAAATCAAGTCTAATCAAGTTGTACGTTGGTCGAACTTTAATTGAATCAAACTCAAATAATTTTTGATATCTTATTTCATTTACAACAATATTCATATTCATATTCATATTATTATTAATCAAATTGCATCATTTTATTATAAAAACAATCATAAAAAATTAATTGTGTTATTAAAAAATTATAATCCTAGTAAAAAAAATACATATAAAAATATATATATAAAAAAATTAAACTAACATAATATAACAATTAGAAATACTCGGTACTCGGCCTATATTTTAATTCATTTTAATTTTAAAAATTAAAAAATACTTTATATTTTATTTTTGAATAACTTTCGCGTAATAATAATATTATGATTTCTTCTCAATAATTTCCACAAATGAAATGTCTTGCAATGAACTTATTTGTGCCAGCTCAACTTGCGGCGGAGCTATATACAGGTTGGGAAGGGTATATTTTAGTATTATAACATTTAGTTTTTTTTTAAATTTAAATATTAATTAAATAATATATTTATCTCATTTAATTTATAGATTTAAAAGTTTAATAGATTTTTATTTTTCTAATATTTTATCTTAATTCAATTCATATTCACAATGATCAAATCTAATCTCCTGAAATTAAAAAATAGCCCTCATAACCTTAATTTGTTTGGTACCATTGTTGATGTAATATATAAGAGGATATAAAATTAAATATGTTTAAATGTTTAATATATTTTTTTTAATTTAAGGATATATAAAGATCAGAATAATCTATGCATTTTTATTAAAAAAATACTCAAGAAAAATATATTAACTCTCTTGTTAGTGAGTTTGTCATGCATGAATTAAAAATTGTATGGATAGATTAATTAAAAATGATTAAATTAAATTAACACAACTGTCCTAGAGAACCGGTTTTGTAGATTAATTAAAAATGATTAAATTAAATTAATTTTGTATGATTCATATCCACCCTAAAATTTTAAGATTTATATTTACATTAAAAATATTTTAATTCGTGCCCATCTTTATAAGTATCTCTGACTCCGCCACTACCGTAGGAACATGACATGCAACTGTTTTTGACTTATTACGATAAAAAATCTTATCTTTGGTGCAACAAGCTGCGTCTTTGGCTGACTTTCCTTCATGCAATCTTTAACGGCATATTACATCACACGTACCACGGGATACCCATACACATCAAATAATACGTATACACATACTTATACTTTAATTATAATATTTAATTTATTAATTAATCAATTTACGATAAAAAATTAGTGACATACCTATCATTTTATTAAAAATCTAATATATCATTTTATTAGAGTAATGGGTTATTAATAATTATTTTATTATAAGTCTAGAATTAAATAGTATAACGCAATATATGATATAAAATGAAAGATTTCTATGCTTCCATGATTATTAGATTCCCCACACGTGCATGTTCTTCTATATTTGGTGTAATGATAGGTACACAACTTACAAGCGTACATATTAGGAATCATGACAGTCATGGAGTATTCAGATACATTCTAGAACTAAAGCTATGATATTTTAAAATAATGAATTTTTGTTTATGAAAATTGAAAACACAATATTTTTATTTTTTTAAATCAATATTAGGGTTTGTGTTGAAGATTTGAGGTTGCTTTTTCAATAAATTATTTTAGTATTTGAATTTATTTTTTTAATAAATAAATATATTTTAACGATTTAAATTTTTGAATTTTTATTGTCCTCTAAAAGATGTGTGTTATAGTTGTTTAATCCTCTGTCTGTCTATAAATTTATAAATATTTAATCAGGTGTAACTGGCACAATCGCTACTTTTGACTGAGAAACACGTGCGCAGGGCTGTTTTTAAGACGTCGATGAATTCGGTGACGCACGTGCACCCTCTGTCTGTTTTTAAAACAATTACTTGATTGAGAAAAAACTTGGATTCACACTTTCAACTGGGAACCACACTTTGATCTCAAGTTTTAATTTTATATTTTTACCGTTAACCATGAATTGTTGTTGTCATTAATCAACAATAAATAAATTTCAATCTTAAGGTCGGAAAACTTGTTACTGGGTGAGTGAAAATGATTTACAGTTATATAGTCAGAAAGACAGAAATCAAAATTTAAAATTTAATGATAAAATATAAATATTTAAATATATAAAATTAATTTATAAATAATTATTTTTTAATAAAGAAAAATTGAGGGCGAAGGGTGATTGTCCCTGCCTTCCCTTGTTTTTGTCCCTGCTATTATTACAACACCCATGCAATGTCAAGTGTCATATTTTATGACCACGCCGAAGATTAAAATAACAGTCCGTTACCTTAATAACGACCAATTAATAGCAATAATAATGATATTTGTAATTGTGTTATAGAAAATAATAATCTATAATGATTAAAATAATATTTATTATTTTTATAACGGAATAAAATATCATAATAAAAAATATGATGTATTATGATTTAAATTTTTAGAACAATGATTGTTATAATATTTATTGTTTCTATAACTAAAATAAAATATCTTAACTGAAAACTATAATTCAAATCTCTAACCTTGGTCGATGTAACTTCTTTTATACTGTTAAAATAATATATATATATATATATATATCTATCCAGCTTCGAAAAACAAACACTTGGAACTGAGTCTACAAAACAACCGACACATACATTATCTTATGCTCGAAAATTGGCTCAAATATCCTAATCTACGACTTACCACCAAATCTGTTTGCTCTGAACTGGGTGTACAAAACAAGACTTGGTTGTCTGGGTTGGAAGCCTGTTTCTAGCTAACTAGAACTAGATAGGTTTCCGCTTGTTACTCAACACTACACTGCTAATGGAATGGCCCAAACGCTCCATGACAAGGACAAACACAGTAATATTTAAAAAGAAGAAAGAAGAAACTCAGTAGTATAAGCATTAAGCAAACATTCGGACAGACTCGAACCATTTATCTATGACTACCGGTATGTCCTGATTTATTCGACTTCTTGGGCAGTGCAGGCTGGAGTTGTTGCAGGGCAGGTTGGAGTTGTTGCAGGGCAGGTTGGAGTTGAACCACAGAAAAAATCGACGCCTTCTGTTTCTTTTGTTTCACACCAAAGATAAACGCCCTCAATGGCACATTGGAACGAACTTCGGCTGCCCCGCCTTGGTTGCCCTTCGGACCCGAGAGTCCCCAGTCCTCACTTAACTTCGTCAACGCTCTGTATGCGTCGCGCTGCAGTGATCCCGCGAGGTCTAAACCAACTTGCAGCTCGTCCCCCACCCTCTTGTTCTCTTGCTTCATGTTCAATATTTCACCTCGGAACTTGGCAGCTTGGTAACTCGTGAACCGTATCTCTTCGTCTTCGGCACTCGCCTTTAGTGCCTTGGTGATCTCGTCTTGGATTTCGCATAGAGATGCCGACCTGTTCTTCAGTTCTTCTTTCAGAGACTCAGCTTTTTCCACCCACAAATTCAGTTCGGTCTGCATTTCTTCCAGGTGTGTGTACAATGGTCGAACGTCTGATTTTACGGAGTATTTCGAAGTGCTACTTCCCTCGCTCCTTAGCCTCTCTTCTAGTTTTATTACCTCGGCCTCTAAATCTTTAACCCCGGTTTGGAACTTTTGTATTTCGAATAATGTTGAGCTGAATCTGAACCAGAAATCCAAGTTCTCTTCTAGCAGTTCGTCGATGTCGGTTCGGAACTTTGCTTCAATGGCTGATATATGTTCAGGCTCGTTAACTGGCTTCGGGATTGAGTCTTCTTCGACTTCTTTCTTGACCATCGGAGCCGGAGGTGCTTCTGTTGTTGTTGTTTTTGTTTCAGGCTCAGGTAATTTCTCATTACATACTTGGAACTCTTCAGATGATTCATCCTTGGACTTACCGATACCGGTCTGGCCTCGCATTTGTTTCATACGTAAATGTCGAATCACTTCGTCTTTCTTGGCGTTAAGGTCCTTCAATTCTTTTAACTGCAATGTCATCTCGAACAGTTCGTTCTGGTGATTCGTTTCCACTTCCATGAGCTTCTTCTTGGTTTCCTCCAATGTCTCAGACAAGGCAGCTAGTTCATTTTCTTTAGAATCAGATACGGACACAGTGTTGGCTATCAATGACGAAGCTTTCCCGACAACTTTAGCCATTGCACTCAGATAGCCAGATGTTTCCGAAACCTTAGTACTTTCATCTCCTTCGTTTTCGGATTTTGGGACCGAATTTAGTTCTTTAGAGGCATCAGTACCATCGGTTCCGGATTCCACAACAGAATTTAGCTCTTTCAATGTATCAGTATCAACATTGGCAGATATAGGGACTGAATCTAGTTCTTTAGATGCATTGACACTGTCGGTCTCAACATGTTCTTGAGACCTTTCGGACCCTTTCTCGGTTTCAATTTCAGCAGAAGAACTTGTCATTTTCGGCATCAAAAACTCTTTCCCTGCTTTGGACTTCAAAAATTCTTTCCCTGCTTTCACCTTCTTCCGATTCACCTTGGTTTCGTATTTCGACAAGTGGGGCGAGGTTTTCAGGCTTTCGAGATTCTGGACGGACTGTACGTTCCGGGAAAGTTCATCAAAATTAGATTGTGCATCATTGAAACGAGAGTCCATATTGTTCTTCAGGGTTTCAACACTATGGTTCAAATCCTGAACCCCTTGCCACTTAAGCTCCAAGTCGATCATTTTCGTCTTCAATTCTTGGTTTCCATCCACCAGGTTGGCCTTACCATCTTCCAGGCTCTGAGTAAGTTCTTGAAGTTCATCATTTTCAGATTTCAATCTCTGGATAAGTGCTACCTGAGACGAATGTGTTGTTTCTAAGCTCGTCACCTTATTTACCAGCACATTAATCTTCTCCGCCATGTCTGACTCAGAATCAGTACCTTCCGTCTCCCACTCCGCATCGTCCTTCGGCTTTTCGACTATCATATCCACATTCGCTTTCCTTTTTTTCGCCCTTTCTTCTGCTATCCTCTTCACTTCCATGGCGGATTCAACCGAAAGGAACAGCTTCTTCAAAGCATCCACCTTCCCCCTTGATACTTCGGTCCTCTTTCGCTCGACTTCGGCTTCGGTTGCTGATTTCTCCTGACTCTGCTTCAACTGATCCAATGTCTCTTTGCACGATTTCAAGGCTGTTGCCGACATTAAATTCCGAGCTTCTTCATCTTCTATCACCTTATTTTCACCGAATTCCTCTTGCAAACTATCAACCTTCTCTTGCTGTTCTTTGATCTCATTCTCAACTTCCCTGTACTTAGCCAATCTAGTCTCATAAGAACTCTTAACAAATTCTTTCTCCGTCTGCAACGTCAGGATTAGTTTCTGAATTCGATCGATCTCGCTGATTCCCTCCTCCTTCGTCAAACCGGACTTCTTAACCAATGGAGCAGCCGGTTTCGGAGACTTCTTCTCTTGCATTTTCTTCTTCGTCGTGGCTATGAACTTCAATTCTTTAACAGGTAGCTTAGGAACCTTGGGGACTTTCCCCGTGTTATCCGAAGGCGTTTTCTGGACCCTTGGTGCGTATTCGAAGTCGTCGTCTTCATCTTCCAGTCCCCGAACTTGATCGGGACAAATCGAAGCGATGGTGTTGTTTGCATTCTGTAGCTCGGTCGATAAGTGATCGTATCGATCAGCTAAAGCACGGTAAGCTCGGAAAAATTCTTGGACGAAACTTATGATCTCCGGCCTCTTTTTGTAGTACATATTTGCTTTCTGAATAAAGGAGTCTCCATCTTCTTCGATTAGTTTAAGTACCGCAGATACCTTTTCCTCCATATCTGCAAAATCAACATTTATACAGAAGATAGAAAAACAAACTAGAAACCCATAAATTCTTATGTATTTATTACCTAGAAGGTTTTGTTCCATCCATTTGGACTGCTTTGTCCTGATATGGCTCGCCATCCACCATGAGTAGGCATTGCTAGCAGCTCTTTGCAACATGTTTGCTTCCTTTTTTTTAAGAACAAAACCTGTAAAACAGCTTGCAGAGGAAAGGTTTGGTGTTTTTTTGTTTGTTTCAAGGTAAATTAAGAGGCTTTCCAAGAATCATGCCAAAGAACTCTCTTTTATCTTGCAATGAAACAGAGAGAAGACATTGTAAAGACAATCAATAGGATCAGATAAGAGTTTTCTTAGTTTTGGAAGTGAAATCTGAAAACAATGAAATTTGTTGTTGATGATGTTGTGTTTTTTTTCTTTCATTTGCTTTTGTTATGGAATCATGGAAGGGAGCAAACCTCGCCTGAATTTTATGGTTGACGCCATGAAGCTTTCTTTGTGGCATTTTTTTGTAGATTAAGAACAAGAGTTTTCAGCCATTGATTCTCTCCACGTGATCCTATGTCTTTTCATCAGGGTAGGAAATTAGGATATTTTCCACTTTATCCCTATAACTTACTTTTATTTTTTTAATGTTTTTTATACATAAATGCATAATTTTTTTAAATAAATTTAAAATGATTATAATATAATATCTACTCATAAATATTTTTAATTATTTGATTATGTGCATATATATTATAAATAAAATAATTTAAATTTATAATTTTATCATGAATATCATTTTTTATTTGGATCATTTATCAAATTCATAAATGGATCATATTATAAACTCAATTAATTATTTTGACGATCTAAATTCAATCATTTTAAATATATAAAATATCGTTGAAAAATCTAATAACATAATATATGAACTCATAATTTATTATTCGAACTTTTATCTTCACCCATAAAATATATTTCTCAAAGTTTTTATTTTATTATATTTTTTCCAACAATAACTATATCATGCATCACTATTTATAAAAATATAAATTGTATATATGAATTATTTAATTTTTCTATTTATGTTGTGAATGTCATAAATATAATATTATATATATTCGTATATAGTTATATGTAATGTAGTTGTTTGATATTACTATTTTAATATGTATATATAACAATTATTAATTTATAAAAATAAATTTACTTTCAAAGAAAATTGAATTTAAAGATTTCTTATTTAATACAAAAACATTATATCCAACAAGACTAAATAACAAAATCGTACTCTTTTAACTATGAAAATAATAAAATTATTAAAAATATAAAAAAAATGTTTGACAAAAGGAATAAAATAAAAAAAGGCAATTTACAAATTGTAAAGTATGTTCTTCTAATAGCTTTTTTGAAAAGCATGATTGACCACGTGTGTATGACGTTTTATCTCATTATCATTGGTTAACGGAGTTAATGAATCGGAGGTTAACGGAGTGAATAATATTGATTGATTCAACGATCACATTAGATGAATTTTGGGATTTAATGAAAAAATAGGTTTTTTTTTTTTTTGAAAAACTTAATTTTTTATGATTTTCTTTTAAAAATTAAATAAAAATAATAAATGCCATATGTCATTTATATATTAGATGAAATATGTTATCATAATTAATAAATTAACCTTAAAATATAATAAAATGACATTAAATATTTTTTTAATAAAACAAATAATACTTACAGTAAAAAATATAATTTAAATACTCATTTCAACTAACATACCGAACTTATCTATATCTGATGACAAGTCATGTCCCTTATCCATATAGAATGCACAATCATGTCCGAAAATCAGAAAATTATGTACCAACAACAAGTAATCGAATTTCAGCTGAAAGAAAGGGAAATTCATTTTCTTGAATATTTACAGCAAAACTATTTACAGAACCCAAAACACATGAGCCATCAGTTTCTTCATGTTTCCACAGATCAGTTCAACTACATTTTAAGCACAATAGATGACTTAACAAGACAAAGCAACAAACAGAAAACGTCAATGTTCTTCGGAGTCTGTCGAAGGCAAACATCTCGATTTTCCATGAACGTGGAGCCTCTCACATTCCACGGGAAGCTGAAGCTGATCGTTGCCTCTTACCGTTACCGGACACCTTTTCTTACATTATTATCAAATACTATTAATACGGTTACTTCCAGAGTACTGTCGGCTGAAATCGATATGGGAGATTTCATCCAAGGTAGTTCGGTCAGCCACTTCTACGCCTTTAGAAGTTCTGGAGAGTAGGAAACCACTGCTGAACGGAGTTGCTGCCCTCTGCGAATTTTTAACAAAAATGCAAAGAGAATGTTAGAATGAAGAAATCTCCGGCCTGAGTAGAAGGGCACCAATTTTAAAGGCAACAAAGAACAACATAGTGGCATGTATAACAACTTTTAAAAGCTTTGAAATGCTCGAACCATACATCTTCGAATTCAACAAAGTTAAGGATGGCAAGTCCAAAGCCTTGGTTTATGAAGTAGAAAGTTTTCACACTACAGTTCTCTGCAATGTGATTGAAGATGTATGCAATACAGATGCGTGCATAACCATATATGAATAAAAAGAGCATTGGGAAACTCGAGTTTCCTTTGAATTAGAACTGTCACTTGCTACAAATTGGCAATCAAAGTTCAACATAAAAATTGATCCTGGCATTCAGACAAACAGCGTCAATGATTTCCCACCAAATCCTTTCTATCCGATGCTCTTGACTATGACTGTCCCTAAATCGGACCCTAACACGCACACAAAGAGGGCATCTGCTATGAAATGAACAAAGAAAAGGATATTTAGAAATTCTACCAGGCGATACCCCGTATGAGAAAGGAACTAAACGACAGGCTGACATATAGTCACTTGACCAATAGAGGTTGAGCTCAACAGTTGCCGTGTTTAAAGCAACATGATAAGTTAAACAATCACAAATCCGAAGCCATAGTTTTTCATTGAAATGTATGTTCCATCAGATAATTTCCCTAATTTGAATGTCACCTACTTATATTGCACCAACTCTTCATTTTTCGAGCATCCGAGTTCCGACTATCAGTGACCAACACCTATATCCGACACATAATTGGACATAAATATGAAATATGATCCACTACCAGATTCATGAAAAAACATAGAAAAACTCGGCCATACACATATCAAACACCTGCATCAATAGACACTCAAGTTCAAGTAACAAAGTTATGCAGTGACCAAGCAAGTATGGGATACAGTATAGCACTTATTACAAGATATCGTCTTGCAGAATTGTTTTTAACAGTAAACTATAAAGTTCTTAAAACCTTCAAAGTACAGAACATTCATATTCCTACGAAGTAGAAACAGGGGTGACTCAGGCAGGGACTGACACAAGGTGGTGAAGGCGCACCCTCTAGAATTTTTAAATTCTCCTCTAGATTAGATATTTTCTTTGTATTTTCTATTGATAATCTGATTTCGCACATAATTTCTCACATAGCTTCCTAAGAGTTTGCATCCCTTACATAAAATCTTGCGCTAGATTCAGGTAACTTATATGTGGGTAAGGTCTTACCAGAAGAGAAGCCATTGGAGAGGTTCTTGATTGCACTCAAGATCTGGTTATTAGGGCCTTCTACAAGTTCTTTGCAACCAGGCTTATAACAAGGAACCAGTACAGCAAATCCATCATCATCTTTATCATCAGCTTGAAAACCCGGACCATGGGGTTCTTCCCATCCAATGGACCATTCTGGACCATCAGATTCATATCCAGATAAAACCAAACCATCTGATTGAACCACCCTTGTCTTTTCCCCACCTGCCCACTTCCCCTTTGATGGGGCTATCTTTGTTTGGAATTTAACAGTATCAGAAGAAGACGATGAAGAATTCAAACAAGACCCATTTGAAACAAGCTGTGTATCTTTATTCCCAACACCCCGAAACCACCATCGGAACCCAGAAAAAGAAACTGCCATTCTTTTTTTAAAAAAAAGCTTTAAATTTTCATTCTTGCAATGGGAAAGATCGATTTTGTTATTGACAAAAAAGGATCAAAATCTGGAAAGATATTAATTGAATCCAACAATTTCTTGAATCAAAAGCTTGTGAACTGAACACAAGCAAACAATCTTCAGCATAGATTTGTTTCTTCTTCTTTTTGGTCTACAGTTTTATGACCCTCTTCTCTTGCATCAAATTTGTCCAACCAAACTCCATCAAAAAAGTCAAACAAACAGAAAAAAAAGCTCAATTTTTTCCCAAATATCTACTTCAAGACAAAAAAGATCGAAACTCAAAAGGTGATTTTCAGCGCTAAGAAACAAGAATTGGAAGAACAAAGCGTCGGATTCACCGATTAAAAAAAAAAAAAAAAAAGATGTAAAATTCAAGACACTGGAGACAGGAGATGGAGCGAAAGTAACATTAAATCAATGAAAAATTAAAGGGGAAATCGAAAACCCTATTGTTATCTCTCACTCATCTCCATTCTTTTTTGTTTTATCGTTATTATTTCTCTGTACCGTGAAGAATCGGACTGGCAAGGTTCATCTTCCTCTATCATTTATAAAGTGTTTTTTTTTTAATCAAAGCACATCTGACGGTTGAGATGCAAGGGTCTAAATAAAATATTAAATTATTATTTGTTTTTTAGAAAAACAAAAAAGATAATTGGTTAAATTCTTAATATGTTGTTTAACCGTTGATTAAGCAACACGTGGACTAAGAAACCTCCACATTTGCTTACGTGTATGTCGTAAGGTCCAATCAAACCCTGCACACGAGAAAATTATATTACATCAATTAAATAATTTACTTTAAGAAAATTCTATATCAAAATATGAATATCGTAAATATTGAATATTACATTATTAAATTAATTAATAAAAAATTAAAATCTTAAAAATTTAATATATAATTAATAAAATAACCTGAAATTTAATTCGTTATATTATTATAAAACATTATTGATTCAGACTTTGCACGTCAAATATTTTAGTAAATAAAACAAACTATGATTCGTATCTTTCTTCGTCCAGTTTTGGAATGATTAATAATAATTATAATTTGGCTTTATTAAATCATTTAAAAATATCTTCTTTAAACTCCTCGGTGCCTTTTGACATTGGAAATTTGTCTTTTTACATTTTTTAATTTGAATATAGAAAAAAAATTCGAAAAGCTTAAAAGTAATGAGGAGATGATGAGGGTTCATGTCCTGTAATTAATTCAGTGCCACTGAGGTTTTGGATTTTTTATTATTTAATTTTAAATATCAAAATATGTCATTAACTTTCATTAGAAGAGTTATTTTAACTCTTGTTTTTAAAAATAATTTAATATTTTATTATTTCACGACAAAATATTCTTTTATTTATCGAGTGTATTTAGTTGGACTAAAAGATATTAATTCAGGTCGTTTAGGAAAAACATCAAATGCACTGAATGAAGAGAAAACAAGTACAAATCTATTAAAAGAGCAGCTTTAAGCATCAATTATATTGCCTCAATGGTTAAATAAACGGATATTATTCCTAAAAGTTATGAGTTTAAACACTTATATTATAGTACAATGATTAAACGATTAATATTTAATAGTCGATAATATATTTTCGAACAGATATTACAATAATCAATTGATTAAAAAAAGCAACCATAGTTATCGAATATCTTCAAGTTTTTAACAAGGATTAGATTATCTTGCAAGTTTCAAACTTTTCTTCCTAGCTTTTCAAATCTTTTTCTTATTGTATTTTTTATGAATTATATCCAAATCCAGTGGCAACTGGCAATGTATGAGCGAAGGGTATTTGCTCGTCTTGTCCTGTTGTGAGGTATCCCTTGATATCCCATGTTTGTTGCGTTGATCCCATCAGCAAGATCGGCATTGGGTTATGGACAAAGCAGCATAGGAAAGGTGAAGACTGACTCAGAGGACAGACCATGGGTGGGTTGGACTGACCCACGGACATAGCTGTGTGGGTGTGGAATGGAATAATTGCCCACCTTCGAAGATTTTATTTTTTTATTTAATTTTTTTTATGAATTTATCTCTTACTTTCAAACATTTATGTTTTGTCCTTTTCAACTTTAAATCATGACTCCGTCTTTGGACTGATCCAGGGACATATAGATTGATTTTTTTGGAAAACAAAGTGACTTTGTCTCCATGGATCATGATTGTGAAGGATCTTATCTTTGTGTAAATCGTTTCTAATTATATTATTTATTAATGTTTTTAATTTAAAATAGTGAGTTTAAAATTAAAATTAGTGATTGTAATTAGAATTTAAAAAAAAATTAAGGGTGAATTATATTTTTTAAAGTATAGAGTTTAAGATTTAAGATATAAAAAATAGGGATTAAAATTTAATTTTTTAAAATTTTTTAATGGAAGGAAACATGATAAAAGTAGAAAGCATTTTTACTCATTCTCATTAACTGAATGTTGATTTTATTGCTCTTAGAATCTTAATGACAAGGGAAATAAATGTCTTTCCTCTTTGTACCTTGATGGGATAGAAAAATGGTAAGAAAAAAAAAATTAAGCTACGAAAATTATAATTTTATTCTGATTTTTTATAATTTAATTTGATATTTTTTATATAATTATTTTTATTTAATCTAATTTCTAAAAAAATATTTAATTAAAAATTGATCCTGATTTGTTTCTAATTTTTAAAATTTGATCTTATATTTTTTACTATACTTTTATTTTGTTCAATTTAATCCTTAAAATTTTTATTTAATTAAAAAATAACATATATATATATATATATTTCTATATCGAGATAATGGTTCAAACTTTCTATGATGACCGACAAACCTAAACATAAAAAAGGATCATGAGTATTTCTGTACGAGCATCAATTAATCGCTAAGGTATGTAAAAATCACATCAAACAACAAAATAAAAAACAACACGTTATATAAAAAAATGTCACAAAAGTGAAGATTTTATTAAAATTAAAAAAAAATCAATAAAACAAAAAATAAACAAAATAATAAATATTAATAATTAAAATAATAAAATTAATATCATCGTCGAAAACATAAGAAGACCTATGGTTAGTTTTAGAGAAAACCATATATCGTTATTGGAGAAATTATATAATGGGTAAGTCCTACCACGTCATCCATAAGACCAACCAATAAAAATTATTCTTGTCATCTTTTTTTCTATATCATATATTTTCTAAAATGAATCTTCACTTAAAAAAATTGTTTTTAAAATGAATTAACACTAAATATGAGTGAAGATTCACTTTAAAAAATATATGACATGGAAAAAAAAGATGACATGAATAATTTTTATTAGTTGATTCATGAATGACGTGATAAAACTTACCCATGATATAATTTCTCATCGTTATTGAGATTATTTCAAACATAAATTGCATACCAGTTTGGTATATGTATTCAATATCCATACTTTAAAAAAAATGCATTAATAATTATTTGAGAAAAAACAAAGTTGATTATTTAATTTTAAGAATATTTTCATTTTAGTTATTGTTATTTTTTTTATATTTTCGAGTTTCGACTATATTAGTAGTTTAATTTAATTATTTATTATTATTTTTAACAATAATTAATGTTATATTTGACCCACTAAAATAAATCAAATTTATTTATGAGTGCATATCTAATTAAAATATAATAGTGCATATTTTATCAAGACATAGTTATATATAAATATAGTTTATATTAAATTTTTATTTATTAAATTAAATTTAACTAATAATATTGATATGATATATAATAACATTATATTAGTTATATTTAAAAATATAATATCTTTTAATTTACAATAATAGATATTAAATAAATTTCAGTGTTTTTATCCAAATAAAACTATATTGCAAAAAAGGAATAATCTTCTGAAATTCCCCCGGGCCTCTCTCTTTCCTTTTAAAATAGGGGATTTTTGAAACCCTAAGAAGATTTCTACGAGATCTCCAGTTATATGTTCTCTGCCTCTGCACCAATCTGTAATGCATTTCTGTTTTTCTTTCCTATAACGGTATTTGTTCACACCACTATTGAGGTCTTCGCCGGTGGGAGAAGGCCGCGACACCGCTAAGCAGCCGTCATTCGAAACCCTGTTAAAAACCCCATGAATACTAACTTCTCTTTTACTCAAAAAACTTTCAACTTCGGTTTCAACCCACCACAAGACCAAGACAGAACCTCCCGGAGAAAGATGGCGAACGATCAATGGTCGGAAACGGACACCCATTTTCTCAAAGTCGGTCGCGACGGTAATGAGTTGAAAACTGGTTATTTGAAGCAAGAGAAAGATGGAGAGAATGAGTTGAAGAAAGGTCCTCTGGGGAATGAAAACGAAACGTCATCGTTTTGGACGGTTTGTCCCTACTGTTATCACATGTACGAGTACGAAAGCAAGTACGAGGACTGCTGCCTGCTCTGCCAGCATTGCAAGAGAGGATTTCATGGACTTGCGGTGGATGCGCCACCGGAGAGTTTTCTGTCGAACGCGAACGTCGGGAGATACCATTTCGGGTATGGTTTTTTCCCACTAGGTTATTCCGGGGCTAATGGTTTCTTCAGCAACAAGAAACTTGCCGACGAGGGAGATGATGTCGATAAGCCCGTTGTTGTGGAGATTTCTGATGACAGTGACATTGAAAATGATGGAATGGTGATGGAAAACAATGTTTGTGAAGTGAAAATGGATTGTTTTGAAAAGGGTTTGATGAGGAGAGTGAAAGCTGTTGCAAGGAATCCTAAGAAATTGATGGGGAGAGGGATAAAGCAAAAGGGGATGGTAGAGAAGATGCAGGTTATGGAAATGAATGAGGAGTTTTGGAAGGAAGTGGATAAGAATGGTGATTCTATTTCTAAAGTGGAGGATGGGTTTGAGTTCTTTGAAGAAGATGATGATATATTTGTTGGTTTGAGGGATATTTGCTGATTGGGAGATTCATCTTTTTGCTTAAATCTAGATTTCAGTAGAGTTTTAAGGTTGGATTAGGCTTGACAAGTCTGAAGGGTTTTGACAGTAGAATATAATAGTTTTTATGTATAGGGTGATGAAATATGGGATATGGGTTTCTTAATCTCATAATTGAAAGGGAGTCTGAGAATATAATAGTCTTCAACGTATTTGGTAGACTAATCTGTTGACATGATAATATTTCCAAACTTTTGTTAAGTCCACCTCGTTAAAAATGTATGTTCGTTGAAAATAAGAAAATTTGAGAAGTCACACCACTACTGTTGTTGGCAACTGAAATCTGGGTTCGTTTTAACATTGAGCAAAATTCAACTGAAGCACTATTATTTTCATGAAAAACTTTTAATGCAAGTGGGGTGCAATTTTTCATATAATTATCAAAATACTTTAAGATACGAAACGGCGAGTTGTACTCATTACACAAAATACTTTTAAAGGTTCAAGTGAAAATAGATGAAGCCTTCAAATACATTCTTCAATGCTTTCAGGCTTGTTTGGTCATGACATGACAATCCTTACAATATTATCTTCTGCCCGATAAATAAAAGGATGTGGGCAAAACAAGGCTTGAGCTTAAAACTTCTATTCGAACTCAGTCCAAAACTCCGACAGGTCTCATATACATTGCTACATACAATGAGCTACACACTTGCAGGGTGTATGAAATAAGAAACCAAAAAACTTTTTTTTTTTAATCTTGGATGGCTCTTGTAACTAGTTTTGGTTATCGACATATTTGTACCCTAAGTGCCTAAATATCAACTACAGAAAATATCCACCTCTGTTTTTTCCTCACTTTTATGCAAGACGCACAACACACTGAACCAAATCCATCCCTGCATCAATTCTCATCTGACCCAAGGATCTGCTGCTTAAGTTCTTCTACTTTAGAAGCCAACTCCTCCCTGTTTTTCTGCAAAATTCAATTAAAAGCATGGTTGTTATTCCCCTTCATGTCATGTGGGTGATGGATGATTTAGAACCAAAATGATCAAGGTGGGTGGTTACCTTGAATATCAGATATCGGGAGGTAAACCATAAGGTGTAGCCAAGCCCCACAACCTCCAGCAACTTAGGGAACTGGATTTTTAGAATTAGAATTGGCAATCAGAAGGAATATGAAATGCTTTTAATCACGGTTCAAAGAAACTTGGAAAGAGATTTAGAACGCACCAAAGGAATTGAATCAATAGCACCAACAAGAGCAGATGCTAACCACACAGCAACCAAGGCACCACTTCCATATAATATGATTGAAGATGCATCTTCATTTTCAAGCTGCAGTTATTTAGTGATCCAATCGTTAGAATTGATTAGGAAACCACAAGAAATGATAAGTACTTGTAAAATAAAAGAAGCAAACTATAAAACAAAACGCTCAAAGTATAATGAAACAGGGACAAAGAGGAGACAATGACGGGCAGAAGTTATGAGAAAAGAGATGAACAAGATTACAAGAATTAAACATCGACAAAAATGAATTTGAACAGATTTAGTTACCCAGGTAACCGCTCAGATCGACATGGTTGTCGACATTTCATAAAAAATTCATAAATTCTACTAATCATCACAGCAACCAAAATGCAAATTCATAAAAAAGTAAATTAATGCATAATGAACAAAACCTAAGGCAAAGAATAGAAAACCGGAGCTATATGATAGTACGCAAAAGCTTTCAAAGGTCAAAAGGTGAAAACAGAAAAGAGTATTTCAGAAAAAGATCAGTGCAACTCTAAATTAACACAGTTTATCAGGACAATAATGAATAGCACCCAAGTTACTCTGACTCTTAATTCTTTTTCTCTTGAAGTGCTAGTATCTAAAGCCAAATCCAACACATTCATATAGATGTATGGGAATTACCTCTAAAGGTCTTAATATATAAAAACTTGAAGAAAAACACACACATGTCCTACACACAAAACCATGTCCAAAATCCAAATAACAACGAACAGAGAGAAAGGGGGTAGGGTTGAAAAGGTACGCTCAAGTCAATAGGTTGCTCAGGTAACCGCTCAGGATCGACACAATGGTCGAAAGTTTCATCAAGCATTCAATGAATACCTTCTACTGATTCCAAACACTCATCATTGCAACACAATAGTTGAAATAACTAACACAAATAAAATAAAGATGAACAGATAGCAAGACAATTAAGTCACCAGGTTGCTCAGGTAACCGCTCAGGATCGACACAATGGTCGAAAGTTTCATCATGCATTCAATGAATGCCTTCCACTGATTCCAAAACCTCATCATTGCAACACAATAGTTGAAATAACTAACAAAAATAAAATAAAATAAAGATGAACAGATAGCAAGACAATTAAGTCACCAGGTTGCTCAGGTAACCGCTCAGGATCGACACAATGGTCGAAAGTTTCATCAAGCATTCAATGAATGCCTTCCACTGATTCCAAAACCTCATCATTGCAACACAATAGTTGAAATAACTAACAAAAATAAAATAAAATAAAGATGAACAGATAGCAAGACAATTAAGTCACCAGGTTGCTCAGGTAACCGCTCAGGATCGACACAATGGTCGAAAGTTTCATCAAGCATTCAATGAATGCCTTCCACTGATTCCAAATCCTCATCATTGAAACCCAATGGTCAACATAACATTAACTAACACAGATAAAATAAAAATGAACAGATAGCAAGACAATTAAGTCACTAAGTTGCTCAGGTAACCGCTCAGGCTCGACACAATGGTCGAAATTTCATCACACATTCAATGAATGCTTCCACTGATTCCAAAACATCATCATTGCAACACAATAGTTGAAATAACAACTAACACAAATAAAATAAAGGTGAATAGGTAGCAAGACAATTAAGTAAATAGGTTGCTCAGGTAATAACTCAAGATCGTTTAATCAAGCATTCAACAAATGCCTTCCAATATTTCCAAAATCTCAACATTAAAACCCAATTTGATCACGAAAGGAGGCATAAAAATACAACAGAAGTTTATTTCAAAGCTAGTAAAATAAATAATGAAGTATAATAATCTATGATGTTTCATTTTTTTAATCCATTCTAATACCAGAAATGCACCTACAAAATGAGTGAATTGATTGATACGCTATACTGATATAGCATAATATTAACAACAAAAACAATATAAAAAAATGGAACAACATAAGCAAAATTTATGTTTCTACACAGATCATCTCAGCGAAACCCAAGTAATCTATTTCTCATTTCCTTACATTAAAAACAATTTTTCATATCAGAAGTTCACTTGTAACTATGATGCATCTAAAAAAGTGATTGAGCAGAGGGTAAACCTTTATATTAAGCTTCTCCAAAAACTCAAATATCTGCGATTCCTCATTGGAAGCTAACTCCGGTTTAGATTCTTCCGGTGACAGGTTTTCATTGATAATATTCTTCTCAACCGTCGAAACTTCTTCCAACGTCGCAACACCGTCGCGATCGTCGCCGAAATAGCGGTTCGAACCGTTAGATGACTCTTCCGATGTTGCTTTAGGCAACAGATTACAAAAACGAACCCCTGCAATAAATAGAAAACACTCAGTTCTACTAATATGAAGTATTTATTAGTTACAAAGACGGGATTAAGAAAAGACAACGAATAAGAGAGGAGGGGTTTAGGTATTTCGTACCGGAACGGAGGCGGAGAGAGGAGGAGCGAGAGAGCAGAGGAGGGGGGAGACGAGGAAGGAGAGAAGGATTTGAGGCGGAGAAGGTGTTGGATGGAAGAGTGGAAATGGAATGAGTGAGAGTGGCGGAAAGCGGCTCCATGTTTTGGAGTGAAAGGAGATGAAATGGCAGAGTCCAACCGGCAAAGTGTATTTATCAAGGCTGCCTCCTCTAGGGTTTTATTTTTTTGGCTGTAAGCCTGAACCCACCGAATGGTTTTATTTTTGGCTTAAATAAAAAAATATTTAAATTATAATATTTTAAAATTTTAAATATTTTTTTTTATAAAAATAAGGGTTTACAATTTAATAATATCTTTAAACTACAAGAACTGTTTTTTCAACACCAATAGGTATAGTTTTGGGTATTTCTAAAAAAAGTAGTTTAAAAATAAATTAAATTGAAATTGTACTAAAATTCTTTTATTTTTTAAAAAAAATTATTATATATCAAAAAAATAATACCAAAAATTTTAAAATTTTATAATAATTTCGATACAACATTATTTTAATATCATTTTAATTCTGTCTCTCTCCCGAACTTTCGTATAATTTTGAGGAGTTTATTATAATAATTTTTGTTCATGCAATGTTGTTTCTTTGCTTTTTATTTTGACATGGTCAACGAATATATTAATTTTGTTGTTAGTTATTGATTATTAATATTTATTATTTTTTAGTTTTTAAATTTAATAAATCTATTCTTACAACACATTTTTTTTTTTAATTTTTAGTATGTATATTCTGTTTTTGACATTTTTTAATTGATCATTCAATTATATTTTTTATCGATATTGAATTTGATGTTCACAACTATGATTTTTTTTGTTTTAAATTCTCGAACTGAATTTAAATATAAACTTATATTGACGATTAAATTATAACCATAACCATGTTACCAACGGACCTCATTATTTAAGTCATATCCTCTTATTATATTTTCAGATTTTTCCTCCTTTAATAAAAGGAACGAACTCATATAAACCAAGGGACAATTCTAGTGACACTGATCTATTTTTCTGAGTTTGTGGAATTGCAAACGGATATTCAATCCATTACTTTCCTCAACCAATGAAGATCAATTCAATTATGATCAATTATTGAAATCATGATCCTTTGTCATAAGATTTAACAATTACCAGGTTATTTTCTCATCTGATATGGGAAAGAACACCAACCAACCTACAATGAAGACTTTAGTCCTAAACCACCCGGTGATTCTTGTCGAAACATCAACCGGATATTCTCGATGAACTTGTTCATAATCTCCAGGCCTTTCTCATCTGTTACAATCAACATGGAAAAAAATGAGAAAAACATGAGTATGGGATTCATGGCCTTGATCGTTGAGAGATGAGACATAGAGCTAAGGTGGGGTTCTCTTTTGTTTTCCAGAAAGAAAGAAAAAAAGTATCAGGGTAGTGAAACTAACCGAGTTTCGGCACCGTGTGCCCGACTGAATGAAGAATAAGAAATGGATTCACAAATAATTTCATTAGCTTGTAGTTTCGTTCCTTCAGGAAATCCTTCTCTCCTGAGTAAGAAAATATACATGATAAGCAAATAGAGAAAAGAAAAGAGAGTTTAAACTTGTTTCCTATAAGCAAAACTGCAAATTTTGCAACTAAAATTGTTCATATTTCCAGAAGGGTATCTTGAGATTGAAACAACGTTGTGATGTTTCCATAAAACTTGCTGCAGATTCTTCATTCTGCTTTAGGAACCAATGTCCAATACTTACATTCGACACAAATATGAGTATGAATACGGAGATACAACCCTCCAAGGATCCTCCAAATATATGAAAAGGAAAACTTGGAAAAAAATTGAACATAGGACACATACTTGTATCTGACACACCCGATTCGAGTAATATATCTCTGCCCTATCAGCTTGGCCACAAAAGTCTGTTGCATTCTAAAGCGTCAACTTATCCTAAGGTTTGTTGTACCCAGATGCTTTAAGACTTCATTTATTAATATAGCCTTCAAGGTTGACAAATTTACGGTCGATTTGCCGGAGAAAAAAACTGCTCAAGCATGGAGATTTCTAGGTCTTATCCTATGATGTTTCGACTCTTCATTTTAAGTACCCTAATGCAATAATGGATAAACTCTCCAAAGACTCCAAATACATGGCAAAACTCGACAAAAAAAATTGAGCATATCCATATCTCATATTCATTCCCAAGTATGAGTAACATAGAGTCAGCCAATATTTGTACAATAACTGTAATCTTTTATGGTATCATAACTAGCATTTGGAGTTCTTCTACACTTAAATTAGTACCAACAAACATCTTCAATGTTTTTTTTTAATCTTTCGTAGCCAATATTCATACCCAAGTCTGGCATGCTAAAGATCAGTGAAATCCAAAAAGTTGTGTTGGTCTATAATACTCCCTCCTCTTGATTTTTCTTACAGGACCGTATCCGGCATCCATGTCAAACACGGGCAGAAATGTGAATATCATCCTCCAAGAACTCTCCAAATACATTAAAATTTTGAAAAGATTAGAGCATACCGACCGTGATGAACACATCCCGGTTTGACACATGCACACACCGAGTTCGAGAACATAGACTTCAGTTACCCAAATTGTAATGGAACTAAATGAAGGGAATTAAAACTGCAAGAATAAGTCATAAACTTACCAATCACATGAATAGAAGGGCAGTCAAATGGAACCGAATATACATTAGCAAGCAATTTAGGCGGTCCGGACTTCAATTCTCGAAGTGCAAACCCAGATATTATGATCACAAACTTTATCTTTGGCACTTTGGTGAAAGCAGTTCCCTTGCAAATCAAAATTCAAGCAAAAATCAGTCAAATTTACAAATACCCTCATCTTAATTCTCAAAGAAACTTCAAAGGGCAAACCTGTCTTTGTATTTGAGGAATTACAGATGCAAGCATTCCACCCTGAAACCCATAAAATTACACAGCAAACCCAAACTTTAATTTTAATCAGAAAGCTGAAAAAGGGTTCATTTCAGTGATTTCAAGTTTCAAATCATATACCTGGGAAAAACCCAGTAAACCATCAAAGGGGCCATGTTTAATCATATAATCTTCTATATATTCAACGCATTCCTCAAAATGCACACACTCAATCTGAAAATACAAAGAAAAAAGCCTGATATTTCGTTTGATATTTCATTTAAATGGAGATTAGCCAACCAACCATGAAAGAAAAAGTGATGTTGAAACCGAAAGATCAAACCTCGTTGACTTGAAACCATTCATAATAAGGTGGATCATAAATGGATTCAACGTCGGATTTTCCTGTTGCGGGATATTGACCGTCGAGAAAATCAAAATCAAAGTTTCTCAGCACGGATTCAGGCCATTTTCCTATCATTTTCTTCAGGATTTCACCGCTTGTTCTGAATCCATGGAGGCATAGAACTCTGGGTTTCTTCCTATGTACTTGATTTCCCACCATTTAACTCTTCTATACTACTATTCTGCTAAAAAAACATTCGCTTTCTTGGATTGGGGAATGAATGGATGAATGGGACATACAAAATGAGAGCAGCTAAGCCTTAACAATAAAATTATATTTAAATTATTTTGCGTGATACAGTGGCTAACTCACTGAGTTGAGGATCATCTTTATTGAATTATGTAGAGTTTATCGATTTGTTTATTCTTACCGCCTAAAAGACAGGGAAGAAAATGCGTAGAAAAATATTTGTTAAATTACACCACAAGTCCATGAGTTGTTAGTAGGTATAAATCAATCCATCAATCCATTTTATATCAGCGTTGACCTGAGTTAATGATGAATAATTTTATTTAGAGATCATTTTTAAAAAATAATTTAGATAAGTTTTGGATCTTTTTATAAGTGATTAAGGATGTTGGGAAGCTTGCGTCAAGTGGTAAGAAAATGGATGGCTTGTTGGAAATTAACCCATTGTTACAAAAACAAATATTATAAATAATTTTAATATTTAAAAATAAATTAGGTTAAAGTATATTTTAGAATTTATGATAAAAGTTTATATTATAAAAAAATAATTTTGTTATTTACATATTACGACTTATATAAAAATGTTATATATAGATGATTTTTTTAATTTTATATTAAAAAGATAAAAGAAATTAAAGTATTATAAATTAAGAAGTCATCACCTACAAATTTATTTTATTAAATTAAGATTAGAATGAGAGATTATATAAATAACGAAGATAATGTATAATTATATCAAGTTTATTTAACAGATTTTTTGTTAGGTATTAACATTAGTTTGATTAAAACCATTTAACTAATTACGTGATATAATTATCAAAATTAAAATTATAGTGATCAAATACAAACCAACTTTATAATTAAATCATCATTTGTATAATTTACTTAAAATAATTTAACTTTAATGACTAAAAAATAACAAACACATACTTTAAGAGCTAATTTTTTATTTAAACCTTATTTTTATCTCTAGGAAGTAATTCTCAACTCCTATATAATCCTCAATCATCTCCAACAACCCACAAACCAAGCTTCCCGTTTTCTGACACAAGCCAAATCAACATGTCCTGCCCAACAATTAGCGCCACCACCACAACCCACTTAACAAGAGGCGGCGTTACCTCAGTTGATTGTCAGAAACAAGTCCGCTCATGGCGGCTCCTCCGCTCCATCATGACACACTCCTCACCAGTCATCCCCACCTGCAACCGCGCCATCATCCAAAATCCACAAACCAAACACCATCACTTTTACACTTCAAACTCCTACAATGTTATCATAAGGCTTCGAAATATGTCAAAATGAATAAAATGGTTGTTTTACAGTAGTAAATTTGGCGTATCAAAGAGTATAAAAATAGGGGGTAATGAAAAAGACAATGAAAAAAGCTGTACACGATCGTCCTCGTCGCATCCAAGTCTCGAGCGATGCCGTTCGTCATGATATTCGGCACCGGTGGAAGTGGAACCATACCAATGCAAGTAAAAGCCATATTAGGCTGTTGAAAATGTTCTTCTGTGAATTACCTGCACGAGTGTATGTCAAATGCAGTTCAGAAACGGAAACGAACTCCGGTATAAATGTCGGATACGGCGTTTCAGTTAATTGAAAAACAGGGTTTAGAATATTTACTGAATGGAAGGTAGTTGTTCCTAATGTTCCATTCAAAATCCCAGTGCTCTCTGTCATTTTTAAGAGTCCAATAAGTCCAACCAAAGGAAGCTGCATTATACACCTCTAATTGAGCCTTTCCAAAGTCTTGATACTCTGATTGTGTCCCATTTGTAACATTCCACTCATTCACCCACTCGCCTGAATCGAAACCCGAACATAAACGCATAAACCACATCAGAAAGCAAGAAAAAACGCCTACCGATAGCGTGCATATAAGCTTACGGAATCGTTAAGGATGATCTAAGTTGATGGAGTTACCAATGAAAACAAGTGGACCGTCCGCAGCATTCAAGGCTTGTACCTGAGGTTCCCTGCTCTTGTATATGAACTGGATATTATCGATAGGGCTCAAGGTGACGAAATATGGGTCAAAGAGGTTGTAGTAATGCAAATCCACCACTATGTTGTGGGAACCTATATCAGCCTTATAAAGTTCAATCGGATCTGCATCGCCAATTCTCTGGCAAATGATCACGTACGCTGACGGTGAGTGTTTCTGTAACACCCTAAAAATCGGGTTGATAAAACAGTTTGAATAAAAAGTAATTAAAATGAATTATGTGTGTGTTTGGATTGAAAATAAGGGCTTAATTGAATTAAATATGAAAGTTGGTGATTGCATGATAAAACTTGGATTCCATGAACTAACCTTAGTAATAAAACAAGTCTAGACAATTCATTAAGGGCAATATGGTCATTTCCCCACTCATTATCAATCAAACAAAAAGAACCAAAAATTTCTTCTTCCTCCCTCATTTCCACGGCAACAAGAGAAAATAGGGGAGAGAGAAGCTTGAGAGAAAGCATGAAAGAAGCCATTGAAGGAGGATTCCAAAGCCTTGCATGGGTAGAGATTTGAGTTAGAAAATCAAGTCTAACTATATCGGTAAGGTTTTCCTTCCATAATCGAAATTCATGGGTGTTTAAGCTTTTGAGTTTTGACAATCTTATGATATTCTTGTGTTAGAATGGGTTGATGGAATGCCTAATCTCAAGATAGAATTTAATTGGTATAAGTTTTGAAGAGTGAACAATTTGAGTTAAGAAACTTAGAAATCGAAAATATGTAAGTGAAATATTAGTGATATTTGGTTCAATAAGTTGTTGTAATTGATGAAAGAAGGAAATTGTTGATGTTGATTCCATGTTTGAGATGCTGGAAATTCATGGAAATAGTTTGAAGATTAGGAATTAAGGGTATGAATTGGGAATTAGCCGAAAATGCTTAGAATTGTTATTCTAAGTAGCCATCTTTGAAAAATTCCCTAGGTCGGGATTTAAGGAGTTAGGTGCTGAAATTTTAAAGCCTTATACTACTATATACCTAGTTTAAGTGAAAATTTACGGAACCTCGATCCAAGTTCGGTAGAGAGAGATATAAGCTTTTTCGTAGGGCTGTCCGAGCAGTCCCGAAAATCCGGCCGGGTCTGTTTCGAATGGAATTTGGTGTTGATTGAGTAAGAATTAAAATATAAGGTTAATTGTTCCTTGTAGAGGATTCTTCTAGCTTTCCAACGAGGTAAAATGGACTAAAATCGGACATGTGAGCTAAGAGATATGATCGATTCACCAAAGGGTAGCAAAACTGTCCGTAATGCACAAATGCACATGTTTATAATTGTTAGGCCTAAGATAACTTGAATTAGGTGACCTTGATAGATCCTAATGTAAGGCTATTGTGTATGGATTGATAGATAACCCGAGAGAAGAGATCGAAGAACAAGAAAGGCTCGATGTAGTAAGGAAACGAGGCAAAGGGATCATGATCTACAGTCCCTAAATAACTTGAAGACCTTGTGAGTGTGGCAAACCTTAGGGTTAGGACCTAGGGTCCTAACCATCCTTTGTTTATTTAAATTGATTTGTCATGTAAATGGACTAATCTATATTTGGTAAAAAGGGAAGGAGGATTAATGTTAAATGACTTGATTGATTATATGACTTGCTTGCTAGATTATTAGAACTAGCTTAGCACATATGCATTTCTTGGAAATGCTGAGGTAAATAACGGCACACGGCTACGAATTCAGGTACGCAAACCATGCATGAAGCATGAATGTAATGACGTGAACATTGGTTTGATAGCATGATATGCGTGTTATTGCTATTATGATGTACATGTATTGGTAACATGTTATGAATACTTGTCATTGATAATATGAATTGGATTGCTATAAATGAAATGATACAAGCATGATAATTGTCTTTGTATTAGCATGTATTGAACACTTGCTCTTGGTAATATGAACTTGATTACATGAATTGAATAATGATCAAATGGATATTGAAATGTTATTGAGCTTGGTCTATAGTGGTCATAGGTAGTACGGCATGCCTAGGGTCTTGAGCTCATTGTTTAGTGCTACGACACTCTTGTTTGGTACTGTGGGTATCGTGATTTTGGTGGTTAGTCACCAATTGTTAGATACCATGGGTATCTCTTGTTAGTACCTTTGTGGTACTCTTGTTAGTATCTTTGTGGTACTCTTGTTAGTGTCTTCGTGACACTCTTGTTGACTCGCTTACCTTGTCCTACTATACCAAGGCATCATATGAACTTAATTGAAAGATTAAATGATTGAACATGAACTATATGTACATGTATTGGCCTGAGAAGCATTGATACTTGATCATGTATTGTTATTGAGTAATGAAATGCAATTGATGCTATGTGTAGCACTTAATGTGAAATGGCTATTGGTATTGGAAATGATCATATGGCTATAAGTAGCCCTTGAAATGAATTGTTTAATGGAACTTTGAGAAATAGAAAATGAAAGATGAGTTATATGCATTGATTAGATGCTAGTTTGAGCATATAGACCTTGACATTGAATTGTAAGATAAAAGTGATATACTTGAGAAGCATGTTGATTGTTAAATTGGGCTATTGATGAACTTGTATATTGATCGTACCAATGTCATGTATTGTATTGTTTGCTTATTTGAAGCATGATATAATTGTTATTTTGTTATGTTTAGTTTGGTTAGAATAGGACTACCTCACTAAGTACTTCATAGTACTTACCACTCGTTTCCTCCTTCCCACTAACAGGATATCGAGCTAAGGAGCTAGATCGAGATAATCGGGAGCAAGGACATCAAGCAAGCAATGTATGGTAATCGTAACATTTTGTTAACTCCTAGAATGGTGGCATTAGTGATCATGGTATATTAGCATTTTGCATTGGAGGGCTTGTCCTATGGTTTTGTATATATGGCTTTTGTGAATGGTAATTGGTATGTAAGCCTTAAGGCTAGAGGTGTTTAGGCTTACACATGTATTTTGAATATGGCTAATGGTTGCATCTAGAATGGCCCTCGTCACATGCATTTGGTAGGTGTGTATGCATTTGGTAGGTGTGCATGCATTTAGGCCAAGTGGTTTTAGTTTGATGGCCTCGAAAAAACGAAATAGTATAAGTAGTGACTTGATTAATGGTTTGAATTAAAGATCCTAGACTTGGTAACTTGCCATGAATGTTTAACCTGATAGAAATGCCTCTTAATGTTTAAGGATAGCTTGAGACCATATGGGTGGTCCTTGGGTAGAGTCTAAGTGTTTAAAAGTTAGAAATCTGGAAATTTGGGTAGGGGTATCGATACCACCCTTGGCAGATTCATAATGGCATCGAAGCTTGGTTCGATGCCGAGCTTCATTAAGATCTCCCTGGTTCGATGCTAGTATCGAACCAGGCCATTGTTGCCTTAAGCTTTTGAGTCCTTGGAATAGACCAGCATCGGTAACTGGTTCGATACTGGGAGTTCCAGTAACGAAATGGCATCGATGCCAGTATCGAACCAGGCTACTCAACCTTAGTCAACAAGTTAACGAGGAAGACCAGCATCGATATATGGTTCAATACTGGGGCTTCCAGAAACGAAATTACATCGATACCTGTTTCGAACTAGGCTCCCTAGCCTTGGTCAACGGGTTAACATAGTCAACCTGTATTGAACTAGGGTTCGATACCCCTGTTCCGATACCCCTCTATAGGGAGTATCGATACCCCTAGTTAATTTTGGTTAACTTGAAATAAAAATGGAAATTGGTTTAATCAATAAGAGTATGTTAACGATAATTAAATGAATAAAAATTTGACTAAATGTTTTGATTAAAGCTCAATCAAAATTGTAATTGATAGATGAACGGAAATTTAGGAATCAAATTGGTAAATTAAATAAAGTACGAAAAAATTTTAAATTGGCCTCAAAATTAATAGGCGTTATACATAATTGTCTTGATTTAATTCACAAATAATCGAAATATTCGGGAATTAAATACAAACTCGGTCTAAATTACAAGTTTAAATGTCCGATCGACACCTCCGTCTCCTAACCCGGGATGAGGGTGTCACAGTTTCCGTACGATTTCATACCCTTGTTTGTAATACGGAACTAAAATATCCAATGAAACTGTTGACGCAGATGGTTCGTTTAATAGCTCAATTCCGAGTAAAGCCGGATGATTTGCATACCTGCAACAAACAAGATGGTTCAATTGGATTTAACTTAACGTTACCATAAATCTGCAGACACCAGCTGATAACTTGTTGGGAGTTACCTGGAAGCTAGAAAATTTATGACATGCAATGTCTGCAAAATCGATTCCGATGTAGTCCAGCCTATAGTGCCATCTCGACTAGCACTATGTTCCATTCCATTTTGGGAGCCAGGTGCCGCATGAAGGTCGATTATGCACTTTATCTTGTAGTCCCTGGCATCGAAATGTCAACATACATACCAAATACAATGAAGATTCAAATCGTAGCATTCCACCAAAGAGAAGCGAAGTAAGGACTTACTGTGCC
Organism: Abelmoschus esculentus; assembly: GCA_035048815.1. Taxonomy (NCBI): domain Eukaryota; kingdom Viridiplantae; phylum Streptophyta; class Magnoliopsida; order Malvales; family Malvaceae; genus Abelmoschus; species Abelmoschus esculentus. The sequence goes on along the minus strand of JAUCBN010000015.1, from coordinate 18,371,898 downwards.
CATGAGAACGCATTATCAAGAGCTGCTAACGTTCCTCCTATAAACGGGGCGGGAGGATTCGGATCATATGCAATCCACCAGCCGACCGGAATCCGTACGGTATTTATTCCATTTCTATGTAAAAACTCAAAATCTGCTGCATTGATAAAAGTTCTTCTATCTGTCTGCAGAATCATTGAAAAAGAAGTATTAACTCAAGAACAACAGTGAAATAGATTGCAGAAGTGATTACGGTACCTCGAGAACCTCTTTCGCCTTGCTATATCCATATCCATTAGCAAGCTGATAATCTCCATGCAAGTTATTTGCTACAATCGACATTTCGAACGTGGCTGCATTATCTTCCCATCCCGGATTTCCCGGGTAATCCGCCATCAGCTGATTATCTATGGTAGCCTAAAACATAACAAAAACAACACATTTACATCAACTTTTACTACTTCAAATGCCATAGACCAACTCAAACATGAAGGGTTTGACTATAAATACCTGCAGATAGGCTCCACCCTTTGTTTTAATATGGACTCGACCATTGTTATTTCTTTCAATCTGGAATGTTTCCATCGAGGAAGCCGATTTTGCAGTTGCGGCTACCGTGAACCCGTTACCGTAACACGTTAGAAATTGGCCTTGAGTTGTGCGGAACTGAAATTCGGATTCAGTAACTCTCCATAACTGCATTACAAGCAAGTTGTTAGACAACAAATTTTGTTGCAGAACAAGAACTTACACGGATAGTCTGCACAAGACGGAATCGAAAGATATCGATCTATCGATATATTCAGAACTTGTGGGGGGATTCTTACTGTAAAAATTTCCCATGAAGATGCAGAATCTCTGTTAACTGAAATGTCCATTCCACCTCCATTTTCAGCACAAACATATTTCTGCAATTTCACTGACTTGAAACTAACTTGTGTTCCATCCTGCATTTTTCAATGTCCATTAAAACATATTATCAGATTACTTAATGAAAAATAAATCAAAATCATTTTTATAAAAATGAAAACATTTGAACAATTTATTGTTTGTTTCTCAAGAAACCAAAAGAAAATATCCAAGGAAAATAAAGAGAAAAAGGTAGCTTTTTGAAGCATACCTGAAAATGCTACAGAAAAGATTAGCCAACAAAAGAGTGAAAATGCAAACACCCATTTGTTAAAAACAAGTTCCATGAATAATGCCGCCCTTCAAAACTGCATCAAACAAGAAAGAAAATAAAGGAAACAAGAAGAGAGGTTTCCCGGGAAAAAGAAAAGGAAAATCCATTTGGGAAGAGAGAATATTTGTTGTAATCCCTTCCTTACAAAACAATCTATACCAAATTAAACCTCCTAAACAAGTAATATTTAATTCTTAAAGTTGCATTTTTTTTCATTAATATATTGCAATTTGCAAAGAAAATCATTAAAAATTCAAACTTTCCTCCAAGGTGAAGATAGAAAAGAAGAACCCAGTTGAACGTATGAGCAAAAGATGAAGAAAAGAACATTATCTTGCCAAGGAATAATGAGCAAAGAGGCAACCTGAAAGCATTTTAACGCACTAAGACCCAAAAATGTTACAACTTAGCTTAAAGATTTGGTTTTTAGGAAGATTGATTAAAAGTAAGTCTTTCAAGCATAGTTTGGAAGCTGAAAAACGCTTTAAAGTTATATCTTTACGATGCAATATTACTCGTAAACAAATACTAAACTCTCGAAACCCTCCGTTTCTTTCTAAAACCCCACCTCTTCCAGCTTTATTTCTCAGGCGGCCATCCGCCACCTTCATCAGCGGCGGCCTCCCTCTCTTTGCTTTTGATTTTTCCGCATTTGTCCTTTGCTTTCGGTCATCGTTTCTTTCCTTTTCCATCTGCAGTTTTTTATGTCTCTTGGTTTTTTTTCCTACGATTTTATCGTTTTTGTGTGTGTTGCTTTAGTCGGTTGGGTTTTCTTTACTTCGAGTTTTGGCGGTTGGATTGTTAGGACCTCCTCCTGCTCCGACGTGGTGTTCAGTGGTTCTCAGGCCTTTATTATTATGGGTCTGTCAAGAACATGCTCTGAGCCTTTTATCGGCCTTGATGACATTTTTACTGTTATTTTTGTCGTCTCGCTACTTGGATTTTCCGATGGTTCATTCTGTCCGCCAAAATTTCCCGATTAATTGACCCTATGTTGATCTATGACATTCAGCGTCGTTCAAGGTGCAAATAAAATACGCTTAATATAAGTTCTTATTTAAAATAAAAATATGTTAACTTTTCATAGAATTTTAAAATATATATAATGTAAAATAATTAAAATAACAATTTTACTCTTAATTTTTTTTTATTAAAAAATAATAATAAATAAATTTATATTAAAAAATTGATTGAGTTTTTCAATTTAACACCTTAAATGAGATAATTTAAAATTTAAAAAGTGACATTGAGGAAATATCTAAAATCTTAGAGATATTAGAATATAAACGTGGAAAAAATAAATCATGCCCCTGTTCATTACAAACTGATTATGTTTCTAAATTAGTGTAAAAATTAAATCAATAATTGACTAATATTTCATTCCCAAATCATCATCCCAAAGTGTTATTATCAGAGCAGAGCTACATGAAATGACCAACTCAAACAACAAAACAAGAAGCAGTGTTGCAAGTTTACTTCTGAACCAAAAGTATGCCCCATGTTGCTTGTTCGGTCTCCTAGTATCTATTGTCATCTTTAGTTATTGGCGTCAATAACGGAACCCTGCCGGAAATGGCCAAACCGTAACCTTTAAGACCGACATACTTTGCTGGATTGTTTGTCATCAGCCTCATCGTATGAACACCAAGATCCCGTAGTATCTGCAGAAAATTGAACGTTGCATTCAGGCATTTAATGGCACAATCATGAGGACAAAACTGTGCTTTTATAATAGTCGAAATAGTTAGTATATTAGCATGTGGTGCAGGTATAAAGACATGGTTGAACTTCGGATCCGAATGGATAATGTGGAATAATATGTTAAGGACTATAACAAGTAACAACACTATAACATTAGCATGTTAGCACAGATCTGACTTCGACCGCAACTAGATGCACTATATGATGCTTCTGGTATAATACAACCTTTAATATAAGAGGTAAAATGAGTGAATGACTGTGATGGATAGAGAAGCAAAGCATAAATGATGCCAAATAAATTTCAGAAGAAAGCTTACTTGTGCACCGATGCCATATTCCCGAGAACCAACAGGTAACCCCAGCTCCTCATTGGCCTCAACTGTGTCGTTTCCATCATCTTGAAGGTTGTAAGCACGAGGAGTGTGGCCTAAACCGATCCCTCTACCTTCGTGTCCACGAAGATAAACTAGTACACCCTGTCCAGTAGTCTCAATTTGCTTCATTGCTAGTGCCAACTGGTTTCCGCAATCACATCTGGCTGACCCAAATATGTCACCAGTAAGGCACTCCGAATGCACCCTCACAAGAATATCATGACCATCACTGATTTCACCCTACATGTAGTGAAAAAGGAAAAGTTTATATATCTTAGCCATATTCTCGGAATGCACCCAAATATGTCGCCAGTAAGGCACTCGGAATGTTCAACAATCCAATCAACGTCCTACTCATACACAGCATAGTGATATTGATAACAGTTCCCCTGTGTTGCTAATGACACAAAAAAACAGTTTATATCCCCACCAAAAAAGGCATGGAATGAGTAAAGCATAGTGGAATAAATAATATTCTTTAACTTAGTTTGAATCCTTCAGCTAAATCAAAACAACAGCTGACTCATACTTTATGAAAAGCCTCCTATCCTTTTTCCACTAATGTGCCTAAAGGAATCTCCTTATCCCCAGATAGGGACATGCATAATTAGAGTTTCCATTCTATAGTTAACATTATGAACGGAAACAGCTCTTTCTAACTTCCAAAACATATGTTATCTTGATTATTTAAAACCCGAATTGTGCCCCATCATTTAGATTTTATAAGTTCTAAAACCAGTGTCATCCTACATTTGCGTATGAGGTAGTTCATTATGGATTACCGACAACGTATTTATAGATTCAAAAGATCTACGAAATCTTGTCTTCCTATTTATTTCCATCTCTCAGTCTTAGTGACTAATCTATTCACATACCTTATGAAAGCTACTGTCTAAGCTCTGATTTCATCACTAAAAATTGGAAGAAAAAAAAGGGACTATAGGGACAAAGGAAAATCTGAGGTCCGTGAAAAGGAAGTTCGTCATCTTGAAAAACCAGCCCAACAACTCGAGTGACCGTGCCATAACATGCAAAAGCACTCATAATGCTGTCTGCATTAGGAAATATATGTACCCGGGGATGTTTTTATACATTAGTGACTACTAAGACAAGTTTTATGACTACCAACACAAACAAGTGCATATTGGCAGAGCTAAACACAAAGGGATCAACATAATAGAAAGTAAGTAACAAAAAGTGCATCGTCTAAGAGCAAGATAATCTCCATGTAGCTTCTAACAAAGTATCAAAGCACACACATAAATAAGAATACCTCTAAATTCCCAGATTTTAAAGAACTGGTTGTCAGACATTCGTGTTGCTTACTGAACAGAAATATGAAACAGATGAAGGTGGTGAGCATTCGGATGAAATGCTTACTTTAACCATCGCAATGTGCTCAATCCCATCGAGCAATGACCTATAACAGTATGCTTTAAATGGGCCCCACATCGTGGGTATTAATGCACAAGAAGCCAACTCCACCAGCCTATCTCTTTTCCTTCTATATCTGTCAATTTACAGTAATATAAATAATTCACAAACGGATTAATTCGATAGTCGACAAATGGAAAAATGAAGATGAACCAGTTATAAAAAAGTTGGTCACTATTCCAACAAGTCCATGTGTACCTTCAAAAGGTTTTCTATATGATTGAGTCATACCCAGATAAACATGTCAACTTTGGGATGTTGAACGTGTTTTCAACATGCATACTTAAAGAGAAATAAAGAGTCAAAGTAACACAGAAAGAAGTAGTACAAACTTATAAAAGCCAGAAACAATAACAGACCGCCAAGTTCAACTGTCTCCTCATTTTTTTTCTTCTCATTTTTGGGGATCCTACCTATAGACCATTTGAATAGGAGCAGGGACGTAAGAAGGAAGTAGTACCAACTCAACAATTCCTTCTCTTATAGTACATTAGGAGCACAAATATCTGGTCGTATTAAGTTGCAGGTCCTAGTTTCCCCATTACACGAGGAGAAGGAAAACTTGGCAATTAAGTTTACAAACTAGTTCACAAGTCAAATAGCTATACTTTGGTTTGAGGAGACATAAGTAGTAAGAAGAGCAAATAAAAGGCCCTAACTTATACGACACCAGCACCCTCTATGAAAAATGCTCTCTTCAATATACCTGATTAGATCAGCGATAGAAATAATCTTCAATTTTTCAGCCTGTGCAAACTCACGAAGCTTTGGCAACCTAGCCATTGAGCCATCATCATCCACAATCTCACATAAAACTGCCGCAGGTTCTAACCCAGCTAATACAGCTAGATCAACAGAAGCTTCTGTGTGCCCAGCTCTTTTTAGAACCCCTCCCTCCCTGTACTTCAGGGGAAAGATATGACCTGGGCGGTTGAAATCTCCAGGTTTTGAGTCTTTAGATGCCAACGCCAGTGCTGTTGTCGCCCTATCACAAGCAGAGACACCTGTTGTTGTACCATGTTTTGCATCCTGCATGAAATCAAGTCAGTTGATCATAAAACAAGGATACCAAAATTTAAAATTATTTATAGAAAGCACGCGTAAAACATCGAAATAAGAATCCACCATTAGTAGAAAATTCTCATATCGTAGTTGAAGCCTGTGAGTTATGGTAAATATAAGAGTAGCTTTCACATGTACTCTATATTAAAGCCGAGGACATACCACTGATACAGTAAAAGCAGTACAAAGCTTTTCCTCATTCTCCTTCTGAGTTACCATTAATGGTAGCTCCAACCTCTCCAAGTCTTCAGCTTTCATGCTCACACAAACAATTCCAGTTCCATGCTTGACAATAAAGGCCATAGCCTCTGGAGTTGCCATTGATGCTGCCATTATCAGATCACCCTCATTTTCTCTATCCTCGTCATCTACAACAATTACTAGCTGCGAATTTTCCTCAATTAACAGTGTGATAATTCTTATAAAAGAATATCACATTCAAAAAAGTAACTAGGACAAACCTTTCCTTGACGAATATCTTCAATGGCTTCCGGGATGGAAGCAAACCCTTCCGTAGGATAATCCAGGTCGTATTCATCACCAAAGAAACTTCCAGTCATGGGAATTATTTCGGCTGCAAGTGTTCCAAAACCTATGGCATCAGGTTGTATCTCAATCCCTGTTTGTTGGCCAACAAGTCCATTGACAAAACCAGCCTTCCCAGCAACAATTCCATCACCATTATGATAAGATAAAGCATCCCCTTCTCCAGATACCAAAGCAGCTCTAACTTTACCCACACCCTTGAAGCTCAAACCCATCTTTCTTGAACAGATACTTGCAAACAAAACACGGTTGCATCCGTTTGCAGTAACAATCGGATTCCCATAATTGTACCCTCTAAATTAAACATAAGTGAAAAAAAATCAACCCCTGTATTCTTAACACCACTATAATTCTAGAAATAAACACATTAAATCATTAATAACATGGAAATTGAAAAGCTATAAAAGATGGGTTTTCAAAGATGGATTCCAAAAATAATATAGGCAGTGTTATAAAACACATATGAATGTAAAATCCATAGTTATATCTCAAATCAATGGACTTGTTAGATGAATCTTAACAGTGAATTTGAAATTCAGTAGATATTTGAGAATATAAAATTCATTTATTTATCTCAAATTTAGAATTATATTGGATTTCAACTAATTTATATACAAATCTACAAAATCGTTTCCCATCAGAGATTGAAAACAATTGTCTAATCTTCTACATTCAACTATTAGACTTCCTTCTCTACGATTCAAATGATCAAAATTATATGCCTTTTTTATTCCAATTATCCAAATACTACACAGCATACAAATGAACACCCCACCCACCCCACACACACATAAGTTACATCTTTTAATTAAAATTTACAGATTAAGCACAACTGGAAGAAGAAAATTGTAGAGAAATGTGAACATTATGGACGATAATTAAAGGGAAATAAACGAAATGAACATACTGTAAATTGGAGAGAGCCATTGAGGAATAATTGGGATTGACGAAAGTCATATTAACGATTCTAAGGAAGTTTTCAGCCTTTTATTGGCGTATCATTGCCATAGCCACCGCCATGAAAAAAGTAGTTAAAGGAGTCGAGGGAGAGAGAGAATGGCGAAAAGCGGTGAGTTTTGTGTGGCTGATTCAAGTTTTGAGCTGACGTGGCTGCCAAGAGCCTCTTTTAGATATTTATTATCCTTTTTGCTTTTTCTGTTGAGGCTCTCACTTTTCTCAGTAATTATTAAATTTAATTTTAAATTTTAAAAAAGGTATAATTATTTTTTAATAGAATTTTTTATTTAAATTATTTATTAATTAATTTAAATTAAATATTATAAAAATTTATAAAAATTGACAGAATTAAAAATTAAAACTACTAGTATCTTCATTTATTCAATTATTTGTGAGTAATTTTAGTATTTGAGAAGAAAATATATTTATTTTAGTTATTATATATTATATTATAAAATTTAAAATATATTAATTTAAATTATATTAAAATTTATTAATATTATAAAATATGGAATATAAATTTAAAATATAAAAATGAAACCATTTCAATCATATTATAAACATGCTAGCTAAGATTCATAACTAAAAGAAATTGAATATATATATATATTTAAAAAATTGTTTTGATTAATGTCATAATTCGATTTATTGATAACATGTATATCATGTTTAAAAATTACTCGATAACTAATAGTTTATAATGGATTTTATTAACTAATAAAATATATAAAAATAACACTAGTTAAATGTATAAAAAATATTAATAAATTTATTAATTTATTAATTATCATTATTTTATTTTTATTAATATTAATTAAACTATAAAAATTACTTTTTAATACTCATATTTAACATATTTAAATGATCTATATATTCATTTTTTATTCATATAATTATCTTTTCAATACAATTTTATTAATTATATTTGAATGCTATTTAAAGTATATATATTAATCTCATATAATTAAAGAAAAAATAATTATTTAAATTATGCATGAGAATATATTTTACTTCAAAAACATTTTTTATTATTAGATTTTTTTTTAATCATTAAGGATAAATAATCTTTATAATTCTTATATCAAATCATTTAAATCCAAAAAGTTATCTAAGTAGTTGTAGTTACTTTTTTTAATGAAAGGTTTCTCGCATTTTATAAAATACTTAATTAAAAAGGAAGATTTTGTAAAAACTTTACTTAATTTTTTATAAAAATATAGAAGTCGTCATGTATCATTTCAAAAGAGATAAATCAGATATCGAAAAAAATAAAAAAAAAATTAATCCAAAAATTAATTATGTATGATAGGGATTAGTATCCCAAAACGTTCAAAATTAATACTTAAAGATTCATATCATAACTATTAAGAAACAAAAAAAATTGAATTAATTTAAACTCGAAGCAATGTTAGGCGATAGAGGAGAGTGTCGAGCGACGACTGAACCTATGATTAGACTAGGGTGTCGCATGTTGCCCTCATGTTGGCATTGAAGAGTCGCGTGTGCGTCGAGTGAAAGTTGACGAGTTTCTTTGAGCTACTACGGCTAACAAATATAGAAGAAATTATTCTATGAATCAATTTCACCGCGTTATTCGTGGTCCTTATCTATTAAAATTTCATCAATTAATTTTTATTTTACATGTCATTTTTCTTTCCTAATTAATTTTTATGTAACCATCCACTACCAATTTACATGTCAATAAAAGTGAAAATTCACTCTCGAAAAAAATACATAAAAATATAAAAACATTTGACTAGTTTTTAGTGGATAGAAACCACAAATAACGTGATAGAACCAATCCATAAAATATTTTTTAAAATATTGGGTATTTTTCAAGGTTTTAGATTATAATTAGGGTTAAAGATACTCTAATAATTTGGGTTAAAAATATCTTGATCAGGTTAAATGGGTATCGAGTATGGATAAAACTTTAAATTGTATTGGGTAAATGAGTATTAACTGGGTTTAGTTTGCAATGGGTCAGACTATTTATTGTATTAGGCTTGTATTTTAGACTTAAATAATACTCCCTCCGTCCCATAAATATTGTCCTTTATTGACTTTTTAAAAGTTAAATTTTCTAAACTTTGACTATAATTATATTAAATATTTTAAATAATTAGATTTTATAAAATATATATTTGAAATCTACTCTATTAGAGGTTTCTAAAATATATTTTTTCATATTTTTATCAATAATAATTTTTAAATAATCATTAATCAAAGTTCAAAAAGTTTGACCCCAAAAAAGTCAATGAGGGACATTATTTCTGGGACAGAGGGAGTAATAGATTGTTCTCTTTACGGATTCATTTAATTTTAGATGATTAGGTACGATAAAAAAAAGTATTACAATAACATTTTTAATAAAATTTACCTCATTTAGTTATTATAATTTTTTTATTAATAAATATCTAAATTAACAGATTTAATTAATTAAAATTTTAAAAATAATTTAGATTTATATTATTCAATAAAATAATGAATTAATTATAAAATTATAAATATAGATAAAATATTATAATAATTATTTATTTTTATTTGATAAAATAGAGAATTAAAATATATATGAATGGATAGAGATTATAACATTTATATTTAAATATTAAAATAAAATAAAATTATTATAGATTAAATCAAATAAGATATTTTTATTTTAAACCCAAGTCATACCAAATTTGGCTTCATTCTCAAAAATTAAATTAAAAAAATTGAGTCGGCATGATTCATATGAAATTATTATTTAATAATTAAAGTATTTCATCAAGATTTACTTATAAAATATAGGATTTTTTAAATTTTATATTAAATAAATTATTATTTTAGATCTTTCAGTTAGATTAGGACACTTTCGAGAAAAAGACATTTTTTTTCTTTTTTTATAAAATAATTTTAAATTTAAATTTATTTTATCTGATCCCAAACTTGTAATTCTTGTTAAATTAAATAGGTTGATAGAAAAAGTTACAGTTTTTAATTAATTTATATATTTATTATCATTTTTATTTCTTTATTTTTATATTATAAATCTTTTAGATGTTTCATTCTAATTCAATTATATATTATTTTAAAAATAAATAAATCTAAAAAGATAAAAACAAATTAATTTAATACTTTCATATTATATAAATATAAGTATTTATGTATGCAATAATTAAATTTTTAGATTATGATAATCGGGAGTAAACTTAGGGGTTGAAGTTAAAATGGTAAAATAATTTTTAAGTTTTCTAAAAGTAAATATATATATGATAAAATTATATTTAACTCCAAGAAAAATTTTATAATTAAATTTTGGCCTCTACAAAAAAATGACTTCACCCCTCGTACTAGCATTAATAATTTATAAAAATCAATTATATCAATAAAATATTGAAATTTACATGTCACATTAATATTAAATAAAAATTTATATGAAAAAAATAATATTTAAATTATATATTTTTACTTTTAGTCCATAAATTATTTTTTAATTAAAATAAATACATAAAAAATATTTTTTAATTAAAATGAATACATAAAATTAGGGATAAACGTTCGATCGAGTCAAGTCAAAAAAATTTAAAGTATTCAAGTTAACGAGTCTAATTTTATCATTCAAACTTTCATTCAATTTTTTTGAGTCAAGTCGAGTTGAAAAATTCGAGTCGAATATAAAGTTTTTATAAAAATATAATTATAATTATTTATTATGTTATAATACAACTTGATTGTAATTTAAACGACTTTCACTAATCATATTATATATATATGTAACGACCCAGGTTCTCGGTTTGGTGTGTTGGGTTAACCCGTGGTGTTGGGCCTCGGTTTTGGGCTCGGGTTTGAGTAGTTTTGGGCTTTAGTGTTGGGTTGCCTTGAGCCCAAGTGTTAGTTTGAGGGCTTTTTGGTCTTTTCCCTTGTATGGGACAAGGTAAGGGGGAGGGGTGGTTTGATTTTCTCTGCAGAAAATCAGAGGAGTGAAGTGACCACTCTTTCTCCCTTGTTCACACCTTTTCCTCCATCAATCTCAAGAGCAAAAGGTAAGATCTTTAGAGTTTGTTGTGGCAATCTCGTTTTGGTGCAAGAGAAGAAGTTGTAGGGCTTTTAGAGATCTTTAAAAAGAGAGAAAGAGGTTGGAGGGTCATCATCAAGCTTGGGAAGAAGGAAAGCTTGAAGAGGAAGAAGAGGGTCATTTTTGTTGTTGCCTGCAAGAGGTTAGGTGAAGCCGGTTCGTGGAGCACCATCAAGGTTCGGATTTCAGCATCGATCGTGTTGTCAGAGTACATGTTTTAGATTTAGTGGGCTTGTACTATGTCGAACCCTATGTAATGTAACTCTGTTTATTTTAAGTTGGGTCGAATGTTTTAAACGGTTTGTAATATGTTGGAGCTCCGTTTTCTTTAACTTATTTTGGGCTTTTGTTTTAACTTAATGGATTTATGAATCGTATTTGGACTTAAATTTGAATTATCTGTTGGGCCTTGAAAGGAAATTTTTGAACACAGGTTTTGAGCCGGAGGCCCAATGTGACATCCGGGTCGGGTGTTACATTTTGTGGTATCAGAGCTTAGGTTGAGTCGGTTCTAGGAAGTCCCCGGGGGAGTCTAGTGTGTTAGATAGGTGTTAGACAAGTACATGCCCACGAGTCGATATCGTACTTTCTTTAAAGCTGAAATTCTGATGGTGTACTCTTGTTTGTTGTTGTTGTTGTTCGTGCAGAGGTGGCTAGTATGCCGAGACGTGTGCGGGATCAGAAGGAAAGCCGGGGTTCTCGTGATGGAGACTCCGACTATGAGTATGAGCCCGATGAGGAGGTGCCATCGGATGATGCAGTTGGTCAAGAGGCCAACTACTTTGCTCAGTTGAACCGTACTCTGCGCAGGATAGTGAGAGTTATACCGAGGCCATCTTCTACGCCTCGTGAGGCACCGGTTGAGAGGGTGCGAAGACAAGGAGCTGTGGACTTCTTTGGTACGGGACAGAACAATCCTGTACAGGCTGACCAATGGTTGCATGACACCAGATGGATAATGAGACAGATGAGGTTGAGGTCAGAGGATAAGCTGTCGTGTGTGTTGTCGCTTCTAAAGGGCAACGCGAGAGAGTGGTGGGAGACAGTTGAGCAAGGTTAGTATCCTCATCGTCCTAAGTGGGAGGACTTTCTTGAGGAGTTTGAGAGCAAGTATGTGGGTGAGACTCACATCGACACCTTGAGGGAGCGGTTTACCCATCTTGTTTAGGGGAACCGTTCGGTCTTTGCTTATGAGCAGGAGTTTCTTCAGTTGAGCCGGTATGCACCAGAGCTTGTTGCTACAGAGAAGATGAGGTGTAAGAGGTTCTTGAGGGGTCTGAGGAAGGAGATCCAGACTTATCTCACTGCTGCACCGCCTAAGGTGTTTTCTGAGTTGGCTGCTAGTGCCAAGTCGTTGGAGCAGGTTCAAGGTTTGACTTATGGGCTGTCTGTTGGCCAGGGAGTCATCGGTGGAGCTAGCCAGAGTCATGCGGGTAACTCTTAGTCTCAGTCCAGTAGGAGTAGGAGTCGTTGGAACTAGAGTAGAGGAGCAGCGAATCAGGGTTCGAGGTCGAACCAGAGATCCGAGTCAGTGGGGCGTAGGAGGCAGTCTGTGTCTTCTTCTGCTGGGGGCCCAGAGAGTTTACAGAGGAGTGTCAGTGTTCAGACTTGTTGTCGTTGTGGTCGGACCCACCGAGGAGAGTGTTGGGGCAATGCTAGAGCTTGCTTTCAGTGTAGGTCATCAGATCATCTTGTGAAGGACTGTCCCGAGGTTGTGACGTCACCACCAGGTCAGACACAGAGGGGTCGTGGGTTCTCACGTGGCGGAGCTAGCCACACATCAGGAGGCACCTTTCAGTGTAGGTTCTCACGTGACGTCACTAACCTCATGGTTTTGCCGTTTCACGAGTTCGACGCAATCCTTGGTATGGATTGGTTGTTTGAGCATGATGCGAGTTTGGGGTGCAAATCTAAGAATTTAAAGCTTCGAGTGGCTGATGGTTCTAAGCTTGTTGTGAGGGGTGAGAGAAACCCGTGTTTAGCGAATGTTGTGTCAGCTTTGTCAGCTCAGAAGTTGATCCAGCAGGGTTGTGAGGCGTTCCTAGCTCACGTGGTGGATGTGAGTATTGAGAGTCCAGCTTTAGAGAGTTTGAGGACAGTTTGTGAGTATCCAGATGTGTTTCCGGAGGAGTTGCCCAGTTTACCTCTTGATCGTGGGTTAGAGTTCCGGATAGAGGTGTTTCCAGATACAGCACCGGTGTCTATAGCACCTTATCGTATGACACCGGCGGAGATGAGAGAGTTGAAACAGCAGATCCAGAAGTTGCTTGAGAGGGGTTTTATCCGACCGAGTGTGTCACCGTGGGGAGCACCGGTTTTGTTATTGAAGAAGAAGGACGGATCGATGAGGATGTGCATCGACTACCGTCAGCTCAACAAGGTCACGATCAAGAACCGTTACCCTTTGCCTAGGATCGATGACCTGTTTGATCAGTTGAGGGGCGCTCGTGTGTTTTCTAAGATAGATCTGAGGTCAGGATACTACCAGTTAAAGGTGGTGGAAGAGGATGTCCAAAAGACCGCTTTTAGGATGCGGTATGGGAATTATGAGTTCTTAGTGATGCTGTTTGGGCTCACGAACGCACCTACAGCTTTCATGGACTTGATGAACCGGATCTTTCAGTCATATCTAGATCAGTTTATGGTTGTGTTCATCGATGACATCTTGGTGTATTCACGCTCGGAGAAGGAGCATGACTACCACCTAAAAGTTGTTCTCCAGGTGTTGAGGGATAGGCGTCTGTACGCCAAGTTCAGTAAGTGTGAGTTCTGGTTGTCTGAGGTGGCGTTTCTTGGCCACATAGTTACAGCGGATGGAATCCGAGTTGATCCCCAGAATATCCAAGCTGTGGTAGAGTGGAAACCACCAAGGAATGTATCGGAAGTCCGTAGTTTTCTTGGGTTTGCCGGATACTATAGGAGGTTCGTTAAGGGTTTTTCTATCATAGCGGCACCTTTGACCAAGTTGCTTCAGAAAGGGGTACCGTTTGTGTGGAATGAAAGGAGACAACAAAGTTTTGAGCAGCTTAAGGCTTATCTGACAGAGGCTCCGGTCTTGACGCAACCGAAACCGAGGAAAGATTATGTGGTGTTCAGTGATGCTTCCTTGAATGGGTTAGGTTGTGTGCTTATGCAAGAGGGTAAGGTGGTTGCATACGCCTCGAGACAGTTGAAACCCCATGAGAGGAACTATCCTACGCATGATCTTGAGCTTGCGCCGGTTATCTTCGCTTTGAAGATATGGAGGCATTATCTCTACGGGGAGAAATGCTACATCTACACCGACCACAAGAGTTTAAAGTATCTGCTCACCCAGAAAGAGTTGAATCTGAGGCAGCGTCGGTGGATAGAGTTGTTGAAGGACTATGACTGTGTCATAGAGTATCATCCCGGCAAGGCGAATGTGGTCGTCGATGCTTTGAGTCGGAAGTCCATGTCGGACTTGAGAGCTTTGCTTGCTTGGTTGAGGATGACAGATGATGGAGGTTTGTTGGCAGAGTTGCGTGTGGAGCCCACGCTTGTTCAGGAGATAAAGAGAGCACAGGTGTTAGACGAGGAGTTGGTTGCTCAGTTAGAGGTTGTTCAGAGAGGTGAGTTGTCAGACTTTGAGGTACGAGATGGTGGGTTCTTGTACTTTCAAGGTCGGTTGTGTGTACCAGCTTTAGAGGATTTGAGGGATCGTATCTTGAGGGAAGCTCACCATAGTCCGTTTTCTGTTCATCCGGGTAGCAACAAGATGTATCAGGATCTTCGTCCTTTATTTTGGTGGCCGTGCATGAAAAGAGATGTGTCAGAGTTTGTGACCAGGTGTCTAGCGTGTCAGCAGGTGAAAGCAGAATATCAGGTTCCTTCAGGTTTGCTTCAGCCTATCCAGATTCCACAGTGGAAGTGGGATCGAGTGACCATGGACTTTGTCACTGGGTTACCGATGACGTTGAGGAAGCATGATGCTATATGTGTTATAGTTGACCGGTTGACCAAGTCGGCTCACTTTTTACCGGTAAGGATGGACTACAGTTTGGAAAAGTTGGCTCAGTTGTACATTAAGAAGATCGTGAGGCTACATGGTGTACCTTCATCGATCATATCAGATAGGGATCCGAGGTTCACGGCGAGGTTGTGGAGGTCTATCCACGAGGCTTTAGATACCAAGTTGCACTTCAGTACAGCTTTTCATCCTCAGACCGATGGACAGTCTGAGAGAGTTATCCAAATCTTGGAGAATATGCTTCGGTGTTGTGCCGTGGTCTTTACTCGCAGTTGGGAGGAGCAGTTACCGTTGGTAGAGTTTGCTTACAACAACAGTTATCAGTCAAGCATCATGATGGCTCCTTTTGAGGCCCTGTACGGGCGTAGGTGTAGGACACCTTTATGTTGGACAGAGCTTAATGAGAGGAAGATAGTGGGTTCAGGGCTTGTTAAGGAAACCGAAGAAAAAGTTCAGATCATCAAAGAGAGGTTGCAAGCAGCTTTTGATAGGCAGAAAGCTTATGCGGATAAGAAGCGTAAGCACATCGAGTATGAGCTTGGTGAGAAAGTGTTTCTCAAGGTATCTCCGTGGAAAGGGATCATCCGGTTCGGTCGTAAAGGGAAGTTAAGTCCAAGGTACATAGGGCCTTATGAGGTTCTTCAGAGGGTTGGACCGGTAGCTTATCGACTAGCTTTGCCTCTAGAGTTGGCACGTATACACGATGTGTTCCACGTGTCCATGTTGAGACGTTACCGTTCCGATCCGTCGCATGTGGTTCAGCTTGAGGAAATCGAAGTCAATACAGATTTGACTTACGAAGAGAGGCCTATAGGAATCTTGGATAGAGGAGTTAAGGAGCTTCGGAACAAATGCATACCTTTGGTAAAGGTTTTGTGGAGAAACCATGGAATCGAGGAAGCAACGTGGGAAGTGGAGAAGGACATGAGAGCTCAGTATCCTCATCTCTTCTTGACAGGTAAATTTCGAGGATGAAATTTTCTTTAAGGAGGGGAGAGTTGTAACGACCCGGGTTCTCGGTTTGGTGTGTCGGGTTAACCCGTGGTGTTGGGCCTCGATTTTGAGCCCGGGTTTGAGTAGTTTTGGGCTTTAGTGTTGGGTTGCCTTGAGCCCAAGTGTTAGTTTGAGGGCTTTTTGGTCCTTTCCCTTGTATGGGACAAGGTAAGGGGGAAGGGTGGTTTGATTTTCTCTGCAGAAAATCAGAGGAGTGAAGTCACCACTTTTTCTCCCTTGTTCACACATTTTCCTCCATCAATCTCAAGAGCAAAAGGTAAGATCTTTAGAATTTTGTGTGGCAATCTCGTTTTGGTGCAAGAGAAGAAGTTGTAGGGCTTTTAGAGATCTTTAAAAAGAGAGAAAGAGGTTGGAGGGCCATCATCAAGCTTGGGAAGAAGGAAAGCTTGAAGAGGAAGAAGAGGGTCATTTTTGTTGTTGCCTGCAAGAGGTTAGGTGAAGTCGGTTCGTGGAGCACCATCAAGGTTCGGATTTCAGCATCGACCGTGTTGTCAGAGTACATGTTTTAGATTTAGTGGGCTTGTACTATGTCGAACCCTATGTAATGTAACTCTGTTTATTTTAAGTTGGATCGAATGTTTTAAACGGTTTGTAATATGTTGGAGCTCCGTTTTCTTTAACTTATTTTGGGCTTTTGTTTTAACTTAATGGATTTATGAATCGTATTTGGACTTAAATTTGAATTATCTATTGGGCCTTGAAAGGAAATTTTGGAACACAGGTTTTGGGCCGGAGGCCCAATGTGACATCCGAGTCGGGTGTTACAATATAAATTTCTAGTAACAATATTTCTTCATATTTTTATATATCAGTATATATATTACTAAAATTTGAGGGACTTGTATCGAACTTAAAAATAAATCCTTCAATTATTAAAAAAATCCGAGTTATTTGAATTTTCATTTTATAACTCAAATTTTATTTAAAAATTTATTGAGTTGATTTGAATTTATAAAATTTTAAATCGAATAAAAACAAATCAAATATTTTTATCTCGAATCAAATTAAATTATTATTTTTTTCAAGTCTAATATTACTTATCCATACATAAAATACTTCAATTATTTTTTTTAATTATATTTGTAAACTATAAATTGCATTTGTGTTGAATTTTAGTTTCATTTGCATTTGCTTGTTGATTGTACCTAACCCTAGTCAAATTCTAACCCAAATATGACCCATCTTCCCTTTTATTTAAACATATGGGAAACTTTGATCGGCCACTTGCCTTCTTATTCATCCCTTTCCTCTCTCTCCATCTCCCTTTCACCTGAATAAAAGCTTCCCCTTTTTTTCCAATAATTTTCTTTTTCTGAATGAACAGCCTTTTAGATCACTCTAATCTGATTATAATGACAATGAAATAAAAAAGAGATGTTTTTCTAGTTCTGTTGATTTCTTTGTTTTTCTTGTTATGTTGTTTGATGGGAACTGTGTTAAAGAAGAACAAAAATGGTGGAGAAATTAAGACCGGACAGTGGTTGTTGTTCGTCAGTTGTAAAATGTTACAACTTTGTACAATTTGGTTCTTGTTTAGTTTCATTCTTAGTTGAATCTCTTTAACAACAGCTTCCATTGACAATTTTTAAAGGAAAAAAGATCAAACACAAAAAAAATTGTTAATTTCATCAAGTTCATCATCATCCATGAAGAGATCCGGAAGCTCAGATTCTTTAGGTGCTTTGATGTCAATCTGCCCAAATTCAGGTCTAATAAAACAAACCCGGATTTTATTACAAAAACAACAGTCTTTGATGTTCTACAGTGTTGTCTTGATCGTTGTTTATGTTTTGATTTTGGTACAGATGAACACAGTCCAAGAAGCAACAGCAATGTTTACAGTCGGGAGTTTCAGTCGATGTTAGATGGATTAGACGAAGAAGGTTGTTTCGAAGAATTAACTGCCGGCCACGGAGGCGGCTTCGGAGGGAAGAAGAGACGATTAAGTGTAGATCAAGTGAAGGCATTGGAGAAGAATTTCGAAGTTGAGAACAAGCTCGAACCCGACAGGAAAACGAAACTCGCTCAAGAACTCGGCTTGCAACCGCGACAAGTTGCTGTCTGGTTCCAGAACCGGCGTGCCAGATGGAAAACCAAGCAATTGGAAAGAGATTACGGTGTTCTAAAAACCAGTTATGAATCTCTTAAGCTCAATTACAATACCCTCCGCCATGAAAATGAAGCTCTGCTCAAACAGGTAAAAATTAATATTAATCGATTCATTTATCGTAGTAAGCTCAGAAATCTCTGCGTTTAAACTTTAAACGTCTGAAACTGGTGCAGATTAATGAGCTGAAGGCAGAGCTTAATGAGCCGCAGCCGGTTTCACCTTTAGATACCTCATCGGATCCGGCACAATTGAACTGCGGCAGTGGATCAGTTGACGGTGATGACACCATTTTCCCCGACATGAAAGACGGGTCGTCCGATAGTGATTCGAGTGCTATCTTGAATGAAGACAACAACAGCGGAGGAGACGGTAGCCCAAGCAACACGGCGGCGTGTTCATCTCCGTCCTCCATGAGCAACTGCTTCCAGTTGTTTAAAACAACATATGTGAAGATGGAAGAGCATGATTTCATCAGTAGTACTGCGGATGAAGTCTGCAATTTTTTTTCAGACGAGCAAGCTCCGAGTCTTCAATGGTGGGTCTGAATCGAAAGATATGTAATTTATGGGATTTAATGTAACCAAATGGAAGGAAAATAAGGCAAACTCTCCGACAACTGTCTGAAGAAGCAGTGGGTTGACGTGTCGACGGCTGAAGTTGTCAGCGAATCTGGCGAGTAGTCACTGCGGTGGCGAATGCGGTGGGGGAATGATTAGATCGTAAATGGAAGCTGTTGTTGTTTTTACTTCCTTCTTCTTCTGTAAATGGAGAAATCTTCCAAACCTATTTTGGAGGAAAAATAAATACTTTTTCCTTCTAATGGTGAAAAAGCAGAAAATAAATAAATAAATCGTCATCAAATCCCATCATTTTTCTTGAAGGAAGATTATAGATTTCATAAAGTTAGTATACGGCAACTTCGATAAAAAATGGAAACAAGCAGCACATAAAAGGAAAATTGTTATAAAACATTTTTTATTAAATAAAAAGGTTTTATATTTTATAAAAATTTAAACACATAAAAGATAATATAAATATCTTTAATTATTAAATTAATTTGTAATAAATTTAGTTACAAAACATTTTTGAGAAATATGAAGTGTCGTCCATCCGATAGAAAATGATTAATATATATTCGTATATTTTAAATAATATAATATTTAAATATTAAGACCTAAAATTTTAAATTTAGAATTAAATTAAAATAAAAAACAAAGGTTAAAAAGTTAAATAAGTTATTATGCAAATTTTATTAGCTCCCACATAATCAATTATTTATATTTTAAAATAAAATTAGTTTACTTTGTTAGCAGCAATTATCAAGGGATTTATTTATAATTTTTATAGTAAAAAGAACTCAACTGAAAATTGGGTTATAATAAGGGACCATTTATGTAGTTTATCTAAAAAAAATTTCTGGTCCCCACCTAGTCCAAGTCGCTTTTCAATTTATGTTTCTTTATGCAGATGGGTCCCATTTTTGTCCATTGCGCTTTTTTTATGCAGATATTACTGGAGAAGTGCATGTGATGTGGGCCCTCCCTGTTTTCATCAAAAGCGAGTCTTTTTCATCAACGGTCACAATCAACTTAAAAATTTGGATCGAAGCTGGAACACATTAGGAAATAGGAAGAGTATGTTTAATCAAGTATTTTAAAAGTTTTAGCCGTTGGATCAGTGACAACTAGTTTACGCCAACTTTTATTTAAATGTAAATATAATTAATTTTATAATACTTTATTAGTTTTTAAATTATAAAACGAAAGGTTGGATTAGGTAAAAAAAATTAAATAGGGTGTAAAAAAAGAAAGGGTAAAGTAACTATTTCATTATTCAATTTTGATTTTATTTTTATTTTGATTATTAAAGATTTTTTTTAAAAAAAATATTCACTCAAAAAAGTTTAGACCTTTTAACTTTGGAGGATATTCCTTGATCGCAGCCTCCCTTTGAAGATAACAACAATGTAGAGGTCCCTCTTGGGAAGAAAAAACCTATTTTTGTTTGGGTTTCGTTTAACGACAAAACAATAAAATTAATTTAGTGATAATTTTTTGTGATCATCCGTTACTAGTAGGTACGGAGGCATAATTTAAAATTAAGAGATAAAACGTAAATTTTTAAAAGTGAAAAACAAATTTATAAAAAAAATATTAAAAAATTCAAATAAAAAGACGAGTGAAATAAAATATTCAGGGATGAGCAATCGCCTCCTCCCACCTTATGTGTTTTCGTCATTGGTTACTAGCAGTTATCGAAATCTTGGTTGGTTAGCATATATGAAGAGGAAACGAGAGAGAAAAATAAGAAGAAAATATCGGAAATTCTAAATATGATCATTTATATAAATTTAGTTTTTTATACGAATTCAAAACAATATTATTTTAATATAGATTGTTATTTTATCACACGGTTTATATTTTTACGGTGGGATAACTAAAAAAATCAATATTTAAAATTGAGTTATTAAAATAAAATAAAAAATTTAATAATCAAAATGTGGACAATACCAAAATTGAGTGGTAAAAAAAGCATAAATTGCCCTAAAAGTAAATTAGAATTATTACTTCAGTTGTAGAAATTTAAACAGAGACGGCCCCGTGCTCGTAGTGATGATAATATAATCTGAATTCGATTTGAAGAAAAAAATTTGATCCAAATCCGATTAAAAAAAATTCAAATTCAAATTCAAAAATAATGTTCGAGTCCTAATAAGAGATAGATTGAATATGGATATTGACATGATTTGATCTGAATTCAATCTGAATCCATATCCGATATAAATTCGATCCATATATAAACCCGAATAAAAATATTTAAATTTTTTATATTTAAAAAGCTTGAGTTGTTACTTTAATTTGTTTTATATTGAATTGTAATATTTGCTTAGATTTGTTTATGCTATAAATTTAAAAATATTCTTTTGATATAAAACATTTTTTATTTAAATATATTTATTTGAGTTGTTACTTTAAAAAATAATTGGATTTGGACCTTTAGATTTGGATTTTATATATTTTGTTGGATTGGATTTGAATTTATGTAAATAAACTTAGATTCGGACTTAAATTTTTTAAAATCCGATTATTAATTAGATTGAACTTAAACTTTATAAAATGTGATCCATTACCATCTCTGTGCGCTTGTATAAGAAAGAGGGCATTGCCGCAGTGGTGTGAATTATAAGATTTTATTAAATAGGAAAATAGTTATATTCTAAAGTTAATGTTAATATTAAATTTAATAATTATCTTATTAAAAATATTTAAATATACACATTTTAATTGTGAGTAAATAATTTTTTACTATTGGTTTGGTAGGTAATTGTCCGTTTTCGTACTTTCTTAGATTTATTTCCACGTGTGTGTAATGTGTCTTCACCATTTATTATGGAAGAGAGAGAGTCTACAAGTGTTATTTGTTCACCAGAAACTGTCCAAACAAGAAAAGATAAGCAAAAATGAATGTCGGTTTTATAATTAATTTTTAATATTTTTTTATGGTTCACGATGATTTTTATGTCTACGACACTAAAATATTTTGAAATTATTTCGTTAAAATAGGAGTACTTAATATTATTTAAAAGTGATTTTAAAAAACTAAAAATTAAAAATTATATATATATATATTATTTTGATGATAAAATTAGGTTTTCAAATCAAAATTATTTTACAAACAAAAAAGCCTAAGAATATGTAATCACAACCGACATCTATTAGCACCATATCTACGACTTCAAATCCTTTGTAGAAGCTTTTCCACTCATTTTCAATGTGGAGTTTTAATTTTTTTTATTATAATTATTAGTATTTAATTTATTTTATTAAGTACTTTAAAGTAAATATTACACATATATATTTATTTTAATAAAAAAATCAACCCCTTGTCCTCATATATTTGTAACATTTTGGTTGATAACGATTGAAGTTTTATAATTTTTACATTTTATTATTGAAAAATAAAACTTTAAATAATATAGTTTCTAAGCATATTTTTCATAATCTTTAATTAATTAAATATTTAAATATCAAGTCAAGGCTTAAATTTTTTGGAAAAAAAATAATATGTAACAACTTAATTAATACACAGAAAATAATATATACCAATAATTATTCGGTTAAACAAGCTGAACCGTTTAATTAATCAAGTTAAATATATAAATTCTGACGTTATAAATAGAGTAAATTAAGAATCTCCAACCATTTTGAACTTGTTTTTGTGTTCATTTTATGACCCAACTCTGATTGTAACCAACCAACTAGTAGCCATGAGTATTGAGTTGTATGTCTGTGTAATAATTTAGTACGTTCCAAGTTCCAACTGGACTTCAGTTGTCTTGTGTGCCGGTTGTTACATTTACCATGTCCAACATCATCTGTCTGGATCTCTTGTTTATTGGTTATAGATAGAGAAACACAAAAGTACTGACTAGAGATGGTTTTGGATAACATATTGGTATCTGCCCAGCTCCATGTGAAACAAGTCGAGAATGTCGGTTCATGAACTCAGAGGGAGCATGACTTTGTGGAACAAGATTTTAAATTCAAGAATAGTTCACATATAGTTAATTTCATATTTGTGCAAATCTATTAAGTAATTAGATTCTTTTGTGGAAGTATTTGTAATTAAGAGTGTTGAGCGAGAGGATTATAAATTGAGTAGTGTTGCCTAAAATTTTTATTTTTTTTATAAAATTTAATTTTTACTTTTACTTAGAGAGGGAAGAGAGACTTTAGAAGAAGAAATATTCTCGATGGGTTTTGAATCCGAAACCTAATGAGAAAGGATGGAATTAAATGAGTAGTTTTGGCCAATTGATCATTAATGAAAAATATGAGGATTGATGAGATTAATAAGCAAGTTTATTACGATCATGTTTGGGATTAAAATCATTATTTGAGTTTAAGAATCTTTTTAACTTCTCAACACTCTTTAATTAGGGATGATAATGGATCGGACTTTATAAAATTCAAGTCCAATCCAATTAATAATCGAACTTTCAAAGAAATCCAAGTCTGAATCCAAATCTATTTACATAAATCCAAATCCAATCCAATAAAATATCTAAAATCCAAATCCAAATTATTTTTTAGAGTAATAACTTGAATAAATATCTTTAAATAAAAAAATATGTTTTATCAAACAAATATTTTAAATTTATAGCACAAACAAATCTCAACAAATATTATAATCCAATATAAAACAAATTAAAGTAACAACTCAAACTTTTTAAATATAAAAATTTTAAATATTTTTATTCGGGTTTATATATGGATCGGATTCATATCGGATATGGATTTGGAATGAATTCAGATCGGATCATGGCAATATCCATATCTGATCCACCTCCTATTAAGACTCAGACATTATTTTTGGATTCAAATTCAGACTTTTTTAAATCGGATTTAGATCAAATTTTTTTCTTCGGATCGAGTC
The DNA here is from genome assembly GCA_035048815.1 of Abelmoschus esculentus. Lineage (NCBI taxonomy): Eukaryota > Viridiplantae > Streptophyta > Magnoliopsida > Malvales > Malvaceae > Abelmoschus > Abelmoschus esculentus. Next base: position 18,348,057 of record JAUCBN010000015.1, on the reverse strand, counting down.
GGATCCGGATCGAATTCGGATTATATTGCCATCCCTATCTTTAATAAACAACGAATAAAACAATACCTTAAAAATTTTAGAATTTTAACTTTTAATCATATTTTTATATAAAAACGAATATTTTTTTCATTCTTTAATTTTATACATAAAATAATAATAAAAAAAAGGAAAAATATCTCTTATAATTTAATTTCTTATTAATATAATTAATTTACTAAAATTTTGAAAATTTTAAACTTCATATTTTTTTATTAATAAATTCAAATTTGCAGCGTACGGACTGCTCCTTTCACTCCCATCTCTGGACACGTCATTTTTTTATTCGTCTGCTGTATTTGTACGTTACCGCTTCGTGACCTGTGGGTTCTCCCTCTGATTTTTTAATATCCCCTCCAGTACACTGTTTCCTTTTTCTTCGCACAAATCCCTAGAAGCATCGACACTTTTGATTTGTGTGCACAATCTCTATGGATTATATATAGCTTTTATTTTTATGAACTTTTATATCGCGGAAGAGCGATTAAAATTGAATCGAAATTTCTATTTACCTAACATTTTATTGGTCTTCAGCCGACCCATAAGACAGCTATTCTCTATATTCTAGTTTGCTTTCTCTCTCGTCTTCTCATCTCATCTTATTGGTCGGCTTATATTCATACACTTTTGGAAACAATTTCATCGCCAACTTATCGCATTTCAAATCTCTAGTTGAGCCAGGGACGTGTGAGAGTGTCCCACTGAGAAAGGCCGAAATGATTTATATGACTTCACACCGAAAGGTTAACCTTGCTCAACTTCGAACTCAACACATGATTTGATGGACTTAAACTACTCAAGTGTAACCCAAAATGGTACTTTAGTTTGATTTAATTTAATTTAATTTAATTTTATTCACATTAAAGTTTAAATATTTAATTTAATATAATATTTTATCTTATTAAAATAATTGATATTTGTTGTCGTTTTCACAAACAGTTGATGTGCATTTAAAGTGTAATTGTGTGGTTACAAATGTGGGATCTCCTTCTTCAGTGAGCAGATAGAGCATTAAATCACATCGACCGGTCTCTCGTGTGGTTGACTGTTATGGGGGAAAACGAATATCACAGCTCGGATTTGAGTGGTTTTGTTGATAGGACTCACCAACGACCCTATTTATGAGTCCTGGTGATGAGACAACACACTGAACACAAAGCCTCAGTTCAAGGATTTCAACGCTTGGAGTCACTGTTGCTTTCACGTACCTCTGTTGTCTGGACATGGGTTTGGTTGAGATGGGCTACGAATCAGAAGAAGAAATAGTGTATCCATGAAGAGAGATCAGGGTGGTGTAAGAATTATATTTTTAAAGTAAATATCAGAATTGAAATTCATATAAAAATACTTTATACTGTGTGAGTTAATAAGTTTATATATTATATTTTTATAAATTAATACCTTTTGATAAAATAATGATAAATTAATTATTCGATTTATTTAAATTGAATAGAGTTTTGTTCACTCTATCTATGTGTAACAAACATGGAAAGAATTAAGCGGAAGAAATGAAAGTTGGCCCAACCAGACAAAGCGGAAACTGAGCCCAAGTATTGCACACAATTAATACAAAAGCAGTCATTGTCTCATTGTATTTGTTAGTTTATATTATGAAGAAAACAATCAAAATTAATCAAAATATTTGTTTGAAGAATCAAGATTTGCTGGTAATTTTTTTTTTATAAAAACTATATACGGTAATAATTTATTTTGAGGTCGAACCTGTGCGGTCGCACATATCCAGATCACCCGTAGCTGTTAGTGAATTAATTTTTGATTCCCTTCCAAAATTTGTAAGTAGTTTGCTGCGAGAGGATCTCTGATCTTGTTCGTCGTTTCTATATTGACCCCCCAAAAAAACAATCAAAATATAAGTAATTTAATTTGAATTATAAAAATAAATATGTATTATTTTTAATAATTTTATATATTTATTTTTATCAATTAATTAGATTAAATATTATAAAAATAACAATTTTAATTTATTTTATTTAAATTTATAATATTTTTTTTTTGCCTTCGTGTGGCGACCATTTTTTGACATTGACGGCAATAAAATAGTTTTGCTTGATTAAATTCTTTGTTTGCCAATTTATTTGTTCTCTTTTATAAAAGAGAACATTTATTTAAATATTTTATTTGCTACTGAATATATTTCTATAATATATGTTAAGATAAATTGTGATATTAGTCACCAAACTATTACTATATTATTTTTTAATTGTATTTGAAAAATTGGGTACTGATAATGAATAATCCTAATTGTCAAGGTTCTAGGTTCATTAACCGTAAGTTTTTAAATATATATTAAAGTTTAGGGCTTAAGGTTTAATTTTTAGGATTCATGGTTTTTAATAATTAAATAATATATTTTTAAATATGGAATAATGTATTTTGGGTTTGTTTAGGGTTTTATTAAATAAACATATAATATATTTTAAATTACATTCTCAAAGATATATTTTCCAACCATAGAGGACCAAACCGAAAACTCAGATATGTGATTAATCCTTCTAATAATATAATCTTTAAATTTTAAAATTACATTTTCTACTATTATTATTATTATTATAGTTTTAATTTATATATAATAAGGTTCGAAATTAAAAATTTATTAAAAAAAATCAAAATATATATTAAAATTTTTTATTAACGAAAACAATAAATAATTATTTCATAAAAATATATATTTTATTTTTTTTATCTTTATTTAATATATATAAGTAATGATTGATAAAGATCGAATCCCTTTAAATTCCTTGTGTTACTCCCATAGTTTCATGCCCACGATATCATTACGACATTACTCTAACATCGCATGAATGCAGCCGATGTTAGAAATGTTTTTTTATATCCATCACGTTCTGATTTTTAATTGATTATATTTATAAATCGGCTACAAAATATTAAATATATTTACGTCTATTATTGGTATTATTTAATTATATTGTTCAAGTAATGGTCTAATTAATTATTTACACAAGGTACATCAGTTGCTGGTTGCCGTCACCGTGCACGGTTTTGTAAAACAATGACAGGAACATGGAAAAAAACATGGACTAGGACTACAATTAAGCACTCAAATCGTCAAGTTTTTATTCCGTAAGTTAATTATAATATAAAGATTAAAAATGCTCCCAATAATTTATTTTAGAATCATATTTAATTAATTAGTTAGAATTAAGAAAAAATAGTAGGGGTTAAAGTTATATACGGTATCGATGAATTTAATATTCGAGTTTTTGTAACTTATATCCATTTCTTTTTTAATATTTTTAAATATTGTTTTACGATTATGTCTGTTCTAGTTTAAACAATTAATAAGATTTATGTATACATTTCATATAAAAATATTCGAATTCGAATCTTTTAAAAAATAAAATAGAAAAAAACGATCAATTAGAAAGAGGGTAATGACCCCGTGACAAGTGATATCAGAGCGACTCTTTAACTGTCTGATTTCATGCTGAGCGCCCATAAGAAGGGTAGACAGGATGAACAACCGTGACAAGAGGTCAATCACGAGAGTGAAAACTCGTGACGATGGCGTCACGAGAGTGAAAACTCGTGACGAGGGCGTCACGAGATTGAGTGGGTGAGAATGTCACACCTAAAAATAGGCAAGGATCATTAATCCCACGTCAGAAAGGATAAAGGGAATTTCAAGATATATAAACAGTGATACTGCACATCCTATCAGATATGTCTTTTAGGAAGAAGGTAATTACCCGTGACAAACCACTTCGAAACTATATAATGTATACAAATTAAAAACTAAAAATACACAATTTTATTTAAAATTCAACCTTAGCAAACTATATTCACACTTTCAGTCAATCTCATACTCTTTGAATGTCTCACAACATCCTTATTCTTCCCATTAAAACGAAGCACCTTTGACCAAAACCCTTTCCCCTCTTCCCATCCTTAACCTCTTTTTCTTCTTCATCATCGAAGTTTCTTGGTACAAAAGCAATCGATCTACTCTTCTTTACACCATGAGCACCAAATTTTACTGTGAAAGACGAAGACGATGGTAAACCCACGATTCCCATCCGTTCCGCAGAGCCAATTTGTCTAAGAGAATCACGTTGAGATGAAGAGACGGAGATGAAAGAGGGAGAGAAAGACAGTGAAGTCTGTTCATCCGAACCAAGCCAACTAAGACTCGATAATCTTTCTCTCAAGCAATAAGGGCAAACTCCTAGGTTTCCATTGTGATCTGGGTGAATCTTGCATCCATGGACAGATTCAAAGAACTCCATAACCACAGATTAGTTTGTCTTTTGGGGCAACTTCTCAAATTCTCCTTATAATTTTATTCATCTTACTATATATAGACGAACAAGTTGGCGAGAAACAAATCAATGTTTTTTCACGTTACATGTATGTGTGATAGTGTGGATCACAGTCTGGTCCATCACCGTAGCATCATGAGAAAGATCTGTAGATCCCTAAATGATTGAGTAACAGGCAGTGACGGTATCTTTCCTACCCACACGTGCAATGGAGTGGGACAAAGTTGTAATCATGTGAATTATAAAACTAAAGTGGTCTCCGTTTGACTGGTCTGATTGCGTGGGATTTGGAGAATACATTACTTTATATTAAGGTAATTAAAAATGACGGTCCACGAGAGACATTACTTATTCGATCTCAATAAATTTACAAACGGGTCATATTTTATAGGATGTTTTAAGGAATGGATCTTAAGGATATGTATAAAATTTGAATTTAAATAATTCATTAACTAATATGAAAAGAATAACATTTAAATTTTAAATAGAGACATTTTCTCTATTTTTTATATATTAAGGAAACACATTTGACGTGCAAAATCTTTTTCTCACAACATTCATATTTAAGTTTTAAAATATAAAATTTATAATTTTAACTTTGAATAACTAAAATCTTAAATTTGAAACATTAAAATATAAAATTTTAAACTAAATACTTAAACCCTTAACATAAGCTTATTTGTTTACTCTATTAATACATCAAATATTTTTTTTATATATTAAGAGTTAAAATATCTTTAATGTTTGATTGAATAGTTATTTTGACCCATTTTTTTATAAAATTAATCTTTAATATATGTAAATAAAAATTATTAATCAATTGGTAATAAATAACTTAAAATAATGTGACAATGCACATTTTTAACTAAAAAATATCATATCAATCAGATATTTTAATCTATTAAATTATTTATTATAATTGATTAATATTTTTTAGCTTTAAATAGATCTTAAAATAAAATATTAAAAATTAAATTATATACAATAAGAAATAAAATAGTTAGTCTAAACATTAGATATATATTTTAATTTTATGCCTAATTAAAAAATATATTTGAAACTATCATTTACTTTATTTTAAAACGTAACGAGGACCATATTCTTTTATAAATGAAATACGTAACCGCCATGTGGCATGATTTTCCTTGCGAATTCCAGGTTCTGGATCAGCTGACCATATCAGAAGATGAAATTCGATAATAACAAGACATGTTAACATTAAAAAACAAACAAAAAAAAAAAACAAACAAAAAAAAAAAACAGGAAAACAACTCCCAAATTGTCTGATTTCCACCCAACTGCATCTAAACATCCCCAGACAGTGTTAAACACAGCAGAAGAAAAGCTTTCAGGATCTACATCAATGGCGGTCGAGTCTCATAACCTGACCATAAAAATACTAAGCTCAGAACAATTATTTCCATCGGGACCCAACATGTAAAGGGTCTCGGAATCCTTAGAGCCGACAACTCGATCAAAAAAAGCTCTGATATACGACAACTCTCCATCCACGTCTTCTATCTCGGAATTCCCAGGCAAAACTCCGGCACCAAATGAAACAGCCTTGAGAAGCTCCATGACGTTCAAATCGTCAGCCGTCGCCTCCCGTCTAACACCGTGGCCGGTCATCTTCCCGTTGCAGTACATTGTCCACAAGGGCTCGTCAAAGACCTTGAGTTTGTCTTTCGCGTCTAGCTTGTCGCACTCGAGAGCGATCCTCACCATGCCGGCTTTGAGTTCCTTCTGCAACACGTTGGTCTGCATGGCTAACTCGAGGACCAACGAAGGGAGACAATTGGGGGTCTCTTGAACGGAGAGGGTGACATTGCCTTTACGGTAACCGAACAGGGTGCCAGTCACCCGGATGCCCGAGTTGGCGATGTGGTAGGAATCCGTTTGAAAACCGATGGGGTTGACGGGGCACTTGCATGACGGGGCGAGGATGGGGAAGGAGCGGAAAACGGAACGGAATGCTCGGAAGACTCGGCGTTTTTGTTTCTTAGATTTTAATTCGGATGGTTGAACGAGGGAGAAGGGTTGTGGCGGAGGAGGAGGAGGTGAGGAAGGGTTTGATAGAGGTTGGTAGGATGATCCGTCCCTAGAACTGGCGTTTCTGGTTCGAGAGTCCTCCATTAATGGACGGCGATGAAAAACCAGGGACGGGGAAAGGCCATGGGAGAGGAGGGGGGATGGGCATGTTTTAGGGTTCGGTAACGGTAACGGATTGAGGCTTAGGATTTCCCCTAAAAATATGGTCAAATTCGCTTTGCCTATTCTATATTAGGTATTTAAAATTCACCGATACTGCTATTATAGAATATTAATTTTAACATAATTATGGAAATTATCCAAATTAAGCTTGCAAACTAACTATAAATAGATATACATTTATAAGTTTTTTTTAGTTTGAGAGATTTTTAGGATCCTTGTTACTCGTGCAATTTATTGTTTTTTTTATATAACAAAATATATATTAAGGGCATGCAAGACTGAATATTTAGTCATTTTAATTAAAATTAATTTTAATTTCGTTCTTTAAAAATTGAAATTAATTTCAGTTAAACTGAATTTTAAATTTTACAAATTATTTTTGATTCTAGTAAAAATCAGTATCAATGTCAATTATCAGATCAATTGGTCCTAACAAACTAATATTAAAAAATAACATAAAATCAATAAAGATAAAATGAAAGAATTTATTTAGGGTTTAATTATGGGTCTTTAGGTATAGACAAAGAATTAATAAAAGAGTTTTGGGTTAAAATATTCTTAATAAATTAGTATTGAGTATTCACGGAGTATCAGATTTAAAAAAATAAAATTCAATCTCACTTTTGATCGCAAACAGAACTTAAATCTTGAATTTTATCTCGATCCCACCAAAATAAATTTTGGATAAAGGAGAAATTATATCATAGGCCCGGCTTATCACGTCAGTCATGGTCCATAGCCAATGAAAACCACCCATTCCGCCACTAATCAACCATGTAATTAATATATATTCCAGAAATTATATTTTTAAAATGACATGTAAATTATGAGTGAAGATTCATTGATTGAAAAAAAAATGAGTTGGCAATTAGTGGTGAAGTGAGTGATTATTATTGGATGGGACCAGGGCTGACGTAGTAGGCCGGGCCTATAATTTAATTTCTCTGGATAAAGATTCACAAAATCTAACCGAATTCGAGTCTAAGCAACGGAGTTTTTTATCCTCCCTTAATATATATCATCTAATATATACTGTGAAAAGTAAATTATTTCTATTCATATATATTTTTTAAAAATAACGATATCAAATGCTTATAAAAAATTAAATATTATTTTTGTTTAAATTCATGACAATAATTAACACATTAATAAATTAACGATGATGTTTACCATTTTTTAATATGATAGTGTAATTATAAATTAATATTTATTTAATTTTTTAATTTTAAAATAACACACATCATGCACATATAGTGTTTAAACTCAATTACCTAGATGAACTATATCATCCTTTATCACTAAGATCACTATACAAGTTCAACAAAATGATCTTAGATGCGAGGCGTAAGCTAATTATATTTATATTAAAAAATATTAAATATAAAAATATAATATCTTTTTATTTAATAAAAAAATTTAATCCTTTTAATGCTTATTGCATGTGTAGTTGAAAAACTTTGGTGTACTAAACTTTCCTAATACTATATATTAACGTTTTGAATTCAGTTATAGTAATTTAATTGAAAATTTAATAAAATTTTGTAAACATAATTATTATAAGATATCGACATTGTTTTTATAAATGATTTTTATTTTACAATTTCATCACTTTGTTTTCATAGATTTTTTCACATCCATAAATAGTTATTTTTATAAATCTTAGGAATGTTTATTTATTTAAATTATTTAAAAATATATTAACATTAACATATTCCAAACATTTATATTACATTTCTAGGTGGACAGATCAAGTTGGTACAAAAGTTCCACAAATAAGTTGTATTGTTTTTCGCTAAATATGAATACATTCAAGATCCGTTGAATAATTTAATAATTAAAATATTTATATTATTTTATTTTATATGAATTCAAATTTTGATATAAAAATATAATAACTTTATTTAAAGTTTATAAGTTAATAACTAAATTTTTTGTCAGATTACCCTAATATCTAGATCTTAAATTATAAATATTTATATCTTAAATTAAATTATCAAAACTTAAATTTATGATAATTATAATTTTTTTATGTTTTTACAGTCAATTTATTTAATATAAATTTATTTTTTAAAAAACTATATGTATTTAACTTAAGGAAAACCTTTGTTATACATGGGTTTAATATTTTGAGTTGAAGTGTTAAGGTTTAGACTTTTGATATTTACGATTAAGTTTAAGATTTTTGAATAAATTTTATGGTTTAAAATTTATAATTTAGGTTTTAAAATTTAAAGCGTAGAATTTACGATCTGTAAGGAAATGTGACAGCTTTAAAAGCTCGTTTGTAATTTTATTACAAACATTATACTATTACATATTTAGCCTTTAATTTATTTCTCTAATTTAGATAATAATAAGAATAAATTACATCAATGATCCCTAAATTAGGGCTTAATTCTTTGTTGAACCCCTTGTTATGAGAAGTTATTTAGATTAATCATGACTAATAAATTAATTCAATTTTATTAAAAATAAACGCTTAAGGATTTGATAGATAATAAAATCTGTATAATAATAAATTTAACTCTCAACTTTTATATTTTATTTTTATTTAGGTCTACATTTAAAATTTTAGCTTTCAATATTTAAATATTATAATATTTTAGTCTTTAAATTTAAAATAAAAAATATAAAAATTAAAGGTTAAATTTATTATTATATAAATTTTATTAACTATGGCATCAACCACGAAATGTGTGTAGGAGTCATCGTAGGCAAGTTTTTCTCCAATCCATCGACTCGAATACAGAAACCGTGAAGCAACTCAAAAAGAGGGGCGGACTATCACAAGAATAGCCACGTCATGAACCGCTAAGAATAAGACAACGTGTCGGCCACGAGAACCATCGGTAGGCTCGACTCAGATTTTGATGTCATGCGGAGCGCAGTCTCCTGGTTCGACCCGATTCACTTTTCTCCAAACTCTTTGGACAATAAATAGTAGGGAAAATCCTGAGGGTAAAGGAAAAATCCACACATTCCGTTTCTTCTTTCTTCCCTGTCATCGGAAAAAGCAAAATAATATTAAATAAAAGTAAATACAAAAACCGCTGGTTGATTTTCTCTATTATATCGATCTGTAATTATCAAATTGTATTTCTCTCCTTTTTTAGTCTCTAAATGGAAAGGAAACCCTAGCTCCAGTCAGCCGCCTTTCCAATTTCTAGTTGTGATGCAAACTTAATACGCGCGCATGTAAGTTCCTTTTTTTTTTTTTAAATTTCAATATTTGGGGATGTTATTCTGTTCTGTTTTGAGAGAGAAAGGCATATGGGAAATGAGGATTTTAGGAACTGAGAATTTATCTTTTTAAGACGGGGTGAGCTTAATTTAGTTTCGATTTCATTTTTGTTATTCTTGTTGATTTTGCAATTTTGTTATTTTTCTCTGTTTTTTCTTATTCAGGGGTTCGTAGTGCATTTATATTGAAATTTGAGTTGCAAATTTTGCAGTTGCTGGGTGGAAAATTATTGCAAGGCTCGTGAAATTTATGTGTGTTTGAAGTACATACTTGAATATTGATTTGGATGTTGAGTTAAATTTCTGGCATATATTGTTTCTTGTTATTGGGAATGGCAGAAGATAGCCTCCGGATTGGTGGGCTTTCTTCTGGTTTGGCTGTTATATTGAATAGTGGGGATGGGAAGGAAAATCCGTCGAAACCCCGCCTTGTATCATATTCTGATGAATTTGGTCAGCAATCTGTGGAGCGTGCTCTTGAATATGTGTTTGGGCTTCCCAATAAATCACTTGGTCCATTGAATGGTCCCGTTGACAGCAGTCTAGTTCGTTCAATCATAAAGAACCACTTGTATCCAGCTTCTGATTCATTGGTAAGTAACAGGGATGGGGTTTGTGTTTTTGATAATGGCTTTGGGTCTGATGTCATTGGTCTTGAAGAATTCAGTATTTGTGGTGAAATTAGAATCGTTAGGCCGCCATTGCTTTTAGAGAGCTTAGCTGTGTTCAGTAGCGCCAGGGCTAATGCCTGTGTTTGGAAAGGGAAATGGATGTATGAAGTAATTTTGGAGACTTCTGGTATACAACAGCTTGGATGGGCTACTATTTCCTGTCCGTTCACCGACCATAAGGGTGTAGGTGATGCTAATGATTCATATGCATTTGATGGCAGAAGAATGAGCAAATGGAACAAGGAAGCTGAACCATATGGACAGCCATGGGTGGCAGGTGATGTCATTGGATGCTGTATAGACTTAGCTCGTGATGAGATTTCATTCTATAGGAACGGCGTTTCTCTTGGTCTAGCATTCTCTGGCATTCGGAAAATGGAACCTGGACTTGGATATTACCCTGCTGTCTCTCTTTCTCAGGGTGAGCGGTGTGAATTGAATTTTGGTGCTCACCCCTTTAAATACCCTGTTGATAGTTACTTTCCTCTTCAAGAACCTCCTTCTTCTAGCTCTTTTGCGAAGCAATTGCTGCTCTGCCTATCCAGGCTGTTGGATATGCAATCTGTGGAGCATGCTGAGCATTCTTCAGTTGAAAATTGAGGAGACTGAAGAGGTTTGTATCACTTGAAGAACTATTTTATCCTGTTTGTTGTGGGATATGCGAAGAGTTCTTCTCTGTAGTTGAAGCAGATTGTCGAGGTGTTGAGTACATTGGGTGGGGTCCTCTTTTGTTATTCTTTATGGGGGTATTTGGAGTACGGGCACCACATGATCGGTTGAGTTTGGATAGAGTACTTGATGTCTTTCTAGAATTCCAAGGATCACATGTTATGTTTGAGCATCTTATAAATGCTCTTTCATGTGCTTGCAAGACAGCATCATTGGTTCTGACAGAATGCCCGTATTCAGGATCATATTCTTATCTTGCATTGGCATGCCATTTATTAAGACGGGAACAATTGATGGTGTTGTGGTGGAAATCATCAGATTTTGATTTCTTATTCGAAGGATTTCTATCACGGAAGAGTCCAAATAAGCAGGACCTTCAGTGCATGATTCCTTCTGTTTGGTGGCCTGGTTGTGAGGATGTATCCACTGAAAGCAGCATGCTGTTGACAACTAAAGCTCTATCGGACACAGTGAGTAAGGTTTGCTTCTCACTTAGAACTTAACATTCATGCCCCCTTCTGCTGGGAAACAGTCATTGTATTTAACTGTTCAATGAATGTTTTTAAATCTGCAAACGCCTTTATCTTAATCTAATGATTTGTTTTTTCTTTTATTTTGCTCCCTCTTCCAGATCGAGGAAAAGCATAGGGACCTCTGTCTCTTAGTCATACAGTTCATACCTCCTTTATCACCTCCCCAGTTTCCTGGTTCTGTGTTTAGGACGTTTGTGCAGAACCTTTTATTGAAGAACCAAGGAGCTGATCGCAGTATGCCACCTCCAGGGATTTTAAGCAATTCTGTTCTTGTTTCTTTATACACCGTTATTCTCCATTTTCTATCAGAAGGCTTTGGAATGGGGAATATTTGTGGCTGGTTGAAGAGTTGTGATTCCAGTGGTCATGATATTGGTTTTCTTCATAGAGGTGGCAGCCAAAGTTTCCCAATTGGTTTGTTTCTTAAGAATGATCCACATCGATCTGAGATTTCTAGGCTTGGAGGATCATTCCCTCACCTATCAAAATCATGTCCTATGCATGATCAGGAAGCAGAAGTTATTCGGTGGGAAGAAGGCTGTATGGATGATGAAGAAACAAGAGTAACTCATTTAACCAAACAGAAACCATGTTGTTGCTCATGCTATGACATGGAATTCACGAAGTGCTTAAAGTATCCGATAAGAACTACAACTAAAAGTTCCCATCACCACTGCAGTACTATTCCTGAAAGGTCTGCTCAGGTTGATGCAGAATGTAGTACAGGAAGTTTGAATGATGAGATTGCGGATAAACCTAGCTCCAGTGATCAGTCAGAACCGGAGTTTGGTTATCGCCCTGTTCAACACATGAGGACTGTACCCAGAGATAGCGGTTTGTCTTCAACCACTCTAGGAGAGGAAGAACTTCTGGATGCTTTGCTATTACTTTATCACATAGGCCTTGCACCAAACTTTAGGCAGGTGAGAGTTTATTAGATCAGAGGTACTCAAAATAATGCATGGAGATTTTTTCCTTTATTTTATAACTTGTTCGTATTTCAACTTCACATATTATAATGTCTGGACTATGATCTTTAAAATGTCTGAGTGTTGTCTATCACCAATAGGTTTCTGGCTGGTAACACTAGGTTGTAGATCATGCATCAAAAACTTTTCAGTTAATTCCTCTGGGCTGAAACAGTCTTGGTCAGACTCAAGGCTTTGTTATTCAACTTTAGTTTAGTTATTTGTTTTTGTGTTCCTGAGACCTGATGGCTATGGTAGTGTACTGTGTTACATTGTAATTGTTTTAACCTTCTGAGGTAGTGTGACAAAGTATTTAAACTTTAACCTAAAAATCTATGTTCTGCATGTCTTGTAGTATTGAAAAGTTCTAAGTCTTAACAATATTCATTTTTTGAGTGAATTTGAAAGTCTTGCTGATTGATCTTAACATGGTGATGTCTTCAAAAGGATTCTTTTGTTTTGGATAGTTTTCCTCTAAATTCATTTGACAGAAAAAATGTTTTTATGCAATGAGAAATTGAGTATTTGTGTTTCCTCTATATAGTGATTTTATGTTTGGTGCTCTATGGTTCTACCTATGAAATTGTAGCATCTTTTCCCCAGTTACTGATGTGAAAAACTGAGAAAATGTTTTTTTTCATAGGCATCATATTACATGTCTCAGCAGTCACAGTCAATATCCCACCTGGAAGAAACTGATAAACAGATTCGAGAACGAGCTTGCAAGGAGAAATTAAAGCGTTTGAAAGAGACTCGAAATAAATATTGTGAAGAAGTTATTGATTGCGTCAGACATTGTGCATGGTAAGATGACTGGGTAGCTTGTTTTCCCATGGGTCATTTCTCTGATATTGACCTCGGTTCTTCTCGCTGATTTAATTTGTCCTCATTTCTTCTTTTGATTTGTGCCTAGGTGTTCAAGCTATACATTGTATTTTACTTATGATGTTAAACAAAGTACTAGTATTCTTATACAGTGTCAAAATCTTAGATTTAAGGAAACTTTTCTATCTTTAGTTATTGCAGCCTTGCAGAATTTTAGATTCACGATGATAATGACTTGCTGTGGCATTATATCTTGATTCTTATTACCATTTCATCCAACAAGTGGATGCTTCATTGCTATGTTTTTACATGTGGACTTTTTAGGTTTCATTTCTTGCTATACTTGTACTTTTATTTTTACCCAACCTGATCACTCCTTGGAGTTTGACTTTTTCACTTGAAACATTGAGTGAGAAATAAGTTTCCCCCCCCTAATGTTTGAACCTCAATAATTTTGAGGATGTTGTTTAAATGCTATTTTATACATGCTATATGTCTTTCAAATTCAATCTGTTAAGATTAATTAAAAGAATATATGCCTTTAAACTTTAAGGATAACTTGTTAGTTTTAGACAAAATAAACATCAACTGGACATGTTAGCTTTTTTTTTTTGTGTGTGTGTGTTTGTGTTTGTCAAGTTTGTACACTTTTCAGTTTCTTTGTATTTCATATCTGTCACTGTAATATTTATGGAGGATATATGTACATGTACACAAATATATATACATATATCAGAGCTAGATGATACCTTATTCTTGTATTTGTTTGGATGAAAATTCAAATTATAAATTTTAAGAGGTGAAATTAGTTTTTAATTGAGTCCCTGTATCATTGTTGGCTCTTTTGTTTTGCTGTACAGGTACCGTGTGTCTTTTTTCTCTCGATGGAAGCAGAGAGGAATGTATGCCACATGCATGTGGGTTGTGCAATTGCTATTGGTTCTTAGCAAACTGGATTCAGTGTTTATTTACATCCCTGAATTTTACCTGGAGACTCTGGTAAAGCCAGTCTTCCTTTAACTATGTTCTATTTGTCGTTTTCATCTTAAATCAAGATAAGTCCATAATCATCTTATCTAATGTAGGTAGACACTTGCTATAAATTTTGTTTGTTGCATTGCACATAAAATAAATTGTTCTTTGATTTTTAAAATTTGTTGAAGTATTATCTAATTGAGTTGGTGTCAAGTCATGTGATGTCAACTCCGTGATAGTACAAAAAACATCAAATAAAAGAACTAAATAAGGATATATTTTTTTACAAAGATTTACTTCTAAAAAACTATTATTTCTTTTTAATAATTCTCACTTAATGAACTACCCAATTTTTAAAACATATATATTTTTTTTAAAAAAACTTTTTTTAGTTTTTCTCTAATCTGCTAATAGAGGCCGTTTAGTATGTTTTAATTTGAATGTAGGCCTTACAAATCATTATTTGGTGCACTTTATGTCTATTTCCCATTTTTATTACTTGAATAGTAGTAATTTTTCTGGTTATTGATTCAGGTTGACTGCTTTCACGTTTTGCGTAAAAGTGATCCTCCATTCTTCCCGCCTGCAATATTTATCAAGCAAGGACTTACTTCATTTGTATGTTCTGCCAATTGATCTAAGATCGTTGTTTGCCATAAGTTTTGGAGTTTTGAATTTTGTTCTTCACCTGGTTATCAACTATTTGTTCTCATGAGAGATTGTTTTGACCAGTCTTGCTGGTTTTACCATTTTGGTACAAGTTGCATCATTCTTGAACTCTTTAAGAAAAACATTTTATAAAGGAAAAAAATAGTTGTTAGATGAAAGTATCATAAATATTGCAAAGGATAAGTGTGATCTTTCAAATCTTCGTCTGTTCTTATTTCATGTATCAACGTGCTGCACTAAGGAATAGCTCATGAAGCGTAATATGTATGATTTGCTTGTTCTGGATTTTCTTTTTGGCTGGTCTACAATTCCTTACTGACTTGAGGTTTTAACACTGTTAAGGTATTCCCTGGATAAAGATCAATAATAGTGACACTTATCTTGTAACATGGACTTGGAAATTTCTGTACTGCCAGTTGGTATGGGCACTTGAGTGGAAATGTACCTTATTTCTCATATATGGTTGTGTTTGAAGTTGGATTACTTGGATAAAAAAAATTTAGTCATTATCAACTTATCTCACTTTGTTATTGCTGAGATGTGATCTGAGCTTTTTTCCTATTTTTATCAGGTTACATTTGTAGTTACCCATTTCAACGATCTGAGGATATCAAGTGCAGATTTAAAGGATCTTCTTCTCCAGTCAATATCAGTCTTGGTTCAATACAGAGAGTATTTGACAGCTTTTGAGAACAATGAAGTGGCCAAACAGAGAATGCCAAATGCATTATTGTCAGCATTTGATAACCGATCTTGGATTCCAGTTACAAACATTCTTCTACGTCTCTGCAAGGGTTCTGGGTTTGGTTCTTCAAAGCATGGTGAATCTTCATCATCCTCGGTTATTTTCCAGGTGAATAGTGTGAACCGTTATTAGTGTGTCTTATCTTATCCATCTTTTCATCTGAAGTCACTTCTCTTTCTAACTTTTTCTCTACGGGCCCTATATTATTGTAGAGACTGCTGCGTGAAGCTTGCATCTCTGATGAAGAGTTGTTCTCAGCTTTTCTCAATCGTCTATTTAACACACTCAGCTGGACAATGACTGAATTCTCAGTTTCCATTCGAGAAATGCAAGAAAAATACCAAGTATGATAATGTATTCATGCTTCTTGTATATATACTATTTTTTACCACCAACTTGGATCCTAAATTCCTAATTTAGTGGACTTGCATCTTTCCAGACTGATACATGCATTGTTGACAATATTTTTCTACCGCATTCATAAAGTAGACAAGAAGGATAAAATGGAAAAGAAAAAGAAAAAGGCTACACAAATGTTCCTGAAAAAAAGGCTGACAATGCATGGTTCCTAACCATGAAACTGAATTGCTGTTATACATGCTACTAACTTTTCCAGATTGGAACAGGTTAAAAAGGCAGATCTATGGGATCTGTAGATTGTAATCCTTGTCATCTTTTCTTGTTGCCTAGTATGCCATGGTCTCTCAAATCCAAATACTTGACAAACAGTTGAATTTTTATGCATACCTCCTTCCTCTATTTTTGTAAAGCAATCTAACATAGGGTTGGTGGTAGTTTAGTTCTACTTGAGAACATCGATTGAATGTTTTTCCTTCGTATTTCTTGGATGGCTTGACGCATGAGATGTACATGTACAGTCTACAGATGAATGTGGAGAGAATGTATGATGATATGGAGGAGCATTTTAGATAAAAGGTCTGAGATGTCGATGACTGGGGAAGGCAATGAACTTTATTTTATGCGAATGATCTGGAAAATATTTCAAATAGAAAAGGAGAAAATTGTTCTCTTTTAATTGCTAGAAACTCTGGTTATTATAAATTCAATTCTGGTGGTTCAAAGATGGCCATTAAGGTTAAAAAAGTCATCTATGGTGGGTTCCAGTTCGAAGTTCAGTGTTACAGCTTGCTAAACTTTATCTTACTGTTTCAAATCTTTGAACTTGAACATGGCCTTATGTCTTTGCTACCTAACATCTGAAAGATTATAAATGACTTGCATTACTTTGTCATAAAATTGAAGTTATTCTGCTATCGTCACAGGAAAATGACTCTCTTATGCATATCCCATTTGAATTAATGGTTATAACATTTTTTTTTCAGTATGCAATGTAAATGCCATATGTGAGGATAACCCCAGCCTTTTCATTTGATTCAAACCTATCGTCCTTAGGATCTATATTTGATGTTGTAGACCTTTTGCAGGTATTGGAGTTTCAACAGAGGAAATGTTGTGTCATATTTGATCTCTCATGTAATCTCGCAAGGGTATTGGAGTTTTGTACCCACGAGATCCCTCAAGCATTCCTCTCTGGGCCTGATACAAACCTTCGAAGACTGACTGAGTTGATTGTATTCATTCTGAACTATATAACTTCGGCAGCAGATGCTGAGTTTTTCGACTTGTAAGCTGTTACCTGGCTGATCTAATTTTTATGACTTATATCATTTTTCTTTTTTATAAATTATAATGTATAGTATACCTGTTACCTTCCACGTTAATGCTCTAATCCATCATATAAGGAGAGGCAATGTGTTATTTGATTGTCTTTTCCAAAGTTGCATGCTAGATATTTGATGAATTTGAGTTTTGATCTTGTATCTCATTTTTCTTGTGCTTTGTTACTTGGACTTGGGAAGTAGGTTTTGGTATCTTCAGCATCACTCCCCCCATGTTTTCTCTGTTTATTTAAAGTATCTCTCAGGGATCATATTTCTATACCATAGTTGAAAATAAGTTGGACCAGGTGTCAGATACGGGTTCTTCAAGAAAACTAACCGGAGCAACATAGGTTTTATATTTAAGTCGGCCACTTTTTTTCGCACTTGAATATTTTAGCGGACACGTTGGATGTTTCAAATTTTGGATTTTTTCCCTGATGTTTGAATTGACTAGTTTTACAACTCACTTATTTGAACTAAATATAACAGTATGACTTGTTAATTAGTATATGAAAAACATGGTACTTGTAAATACTTGCTTTCATTCTTTTTACTCACGTTAGCTGCATTTTTTATTAACAGGTTACTTAGACGGCACAGTCAATCTTTAGAGAAAGTAAACAGAGGCATGATATTAGCCCCTTTAGTAGGGATCATTGTGAATTTGCTGGATGCTAGGACGGACTCCGGATTCAAGGAGCAGAATGATATTGTGGATGTGTTTGCAAACATGGATTGCCCCGAAACTATGCATTATGGTTTGCAGTACATGTTAGAGTATAATTGGGTTAGTACTGTTAGCTCTAATATCTCCAATAGCTCTTCATCTTTTTTTTTTTGCTCCACGATTTTTGATCGAATGTGAGCCAGGGAATTTTTTTTCTTTTTCATTTCAAAGTTTTTATTCGGTCTTGATTCTTTTACACCTTCATTTTGCAGGCCTCATCTTTTAGGGGAGAAGCCTATGTGCCTAAACTTTGTTCGTTAGAGAATTTCTTGACCCTCCTTGTCAGCCATAGTTATTCAAAGAAAACCGAGGGACTTGGATGTGGAGAAACCGATGCCGATGATGGCATGTGTTGCATCTGTTATGCTTCCGAAGCCGATGCACAGTTCGTTCCCTGTTCCCACAGGTCTTGCTATGTGTGCATAATTAGACATCTTATAAATTGTGAAAGATGTTTCTTTTGCAATGCCACTGTCTTGGAAGTAGTCAGAACCATAGAAAATACAGTTGAAAGATAACTAAGCATCTTAAATTGTTAAAGGAAAATGGGGAAGAAAATGAAAAAAAATAGGGTTTTCATTTTCTTGTTCATATATGCTTTTGTTGATTGTTATTAAGCTAAGCATGAATCAAGTCCGGGGTTGGAATTTCATCCTCCTTTATACCCCCCAGGGTCCAGGCTGCAGTTTCTTTATGTACACCGGAAATGTGAATTCCGGGTTCATTACCAATTTTTGTAAGTTGAGAGTATTATTCTGTAAATATGAGATGTAAATGGCAAGGAAAATGATATTAAGAAGGGAGTGATATTTTTGTTGAAAAGGAGGATCATATTTTCCCTGTCTCTGGAATTCTGTCAATATGAATTTAATATCAATTGACTCAGTATATTTTGAGTAAATATATAAAATTTCAGTAACAAACATAAATTCATACACTCATTAAAATTTGTTTATTAAACGAGTTTAATATCAATTGTAAACGATATACTATTGAGAATTAAAAAAAATCAGTGCTAAAATTAAATTTAAACTTCAGTATAAATTATAATCAATACTACTAAATTTTAGTATTGATTATGCCATTAATTTAAAAATAAATATTATTTTATTATTAAATTTTACTTTATACTCCAATTATACTATTAAACCATCAAAATAATTATATAAACAGTATGACAATTTTTTAACAGATAATAATATAATTAAAATCTAAATTAAATATTAAAATAATATTTAAGTCAAAACTCCATTTTTTAACACCCGGAAAACCGTCGCCCTTTTAACACAGAAGCCACTATTTCCAAACCACGAAACGCAAAAGAAGATGCCCCTGATTTTATCGCCTCACAGTCTGCAACTCTCCACGTTTCCGTCTCCGTTCAAACAAAATTCCTCCCCAACTTACGTAGCCACCCTCGCCCAGCCATGTAATCTTCCAATCCGACCCACAATCCCAATTTCCTGCGCCACCCGACCCAGGAGGAAAACTGGTTCTTCAAGAGCCGAGGATAACGAAGCCAAGGAACTGGTTCGGGTCTTAATGCGAAGCATCAGCGATAAGGAGCCGTTGGTTAAGACATTGAGCAAATACGTTAGAGTTGTGAGATGTGAGCACTGTTTTCTTCTGTTTGAAGAGCTCGGCAAAACTGATAAATGGCTTCAGTGCCTCGAGGTTCGTTCGTTTGTTCTTGGTTCGTTTTAGGGTTTAGGGTATTTCGGATTGTGTTTTTGAGGCCTTTTCTTGATTTGGGTTTTGGTCAAAACTTTGATTTTCGAAAAGTTGAAATTAAAAGTTCGAGTCTTTCATATTCGTATGTTTAATGGAACTTAGTGATGCACGTGATTTATATTCGCCTGAACTATGTCAAACTCAAATTAGAAACTGGGTCGTTGCGGATGGATGAAATAAATCTGTTTTAATTACTTGCCTTTCAGGTTTTCAGATGGATGCAGAAACAACGGTGGTACATTGCCGATAATGGGGTTTATTCGAAATTGATTACTGTTATGGGAAAGAAAGGCCAGACTAGAATGGCGATGTGGCTCTTCTCCGAGATGCGTAACAGCGGTTGTCGACCTGATGCTTCGGTCTATAACGCTCTTATCACGGCCCACCTCCATTCCCGTGATAAATCGAAAGCTTTGGACAAAGCTCTGGGGTACTTCAACAAGATGAAGGGGATCGAACGGTGTAAACCCAACGTTGTCACTTACAATATTCTTTTGAGAGCCTTTGCTCAAGCTCGAAATGTGGATCAAGTTAATGCTTTGTTTAAGGATCTTGCTGAGAGTATTATTTCCCCTGATATATATACATTTAATGGTGTGATGGATGCGTATGGGAAAAATGGGATGATCCGAGAGATGGAGTCCGTTCTTTCTAAGATGAAAAGTAATCAGTGTAAGCCGGATATTATTACGTTTAATGTGCTTATTGATGCTTATGGCAAGAAGCAAGAATTTGATAAGATGGAACAAGTGTTTAAGAGTTTGTTGCGGTCTAAGGAAAGACCTACCCTCCCTACGTTTAATTCAATGATCATAAACTATGGAAAGGCTCGGTTTAAAGAGAGAGCAGAAAGTGTTTTCAAAAAGATGACTGATATGAAATACACACCGAGCTTCATCACGTACGAGAGTCTCATAATGATGTATGGATTTTGCGATTGTGTTTCTCGAGCAAGGGAAATATTTGATGGGATTGTCGACTCCGGAAAGGAAATAAAAGTTTCAACCCTCAATGCAATGCTTGAAGTTTACTGCATAAATGGTCTACCTATGGAAGCCGATAGGCTATTTGATGATGCAATTAACATCGGGGTGGTTCCCGACTCATCCACATATAAACTTTTATATAAGGCCTATACAAAGGCAGACATGAAAGACCTTGTGCAGAAGTTGATGAAAGATATGGAAAAAGATGGAATAGTTCCTAATAAGAGGTTCTTCCTAGAGGCTCTTGAAGCTTTTGGATCTTTACCAGCTAATCCAGATTCCGTTCAAGCCACAAGCAGTCACAGGCCTGAGACTAATGCAGAAACTGAGGTTAAAGTAATTAAGTGATTGCATCGTTTATTCTTTGGGTCGCCTTCCAACTAAGCCTGATCAGAGCAACAGATGGTTTTTGGTTTTGGTCCGATTCTCACAAAATGCAGTATATCTCTGACTTGTCTTATTTTCTATGCTTTTACGTTATTAGCAGGAATCGCTATCTGTGTTTGAATTAAGTATACCATGCATTCGATCTGCATTTCAATATAGGATCCAGTGGCAACCTTCTATGCATGTATAATCGTGTTTTATTACCGGTGTGTAGTTTGTTCAAATGAAATGAGACATGTGCAGAAGTTTTTCTTCAGTCATCATGGATGGAAATTAACTGTATTACTTTGTTTCTTATTTCAGGGTAACAAACCAATTCTTCCTTCTGGTTTAATCCTAATTCAGTCCATGTTCTCGACGGCGTGACATTAATGCCATAAATGCAGAACATTGCTCGTATTGGAGGCTTTATCCATCCATCAGTTGTAGTAACAAAGGGTTAGGTCAGTCTATCTTCCTGGAATGACAAGCAGGTTAATCAAAACTTCCCATCTCTATGTGAATGGGTGATTGTATAATGTATTAACGGCGGAAAATGTTTTAAATTTAGCGTTTATATTTAGAATTTAAAGGTGATAATTCGGATTTATAACTTTAATTTTAAAATTTTCAGGGTAAATTATAATTTAATTTTTTTGTTCTTATTTTGCTCATTCAAGTTTTTTTTATAAATTTAATCATTGAATTTTTAATTTATTCCTATTTTATTTATTCTAACATTAAATATTTGACAACATTATGACTAAATATTTATCTTTTAAAAATATAAAATGACCCTAAAACCTTTCCTATTTAAAAAAAAAACTCCATAGTTTCCTAATTTCTTTTATTTTATATTACCCCAAATTCTAATGGTATGAGGTGGAGAAGAAAAAAGAGAGCATCATATTATGATTGCATATTAATTGATATATGGATATTATAAATCAAAGTAATTTGGGGTTGCACATTTTAGGTTTTAAGTTAAATTTTATAAGTTTTATAGTGATTTTCTTAAAAAATAGATAAAAGTGATAGAGTGATAAAAAATAATGATATGGATTTTTTTTATATATTTCGAGTGATAGAAGAAAACGCTAGAGAATGGTTATTTCAATATTGATGTAATATGGATGAAATTACATAGATGACATATGTCGGTCATGTTAGTAAAAAACAGTCCACACCAAAACATATAACTATCATATCACTATTGTTTTTTGTTTTTTATTAGAAAAATAATCTCTTTAAATTTTATTTTGAAAGAATAATCTCTTTTTATATACGTAAATATAATTTGTATTATACACTACGTTAATTATTAATCCGCATTTTACGGAACATGAAGTATAATTGATGTGGGTTATATATTATGCAAATTACTCTTAAATTTAAAAAATATTTACACTATTTTTCATAATATTTTAAACATAATTCGAACGCGAATTACCTAAATTTGTATTTTGTATGATACAAATTATATTTAAAAAATAAAATTACATATAATTCACATTAATTATACTTCGTGTTTTTAAAAATACACATCGTACAAAATACGAATTACGTTTACATATAAAAAAAATTACTTTTCATATATCCATCCTATTAAGCCAAATTTTAAAGGAACTCAAATGATATTTTTGTGGCTATACAGCTAGCCATCATAAAATCATTATCGACAATGAGATGGTGGGTGGGGAATTCCGGCTCACGAGAAATTATATCATAAATAAGTTTTATCATATTATTTATGAGATAATTCATTAAAAATTATTTATTTTATCATTTTTATGTCATATTCTTTCAGGTGAGATTTTACTTATATTTATTATTAAATTATTTTAAAAACAGTTTTGTTAAGTAAGAAAAAATATGATATAAAAATTTTAATTAAATAAGCGATTTTTAATGGTGGATCCGGCCCTTACCGTTATATAATTTTTCCCATCCCACGGAATATTCACCCAACATTTGTGCTTTGATGAATCGTTGCCAGTTCAGATACCACTATTTAATACAGGGTCGTCAGAATCTTTTGTTCGGTAGTAAATCCTGGAATTTTAGATAAAAATCTTATTGTTGGAAATACCTCCACTTTCCTCAAGCTCAGGTGTACTGATTTCTTTTGCTAATCAAACTATAAAATTTAATATAACAAACAAACAAACACTCCACTCACTTTGTAAATCGCTTCCTTTCCGTTGTCTCTCGAGAAACAGAAAGAATCTGTGAAATCTTTTGGGTAAGATATGGCGATGCTGCAGGGAAGAATATGGAGGAGGACCTTAGAAGAAGCAAAAGCCAGATTCAACTTCAATTCGAACCGTATACTTCTCATTTGCGCTTCCTTCTCTACGGTTACTTCTTCCTCCGCCGCCGATACAGCAGCATCCGGCGACGTGCCACCTCGCCTTCCACCGTTCGATTACCAGCCGAAACCGTACAACGGACCATCGGCCGATGAAATCCTTGCGAAGAGGAAGAAGTTCTTAGGCCCCTCTCTCTTCTACTACTAACAAAAGCCGGTAAAAGATTTTTCTTTTTTACTTTTTACTTTCAGATCATATAATTTTTTTTGTACATTTATAATTGGTTTTTTAAAAGTTGTGTTCAGTTGAATATTGTTGAAGGAAAAATGCAATATCTGTATGATGAAAACGGGAGGAGATATTTGGATGCATTTGCTGGAATTGTAACGGTGTCGTGTGGTCATTGCCATCCGGAGGTTTTGAATGCAATAGTAGAGCAAAATAAACTTCTCCAGCATGCTACCACTATTTATCTCCATCATGCGATTGCTGATTTTGCTGAGGCTTTGGCTTCTAAAATGCCTGGAAATCTCAAGGTTAATTTATTTGTTCTTTCGTTGAATTTTAGTTTTCCATTTTTTAATATATTTTTTCTATTCTGGTGAAGCATAGATGCTATTTCTGTCTTGTTTTTTTTTAAAGAAAATTTTGGACTAAAGAAAAAAAAACAAATGGCGATTATAACAAACTCATAAATTTTCAGTAATAAGAAAGTATTATGTTGAAGTCATTTGGCCATTTTTATTAAATTTTGTTCGCTTGATCTTTTATTTATTTATACTTAATTGTAATAAATTTATGAAATAAGTGCATGTAATTAAAGAATGATTGCAATTTTTTCATAGTTTTAAGTAAAGCAATATACCGACTCAACCACTGTTATTAATAAAACTTTTTTTAAGAACTAGAATGCTTGAACATTGGAATTAGTGGGGGAAATAACTGGAAAACAAAGGCTTGGTTAATTGATTACTAAATTACGTCTCGGATTGAATTGTTTAATGGAACTTCTTTTCAGGTTGTATATTTTGTGAATTCTGGGAGTGAGGCGAATGAGTTAGCCATGCTGATGGCCAGACTATACACTGGTAGTCTTGGTATGATTTCCTTGAGAAATGCATATCATGGTGGAAGTTCTAGTACTATTGGACTCACAGCGCTAAACACATGGAAGTACCCAATACCAGAGGTTCAAATACTTATCATGTCATAGTATTTCTTATATACATTTCATGGCCTTGTCTCAGAAGCTCTATTTCAATTTTTGTTTTAGCAGCCTTTGGCATTAAACTTATTCTTTAACCTTTGCTTCTTGAAGTTCTGTGCTTTCATTCAAATCATTAAATAACTCTGATGTTCCTCTTTTCTAACTGCTTGTTATTTCAATATGATGTTGAACTATGAATTTGATATGCAGTTTTAGAGGATAGTAGAAGATAAGAAAGTGGATAGGCTTAGATGATTTAATCTTATCCCATATTTGGTGCATGCAAAACTTAGATATTATATGTCATCACATGATGTGTTTGATGCAAGCATAATTAGAGAACAATCTTAACACATGGGATTGGAGTACTTGTTTTATTATTATTATTATTGAATAGTACTACATGAACTAAAATATTGCTCTAAAATGATGTTCTCACATATATCTATTTGTTTATTCCAATGAAAGTGAAAAGTATTAAAATTCTTTTGGGTCTATTATAGAAAATGATTAAATGCTTCGATTAAATGACTGTGTATTAGATGAGCGAATAGCCTTTTCCTTTTGTTCATCCCATGCTTTTCATCAACTATGTGCTTGCCTTAGTTTCCAAACCTTGAATTTTGTTTAACTTTAGCTATGCAATGATTATAAATTCCCTTTGCAACTGTATACTAGTTTTTTGATGATTGTGTTGACTTTTTTTGACTTGGATTTTGTGTAACAAGGCTGTCATTTTTTGTCAATGACATTGAAAAAATATTGGTACATGAGGACATTGGTGTAGGTTCTCAATGTTAGGAAGGCCAAATCCATCATGCGCAGTAGTAGTTAGAGGTGTAGCTAGATCAAACGAACTCAATTTATAAATTTGAGCTTGATTTGAAATTTAAGGCTTGAAGTTCAACTAGAGCTAGATTGTGTTTCGTTTCTAAAGTTCAAACTTGATTTAAGTGATATTCTAATCATTCAAACTAAAATGCTGATTTCCAAATGTTCTAATGGCATGTGACAGGGTGAAATCCATCATGTTATGAATCCAGATCCTTTTCATGGAGTTTTTGGTGCCGATGCTACTCGTTATGCCAAGGAAGTACAAGATCACATCGAGTATGGTACTTCAGGAAAAGTTGCTGGGTTTATAGCAGAAACCATTCAGGTTAAATTGATAATTGTATTCTTTAGTTTTTTTTCCCTTTTTTCTCACAATAAAGATGAATACTGAAAATTTCAAATTATTATTGACATTAGGGAGTCGGAGGTGCAGTTGAACTAGCCCCGGGATATTTGAAACAGGTTTATGACATTGTACGCAAGGCTGGTGGTGTCTGCATTGCAGACGAAGTGCAAACAGGATTTGGCCGCACTGGAAGCCATTATTGGGGTTTCGAGACTCAAGGTGTCATTCCCGACGTAGTTACCATGGCAAAGGTCTTTAATCGTCAAACTTTGTTACTTATACTAAATTCTCTGAACATTGGAACTTAAGTGTTCATTTACTTTAGCGATCTTCTGTTATTGCCATTGGAAATGGTGACATCCTGTTACCTAACTTGTCATATTTGGCAGGGTATTGGCAACGGATTACCATTAGGAGCGGTGGTTACAACACCAGAAATAGCGAGTGTGATGGCTCAAAAAATTCAGTTTAACACTTTTGGTGGAAATCCAGTATGTTCTGCTGGTGGACTTGCAGTGCTCAGGGTTATAGACAAGGAGAAGCGTCAAGCACATTGTGCTGATGTTGGTTCTCACTTGATTGGACGCCTGAGATCTTTACAGGACAAACATGATAGTAATTATTTTACAATTGACACTTTTAAATCCCCTTTGCCTTGCATCAGTTTCTAAATAATGTTATAGCTCATTTCATCAACCATTCTTTTGCAATTTTAAATTGCAATGAACTGAAAATTATTCGATTGTTGGACCCTAGGAATTGCATTAAGATGGTCCTTTGTGTTTTAGCAAATTTGTTTTTAGGATAACTAAAGTTCTTACTTGAGTTTATCTTTGTTCATGTTATTTTCAAATGTCAAGTTAGTGATATCAAGTAAACTGAAGTCTCGTTTTTTTTCTTCTTTTCCAGTCATTGGAGATGTCAGAGGTAGGGGCTTAATGGTGGGTGTAGAACTCGTTACTGACAGGAAGGAGAAGACACCAGCCAAGGCAGAAACTGCCATCCTGTTTGAGAAAATGAGAGGTATTAAGGAAAAACTTCTCAAATAAAAATTTAGATAAAAAAAGCATTTTTTTGTTACTTTATCTTCTAAACAAAAGCTAGAGAAATCATACCCCTCTCTTTTCATTCTGCGACAACATTATGCCACACGGGAGGGACATGGCCACATAGGGATGTATATGATGATCCAATTAACATGTTCTGCTCTAGGATAAATAAGTTTATAGGTTTTCTCTTACTTCACCATTGATAAATTTATGCTAACTGTTCTCTTTTCTGATTGAAGAACTCGGAGTCTTACTGGGGAAAGGTGGGCTACATGGAAATGTTTTCAGAATAAAGCCGCCAATGTGTTTCACCAAAGATGATGCCGGTACTTCTTTCTCTCACTGTATTTGTTTTTATTGCGAAATTTAATCATGACCGAGTCTACAAATAGTTTTCTAATAGATGTGTAGTCAAACCAAGCCATGTTCAAGCTTAAAGCTTGAGCTCGGTTCAGCTGTGCTTAAGTTTGAGTTAGAATCAAGATTTTCCATTAGTAATTAAAAATATGCAGTATTAAAGAAAAAGTTGATTAGGTTTTCGAGTACCTTTAGTCAAGTATATAAGATAATTGAATCCCACTTGACAATGACCTATCAGAATTCGAGTTTTATTTAACCGAACTCATGTAGCTTATTTTCGAATCTTTTATTTTTTATTTTTTGTTTCCTTGTGTGGCATCATGTCACAATATACTTACATGCTATTTGTGTACTTGTGCAGATTTTCTTGTTGATGCTTTGGATTATGCAATGTCAAAGTTGTGAGCAAAACTACCGCTCATGTAACTTCTCGATCCTTTGGCATCTAACTTTATCAAGATCCTATGTTTAATAATAATAGTAAAAGAGGGTGCGTTTTCTTTGCATTTGGATGTGTAGGATCATTAAATTCCAGCATACTAGTCTTTTTAATAATGTGAAGTATATTTCTGCCTATTTGGATTTATTGATTTGATTCTTGCTTGTGGGTATGGATTCGGGTTGTTTGAGATTATGTTCAGGTCCGAATATGCATTTTCTTTAACACAATGTGAATCTTCCAATAGATGAGCAAGTTTTAGAAATTCAAATGCAAGTTCCAATTGGTGTAAACCCTTGTCATTCCGATTCGGGTACGTAACACTTCAATTTTTCAAGTTATATTAAGAAAAACGAAAAATTCGGATAACATGATATATATAATTCAGATGTAGATCCTATATTTATATATTTCAAGAGTACATATAATGCACAACACATGAGTGAAAATTGGTTAAATAAACACCTTCCCCCAATGTAAAATGAACTACTCATATGTACACCATCACATTCTGTTCTGCTTCAAAAAAAATGTAGGCAATTCTATCATGTATGGAGGATCTTATACTGTTTAAGGCTACGCAGGTTCACGAGGATAAGAACCCCATAGTGTACTCAAAGCTCGAAGACGTTCAAAGTATTCGCCCAATGCAAGTAAGCCTCGAGCAGTCTGGCGAGTCGTTAGGATTCGAGACATCTGCTGCAGTGTTTCCTGTCGAATGTGGTCTGCCTGCAAAAGATATATGACACTAGTACTTCAATGGTGTACTTCCACAGAAATTACAAGTCTGGACCATGGGATGAGGCAACTGTTTACCTGGTTCACAAAGCAGGCTAGAGCTTCTACCTTCTCCATTGCAATATTCACCTGAGAACTGTAACTACCTTCCCCCAGTTGACCATCCGCCACGGTCACCGACACAATTTCGCGTAGTTTCTCCATGCCTTGTGAAAGTGCATCTTCGGCTTGCTGACATGATTGTTTCAAGTTACAGACCTCAAAGAATTGTTGTTCTGTCAAGGAATCAAGCTGAGGCAAGAGCACCTATAAATCAACATAACAAGCAAATGTTACTCAACAAGCACGAGGGCTGGATTCGGATGCAAATATGTTAACTTTTTTCAAATATACGTCAGACACGAATGCTCCAAAAAAAATTGCATATGAATCACCTTAAGAAGCTCTGAAGGGCGAAACCCTCCAATCCATGAGAAAAACTGCTCAGCTGATGTTTTCCACATGCCAGACATGACATAGAAAACATCAGCCTTTGCAGCAGTTGATTTCATGCGAAAAAGTTCAGAATAATGATTCATGCTGGTTTCCACAAGCATTCGAAGATCTTCTTCGCTTATATGCGAATTCAAAGCAGTCCTCAGAGCACATATCTGTTTGCTTTGTTCGTCCATCCAATGTCCGTATTCTGTCTCGAATGCAGCAATCCCTGCAGAATCCCCAAAATGAAGTTGTCACTGAAAACATTCAGAGACTAAAGATTCACTTGAAATGAGAAGGAACAAAAGGATCATAGAGAGCACAATATCAACTGCATTAAAATGACATGTTATTCGGATTCAGGTCGGTGTCGGACACGATTTTTTGAAGGATAGTATCTGTAATGGATAAATGCCAGACAAGAAATTGGTAATTAATAACCACAAACTAAATTCATGCATTATTGTCTTTAACACATGCATGAAGGTGCAACATCAATCTAAACAAGAATTTTTAGTCTCAAAGTACAAGCATTCATACAGTTTGAAATGTTGGTCATTAAAAACAACCTATGTTAGTCCGACTTTCTATTTTTCTTGAAAGCATTCATATTTTGTATTCGAGTGCGGCGTATATTTCGAAATATACGACATCTACCCATATCCGACAATCACACTCGAGTCCGAATGTAACATAGTAAATAATTATATCATGTTATGGCTCACAAGTAATAGCAATAACTTCCAGTGTATTTACAAACAAACCTGAGTTTGCTGGTGCAGAGAATCCCAGAGGACCACCTACTAACCCACCACCCATATAAACACACTGCAATTTTAAGATTCTGTTGTTTAAAATGGCTTAAACATTTTCCAAAATGACAAAATAAATGATATTAATCTCATTCAAAACCTGTTGCTTCATTTGTGCAAGCTCTTGTTCCAATTGTATCAGCTTTAAACGACTATTTTCTAACTGTTGAACATAAGCCTGAAATGCAATGTTAAATGAAGTTAATTACAACGATTCACGTGTGGTCTTGTGGGGTATCTGTTCAAGACCATATCATATCTGACCTTTTTCCGCAATCGGCTCTTACGAGCAGCCTCACGGTTTTGCGCAAGCCGTCTTTGTATCTGTAGATATTTGCGCGATCCAGGACAGTTGTTTATCCATTAAAATGAGAAAAGAAATGAAAAAAAAACAGGATCGTGTATGATTCAAACGTACCTTCTCAATAGGTTTAGTTGCTTCTTGATCATGCTTGTTAGAAGGTGCAAGCATTTCATGTGAAGCAATTTCAGACTGGAAAAATTCAAATAACAGCGGTTGTTTAGCACCAAAATCAGATACAATTTTTAAACAATTAATCAAAGAATAGTATGTCTGGAACTTGAACCTTGTTCGGTATCTTGTTATCCACTTCGACAATCATTGATACAGATGCATGCAGATTGCTATCAGCATTAAAATTTTCTCCCCACATCCCAATCTGTTGGATGGGATCATAGATATCCATCCTTCTTGAAGGTACAAACTGTGGTTCCATGCTTCTTGAATCGAAATAGGAGGCAGCTTTCGCATAAGTTGAACTGAAAACGATGTCTGAAAGGAACAACACATGGACATGTATGAGTTTTGCTCCACGAGTACGGAAGACGGTGACATAACAAACATGTGGTAAACAACAGAGAAGATGATTATAAAATTTAACCAATAAGCCTCTGAAAAAAAATGAACAAACAAAAGGAATCCATGGAAAATTTTTCATATACTGATTTGTTAGGCAATTGAATCAGCCTCAGCCGCCTCTCAAATCCGACATGAAAGTTCACTAAAAGAATTTAAGAAATCAATAAGAGTGAATTCGTTCTGCCATGGAAGTCAAACAAGCATGGAATCAAAGGATTTTTATCAGCAAGACACCAAAAAAAGAAATCAAAAGAACTGTTTCAATCTAAATCCAATCTTACAGTTTCAACTTCAAAAAGAATCATTTAAAAGCTCCAACAATCATCAACCTTGTAACTATTTACTGTCTGCAACAGTACATCCACATATATATGTTTGCTTGTTTGTTCTTTCTGTTTTTGACTTACTTTTGATAATCAAACTCAAAAGCTATAATACCCGGCATTCGGAGATAAATGTCATCCAACATGGGTATATTTAATAAACCGACTCGAGTAGTTTAGAGAAAATGAAAAAGTGTGGGACTCTGAGAAACATAATTCAAAAGCAAAGTTGACATTAGCTTAACCCATCTCATTTTTGCCACTAGTAGCTGCCGGAAAAAAGTAACTTGATAACAATCTTTCAAGTTACTTAATACATTGAAACAGCAGTTAGACACTTCCATATGAACACTAGAGAAGCTTAGCAATTAAGGACGATAAATCTACGGCTTATATTCTAACTTCCCAAGCTTATATTGTTTATAGTTCCATTGAACTATAAAAAATGAATCAAAATCAACTTGAATTTAGTGGCTTATAAGAAGACATGGTTGATTTGCATCCAAGTGTAAAGAAAAGATTGGAAATCCAATGATGGCATCACTATTGACTAGCCAGCTCAGTGCCGTCCACTCTTCCCATTGTTGGAGCTTACTGTTAAACTTGTCTCTCGTTTTCATGGTGGACCTATTCGCTGTGTTGTTTGTACTCGAATACAAGTATCGTATACGAGCATGTGCTCTAATCTTTCTTTCTAAGTTTTCCATGTATTTGGAGGATTAGAACACTACGTCAAACAAAGATATTGGACACAAATAGCCTATTTGTACTACCATATTCTTTCCTAATATGCACAAACCATATAACAAAACTTGCAGGGAAAAAGAAAAAGCTTCTGCTACAGATGAACTCGAAATAAACCCAGAAAAAAGCTACACAAATGAATCAGGATTTGAAAACATCGAATCGAGACATTAAATAGAAACAGATAAAAGAACATCAAAGTCCAAAATAAGTAAGATTATCACTTCAAAATCATAAAGATACCACTTTTTACTCAAAAAGAGATGCATGGAAAGGAGGAATCGTTGTTTTAATCCAAATAAGGTTTTGGGTATTGATGTTTTCTATTGGTTGATCTTTCCCGGCAACCAAACAAGTAAAAAAGAAACAAACCTTTAGATTAAACTGTCGTTAGAACAAGTTTCCCGCTTAAACTTGAGCTCCAAAAACAGCAAAAAATGAAATTCCCTGTTGAAAACAATGAGCAGCAGCTAGCTTCTTCTTCTTCTTCTTCTCTTCCCAAACGCCCTTCAAACTGATCGCATCTTTTCTCCTTTATTTATTTTTTATTATTACTATAATGCAACCCAACAAAGTTCAAGTTTTGACTTGAAAATTTTAATATTCATACTCCATTTTGATTTTGGATTAATTCAGAGTAGAAAATTGGATCATTGGATTGTCCTTTTCTGCATCGAAATCTTTCGGCAGTAATTAAGAACATCAAATCTTAAATAAATTTAAAATGGAATTTTAATTATTTTACAATCAAAGACGAATAAGTTTTCTTCGCTGCACACTGAATTTTACTGGATTCTAATATGCTAATAGTTTATGTTCTTTCCCATACCTACTTTTTTTAATTATTATATTAATCTTTGTATTATCTTAATCTACAGTGAATTATTCTGCATTAACTAGTTTTTTCAGAAGAGTTTTAAAAATTATGTTTTTTTTTTCACAATAAAATTTACTTTTTAAAAAAAAACAATTGTCATATTTCCACCACTTTCGTTGCTTATTATATTATCCGACGCATCTTTCCTCCTTTTAACCTACGCGCACCATTCTTCCGTGTTACTCACGTCAGTTCCCGGCGATAAAAGTTTGTCCCTTTCTATTCTCGCTCTTAACCAGCGCTTCGATATCACTCTCTCTATTTTTCTAAAAATAAAAAATAATTTAAAATTTAAGATTATTTTATAAGATTTAATTTTTTTTATTAAGGCATATAAAGATACTAAAAAGACAAAATATTTTAATGGTAATACTTTTTTTTATATGGAATAAAAAACAAAGAGAGGTAAGAAATCCATTCTATAATATTTTTTTTTCTTTCAAAAAAACATATTTAATGGTAATACAATCTCATTGCATTTATATTTTAAGAATTATTTATTTATTTTTATATGGACTTACTATCCCACCTCTTGTACGGGTGAAACTAATATTAATATATGTACAAAAATAAATTGAATTTTAATTTCATTTGGTTAAATTATACGTTTTGTTGAATCCCCTTAATCATGACTCGCTGTCCCTGTTTTTCCTACTTGTCCACCCTTTCCCATCTTGTTAGAGACAAACCAGATCTCAACTCATCAAAGCTGTCTGACTCGCTCTTAGCTTAAAATATATTAATTTATACTTATTTTTTAATTGTATAGATTTGGACGAACATTAATTATGTGCTTGCTGTGGGGCATGTCTTAAAATAATAATATTGGGAGGTTGTCCCTTCGTACGTAGGAGTAGACCTAAATAAGAGACAGAGGAAGGGACGTTAACTATTGTTTATGATTTTAATTATTTTTATAGTAGTTGGTTTGTACATTTTGATAGGAAACAATTGGTTAATATAATTAGTTTATTCTATTTCGTGTGTAATTTTATAATATTTTTTTTCTTTATTACACTTTAACTCTCACGTAAATTTATAATTATGTTTTGATGTTTTGATATAATTATATTATTAATAATCAATTGATTTAGTAGGATAAGCTAATAGATCTTTTAAATAATGTTATATGTTTAAATTTTGATATTATAAATAAAAAAATTTATATTGAAAAAATTATCTTATAATATTTTTTATAAAATTCGATATAAATTAATTAATTAATGAGTCTAAAATCGATGAATAGATGATATGTGCGGAAACAATACTTAAGTAATGGGTTAGAATCTATACCCTTTTGATAAAAGCAAGTTGGCCATACTTTGAACTAAACCCACGTCTTTTTATACACTAGAATATAGAAGTTTCATGAGAATTTGAACTCACTTTAGCATTTATCCATATCTTACCAAGATAATATTTGATTAAAATAGGAAGCACACCATCTCAATTTCCTTGGTGCCCTCGTATGAATCTAATTTAGATAGTCTAGATTAAAGAGTTCTAATGTTATATACTTGTTCAAATCCAGTTTAACTCAGAATACAAATAAAATTTTATATTTATTTATAATTTAAACTTAAAAGTATTAATATAAACCAATAGGATCGATTTAAGTGACAAACAATTTGGTATCGTTTAAGTATGTCTCGAGTTTTAGACATTGTGTATGTAAAAAATTCCTTAATCAGAGACTCACCTACCAAAATTTAGTATGCGATATGAATCAATTTAAATTAATCAAGATAAAGCCCTAAAAATCAAAAGGATAACAAAATATACTTACGTTAAAGTCATCCCTTGATCTAGTTTCCTATTTTGTTGGGACAATTGCCTTCCAAATTTTCATGGTACATGTCCATCATGATATTCAACGTCATTCTCTGTTTACCGATGAATCCATGTGCACTAATTACTAATTAGCAACACTACATACTAGTATGTTTGTACAAAGCTTCTTTCATTCGCCTCTTTTTTTCATTTATATGTATTTATATAAGTTAATAATACGTTCATTATATAATAAGTATGGATAATCTAGTAGTAGGAAGAAAAGATAAGTTGAAATAATTAAATTATTATGTTATTATTGGATAAACGATCTGATCTAATGCACTATGAAAATTTTAAATACCACAAGCACTAGTAGAAAAAGTAACACACATTAAATAGAGTATAATGAAAAAATACGATATACAATTCAAGCGTGGGGGTTTGTTGGTAGTTAATTAAATAAAATTACCACGCATTAATCAGAGTATAATAATCGAGCAGAATTTTGATCGAGATGAGTGATAATGAGTCTAATTGGTTCGTGAATTATTTGGGCTCGACTTATCAAAGCTAAATTCAAGTTTGGGTTTTAGACAAGACTTTAATAAGTCGAACTGAATAAATTCAAACTCGACTTAAAAAAGTTTGTGAATAAGCTCGGAATAATTATATATGATATATGTATATATTACATATGTACTAAAAGTAATCTCTTGAGCAGAAGAAAAACAATAAAATAAAGTAAGATAAAACTAAAATAAAATTATTACTTAGTTACAAGGTAAATTTGCATATAAAAAGAATTGTACTCAAATTAAATTTTCTACTCTTCGTCGGTCTTAGTCTATCCAATTTTATTATTACTTTTTCTTAAATTATTCAAATCAATCTAAAATAAAATTTCTGTCATAATTCTAACTATACCGATGTGAAATAATTTTTATAAACGAAAGTTATCTTAAAAAAGAATAAAAATAAAAGCTTTACAAGTCGTGTAAGAAAAACAAAGTATTATTATTATTTAAGAATGTATGGGTGGCAAAAAGATGCGTTGTAAAGTGGCAGTAATGGTTGGGTGGTGCAATGCAACATTCATTCCATTGGTTGGTCGATTCCTTAGTGTTTTTCCCTTTTTCATTTTCTATGCATAGTTGTTTGGATACTGAGAAAATGTCGTCACCAAAACAGTCAGCTATTTTCTTTTTTCAGTGCACTCTAAAGTGGGTTTCCACTAAGAATGGCTTAGTGTTGGCGTCACAATTTTATGAAGATTCCAACCCTCTTGATGCTTAATTGGACATTACCCTACATAGGTGGGAGCCACAGATTTCAAACTAGAATCATGGAGTTTAGCCTTTTAGGTATTAAAAAGTTTTGGATCATTCAAATCGTAAAATCTCTTATAATCTTTTGAGTCTGATTTGATTTGAAATTAATCATTAGATTTTCTTTAGTGTCGTAAATATTAAGAGAATACTTTAAAACAAATTGTTATTGCTGATTAGGATTTGACTTTTGATAATTCTTTTTTAAGTAGTTAGACTAAAATTGATCTCATAGTTTAGTGGCTAAATAGGTAGTTTACCCAAAATAATTTATGATTTGAGAATGAAAAATAAATGGAAGATATTATGATTTAAATTCTAAAAATTTATTATATATAATTAATTACAACAAACAATTACATTAAACTGAGTTCAACTATAAATAATTGTTTGAAGGGAAAATGAAAAAAAATGTTGGACTTGAAAAATTAATATATTTATCTACAAACTATAACAGTTTCCTATTCAAAATGCATAGGAATTGATCTCTTGCATTTTGAATATTTAGTTGTTTATTTTTTAAAAAATAATAAATATTATAAAGAGATAAAGACAAAATAAAATTTAGGTAATTATTTTTTATTAAATAGAGAAATGTTATATTTTTAAGATAAATATGATATTCAAAATTATATAAAATAATTTTGACTACTTGACTCATTACTGAATCTCAAACATAAACATCTAATAATAATATATATCAAAAGTAATACATAAAATTTGTAATATAACATTTTAGTACAAATGATTTTTCCATATATCATTATTCTAAGATTTTTATTTTTTATTTTAAGTCCAAATATTTTTTTATTAAATCTTATGTATGATTTTTTTTAACGAGACTTATTTAAAGAAAATGATGGATTTTGGTATGTTTTATTAAATATAATTTATTGAATGTGGGTTCGATGTTTTTGTCGTTGGTCAATTTTTAAAGTTTATTTTTTTTGTCACCTATATTATTATATTAATTATGACGTGGATTTGTATACAATGTGAAGAAGACTGTAAGTTTAATGGTTTTCTTATAAGATAAAATCTTTCGTGTTCGATTTTGCAAACCTTTCCATCATCATCCTTCACGTCAGACACCAGTCTTATTGTTTTTTATATATCAATAATAGACTCTTTGTGGTAAGATGATAATATTTGTATGTATTTAATTATTATTAAACATAAAAATTGTGGGATTATTAATTGGTTCGATAAATAAAATAATATTTTTTTATAATATAAAAAATTTAAATTATAACGTTATAAATAAAATAAATTAAATATAAATGATTGTTTTCAATAAATATACAGATTGTATAATATTTAATCTAAATTAATTAGTCAAATGACGTGAATATTAATAATTATTAAAATAATTTATCTAAATTTATTTATCTTGAGTTTGACAAGTGGAGTTGAAAAATTGGAGGCGTTTGTGAATACAAGTCATTCAATGTTGCAAATTAGGGTAAGCAAGAAGGATGAGTCAGCCAAAGCATAGTACAAGAGATTAGGATGGAACTATGGGCAATAGTCCCCAAAGTTTTAAATTTTCCATATATTTTTAAAAATATTAATTTTTTTATATATTTTCTATTAAAAAATTATTCTCATTCTTTAAATTTTAAATTCTAAAAATATATCTAACACTAAATACTATAAACTCTAATTATATTTTATCAAGGACGAAGGTATGTATGATAGGGGAGGGATCTTACCCCTTTCAATTTTTTTGTATAACCGTCTTATTAGTTTAAATAGTAATTAAATAAGGTTTTTGTTCCTCTTATTTTTTAGATTTTAAAGCTTAATAAACTCTTACCTCTTCTACCGTTTAATTCTAGCTCTATCCTTACATGTTATAAGCCAATAACCTTAAATTTTAACTCTAAATTCTAAACATATTTTTTTAGTATTCGAGGGCTAAATAATAACAATAAAAATGGACAAATGATTGTTTTCCTCACATGGACCTAATTGGTAACCCAAATTCCTGAGTAATTGGGTTGGGTGTTGAAACTTTGGGCATAACTAAATTTATGTCCCAAGTTCGACTGATGATGGGTAATAGATTTATGTTGCCATCAGACGTTGGTTGAGTTGGAAAGATTGAAGTTCTCAGAATTGGAACATTTAAATGGCTAATTTTAAAAGGTTCGACTTTTATATAAAAAATGGCTAAAAAATCGTACCTTTATTTAAATATTTTACTTTAATTAATTGACACCAAAAATGAAAAAAAAAATAAACAGTTAAATTAATTAATTAATCCTTAGAGGTAGTTCCATTTCCGGGCATCCCAGACTCGACGCTCTCCTCACAAGATGAATCGATGAGTTGACTGCCCGTGTTGCCCGATTCCGAACTGGGAAAAATGACGGGCAGTCACTCCCCATCCCCAGTTCTCTCTCTTTCCCTTGCTCCATTTTCTTCTGCTATATCTTTTTCTTCCCTCTCCATGTCTCCTTGATCACGATCCAACGGTCCACAATGAACGCTTATCCTTTCGCTTGTTTCCTTTGCTTTTAGTGCTGCAAAATCCTCAGATCTACTTTTGCTTGCTTACTACGCTTATCCTTTCTGCTCGTTTCCTTTGCTTTTACCTCTGCAAATCCGCTGATCTGCTCTCTGATTTCCGTTTCTCGGTACGTTTCTTCTCCTTTCGAATTTCACAACGCTTTCGAATCTCTTTAATCTTTAATTAATTTCAGTTATGCTGTTTTTCTTTTGAAAAAAAAAATCAAAATGATTATTTATACAAAAAATCAACTTTCCGCCGGCGAGTTTCACTTGTAATTGAAGGTCCTTCGTTGTTGTTTTTAGGTTCGAATTTGTTATGTTTTTTCTTCTAAAGAAAACTTCGTTTTTCAGTATAATTCCCGCTATTTTTTGTTTTGATTTTGATATTTTTGCACTATGGGAGAAATACTTTTTAAATCATAATATTTCGAAATTCCATTATGTTTTTTTTTATTGTCCGTACAATACTCTTTAGGTATAAAGTGACAGATCTAACGGCTGGTACAGCTTCAACGTAGATCTTAACGGTGTAGTTTTTTTTCATGTGCAGGTTGCTTTTAGATTTATCGTTGGCCGTAGTGAAACAGAGAAGCTGACCTCAGTTCAATGGCGGTTACGGTTAGCCACGTCGAGCTATCGTGCGCCGGTGAAACTCTCGCTACCATGTTCTTTTCGGCTCTTGCCGAAACCCACCTTTTAGCTCTGGTAACTTAGCTTTGCTTTTATTTATTTATAATTTTCGCCTACCATAGCCTTTGATTTTATGCTATTTTTTCTACGGGTTGCTCAGTTTTTGCTTAGAGTCACTGCTAAAATGAGCCGTCGCAGCGTTTCCATGTTTAGGGTTACCCTTTTCTCTTTATTATAATTTTTATATAAGAATATATATTTTTTTAAAAATATATTCTTCGTGCTCATTCTAGCTAAAAGCATCTGATTCCTCCACCACCACCGCTGTAGAAAGAATTTGCTTTTATTATTATTTTTTTGTTTCGCATTATATTTCTGCTAAGATGCACCGTTGGTGTTGGAATGGGGACCGAGATTCTATGACGTAAAGGATTTTCAGATCTCGTTTTAATACGATTAAAATAATCCTTCTTGATTTTATTAATTATCCAATATAAAAATATTTGTATTAAGATTAGAAATACCCAAAATAAATCTACACCTCACAAGCGGCAAGCCTGAAATGATTTTTGCTTTTGGTTTGTGGAGGAGGTGTCTAACATGCGCCGTTTGGATATTCATGAATTTTTAATATTTTATTTTGGGATGAGTTTATAATGGACTCGAACACCGCTGAACATCGTTAATGTTGAACACCGCTGAACATCGTTAATGTTGAACACCGTTGAACATTATTAAATTAATTTATAAAGAATAAAAATCTAAAAGACTAATCATATAATTATTAATAATATGTTGAGTTTATCACACTTTTATTAGTTACATACTGAGTCTTTGAGATTTTAAATTTTTATTAATTAATTTAATGATGTTCAACAATGTTCAACATTAGTGATGTTCAGCAGTGTTCGACGCCCGTTATAGAATTTTCCATTTATTTTGCTACTTTACTCTTTTAGATGGGGTAGTTTAAGTTTTGTCGCTTCTGAAACTCCAATCAAACTGTTTCAGTTGACTTGTTTTTTTATAAAATACCTTTTCTACTTAGATTCATATTATGTTAAATACTTTGTTTAATTAAAAATTATAAAATTTATTTAAAATTTATTTTTACAAATTTTTATTTATTTTTTTTATAAATAATGAATGTAATAGAAACGTCAACTTCGAAGTCTTGTTTTGTAAAATACGAATGGTTAAATTTCTTTGTTACGGAATCGAATATTCCTCGGATAACATCTTTGTCAAATCATAGGGGACACGTCACACTTTTTATTTAGTATTTCTGAACTTTATTTGCAACATGTAAAAAGTAAAAATGTATATTTTATATGGTATCAATCCATTTAACTTTGATTGAATAAAATTACGTTTATGTTGGTTTATTTAGTATTTATGAATGTATTTATTTAATTTATATGAATATGTTCATTCAATGTTTGCAAATATGTTTGTTTTATAGTTAAAAAATGAAATTATGCCACTAGTCTTGAAGCTCCTTAGACTTCGAAGTTTGAATTCTAAAATTTACCTTACGATTAATTTACTCCCTATCTTTATTGATATTTAAAATATAAAAAATAAAGAAAAATAAGAACCTGTACAATCGATTTTATAAATAAATCAATAAACAAGTTTATTTGTGAATATAAACGAACCAAACACACATTTATTCTTGTTTTTTTATTAAACGAACATAAAATAAAAAATGTATACATATTTATTTAACTTAATAAACGAACATAAATAAATTATTCATTACAATTCATCAAATACTCTATTCATTTACCTCTAATATCTTTAATGAGAATATTTGTTGAAAAATTTAAAATTTTACTCTTGTAAAGTTATTTAAAACTATACATGATTGAGATCTACTGATTGACTTAGTGGTAAAGGATGTTTATCCTGATCTATCTTGTACATGTGTTTAAATCTCGATGAGAATATAAAGATATAATTTCTATTTAATAAAAATAATTATACATGTTTATTTTCATTTATTTAAATTAAATGAAACACGATTAAAAGACATACGATTTGTATTATTTTCAATAATCGTTAATCTTCAAACGAGAAGTATTTTGTTGATAACACCGTATCCTTAGCTATGCTTATGCTTTTCTGTAATCTTTGTTTCTATAGGTTTAAAAAGTTCATCATAGTTATAATTGCTAATGTGCTTTAAACCGTGCTGTGAATACATTTTTGTTTGGATTTGTTCCAGAACTCCCTTACGTTGCCGCTGGTTAACAAACCCGGAACCAAGGGTGATCACTCGGAAAACCATCCTAAGCCGAAGGACGCTGATGTGGAAGACGACAACGACAATGGGGGAGATGTGTATGGAGATGGTGAAGAGGAGCTTTCGTCAGAAGGTGGGGAATACGGAAACAATGGTAACAGCAACAAGAACAACCCGAAGAGGGAACCAGAAGATGGTACAGGTGTGGATGGGGCAGAACAGAATGGAGAAGACGAAGACAATGACAATGACAATGACGATGAAGAAGATGGTGAAGACTCAGAGGATGATCAAGAAGACGATGATGATGACAATGACGACGATAACGATAATGAAGGTGAAGAGGATGTTGAAGGAGTAGAAAATGAAGACGATGAGGAGAAAGACGAAGATGAAGACGAGGAAGCACTTCAGCCACCAAAGAAAAGAAAGAAGTAAAAGCCTCCATTTAAGATAGCCTTTGTTTTTGGTAAAACTTGTTCCTCTAACATTATGATGTTTTATTTAGGCACTAAGGAGGCAGTTTAGGTTTAATGTTTTCACGCTCATATATCACTTGCATTTCCTTTGCAAATATAAAAAAATAATAAATATGATTCAAGCCGTTCTCATAAAAAATTAATAGTTCTGCAAATATAAATGTACATAAATCGACAGAGATAACATCAGTCTTGTTTGTAAAGTGAGTGATTCCAAGTAATCCTTTAAGTTGTTGGAGATCAATTACAATGGCGGCACCCGCCATGAATCCCACGATAGCAGCATGCGACAAAGAAACCCGACCTGTAAGAATCAGGTGTAGATCGGCAGGAAAATAAAGGCAGCTTGAAAAGTACCCACAAAGAACGTTACAGTGAGCACAAGTTTTTGGTAAGCAACGGGATAGACTACACAGAAAAAGATCACTGAATGATCCATTTTCAAAGATATTTCTGAAGAAAGAATATGTTCTTGATGTAATTTGTTTTGTTTTTTATTTCGAATAGTAAAATATATTATTTGAATTCTTCACGATTAACAAAAGCAACTTTTATTTCCATCCCAAGACAATAACCTCTTTAACCCTGCCAAAACCGTAGCTTGCTTTGTCCCTTTAAGCTTTCTTTTCCTCTTCCTTTGTTTTCAGTTTTCTCCATGCAGTTTTCCCTAATATTCTGTTTTCATCTCTGTCCACAGGCACATCCCATGACCCACATCTTCTGCCCCCTGGACAACTTTGTTGTTAGACTTTTATCCTGTTTGACTTTTCCTGTCCCAGAGGCACATGCGTACACTTTTGCAGACAGTTGTGTGGATGAAAATCACATCTGTGAAGAATCGTGTTTAATTTGTTGGAGTGATGTTAGGTGAAATTTGGGATCTGGGAACGTGGAATGGTCTTACTAAACTTCAGGATTAGTATTTATTAACAAATTCAGACATTTTTGCAGCAAATCCAATGATCAATCTTTGCAGTGTCATGGAAATACTGGCTCAGAGACATCAACAAAGTTTCAAATGGGAGGGCTACTTTTGTCTTGGGCACAAACAAAAAGAATAATAAAATAACATATAGTATTTTTAAAAATTATTTATATTCGTTTCGATTAGGATCGGACTGAAATTGAGGATGTTAGAATTTTTTTTATGATTTTGAACATAAAAAAAGAAAAAGAAGAAGAAAATGAGTAATTTAATACTTTTTTTTAGTTAGAGAAATCATTAAATAATGATAAAAATGATAACAAAATGAAGCAAGTGTCCAATAAAAACTATAAGCTAAACTTTTTGAATCATTACTTACCATTAGATTAATGATAAGTTTAATATTATTTTTAAAAAGTACGATAAAAATATGATTTTGAAAATTATTTTAGAGGAATATTTTTGGATTATTTGGTTTAAGATTTGAGTGTTTAATATTAATATTAGGAAGTATTTTTGTGAAGATAAATGACTGTTTTAAATATGATATTATAGATTAAGAATTATATACTTAAATGATATTTAAATAAATTAATGTTATAATATATAAGATATACAAGTTTAAATTATGACAAAATATAAAAGTATATTAATAAATAAATAAGTTTGGTACGATTGTATATGTGTCATGAAAATGTATAAAAAATAAAATAATTTTATTTAAAAATTTGTCAAGAAAAATATAAAAAATTTAAACTAATAAATAATTTATTAATCGTATAATTATGTCTCGGTAAAAATAATTATAAGTTTAAAAATCATAAAATAAATAAATGACGGTTAAAATTGTAATTTAGTTCTAAAAATAATTTTCTAAATATAAAAGTTAAAATTTTCAACATTTATATTTAGAGTAAAAAGAACTATTTAAACG
Source organism: Abelmoschus esculentus (assembly GCA_035048815.1). Lineage (NCBI taxonomy): Eukaryota > Viridiplantae > Streptophyta > Magnoliopsida > Malvales > Malvaceae > Abelmoschus > Abelmoschus esculentus. Next base: position 18,304,505 of record JAUCBN010000015.1, on the reverse strand, counting down.
CACTTATTTCTCTAAAAGTTCGTGTTAAGCATTCAGATTGACCGATTGTTCAAATTGCCTGAAAAGGCCCAAAATTTTAAATTTATCATTATCACTTGAGACTAAATTTCTGATGAACAAATCAATCCTCCAACGATTGAAAGATTTGTTTAATAAAAAAAAACATAATTTATTTTTAAACTTATCCGATGGTTGATAATAACAATTTAAAATTTTAAACTTTTAGTTTCAATTAGGATTTAATTGAGAGTTGAAGAGATCGAACTTTTTTATGAATTTAAACATAGAAAAGAAAAAAGATAAAAAGAAAAGGAAGAGAATAGGAGGGAAAGGAATTGATTATTTTTTGATAAAAAATCATTGACAATAAAAATAATGATAAAAGGTGGCAAAGGTTCCATAAAAACTAAAAGTTTTTGAATCATTGTTGTCAATCATCATATTGATTTGAAATCAAACTATTTTAATTAAACGAGTACCTCGTATATTTGAGATTATTCGAATACTGTTTTATTGATCGAAAATTTAATTTCATATATGAAAAAAATTAAAATTTTAGAAATTCTAAAAAAAAAAATTAAGATGTCTCATCAATATATTTTATTGATAGTGAGCATAATAAAAATTATTTAAAAATTAATAATTATAAATAAATTTTAAAAGTTCAATGATCAGAATAAAAATATTCTAAACCTTTAATAACTATCCATGTAGTTTAACCTTTTATTTGTGCAAGTGAAATCAATTTTAACCTTCAAAAATAATATTTTCTTTTATTAAAATAAGTAATCGGTTCATCCACATTTTCCCACCAGGTAAGTTAACCTCTCCAAGTAAAAGGGTTTTACTTTTAGAGTCCTATAGAATAATAATTCTTTTAAAACATAAAAATACTTGAGAAAATACCATTAAAATAAATAAATAAATAAATCAGCTTCTAAATTTATAGACCGAATAATTTATAAGTCAAAGTTACCCTTAAAATAAATCCCAAAATAGTTAACACTTGCATTTATAGAGATATAAAGTATAAACTTTCTCCAAAAAATTGCCTCTTCTTTGTATGTATACATTTTAAGGACTCAACTTGAGCAATGGTAGGTAAAGTTGGAGGACTGTCCAGAAATTCGAAATTTAATTAGTTTAAATATTTATTATAATTACATCACAATTCTTATATATTGACATAATTAATTATTTACATCATGGAGAGGCAAAATATTTTGAAGAAGTTTGTATACTTTTTTAGCATCATAATAGAATAATTTTAAAGATTTAAGGAGTGTTTTTACTTGATTTATTATTAAATAATCAATTTAGTTTCTTTATAAAAATATACGTTCAATTTGACCCTTAAATGTGCAGATTACGACAATTTAGTCTCTCTTTTTTTGTTTTTTTTGCTAATTTTTAGTTTTTATGGATTTTATTTGATTTATCGAATCGATCTATATTATACACCTGATTTTAGTGGGTAAGTTTTTTTATAGGATTCTTTGCATACATAAGATTAGAAAATCGAAATATACTTAAGTGCTACTAAATTTCTTATTATTTGAACCAATTAAATTTTTTATCACTTGAACCAACTCTATTGATTATATTAATTTAGACTTTTGAAAAAGGTTAATTGATAATAGTAATTAGATATCTACATGTGAATAATAATATGACAGACAAATAATATTTAATTTCTCTAGAGAGTTTCAGCAAAAAGTTAATTTTAAAGATTTAAAGGTCTAATTTTTTTAAGTGATACTCATACTTAAATAAAAGAAATACTAAATGATTGTTTAATAGGAATAGGTATTTTACCTGATCCAATCGAGTTCTAACCTAAATTGGTTCGATTTGGGTGCGAGTCGGGTCGAATTTTTTGAATTTGAAGAAGAGAAAAAATGGGTCGAATTTTTTGATAAAAAAGGTTCGAGTCAGGTGTTTTTTAGAGTGACGTCGGGTTCGGGTTTAGGGTATAAAATATATGACCCGACTTGAGACTAAATATGTGATTTTAAAAAAAAGTTTAGCGATATTTATAATAATAGTTATCTATCTATATATTTTTTATAATTAGGTTTTTATTTTTTTTATTTATAATTTAGTCCTTAAAATTATAATTTTTTATAATTAAGTCCCATAAAATTATTTTTTATAATTTAATCCTTAAAATTATTTTTCTATAAGTTGGATCGGATCGAATTTTATAAGAAAAACATTTAGATCGGATCGAAATCAAATTTAGGATGTTTGTGTTCGAGTTAGATTCAGATGTGTCAAAAATTTAAACCGATACGACTCGTATTCATCTCTATCGTCTAAGTGTGTTTCAAGGAGTTATTTTTATTTTATCTTGATGTTTTCTTGTCTTAATATATCATATTGTAGTCTATTCTTTAACTTAATTTTTTTCATTCAATAAAATTATACTTTATTTGGTTGTTTATTTGTTTTCCCTTTGAAAATTAATACATGACCTAGTCAAAGACTATCTATTGGCTCAGAAACTTTTAATATTTGTATATATTTTATTTATTTGTTTGTTATACCAAATAATAAGTAGATAAATAGATAGAAACATTATACTTACTTTTTCCCATATCATTAAATCTAAGCTACCTAATCATTTAAGGCTTAAATTTTAAGCACGAGAACATTTTAAACAATATATAAGAATTTTTATGGATTTTGAAAATAACTTATATTTGATAATAATGTAGCTTAATAGTTGAATTATTTATATGCTGAATAATGTAGTCTCGTTAAAATTAATTTATAAAAAATTATAAATATTGGTGAAATTATGAATTTTAATTATAAATATATTTAAAAAAATTATTAACATAATACCTCAAAAATAAAATAAAAAATTACTAAAAATAAGTAATAATTGAACTGTCATTTTTATTTTCTTTGAACAAATAAGGATTGATCCTTTGACCAGTTGCTTTCATTTCATCACTGTCTTTCTCTCTCTATCTCAGACACACAAATGTCATTCCCACGCGGACACGCCAGGATCTCATCTTTTTTGTGACTGAATCCTCAAGCAGCGGATTAGATGAACCAAACATATCTTTAATTTCCAGTTAATATAAAAAATAGTATTTATTTATAATATAAAAGAAAATGCCTACTTTTCCTTCACCCATACAAGGCTAAAAGCCAAAATATTGAACTTTGAGTTCACATCTCTTCTTCACCCATTGATACTCCCTCAGCTGTTATGATCTTTTGTTCACAGATTAGAGCTTTCAGTATGGTGAAGTAAGAAAAATAATTTCTTGTCCGAAACAATCTTTGTCCTTTATTACGTGTTTTGTTTCTTGGTCTTTTTTTTTCTGTCATGGGTTCTGGTAATAGTGGTAGTTTGGAAGCTTCAAGTGGTGGCAGTGAAGAGTATGATTCACGGGTTGGGTCAATCTCAGCTTTTTTGAACCATGTCGGTCATGGACATGGTCATTTGGGTGTACAATCACCGCTACCGCCGCCGCCTCTGCCGAGCCACTCTTCATTGACTATGTTCGACCCTTTATCGTACTTGGATCATCATCCTTTATCAAGATCACAACAAGTTTCAACAACGGCGAATCCGAGCTCGGTCCTTGATGTGAGTTGGTTCAAAAATATAAGATCTGACCCCAATTGCACCGATCTCGGTGGGTTCATGGGTTCCTCATCGGCGGCACCCACGACTCAGCAGCTGTTCACCAACCAACAAGCAAAAAGTAGAGCCACTTTTCCATTGTTACAGCAGGTTCCACTAGGACCGGAAAGTTCGAACCAAAGCTCGGGTTCTGCCACAGCTGGTGGGCAAGCCAACAACAAGAGCAATACGGTGCGTAATCCAAAGAAGAGATCCAGAGCTTCTAGGCGTGCTCCAACGACTGTTCTGACCACAGATACCACCAATTTCCGAGCCATGGTTCAAGAGTTCACCGGGATCCCCGCACCACCGTTCGCCTCCTCACCTTTTCCGAGAACCAGGCTCGATCTATTAGGTCCACCGTCTTCCATTTTGAGATCAAACCATTTAGACCCTTCCCCAGCTCCTCATTATCTTTTAAGACCATTTGCTCAAAAATTCACCCCTCCACCTTTTCTTAGCTCATCAATGGCTGACGCTATAGTTTCTAATCCTAGTACTAACAACAACAACACTAGCTCTAGTTCAACTTCCATTAACTACCAACTACCGACCGAGTTAGGGCATTTAAAGCAGCCTCAGAATCTACTCAACATCAACATGCAAAACCCAATTCTTAACTTTCAATCTCTCCTTCAAACCCCTCCAAAATACCCACTTTCCGGTTCAAACATTGTCGAGACAAAGTCACACGAGTGCTTGGATGTTCTACCGAATGTGTCGTTTCTCAAAATGGGCGGTTTAGAAGAGTTTGGTTTGAGCCAGGGGCATGTCAATACCAACCTCACCGGGCTTCAAAACATGGTATCTTCACGTGAACATGATCAGAGGAGCCTCCTAAGGTCCATCAATGGCGGCTACCACGGTAACAAATCAAATGGGAAAGCGAGCAACTTGTCGTCGTCTTCGGATTTTCGCACCAATAAAGGGCCGGAACATGTGACTTCCAGAGGTGAAGGTATGGTGGAATCATGGATATGTTCTTCAGATTAGGAATATCTAATTTCATAAAAAAAAAAAAAAATCATAACTGAGAATATATCAAGGAAATAGTGGTGAATATTTAGTACAATGATGCATGAATATTAACCATGAAATAGTTAAAGTTCATCCTTATTTTTGTATGATATTTAAGGTTTAACCATTTCTTTTTAATTTAATGGATATGTAAAAAAAAATAAGAGTACAAAGACAAAGTGTCTAAAAATGGAAAATTTTGATAGAGATATAAAAATGAAACCTTGAAATCGGACAAAAAGAATATATATTTTATTATTTTGTTTTTGAAATTGATGTCTATTTTAAGAATCAGAATGCGAATGTAAATCCAATAACGAAACCATGGAAATCTGTGCTCTTTCTCTCTGTAAAATCCTTTAGGTTTACGTGAATTTGTTTGAAGTTTAAGAGTGAAATAGATTAAAATAAAATTAAAATGAGACACAATGGATATTGTTATAAAAATTTAATATCGATTTTTATATATACCCATTTTTTATAAAAAATTTAAAATTTTAAAAATATAAAAATTTTAGTACAAACTAAATTTTTTAAAAAGTATATAAAATTTTTAATAAATATAAAATAATTAATAACAATTTCAGTTATATCTTATTTTAATTCACCTTTATCTGAAACAATACTTTACCGCGAAAATAACTTGAACCCTAAGAATTTTCTGTAAGAAATCTGATGAAATGGTGTTGTCTGTTTTTTTTTATTATTATAAATTTTAAAATAAAGAATATTCTAACAAATATTTTATTTTTTGTTTGAAAAGTATAATTTATATTATGCCTAGAGCTAGAAGGAGTAGGTAGCGGCGAGACATGGGGTATTCTTTAGTTACCCCCAACATCACTTTCAGATTCACATCAAAGATTTCATTTCTCTTTCGGTTGGTGATTCATTAAATATATTATATGATGTTTTAGAAATTTAACCTTTTTTAAGATTAATTATAAGAATATAATCAATAATCGAAAATAATAATGTCTGACAAAAAATAATATAAACAGTAATTCAGAACTTCATTTTCTACCTTCATATTTTTTTAATTCACATAATAAAAAACTTAAATCGATAAATAAAATATAAAATAATACAATATATCATAAAAAAGACATAGTTTCCCGCCAAGGTTTATAATATATATTTTTTAAATCAATTAAATCCTAGAACTGGTTATCCCTTGTCACAGAGTGTGGGGAAAACATGATTGCATGAAAGGGTGTGTCTAAAAAGTTGGTAATCTTGTTCATTTGATTGATTGGAAAATGATTTTTTTTTTTTTTTATCTTTTACTTTTAAGAATACAAACTTTAACACTAATGGTTTTAATTTTGAATGGTGATAAGTGTTTTTTTATGAATACTATTGAATTTTTATTAAATCTATAAAAAAAAATAATTACATCGTAATTAATAAGTAATTTTTTATTAAATAATATTATTGTATCATTTCTGAATGTAAATATTAAAATTCGAATTTATTTAAAAATAAAATAAATATTTAAATCTTTTTAGGTTCTTTTAATTAAATAACTTATTGAAGGTTCCTTTTGAGGTTGGGGGATGCCAGCCAGCAGAGTTAATCACTGTACGATGTCGTATATATCATGTGAAGATGCCATGTAGGACAAAATAAACGTTGAAAAACAACAGGAATTTCGTTGCCAATGTCAACTCTTTTTTCCCGACAACAATAAAGTTATAACAAATCGAAAAACGAGAATTACTTTCCTGTAAGAAAAAAGGGCAAGGCCTGTAAATGTACTCATAATATAACCATGATTAGACATCTTAAATAGAATTAAATTATTATAAACAGATTACAAAAATTAAAAATTAATTTAACCCTTATATATGAAAAATTATTAAAATAAATATCAAAAATAAAGTCTTTAATCCATATTTCTTTATTTTTCTCTGGTATAAACACCCAAATAAGACATGTGTTAAATATTTATAATTTATATAACAAAATTGTGCCTAGCCCAGTAGTAAAGCCATGCCATTTACACCAAGCATGCCTAAGTTTGATTTAAAAGGCCATATTTTAAGTTTCAATTTTGTCATAGGTAACTAAAAAAGAACATGTAATACGTGATGCTGACATAATGATGATATGTGCAAGAGTAGAGTAGGAGCCAGGAGGTGTGATGGGAAATCCCATGGGACCCCTTTTCCAATCTTCCTTGGATCCGAAGGCAACCCAAGAGAAGCGGAGGGGAGACATTGATTGAAGTTGCAGAGGTTCCTCCTCCAATGCTTCAGCTTTTCTATGGAGGTGGAACTTTGAAACTTGCGTTGTATTTTCAGCCCTCGTGGAGTCTGATAATCTGTTGATCTCAACAGACAACAGGTAACTCGAGCACAAGAGAGCGTTTCAAATTCAAAGTTCATAGCTTGTGGAACTTAGATAAGGTCTTTGGGAGCGTATTCACTTTCGGATCTATTAATATTTCAAATGCAATCGCAAGCGGTAAGCCTTCACATTTCCTGGCAATGTCAAAACACAAATTATTCAACTCCGAATCGGAGTCTACTGCTTTCATGTTGGTTGTTGTTACCATGAGTCTACTGCTGTTGTCATTACAGGCCAATGCATTCTCGAGATCTCCCCAAAAGTCTTCTTTCCATACATCATCAAACACAACAAAATACCTATGTTCCTGTAAATATCCTCTGCAGTTTCCAATCATCGCCTACTTTCCTGGCCAGAGTAGATTTTCCAACTCCCCCCATCCCCACAACCGAAATCACTGTCCGATTCGGTCTCCATGGATCAGTTCTCTTCACAATTATTCTCTTAAAGAATCTATGCCAACAAGTGCATCATCCTTAACAAAATCACCGACCATTCGAGGGTCGCTTCGAGTATTATATATCCTTGGTGGCACCGGCACCCATATCTCGGACCTAAGGCGTTGAGGTTGTATGCTTGGCCCCTTTCCCGGATTCCTTGCAGCCGTGTTTTGATCTCTTGAATCTCCGATGCAATCTGATGGCGTCTTTTCACACCCTTTACCAGATGACCTATTTTTGCAAGACAAGCTTTGAATCCACGGTAGGGACTGTGGTTTCCGACATGTAGCGTGTACTCGTCGATGACGTCTCCTATACTGAAAGCTTCTTCCCTTGTGTGTTTGAGCCATGTTTTCAAGTGATTGTTGTTGTAAATTCATTGGCTGCCTTTGCATCTGCGTCTCTAAGGAAAGAAGAAATGAAGTCGAGTTCGAGCCTCACGTATTCAACTTCTCCATGAACATCTCTGAGCAGCTTAACCTCGTCGCTGAGCAAATTGCTCAGCCACCTCCTCCGTGAAGATTAAGATGAAGCCAATGAAGAAGAGATCCAAACCAGAGAAACATTCTCACTAATTTATTTGGAAATAATCCGAGTTATTGTTAAGATCATAGGAAATTTCCGACTTAAGAAGATGGTCAACTTTTGTTGTCATCCTTGAGGAATAATTTGTTAGGTTACTTTAAATTAAATTTTAAGGTTAGAATTTAAAAAATTAAGTGTAAGATGTATTTTTAAGGGTATAGAGTTTAGGATTTAAAATATGAAAATTAAGATTCAGATTTAAAATTTAATTTTTATTTTTTTAAAGATAAAATATAGAAAGAGACATAATTATAGATAAAAGATTTTTACTCAAAGTCAAAGCAATATTTTAAAGTTTCAATTTTTCTTAAAAAGAATATTACTAAAATGTTTTTAATATTTTGATTTAATTACATATTTTTTGAATTTAAAGAGTTAATTACATCTTGAAGACATTAAGTGGTCCAGTGGAAAGAAAATATTATTATCCTAACGTGACTTTAGTTCGTATGATTTATTTATATAATGTGTTATTAAAAAGTTAAAATAAATAAATAAATATTATAATACATCCACACCAAAAAAAATATATTTAAAATTTTTAATTTTCTTAAAATTTATTTTAATATTATTTTGTAATTTTTGTTTTTTGAAATTTAAAAAATATGCAACTTTTTTGATAAATCTTAAATCTAACCTAATCTTACCAAATAAAACCTTAGGGGAAAGAAAAGCAGTCTTATTGAATCTAAAATCTGGCCAAAGCCCAAGTTTATACTTAAAGCTAGTCATATTCACAGTGAAGAAAAAGATGTAAAAAAATATTGGCATTTAAAAGCTAAACACAAAGCAGCTGTTCTCAAACACAAAAGTTCTCAAGAAAAAAAAATGCTCAAAAGCAGCATAAACTAGAAAGCAGAAGATATGAGTACTGGATATGATCAACATGAAAATCTATGAAAAAAATATGAACATGACCGTATCCGATGCTCACATCCAAAGACCTGACTAACAGAGATTGAACCCATTAATAGCTTGCCTTAACTCTCAGAGTCAGATAAATCAATATCAATGTCCCCAAACTTGACCTGAACCAAAGAAAGAAAACAATGTCATGGATTGCAATGGACTGTTCAGATTACTGTTAGTACTAGGAAATCTTATTGTAGAATTTGAATACCATTGTCAGCATTACTGCCAAAAAGTCAAATAACAATCGCAGCAAACCTAATTTCAATGTTCCCGCTGTGTTTGGAGCAAGGGTGTGTAATTGAGTCGAGTCAATTCAAAATTCAATCAAGACACAAAAATTGAATAGCTCGAACTTGATCAATTATGCTCGATGAAGCTCATTTAACTAGTAAAAATGAGCTCCATTCTCAGGCTCGGCTTCAAACTCGATTACTTATAATTGAGTAGTTGAGTTTGAGTTCAATCTCCATAACATCCCAAGCTCCTAGTTCTAAGCAAAATCTTTTCTTCCTAGTGGTCAACTAGTTCTTAAATATTTTCATTTTGGGTATCTACTGGTTCCAAATAGTCATTAGTAATACATTTTTCACTCCTAATTGTCCTCAATCATGGTAGAATCACGGAATTTGATTACTAATTGGGTTATTTTCAAAGATACTTATACTGAAAAATATGTAGTTCAAAAATAAACTGTTTGTTTGCTAGGAATTCGAGTGCTTACATGATTGAGAATAGGAGAACTATTTTCCTTGAATCAAATGACGCAACTCGTTTATATCTTCTCCATCTGTTCATTGGTGCATCTTGAACCCTCTCGGCCGATGATTTTTCTGTTGAAATCAAGCTCGACGTTTATGTTCCAAAGGAATGAAAATCAAACATGCAATATGCATAACCAAAAGACATGGACAACTCCTACATGTAAAACTCCAAAATACTGACAAAAGGTAACATATGATTCCAAAAACACTCATGTAGCTAAAAAAGTTCACTGATTGGGAGAAAAGATTAAATAAAGTTCAATCTTTGAATTAATCAAAACCCTTTGAAGTAACAGTTAAACAAATGGAATCATCACTAGGCCAATTCACTATAAGAGTTTGGTTTATTTGTTCTCAATGATTAGTTTACTGGAATTACATATGTCAAATCAAACTCTTCTCCAACTTCAATCTTCTTAGGGTGAATGTTTAGGCCTGTGGCAAGCTACAGGAAGATTAGCATGGTTTTGGACTCTAAGAGCAATCATTGTGAATCACCATGGATATTATGTTTTTTTGTAGGTGACTGTAATTCTCACTGAAACCTGAAAGTTCAAATGCTGAATCACTGCATTAAATGATGTTCATGAAACACTAGAAACCTGAACTGCTTTATAACAGCTTGGTTAACATAAAATTCCATACTTTTGGATGTTTTCTTGTTTAAAAGAAACTCGCAACTCCTAGGCAAAATAAAGCAATAACCGACTACATCAAGGAAAAGGAAAATTATTCCATCAATTGTTACGAAGATAGGGCACTATCGTTCCAAATAGGTGTTAGAATATGCCTACAGACCTGCAAATTAAAACATTAATAGTTCAAAACTGCATGCATGCTCACCTATATTTAAGCTTGATTGTCTCTGCAGCACCTTCTGCAAGTGCTGTTTCATTGATATTTATCATTAGTATCAAGGGTGAAAGAGAAAAAAAAAGTGCCAAGGACCAAGGAAAACAATCCGTGCTTTGATGACTAAATAATTAAATTTTGTATATTCCATACTAAACTCATGCTATAAAGATAGGAAGATCAAACTTACCGTTAGTACACCTTCACTTTTTGAATTTCCAAAAATCTCATCTCTGGATGTTAGTATGTCAGGAATCTCCTTCTCGATGTTTATGTCCAGAATGCAAGATGAATAAGCATCTTCACTATCCACTTTCAAATCAATGCAGTTGTGACAACTCAATTGAGCATCCAAACACATCTGGCTTTTAGACGAAAAAGGAACTTCTAAGAGGCTCAAAAAAGTTAACTGTGGTGTACATTTCTGATTTGTGTTTCCTTCCTCCGGCAACGCAGAAATGCTATAGACATCCTGGTCCTGCACAAAGAGAGTGAAAATAAATAGCAGCATAGAAACAATGAAAAACAAGTCAACCGATTACTGAATTCTCATTCTAAGATAATTTATCAGTAAGAGAAAACAAAAGTTAGAACTAGCTTTTAAACAGGGATAATGAAACCAAAAATACTGTTTAGAAAATTACAAGAATAGAAGTCAAAAGAAACTATGAGACGAGAAGAAAGGAATTTAAACAGATGCATCAAATCTCGTTGGAAAAGAATTTGAAGTACTCAACACATGGTTTGACATGAACTTACATGTGAAGTGTTTAAGCTGCATTTTTCTCTCACTGGAAATGAAGTTTCCTCTATTACAATAGGCAAGACATCTGAAATTCCAAGAAAAGGAATTCATTGCACATGCTTAATACCAAACTGAGGTCATGCAAGTAATACCATATCTATCACGGATATCCTTACCGAGAGAACAATGCTGGTTGGTCTCATCAAAGCTTGGCTTAATCAACTCAAAACATGAAATGTTAACAGGTACATTTGTGCTTCCAACCATCCCTGATAAGAATGGCTTTCCCTGGAGGTAACTTTGAGTTAAAATTAAAGCGTTTGCGAAACAAACTTCAATAAAGATGGCTACAAGGATGACATAACAAATAAGAATAACACTGTAATTTCATTTAAATATGTTCAGCTTCAGCTTCATGGTGATGGAAGTTTACCATTAGAATGTAAAAGGGAAATCTATATACAATTTGCTAATCTGCAGAGATAAAGAATTTCTATGGCATCAATTGAAGAAAAGAAACCAAAATAATTAGAATCGTAAGTAGGAATTCGGCAATGGAAAAAAAAAATCTAGGTTTCCATTGCCATAGTAAAAAGAAGTCCAAAAGAATTAAAGCAATTCCAATTGACAAGAAATTAAAGACAATGCTTATATCATTCCCAACCCCAACCCCAACCAAAAAAAAGAGAATGCAAGAATTGAAGGCAAACTATCTGCCATTTCCTACATTTTCGCAGCTACCAAACAAGAATTTCAGCCAACCATCAGCAGTTACAAGGGAATTCCGAAGAAACAGGAAACAGATTAGAAGTGTAAAATTTCTCCATTATTTTTCTTCACATTTATTGAAGCTACGAATCTAGCAAATATTCTTTCTGCTCAAGAAGAAGCAAGAGAAGTTTCTTTATACTTAATCCAAAATTAGAAGCAAAATTTCCCCAAAACAGCTTCAGATTCATAACAGAAACAGAATAGAATCTAAGAGCCACGAAATCCAAAAAGAACAACTCACCTCGTCGGTCGATTTACCAGCCATTGCAGAAAAAAAAAAAGATTTCAAAAATGCATTAAATTTATTAATTTATTTTGAATGCAAGTCTGAGTTTATAAATCTGTTTATTCACAATCACAGAGCATATATATTTTTTTAATACTATTATTTACAGAGCCTGGATAGTTAAAATGACAAAGTTCATATGCTCCACCTCCATGGCCACCTGAGCAGGCAAGGTGGCGCAGAAAAAGGGTCCTCGTTTACTACTTCCAGGACAGCTACATTTCTTATAATAACATAAATGATAAAACCGACAAAATATTTTAATATCTTTTAACTTTATAAATATTTACATAAATTAAAATACAATGGAAACTATTGTAAGGTTAAATCATTAAACTTGTAATATATTTATATTTCGGTAGTTAATACTGTTAAATTTTATTATAATTAATTCGTTTTTATTATAATTAATATTATAAAGAATTTATTTTTAATTAAAAGTTTCGTCGGTTAATTCTAACGTCGAAAGGTTTTATTTTACAAAAATATCAACATAATTATTTTTTAAAAATATTCTTTTATAAATTTATAATTGATTTTAAATATTTATATTTATCTCTTCATCTCAAATCTTTATTTCGTCCATGATAATCTTTTATATATCGAACTCTTATTTAAAAACATGTTCTACTAATCATGGGAATAAAAAACATTCTTTGAGGTATCATTTATATTCCGATTCAAGTTAACTGATATAAAATGCAGATAATAATAATAAACAAATCACCTCAAATACATATATAAATGTAAAAAGGTATTACTAGTCACCAAACTAAAAAAAGTTAATGCTTGAGGGAATAATTGGACCTAACTAAAAATTTAAATTGTTAAATTTGATTTGAAATAAAAATAAATTATTTAAATTAAAAAATACAAATAGCTTTCAAACTATATCATAATAGCAAAGGAAATTCTGAAACAACATTATTCTTTTATTAAATAAAGTCATGACTATCTCTTGCAACCACCATGCAAATTACAAATGATATATAATTCTTTGGATCCATATCTCGTATCTGGACCGTCGACATTAGAGTATGGAACAATAAATTGGATAAGAATAAATAATAAAAAAGATATATTTAAAAAAATAGTTGATATAAGATTTTGTTGGATTGCCAAAGGACAATCTCAGAAACCACATAATCTTCAGTGGGGAAGACAAATAAATATTCCATTCAAAATGATATATTATTAGATTGATATGTCTGCTGGTCTTTTCTTGTCTAAATCGTATAGTTTATGCCTTTTTTTCTTTAATCTCGTTCATTAATCTTAGTTTGTGATATAAAAAGCTTTATTCACAATTTACATGTTTTATTTTTTGAATAGGAATTTGGGGAAGACAGTAGAGAAGAAGATAGATTTGAATGAGAAGAATCTATGAGCGTCTCAAATAATTTGATTTAATTCAATTCAACTCAAATTTTATAAATTAGATTCGACTCAATAAATAAATAAATAAAATTTGAGTGATACAATATGATACACCGAGTGACTTAAAACATTGACTCAACTCGAATCAAATCAAATTCTTACCCCTAATCATAAATGTGTAAAATCCATCTATAAATCCTTGGCTTTGAGATCCAAATAGTAGGGTCTGAAATAGTTTCTTTTTTCAAAAAAAGGACAAAAGTAAGTACCAAGTTATGAATTTGGAAGAAATTCCTATTGCATTGCTGAAATTCAAAACATTCTCAACCATGAAGAATACTGTTCGTCATACTCACACATATAAACTGTTCTCCCCCCTCTTATTGTGAAAACAAAAAGGACAATGTGCTTCCATCCACTGTACATGGCAACAACCTAAGCTATGTTACTTGGGGACTCGAATGTGATTAGTGGATACGGGTATATATCCGACACAGCTATCTCAAACTCGCCAGATTCATGTCCAAATATACATCAAACACGGTATCAGACGTGTACTTGGAGAAAAACTCAGAGTCCAAGCAACATCAGACCTAAGTATAACTTTTTTCTTTTTCTTTCTGAAACCAAACTACCTCACCTGATATCTGCAAGTTCTTCCCTCAAGGTCGGAAAATGAAACAAATTAATAAACATAAATAATTAAAGTAAAAAGGGTCTAAGTGATTAGAATACCTAGTCATTGTAACTCAGCTCTTGTTTTCTGAAGCAAGTCTTTCGTAAAATAAGATATACCCATGATCTGTATTACTAGAATACTCCTGGGCTGACCCAAAAAAGGTCTGAACTGCCGACTCGTCAATCATCTCCACATTCTCATCGTCAAAAAATAACCAATGGTTATGGCTTTTCACCAGGCTTACATAGTGCCCGTGGTTAGGTCCACTTCCCACATGAACAACTACAGCAAATAGAGAATACTCGGAATCTGCATCTTCCACAGTGTTGCTCAGCTTCAGCTCAAGTAGAAATACAACACGATAGGAGAGTTTCTTGTACCGACCAAGCTGCTCAATGTACTTGAACCGCTTCAAATGGATAACAAGGATGTGAGGAGGCTTCTTTATCTTCATTCTCTTCTGTGCTTCTTGCAAACTGCAAGTAGCAAACATTATCCATAGATATGCCCATCTTCATGTTTATCATTAAAATGAATACATGATATGAATATTCAGAACCGTATAATTTTATGCTTTACGCTTAGCATAAAGTAAGAACCTTATTCGTGGGAAAACTAGTTAAATGCAACATAAGTGGGATGTTTGAAGCATAGAGGAAAAAAGCAAAAGCCATGAGGTTTGCATGTTTTGCCTCTTTTGCTAAAATTAATATCTCATTGATATCCATAACCAGAAACTTTTACTAACAAAACCTCAATTTTACATATTTATACTTGGCTGGTCAGTCAGAAAATCGCACACATGACAACAGGGAGTTGAGTCAATATAACTCCTGAACCACGTGACAAAGAAAACTGGTTGTAATTGATTACAAATGAAAACACATCAGGAGCAGAAAGAAAACACGTGTGAAGGAAAAATTACAAGTGCTGGAAAAACGGACTTACAAAGGAAAATTACCTGCAGCACTTGTCGCAGAAAAATTTGTCCTCCGCATTCAATGTCTCGGTAGAACTAAAATTTTTCAAACAGCTAGTTATTGAGCTGTTCTGTTCAATGTCAAGGCTCAAGTCAAAGAAAGTTTCATCTCTTGCTGTCACTGTCTCACAACGCAAGCATTTTGTCTCATTGGTAAGAATTCCCTGTCTCAAATCACCCATGAACTAATGAGATTCTTCCTGGAAAACATGATTCCAAACACAACAAAAACACACGTACATACACACAGAAGCAATCGGAGAGGGGAAATGATTGACAATAATAAACTATCAATGCAAAGCATTCATTGGCAAAAAGGCCTAGCATTCCTTTATAAACATTGTCAATAAAAAACTGCTAAAGGGAAAAGACAATCACCAGTAACCATTTCGTTGTTGTTATCTTATGTATTATAAATAAGATACCATAATCATATGTAAAAGGAAAACAGTAATTCAAGTACAAATATTAATTCATGATGCAGCGTTACATATAAGAACATGTAAAAGGGGTTTGGCTACAAATTCGTCATTCCCATGATTTGGTCATGTGATGTGGTTACAAGTTTCATAGTATCTTATAATTTCTTTTAAATATAACCTGAGGAAAGACAACAACTTCATTTCATCTTAATTTCAAGTCAAGCAAAGTAAATACAGCACAAGACTAGAATGACTGATCAGAAGATAGGAATATAGCTAGAAAACTCACCTGAAAATTCTTGTGTACCCAGGTAACAAGAGGCTCTTTTCGAACACCATTTGCCTGAGGATTCTTTGGCCCATTCGCTATCTTTTCAGGTGGTGATGAAGTTTCAGCCTCATTTTTTGCATTTTGCGCCTCTTTCTCCAATATATCTACGAGTTCATTTAGCAGAAAGTTCAAGAACTCATGAGCGTCCTAACAAAAAGAGAAAAATTTCTCAATTCTGCATTTTCATTTAAGGCAATAATTTTCAATTAAAATAATAAAGAATGTGCATGCCAAGAAAAGATACAAGTTCATAAATTGAAACCTTGAACCAAGCAAAATAGATCATCAATTTAGAAAGCGATTTCAGTTACTTGAGTCAAACACATAGGAAACACTCTACTACCTGGTGCATATAGCTGCGGAAAAGCTCGTTTTGTTTCTTCAATCTCTGTACAAAGCGCTTTGGAGCTATGACACCTGTTTTCTTCTTCTGGGAACTTATCTAAACATAAAGAACAACCAATTGTTGGTCCCAGTAGTAATTGAGTAGAAACTGCATAGGTGGCACAAATACCAAAGGATAGAGGGAGGGGGAGGAAAGATATAATAGTCTAATAACATTTGTTAAAAACAGAAAAAAGCATCATCTTCCCAGATAAAGCTTACATTTTTTACTCTGAGGCCAAAAGAAAAAAACATGAACAAAATATTTTGCTGGGATCTAAGCAATTTCCTAAAAGGACAAAGTTAGCAGTTATTGAAGTATCAAACCAAAGCCTTTAAAAGGGAAGGAGAAGAAACAGAAGAAGAGAATCAGTTATGAGAAAGGAACTCTTACACAATGCATAAAATCTAACGGGATTTACAGACAACAATTTATCTAGTGTTTGAAAAAAAAAATAAACAAACTAATGACGTGCTGTCGTGCTCACGTCTCTCATTTCATGATGCAGGGTCAAACATTTGTAGTATGAACCATTTAATTAAAATAATCATCTATATTTCTGAATCTAATCACATCTTGTTAAAAGTTACATTGTGAACCATCTTCATCACATCCATGAAGATGATTTATTGGGATTTCATAGTTCTAACAAAATGTATGAGGGCTCCTATCATGCCAAATAATAAAACAAAAAATTATTAAATAAATCAAATCAGTGGATCATTCTTGGAAATCAAGGTCAAGAGTGGAAATATCCATCGCAACTTATGCACCTTGTTTTGGATAAAAAAGAAAAGAAAAGGATGATGCTGACATTTGGTGTGAAGCATAAACTATACCAGCTAGGCAGCTAAGCGGAAGAAGCAATCTGACTCTAAATAACTAGTGATTTTGTATCAAAGACAGAAGGATACAACTCAACAACACTACACTTCTAGCACTTGTTACCTGTGTAAACAGATCTGCCAAGCATGTCAGCAAATTATCTTCAGCATCAGCGCCATTTTTATTACTTGAATAATAATCCAGAAGCTGTTCACGGAATGGGACACAAAAATAAAGTGCCTGAAAAAATGGACAGAACATGAAGTAAGACATTAGTCAAAGCTGAGAGAGTGCACTGTTGGCCAACAATTTCAAACAAAAACACCCAACATGAAACTTAAACTAATCTAACCAAATAAATTTCAAATATAGCACAAATCCAACTTTACAGCGATCATACAATTTAAATGAAGGGACAACAAAAGCAATATTAAAAATATTAAATATAAGCTTGAAGAACGAAATCTAAACTACCTTAATAGTAATAATGAATTGGATAATCATTTAATTAAAGACCAACAACATACAACCACAAGACCACTTTCCCTCTCCAATCTTAGTTATCTACCATGGCATATCTAAAATACAAGCGTTCTTATTCCAGTCTAACATTGAGCAACCACACCATCTGAATGCAAAAGGGCATGTAATTACCAGAAAAATTCACAGCTTAACGTCAAAAAGATAAAAGCAAAATCCATCCAAGTAGCTAGAGGATTTTTCCTCAGATTTACTTGCTTCCTACTGCTAGAGCAATCAAAAACTATAAACTTCAAACACTTGCAAAAAAAGAATAGTCAGAAACATGTACCTCAATAAATGTGCTCAAACTAAAAAATATTTTGTTAAAAAAATGTTCAAAGTTGAAAATCCCTAATCATAAAATCAACCAAATTCAAATGATTGAAATTAACATAGACATTGAAATTCAATATAGTTTTTTGACAAATCTAATTAAAGTCAAAATTGAGTTGTTATATAAAAAAGGGAGAATAAAGAAAGAACCTGCAAAACGCTGTTACAATAACAAGTATTGCCAAAATTTTCAAGGCCAAAGTATCGTTCGCCTTCAGGGAATTGATCGCCCAGAGCTTTCTCGAGTTTTGAACCCGCCGCGCCCATCTTATAAAACTTTGTCTACAACTCGAACTCAGATCTTCTTCCAACCGATTCAACTCAGCGATTCTATCTCTCTTCTCCCTTCGTTTTGACTTTGTATTAGATTTTGTTTGAAGGAATCAAAACAAATAAATTAGAATTCTTGTTTCCCCTGATTAGTGTTTTCGTTTTGGGGTAATGAAGAAAAAGGAAATGAGGGTTTGTTTTTGTTCCGTTTTCAGAGAGTTTTTATGGAAAATAAAGAAGGGAAATCAATGGTGGCATAAAACATGATAATATAATCTTTTCAGCCAAAATAAAAATAAGGATAAAATTCATCATAAGTCCTTTATATTTAGGGATTATTTTATTTAGGTCACTTAATTTTAAAAAAATTATTATTATCATTTACGTTTTCATCGTTATTGTTTTGATCAGTCGATCGTAACATGATATATTAATTTGATGAAAAATAATATAAAGATCAATTTAATGAAAAATATAAACGTTGAATATTAAATTTATCTTCTTACCTTAAAAATAACAAAAAGAATGTTTTATATCATTTAAATGGATTCCTACGCTACAGTGTATGGAATTTCAGCTACCATTGAATCTTCACCACTTTCATCTTCTGTAACCTTTTTGTTTCTATGGGAACTTTAAAATCAAACAAGTGGTGCTGTATCTATACAATTCACTGTGTTTTTAATTCTTACCATTTCCATGAACATCGGACATTTCAAGCTGCTTTCTTGTCGCCGTTGCCTAATTCACAATACAACGTCTTCAACTCCTTAATGATCTCACAAGCAGCCGCTTCATTAATCTTAAGGGTCTCATTCTCTTGGGAAAGGAAATCCAAAGCTTCATCCTTTTTGGCAATGGCGTCCTGGAGCTGTGAATTCTCCTCTCGAGCAATGTTAGCAGCTTCTTTGGCCACATTAGCTTCGTTTATTGCCTGTTTCATGATGTCCCGGAGCTTCTGGTTTTCTTCCTTGGCCTTCTTGTTCCTGTTTTCAGCCTCTTGAAGCGATTCGAGCAGCAATTGGCATTCTTCCTGCGCAGCATTCCGTTCGTCTTCGACTTTTCTAATGCAGTCCACGAATCCGATCTCTCTCGTGTTCCATGCCATGAGAGATTCTTCGGCTTCGGTTCTCAATCTCTCCGATGTGTTCTTGTGCCGATCTGCTTCTTTCTTAGCTTCATTGTACTTTGCTTCCAAAATTCTCATCTTCGCCTTCAGATTTTCAACGTATCCTTTCGTTTTCTGGAGCTCGATTTGTGTGGAAGAAAGCTTGTTCTTGGCTTCGTTTGCCTCTGTTATCACTTCTTTCAATGCCAAAGCTAAATCATCTATTGCTTTCTTGTTGTTTTCTTCGGCATCGGTAATGAATTTCAGTTCATCCTTAAGATGCCTGAGTTCCTCAGCTAGATTCTTGGCTGTCAGTGAAGATGCTTGCTCGTTTTCTTCGGCACGAGACAGATTCTCTTTCGTAATTTGAAGCTCGGATTCGAGTCTTCTCAATCGGTCATCTGCTATGAAAGTCTGAAACAAAAGCATAGATGATGGACTCTCCCAATTCTGCATAATTTCCAGGAGAGACTTGATTTGGTTCTTGGATTCTTCGAGTTCAATTTTCGTTCGCTCGAACTCTTCCGATTGAGCCATGAATGCATCGTGTATCGTCTTCTCGGATTCTTTTCTTTCCTGGATTTCTTCATATTCGACGGGCTTCACCCTATTCAATTCATCATTCAACTTATAAAACGATGCTTCATGCTCCGAATCGAGCTCGATTTTCAACGATTCAATGTCCTTTTCCTTGTTCTTCAGTTCTTCAATCGGGACAGCTGATGAGTCCTTCGTTGACGCCATTGCAGCAGGCGATTGATCCTTCATTCCTGCTGGACGTCTCTGAAACAACAAAAGAATTCATTTTTTCAACACAAAAATCTCCAGACCAAATCAAAATCATGAAAATTTCCAAACTTTAATCACCAAAATGAAAATTTACATACCATGATAGGACTGGGAATAAGTTTTCCACGAAATACAGAGAATCGAGACAAGTAATAGATAGATTGAGAGAATCAAGCTGATGGGGTTTTATATTTGAAAGAAATCCAATGAGAAATTGTGCTAAAAATAACCCATCTCTGGAATGGTGATTTGTTTTCTAATACTCCATAATTAACAAGGCTTGGAAACAGACGGAAGCTAACAACGTTGAACAAGAAAAGTCAAATTCCAGAAAATTTAGGGGACCCAATCTAATTAAAAAGCCTAATATCCCAAATTAAATCATGGTTGGTTGGTTTAACTCGTATTAGTAAAAACAATATTTTAGAGTCTCATAAATAATATTGTGTTTCAGCTGTGTTTTGGCGGCTGAGAATTTTGATGTTCTGTAACGACTATTCCAAGTTCTACATCTTTGAATCAGAAATTCCCCCTCCCGCCGACCGTCGGCTTTGGATTTGGTATGTTTAATATTGTGTTTAGGTTGTTAACAATTAGTTATACCGAAACTAGGGAATTAAACAAGTTGAAGCATACTTTTAATCTTCAAAAGTCAGAACAAAAAAGTTGATTCATTTGTTAACAGATATGCTCTGAGTCATACAAATAAATACATAGAAAAGTTAGGATAGGGACATAGGGTCTGGCCTCTGCTAAACCCAAAAACAAAAACAAAGGTTCATCTGGCCAGGAAATCAAACCAATTAAAAAAAAAGAGCAATGCTTTAGAATTGGGATTTAGAGAATATTATGTGAAATTTTTAAGATTTAAGGTTTAAAATTTGATTTTTATTATTATGACAAAAAATATAAAAATATCTAAAGATTTTTGTTTATGTTTTATATATTAAGGATGATTATTTCATACATTGATAGTGAAATAAAATTTTTACAAATATTTTAATTTAAGAATTTAAAAATATAATTTAAGGTTTAAAAAGTTTTCACAACTCTTTTGGTGATAAATTTGCTTGATAAAATTTTACTAATTAATCGATTAATGGAATAGATATTAATATATGTATAATTTATTTATTTCATCCGAAAAAAATATTAAACACTTATTTAAGAAAAAAATATAATTTAAACATTTATTTCTGAGTTAAAACCAAAAAAAAAAAAAATCGATGATGTAGTAAATGCAATAGTCTCATTTGATGAATGATTACACATGGTAATTAACAACCTTAACAAATGTAGGTATAAAATCACCCGAATGCATTGCTAAAGTCTTTATCCAAACATGCTTATTTGCATAAACCCTAATGAGAACATTGCAGAACATAAATCATTCGACAAACTTAATATGTTTAGGTCAATCCCAAACGGACATGGGTACACTCACTAGATAAAAATGGTATGTCCACTGTGGACCATTTAACATTCTATTAATAACGGCTTCAGTGTCATATAGAGAGGAATTTAGTGGACACTATTCAAACTTCTTGATAAGGGACAGGTCATTTAACATTCTCTCGATGGCATCGTCGTCGTGAGCACGTCCTTTAGTCTGCATATCAAAAGGACAATTTGTTGCTACAAGTTAGAGGAAGTTCTTGCTAAAAGCAGTAAGAAGTAACCAAATCAATTCTAGAAATTGAATTGGCCTCAGAAGCATTAGATATTCTTCTCAACTTATAACGCACAAATGCAAGCGGAGAAGGATGAACAATCGATTACTATCTAAACAATGAGAAGAAAATTGGGTGTAAAAGTCGTAGAATTACATACGGAGTGTGCTTAGCGTTTCATACCTTGATGGAAGGTACCATAGCGATTGCTTCCTCCACGGTTTCAGGACACAGGTTGCCAAGAACGCAAAGCTGCACAAGTAGAGCACAATATGGATATTTTTTCTACATGGTACTTAACATCATAATTATATGTTTACAGCTTTGCAAAGTATAGATCCTCACCTCAAATTCAGCTAACTGATATCTACTCAGAATTCTGAATGTCAGTTAAGGTTCACAATAGAGAGGCAAGTTACATGTCCTAAAGAATCTGCACATGTGCTTAAATAAAGTTTATTTAACATTTTTGGGAATGTAGAGGATACTCTCGAACTTGTCTAACGGCATCTGGATTTTTATAACGGCTAAAGCGTTTTACATACTGCAGTGACTTCTCAAATACTCTGTGAAACAAAGACACAAGAAAAATCATTCACAGCATCAAATGTGAGAGCAAAAACTGCAATATAGGCATGCAATTTTCTATAAACACCAAAATCTGATATATCCCATCAGAGAATCTATATTATACAGCTAGGTTCCAATTTGATGCACGGAATTACAGAAATACACCGATAGGATAAAACTAACAAGTAGATTGCTTTTTTTGGCTTGTTCATAACAAAGGTGCCACAATCTCTTTATTCAGCATAAACCTAGAATTTATCCTTCACTCCACCTTATAGAATTATAAAACCATCTATACATTATATCAAATTGAACTAATCAATCCTATCATATGCGTCGAACAAACCCCTCAGATTATGAATCTTTTACAATGCAGTTCATAATTCCAGAGATAATGTCACAAGTATACTAATTATATTTCCATGAACGTAGTTTTATCCCCAGGTCCATGATTTATGTTTAAAGGCATATTTTTTTAAAAAAGAAATCATGTCATCTAAATTAAACAGAAACCCTAGTAAGCCAATTGCACGGATATAATCAACAATAGGGTAAATAAGAAGAAAATATCCATTTAAAATTGATGTTGCTTACGGAACTCACTGTGAAACTTGATTCATGGGATCATCGGACATTTGCTGAAGCTGCTCGTACTTATGCTCCAGAATTAAAGCTACTTCACAATTCATCAAACACTTAGCCTTCAAAAATTCTGCCCATAACAGAATAGAAACGATTAGCTTGTGGGTTTATTGATTTTACTTGTTTATGTATTGAAAAAAAAACGAAAAGACGGATTACCTTCCCCAATTTTGAGCTCGGCAGCGTTTTCTTCCTCTTCGCCAGACATGATTGAAAAGTGGGGTTTTCTTCTTTGGGGAAAATATTTGATTTTGTAAAACAATAACAAGGATGAGATCAAACAGAGTTTTGTATGGATTTTCCTAGCTTCTAGCCTGCTTGATTTCGACGAGAGAGGTCGGCGAGGGGCAGAAACCTAAAATTGATTTTATGAATCTAATCTTCTATCTATCGACAATATTTCTAATTTAAACTTCTGTCTAGGATAAGGGCATATTAGACTTTCAAATTTTATTGAATTATTCATAAAATGTTTTTTTAGACATTTTACTTCTTAAATTTAATGAAAAATATCGGTCAATCAAAAATGATACGTGAAATTTTTAATCAATTAATTTTAATAAAAAAGATAAATCATTTTAAGTTTTCATGATTTAATTTTATTCAATTCAATTTTAAATTTTTTTATTAGATTCAAATATGTTCTTATTTTTTTTTTAATTTTATAATTTAATCTATAATTTGTTATTATTCATATATTGTTTTATTTAAATTTTAGTATTAAATACAAAATAAAATAAATAGTTATATTTCAACGAAAGCTTTGGATTGAATTAGGAAACAAATACGAGATCAAGTAAATAAATAGTTATATTATTTTTTAATTTTTTAATAGATGTTTAAATTATTTTTTAATTAAAATAAATATTTAACGTTTTGTTTTTGTTCGTTTTAATTAATCTATCAAAAAATATTTATTACTCAATTTATAGTTTGATATGCGGCTTTAATTTTTATTTTTATTTTTAAAAGCAAACTGAAAATAAATAAATAAATTTTAAAAAATTACAAAACAATCTTAAATCTATAAAAATCTAAAACTAAAACTCAAAATTGATATTATTATATCGTTGATAGTCTCGTTGAAACTGACCATTATCATTATCAGAGATCCCGTCTATTTCTCTTAACCATTCATCATCGATAATCAATGGAAGATACGTTCACCGAACGCTAAACGACGAATAAGAAAAGCTTCAATCATCCAACCATTCAACCTTCGATTGGTATGCCTCTCGCTAGTTATCGATGATAGATGATTAGGAGAAATGGGTGAAGAACTCTAACAATGGCGATAAAATCAAACAAGGTTATAGCGTTAATAATGATACCAATTTTAGAATTTGGGTATTTGAATTTGAGATTGTTTTAAAATTTTTGAGAAGTTTTATAATTTTATAAAAATATATTTTTTTTTACAATTTTTTATAAAATAAAAAAAATAAAAACAATTGATTTTGGTTAGTACAAATAAAATATTTTTTTATTTGGGTATTTGAATTTGAGATTGTTTTAAAAATTTTGAGAAATTTTTATATATTTTTAATAATATTATCTTAAAATAATAATATAATAAAATTTTAGATATTTATTTTAGATAAAAAAAATATTAAACGCATACTTTACTCTAAAAATAATTTAGATATTTATTTTATAATTAAGTCATTTATTTATTTATTTATTTTTGTCTTGGTATAGTTTAGTTGAACGGTACGATTCTGAAAGGAGTTAGGTGGAGTTTTTTATTACATGCTTGTTCTTGTATTCTCTTAATGTTAGATGGGGAATTTATTTATAGAGATATTTAGGTTTGTTTGGTTAGAAGATATTTTCTATTTTTAACTTTAGAAAATAAATTTATATTTTTTACAGATTGATTTTGGTTAGTAAAAATAAAATTTTGTTTTAAAATCGAAAAGTTTCTATCTTTTAACAAGTTTAAACACACTACTTGATATCTAATTTATAAAGAATGTGAATCACAAAGACGAAACCTGAGGAGGGGCACATTGGCCTTTAAGCGATGCTTAGCCTCTTCGACATTTCGTTGTTTGTTTCAGATTCAGTACTTGTATTTAATGAGGCAGTCCATTGGGTGTCTAGCTAGATTGGACACATTATTTTATGTATTGTTGCTCTCACTATAATAGATGACAGCCAGTCTACAACTAGGAGAGAGTAAACTTATACGCTATAAATATGGTTTCATCGTTCAATATATATATATATATTTTTTTATAAATGTTACTGAATTTTTATTAAATTAATAGAAAATTATAATTAATAAGCAAAATAATTGAATTCAAAAATTCTTACAACCCAAAAGCAAAGAGAAATAAAATTCTTATGGAAATAAGCATACCAATAAAATTCAGCAGCTTCCTGAATCTCCTTGTCTCTGTCCACACGAGACGCACAGCAAAGGAAGGAGTTGTAGACGATTCAAACTATCGTGCAAAAAGTACCGTTACCCAGGACTGATTTTATCGGCAAACAACCAGCAACTGAGTGGGGATACGTCTTTTCAAGTGACCACCGACAAAACAATAAATCAGAAAACTAGCATCGATTGAATATCTGTGCGAACAACAACCGATCGCTAGGGTATGCTGCAACATGTCATAAAGACAGACGAATCAAACCCCAAAACAAAAATAAAAACATGTCACAAGGACAAATAAAAGCGTGTCACAAAGATAGAAAAAGAGATCCTTATTAAAATAAAACAAGAAAAAGAAATAGATCCGGTGGTCGATAACCAACACTAAAATTGATTGTCGACCATCGATCAAAGAGAACGATCAAAACAAAAAACTAAAAAGATAAAATTTGATAAGGAGAACGGCGACCGAAGGGTTGAGAGAGAATTAAAAATAATTGAACAGTTAATTTCATTCAATATTTTAATTAGTTTAATAATTAAAGATATTCATATTATTGTATCTTATATAAATTTAAATCTTAATATAAAAATATAATACATTTATGTTTAATCACAATATATAGTTTCGTCATTAATTACTTATACAAAATATTCTCTAAAATAGAAATGAATATAATAGTGACGGAACTTGCTGATAGAACTTACGAGATAATTTAAAATTAAAAAAAAAAAACCCGGAGTTTTTAAAAAAAAAATCAAAAATTTTAAAGGTTCAACTTGGATTTTTTCCCAAAAGAAAATTGGAGTCTAGTTAATTTTTTTAAAATTTTGAGAGGTTTAATGAAAATTTTTAAAATTTATATAAGAGATTTAACTAAAAGTATTTAAAATTTTAAAATTTAATTTTAATTTTTAAAAATTTTATGAGGATCATTTTTTTTTTGAAATTTTAAGGGTTGTTTTTATAGATAAGAAAATGAAAGGAGTGTTATTTCAATAAATAAGGCATGGTGTCACTATAGCAGGTTTTTGTACATGTACTTTCTGTCTAACATTTATGATTTATGTCATAAATTACATATCGAACAGATAACATTAACAACGTTCTTTTTATGCCGTTCTAGGAAAAAAATCAACAAACAAGTGTGCATTTAGCATGAAAAATCTTTACTTATGTAATCCATATATATATATATATATAATAAAAGTACATAAATCAGAGACATTAATGTTATAAATAATGAATTTTTTTTATTTTAGTCACTTAAAAATACATAATTTATATTGTTTATTCTTTAAATTTAAACATTTTTAAATAGCTTCTTCAATATATAATATTGAGTTTCGTCACTGCTTATAGATCTTTGTAAATGAAAATATATTATTCGAATCTAAATCTTCTACTAATCTTTATTTTTATTGCATATAACAAATTACATACATGATACATCACCACATGAACATGCTACTAAACATATACCTCTTAACATACAAATGCTAAATGATTATAAAGGGATTAGGGTTTTCCCCCTCTCTTATTGACAAGCTGAAAACAAAGATTAACTACAATTACAAGATCATTTAACCCCATCTACTGGCAACCCTAGCCATTAATCCATCCTTGGTGTGCAGAATGATGGAGATAGCAGGAACAACAGGCGTTTCTTCCAACACATTGATACGAAAGTTGTAGATGATAGCCGATGCCACGGTTTTCATCATAGCAAACGCCACCTCTTTCCCTAGGCAAATCCTTGGCCCGGCATTGAATGACAAGAACTTGAACGATGGCTCGTGTTTAATCTCACCTCGATCAGTAATCCACCTTTCGGGCTTGAATTCAAATGCATCTTCACCCCATATTGCCTTCATTCTCCCCATCGAATACAAGTTGAACATGATTTTCATCTTCCGATGAACCTGATGCCCACTGGGAAGAATATCGGGCTTTAATGGTTCCTTGATCTGGAAAGGAACCGGAGGGTACAACCTGATTGCTTCACACAATGCTCCGTGTAAATAAACCAAATCTTTCACCATTTCGGCGTAGAAGAATCGGTTGTTTCTGGTTTCTGTCGCTGGTATTCTTGATTCAAGCTCTTCTATGATCTTGTTTTCGACTTCGGGATGCCTTGAAACAAGCCAAATAAACCAAGTGAGAGCCGAGCTCGTTGTGTCCCTCCCGGCAATCATCATATTCAAAATGGTGTCTCTCAAGAACTTGTCGTCACATTTCAAACCTGTCGTCTTCTCTTCGGTTATGTATGATGTTAAAAGATCAACACCCTCTGGTTCACCATCTTCTTTTATCAATCCTCGGTTAACTTCTTTCCTTTTTTGGCTTATATGTTTAGCTATCACATCATCAAGAACTTGCCATGCTTTTCTATATTTATGTTCTTGCCCCATGTTCAGCCATTTTTGCAGCTTGATGAAACTTCGAGTCCTCACATGCCGGTAAAACAACGCTTCTTCGGCATCGTCCAGGGCCTTGGAGAAATGGACTTCGGGGAAGTCGATGGACAGGGACTCGGGGTCGTTGCCGGTAACTAAGATGCATGTGAAATCAAATGTGAACCTTTGGAAAACATCTTCCAAGTCAACCACCGTGCCGCTTTCAGCGACGTGTTTGAGAACCGGAATCAGCCCGTTTTCCACCTTGGTTCGAGTAGCCGTCGATAATAACCTATGAAAATGTGGATGTCTGATGAATCCTTGAGCGGCTTTCCTCTGGTATTTCCATAAATCCATGTCGGCGTTGAAAATCCCGTCGCCGAGGATGTCGAATATCTCCTTGTAATCGGATCCTTTGGGGAAGTTTTGAAAGTTTGAAACCATTACGTGGTGAATGTTGGCCGGGTCACAGGTCAACACGAAGTTCATATCAGAGAACCAAGGACCGACGAAAAGCGAAGTGCAGTGGCATCTTTGGAGAATCTCAGTGCACCAATCGTGAACCCGGTGAACGTTGAGTAAGAGCTGCAACATCATTCCGACGACCGGGAAAGTTATTGGCTGCCCCTTGTTAGAATTACTGAAACAACTGAGAATTAGAAAGCAAATGAAAGCCACTAAAACTTCAAAAACACCCACAAACGCCATGAAATTGGAAGCTTTGGGATAATTTGTTTTACTTGGTTTTCTGCAGGATTGCTGAACAGTACACACCACCGCTTGAATATTTAGAAGCAACAATTTTATTTATTAAATTTTATGAAATATATTTTTAAAATATAGTTTTTACATTTTAATAATAATAAATTTAAAATTATAATAAATTAAAATTTAAAAATAATTAAAAAATCAATAATAAACATATTAAACTAGAGGGATGGAATAATATAAAAGAAGCTCTCTCAATTTTATGTTTGCATAAGGAAAACGTGAAGCTTTGAAATTGGTCATTATTATTAACATCCTCTTTTATTTTATTTGAAATATTTTGAATGTAATATATATGTTATATATGTATATTTTAATATTATTTGATTATATAATTTTGTATATACATTAATATTTTTTATGATTTTTCATGTTTTAATTAAATTAAGATTATTATATGATACATTAATAATGTATACTTTTATGTACTGCTCATAAATTAGCCGATGACAACTTATTATAAAAATTTAAAACTAAACTTATTCAATATTTTATTATATATCAACATTGAAGATACATAAAACTGTGTGCCAACCCTCTAGCTCAAGTGGTTAAAAAAACGGTTGATCTTTTTAGAGATCACGGGTTCAAGCACCAGTGATGTCAATAGAGTGTTTAAACGAACAATATCAAATAATAAAGATTATATATTCTAAAGCAGATTCTACTTATAAATTTTACATTATTAGTGTTCGGGTCTTTTTCCCTCTTAAGTTTGTGCGGAGTCAAAATCATATCAGAGTTTAAACGCTGTCTGCAAAAGTTAAAAAGTTTGGTTTGTGTGTCAGCTTACAATTATTGTTGCATGTAAAACTGTATAATTGTTTAGACACGATCTCAAAAATCTCTGACAAAATGAACTGCTGCCTCAACCATATCTAATTTTTTATGATAGTTTTGTACGGATACTTTATTATCTTCTGAGGGAAATGTCTTTGGAGGAGTTGTTATGTTCAATTTAATAAGTTAATAGTTTTTTTTTAGAATTGTGTGATTTTATTATTTAAAGAAGCAAAGTATGTATATTTATTAAACTAAAATTTATTATATGAATTTAGTTTATTATATTATTTATGATTTTATTTAATAATAATAATTTTAGGGTTTTTTTATAAGTTGTCAGGTTTTTAGATAAATATTGTCTTAATTTAAATTTTAAGCAATTATGGCCTTTTAGTTTAAATTTATTACGTGAATCTTGTTCACCATATTATCCATAATTTTATTCAATAATAATAATAATAATTTTGGTCTTTCCTTCTTTCTTTAATAAATTGTCAAGGTTTTTAGGCAATTATTACCTTTTTGTTTAAATTTTAGGATATAAGACACGTTGTCGTATAATTGAGGATCTATGATAAAAACTATAGTAACTTCAAGACGTCACCTTATAGGTGTTATCTTGAACTAAACTACGAAATTTGAGTCACGAATCAATAGTTGGACTATACACATTTTATCTAATATCATAATTTAACGGTTCAAATTACAAAATTGACGGAAAATAACATCTTTATTGAAATTTAAATTTTATTAAATAAAAATTCAAAAAGACACCATTTATTATAGTTTTTGCCTAAAATTTAAAAATTCGATTATAATACAACGTGTCTTATATTCCTAAAATTTAAATTAAAATACACTATTTATTTAAAAATCCCAAATTGCCCAACACAAAAGCTGCAACTTCTCTCTCTAAAATCAGGTACAGATCGTCCTAGCTTATGCTCCTTCCAATGTTTCCCAACAACCATGTTCCCCATAGAACTTGTTATCCTAGCCTAGGACCTGCACTTTCTAAAATTGGGCATACTTCCAATCCTAAAACAACATTAACAGATATGGACAACATTAAAATTATATTATATTATTGTAGTTTAGAATATTAAATATAAAAGTATTTCTGTTATATTATTATAGTTTAGAATATTAAATATCTATATTTTGAAATATTCAGTGAGTGTGGTAGAGAAGCAAGGCGAAAACGCCTCCTTTTCTTTATTTAGTACGACGTGAACAAACTACAAAGCTAAACAGCAAATGCCGATATCACTTCCTTTTCTTTCCTTCTTGCTCGACTCTTGACTTTCTCTGCAAGATTTAAGCAATGAACAAATCAAGAAGATGCTGCACATTGTTGTTTCTCCTACTCTTGCATCGAATCGTACCGGTAAGCGGTGAAGGTGAGCAGCAGCAGATTACTAATGAAGGAAAACCATCTCCCTTCCAGTTCGTATCGAACACCCTTTCTTTGTTGAAGAAAGCTCATAAGAATTCGGTCGAAAAAATCAAAACCATTGTCCATGATTTCCGGTTGCAGTACACTTCACCTAAGCCAGAGTATGGTTCCATGAAACATGGTTGATTTATTTTATGAATGTAGGTATATTGTTAACATGTTTTGTTCCTTGTCATGGACAGTGAAGAAGCAGTGAAGAAAAATGTCGAAACGGGTAAAGGAAATGTCGAAGAAACTGCGAAACCTGCAGCGGAAACTGAGAAGAAGACGGCTAAACCTGTGGCGGAAACCGAGCAGAAGACTGCTAAACTTGCGGCGGAAACTGAGCAGAAGACCGCTGAGAAGGTTGAAGGGAGTGGCTCAGATAAAAAAGAATCTCGTGATGAACTTTAAACAGAACCGATAAATCGTATCAGTAGAGTTATTTATTGCATGGTGTTTGTAAGTCGAGTTTTTTGTTAAAATTTTATGATTTTTTTTTTGTAGTCTAGGTTTCTGGGTGAACCTTATGATGTTTGAATGTTTCATGAATCCATGAAAATAAAGGTTTTCACATCCATTTTCAATCATGTTTCAAAACCAGTTTTTTTCATGCAAGCAAGGGGAAGATCGTATATTAAACCAACAGATCGAGAATTCGATACATATTTCTAGTCGGACATCGGGGAAACTAATCAACTTGGTGAACTTGCTTAAAAGACCAATGTGCTAAGCATAATTTAGTTTTTTCATTAGCAGATAATTAGCATTGCAGGAACCAGGAAGAGTCCTTGATAATATTATGCATGAAAAGACTGGTTGTCGATGCCCTGAACCACAAGAAATTCTGGTACTTGAAAATGTTTTCTGCAATTTGCTTACAATGACAAGAGATAAGTTCAGAATCCGAATAGCAGAGAGTCTAAGACATTCACTCTGGCACCTTCGAAGACAATTGTCATTCTGATGTTTGTTGACACAAACAGTGCGAGCACAAGCATCAGTGCATACATCAAGCTCAGACATGCCACAGACAGTTACACAAGTGTCAGGAATTGGATCTTTCGAAAATGCCTCAACCTTTTTCAGCATTCTCTTTGAAGTGCAGACTATCTCACAAACAAAAACTCCGTCCGAACTCTTTTCCCTTCCCCCGACAGTCTTAATTTTCTGTTCTTCAGCATGCCTTTTCTTCATTCTAAAAGTTTGCCACGCCATAACTGCAGGGATGGCAACCCCAAGAAGGGACCACCAAACATCCACCATCACGAATTATAAAGGTAAACAAAGGACAAATATTTTCAATCTGCAGATAGGAAGCTGGATTTTATGCTGCCTACCATATAAAGTTACAGTATATCTATCATTCAATACTTTAAAAGACTGCATACACCATAGCATTACTATAAGAACCAACTCGATGCGGAAGCGGCGCTAATGGCTTAAGAACATACACATTTAACATCACAATGTCAACCATATTCACTTGATACTTATAATATAAAGCAAGCCACTCATCAACTATAGCAAGATTTAAAACTAACATGATCCAAACAAGGCAAAGCACTGCATTTTATTAAACCAACCACCATAGAAAGTCTAAGAACCCTATTTTTATAAAGTTTTTTCCTTCTAAATACAACAATCAAATGGATAGTTTCATTTCTCAAATACTGCAAAAGTGAGTTCTTATATGTCTGAACCCAAAAACTGTAGCTTTCGTAAACAATCACATTAACTCGATTCCCAAATAAAGTCTCTAAAAATTGGACTCTTTCAGAATAAGCTAAAACCCAAAAGCTTTATACTTTAGAACCCAGTTTATATTTTAAAACTAATCAAGTAAAACCCATTTCCTGAAAGGAACAAAAACATCAGATCATGCAGTAACATAATCAAGACACGGTAAAACTAAAGCACACAAAGATAAAAAGTCCAAAACTTTGTATAAACAGAGGAAAAGAACGAACAAAAATGAAATCCAGAAGAGGAGTTGAAGATCTAATTACATCGAAAAGATACTCAACTAGGAAAAAAAATTATGGTTCATAGAAACAAATCCGCAGTAGCATAATGGTTAAAATTCTTCTTTGAATTTCCGGGTTCAACTCCTGGCTGCGGAAATTACTTTTTAAAATTGAAAATTTATTAATTCACTCCCGGCTGCGGAAATTACTTTTTAAAATTGAAAATTTATTAATTCTTTGTCTTTCTTATTTTTCTTAACCTCTTTTTACTTGATTATATTTGAATAATTCTGGGTTTTTATTTTTCTCTTTTCCTTTTTTTTTCTTTTCCGGTTTTTTAGTTTTATATTTTATATTTTTGGATTGAACCTACTACCAAATTGATGCGTTTGGCTTCGAATTTCTTTAAATTTTGATTTTTATTAATGGTTAATTTTACTTTTGGGTTTTGGGTGAATCAGTATTTTAAGCTAGAAGAAGAAGAAGATGCGTATATTAATGGTGGGTCCTCGATGTAGTTGGTAAAGCCATTATCTTATACAAACTCAAGCTCAGTGAAATGTCAGCACAATCCCAAATATCGTCGAGTTCATCAAAAATTAAAGAAAAGTATGTTTTACTGAGACTTTAGCAATATAACAAGTTTAGACTTTAGAAGGATAATTCATGAAGCTTCAGTTGTAGAATGAAAAATATTATGCAATCTGATCATTCTTGATGCCCGATGATGATGATCATTCAATAAAACAATTCCTCATTGGCCCGATGATGATGATTACTCAGATTTTCTATTTATGGAAGAAATGCAGAATTCTTATCTTAGGAAGTTTATTAAGGTTTAAGGACATATTTCAGGAGGTGTATGAACAAAACTGGAAAGACAAGTTTGAAGAACATTCAATATGGTTTGGTTTTTGCAGTTTAGGGAATGTATGTTCTCCTTAGATATGTGAAAATATTCAATGAATTTTATGTCTAGGTATGAACATCGACTAACTGATGACATGGTGGCTTATGCTGTTAAGATTGAAGGAGGATATGTTTGGACATGCAAAAATTATGATGAAGATGTCCAAAGTGATCTACTTGCTCAAGGTGCTGTTTATGTTGAAAGCTTTAAAAGACATGCTTTGTTCATTAATATAATAAAGCATGCAATTCTGATTATCGATAATCATGTAAAATCTCTGGTTCAAGTATATGGCCATGTTAACCAAACATGATGCTCAAGAATACACATGCATACATGTATGTATGTATGTATATCATGTATACTATATTGTTTTCTTTTTCATGTAGAAGAAGAAGATGGTGGAGAAGTTTGTAATGCCCAAGCATTATGAGGCACTTGATTATAGTAAACCATGAAAGGGCTGTCATGATTATGACAACCTTCATACGTAGTTATAACATAACTACGGTCATCTCTGTCCCTTTCTACCCTCTTCTTCACTTCACAGCCTCCACTGGAACATTTATAATAGTTCCTGCATGGCACATATAACACACCAGATGATCAAACCAAACATTACTAACACATCATTTTAATAGTGTATTCGAATCCGAGATGATTATCGATAGAAAATACAAAGTTTAAGACAGAAAGAAGAGCACACACTGCAAGTAAATGGCTAATTACTGTGGACACATGATCATGATAACACAGCAGCTGCCGACAGTGTGCCTGCAGTCTACTTCATGGATATGAATGAAGGGCAATTATGGCAAATGGCAAATATAATTATACTTTATGGGGGCGTCCCACTTTCGCTCCCCTTCACCCCTTTTCGATATACTTTGCTACTGTCTTACTCTATGATGGGATGGTTTTAATTTCATTCATCCACTTTCTAATATTTTTAGGTATGGTTGAATGGATTGAACTATAGCTTAAATTATTTATTATAATATAAAATTATGGGTTTTTTAGTATTTTAGTTCGATTTTAAATACGAATAAATTCACACATGTCTAAGGATGCTAATTGAGTTGAATAGCTTGCAAGTAATTTGAGTTTCTCTTGATCAATGTTCGAACTTAAGCATGACTCGAGATAATGTTTTGAGAAATTTGAATGATAGTTGAAAAGTCTAAAAAAATTCAGTGGCTTACTAAGTGCTTTACACAAAATCTTTTGGGTTCAAAAAATTTCTAAAACTATATATTTATCAAGACTAACGAGTAATGAGTCGAGTCGAATACTGTTCAACTAGCAAACGACTTGTTCAATAAGTATCACTATACACACCCAAGAATTATATTACTCGAGATTAGGTCACCTACAAATAATTTTTTATTACCGAAACCGATGAATAAATTCTGATATAACTTTTTAACATAAGATATACTCCATATGAGAAAGACCGATCTAACCATTTAGCATGAAACCGTACCAACTATCGAGTTATACTTTGGATTCGAATTACTCCATAGTTGAAAACAAGACAACTGAGAAAGACAAAGGAACCTTATAGTTGCAACAAATTATTTTCAAAATTAAACTATAATAACATAAAATTCTAGCATGCAGTACATTTTATGATTGGAATCCATTGATTGAGACAAAAAGGTTGTCTGCCCAAGTGAATTATATATAATTTCCAAATGGTCACGAGGAAGAATTATATATGGTTAATTATCAAGTTGAAACTATATAATATACCAAATAATTTAATATAAACCACTAAATGTCTACATCATTTCATGCAATGGAATAAAGGAAAAATCTCTAACAGAAACTTTATTCTTGTTCATTTGAACTGAATTTACCTTGGATTTGGGCTGTTCTTGACAGATTTTTTACCATACTTCCTCCATTTATATCCATCATCCATGACTTCGATCTCCGATTTCGTTTTGAATGCAACCCGGTGATGCTTTTCCGGCTTCTTTCCGCTCGCTCCGGTTTTACATTCTCTGTAAAATTTTAAGCAAAATAAAAAATTGAAAGAAGAAATTGAAAAAACAAAGAGAAAATTCCTAGTTGGGAAGCTTAGATCACTTGCATGATGTTGTTCTTTGATGTTGCACCACTGATTTCATTGACTCCTCCGGAGGCCTTCTCCGACAACGCCATACTTTGCGACGATGAATCTTCCTTGAAAAACCCATCGTCAAGCATGAGATACTCTGACAACTCGAACTCGGCCATTGGATCGACGCTTTCGGAGTAGGAGGTATAATTAGGGTTAGGGTTTGAGCTCTCACCAGAGAAGTCCATTAATTTCTAAAGCTAGACTTTGGTCTTTGATAGATTATAGGAAGGCGAACTTGTTTGGCATAGATTCAATCATTTTATACAATTTATTTTTTTAGTATGTATAAAAATAAAATAATTTTAAATAATCGAAAATACTAATTATCTCTCTTCCTTCATGGGTACTTTCCTGGAGGGATGCGTCGAAGTTGCTTATGTTCCGCCACGTGTCAGGTCCAGTTGGATGACGTCAAGGAGATGACGTATGTGCTAAAGTTTAGTGCATTCGAATCTGGGACCACTTGGTAATGATAATCCATTGTTTTCGGTAGGCGGGAACCAGTGGCTAAAGAAAAGAAAGTGCTGTCTGTAGAGTACTTAAAGCTCAGTTTTTTTAGCAATTTAAATATGTATTTGTTTTAAAATAAAAATATTATATAAATATTAGTTTAATTTTTAACAGACATTTATTTGTTGTTTTTTGTTATTTAAATGATTGTTTATTTATAATTTTTTTACTAACGAAGGTTTAAATGATTAAATATGCGTGGTATAAATGAATTAAATATTTTTATTCAATATTAATTAAGATTTAAATGATTTCACACGTATTTAAATATTTAATATATTTTTACTAATATTATATTTATGATGTTAATAGGTTATATGTTGAGACGATTGATGTTTTTTATTTTATTCTTTGATTTATAAGATGTTTATTATCTTATAAATTTTTTAAATAGAATAAACTTATGGTATAAATTATTTTACTATTATACAACTTTTAAATTTATTTTATTATTTATTTTAATTTATTTGACAATATGTCATAAATAATAAAAGACTAAAAAATTAAATATATTAAAAGTTTAATATTTAAAATTTCATAAAAATATTTTACTAAAGGATATGAGGATATGCAAATATAAATTATATAAGTTTTAAATTTATTTTATTAAGAAGTAGCACGATGATAATATATTGTGAATTACCATTTTTTTTCTCTCCTTATGGTTAAATTGTAAATATGTAACAAAAGAAGATGAATACAACATCTTTATTTAATTGGACAACATCACGTGCTTATGTTTCTCTTTAACCTCCACATAAACGAATGGGAAGTAACTTTTTCTAACATAGAATATGGTTTCATAAAAGCTTTTATTTTCATATAGAGGAAGAAAATTATTAAATGATTAAAAGTGGGGACGAATTCATAAATAAATTAAATTTTAAAATAAATATATGAATAGAAATGAAAAAAAAATCAAGAGTGAGGGGTTATTGTCTCTCCTCATCTCACGTACCCTTCATCTTGAGTGTCAAGTTGAATTTAGCATCCAAGATATAAGTTATCATTAGAAAGATAAATAATATTATGCATTAATTTATATGAATTTTAGAATTTTTTTTAATAGATATAAACTCATGACGTACGAAAATAATATAATCATATTTAAAAAATTAATAATATAATCTACTGATCAAATATACTTATTCAATCGATACAAATTTTAAAAGTCGTGGTGAAATTATTTTTTCATTCTCTATTAATATTATATTATTCTAAATAACGTTACATTTTAAACACTATATTTTTATTTGATTACGGATATAAATTAATAAAATAAATAAATCTTATAAATTTACACAAGCAATAACAATGTGTGATCTCTGGAATGAAAAGGGAATAGATTGCTTCATCACAACTTGACACCACCTTTAGAACATCAACTTAGTTCAATATCTGGTATTTATCCGAACAAATTAACTTAAATTTAATTTAAAATAAATTGAATTGAATTAAAATTGACTTAAATTAAAATGAATTCAAACTGATTTTAATAAACCATAATCGATCTTACATGAACCAATGTAACATCTTGAGAACATGCTAGAAGATTTTTGGCAGTTTTAAGATTTAGTTCTTGATTTATAATTTGACAAATTGGATGCCTAATTATTTTTCATTTGAATTAAAATTCGATATGCTAGTATAAAATATAATTAAGTATTGATAACCTGATACTTGAATAAATTTATGTAATTATTTATATTTGTATTTTTGTCCTTAAAGTGCTCATTTTGCAATTGAGTGCTTTATTACTAAGAATTGAATTGTTGTTTGTTTGTACATCATAAGATTTAATAATGTATCTACATAGGATAAAAAAAAATATGACTTAAATTCTAGAAAGTTTGTGCGGGTTTTCTTCGATAATAATATGATATTTTTTATTCGAGTTTAGTAACTAGACTGGATCTAAGAAATTACAATTGAAGGTAACTTAAAATAAAGAAAAATATACTAAAAATAAAAATAAAAATAAAAATGAGATGTTAACTATTGCACAACTTACCAAAACATTATATATAGGATAGTAAAAAATGACTTAACCTGAAAATCTATTTGAAACTATTGATCTATAAATAAAAAAAAAATTGATCTAAAAATCAATAAACTTGATATAATCATAATCATCGTAAATCCTAAACAAAATTGAACTATACTCGAATTAAATATAACTAGACCTAAAAAATCTAAACGAAAATAACTTAATTTGAACCATCCGTTTCACATTTATATACTCCTATTAAAATTTACTATCCACTCGTGACGAATGGGGTGCCCTTGGAATTCTAAGACTATCCACATGCTCATTGCTCGGGTCAAGAGACATTTTCTAATGTGGAGCCATTCATGAATGTCCTTTATGTTCGAGATTAGATTGAATCGTTTGATGAAAAAATAGAGATTAATTCTTTACTTTCTTTAAATGATAATCTTTTATATTCGATTGTTAATTTTACTCATCTATTTTATTTATTTAACAAATTTAAAAATATATAAAACTTAAAAACTCTTACATTAACGTAAACGTGCGTGTCTATATAAAGCAAAACCACGTGGAGAAAAGGCAAGGAAATGGCTACCAGCTGTGGCAAGGAAATTGTATTTGAGCAAAAGGGAGGAAGCTTCCGTTGACAACACCATATATGCTTGAATTGATAAACGATTTTCAAAGATTTTGCCACCTTCGGCATCACTGGGTTTAAGTTTGACCCATCAAAATGAAAGTTTAGATTAGGATCGGTTGACCAGTACTTGGCTGAAACTATGAGTTATTTATTAAGATATTTATGTAGCTTTCGAGGAAGTTTACATTTATATTTTGGTCGGTAGTTGTTTGATTTTTATTTTAA
The DNA here is from genome assembly GCA_035048815.1 of Abelmoschus esculentus. Taxonomy (NCBI): domain Eukaryota; kingdom Viridiplantae; phylum Streptophyta; class Magnoliopsida; order Malvales; family Malvaceae; genus Abelmoschus; species Abelmoschus esculentus. Next base: position 18,265,112 of record JAUCBN010000015.1, on the reverse strand, counting down.
ACAATTGTTTGACCCATAAAAATTAAATAATATTTAATTATGTAATATCTAGACTTAAAATCAGTGATAAAACTAAAAAATTAAATAAAAAATCTTTAATAATGAGAAGCGATTGTTCTTCTCTATTTATATAGATTCGTCACTGATTAAAAATATATCACTTTAATATTAAAATTAAAATTAAAATATTATACATTTAATTACATATTACTTCAAAGTTTATAAATAATATACTTTTATTAATTACATCGTATTCAAGTTTGTAAAAATACCAAACAACTCATATGACTTGACATTATCAACAGCTGATGAAAAGTATTCGTCATTTTCCTTTTTTGCCCCTGGAAACGTAGTCTTGATTGAATTGTCGTCTGGAAATTTCAAGTTTTCCACCATAGCCATTAAAGTAAATATTGATCTGGACTTGAGTTTGATACATTGTTAGCACATTCAGTTCATAAGACTGAAGAACTGTAAAAGCAAAATGATGCTGCCTAAAGCGAGACATGATTTTAAAAAAATATGTTTCGTCAGCCCAATATTTTTTTTATTGTTCTTCTGGTTTTAAAGTCTAGCCATGACTAATCCAGACCGACCTGCGTCGTACACTTGATTTTAGTGGGTGAGTTTTCCAGCAGGGAATTTTTGCATACACAACGTCTCGAACCTAAAACTTACTTAAGCGGAACCAAGTTGCTTACCACTTGGACCAACCCCGATTGGTTCGTCAACTCAATACTTTATTTATATGATATTGTTATGTTAGTATTATATCAGTATATATTATTATATAAATTTATCATATTATTTATTGATTAATAAATTTTATTTTGAAGTAAATTATTTTTGATCTAAAATAAAGTATTAAAGTAAAATTATTTTTAAAATATATGTCAAAATGATTATCTGATTAAAAGTTTGTCACGTAATTCATTGTTTGTTTTGTCTTATTATTTGATTAACAATGGAACTTTTGAAGGATTAAAAACTAAATAAATGAACCATATGATTTTTGATTTTAGGGTTATAGTTTTATCCTTAAACTTTCGAATAAAAATTAATTAACCTTTTTAATCTATTTTGTATTCAATTAAATTTTTAAGTTTGAATCAATAAATTAAATTAATTGTATTTTTGGGTAAACTTTGACTATTAAATTTTAATAATTTTTTTTTTAAATTTTACTGTTACATGATACATTACCATTCTATCGTATGAAATTTATATTTATATATAAAAAAATCTTCACTACACTAAAATTATATATATGTACGAATCAATTCAGATTAATCAAAATAAAATCTTAAATAAGTGAAAGAAAAAAAAAATTATCCCAACAGAATTTGTTTTCAACTTCATTTGGGCTGCCCAATCCCAACGCATAACTCGGGCCCTATACTTTTCCTCCGTTATTTTCATTTTTAATGGATCTAAAGAATCTAATGCCATGAAATAATATTTAAAAAAAGGCAGCAAAAATTGCAGGCCTCAAGTATTTTTTTTAAATAATAATACAAACAACTCTTTTCCACCGTTGATCTATTTCTAAATTGACGTCACCAATATTTCTCCAACGGCCTCGATCTTTCTATATTTCCTGAAAATCTCAACCTAATTGCGTATCAAATGCGGTAACTTCAACTGTTCACCTGGAAATCTTTCCCTCTTCATCGGAAATGGCTATTGCTTCCATCTCAACGAACTGCCCATCTCTTCTTCGCTTCTCAAACAACTCGAATCAATCTTTTTCTTTAACCAGAAATCCCATTTCTTTACGGTTTTCGCGGCCCAGTTCCCGCGGTGGAAAACCCATTTCAATCCGAGCAAACGCCGTTCCAGCGGCGCCTACAACAGAGGGGCTGAAACCGGCTATTACGTTGACGGATAATGCTTTGAAGCACTTGAATAAGATGAGAGCAGAGCGTGATGCGGATTTGTGCTTAAGAATTGGGGTTAAGCAAGGTGGGTGTTCGGGCATGTCTTATACGATGGATTTTGAGAAGAGAACTAATGCTAGACCTGATGATTCTGTAATTCAATATGAAGGATTTACAATCGGTGAGTTTTGATCATTTCTTTCACTTGTTTTGTTGTATACAATGTTCTTTACTGCTTTCTAATGTTATTAGAAGATGAAGAGAAGGGTCGGATTAATGTTTGGATGCTAGGACTTTGCTAGGAAAAAATGGCCATTAGACTTAGAAAATAATTGAGAACTGTAATCTGAATAACTCCAGAAGAATTGGAAAGGTTTACCATAGCAGATGTTTTAATAAAATAATTGCTAACCAAATGAATAGAGTAATATGCTAAGAATATTCAGCAAATAGCTGTAAACACTACTAATTATGAAATCAAGTTGGAGGGGTAAAACTAAGACCTATGTTGTGTTTATAGACAGATTAAGGGGTGTGGATTATACGGGTAGCAGCATTCATGAAATATATGTATTTTAATCCGATTGTTTTTTATGTTATCTGAATTTGCTTATTATCCGAATTCGTTATATATATATTTTTTTCTTTTATTATTTGGTGCATGTCTTCCGAATATAGTGACTTTTATCAATTTTAAGTCTTCCTCTGTAAAAGTTTGAACTTTGAAAATGTTGAATCCTTAATGGGATAAAATGAAAGGTTTAATCATAGATGCTAAAAGATTTGGTCCCAACTTGAGCATTCGCCGTGGTTCTATGTGCATTTCTGGAGTTCCTACATTACCTGAAACAATTATTGATTGGAATTTATACTTAATATCTTCTCTTTTCTGAGATTGAGAATGGCACCATCTAGATATTTACTTGGAATTATTTCTTTTTAGATTTCTACATGTGAATAAGAGGGTTTCTTCCTATTTACTTTTATGCTTGGCATATTTTACACCAGTTTTCTGATCATCAGTCACTTTGCATTTGTTCCCCAACTGCTAGAGTTCAAGAGTTAAGAAATTCTCAACTTATTATGAACTTTGTTTGGAGGAATGTGGCTTCTTTGCATAAAATGAAGCAGGCTTGTATTTCGATTTTTCCCAATCTTCAGATAATACGAAAGATGCTTGTTGTTGGTCAGATAATTTTGTTTCTTTCTCAGTTTATTTGTCTGGGGTGATGGGATTATGGGAATGATGAGCAATACTTTTAATATGTCGATGCCTTGTAGAAATAAAAATGCAATTTGTACCATTGGCACATACTGATGTTATTTGCTCACTCTAGTGTCGGTTCGAATAAGTTAGGCCATCCCTGGAAAACTTGTGAGTATGTTAGAATGAGTTTTGAATGGAAGGATATTGTAACCGAATGATGCTGCCATGCTGTTGCTTGAAGCACATGCTGGATAGAACAGTTGGATGGCTTAGTTAACTTGTAATGAAAATGGTTGTTTATCCTCTCTGTTTTGTTTTTGCAGTGTGTGATCCAAAAAGCCTCCTCTTCGTATTCGGAATGCGGTTAGACTACAGTGATGCTCTTATTGGTGGAGGCTTCTCTTTCAAGAACCTGAATGCTACACAGACATGCGGTTGCGGTAAATCATTTAATGCAGAAATGTGAAATTATACGTAGAAAGACAGTCAAATAGATAATAATGGTCTTCCATTTCATGTATTACATTTACAACATATGTGTCTGTAAATCTTTCAAGTTTCTGAGACTTATTTCTTGCATCTTTCATGCCTTCTTTGTCACTTCCATGAAGATCGGATTTCCAGCAATGTGCCGGATAATTAATTTCATAGTAAAATATTTCCCGTCAAACTCGGGCCAAGGATCTGTTGATTATTTTAACTGAAGTAGGTGTGCTGCTAATTTGATATATTTTTACAATATTTATCATAACCGGGAATGTATAGTTGGTGTATGTACCAGTGTAGCGTGTTAAAAATAGTTCATTTCCTGCAGCCACAGATATGAAAAATGGGAGAAACATTCAACAATTCTACATACAAATTTGATATTTAGTTCTTTGTGTTCTTTATAACTAGTTTTAGGACTAAAAAAACTGGAAATCCCAGAAAGAGCTACAAGCAGAACAAATTACTTTTAGCATATAATTTTTGTATAAAATAATTTTTAAGACAAGATCGTCAGAGATCAACGCAAAATTTAAAGTTATAATCTTAAATTTTAAATTTTAAACCTTAAAAAATATATCATAATTCTAATTTTATAAACTCTATTCTTAATTCCAAACTTTAAAATTAAATTTTAAATCTAATTTTCTTTTAATGCAGGGACATAAATAAAAGCACCAGATAACATTTGTATGCCTAACAGAGCTCTACTTGCATTTGAGTATAACAATCACTCGTAACAATGCTCATGGAATTTGGTGTTCAACTTTTAACTTAGTGATAATTTGCTATATAAATTTGATAATTTTTTTGATAAGTTGTACTTCATATTTGAATAAAAATTCTATTCTTTCTTATGTTTCTATTTATTTTCTCACATTAAAAAAATCAAATTTAAAATTAAAATTTAGAATTAAGGTTTACAGAATAGGATGTAGAGTGTATCTTTAGGGGTTAGGTTTTAGAGTTTAGAACTTTGAATTTAAAGTTAGGGTATACAATGTATTTATTTTTATTAGTATTTTCGAACATGATTTTTGTTCCTTAAATTTCATATCAACTATACTAATTCATTCCTTCTTTGAAGAGATCAGAATTGAGATTAAATGGGTTGATAAAATCAACATCTTGATGTTTTTCTCTTTTATTTAATAATAAGAAATAGTATATCTAACCAAAGGAATCTTACACTTGATTCCATCGGAGCTCTACTTTGATACAATCCACGTATCTTATATATTGAATCCTTGGTCTTAGTTGACAAGTAGTGAATATTGTTGTTTTATCAGTGACGCAAAACCTATCTTTGGTTAGATTGTATAGAACTGAAACTAAAACTGAAATAGTTGAGCGAATTCATTGAGTTTGATTCATTTCTTGTACCAACAGTTTGGTATTGGATTTATATCAGACAAGACAAGATCTCATAAGCATAGGATTATAACTGAAATTTGTACAACAGATTCTGGTGTACTGTGTTTGTATGTTGCTTTCATTGTTATAAACTTACAGCTAAATGCAGTAATCAATTCAATTTCGTTAATGTTGGATATTCAGTGTAATTTTTAATAGTTGCATCAAAAAAGAAGAAAAGAATGCAGATAAACTCAATATGCCAACCAAAAACTTTCCTGCATTTCTTTCAAAGATTGGAATTCCCTTGTTATTACAATGAACTTGCAGAATTCATCAATTCAGGAAAAAAAGGACACGTTCATGCAAGCCAAACAATGTAGATGGCCACAAAAAGATGAAAAATAAGTGAATGATAATGAATGACAAGGGAAGAACTAGAAGAAGAAGAAGAAGACGGTGAGGAAGATGGAGAATCGGAGGAGGAGGAGTCGGATGTGGAAGAATCTGGTGATCCAGAAGACGACGAACTGGAACCTGAACTTGAACTGGAACTGGATGCGGATTGGGAAGATTTAATCATGATTGGGAACTTACAAGTCCCCTCGGATGGATCTTGCTTCACGATCTTAGCCAGACCTTGGAAATCACACGCTTCTTTCTTTTGGTTTGACATTTGGTAGTACATGTTGAAGGCAACCGAAGCGTTCAAGTTATCGGTCATATTAGAACAGGAGCCACCAGGTACCAAAGTTGTACAATCCGTATTATTACAAGCCCATGAAACCTTTACATTCAAATCTTTTTGGTCGGAAGCATCCTCGTTATACACACACCATTGCTTCGCCAAGTATGGGACATTCTTTCCACCCACAAGCGTCTTGTTCTGTCCTTTCCCTGAAAGATCCATCGGAAACTTAGGTTGTCCGTCGAAGGTGAAAATCCCCCAATGCCTCTCGAACATTCCCGGATCAACACTCTTCAGATCTTCATCCAACAAAGAGAACATGTACACATCAGGATACGTATTCGGACGAAGTGGAGTCCCCTCTTTTGATGCCATTTTCTTCAACAAACCACTGTAAAACCTTTCGGCATTTTTCATGGTCGCGTAAACATTAGCATCGGTAGGCCATCCAGCTTCCCCGATGATGATTGGAATGTCTGGATACTTGGCTACTTTTAGTGCAGCGACAAGAGTGTCAATGTTGGCATCAAGAACACTATGATACTTATTACCATTATCATCCAGAGAAGTCGAGTCGGGGTTATCGAAGAATGCATAGTTTTCAGGGAATCCAGGATTTTGGTAGAGATTAAGGAAAGGATAGATGTTGACGATAAAAGCTGCATCGTTTTGTTCCAGAAATTCACAGATATCCCCCATGATATCTGCTATGTCCGGTCGGAATATTCCATTGGATGGCTTGTAAGTAGGTGTTGTGTAAACATCACCGTTAAGCGGCGTTGATACCTTAATATCTTTTCCATGACCAGCTTCGTTTAATGCTTTCAACACGTTTTTCATAGCCGGCAGTGTTAAGTTGGTGAAGGAACCGTTGTAAGCCGTCAGAAATGGTTCGTTTCCTACAGCCACGTACCTGTAAAACAGTTAACAAACATCAACAATCTTTGTTCCTCCTCGGGTGTAGTACTGATTCAAACATCAATAATCTTACTAAACAATAAACATCCATAAACTTACTTGAAATTGACTCTCTTTTTACCCATATAAGCCGTGACATTTGCTTTAACCCAAGCTTGGGCTACACTGTATTTCTGAGACATACTTTCCAGAAAGTAATTCGGAATCCCGACCATGACTTCAATATCCGTTCCAGCCAGTGCATCTAGAACGTCCTTGTCTGCGTCGAAAATCTTAACCTTTTTGAATCCATTATCTTTTACCATTTGAACAACAATCTTAGGGTCTAAAGGATGTGATGCTATGAGACCCCAATTCACACCAAGGGATTGCAGTTGTGCTACAATACCAGTAGGGACAAATAACAGTACATACGCCCACAGAAACACCTTGACTTCAACCATTTTCAAGGAAGGGGATGAACAGTTTATTCAGAAGAGGTAAAAAACGACTACTATGATCTTTCTTTGTTGGGGACAAAGTACAACTCCAGATGTTCTTTGGTTTTTATTTTTATTGAACTTTCAACTTTGTTTCTGTTTGATTTGGAAAGGAAAAGTTTGAGATTTATAAGGTTTAGTCCAGAGAGATTTTGTTTATAGAGTGTGGTTGTACGAGAAAATAGAGAAGAGAGTGGCCATAGCATTACTTGGTGATCTTTTCAGTTGGAAGTTGGTAGTTTGTATATTGCGGAGGAAAAATTATATCATCGGTCAGTCCACCACCTGTCCATGGGATCAACCAATAAAAACTGTTCACTTCATCAATTTTTTTATGTCATAATTTTTTTCCAAGTGAATCTTCACTTGAAAAATTAAAAAATAATGAGGTGAACAGTTTTTATTGGTTGGTCTCATGGATAACGTGATGGGACTGATCCATGATATAATTTCTCGGAGGGATTTTCTATGGTTAGTTTTGGTTGAAACTATGCACGATAGTCGATAGAGTTAATTACTAGTCGTGGAGTACAAAAGAAATAAAGGAAAACAAATTCTTTTACTTATCACTATTTATGTATAAATACTTCTATTTCGAACAAATTTTAAGAAATTTTAATTAATTATGGTTTTATTTAACAATTTACTACCTTAACAAAAAATATATAATTATAATATTAATTAAAAAGAAAATATCTCGTACATCAACGGTGGAAATATTTTTTTAAAAATACTTTAATTTTAGGATTTAGAGATTTGATTTAGGGTTTAGAGTTTATGAATTTTAAGTGTTTGAGTTTAGAATTTATAGTTTATAGTTATTTGGAGTTTAGGTTTAAAACTATAAATCGTAAAAGTTAAATTTTAATTATGCTCCCTAAATTTAAAACTTATACATTTAAGCCTGTAAACACTAAACTTAAACAAAATCCCTCGATCATAAAATTAAAACACTCGTAAAACATTATGCATGAAATAATTACTTTTTAATTAAATACATCAAAACATATTATTTATAAAAAATCATAACCTCACAGTTTGGATTCACATACAAATTTTTACCATTCGGGCACTTGTTAAGTGGTCTAGTGAAAAAATACATAACATTTATCCTAAAAGAATTAGGTCTAACAAATGGTCGAAGAACAAATCAACACAGGCCAGGAAAAGACTTGCATACCACGAGTATAGTTATACCCTTATTCAGTAACATTATACCCTTATTTGCGTATATTTGAAAAATTTAGACACCTTCTTCAATCAAAGTAAAGGTTAGTCTCTTAATTTGAGCATTTTCAAAGGTTAGCCTCTTATATGTCTAAATATATTTGTTTGATAGTTATAGGTAAATTGTGTAAAATATTGATAACTCTATAAAATTTAAAATATAAATCATAAATCCTAACACCTTAAAATCTAAAATTTAAAGTCTAAATTCTAAACAGAAACCTTAAATTCTACGTCCTATACATTAAAACCCCTCAACACTAACCTAAACATTAAATCATACAATTGAAGTTTGTGTATTAAAGTATTTCCTTGATCTTAATTCATAGATAAAGATAAATATATATAGTTGGAAAATATATTGATACATAAACTTTTTAATTTCAGGGTTTAGAGATTTAGGTTGTGTTTAGGGTCTAGGGGATAAAATTTAAAGTTTATGATTAAAATTTAGAGTTTAAGGCTTAAGTTTAGGGATTAGAGCTAGGGATTTATGTTTTAAATTTATATTCTAAATATAAAGGGTTGTATGAATTTTTTACACATTCAGGGGAAAAAATATAAGCCAATATAGATTGAGTTATATTTTAACACACAAGTTGTGTAAAAAATTTACATCCTTCGATAGAATTTAAAACCTAATCCCAAACCCTATCATCATAAAATCTAAACTTTAGACCCTTAACTTTAAAATCTAATCATAAATCTTAAATTTTATACCTACACACTAAAATCTTAAACTCTAACTTAAAATCTTAAACTTTAAACCCTAATATTTTTCGTATATATTTACTTTATTATCGTTGGTAGATTTGTTTAAGAACATATTATTTATCATATGAATCAACATTTCAATCTAAAACTCTATTTTTGTACATATTTTCAAACAATGCTATAAATAGAAAATCTTGAAGCTAATACTGACATTAACAAAAGTTGTTGCTGTGACAACTTCTCACTAAAAGTATCACCCAACTAATATCATTCTGTTCTCTACTTTCTCGGACAGCCAAGAACTCTACTATGGATCCACACACAATAAACCTTATAAATCTCAAGCTTTTCCTTTCCAAATCAAACAGAAACAAAGTTGAAAGATCAATAAAAATAAAACCCAAAGAACATCTGGAATTGTACTTTGTCCCAAAACAAAGAAAGATCATAGTAGTCGTTTTTTTACCTCTTCTGAATAAACTGTTCATCCCCTTCCTTGAAAATGGTTGAAGTCAAGGTGTTTCTGTGGGCGTATGTACTGTTATTTGTCCCAACTGGTATTGTAGCACAACTGCAATCCCTTGGTGTGAATTGGGGTCTCATAGCATCACATCCTTTAGACCCTAAGATTGTTGTTCAAATGGTGAAAGATAATGGACTCAAAAAGGTTAAGATTTTCGACGCAGACAAGGACGTTCTAGATGCACTGGCTGGAACGGATATTGAGGTCATGGTCGGGATTCCGAATTACTTTCTGGAAAGTATGTCTCAGAAATACAGTGTAGCCCAAGCTTGGGTTAAAGCAAATGTCACGGCTTATATGGGTAAAAAGAGAGTCAATTTCAAGTAAGTTTATTGAGGTTTAGTAAGATTATTCATGTTTGAATCAGTACTACACCCGAGGAGGAACAAAGATTGTTGATGTTTGTTAACTGTTTTACAGGTACGTGGCTGTAGGAAACGAACCATTTCTGACGGCTTACAACGGTTCCTTCACCAACTTAACACTGCCGGCTATGAAAAACGTGTTGAAAGCATTAAACGAAGCTGGTCATGGAAAAGATATTAAGGTATCAACGCCGCTTAACGGTGATGTTTACACAACACCTACTTACAAGCCATCCAATGGAATATTCCGACCGGACATAGCAGATATCATGGGGGATATCTGTGAATTTCTGGAACAAAACGATGCAGCTTTTATCGTCAACATCTATCCTTTCCTTAATCTCTACCAAAATCCTGGATTCCCTGAAAACTATGCATTCTTCGATAACCCCGACTCGACTTCTCTGGATGATAATGGTAATAAGTATCATAGTGTTCTTGATGCCAACATTGACACTCTTGTCGCTGCACTAAAAGTAGCCAAGTATCCAGACATTCCAATCATCATCGGGGAAGCTGGATGGCCTACCGATGCTAATGTTTACGCGACCATGAAAAATGCCGAAAGGTTTTACAGTGGTTTGTTGAAGAAAATGGCATCAAAAGAGGGGACTCCACTTCGTCCGAATACGTATCCTGATGTGTACATGTTCTCTTTGTTGGATGAAGATCTGAAGAGTGTTGATCCGGGAATGTTCGAGAGGCATTGGGGGATTTTCACCTTCGACGGACAACCTAAGTTTCCGATGGATCTTTCAGGGAAAGGACAGAACAAGACGCTTGTGGGTGGAAAGAATGTCCCATACTTGGCGAAGCAATGGTGTGTGTATAACGAGGATGCTTCCGACCAAAAAGATTTGAATGTAAAGGTTTCATGGGCTTGTAATAATACGGATTGTACAACTTTGGTACCTGGTGGCTCCTGTTCTAATATGACCGATAACTTGAACGCTTCGGTTGCCTTCAACATGTACTACCAAATGTCAAACCAAAAGAAAGAAGCGTGTGATTTCCAAGGTCTGGCTAAGATCGTGAAGCAAGATCCATCCGAGGGGACTTGTAAGTTCCCAATCATGATTAAATCTTCCCAATCCGCATCCAGTTCCAGTTCAAGTTCAGGTTCCAGTTCGTCGTCTTCTGGATCACCAGATTCTTCCACATCCGACTCCTCCTCCTCCGATTCTCCATCTTCCTCACCGTCTTCTTCTTCTTCTTCTAGTTCTTCCCTTGTCATTCATTATCATTCACTTATTTTTCATCTTTTTGTGGCCATCTACATTGTTTGGCTTGCATGAATGTGTCCCTTTTTTTTTCCTGAATTGATGAATTCTGCAAGTTCATTGTAATAACAAGGGAATTCCAATCTTTGAAAGAAATGCAGGAAAGATTTTGGTTGGCATATTGAGTTTATCTGCATTCTTTTCTTCTTCTTTGATGCAACTATTAAAAATTACACTGAATATCCAACATTAACGAAAATGAATTGATTACTGCATTTAGCTGTAAGTTTAGAACAATGAAAGCAACATACAAACACAGTACACCAGAATCTCTTGTACAAATTTCAGTTATAATCATATGCCTCTGAGATCTTGTCTTGTCTGAGATAAACCCAATACCAAACTGTTGGTACAAGAAATGAATCAAACTCAATGAATTCCCTCAACTATTGCAGTTTCATTTTCATTCCTATACAATCTAACCTAAGATAGGCTTTGCAGCACTGATAAAACAACAGTATTCATTACTTGTCAAATGTCAACTAAGACCTTGGATTCAATATATAAGCTACGTGGATTGTATCAGAACTCCGATGGAATCAAGTATAAGATTCATTTGGTAGTACACTTGAAACCTGCTTAATATGCTCAGATTACCTTGCTGGGTTCAAACACATGCTTAACCAGCGAATCCTTGATTGATAGCAAAGCAAATCAGGAAACTCTTTCTTCAACTTAGATGCGCCCATCTCAGTATTGCTTCCGGGGGCAATCATTACCTGGCTTTGTTCTTCCGATGTGAAGTCTAGGGGTGTGCTAAATGTGTTGGGCAGTCTTTACTCAACTTGATTTCACTCAAACTAAGTTTAAGGAATGAGTTAGGTGGAATAAAGCCTAATTCAACTCGAAAAATTGACAAATAACTCATTAATTTTAATATTATGTAGTTTGATGTTTGAAATTGTTTCACACAATTTTGATAATTTTGTGTTAATTTATATTTGTATTAGTTTTATCTAGTATTACTAGTATTTCAAGAGGACAAAGTAAATATTTTGGAGTTAATTGCACAACACATCCTTAAACTATAACCTTCATTCTAAATTGATCCTAAAATTTCAGGATTTATAAAATTATATTTCAACATTAATAATATTTAGTGATGTATGACACCCGTTATAAAATTCTCCAAATTATATATAACTCATTTAGGATAAAATTACAATCTATTATCATCACTCTCATTCAATTTTCACTAAAACTTTTGATTCGGTTAAAGTTTTAGTATTGTAATTGTATCAATGTCTTCCCTTTACTTATTTTATTACTTTTAAATTAATCTATCTTTTCTAACGATAAGAGATATAAACTTTGTTGAATATATAAGATGTTTAGAGATTAAATTTAAAGAAATAAAAGATATTAAAAAATATTTCAGAATTTACGATAAAATAAATAGCGGAGGAGAAGACACCACCTATAAGTGTCATTCTAATTTTTTTTTTTAATTATTTTTCTCAAATCTACCATATATCGAATATTTTTTATTATGAAAAATATTAAAAACCTTTAGAACTCTATCTGCAGTGGCATCTTTCATCGCCATTTCTTATTTTATTATAATTTTAAAAAACTAAGTATCTTATTTTCTTATCCCCTAATTTCATCAAGCTACACGGTCTTCAGAAGTGTTTTCTTGACAGAAAAGGCTCATTAGAAATATTTAATTATAGCAAATACATCAAAGAAGAAAAGATAGAAATCAAAACAAAAATCTTCATCATTGTCAACAAAATTAATGTTACATACCATTAGTTTATTATAAAAATTTAATACGTAGCCCGTCTAGCTCAGTCGGTAGAGCGCAAGGCTCTTAACCTTGTGGTCGTGGGTTCGATCCCTACGGTGGGCGATTTTTTTTCCTGGACGTAAGAGTTTTTCCGTCCCTTTCAAATGGGCTTACCTTTTTGGGTCTTAATTAGAGGGACTGCAAATAAATAATTTTTTATATTTTTTCTTCAACTCCTATTCGAACAGAATCTAAAATTTTATATTAATTATAAATTTATAATTAATTTTTAAATGAAACTGAATTTTTTTATTCAAATAATAATTGAGGCATGGAAAAATGATAGAAGCTAATTAATTAATAATTATTTTGTTTTAAGTATCGATTCGTCACACGAATAAATCGCAAAAAATAATAACCATTATAAATTATAATGATAAATTAAGATCTATAATTTTTAAATTATTTATTAAAGTAAGTCTAATAATTAATTATCTATATTTTATTGGCTCATATATAGAAAAATATTAGATACATATTTTATAGTTACGACAAATCATTTAACATAGATAGATAGTAGAGGTATGAATGGTCATGAAATTTTTTATTCTCCTTCAAATAAATTCGAATTGTGTTACATTCTGAATAGGGACAAAGCGTAACTAAAAGTCAAGGTGATGACTAAATGTTGTTTGTCATGAAATTAGTTGATGTTTCTTTATGCTTATGATGTTTTATGCATCAACTTGGTAAATTTGTTTGTTTTTGTTGTTTTTGTTCTTTTAAATTATCGTAATTATTAAAATATGCACTTTAACTAAAATTAAGGAGTTTTTAAAGAGGCATGTGCTAATAATTTTTTATATAAAAAAATTACTCAATACTAAAGCCTAATCACTCTCTCGAAATTATATCGATTGTAAAGTTTTTCTTCCTTCAATTAGTGATCGACAATCAATTTTAATATTAGCTATCAATCATCGAATTTATTTATTTTCTTGTTTTTTCTTATTTTAATAAGAATATTTGTTTTTGTGGCACGTGCTTTTTGTCCTTGTTATACATTTTTTGGTTCATTTCATATGTCTTTATAATATGATTTTAGTATACTCTAACGGTCATTTGTTGCTCACATAAAGATTTTAACAACGCTAATTTTTTATTTTGATTTTGTCGGTGGTCATAAAAAGTTAAATCCACATTCGATTGATGGTTGTTTATCAATGTAATCAATCTTAGATAACGAAACATTCTTTTTATAGTTTGGGTCGTTTACCATTCCTTTTTCACCTGGTATATATCTAGATTGGATTGAGACAGAGAGATTTAAAAAAAAACTTCTGTATTTTGATGGTATGTTTATCTATGTAGAAGTAATCATTTTTTTCTTTATTTTTGGTTATAAAAGATTTTGATAGATTAATCTCATTCTTCGCCTTCTTATATACAACATAATCATGATATCCTCTATGATTTTAATAAAAATTTAGTGGTTATTATAAAATATAGTTTCATTATATACTTAAGATGAGAATCAAACTTTGGGCTAATGATTAAGATCGGAGAAACTCTTACCATGTCATCTAATTCTTATTATTGATTATTTTACCTATTTTAACGGTATTTATAATTAAAAATATGATCAAATTGATAGAATGTATAAATTAATACTTGAATTTATTGATTTTTTTCAATTAAAATTAAATTGATTAAATCTATAAACTAAGAAATAAATATAGTATTATACAAAAAATTTCAATTACCAAATTATCCCTAACAACAATTATCGACTCAATCATAAATTTATAAAATAAAATAAAATAAAATATAAAATAATGATTATTTTATAATATTTAAAAATTGAATGGTGAAAATAAAGATTTGAAATAGTTTAGTAACCGTGAACTTTACATATAATATTATAATTAAATTTAAACTTTGCATTCCCATTAATTGAAAGCCCAATTAATGACTTCTTAGCCCAAAGCAAAACATTACTTGAGGCATTAGGGTTTAGGGTTTTCCTGTTTTACAGCTTGAGAATCGAATACTCTAAAATCAAGCTTTTGCTGATCTGCAGATCCAAAAAAATGAGAGGATTACAGCTGCCGTTGAGCCAAACGCAACGAATTAGACTTCAAAGAGCATTCGAAAAGCTCCAATCCCTCTCCTCTAAGGCCAATTCCGATGCCTCCGTTACCGTCGCCGATACCATTCCCGTCAACTACGAAGACGCTTTTCTCAAGTACCCCACCCCCAAAATTATTCATTTAAGCTATATATTTTTTGGTTTTATATATAAATAGATTTAACTCTCTCTTTGTGTTGAATTTTTTGAAGAGGGCATGGAACGACGGACCTCAACGGAGAATTGGTCGCAACTGTTTGTGGTGTGGTGGAGCGCATCAACAAACTGGTCTATGTACGCGGCTTACGCGCTAGGTATTCTCAAACATTTTACTCTTCAATTGCCCCCCCCCCTTCGGGAAATTTGATTAATTTCAAATGTTAAACCTTTTAGGTACAAGCCTGAGGTTGGGGATATCGTAGTGGGACGTGTAGTTGAGGTAATGTCTTAAACTGTGAAAAGAATACTCTCATCATTTCTAGATTGCAGGAAGTTTCTTTTCTTTACACATACATATTATGGTAACAAACTTGTTTTACCTGGTATTTTTATAAAATTTGTGTACCTTTCTTTTGGATTTTGTAGGTTGCACAAAAGCGGTGGAGATTGGAAATTAATTTCAGCCAGGATGCTGTTTTAATGCTTTCCTCGATGAACATGCCTGATGGTATTCAGGTAACATGTACTACCCTAAACTAAGACTAGGATAGATCTCTTAAAATATTTAGTAAAAAGTTTTGAGAATATATGCTTAAATGGATGCTTAATTAAGAGTTTAGTCCTATATTCCTAGATTAGCATAACTGTTTTAGTTGGCCTCCTTTTTTTAATGTATCAGAGCATTCATAGAATTTATCTGAATAATAGTTATAAGTTTCTGATCTTTTGTTTATTTTGGTTTGTTCAAACTAGCTCAAAGATTACTAATATGTTTTCCATTTTATTTACTGTTGGATAATTTAAAGTTAACTGGATAAGTAGAAAACATACTTACAATGGAATACTGGATTAAACTTGATTATTGGCTTGTTATGTTTGAATTTGAATAAGATGCAAAGTGACTCCAGGAGTTTCCCTTGGTCATTCACAAATTTCTGGCCCAATTAACCTGCAGTGGGAAACTGCTAGAGAGATTGAGCAGAAGCATTAATCATAGTGCGAAACCCACCTTCTTGATAATGGGAACAAAGGATTCTTTTTCTTACTTTTCTAGTGAAAAGGAGACCTTTTTCTCTAGTGGGAAGAGTTTTCTTTCACCTTTTACTCTACTGTCTCTACTCTCTGATTGTCTGTTATTTGAGTGTCAGTTTGTATTTATTTATATCATAGTAAGGTTTCTGAGCCCTTTTATTGTCTATTTCCATAATAATTCTGATTCACTGAAAATTAAATGTCTAGGATAAAAGATAATTCTATATTTTTGGTGACTCGGTCAAAGATCGACCCTCATGAGTGGCTTGTGTTATTCCACACAGTTATAAGTTACCCTATATCCAGTGAGGGTAAAAATGTCTAGAATGGGTACTTTTTTATGAGATATGTTGACTAAACTCTGAATTTTCTTATCAGTTTTTTGCTTCCACTAAAATTTACTTTTGATTGCATTTCTTAGAGGCGACGAACTGCTTTGGATGAACTCAACATGCGTGGCATCTTTGAAGAGAATGATGTTGTCTGTGTAAGTCCAGTGGCCTGCTGATTTGTTTACTGTTTTACAAAGTTCATATGTGAACATGCTATTTGACAACAGAGAGAATAAAATGATAAGCATCAGTGTTATATAACATTCTTTCTTTCTCAGGCCGAGGTTCGTAATTTCCAGCATGATGGCAGCTTACAACTCCAAGCAAGAAGTCAAAAGTATGGGAAGGTATCTGATTAGAAAGATTTTGTTTGTTCCTTCTGCCTTGGCCTTGCTTTTTGTTTAAATTCTGTGTGTTTGTCTCTAAAATATGCAATGTGACCAAAGAATGAGAGTGTAAGCTTTTTTATGTCACGGTTCATGAAAATAAATATGAATGAGAATGTAAGCTCTTTATGTTTAGCGAAGTTGGAACTTTCTTAGACCAAGAATTTACTGCTGCAAGGCAAATCTTTATGTTGCAATGTATCCAAATACTTTAACTTTGTCATGAAATTGGGTTGGTAAACTTGGATATCACCCACAAAAGAAGGGAACAATGATTCTCAACAAGACTTCAAATGAATAACCCCATGGAGCATGCTGTAAAAAAGGGGGAGAAGTGTTTAGGAACCTAAATTTTTGTGACATGAAATCTAAAGACATGATAAAAAGTGGTTGCATGCCTAAATTTTGTTCCTTAAATTATATTTTTTACACAATACTCAATTTGCGTTGCATGCCTATCATATTAATGTTGTTGCTGATGTTATTGACATATACAGCTTGAGAAGGGCCAATTGCTCATAATTGATCCTTACCTAGTCAAGAAAAGCAAATTGCATTTCCATCACCTTGAACAGTTTGGAATTGACTTGATACTCGGACGCAACGGATTCATATGGGTTGGTGAACATGTTGAAACCAGGGACAGTATGGTACTGGCTCAAGCTAATAGTTCTGATCATTCCATGGTTCTTGAAGAAAAAACCCGAAGCCATACCACTCTAGAGATGAGGCAGCACATATGCAGAATCGCAAATGCTGTCCGTGTATTGTCTACTTTAGGTTTCAGTATGGATGCAGATTTGATCACGCAGACCGTTGAGTTGAGCAGCTCACTGAAAATTGATATACATGACATGCTAGGTTCAGAGTTTCATGTTCTGGTTGCAGAAAGAGAAGCCGAGCGGAGAAGCTTGATGGGAAAGCGGAGAAGATGATGTAATCTTTGGCTCAAACAGTTCTCGTTCAAGGTAACATTGCTTGTCTGTTCCAATGTAAGGAAAATGGTGAAACTGATGAAAATATTGTTCCTGTTCAGAATCTTTGTAATTTTCTGTATAATTTTAGTGGTTTCAACCATAGGTCGTAAAATCAACATACATTTTAGAGGTTTATATATGCAAGGAAAGACTCCATTAAGTTTTGAATTAGGAAATGCCCGGAAAGATCGAGTTAATTCCCATGATGAATTCCAAAGAACACAAGCCAATATAATTCGTCATAACTGTGCCCGTGATGAATTATCATAATTAAATGTTCATTACTTTTTACAGCTTTACTAAAATAAATAACTCCTTGTTCAACTTATTTCGATTAATTTATTCATTCTACAAAATTAAATTCATAATGTTAAAAAATTCGAGAAAAACAAGGTGGTTATGAATGATAAATAATATCAACATTAATGAAGGCTTAGGCTCGATGATAGTATGAATGTTACAAGTATGTAGGCAATCAAATTTTTACAAAATACGATCTATTTGAAGTGATGATAAGCACATGAGAGAATGAGTTTGCAGGTTTGGAGCTCCGTTCAACTCTGCGAGACTTTTGCAGGTTTGGCATGCTTTAGCAGAAACGTTAGCCGAGAAGGCTGCACGAGAGTTCTGCAACGAGAATAACATAGATCTGGTCACCATCCTTCCCACCTTCGTCATCGGACCTAGTCTGCCACCTGATTTATGTTCCACTTCCTCTGATGTCCTCGCCCTGCTCAAAGGGGAAACTGAGCAATTTCATAGGCATGGGCGGATGGGATATGTTCACATTGATGATGTTGCTCTTCCTCTGATGTCCCACATCCTTGTCTTCGAGCACGATGCCACGAATGGGAGATACCTTTGCAGTTCAATGGTGATCGTCAACAATGAGTTGGTGTTCATATTATCATCTCGTTATCCTTCACTCCCTATCCCAAATTGGTTTCTGCAACTAGATAGATCACATTATGAATTCAACACATCAAAGATAACAAGTTTACGAGTTTTGATAAGATGTTCGGTGATTGCATCGAATCGCTGGTGGAGCAGGAACATCTCTCTCTTCACGGAGGAATAAGACTCGCCTCCCTTTTATTTTAAAAACTAAATAAATAAATTAGATTAATAAAAGAAATGAGCATTCATCAACCGGAGATACATCGACAAATCTATCTCTGAAATGAGGAAAACTTCAACAAAAAAAATTGTACAATATAAGATGTAAGAAACAGTGGGATAAACAAATAAGATATGAACAAGTGAACAAAGCAGAAAGGAAAATGGAAGAAAGAGGAGAATGAAATGAAAGGATTAAAATGGAAGAAAGATGAGAATGAAAGGATTGAAATTTGCCTTTAATTGTTGTCGTTAACAATGGATAAAAACTGAGGCTTGAAGGGAAAAAACCCATATTCATCTGTTTACTATATGAATTATTAAGATACAATTTGATATAACAATAACATCAATCAAATTATACTTATCGATAATCTCACGAAAAATGTCACAATCCTCGGAATCAGCAGATCCTAAAAAAGGCATATATATATATATATATATATATATATATTACAAAGATACTAGTTAGAATCGGCTGTATGATGTCTAGAGTCCGACGACCAAGCAAGCTCCGGAACATCTCCAAAACCGTCACCTTGATTCGGGAAAACAGGAGGATACGAAGTCGACAGGGAAGAGGACGAAGACAAAGAAGATTGTGCATTAGGACCTACTGAAGTTGACGAAACTGTCTGTCTTCCAGAATAACTACCGCTGGGACGAGAATATTCAAGATCTCCCCACGGAACCAAACTATGGTACTGAGAGTGAACGACGGGCTCCACTGCCGTCGGAATGGATAAAAGGGTGTTGGGGGAATCAGAAACGGGGAACTGGGTCGTCGTTAGATCGGAGGGCGGTGATCGGAGTTTGACGTTTTCAGGGAAGTTGAGTTTGGCTTTGTTGCCTCTGAAACGAAGGGCTGCTTCATCATAAGCCATGGCAGCAGCCTCGGCGTTGTCAAAGGTGCCTAACCAAACCCTGGCGGCCTTATGAGGGTCCCTTATTTCGGCAGCCCATTTACCCCATGGCCTCCTTCTCACTCCCCTGTACCTACTCCTCGGCTCTTCTTCTCTACTCTTGTAGTTGTATTCATTTGTTGGAAGGAGCTGTGCTCTGGTTTTTGCATCATTTCCTGCGTTTACGTGGTGCAATCGTTGTAACAAATTGCATTCAGACGATAATGATTATATAAAAAATTATTAATTTTTGAGAGCACTAACATCCATTCATTTTAAATAAAATAATTTAAAAATATTTTAAAAAAATAATATTCATATCACAAATTACTTACCTCGTACACCGGTGGAGTCTACCGTCATCCCTCCTCCACCGCCACCTTCTTCCTTTTCTTCCCTTTCTCTCTTTTTCCGACCAAATCTCCATGAAGAAGTAGCAGTGTCACTTGAACCAAAACCATCCAATTTTTCATTACCTGATGGCAGCTCCTCACCACCGACATCGCCGGCTATAACACGAGTCAAAGCTGAAACCATGGCTGACATCTCTCTTTCCGTTATAGCCTCCGCAGACGATGGCCACGACCCTTCTTGTCTCATCGTTATCGGCTCTTGATTCTTCGACAACCATCGGCCGTCCCCGCCGCCGCCGCCATTCTCAACGCATCTTTCTTCCTTGTTCGCCACCTTTCTAACTATATCTAAAATGCAAAAAGTCTTTCTTACGTAACTTAGCCAGTGTCTCAGAAAGAAACTTTATATTTATATCTCTTTAGTTCAGCAACAGCAATGTGCCAAAGTTGAATAAATCGTACAAAATAACTCAAATATTGAAAAGTTCCAGAACTAATAATAATGATGAAATTTGATCAATTCATCACCGTTTTTTTTATTTATAAATACTTAATTATAAAATAAATATTTAAACTATTTATGTATATAAATATTTTAAAAAAAAATCCGAGTTAAATAGGTGTTCAGCGTTTTTATCATCTTCTATTTTAGGTGTTTGGCCATTAACGAATGTTTACAAATTTTATTGATCAATCAAAATATGACTCATGACATATTATATTATATTTTTATTTATTTTATTTTTTAAAATTAAAATTCTTAAAAGTATTTTAAATTCTCAAAATAATTTTTAAATCTGTAAATCTTCATATCCTTAATTCAAATATATAATGCAGTTGTTATTGTCGTCGATGATCGACGATGTGTCCATTATTTCTATCATCGAACCCTCAAAATTAATTTTTTTTATTTTTTCAATGTCAAAACTCGAGGATCAACATGCGCAGTATCAAAACAAAACTAAATAATGATTAATGAGAAAAAAAAAATATGGACGATCGATCAAACAATAAATGGTGTATAATTCTTGCATGACAGAAGGAGATATAACGTAATAAACAGTGACAACGATGATCGAATTGGACGATCTAAAGATTTAAAAATTATTTTATAAATTTTAAAAAATTTAAGATATTTTAAAAATTAAGTTAAATAAAAATAAAAAAATAAAATCAAAACTACGTGTCATGTTTTGATCGACAATCTTTACAAACAACTGACAACAATCGTACAATTAATAATAATAATACAAATATTAAACATTTATTTAACCCAAAAATACTATAAATGCATATACAAAATAAAAAATAATTAAACACTTATCTAATATTTAAATCCTTTATAAATCATTCTCTGTCTTTCCTGATAAATTTTCAAATCAATCGCTACAAATTCAATATCTATATAATCAGTAAACTCAAAGTGTGCAATTTATAATTTTTAAAATAAAAAATATTCTAATTTTTTTATTAAAATAATAAGTAACATAATATCCACTAATAGATAAGATTAAGAATATTTTTGTTACTTTATTTTTATAAATTTTAATTTTAACATTATAAATATTTTATTTAATAAAAAATAATAAGTAAGGTGACGAGACTAAAAAATGTTTTGTATTTTTCCTTAAACAGGAAAATTTCAATTATGATAATGAGTGACGTGGCATTTCCTTATTGGTATGTAGAACGGTTGTTATGTTTGTCCAACGCTGACCCAAAGTCAACGAAATCTCTACCGAAAACGCGGTTACCAGACTAGTCTTCTCTTTTTATGCCCAAACTGAATGGATCAAACACTCCTCTATAAAAATAAATCTTCAAAGCAGATCCTTGTATTATAGAATCATGTGCAATTTAGTCCCTATATTGGAAGAGTGAGTCAGAGAACAAGTCTAGCTTATATGATGAGAAAGTGAGCAAACAACAACAATTAAAGATGGTAATAATTGGTAGGGATGTTTAAAATTATTAGACTTATCTGACGATTCAGTATAAAATAAAAAAGTATTTTAAAGGATTTTTAATTATTCGGATCGTATATTTGACTTGGGAATTTTTTGAAATACGGACTAAAAGTTTTCTTTTATCAATATCCAATTCGACAATTATATATATATATATATTAAATTATATTTTTATTTTAAGTTTCTTAATACTTTTACCCAAAATTAAATTTAAATCCTTAAATACTTTATTTGTTTGTATTATATACTTTTAAATTTATTTTTAAAAAATAATTGTGTTTAACGTGTGATTTTTTAAAATTTTAATATTAAAAAATAAAAAAATATATATGAACCCAACATTCGATAATACGATTTTTTTAGATACTCGATTTTTACTATTACTTGTAGTAGATACCACGGTGTAACAGGTTAAGACACGAACTGATAAAATAGATACCCGAAAACTAGGTACTCAACAATAAACACCCATAATAATTGAGACTAATGTTGTTGATATAACTTTCTCTCTAGTAGGTTAAACAACTATCATTTTTTTCGTTCTCTGAGTGTTTTTTATTATTGAAAATAGATCATTGCAAAACAAAGACGTTAAACTTATTCTAAAGTTTTATTGGGCTAAAAATAAGTTCCAACGTTGTGGAATTGTGGTAATAAAAATACGAGCATAAACACTTAGATGATACGTTTCAATGCACTCAAAAAATTATAAGAGTGAAAATAATTTTAATAATAAATAAATATTAAATAAATCATTAAAAATTTATTTGACTTAAATGTTAATTTTACATGAAATTGAATAAACTACAATTTAGTTCTCATCAATTTTATGAAAAAAATTATTGATTTTAAAATATTAAATATATATATATATATATTAAATCGTTTTTCTAAAACATATTAAATCGTTTTTTTTTTACCAATTCACTTAAGGGCAATGAATCGATTAGACCACTTTCATTATAAAAAATGACATATATCGACGAAAAAAAACCATTGATAAAACACCTAAACTGATAATCGACAGATAAATAATTATTGGATAAAAAATCATTTTATCGACGGATAAACAAAGAAAATGATATTCGACAGATAAATAATTATCGGTAAAAACGTTAATTGGTTTTATATCTATAGGATAAAAATAACCGTCGCTAGATATGGTACATATATAACAATGGTTTTTTACTGGCGGTATATCCGTCGCTAGAAAGTTAACCTTTCCGATGGTCAAACCATAGGTATAAATCGAGGTATTAACTGACAGTACAGTCGTCACAGTTGATTCAGACTTTTTAATTTCTTACGTGTATCTAAAAATATTTTAAACCTGATTTTTAATTTCTAATTCATAAACCTTTAACTTTAGATAATATTCCTTAACCCTGTTTCTAAATCCTAATCTTAAACTTTAATCATAAATTATACCTAAATAAAGAAACTAAAAAGTAGCAAAATATTCTACTCATCTCCAGCGTAAATAACCAACTATGAAGTTTAACATGAAACTGAGTTTAATCTTCACTAATCAAACAAAATTAATTAGAGAATTTAAACCATTAAATTTTCATGTCCAATCGGATTCACCCACGTGGCTTGTGCTTGGCTTACCTTTGGTCTTCATGCAAGTTACGTTACTAGTTGCAGTTTCTCATTTACATAACCTCGTCATCTTCCACTTAACGAATCCTGCGATTAAGACAATTATGTCTTATTAAAGACATTAATCACATCTTTAGTTTTAGTCTTCGATTTCTCCTATAAATAACCTCCCACAATCCCACTCTCTTCACTCATCGTTTTGTAATTCAACTATTACTAGAAGAAGAAGAAACATATATAATGACCCTTAGAGTTTCTTTCCATCTTTTGGTTCTTGGATGCTGCCTTTTGGCTTGTGTAACATCAGCAAGGCAACTCTCCAGCTCCATCAACACCGGCGGTACCCTAGCGGCAAGGCTCGACGATAATAGAGGCCTTTCCGAGTGCTGGAATGCACTGAATGAGCTGAAATCATGCACGGATGAGATTATTCTCTTCGTTGTAAATGGACGAACTGATATCGATGCCAACTGTTGTCATGCCATCGAGGTTGTTACTCGTAATTGTTGGCCTACTATGATCACTTCGCTTGGTTTCACATCTGAGGAAGGAAATATTCTTAGAGGATACTGTGATGTGTCTACTAGTACTGTCCCCGTTCCTATTCCTGCTCTTGCTCCTACTCCTGCTGCACCTCTTGCTGGCTCCCCGGTTAGTCCAGTGCCTGCTGTTTAAGGAAATCGGCATTTGGAATGTTCGATTCTTATTTCTTTGATGTTATGGTGTTTGGTGTGTAATGAAGTTCGTTTGAATAAAATCAATTAAAAGTTATAGTATGTATTTTCTTCGGTTTTCGTAAGGATCTTAACATTCAAGTTTTAATAATTTCAGATTAATTAGCTGAATGGTACATTAAGTAAACTCGTTATGCTTAAGCTTCGTTCGACGATGATTATGGAATGTTTGTTTAGATAAAAAGTTTGTTTGGAGTTTAATAGTGTATCAAATATTCGTTCATACATTAGACTAAATATAATTATTTTATCAACATTAGAGTAAGTATAATAAACATGATAAGTATGACATTTACCATTTTTTAAGAGTTTTTTTAATTAGTTAAAAAAATTTGGAGAAGCAAAACACTATACTGATTAAAATAATAAAAAAAACAAATGATAAATTATATAATTAGTCACTAAACTTTTAGAATGTTTTTTATCTTGGTCACAAAACTTGTAAAACTTACTATAAGTCATTGGTCTTAATTTATTTTCATTAAAGACAATCACATAAACTGTTGTTAGAAAATATTGATGCGACCCATTAATTATAATTCAACCACAAATATTGACTGCCAGAACCGTGTCTCGATAGTTGGTATCCAGAGCTTCCATCATCTCGCTTTTCCCTAGAGCATGTGTTGAGTTCCTCCAACCACGATTGGTTGATGGAGGACCTCTTTTGCCGACAACCCCGCTCACGGCCAGAGACGAGAAAAAGAAAGCTCCTACGGTGGGTAAAGAATGGGAGCAGTAGTAAAGAAAAATGGATTATTTTGTCAAAAAGGTATTTAGAATTTGAAAGAACAAAGAGTAAATTCAGTAGGTACTGAAACTGCAACTGCAACAGCCATTTTTCTGGCTTGTCGCCTTCTACGAAGACTAGACATCATCGAAAGTTGAAAAAGAAAGTAGATTTATCCCTTTTTCAAAGGTTCATCAGACCCAAAATCAAAGGAAAAGATGCCTACCTACCAACACAAGACACTCATTGTAAAGACAGTTTTTAAATTATCATTTCATTTTTTTTTGAGCCTCAAAAACCCAACTTAAACACATAAAATTAATCAATTCTTCCTATTCAACAACGCTGGGGAAAATTTTAAAATGATTCAACAACTAAAAACAAAGCAACACAACCGAAGAAGAAACCATGAAAGCATAAATCAAGATGAGAAAACCGAAATACAATGCCCAGTTCCTCTTGAACTTGGAAAAGTAAGTTTCCGGAGGTTCCTGGTAATGGATCTCGAACTCACCTTCTTCTTCACCGAGTCCATCCACGAACTCACCATTGTTGATCCTCATCTTCATTTCCCGAAGCTTATCCGTCGCCAAACCCAGAGTCAGCTTGTGGCACCGTCTCTGGTACTTGAACCCATTGATGCATCTCAGGGTCTGAGCCACTGAAACATAGAAGATTAGGTGGGATAGCGACAGAAGAGTGATGGGTACCCAGCAATGACGGCATTGGAGACGAGTCGACTGTGCTTCAGCCATGAAGACGAGAGCTAAGAAGACGAAGAAGAGCTGGAAAAGCTTGTGCAACTCTTTCTTCTGGAGGTCGATGGCTCGTTTCTTTTCGAGCGTCTTCTCGAAGTGGAGTTGGATGATGGTGTTTAAGGCTTGGAGAGCAGTTTCTTTGGGGATTGTTTGGTGAGTTGGCTCGTAATCCGCCATGGATGTGCAAAGGAGAGAGAAAGATTGAAGCTTTGTAGGGTTTAAAAAATGAATGGCGCAGGATGCTGAGTGAGGACGGGGATCTCGAGGGGTTATGTGGTTGTGGAGATTGATCTGTTGCGGTCTGAAATCTGAATGAATGATTGCAGAGGCTTCATTCGGTCTTAAGTAAGACTGTAAAATGTAAACGGTAAACTTAGGATTCTTACCTCAGTTGTTTATTATTTTAAAAAAAATATTTTTGGAATAAAAATAAATAATTTTTTTGTAAGTTAAAAATATTTTTCATTAGTTTGAAAAGTATTTTTTAAATTTAATTATTTATTTTTGTTTATATCATCAATTTCTTATATTATTTTAAAAAATATTTAAAATAAATATTTTATCTATAAAAACATTTTACACAACAGTATTAAATATTTTTATTTAAACCAAATGTTTTTATTAAAATAAATAGTATTTATCTCGGTTGATATCATAATTTTTTGTTTATATTGTGAGTTACTGAGTTTAATATTTATTAATAGGTTAATAGTTAAAGATATATTATATCATATTATATGAATTCAAATCTCGATATATCTTATAATATAAATACATTTGTACTTAATAAAAATTATTATAATTCATAGATCTGTTAAACTAAATGTAATTAAAAAAATCTTCAATGATTATTAGGAGAATGGGTTGAATTTGTGTAATTATGCACTTTAATTTTATAATTAATTTTATTTTAAAATTTAAATTTATGTAATTATAATTTGTACTACTAAATATGATGGTATTCTAATTACACTATGTTAGTCACATATGCTGAGAATTATCCTTTCTTATAATTATATTCATGTATTTATGTAAAAAAAAATATCCATGTATAATTATTAGGTGACCTAATAATTATACTTCCATTCAATTATATTGTGATGTTTGAACACAATTTTAATAAAGTCGAAAATAAATTTTGATTTTTTATTCTAATATTTATAATTTGTATTTTTCTTGTAGCTTGTAGGAATCAAATTGCATCTCCTACCTTAAATTATAAGGTTGTAAGGGTACTAAGAAAAGTTGTCAATATGAAGAAAAAAATATGTCAACATTTATACTGGTTGAAAGAAAGATGACAAAAATGACTAGAAAAATAATATTTTTATATGTTATGTTTATTTGTTAGAGGGACAAATTGTTCTATAAATCTTAAGACATAAGTTTGAGTTCTAACACAAGCAAGATTTAAATTACCTTAGTGGAAGAATTTTGATATCCTTTTCGAGATATAATTTAATTATAGATTATAGATTTTTTAGTTGTTTTAACTGTTACAAAGAAAATAAATAGTACAAAAAATTAGATGATATTTATCTCTAAAAATACGGGTTTAAATTATTTTATTTAAAAAATTTATGCACATTGTCAAAAGGTTAAGAATATCTATGAACATATATTACCTTATAATTACTTTTAGATCATTAAAAAAGATAATATTTCGACTAAAGATGAGATTAATGACTCATTTTATATTGAGGGATGCAGAATCGATACAAATTTATCATATATTAACTTAAATTCCATTTGATAATTATGTTTGAATTATATTGTAATTATAGTGATTACAATTTATTCGATAATTATATTTATTTAATAAGTAAAAATGTATATTTAAATAAGAGAAGTTTCTTGGTGACCGGTAAGAAAAATTATTCATTCACTGTCAGACATGTCTGTGGGTTAGAGTTTAAATTTTTAGTATTGTTCCAATAGCATCTGAAATAACACTACATATTGTTCTTTATGTTCCTCAGTTTCATTTTAATCTAATATTAGTTAATAGTTTAATAGATAACACTGCTTTAAGCATGTTTAAAAACAATGTTTAATACAGGACGAATAACGGGTGATTAGGAAGGATGACATATTGACATTAGATTTAAATCATCAAGCATCAAATAAAGTTTCCATGATCGTTTCACGACAGCAAACTGACAATAATTGAAATTTTCTAGTAACAGGACAAATAGTTATTAACATTGATGTTCTAGCCAACAATATCTTAACCTAACCCAAACAAACTCACCCCATTCATGTACTCAAGGGGAAAAAGACCACTGAATATGGAAATTAAACAAAATATATGAAAGAAACAACAAGCATCATAGCCATTCTCCACCTACAAACAAACATCCTGGTTGAAAGCTGCAAGGAAAAGAATCAATTGTAGGCCCCTATCACCACCATATCAAGAGGGCAATCTCCGTATTGACGGTGACACCAGCAGGAATCAGAGTTCTTAAACTTATGAAAGGCACGACTTATAATACGGAAGTTCACTATACACTATCCTTAAATGATCCCCGACTGGAACACTTCCCCACATCAACCAGACTCGACACAAAAAAAGGCAACTGAATTTGTAATGCAACTTACCGTCGAAGCACACTTAAGACTTAGAAGCATTTCCTGTGAACAATGGATGGACCAGATTCATCGTACTCACCCTTGGAAATCCACATCTGATGCAAAAGGTAAAGCAAGAAAACTCAGTCTTTGGTAATGATCGTAAAGAAAATGTAAATTACATCAAATATGATAAAATATACTTCACCTGTTGGAAGGTGCTGAGGGATGCCAAGATAGATCCCCCGATCCAGACACTGTACTTCCTCTCGGGTGGTGCAACAACCTTAATCTTCATGCTGCTTGGTGCAAGTGCAGTGATCTCCTTGCTCATACGGTCTGCAATACCGGGGAACATGGTTGAACCACCACTGAGCACGATGTTACCATAAAGATCCTTCCTGATATCAACATCACACTTCATGATAGAGTTGTAGGTAGTTTCATGGATCCCAGCAGCTTCCATCCCAATGAGTGATGGCTGGAAGAGGACTTCTGGACAACGGAATCTCTCGGCTCCAATAGTAATGACTTGTCCATCAGGCAATTCATAATTCTTCTCAACAGATGAGCTGCTCTTGGCAGTCTCCAGCTCTTGCTCATAGTCAAGGGCAACATAAGCTAGCTTTTCCTTCATGTCACGGACAATTTCCCGTTCAGCAGTGGTGGTGAACATGTAACCTCTTTCAGTAAGAATCTTCATTAAAGAATCAGTGAGATCACGACCAGCAAGGTCTAGACGGAGGATGGCATGCGGAAGGGCATAACCTTCATAGATGGGTACAGTGTGAGACACACCATCACCAGAATCCAGCACAATACCTGTTCCAATAGGGAGATAATTCAGTGTTATTAGCTTGATCAGGAAGGATCTATACAAAGACAGACAATAGGTCATATCAGGAAAATATATAAAAATATTAAGGGGAAAAAGTGAGGTTTATATTTTAACCAACCTGTTGTACGACCACTGGCATACAAAGAGAGAACAGCCTGGATGGCAACATACATTGCAGGTACATTGAAGGTCTCAAACATGATTTGCGTCATCTTTTCTCTGTTAGCCTTTGGGTTAAGAGGTGCCTCTGTTAGAAGCACAGGGTGCTCCTCAGGAGCAACGCGAAGCTCATTGTAGAATGTATGATGCCAGATCTTTTCCATATCATCCCAATTGCTGACAATACCATGCTCAATTGGATATTTCAAAGTAAGGATACCTCGTTTAGATTGTGCTTCATCTCCTACATATGCATCCTTCTGACCCATCCCAACCATGACACCAGTGTGTCGGGGTCGACCAACAATACTGGGAAAAACTGCCCTTGGGGCATCATCACCAGCAAAACCAGCCTGCATGGCAAACAATATCAGATCAACCACAACAAAGTAATACATTTTTCATAAACAAATAAATAAGAATGGAGATAATAAGTCAGGTCTAAAAGTCAACTAACCTTCACCATTCCAGTTCCATTGTCACAGACTAGGGGTTGAATATCCTCAGCATCCGCCATCTTTCACTACTGCAAACAAAAATTGAAACACTGAGTACAGAAAAATCAGATGCCAGTCTGGACTCTACATCCCTCTCAATTAATCTAAGCAAACCAAATTAAAGTCACAAGACAAGTTAAGTTCTAGTTCCTCGGTGAAAAAAGAAACACTTCAGTCAACATTCGTTTCTTCAAATACATACGATACTATCTTAGCTAGCTAGAAACATAAATTTTGCTACCGCAATGGGTAAACCAAATTCAGCCAGTTCAAAACATAGTTTCCAGCATCTAATTAACATACACAGTTTTCAGCATCTAATTAAGCTTCACTATAAATCGATGGAACACAATTCGAAATAAATCATACAATTTGAAAAGCATTAAGCATTCGCAATGAAATAATTGATCAATACAGACTGGAAGACGATCAAGTTCAAATAAAGCGGAAAAGGAAAATCATTTCTCATAAGATCTACATATACATCGCAAAATGTAATGAAGCAGATCAAGCAAAGTAAAGATCTAGAACGACAGCAAAGCAGATCAAGCTAAATCCAAAAGAAATCCACTATCTACAATCTCCAGAAACTTGTAGAAACCTAGATCTCAGTTCCATTAAACATCGAAAAGAAATCCAGAAACCGGCACATTAGAAATAAGTCCAAGCAACGTCAACACGCTTACCTGAGCGAAGAAGAAGATTGAGAAAGAGTGGAGCAACGGCGACGCTTTGATTCCCTTTCGTCGCTTTCACTATATGAAAATGTTGAGGAAGGAAAGCGGGTGTTTTATACAGAGATTGTTAGGGAGGTTTTGAAATGCAAATGAAATTCGTGGGAAATTGCAATTTAAATGAAGGGGAATCATTTGCACCACCAAGTGAATAGGATAGGGTGACCTGGCTTTGCCTGACAGGCTGACACCCTTCCTTTTTATTTATTGAATAAAGATATTCTTAAAAGAATTTTCGAGAAATACGAGTGAACCTTTTTTTAATAAAATATAGACATGTCACTTAATTATTTGTTTTAATAATAAAAAAAATTATTTAAAAAAATAATAATTAAATTAAATTTATAACATTTTGAAAATTGATTTAGTTAAAATTTGATTCTTGATGATTGGAAATTCGATTTTGATAATTCACCCCGCCCATGAACAGATCTAATCGAATCTCTTTTATTTGACCACGGCTTCATTGTCATGAACTAATTTAAATATAATATTATATGCGACATCAGAAATATAAAAGAAAATTTAAGTTAAATTTAACTAATCCGATTATAGTGATAAAATATATTATACTTTTATAAGAAAATAAATTTAAATTTTAAAAAATATTAAAAGTGATAATCAAAACCTAATTATCTTTTTTATAAAATTCAAGTCAATCTAAATATGGTTATTTCTCTCACAAAACTCAACATAATACGAAAACTGATTTTCTTTCTTATAAAATCCAATTCGAACTTGAATATTTTAAAAACTTACCCTTATAAGTTCAGGTATGAGTAACATGATCATCTTCGCTTATAATAATATTTAAAATATAATTTAAATAATTGATTAATATATTAAATATCAATAATTATAGAAAAATTAAATTAAAGTAAGAAGTAGGCCTTTATTAGCCTGGAATGAAAGTCCACAAAAAGTTGGTCGGTCTAATTTCGTAGAAGTCCAAACAAAATTAATTGGATCAAAAGTCCAATTATATTACATCTTTTACTTTTTCTTCAAAAGTTTCCTTCAATAATTCATGAATTATTTTTCTATTATTTTTTTTAAAGATATATTTAATAAGATATATTACGATACTTCAAAATCGACATCTGGTTTAGATGTGGATAAAAATGGATAAAACAAGCAGAGTCAGACAATTTATTTTAAATCTGTATAATTACACATTTAATCTTTGCAATTTATTTATTAATTTTAAGCCATTGATAGTTATAAAATCATTTTAATTAAGTCATTATCTCTTATAAATTTTTTGTGTTATTATTTGTAATACTCATAGAATTAAAATTAATGGAATTAAACTTTTACCTCTTTTTGATTTAATAATTTTTTAAGACCTTTTTCTTTTAAAATTAGTGAAATTAAATATTAATTTCTTTAATTTTTATGACTGGATTACTTTTTAAAATCATATTTATTTTAAAACTAATTAATTTGCCCTTTCATAATTTAATCTTAACTTCATCTTACTTAAATATAATATAACATTTCTAAAAAAAATTAATAGATAAATTTTAGTGAATGCTAAATTACATTTTATATTAATTTTGAGTTACACTTTTAGTGTAAAGTGGTTTTTAAAATTTAAAAATAAAAAATTAACAGTATAAATATACCTATCGAAAGACACTAGTTCTTTAAAAAACGACAGAGCATATGTTAAAAGAAAATCATAAATTGAGATTTTTTTCCTTATATTATAATAATTCAAATCTTAATATTTATTTAAAAATAATAATACAAATTAGGTAAGCTAAATATATGATCACATGCTCCTACAGATATTGGCTTTAATTGACTATATTCAATTATTATTTAAAATTAAATACATAAAGCATGTATATTCGTATCTCGAGGGAATGTCATCTTTCCTCCTAATCATAATTAAATCATCTTAATCAAATGGATTAGTGACATCCTCAACCGCAGCAGGCTTATAGTTCCCAAACATTTATTGAGTTGAAACAATCGTTCACTAAAAGTTAAAAATTTTGATTTTTTTAAACGTTTATTTGAACGCTAAAACAGATGAATAAATATATGTTAAGAATTAAATTAAAACTTGTTCGTAATTATTGTGACCAATAAATAATTATTTATCGTAATTAATATAATCTCAAATGTAGACTAAAAATAAACGAAAGAAAAAGTAAAAAAAAAAATAAACTCTTTATTTTTTAAAAAAATTTAAGTCAAATTGGTAACATTGTTCTTAAAACTTAAGTTGAATTTTAATATTCAAAATTTTGATTTAAAAGTTAAACTCCAGTTGTTAGTGCATATTCAATTTTAATATAAGTTTATCAATGTTATAATTTGTAACGTTATTAATCGTTCTTTTAATATGTCTTATAATTATTATTTTTTCAATCCAAATTCATAGATTTCAAAGAATTAGACCTTTCAATTAATATAAGTATAACATTAAATACAATTTTACTAAAAACAATTAAATAACCAATATATATATAACCAATATATATATAAATAGATATAATACCAAACAGATAGTTTACACTATTAATCATAATTATAGAATCCCACTTTACTATTTAAAAACAAATTGAAATCAATATAAAAATATTTTTTTTAATTACACAATAATTCAAACCATATCCTAATCGCAAATAATAGAGATGTCATTACAATATATGAACAAAACACACCTTTTTCTTGGTTAAAGAAAATATGAAATCATTACTAATACAAGATTTTTAGGAGATCTGTCCTCAACAACTAAAAGGTTGATTTGCTTGTATGGCAAAGATTGCACTCAACACTGTTTCATGTATTCAACTAAAAATGTACACATGTAACAAATTAAATATAATTCTTGTCTACATTTTAGTTAATACTTATTGCTTAAACTACTTCAAAAAAAATCTCGACATTACCGCACGAAGCCATTAAATTATATGAGGAATAAAATATGATTGCAAATAATTTGGAGATAGGTCTCATTTTAAAGATTAGTTTTGGTGGGTGAATCGCAGATAAAGATTTTTTTTTTACATATAAGTTTTTGAATATGAGATTTGTTTAAACGATATCAATTTTTGATAATATTTACTTATTTTTTATAAATGAGACAGATGTGTTTAGGAAAAATTATATCATATGTCATTTCTGAGTCTCTGACAATGACAAAACTACATATGGGCGGTGAGGATCAATTGCCTCGCATCCCTAAAGATTTTTTTTTCACTTTTATTTTCTTATTTATTATTTTAAAAATAATTTATTTATGAATTTGTCCTAAACCCAAATTTTGGTTTTGTCCTTGATTCTTGTCACGTCATTAATGGGATTAATCAATCAAATGTATTTATTTTATTATTTTTTTTTATCTCATCTTATTTACTAAGTGAATTTTCACTTGGTAAAAATTGTTTTAAATTTAATTTATAGTAAATATTATTGAAGATTCACACGGTAAAAGTAAAATTAATAAAATAAGTATATTTGATTGAATAGTTTCATAGATGATATAGCAAGAATGATTCATAATATAATTTCTCGATTGTGTGTCTCGAATCTTTAAGAAACATGAAATTCCAAGAAAGGAAAGGATTATATCAGTAGTTTGGCAGCTGATAAGGGCTTGATTGCAAAGTATCGTTAATGTTGTTTCATTGTGTACTAATTACATTTCCTTTATAAAAAATGGTTTTATTAAAAACTAAGCCTGCACCTTTTTGCTTTAAATGAGAGGAAATCGAGAGAAGATTGAGCGGAGATATGCTCCTAACAGCTAGGGGACTAATCAAACCTTAGGTGGCTAATATTGGATTAATTATTTAATTACTTAATTAATTTAATGTATCTATTTATATGATTTGATTTGATTGGCGACACACAATAGTTGACTCTCCCTTCCCACATTAAGACTTTCCCTCCCCTGCATTTCCGAGTTCAGCCATTGTTGTCCAAGGTTAGTTCTTGACTTATATCTCATTTATTTATTGCTATAATATTTGGAATTTCTTAATATCTTTTCACAATTTGTCTTGATTTTTTTCCTTTATAAATCCATAATATTTTTTCCTATGAGAAGTTGCTTTTTTAATCTTATGGATATGTTTATTTAAAAAAATTGAAATAGAAAATAAAAATTTTGTGTACAAAATCTCATATTTTATTCATCGTCGTATATATTTATAGAAAGTGTTGGCTTAGCTTTTAGCTCTAAAGATATTCATTAGATCAATTTTACGTGATATGTAACTAAACCTGAGTAAAATATGATCTTTTAAATATATTAAAAAAAATAAAATTTATAATTGAGAGTTTGATTTTCACTTTAGAAAGCTTCAAACCTTGAAAATATACATGTCATGTGTATAATATCACGTTTAAGAATATATGAAGTTATTAATCTCACATCGAAAAAAATGAGGTCTTGAAATATATAAACGGTGGCGTTACGCATCTTAACAAACATGTCTTTTGGAAAGTAGGTAATAGCTCCGTGACAATAACATTAAGTATAAAATATATGATTTTTTTAGATATATTGATATGATTACGAGGTAATATTTATTTAATTTTTTAACTTTTAATAAAGTAAATGATTTTCTTAAATATATAAAAACAAATCTTTAAAAATAATAAATATATTTAAGTTCAATCCTCCCTCTCAAATTAGAATAAAGTGTACAATGTTCTTGACCAAATAAAATCTGAGAAATTAAAGATGTGATATGTGAAGAAACAATGAAACAAAATGATAAAAAGGGTAAACACTAATAATTTGATTTGGAAACTCCAACCCAAAAAATAATTGAAAGATGCATAGGGTTGGTTGCCAAAACGACAGCCGTTTATTTTTCTGGTTTTACCTTGTTTGTTGCCCCATTGCCTTTGCCCTTTTTGGTCAGAAAATTGGCAACCTTGTGGTTGTCTTTATATTTTCTTGGCACTTGGCAAGCCACATGGTTTTATAATTTATAGGGTTTAATTTTAGATAAAGACAGGAGTCATAATTTAAAATTATAATAAAATATAAATATTTAAAAATAAGAAATAAATTTATAAAAGAATAAAAAAATCTTTAGAGATGAAAAATATGGCTCCTTCTTATCTTTATTTAGTTTTATCATTTATTTAAGATTTAAAGATTCAGTTTATTAATTTAAAATTTATAGTTTCTGATTAAAATTTAGAGAGTGATTAAAAATTAAAGCATTATGATAATATTGTAATTTAAAAAATAATATATGTTTTTTTTTAATTTTTCGGTTGAATATATATAATTAAAATATATATATGCT
Organism: Abelmoschus esculentus; assembly: GCA_035048815.1. Classification (NCBI taxonomy): domain Eukaryota; kingdom Viridiplantae; phylum Streptophyta; class Magnoliopsida; order Malvales; family Malvaceae; genus Abelmoschus; species Abelmoschus esculentus. Next base: position 18,229,012 of record JAUCBN010000015.1, on the reverse strand, counting down.
AAGAAAAATATAATTATTATTCAAGTGAAAAAGTCAATAGCCTGAAAATGATTCCTTCCCTTTGTCTTGGTTTTGGCGATTAGCCTTTGGAATTCTCCATTGCTCTCCCAAGTTTCCTGGCACAAAGCTTGAGGTGACAATAGAATATACTAATATTTTTTTAATATTTTTTTTATTTTATAACATTTTTTTAAAAAATATATACAATAAATTTTAGAAAGTAAAAAAATATGTATAAATTTATTAATTATTATATTTAACATAAAAAATATATCTGAACCATAATTTCTTAAGTATTTGAACCAGAGTCATTTTAATTAAATCAAAGTTGATTCAATAATCCATGAATTATTAGTTTCAGACATTAAAGAAATGAAAACATAAGGTGTTAATTAAAACAACACAGATGAGTCTTGCAATAGAGATGGACCAAGCAAAATTTGGGTGTTGAAATAAACAAATAACCCACCAGATGTTGATTGCTTTGTTTTTCTTCCCCCATTGGCTGTTGGTTCTACTTTTTGTCAGTAATTTAATTACTTCATGTTTGGTGGTATTTGGCTGTTAATCCTATTATTGGGGGAGGAAGAATGGAGAGACAGATCAGTGAGTCTGGTGGACATGAAAATGAAATTCTTAGGGTTATCGGTAACAAATTTATAGATTTATCAATCTAAATAGTATATTATATTAAAAAACACATTATTAACCAATAATCAATTGATTTAATAGGATAAGATATCATATCTCTTAAATAAGTTGGCGTTTCGAATTTTGATGTCGTAAATAAAAAAATAGGTTGAGAGGACTGCTCCCATAACCAAACTTTACAAAAGTCGATCTAAATTAATAAATTGATTGGTTGAAATTAGATGGTTAAAAAAACACATTACTAAATAGAATGTATATTTCAAAGTTTTTATTATATTTAAACAATTGAATAAATATAATTGAATAAATATAATAAGTTAAAATACATGATCTCGACTCATCTAGAAATTTTATATATCTCGTATCATCTCAACCTAAAAATTTAAGAATTTAAAACGATCCTGATTTATCCTCAAAATTAAAGGTTGTATCCAAATTTAACTCGTCCTAACCTGATTAATAAAAATATAATATATATTTAAAGATATATCGAGTCGAAATTTTCTACCTTAAAACTAAATTTGTCTCTCTCTGAATTTTTTATTTCAACGCTCATCTCAAAACCCAAAATATTTTATTAAAATACATGATTAAATCGAGTTAAATTAGATCAAATTAAATCGAGCATCACACAACAAAAAAAAGTAGTCATGTGGATAAGTATTTGTTATGTCATATGGTTGCAAGTGGCAACTCATTTCCGGTTGTCATTTTTATTTTCATTCTCATAAATGCTTAATATAATAATACCTATGTAGTTCCTTTACTTTATAAAAAAGAATATTTTGGTGTTTTATTTATTTTACAAACAATTTAACCTTTAAACTCTTATTTTACAACATCATTTTTTTTAGATATTTCTAACAAAGTCATAAAAAGTGTGAATAAATACATAAAAAATAGATTTCATTTTCCAAAAAAAATTAATTCTTATATTTTTAAAAATGAAAATTCATTAAAATATTTAAAAATCCCAAAAATTGATAAATGTAAAAACATTCATAAAGAAATAATTTTAGCCCTTTTTATTAAATTCCGTTTCTAAATATTTTTTATAAAAAATATTTTCTATTTTTAGAAAATTCCAATTTAAACTAAATCATAAAAGTAAAAAAAAAAACCATATAAATTACAAAAAAATCTATTTTAGAAAATACAAATATAAAAAATATAAAAATATAAGAAAATATAAAGAAATTACCAAAAATATAAAAATATATATATGTACTACACATCAATATATGTACATACAACCAACAGGGTTGATCCAAGTGGTAAGCAGCTTGGTTCTGCTTAAGCAAGTCTCAGGTTTGAGACATTGTGTACGCAGAAAATCCTTGCAGGGAGACTCACCCACCAAAACTAGGTGTGCGACCCGGGTCGATTTGGATTAATCAGGGTTAAACCTTGGAACCGGAAGAACAATAAAAAAAATATATGTGCATACATGTCATTCCATTTTCCCTTTAGTGCCCCCTAAGGTCTCGTTCCTCTCCAAATCCTTTTCATCAGGGTACCCTAAGATTTTATTGTCACATGAAACTCCTCCATGCCAATGATAATGATGGTGCCAATATGCAAACATAATACAAAACATACCAAAAGTCTAATTCAAATCATGGGGTTCAAAAAATGAAAATGGTGTGGTCTGAATTCAACCCCATATGCAATGACCAAAGAAAGTGACACTTGCTGGTGGAAACTTCTCAAAACAAAATTACATCACTGCCTTTCTATTCCTAGTTATTTTCAAAACCAGAAGAGATTAAACATGGCAAAACACAATCTGTTTCAACACCAAACCCAAGAGAGTCCGGTTTCTGAGTGTGTTCTTTTTGGTTACCTGAAAATGAAACCACACATCTGTTGAAACCAGTTGAGGTTTCTTTGGTTCAGAACTAGAGTCCCATAGATACTGTAAGTGCTGCTGCTGTGCCTATTACTAGTGTTGGTGTTTCATAGCTTGTCTAATTCCCCACCATTAAATGCCCTTTTCCTGCACCCTAATTAAAACAAACCATTTGTACTGTAAGCTTTAAAGGTAAAAGATTTAAGCAATTTTTCGAGTTAAAATTAGAATTTTGAAGTATTTTTTAATAATTTTATTAATTAAAATCGTTAATTTAGATATTTATTAAATAGATGATTGTAAGAATGGATTAAATGAATTTTTTGTTTTGAAAAAGTTGGTTTTAAGAATTTTTGAGTAAGAGGTTTAGATAAAAAATTATAAAGATTTTACTCTTTAATAATTATAATTTTTTAAAATTTAAATAACTAATCAATTTTTTAAAAATATAGATAAAATTAATACTATATTTAATTTTAAAAATATAAATATAAAATTATTAACTTTCCTAATCAAAGTCTTTAATTTTAAAAAACAAACCTTTTTCCCTTTCCATCTCAGTACTTAAAAGCTGAATTGTCAGTTTTGCTTTCCAATCTTCAGGATTTTGTTTGGGTACTGAGAATATATTTAATTCCCATTAGAAGTATATTTCCAATTCTACCAGAATTTCCATATTTTTTAATGTTGAAAAACCCTTCTTCATTTGGTCTTTATGGGATAATTTTTTTTCAAATTTCTCCATTTAGTTCTGCCATTCCTTGTGGTTAACTTGTTGGTGTTTTTACAGATACTGGTATATTATATATATAATCATCATCACCAAAAAAAATCAAAGATAAAAAGTTTTGTCGCAAGAACGCACAAGTATTGGTTCTCGTTTACCAGGCTGCGCCGCTTATTGTTGTCGCTCGTGCGTTCCAAAGATCACAAATCTCGAGGTTGAAAATGGCGAGCCACACATTCTCTCTATAAGACATTTGGTTTGGGATTCTGTTTTTTTTTTTTTCTTAAGTTTGTGTAAGGTTGTCCCTTGAAGATTTTCTCAAAGCTTTTCTGGGTTTAGCTTTCAGTTTTCTTTAAGGTTGAAAATCGAGTTCTGGGGTGTTTTTGCATTGAATCCAAGGTACAAGTCTGATACCATTCAAGCATTGGCCATTTTTTTACTGTCTACTTGATTATTTCCTGTTTGTAATTTTGAATTATTTGGGTTCAATACCATTGTTTTACAAAATCGAGTAAAACTCTGTGAATTGGGGATTCAAAGGGTTTCTAGTTAAGTGTTCTTGTGTTGCTTAGAGGATTGTATTGAAAGAGTTGATTTTTATGTGAACAACTGGTCTTAATTGCAAGTCATGTTGATGTCTGTAGAGGGTGAAAACGATGTGTTCTTTGATTCATTAGATAGCTTGTCGGTTGAAGAGTCGATTTTAGCTGAAACAGGGCCAATGGGTGGGAGTTTAGAGTATGGGATTTGGATTGATGAGCCTCGGAGTGTTGAGGAGCGACGTGAAAGGTTTCTGTGCGGAATGGATCTGGTTGAGTTTATAAAGTCATCAAGGATGAAGGATTTGGAGAGGATCACAGAGTGCAGTGATGCTGTCCCGAGTTCTTCGTTTTCATCTGCTGGCAATGTTGGTGGAAGTATTGCTGATTGTCGTAGGGAAATGGCTTGTGAAGCCAATTTGTTGGTTGATGAACCGGAGCAAGAACAAATTGTAGCTCTCGAGTGTCAGAATAATGTATTGGAGACTCGAGAACACTTTGATGAATCTGAAAATACTGAAGTTAATAAGAAGAACTTCAAGAAGTGGTGGAAACACTTTTTGAGCATGCGGAAAGGGGGAGAGAGCAAACTTTCATCTATGGGATCAGAACCGAGTTTCAAAGTACATAAAACGAATAGAATGATGGTGCAGTCCAATAAGAAAAGATACATGGAGTTCTCAGAGCTTTATATGGGACAAGAAATACAGGCTCACAAGGGTTTCATTTGGACTATGAAGTTTAGCCCCGATGGTCAGTATTTGGCGAGTGGGGGTGAAGATGGTGTAGTCCGTATATGGCGTGTCACATCAATAGATGCCTTTAGTAAACCTTTGATGGCTGAGCGTGGGTTAGGTCGATCGTTGGACAGAGGAAAGTTCAGTTTCGGCAGAGAAAAGGTGGTCTCCTCTCAAGTTGTTATTCCTGATAAGATTTTTTGGATTGAGGAGTCACCAATGCATGAGTTTCATGGCCATTCCAGTGATGTTTTAGATGTTGCATGGTCCAATTCAAATGTGAGTCGATGCAGAAACGTAGCAATCTATCACATACTTAGATTCAGTACCCTTTATACATTTTTCATATGCCTGAATCATTTCTTTTGGTTGCAGGTTCTTGTTTCTTCTTCCATGGATAAAACGGTTCGTCTATGGCAAGTCGGTTGCAATCACTGTCTAGATATTTTTCATCATAACAATTACGGTAACCATGAGAAATCTCAATCCTTTTATCCCCTATCTTGTGATTTTATTGATACTTGTATTCATAGTTTAACAATTTCCTTATCTCGAAATATGTTATGCCGTAGTCTAAATTCTATCTGTATTCTTTGTATGTAAACAGTCACTTGCATTCAGTTCAATCCCATTGATGACAATTACTTCATCAGTGGTTCTATAGACGGGAAAGTCAGGATTTGGGGACTCTCCGAGAAACGGGTTGTTCATTGGGTGGATGCACGGGACATTATAACTGCTATATGTTACCGGCCGGACGGAAAGGTTCAGTTCTGAATACTTGAGTCAATGTTCTTCTGCTAAAGTAATTTTTTTATATTTCATAACTTTTATCTTTAGTAGTAATTTCATTCCCCTTTGTTCTAGCAGGAATTTATTGTGGGTTCCATTAAAGGCACTTGCCAATTTTATGAAGTATCAGGTAATACATTTCTTCCATGTTCATAGTTCTTGTCTACTGTTCAAATTTTATTCGTTCGCGGTTCTGTTTCATTCAACCTAACTATTTTCAATTTTACGTTCTTGGTGCTATAGGCAACGACATTAATTTGGAGGCCGTGGTTCAAATTCATGGCAGAAAGAAATCTTCAGACAACAAAATCACTAGTATTCAGGTTTTGCACTGAAATTGTAGATGCTGATATATATGTTGCTTGCTGTAATGTTTTCATCCATTACTTATTATTTATTTTCCATCTTTGCAGTTCTCCCAGGATGAACCTCACAAAGTTCTGATTACTTCTAAAGATTCCAAACTTCGAATACTCGATGATAGAAATGTTGTTTATAAATTTAAAGGTCTTGCTCAATAACTCGGAAACTGGTTTATGCCGTTCCGTCCATCTTTTTTTGATGCTTAGGTTGTAATGCTTGTAAACTAATATTTTCCTTGAATGTTGCAGGACTCACGAAGTCTGGAAGTCAGATGTCGGCATCTTTTACGTCGACCGGGAGACATATAATCTCGGTTGGAGAAGATTGTCGTGTTTATGTCTGGAACAATGACGACTTGTGCTCCCGAACATCTAAACATCCAAAATCTGTTTCTTCTTGCGAGCACTTTTTCTGCGAAGACACGTCTGTTGCAATACCTTGGTTAGGCCAGGGTTCAAATCAGAGGCATTCAGATCAGTATCCAAGAGAATATCAGATAGAGGGTGCTTCTCGTGTCAGAGATTCACAACGATTCTCTCTTGGCAACTGGTTCTCCATCGATGGCTCCTTCAAGGGTTCCGCAACATGGCCTGAAGAAAAGCTTCCGTTGTGGGATACATCATTTGCAGAAGAGTTATATACATATGAACACCACCAACTCTGTCATGACAACGAAGAGTATCACCCAGCCCTACCGGAAACATGGGGGCTCGTGATCGTTGCAGGCAGTCGGAACGGAATGATCAGGACCATCCAGAATTATGGATTGCCTGTTACTCTCTAGGAGTTTTCATGGTTGTCCTCATTTAACTTATCTGTAAATTTGTCCAGGTTGATATTCAACCCATTACCACTCACATTTCAATGAAAAGGTGTCAAACAATTTCCTACTGTGAATTATACAAAAAGTAAAATTTCCCATGTTAGAAGTACAATTAAAGAATCCCCTAAATCTAATAATACAATGTAGAAGGGTCGAACTCGCTTTCTACACTGCCGAAAACATTGTTCCCGTCTCTACAGCCAGCAACGCTTCCGACGGAGGCGAAAGTATCCCCACCAGATTCCAAACCAAACCCTCATCCATCCCACATTCCTCTACCAACCCAACTTCTACAACTCTACTCGAACTCGCTTTCTCCATAACTACCAACCTTGTGCTAACGATATATGACCGTGTCTGGATGAAATTCCAGTGTACCATTGCACGATTGAATTGAAGTCGGGACTGTTCGACATGGATGACTTCGGCCTTTGGGTGAGATAGCGCAGACGACGACAGGCTCCTAACGCTGTTGGTAATTGGTATATTAAATTAAATAGTGAAATGAATTAAATTAAATAAAAAATTAAAATTGATACTAAAATATTTCGAATTTAATTTATCGATTTTAATTTTTTATTTAAATTAATCTATTTTATTATTTAAATTTATTTTTTAATTTTTTTTAAAATTATTATTCAAAATATAATATTTTTGAAAAATAAAATGACTGATATTATATTTTATTTATTTATTTTTAAAAAAAATCATATTTATGAAATTTCACCCAATCTTTTCACTATAGTCTAGTTATGCATAATTACTTATTATTTTGACCATTTTATGATCTAATTTTATTCAATTTGATCCCTTAGCAGGTTTATTTTTCTTCTTATTTTATCATTTATTTATTAGATTTTTATTTTATTAGTATAATATACTACTATTATTTTTCGGTAATTAATATACTTTTTATTAATATATTTGCCATTATTATATAATGTACTTTATTCTATTTTATTATATTCATTACGATTAATTTTAATATTATCATATATATTAAATTTCTTACTATTACTATTATTTTATTACATTTAATGTCATTTTAAAAAATAAGTTTATTATTAATATTTAGTAAATTATATCGTAGATTCGAAAATAAACACTCTTAATTACGAGTTAGGATTTTATTAATTTAAAAATTGAATATCTGACTTATTGGATCGAGTATGATCCAAGGTTGAAAATAAACACTCCTAATTATTAGAATAAAAATTTTTGATGAATAAATGTTGTATACTTGTGTTATTAGACTAATAATAAATTAAAATCTTAAAAGCAATGATATCCGATAATTAACCTAATGGTTAAAGAAGCTTATATTATCTTGTATGAGTTAAAATTTCAATAAAAAATATAATAATTTTTTATTTAATAAAAGAATATTATCTTAAATGTAACTATAACACAATAAAGTAGATGAATTTCGACGTCCAAAATATTCTCAAAAATCCATTGGGATTGCCTAATTACAAAATCATCTTTGCAAATTCCTAAGTGAACAAAATTCTATAGTGTTTATAGGTTAAAGTTTAAATCCTCACTATTTTACTCTAGATCTTAATATCTAAACCCTAAATTTTAATCGTTATCTCTAAATTTTAAATCTTTACATTTAAACCCCTAAACATGGCCTAAGTTCTAAAATTAACGTACTTGTAATTTTTTTTAATTTCAACTACTAATATATTGAATATAAATCTAAAGAGATAACTACAAACTCAAAAAATAACTGCTTGAAAATATAAAAAAATAATAAATCTCTTATAAGCTAAACATAAAAGAGGAACCAAAAACTTTTATGTATAAGAAGAAATAACAAGTTCTGTCTGCATCTATAAAAGAGAGGGAGTACTATAATTAAAATTTAGGGTTTGTGTGAATCAGTGTCAATTAATAGGGGAAAAGTTAAAATGAAAATGAAGGAAGATAATTATTTGTAGACTCTTATATATACGGCTCTGCGTAACTCAAGCGAAACCGTTATCATTATTCCACCCTTCAGTCAACAAAATCCTAACAAACCCTTTTTTTCCCTACACTCAATCATCTCGAGAAAATATGTCGTAAATATTAAGATTCGAATCTCTAATTCATCGTTATTGATGATAAGAGCTAGCTAGGTTAAGTTTCTCAAAGTATGATATATACACACCCTTTTTGATAGTTCTAAGTTTTAACTGATATTATCATCCATACATCAATTATATGTTGATTAATTTAGGGATTAATTCATAGAGCTAAAAATCACTAATTTACCTCGTGATTAAAGCACAAGGGGTTTCCCCCCGTTGTCTGCAACAGTGAATCCATGGCCTGGATGTGTTTCCAGCTGTGGGGTTGAGGAGGTGTAACCGAGAGGTTTATTCGGTGGTGCAACTTGCCACGGTGGCTGCTGGTTATCCGATCGTTGCAACACTAGAACCTGCCTCTTCAAGAACTTCACGTACCTGATGGCTTCGTCCAGCATCGAGGCGGTGTCCATTTTAGTCCCTCCCGGGACAAGTCGTTTAAGAATCCTGATTTTCTCGCTTATCCTCTCCCTCCTGTGACGCGCTGCCACGCTCTGGGGGTCGTCGCTGATCCTCACGTTGCGCCGCTTCGGCTTCCGGATGGTGGACGGGTCGATGTCAACCGGCTGCATCACGGCAATCTTATACAACATCTCCTTCATGGCGCTCAACTCCTCCTCAGGCTCCTCCTCCTCTTGAACAAGGTAACCTAGATGTTCATCATGAGTGGCGTTTGGTGCACTAAGTAGTTGAGAATATGAAGTAGATGAGGTAGGGAATGGGTTTTGTAAAGGGAAGGTTGGCCAAATTGGGTTCAAAGGAGCTTGTTGATTGATGATTTTATCTTCCATGGACATTTCAACACTCCAAGGGTGATTTTGAAGCTTTAATGTTTGATTGATATCCATCAAAGTGAGTGATGAAAGAGTCAGCTTTTGGGTTTTCTCTCTTGAAAAAAAAAAAGAGAGAAAGAAATAAGGAAGAGAGAGGAAAAGTGTGCTCAATGGCTTGTTTGAAGTGGTTTGCACTTAGTACAATAACACATTAAAGGTTTACCCTTTGTTTCTATAAAAGACCAAATGCTAAAGGGTTTGGTTATCGGCAAAAGAAAACCCTTCTTTGGTGTTTCTCTGCCTTTAAGAAGCTTTCATGCCCAATAAGCAATAACCAAAGTGCTCGGCAACTCAACCAACGAGGTCGGTCTAAGTAGTAAACAATTAAGTAATATTTAAGTAAATCCCGAGTTTAAGATTTTACGTATACAGGAAAAACTAGAGAGCGACAAAATATACATGTAAAAAATGGAAAAAATAGATTTTTTTTCCTTTTTCTTAGTTTGATCATATGATGAACAAGGGGTACTATTTTTCCTTTTTTCTTTCTCCCGACTGCAGCTCTAGCTAGAGCCAAGAATTGAACTGCATGAGCCTACCTAGTGCAGCTAGCAGCAGGCTTTGCCATATTTCTAGACTGATTTCATTCTTTTTATTTTTCTATCTTTTTATGTCAGGCCACTCTTTATCAAGCACTGAAATTTTTAGGGCTTTTATTCATTAGGGTTTGGGGTATCGGTTTTAAAAGTTGTATGGTTTTGTTTGGCCTTTTAAGAACTCTGATTATGTATGCATGCATGCATGTATGGCATGCGTTAGTTTTTACAATTTTGTTGTGCCCTAATACTATTCCTTTATCCTTTTGAATTCTTTTGATAAAGTAGAAACCTCTCGTCTCTTGATTATGTCTCTTTTCATGCATCCTGTTAAAAAATCTTAAAACATTAAAATCTAAACTTTAATCTTACTTTTCTACGCTCTAGACCCTAAACCTTAAAAAATACATCTTACCTCTAATTTCTTAAAACCTAACTATAATCCTAACCTTGAACTTTAAACCCATTAATTTAAAATGAAAACACCAATTAAGACATGTTTAATAGCTAAACTATTTGCGCCTTTTGACATTACTGGTATTTGCTTGCCGTGTCACAAACTCAAGGCTCACCCTATTAATTCTTCTAGTCAACGAATCAATTTCACTCGTATTTAGGATGACATGGATTCATCGACTGACTCAAGATGTTCTACTTCTCCTTGCTCTTGACTTGCGCATGCTCAAAACAATCATTCTTTTTGTTAGAGTTTCACCTGCATCGTCCCCAACATCCATGATGTAACCTAGGATAACATCAGGTTCTTACTTCCATCACAAATAAAAATAAATAAACCAAACGCTTCAATAATTAAAAAAATATAATTAATTATAAATGAATTAGGGGCTGGGCAAAATCTGATGGAGTTGTTGATTATTGGTGTAGAATCATAATCTAGGATGTTTTAGCTTTGCATTTAAGTGAGCACAGGGTTTGTAGTAATTAAAATTTGTTTCTTGTGCAAAAGCCAAAAGGTGACCTTGTTTGATGCTATGTGTATTAAAAGAGGCCTTGAAAAGTGAGGAAGTTTCTCAAGAATGGAAAGGAACGTGTCGATTAGGAAAAAAAATGTTATTGAATATTGTCGAGTAAAAAAATATATACCCTAAATCGTGTCTCTATTCATACCTTACTTTAAAATAATAGTTTAGAGTTTAAAGTTAGGGTTTAAAAAATTAAGGATAGATTAAGGTGTAAGATATAATATAATATAAAATTAGAGTTAAGATTTAGATTTTAATTTTTAAATTTTTTTAACAAGAGATATAAAAAGAGTCATGATTAAGAGAAAAGAATTTTTTCCAAAAATCATCCCACTCTGATTAAATAAGACGAATTGTGGTAACATATACCGAGGAAAGATGGTAAAGGAGTGTAATTTCTAGGATTTTATATTGCATCTGTCTCAAAACTTTTAGATTGACTACAAATAATTATTTTATATTTAGATCAAATATTTAATTATTTTAAATACAGTTCACTAATTCTTTTCTTCTTTTTTCCTATTGCCGACAGTCTTTCAGATAATCATCTTGTATTGTCGGTACACACATCTTTATTTCTGTTCGATCCATTGAGTCATGTGTTTGGTTCTGTTAATGGCTCCGTGGTGACGAACTCATTTGTGTCGTGAGACATGGTTTATAGTGGAAGTAGAAACCTAGGGGTAGGGAGCCTATGGCTAGGCTGGGGGGGGAACGGTAGCTTACGATTTTATATGTTAACGGTAGATCAATAACTAATTTTAATATTAATTATTAATTATTAAGTTTATTTTTTATATTTTAATAAAAAAATTAATACATATTTCTTTGTATTTGTAATATATATATTTTTATTTTATTAAGTTCGTTTGTTGTTTGCATAGAGATTTTAATTATATTAATTTTTTGTTATAATTTTATCGGTTATTTATGGTCCAAGTAATTATAAATGTTTATCTTTAAATAATTATCTATCTATTAATTATATGTAGAAAAGAAGTATACGAACAATATTCATCTAATATTTTTTTCTTCACTCTTGTTATTTTATATCATAGTTTTCCCAGCTACTGTACAAGTAACTGAGAAAGTTGAACTGGAATGAAAAAAAAAATGATTAGACTCTGAAAATAACTGTTTGTCCTTGAAATTTAAGATCCCTACGCCCATGCCTGTAGCCTGTAGGGTGCCTTGGTAAGGTCTGAGAAAACTAAAATAATGTGTGGAAAGAGAAGGAAAAGTGAACATCGAACCTGTCGGTTCCAAAACAGAACCTGCAAACATCGTCTTCTATTTGGCATTGGGAACAGGATGACACAAAATCATAGTTTGTTGTACGAATCACTTGTCTCAACAAAAGCATTCACATACACAACGAACAACTTGGGGTATCATGTTTGTTTTAATAATAATCACTCTAATATTTTGGTTTTTGGATGAATAATCTTATATTTATTTAAAAAATATTTTAAAAAAATTAAATTAAATTTTACTCTTAATTTTTTATTTAATAACTTTTAAGAAGTGTCCGTTTTGAAATTAGAGAAATAAACTTCAACCTTCTATTTTTTATGATTTAATTATCTTTTATAACTTTTTATTTCAAAGATGATTAATTTTTATTGGCCCAATTTTATCCAGGGGGTTCAATCTGTTTTGGGTTTGTGGGCTTAAATTCCATTTCAGAGGTTGAACCTAATTGTATCTTTTTTGTATGTATTTTTGTTGGAAGTTTTTAAAAATTAAAATTCTAAACTTTAATTTTAATTTTTTATATTTTAAACACTACACCTTAATCCTAAACTCTACATTTTAAAATATAGAATCAACTATTTAATATTAACCCCTTAATTATTGTGCTGCAAATATTGATGCATGAACTTGTGATCTTCAAAAATAATAATCATTCATTTAACTACTAAGACAAGATGATTCGTGTTGATCGGGTGTAGTTATTGTTGAGAGTTTGTGTAATTTTAATTGTGATGGTAATACTTGGACCACTTGATAACTCATTTAGAGATTATATATTATTCTCTTTATTTCATAAAATATTAATTTTTATTGATTTTTAACTTTTAATTTATAATTTTTAAATTTTATTATTGATAAAAATATAAAAATATATGTTTTAAAAAAATTAATTAGAAAATTTTAAATATATATTATAAAATTTAATTATTTAAATTATTTAATACAATTATAATTAATTTAAAAAAGTAATTTTTAAAAATTAATAAAAAATAATATTTATGGGACGTAATGATTATAAATCTTGTTTGATAAACCTACTATGATTTGTTAGGCAAGTAATACATTAAACTCAAACTTAGACTTGAACATAAAATATATCCTAGTACTAAATTATAAATTGATTTAATCGATAAAATTATAATATCATCAAATTCACCGATGATGTATAAAAATATTACATATATCCATATTTTTATTTTTATTACATTACAATGGCCTAACACCAAAAAGTATCGGTGGATTCATTAAAGGAGTAGGTAGGCTCATGCCCATCTTGAGCTTTTCAAAGTTTACATATTTATTTTTAATTTTTATGATTTTTATGAATTGATCCTTAAATTTTTGTAATATTTAAGGTTTGTGACCACTTTAAAATTTTAAACTTTATATACATTCACCTTTAAATAAATTTTTAAATCTGTCGTTACTTAAAGGAAATCAAACCAAATCCAAAGTTATATATAACTTAATCTTATGTTTAGCTTCAAATCAATAAAAAAAATAAAAAAAATATTATATTATATCATATTATATTTCTAGTAAATGAAGGGGGGCTGGCTAACCTAAAAGAAATGAAAGGTTGTCCCCATCGTCTTTAATTTTACTCGACGGCCATCCTTGTCTACTTCAATAGAGAAATTTTTGAAAAACATTTAGATTTTCAAATTAAAATTATAATACTAATATTAATAATAAATATTTAAAATTTATGATTTAAAATAAAAACAATTAGTTACCTTCTCAACATCAGTCATACCTTCAACCTTATATTGACAGGTATAAATCGTTTGATAAATAATATTTTAAATTTTTGATTGTTTGATATTATTATAAAATATACTTTTAAATAGACACACTATATATTTTAAATACTATTTATAGAATATAAAAATATAATATAAAATCAAATAAAACATTTTATTTTTAAATACTAAAATTTTCAACTTATAAAAGATATTTTGTACTTCCAACTCCAAAAACATTTTTAAAACGAATAAAAAACACTTATTTGGGTAACTAATGTATAGAAAATTTTTAAAAAAAACTGTTTTTTTATTTAATTTTTTAGATAAACATATTTTTTCGAATATACTGATATGATTATAAAGTAATGTATGTTTAATTTTTTATCTTTTAATATTGTACACACGTGATATTTAAATCTAAATTACCTTAATAAATTATAGGCTTAACTCATTAATAAATGTCTAAAGTATACACTTTTTCTGAAATAGGTGCCTAATGTTTTTTTTGGCTGAAATAAGTGCCTAAATTATATATTTTTTTCTGAGATAAGTGCCTAATGTATTTTTTGGCTGAAATAGGTGCCTAAATTTTTATTCCCTTAGTATTTTAAGGTAACACTGTTAAAAGAAAATTGTTTAATTTATAAATAAGTACCTAAACTATATATATATTTTAAAATAGGTTCCTAATGTAATTTTTATTGAAATAAATGTCTAATTTTTTTCTTATAAGTAATTTATATTTCTTATAAAATGTAAAATTATTTATATATCATCGTTTTAATCTATTAAATTATTTATTATAATTGATTAATAATTTATTTAAATATGATTAGTAGCTGAAATTATGAGAAAAAAATATTTTTTAACAACACTAAAATAAAAAAAAAATTAAAATTTATATAATTTTATATTAATATTTTCAATTCTTTTTCGATATAATTATAAATGTAATAGGAATATAAGAATTTTTGTATATATTACCCATGTGAACCGGCGGCATGTCCTTGCAAGTGAATCGATTTGTCCCATTGATGATTGTTGTGGAAAATATAAAAAATATTAATATAAAATTATATAAATTTTAATTATTTTTTATTTTAGTGTTGTTAAAAAATAATTTTTTTCTCATAATTTAAAAGGTTAAATGATTAATTTAAGATATAACTAATTTTATATCTTATAAGAAATATAAATTACTTATAAGAAAAAAATTAGGTATTTATTTTAATAAAAATTACATTAGGCACCTATTTTTTAAAAAATATATAGTTTAGGTATTTATTTATAAATTAAACAATTTTCTTTTAACATTGTTACCTTAAAACACTAAGGAATAAAACTTTAGGCACCTATTTCAGCCAAAACATACATTAGGCACCTATTTCAGAAAAAATATATAGTTTAGGCACTTATTTCAGCAAAAAAAAAACATTAGGCACCTATTTCAGAAAAGATGTATACTTTGGGCACCTATTATTGAGTTAAGCCTAAATTATATTATATATTCAATATAAATATATTCTTAAATAAAATACTTTAAATTTATATTTTAAGATATTAGTAATCTGCAGTGAGTGGGTTGGTAGAGCAGGCAATCCCTAAACAACCCTAAACCAATGCTATTGCTACTTGCTAGTCGAGTTGTCGCACAGACAGCAACAAAGGAAGGGTACAGCCCCAACGCCATATTCGCAGTCACCTGCTTTTTCCTCTTCTTATCCTTTAAGTAAGCCTAATTCCTCAGCCACGACAATACAATGGCGTCTCCAAGTTCAAAACTCTCTCTCCCTCTCAAAACCAGGATTTTCATATCCCTTCTCTCCACCGCCACAGACGCTGCCTGCCGATCTGATGGATCCGTCAACCGCCGTCTACTCCGCTTCCTAGACTACCAGGTCTCCCCCAACTCCAAACCTACAAACTCCGTCTCCACTTCCGACACCACCGTTGATGCTTCCCGCAAGCTCTGGTTCCGACTCTTCTCTCCTTCTCTCCCTTCTGATAACCTTCTCCCCGTAGTTGTTTTCTTCCACGGCGGTGGATTCATCTTTCTCAGCCCGGCTTCCCAGGCTTACGATGCCGTTTGCCGTAGGTTGGCACGTAAGCTCTCCGCTTTCGTTGTCTCCGTCAATTACCGTCTCGCTCCTGAACATCCCTACCCGTCTCAATATGACGACGGGTTGGACGTTCTGAAGTTCTTAAACGACAACCGCAACACGATCTTACCGGAAAACGCCGACCTGTCGCGGTGTTTCTTGGCCGGGGATAGCGCGGGAGGCAACATCGCTCACAACGTAGCGGTCCGAGCTTGCAAAGAGGAATTCGAGACGCTGAAGCTGAAGGGAGTCGTTTGCATTCAACCATTCTTCGGCGGGGAGGAGAGAACGAAGGCAGAACTGGAGCTAGTTCGTGCTCCACTGGTGTCCGTTCCAAGAACTGATTTCTGCTGGAGGGCGGTTTTACCCAAAGGATCTACCAACCGCGACCACCCGGCGGTGAACGTGAGTGGGCCCAACTCGGAGAATATATCTGGGTTTTTTAATTTCCCTTCGACGATGGTTGTGTTGGCCGGATTTGACCCTTTGAAAGACTGGCAGAGGAGGTATTATGAGTGGCTGAAAGCCTCGGGTAAATCAGCGACATTGATAGACTATCCCAGCATGATGCACGCGTTCTATATATTTCCCGAATTGCCTGAATCTTCCCAGTTGATTACGCAGATCAAAGATTTCATGACCAACTCTTGCTCAGAAATCAAGTGATTCGGGTTTTGGATTACCATACTTGTTAGTGTGTGATCGGATTATCCGAATCCAAATGGAAAATCTACTTATTGTACTTTAAATATATTCTGCCAGGGAGAAGGGGATTACCATACTTCAATCATCTTCTCACCTTTAAAACAATAAAATTTATTTTTTATTGATAAAATAAATATTATTATAGGTTTTGTTAAAAAAAATTAAACTTAAAAAAATAAAAAATAAGATAATATGAATCTAAAAAAAAATCAAATATTAAACTTAACCTTATTTTATATTTTTTTATTAATAAATTTCACAAGCTTCTGAGGAATGTAATGATATTCGATAATACTCACATTAACCTCACGTCTTTTTGTAATAAGTTTATCAGTCATCATATTTATTATTCAATATATTTTATGAATCTATATAAACTACGATCAAGATAAAAACTCATAAATCGTATCTAAAGTTACACAATCTTTTAAAACATCTGATTAACGTTATAACACTTTTGCAACCTCACAATCATTCGTTTTCAACAAATATATATTAAAATTATTAATAATATTTTAATAAACAAATATAAATAATACTAATATTTAAAATGAAAGTCGCCTGTTGAGTGACCGAAGAGACTTAAAAAGTGGTTGGGAACATGGGAATTGGATGCGTTGGGGGTAACGCAATAATTGACCTTTGTGTTCATATTTTCGCTTTAATGACCTAAAAGTTAGACATGTAAATATTTGTATTATTTTTATATTATAATTATAATTTCTATTTATTTTTATTTTTATTATTTCTAATTATGATTGAATATTTATTTATAATATCTCTTTTAACTGAGATCGTTTGATGGATTAAAAAAACTATACACTTATATAACTATATAATATTCAGATTATTATTGATTCAGATTTTAAAAGAAACAAAAAATATATACTTACCCTATTCTTCTAATAATATATATTTCATAAATAAAATAATTAAATATAAATTTCTTAAAATAAATATTATTTATTTATTTTATTAAAATATCTTGTCGGATTGAATTGTGAATTAATTCAAGCACGTGGCCACGTTGTATATTTAAAAGAAAGGTTATTAAGTAGTAAGTAGTTCAAAGTTCAAAGTCATGGGCCATGGCCCGAAATGGGTACCATTCTTTGACCGTGACTCATGCTTTGTATTTATTGATATTTTGTGAATATAATGGTGGTTCGATTTGATCTAACATTTTTTATCGATAAAATTTAATATATTTTTTAAATTTTTAAATAAAGTCAAATTGAGATCAAAATTTTAAGTTTATGCGTCGAGACAGGATATGTAAATAAATTAATATTTAATTTCGAAGGGAAAAATCAAATTTATAAGTATATTGGGATGAGTCTATAACGGGCGTCGAACACCGCTGAACATCGTTAATGTTGAACACCGCTGAACATTATTAAATTAATTTATAAAGAATAAAAATCTAAAAGACTAATCATATAATTATTAATAATATGTTGAGTTTATCACACTTTTATTAATTACATACTGAGTCCTTGAGATTTTAAATTTTTATTAATTAATTTAATGGTGTTCAACAATGTTCAACATTAATGGTGTTCAGCGGTGTTCGACGCCCGTTGTAGAATTTTCCAATTTTAATATATAAATAAACACTTATTTATTAAGTTCGTGTGTTGTTACAATATAAAAAATGATATATTTTCGAACATGCATTATATTCGACTTTTGAATAAGGAAGAGTCTAAATAATTTAGTAATCTCCATTTAACATTGATCGCTCAATCACTCTGCTAGCAGCACTGGTGTTCCAACCCATGATCTCTAAGAAGATCAACCATTCTTTTAACCACTAGGGCTGGAGGGTTCGTGCCATCAATTTTTTTTTAAAAATATGTAATTTTAGAATAATTTATTATTTGTGAAATTCTTCATTCATATTATCACGTCGTTAAAACTGATTCATTATCATCGACATGGTAAGACAATTGATGATATCGACCACATGCACATAATTCATCATCATCCACTTGTATATTTTATTCATTCTTATTTGATTTCATATTTTATCTTCAAATCAATTGATTCACTAACTTCAAAACAACACCATCTTCAGTCAGGAAGAATTTGTTCACCATCTGCATCTGCTTCAGTCTCCATCTTGGTTTTCGGAGCTTGTCCGGCTCCGGAAGCCTGCTTCTTCTTAATCCCACTTACAATGTCATCGATCCGTAGCAGCATGCATGCAGCTTCTATGGCCGTCTTAAAAGTTTGTGCCTTCACGTTGTATGCATCCCATATCTGACAAATGTTTTTAAAACTCATTCAACAAACAATCTACAGAGGAGCCTATGTAAAGCAAGGAACATGGTTGAGGCATCAGATAAGCATATCTTATGTTACTCTAATTCGGGTGTAAATGTCAAATACGAATATATTGTCGTACCTATGCCCAAATGCCTTGGACACTGTAAATTTCATCATACCTTTTGTTCTTTCATGTCAGTAATGGCACCAGTGTTCCCATCTATGCCAATCCATGCATTTTCACCATTTGCATGCTACAATCACAGTTAAGAAAATGGAAACCGTAAAGTTCTGGAGATTGTCGAAAAGCGTATAACTGCACTGCCCTTTCGAAACAGCCATACCTTCCCTCGCAGAGCAGTCATGGTCCGAATCACATTGACTCCACAATTCTGTGCCAAAGTACGTGGTATGGCTTCAAAAGCAAGAGCAGCAGCTTCATACGGCCACTGGTACACAACCAATGAATATAAGCACACTAGCAACTAAAATAGCAGGAAGAACTGGTATGTATACATTCAAATGTCAACAAATGTTAGCATATCAAACATCTTTTCTATGGTCTGAATTAAGCTATGCATGAAAGCATCAAGCACCTTTTCTATGCCTACAACAGACGAACTCTTCTGCTTCAAGGTGGCAGAAACAGTTAATTCTGTAGCACCACCACCAGGAACAAGCTTCGGATTCTTGATTATGTTTCTTGAAACGGACATGGCATCCTGTAATTGAAACAAGTTTCAGAACTTTATTCCATAATATACAGAAGAAGAATATTAAATTACTTACCTGCAGATTTCTCTCCACCTCGTTTAGGAGATCCTTGCTAGCACCCCTCAAGAGAATAGTACAAGCTTTGGGATCTTTGCAATCAACAATGAATGCAAAGAACTCATCCCCAATTTTTTTAACTTCAAATAGACCAGCTCCAGTACCAACATCGGATTCCTGCAACTCATCAGGACGATTCACAATAACAGCTCCTGATGCCTTTGCAATTCTGTTGTTGTCAGTCTTTCTCACCCTCCTAATGGCAGTGACACCAGCCTTGCTAAGATAATGGCATGCCAAATCACTAAGTCCTTTTTCTGTAATCACCAAGTCTGGTTTGAATTTCAGAATCTGTAAGCAAAGGTTCTGAATATATTCTTCTTCCATTTTCAAAAGGGTTTCCCAATCATCTTCCCTAACCAGCTCGGCATTTGTTTGGTTCTCCCCTTTCTTATACTCAAGGGGACAGTCGAGAAGAATAATACGTGGTTTTACAATCTTTCGTTTCATTTTTCCGGGCGCAACTACATCTTTATTGATCATCACTCCCTTGAGGACCTTAGAATCTTCCAATTGGCCACCTGGTACTTTCTCCACTTTAATGTACTTCTTAATATCAACAACTCGCAGCCCTTGGCCAACATCAACTCCAACTGTTTGAGTTGCATCAATAGCCAAATCCTGGAAGTTAAAATCAAGTAGCTATATAAATTAACTGTAACAATATATGAAACACAATAACTTCATTTCTAACTCTTCATTTAAAATAAAACCAAATGATCATAGAAAGAATGTAAGATAGAAACTGCATTACTACTAAAGAGAAAACTTGAGCTACAGAGCAAAGATAAAAGTAAGAAACAAAATGAGTTAGGAACATTATTGCATAAGCTAGCACAGACACAGCCTATCCCCCTCTTGTAACTATTATACTTAAGAATTCAGATGTTCTCTGATTCCTTCTGTACCAGTTCTATTCATATTCAAATATGAGCAAACTGTTAAATAATCAATTACTAGAATGGTCAGGTGTTTATTCTAACATCGCAGTTGCAGAAAGGAAAAACATAAAGGTAATTGCTATGCCAGTTCAATGACATATGCTAATGAATCTATAATCAAAGTGCTCATAAAACAAGTTCTAATTAAAAAGAACACTCACAGCAATCAGATCCCCAAATTGGCTAGTGAACTTTGTTCCTATACAACTCTTCACAAGTCCCAACATAGTTGAACCTGACATTCCAATATAAATGCAACAATATGATGATCCAAAGATGTTAAATATGCAAATAGAAGGGGAGAAAATATTAAAATTTTGTTTTATGATTATAAAACGTTCCCAGGAGAAACATACGATGTTTCACATCAATAGTCATTGCAATCTTGTCAAGCACAGCAATTGCATCCTGCAAAGCCTTATTGTATGCTGCAAAAGAAAAGGTTCATCATCAAAGGCTAAGTTATGATTCAAAAGCATACGTTAAGAATTTAGCATCAGTTCTAAGTTACATTACCTCGACAGATAACTGTAGGATGATAATTTTTTTCAATAAAGGCTTCTGCAACATGAAGCATCTCACCAGCTGCACCCAAGAGTAAACCAAATATAAGTACTAAAGGCAATTGAATCTCGAACATGTGAATTGACATCCAACAGAAGGCAGTCTAATGCCAAATGAGCTAATCAAAAAACATCTTATAAATGAGAATATAATTGAACTAATGTATTCAAAAGTCTCCAACAATATTGCACATAAACAACATTGTGCTGCATAAAGCTATACCAAGAACAATAACAGATGTTGTTCCATCTCCAACTTCTTCATCTTGTGTACGGCTCAATTCAATCATCGACTGCCATGACCAACAACAAAAAGATAAGAATGAAAGAAAATAAGACAAAAATTGTGGTGGGGAGCATTCACATGCTAAAACCAAATCAAATAGAGAAGCAAGGCGGAATATCATATTCATGCCTTTGCCGCTGGGTGTGCAATATCTAACTCACGTAGGATGGCATTTCCATCGTTAGTAACAACAATACCTGGTGGAAACCAAAATCATGCAACAATCTTTATGCTTTGTTCAACAAAAGTGAATTCGAAGGGTAATAATATGTTTTTGTGAATTCAAAAAACAGCTACACTGAAAATATAAAAAAGGAGTAAAAATGATTACCTCCAGCAGCATCAAGGAGCATTTTCAACATTGATCGAGGACCCAATGTTGTTCTAATAATATCAGCAACAGCCTGTAAATTTATTTCGGTCAGTAAGCATTGAACAGGCAACAAGAAATGGAAATCATATCGAACACCCAAAGCATAATAAACAAAAACTGGGTTTACATTGTTTTTAAAATTCAAGCAGCTTATTCAGAAATCTCATTCTAGATTAATACAAAGTAAGTAGAACCAGTATAAATTATATTTTTAAAGGAAAGAAAATGATTACCTTGGACGCTTGGATATTAGCATGGTGAACATTAGTCCCAGACTCCCTTTTCAACGAATCCTCTGCGTATTTCAATGATATTTTAAGAACAATTTGAATCTTAAAACTCCATTCGGAACCAAAATGCTTCAAAAGAAAAGAAACTTACTTAGAACGAGAACTGGGGCGTGCATGGTTTATGATCTTTTTTGATATTAGAGCTTAGAAGCTGTAGAAACGAACTAGTCTGGAAAAGGGTTTCTTCCCAGTATATGCTTTCTTCCACTGGAAAACCCTACGAGAACGATGGACTCTTTCTTTCTTCCTCCAGTTTTTTCTCTTTGCTTGTTTTGGATGGAACTAATTCTGATCATGTTTATTTTGATGGACTATTGGTTTATGTTCTTTTATTATTTTTCTTTTTTACTAAATATTTTATTTACATTTTCCTATTTATCATTATATATTATATTTATCTTTTAAACATTTTTTATTAATATACGTAAAAACTTAGGTATCAATTTTGGAACTGCAAAATATTTTAATATTGTTATATATAATCAATTATCGAATATGATCACGATTTTGATGTAGACAAAATCAATTTAGATATCTATTTTTTTTTTCAAACAATTAAAAACTTAATTAATTTTTTCTTTAAAAATTTAAATATTTCTTACTCTTAAACCTACTAAATAATAATCATAAAAAAAAACATGATAATATCTTAAATCTATTTTACAAAATATTTTCGTTTCATTAATAGTGTATAAAATAATTAATTCATTTATATAAATTATTAAATGATTCCAATAATAAAAAATAAGTTTATTTTTTTATTATTTTTCTAAAAAACTTGAATCTAAATAATTTATAATTTATATTTATGTTTTATGATTTTTTTAGGGATGGCAAAAATACCCATCCCCGACCCAACCCGGTGTGTCCTGACCTGATCGGGTTTTTTCTTTAAATTTCGGGGATCGGGGCGGGGCGCGGCTTAGGAATCATTAAGTCGGGTCGGGTTCGGGTATTTATTTAAAATTCCCCGCCCTGTCCCGCCCCGGTATATTTTTATATATTTTATAAAAAATATATCATTATACATAAACATTTTATGGGTTTAAGTATTTTTATACTTTTGAAGTTTATTCTTATAATAAAAAATATTAAATGTTGTTCAAATTTTAATATATTTGATTCTATTAATCGATGATTCAAGTTTTTTTCTTTTAAATATGTAATTTAACATGTGAGTAATTTAAATTTTATTTTATTTTTTAAAATATATTTAAAGTTACTTAAAAACCATAATTTATGATTGTGATAAAAGGTTGATTGAATCTAACTTTTATCGTTAATGAAGATTATTTTTTTTTAATTTTTGGGTCGGGTCGGGTCAAAATCGGATTAAAAATAATATATCAAGACGGAACGAATAAATTAATATTTTAATTCAGATCGAGACCAAATTTAAGGATCACTAAATCGAGTCGGGGCGGGGCCGCCAAAAACCCAGTCCGCCACGCTGCCATCCCTATTTTTTTCCCTAACAATATCGTTCTAAAGATTTAGACATTAATTCTTTCCTTGTCATCGTAATCAACTTTTGTCGGCAAAATATACTTTTATTTTTTTTAAATATTAAAGCTGATATTATAATTTATTTTTTATTTTAAATTACTAAAAGTATAACATTAATGGAACAAAAGGATCAGGTGCACTGACAGACATGCTCTCTATCCACCAACCAAATATTTTATTAGATTATTTAAAGCTTTTCTTTTTAAATTCATATTGATAAAATGAAAGGAATCAAAATTACGAAGCATTTAAGTATAGATAAAAAAAATAATTGATCGAAATAAATAAAAATAATAGTCACACATAAAATAAAGATATTAGACTTCAAAATAAAAAATATATCTTAAGAACGGTGTATAACATCAATAACCTTCGTAAAAATATATTATCTTAAATTCTAATAATAAATCTTAAATTTTATATAAAATATAAAATTATATTATCTTAAATTCTAATAATAAATCTTAAATTCTAATAATAATTCTGATAATTAAAGGGTGTATTCAAGAATGACGGAAAAATAATAATACGTGTATTCATATTTAAAAACTTTTAAGATTTAAGGTCAATTTTATAAATGATTGAAAATTTTAAGATTTTTTAAAATATTATAAATAAATATATTATATTTTAAATATTTAAATTATAATCATATAAATTTTAGAATAAATATCCATTTTTAGTAAAAATAATTTATGCACTTAAACTTTAAAAGTTGTATAGTTTAACCACTGAGTCCGAGTGGAGAGCAGTTTATAGCGCTGAGTCGAGTCCTCCCCCGTCCGCCCCACACTCTCTGCTTTCATCGAACTTTCAGAATTCAGTTGCCGTTCCTTTGATTCCCTCGCAAACCTAACCCAAATTAGGGCACTGTTCCACTCGGGTATTATTATTTTAATAATTCTTTGGTGCTTTTCTTTCGATTTTTTAGCACAACATGCTGACATTTTTCTTATATTTAATTAATGCCCACATGGATGATTGCGATGGAAATTGCCTTCTTCCTCGAATTTTCAAAACCCCTTTTGAGTCGCCTTCACTCATCCTTCATTTTGATTTTGCTATTTCTGTGATTAACCAAGATACTGAAGAAACCATTTTGAATTTTGAAAACTATGCAAACCCTTTATCAATTAATGCCAATTGGTTAGAAAAAACGATTTCTTTCTGTGTATACGTGCTAGTTTTGTTCAGTTTGGATCTTTAGTAGATCAAGTTGCCGATAGTTTTTTGTTTACTTGTTGCTTTGATTTGGACTGAATTTGATTTGATCTTGGCATGGTAGAAGCTGGTAGGGAAGTTTCGGCTGACCCACAAACATCGGGTCAAGCAGCTGGTGACGGCGTAACTCCTCTGAATCAGCCTGTTCCGGTGTCACCGACTGTCAATGATGCGGAATGTCCGAGTACCGGAGATGATGAGGTAAACTACCTGCCTCAGCGCTTTCCGACCATGGTTCAGCTTTAATGTTTCTGTTGGTTGCCTTTGTTGTGTTATTTTTCATTTTGATTCCTTAGAAGTCTGTTGTTAATTGCTATAACTGGATATAACTTATAAATGACTGGATGGCTTAAATTTTAACTGCAATATCAACATGATTCTTTTACTTGTATATATGAAAATTAAAACCATTCATTTCTTTATCTACGAAGATAAATTTTCAATTTTATGTTCTCCAAATATGCTTTTCTTTGAAGATTACTCTTTCTTTGTAGATATACACTGTTTTCGATCAATTGGAAGTTGCAGGGAAAGTTATATGTATTTTTTGTCAAATGGAAACTCTGTGTTCTGTGTTTTATGCAATGAGTTTCTGGGATTTAAGTATCTCAGCATATTGTTCTTTATTTCTTTAAGTTCATGAAAGTTGCAGCTGATCCATCCCTGTTTGAAGTTCTTTTGTTTCATATTGCAATAGGCAGATGAGCTTTGGCTATTGTGAAGGAAATTTTATTTTTGACATTTTCATTTACTTTCAGAATGCTTGTAAGCTATGTATTTGCTTCCACTGTTTTGATGGATTTGCGTGAAGCGTATTGAATTCTCTTATTGTGCCTTTGAAACAAGGAATAAACCAAATTGCTGTTTTGCTGAGGATTTGATTCTTGTGCAGAAACTGAGACACACATCAAACACAAGAGCTTCTGTTGCAATGGAGTATGATGGTACCGAATATGTTACTATTGGTGAAGCGCCAACTCCCACCGTGGATAACTTTAAGAAAGTCTCGATGTTACCACTTATTTTCCTGATCTTCTATGAGGTTTCCGGAGGTCCATTTGGGGTTGAGGACAGTGTTCATGCCGCTGGACCATTTCTTGCTCTTCTCGGATTTTTGGTGTTTCCATTCATCTGGAGCATTCCAGAAGCATTAATTACTGCTGAGATGGGCACTATGTTCCCCGAAAATGGTGGTTATGTTGTTTGGGTTTCATCTGCGTTAGGTCCCTATTGGGGGTTTCAGCAAGGCTGGATGAAATGGCTGAGCGGGGTCATCGATAATGCTTTATATCCCGTTTTGTTTCTCGACTATTTAAAGTCCGGAATCCCTGCTTTAGGAGGTGGTTTACCTAGAGTCTTCGCTGTGCTAGCTTTGACTTTAGTACTCACTTATATGAACTATAGGGGTTTAACCATTGTAGGATGGGTTGCTGTGCTTCTCGGGGTTTTCTCACTCCTCCCTTTTGTGGTCATGGGTTTTGTGTCGATTCCAAAATTAGAGCCTTCAAGATGGTTTGTCGTAAACATGCATCATGTCGATTGGAATCTATATTTGAATACACTCTTTTGGAATCTAAACTACTGGGACTCGATTAGTACGCTTGCTGGAGAGGTAGAGAACCCAAAGAAAACTCTCCCAAAGGCTTTGTTTTATGCTTTGATCTTGGTGGTTCTCGGATATTTCTTTCCGCTATTAGTTGGTACAGGGGCCCTTCCCCTTGATCGTGAGCTGTGGACTGATGGTTATTTCTCGGACATTGCTAAAATGATCGGTGGAGTTTGGTTGAGATGGTGGATCCAAGCAGCTGCGGCAATGTCAAATATGGGGATGTTTGTGGCTGAGATGAGTAGTGACTCCTTCCAACTTTTGGGAATGGCCGAGCGTGGGATGCTCCCAGAGTTCTTTAGCAAGAGATCTCGCTACGGAACTCCTCTAATTGGGATCTTATTTTCAGCTTCAGGAGTTCTGTTATTGTCATGGTTGAGCTTTCAAGAGATTGTGGCTGCAGAGAACTTCCTGTACTGTTTCGGGATGTTTTTGGAGTTCATAGCATTCATACGTTTACGTATGAAATATCCCGCTGCATCGCGACCTTACAAGATACCCGTCGGGACAGTCGGGTCTATCCTTATGTGCATTCCTCCAACCATACTGATCTGTGTTGTGTTGGCACTTTCTTCTCTCAAAGTCGCAGTGGTTAGCCTGGTCGCCATCGTTATCGGCCTCGTACTGCAACCTGGTCTCAAGTACGTTGAGAAAAGAAGATGGCTTAAGTTCTCCACCAATACAAACCTTCCCGACCTAAACGTTTCGGATCACCGTGAAACCGATACCATACTAAGATGACAGACCGTCTTTAATATTTTGTATGCATTATCACTTTCTTACTAGCATGTGATGAGGGATGGGTCAAGTTTCTGTTAAACCAAATCTTTATGGATCAATTTATAGATTAACTTTTAATAATTTTACAACTTTAAATTTTATATTTCTATACAAATAAATTTATATTTACACACTTTAAATTTATCTGTATGTATATACAGTATATATAAAAATATTTATAAATACTAATAAAATCAAAATCAAAATGCTAAAATCCAGCCATATTAATCGGTACACTAAAATAAAAACGATACATCCACTAACATGATATTGATTACCTTAATTGCAACTGTCAATTGTCGTATTCATATTTCAATATGATCATTACATTTAAAACATCAATACAATTTTCCAAGGCAGGGTTGTTGTATATAACGGTATTCAATATATCGGTTTAATTATTCGATCGAATTAAATTATAAAAATTTTATTAATTAATTTTTTTATTATTAATTAAATTGATTTTTTTAAAATTAACAAAACTCATAAGTGATTGGATAATTCAGTCGTTTTTTGAATTAACAGGAATTTATTATAAAATTTAGGTTAAATTATACTAATGATCTTTAAATTATGTTAAAATAAATTTTTTAGCCACTAAACTTACAAAGTTATAAAATAACTATTAAACTTATCGAGTTATTTTAAATGATTATTGATTTATTGCACATTATAAATTATTGATAAATATTAAAAAGTTTAATGATTATTTTTTAATAATTCAATAAATTTAATGATTACTTTATATTAATTTGATAAAATTTAATGATATTTTTTAATACATAAAAAATCTAATATTTTTTTATAATTTTTAAATGTTCAATTTTAAAGATAAATATATGTGATATATAAAATGTATAATATATATAAATTTCGGTTAATTTGATTAACTAATTGATTTTAAACTAAATTAACCGATAATCAAAGTTTTAAAAAATTATTAATCGCTAATCGATCGGACCTAAAACTAATCGACTAATTAACCAAAAACCCTTAAATTAAATTGATTAATTCAATTGAAATCAAAGTTTGAACACTCCTAATTATAAAATTTGCATTCAGTTGAACTCCAAACGTTATCTAATTCATTCCTCCCCAAATTTATATATATCGAAAATAAGAAAAATTCCATACAGTCTTTGTAAATTTTAGAGTACATAAATTTCTCTATTTCAATGTTATTTGTTTTATCTAGGGTTATATAATTTTAGATTATAAAATTTATAATTTATGTTTTATGTTTAAGATTTAAAGTAATATTTAGGATTTAAGTTTTAAGATTAAAATAAATAAAATTGTGTAGTGTATAGTTTTTAGACTGTCCATGTATCATTTTTTTTAAATAAAAGGAAAATTAATTAATACAAGCTATGCAAAATTTACACTTCAGCACTTTATAGATTTGAATCTTACACAGTTATATTTTAAATTTTAAATCTTAAATTTTTAGATAAAAATAATAATTAAATGACTAAGTTATGTAGTCAAAATTTTAGGCTAATATATGTAGAAAAAATCATAACAAGATCAAAATAATAATAAACAGACATAAAACAATTCCTTCAAACCCAGTGATGCTTAAATAAAGTAGGAATGCAATAATAATAATAATAATTATTATTATTATTATTAATTAATTAATAATTCAATTGGCAACTGTTTTTTATTTCTAATTATAGTACACAGAATAATTAATTTTGAACCACAATAATTAATGAATCCGACATCAATGAGAGAGAATAACGCCCAACATTTGAAAATTGCTAATAAAAGAACGGGACAAAATATCAAAAAGAAAAAGAGAATAAATACAAAATACAACTCATCTCTAAATTAAAAATAGTATATTTAGCACCAACCCTTTAGCTCAAGTGATTAAAGGAACGATTGATGTTCCTAAAGGTCACGGGTTCGAACACCAGCGATGCCAGCAGAGTGATTGAGCGATCAATGTTAAATGGTGGAAATTATATTCTAGAACAAATACTACTTGTAATCGCTATTAGCTTGTTTAAAAAAAGTATATTTGAGTACTTAAAATTATCTGATTCGATTGATCTAATAAGTCAAAAGAAATGTATTAGATAATTTTAAATCAAGTATTAGACCCAAGAATAATTAGATCAGATTAAACGATTTTTTCGTAATTATCTAGTACCTAGCCTAATCTAATAATATTTAATATATATTTTTAATTTTAAATTATATTTTATTATAGATTGTTTAATATTTGTACTTAAAATTAAATTTAAAATTTTAAGTTAGTTTTATATTTGTATTATATATTTTTAACTTTTAAAACTTTTAAATTTATTTTTTAAATTCGCTAATACCACAATAAAAAATACGAGATTAATATTTTTATGATAAATTTTAATATATATATTCTAAAACTAATTTTAAATCATTAAATTTTATGTTTGATCATGTATTATAATTTTTTAGATAGTAAATATCTAATTTAAATGAATCGAGACATATATTAAAAATAAGTACTCAAAGATATCGGATGCCCAATTTTTAAATATCTGAAAAAACTAGATAATAATAATAATAATAATAATAATAATAATAATAATAATAATTATTGTCTATTTTTTGGCACATGTTTTGGATACTTTTTGTTTGGATTTTAGCATACAATGAGACAATTTTTTTTATTCTTATCAAGTTAATCCGATTGGATAATTCATCAATTGGTTTTGTTTGGTTATGTTTTATATAATTTTCACAATGAATTTTGATGTGACATTTGATTAAAAAAAGAATATTTTTATTAGATATATTATTTTTTATATTATACGTCTCACATTAAAAATATTAATTTCTTATTTAATATTTAAAAAAATTAATTTAACTGATATAACAAGTATTATGTATTTATTTTATAATGAAATTTATTGGGTTGGTATGATAAATTTTATAAAATATTTGTTATCAATTTACATTAAAGAAATAAAAATATATAAAATTTATCGTACCAACTAGACGAAGCGTTGGATTATAATTACTTTTTTAGGGTGTCAGCGTAAATAATATAAGAAATAAAATATTTTGGGGGTAAAAAAGTAAAAACACCATTTCCCCCCAATTTTGGATGAATATATATATTTATTGAAATTCTCATGAATTTAAAATATCCAACCGCAATATTATTGGTGGAATTAAGCAAAGAAAATGGCGGGCAATGGAGGAGTAGGCAATTAGGCTTAGCTGTCGCTCAAGAATTTTGTTGTTGTTTTGATCTAGAAAAAAATGCCATAAATGTGAAATTGAAAAGGCTGAATTGGGAGGTTCTAAAGTCATTGTCTGGCTTTCTATATCTATCTCTTTCTCTATCTCTCGCATTCTCACAAACAAATGAATGGCGTAAAATTTGGGGGATTTGGATTTCTGGGATTTCGCCGTTTGGGGGGTAGGTGATTTTCTCTCACCTTTTGGATTAACTGTTTACTACTAATCAGTTACTGTTCACTCTTTTAATTCCTTTATTTATCAGTGATGTTTAAGTATTGATTGTGATCTTATAGTGACATTCCAGATTTTGTTACCTGGGATGGAAGTTAGACTGTCTTTTGGGTGTGGATTCTAAGCAAAGACTTGATTCGGATTGATTTCAAAGGAAAAATATATATAAAAGAATAACCATCATTCCTTGTTCATCCAACAGTTTGACAACAACAAGGAGAGAAAGTAATGGATTAAACCTCGAACTGAATTGAATTGAATCGAATTGTGTTGGAGTTGAAGATGGATAGGAGGAGTTGGCTATGGAGAAGAAAGTCTACAGAGAAGAGTCCTGGTGAAACTGATAGCACTTCAGCAGGTTCCATTTCGTCTCATTCTGAAAGATTCTCTGATGAGCAGGTATATTATTTCTGTCTTTTTTTAATTGGTTTCTTTGATCATTGTCAATTTGTTTGAAAATTTAAAAAACCTGCAATTTTGTATTCTTCAATTGTGCTGTAAATGTATCCCTTGTTTGTATTTTGATTGGCTTACATGAAAAATCTTTTCTGGGTCATTTTTGTTGTTGTAAATTGAATGATATCCAATGTTGTTTTAACCAAAATTAACTCAATTTTGTTGTTAGCTCCTCCGGTTGCTCCTCTAAGCTACGTATTTCAAAGTATTTATCATTCTCAAACCCCGATGAGATCAATTGCAGTTGATAACTTTTTATAAGTTTTTAAAGTTAAGTTGATATTCAAGTAGTGTATGCTTCCTTTCGTAGTAAAAGAAAATTTTCATTGGATTCGAAAATTCAGAAGAGCCCCTGGTCACTTTTGACAGACAAATGGTTAATATGACTCTGTTAGATAAGGTTTAGGAGTCTGTTATTGGAATTTTTCCCTTCCATAGATTATTATTAAGCAGCCTTGTTTATTGCACAAACATGTTTAGTTCCTTCTGAACTTAATGAAGGAAATGATGATGATGGTTGAGGGTCTTGTATTGAAGATGGGCTAGAAAGTGCTCTTTGGTTGATTCAGGAATGTGCCATTGCCACCGGTTTTTATCTTTTTTTTTTCAAATATCTCAGAGGTTATATATGGTTTGCATTTATAATACGTTTTCTGGTGACCTACATAAGCTATAGAAAAGGTCCCTTGATTGTGGTATTATGTGATTGTCTTGGTAATTATTTTTTGACATTCGTATGTATCAATAATGTTTTTAGTTCAGCTTGTTTGGTTGAAGACAGACAATCTGATATTTCTTTGTTGTCAAAGGCTAGTGCCACCATTGGTTCTCAATTAGTGGAAGTCACATCAAAAGGCGTTGCTGTCGATGAAGAAAATAATACTGTGAGATCTCTAACAGAAAAATTATCTGCTGCTCTTATGAACATCAGTGCCAAAGAAGACTTGGTAAAGCAGCATTCTAAAGTTGCAGAAGAAGCTGTTTCAGGTATCATATTTTGTAAAAATTTATAGCTCTTTCTTGGTAGAATAAATAACTTATTAGTTGTATCATGTCTGCGGTCAACTAATGAGGATATCTTTTTTCTTGGTAGCATTTTGTTCTTGGAAGTTTCAAGGTTTTCTTTATATATGCAATTATGCATAATACATGTTAGGAAAATCTGTTGCAACAGAGAAGTTAATTGTTTGCTTTATCATGCAAATTTGAATTTAGGTTGGGAGAAAGCTGAAAATGACGTGTTAGCTTTGAAGCAACAGCTTGATGCTGCTATGAAGAAAAATGCGGCACTTGAAGATCGAGTTGGTCATCTTGATGGGGCACTCAAGGAATGCGTCAGACAACTTAGGCAAGCAAGGGAAGAGCAAGAACGGAAAATCCATGAGGCTGTTGCCAAGAAATGTCATGAAATGGAAGCTTCCAAGTCCAAGCTTGAGAGTCAGCTTCTGGACCTCAAGGCTCAACTTGAAACCGCAAAAACCGACACTGCTGCCTCAGTTGATCCTGATCTTCAACTGAAGCTCAACGCATTTGAGAAAGAAAATTCTGCTCTTAAACTTCAGCTTCAGTCTCGAGCTGAGGAGCTAGAACATAGGATTGTTGAGAGGGACTTGAGCACCAAAGCTGCTGAAACTGCAAGCAAACAACATTTAGAGAGCATAAAGAAGTTGGCTAAGGTTGAAAATGAGTGCCGCAGGCTAAAAGCCATTGCTCGTAAAGCATCACCTGCTAATGATCTGAAATCTTACACTGCTTCCTCAATTTGTGCTGAATCTTATACAGATAGTCAATCAGACAGTGGGGATAGGTTACTTGTTGAAACTGACATGCAAAAGATGAATGAAAGTGAGAGAAGCCGATCGGATGCATGGGCATCTGCACTCATTACAGATCTCGATCAATTTAGGAAGGAGAAGGCTGTTGGAAGGAATATCATGGCCCCTTCAGTGGAAATTAATCTCATGGATGATTTTCTTGAAATGGAAAGGCTTGCAGCTTTGCCCGATACAGAAAGCGGAAGTGGTTTTAATGAGGCTGGTCCTGTATCTGATCCAAGTCCAACCAGTACAGTTGAAAACACATTACAGGCTGAACTTGAAACCTTAACCCACTGGATTGTTGAACTAGAGGAGAAGCTAGCGCTGACCAAAGAAGAAAAGTCGGAATTGCAGACAGCTTTCACTGAATCCCAAAAACAGCTTAAAACATTGCAGAATCAACTAACCGAAGCCGAGACAAGGTTCAAAGATGTGCAATCTCAATTAGCTCTTGATAACAACTCGAAGAAAGCCATAGAGGAGGAAGTAAAAGTTGCAAACATCAATAGAAAATTGGCAGAATCAAGACTTAGAGATGCTGAAACTGAAATAAAGACTTTAACTTCCAAAGTTACTTCGTTAGAAGAAGTATTCAAAAAGGAACGAGCATTGTCTGCTGAACTAAAGGAGAAGCTAGTGCTGACTGAAGAAGAAAAGTCTGAGTTGCAGATGGTTTTCACTGAATCTCAAAAACAGCTTGAAACATTGCAGATTCAACTAACCGAAGCCGAGACAAGGTTCAATGACGTGCAAAGTCAATTGGCTCTTGCTGACAACTCAAAGAAAGCTGTTGAGGAGGAAGTAAAAGTTGCAAACAAGAATAGAGAAGTGGCTGAATCAAGACTCAGAGATGCCGAAACTGAAATAAATACTTTAATTTCCAAAGCTACTTCGTTAGAAGAAGTGTTCAAAAAGGAGCAAGCATTGTGTGCTGAAAATATGAATAAGTGCAAAGAATTGGAGAGTGAACTTTCTAAAATGAAATATGAAGCCAAACTCCGACACGAGAACGAGCCCCATCATGCTGCAAGATATAATGAAGAGTTGAAGGAGCGGCAGGTTAGTTATTTACTATGTTTATTGCATGTTTCTATTCTATTACCTCATGTAGGTTCATCTAGAAGAGCAAGTAGTAATGATCAAAAGTGAACTGATTTGACCATAGTGCTTATGCTTTAGTTTAGTCATTTTTCGGTTAGATCGGTTTGGGTGTTGGTTTAAATAGGTTTTCTGGTCAGTTGTCAGTCCCAAATTTTTAAACCTAACAAACTAATAATCGACATATATAGCCCTTTTTACCTAACCTTAAACCCAACCTCCCATACCATAGTTGGGTTCAGTTAAGTCAGTTTAGGATGCTCTGATAGATAGGTCAGTTCAGTTGGTTTTGCTGTTTCGATTGATTAAATCGAACTTTGATATATAAAAACTGAAACCCGTTGTTTGTTCACCTGTATGTTTTATCACCGTGTTGATGCGCAATGTTCCATAGAATGCTTTAAAATGACTTCGAAATTCTGGAGGTTTAATATTCTGTGTTTTTTGTCAAGAAAGACCTACTTGACTTTTGCTATTTGTCAACACTTACATATCCAAACAAAGTACAAGGACAAGGATATGAATCCGCAAAGGATCTTTCAAATTCATGGAAAAAGAACTTTATCGAATAAAAAATACATGAATAAACTTGGAAAAATTAAGCATACCCCAAGTCTGAATAACACAATTACACACCGCCTTAGTTTAGTAAGCTCTGGATGACTCCTAGCATAATTCCTCATATGCAATGATAATCTATTCATACATATGTTTGCCCTTTTAGTTTCTCCCAGAATCATGGACTTGCTCATTATGTAAATTGCTGTTGGAATACCGGAGGTTACTGACTTCATGTGATGGTTTTGGTAGTACAAGGTGAAAACTATGTTATGGTCATACCTCCATATCCATATCTCAAAATATGTCAGACAATTATACTTTAAGAAAAACGAAGAGCCGAGCAAGATGGTTTCTAAGTAAACTGACATGGGATGTGACAGAGTTAATGAGGATTCCACATTTTATTTCTACAAAAATTGTTCTCAGATTAATTTCTTCCGCATATGATATAATTTTCAATTAGCACAATCATTTATCTATTATTAGTTGTAATGTTATAAACATGTTACTCGCTATATGCAGGACAAGGAGCTAGCTATTTCTGCCCGTAAATTTGCAGAGTGCCAGAAGACGATTTCATCTCTCGGCCGGCAGTTGAAATCTCTTGCAACACTGGAAGATTTTCTGATTGACCCTGATAAGCCACTGGAGCTTGCCGATGGAGGATTAAAGCATCCCGGATACAGCGAGGAGCAACCAAAACTGAGTTATACGGGTATAGTCCTTCCGAAAAGAGGCTCCTCAGGGTATTCTAAAGTAGTTGGTGAGTATGCTAAATATTCAGGGAATCACAATGGTAAGGGGTCGACATTGCCGGCTAAACCAGTCATTACTCAAACCAGTTTTGGAAACATTTTCCCACGGAGGGGAAAACCGACTTGAGTATCCGTGCTCAGTCAAATTTGCTCTTAGACCCAAATTATTGTTTTGATATTTGTGAATCAATAGGTATATATGAAATTACATGATTACTCAATACGCAGGATGAAAAAAAATATATACTGAGAAAATATAGTATGCATGTACAGCATTTCCTTTTACCATTTTTCACTTGCCTTGCAATTTTGTATCTCATGTTTGACTGAGCTTTTGGGTCAGGTTACTGAAAAAAATCATTCCAGGTGAAAGAAAATGAGTGATGTAAGTCTGAAGATGTATATTTTTATTATTGTTATTTAAAGCTTATTTTATTTCATCATCTTATGCTTTTAACTTTAAAAACTCCAATGTTGAACATAACAAGTGTCCCAATGAGATGTATCTGAATTATAAATATTAACTTAAAACCACATGATCTCTAACTTAACCTTTCATTATTCAGTTTCAAATTCCATAAAACGAGTTGGATCATCCGGTTTATAGCCATTAAAACACCAGCAACAAACTGAACCTGGTTATCAGTTCTGAAACAGAAACAAACGCTGTATCTGAATCAATAAGTCTGTTTAGCGATACGAATCACCTCAGACACAGTTTCAACTGCTAGTGATTTTTGAGATACTATCCATTTCTCAATAGTGGCAGCTCCTAGCCCCCTACAAGATTAAGCAATACCGTGTTTATTTCTATATATACCAAATCAATTCTAGAAATTCATGTAATCATTGAGAAGAAACTGTGAAAACTGCTAAATGATTTTCATGTCTGATTACCTTCCAACAGTATTGCGGTGGTTCCCGGCCTGCGCTGCTAGTTCTTATTGAGTAGATCATAGAAAACCTTTGGCTTTCTATAGTCCGAGATGCACAAGGCCTGAAACCAAATATTTTACATTTCAGCCATAATGTATAGGATACCTTGGAATACACCAGATTCCATACTTTTTCTAAGGTGTTGAATATGAAAATTGTAATTCATACCATTTGTCATTTTTTTCGTTTTGAATTCCATGTAGATGCCAGAATATGAAAAACGGAACGAGAAACAACTACATTCAGAGAAGCAAGTGGCTTACCTGCATTGCGTATGCTATATGCATTAATGTAGGTTCCGACCACGGTTTCCCTATAAATTGAAGGCCAATAGGCAAACCTGCTTTGTCATAACCGACCTATCAAGCAGACAAGGAGAATCAATATTAGTACAATTGTAGTGTTTGAATGAAGGTAATAGACATTAACTAGCATTATAAAAATTATAAAGATGAGTAGTTTATAAGGTTTCTACAGGAACAGTCACAGCAGGTAATCCCAAAAAGTTTGGTGCTATCTGATATCGGATAAGGGCAGCTGAAATAAAAAAAAATTGGTCAACTACTATTTTTATGTAGACTGATAAAGCAAAAAGATTTAATATAAACACCTATGAAAAATTCAGTAAAAATTGATACCTCCATTTATGCAGTCAACTTCACCAGTCTCTAGAGCATCATCGATTATCGAGTATGCAGTCCGACTGTTTCAACAAAAAGCTCATTAAACTTAGGCGCTTAAGAGCCTTGAAGAAAAAATTCCATAAAAATAGATGCGAGCTGTTGCAGTAAAAAACAATTTACCCTGTTGTTGGAGCAACTATGACATCTGCAATGGCGAATATATTGTTATGAATCTGCATCTGGCGGTACCTGGAAATTTGTAGTAAGGTTAGACTATCATAGAATATTTGCTGAATCTAAAATCATATTCCACGTTATTCGGACTCAGGTGCAA
This sequence comes from Abelmoschus esculentus, assembly GCA_035048815.1. Lineage (NCBI taxonomy): Eukaryota > Viridiplantae > Streptophyta > Magnoliopsida > Malvales > Malvaceae > Abelmoschus > Abelmoschus esculentus. The sequence continues at coordinate 18,191,591 of JAUCBN010000015.1, read as the reverse complement.
ATGTTGAACATGAGTATGTGTCTGCATCTGGCGGTACCTGCAAATTTGTAATAAGGCTAAATTATCATAGAATGTTTGTTGAATCTGAAATCATACTCCATGTTATTCGGACTCAGGTGCAATTGTTGAACACGAGTATGTGTATGACGTGGATATGTTTAATTTTTCCAAGATTTCTTTGTATTTAGAAGGTCCTATCCCTATATCTAGTAGGTCCAAACATGTCTGGGACATGTGTGTCAGACATGAGTACTTAAGAAAAATAAAGAGTTTGAGTAACAAAGATCATAACAGCATCCTCTAATTTGAAGTATGCAAACAGATATATTGACCGCTAATCTAACTCAACTTTAGAAAATACTTTGTTGACCTTCACTTATTACTTCTTGAAACAGTTTCTATTCGAACTTGATAAAACTTTTGAGCTCTTGAGAAAGCAGAGCAAATGATTTACTTGAAAACAACATTATCACATCATTAACAATCATTTATTTTAGAAGTTCCAACTTACAGAAAATCAATTAATTAATTGTTGGCTATAATTTACCTCATTTTCTGGGCCTTTATATACTCTTTTCCATGGAAAGCACCACAGACCCTAAGTGCTACTCGCACATCCCATCCTATTTCTGCAAAATTGCTGTTTCAACAAGTTCAGATTGTAAGACAAGAACTTTAAAATCCTAGACAAAATGAACATAAAAGCATAATATGGGAATTAAAGTCCGGAAGAGAACTTACAGTTTTTCCATATGAGAACTCAGTGAAGTGCTGCATTCGGAACTAATGGTCACATAATGTGCGAGGAGCATTGATTCTATATCCGGTATAGTAACGCCTACAGTCTTGTGAATAGTATAAGACTAGTGAGCTCACCTCTAATCAACTACTGTTGAATTTATTGCATTTTATTTCTCAGAAGTCATCATCTGATTAGATTCTAATAAAAGGGAAGTTGATTTTTCACGTAGTCTATATAGACAAATTAAAATATTAAAACATGGGTAGTCATTGCTTGAAAAGAGAATCCACTGCTAATACCTTCCACTTGTAATGCTCGCAAAGCAAGTTCAATGCATCAGAGCAGCACATTCTGATTTCATCATTGCAATCGTTGAACCACTATTTGAGCCAATAAATGGTTCAAAAAAAGAATGTCGGGAATTAGAAACCTCATCTTTTGAAACCATGATTAATGATAAAAATGAATTTAAGTTAATTGAACATTGTTACATCACTCACCTCTTCGTATTTTGCAAATCTGATGTTTGACATTGGATTTGTTGAGTTCAGCAGTGGAAAATGCATTTTGGGCTGGAAGTATCCATGTGCCAAGAAAAAAATGGCAAGAGTTGTCAAAACTTAGAGTGACTCATATAAATACTCTATGATTCAGCAGAAAAAAAGTAAGTTCAAAAGGACTGATTACAGTAAAATGTGATCATTGAGAGTCGGTCATCCTTCCGGCATTTTATGATAGTTCCAACATTTCTTTTCATAAAGGGGAGAATAAAATTTATTGTTTTTACTATTTCTGCAAACTCAACTTCAGGATTTGTACTCCAATTTTGAATTAACAAAAATATCTACTCAGTATCAAAAGTAGAAGGAAAAGATGTTCATGTATGAAAAACAGGTTTGGTACATAATTGATATCAGAATCAGATTTCTCTTAAAAGGTTGGAAAAGACAAATAATAGTATAATACCTGCAACTTTTAGTCATATTACAGAACTGGTACTTACAGGTAAAGTTGTTGGCTTATGTGATGGAAGTTCGCCACTGATAGCAGCATAACTGAAAACAGAAAATTTCAGTCCATCAACAACTAAAAAGGTATTATAGAATAATTAAAGGAAATGGATGTATACAATGAGAGAGAGTGTACTTACACGATAAAAGCATCCTCTAAGGTGGCAGCTAGTATTCCAACTGTCCCAACTGTCCAGTTCAGAGGAAGAACACTGGAAACAGCATATGAATTTTCAGATACTGTCTAAATTTTACAAATTATATAATTATTTTACTTGAATAAGTTCTCACCCTGAGTGAGGTATGCACCCAAAAGTTGGTTTGAACCCAACAACACCACAAAGGGATGCAGGCATCCGCACAGATCCTACACAGAATCCATAGATGAAGTACACTGATCCTTTGAACTTATTATACAGTACTTTGGTGTTTAGACCATAGAATTTGCCAGCAAACTTTTTTGTTCTTTTGAAATGTTACTGAACATACCTTAGAGGGTCATAAATAAAGATGCACGTCATAGCTTCTCAAAATCAAAATATAGGAATGATAGAACTCTTACTCCTAATATACTTTTATTATATTGATAAAGTACTCAAGTCTTGGGTTAATAGTATCACCTGAAAACATGAGGAATTCCACATAATTCTTCCATGATGGAGGTAATAATATCTACTCAAACTTACGATGAAACTTTCTTATCCACCATTATATCAAGATTACGGCTTCTTAGTTTGATTTGGTTTTTATGTCAACATTCTTATGATTTATGAAGCTATCTTAATGATAAATATGTTCTTTCAGAACATTGTACCTGATATTTTCAAAATTATTTTGTGGTTTTCAACTTTCTTAAGTAAAGGGCAATTTTTTACCTCCACTATCCACCCCAAGAGCAACAGGGCATAACCCTGAAGATACAACTGCAGCAGATCCACTTGAAGAACCACCAGCAATTCTGTTGGGATCATAGGGATTTCTAATAGGCCTGCAGCAATCACAAAATTTACAAGCAACCAACTTTAGTATCTTTTATCGTAACGAACTTAGACAAGATAAAATGAAATTTTAAATTCAGTGACATTGGTTGATGTAGATTAATTTGTAATTAAGACTATGTGGATGATTAATCTGTAATTGAGACACCATACACATAAAATGGAGAACAAATTTGAGAAGAATATCATTGTATTTAAACATGGATTTTTTTTATCAAAGGGGAAGAAAATTGCAAAATCTCACCCGTAGTGGGGATTTATCCCACTTACTCCAGCTCCAAGCTCATGCATGTTAGTCTTTCCAACAAGTATAGCACCACAGGATCTGAGGCGCATAACACAGCATGCATCACCAGTGCAAGGTCTAACTTTGTGCAACCACTTTGTACCTCCTAGAAGAGCCAAGAGCAAGATAGGGACAAAAATACCACCAGAAAATAAAATTGACGTGCATAAAAAATGGCGAGTGAATAACTTAGGAGACCTGTGGTTGGATATGGAGAACAATCTATTTCATCCTTGATAGCAACCGGGACTCCATCTAGAGCAGATATTGGATTTCCTACGGAAGAGAACAATGAGATCTGTGTGAGTGTCTTGATGATATTGACAATGGGATGTTATAAATCAAAAGGATTCTATATTAAAATGATGTCCACTTTTGCTAAGTTTGTAGATCAACTTTTAACTTGTTTCTCTCTCTGATCTTGGGCCTAGGGTTAATAAAATAATCCATCATGGAGAATGCTTACTTCCATGCGGCTCAGAATAATGGACATAGTCTCCATAAAAAAGCACATTAGGATAGGTAATAAAGATTGATTACAGTAAAAAAGTTACCTCTTTCATACCGAAGTGTAGACTCTCTAGCTTGCCTCAGGATATCTTCAGCATCATAGTTAATGAAGAAGGACATTGGAAAAGGAGGATTGCAAGATTCACGCACAGCATCTATAAAACGCTCTGCAACCTGCAGAATTGAAATTTGATTTTCTGACCATAGTAAACAAAAGATTAAGGATACAAACTATCAAGAAAATCTCAAAAATCAGTGGAAATATAATCACATATAAATGGGAATAAAAAATATGCCATAGACGAGATAGCCAAGAATAATACTCTCAGTGGAGTTATTGCTCCAGTACTATAGGCTCTTGAATAATCTGCTATTGTCCATCGTCGGAAGCAGTTGGGTTTTAGATCATCCAGTAACTTCTCCGAGGTTACATGCACACATTTTATTGCCTCTTGAACTCGTTCCAGTGGAGATGCATCAGGGTCAATTTGTTTGATTTCTTGTTGGTTAAGCTCTGCGTTAATGCAATCTAATTAGACACAAGACCAGAAACACCTTCACAAACAGAGAGTACACATTCACATCAAGACACGAGGGTGTAAGGTATGTTTATACCTTGACCATCAATTATGTACAACAACCACTTGAAGTATTAGAAGTTCATTGAACACCTTTGGAACATCAGAAACTTCCAGAGTCTGGAATCCAATTTGGCATAATATAAAATTCTACGTTTCTTCCATATTGATTTCTAATATAGGGAGGAAATAAGAGAGTAGTTGCCTCTATCCCGACATTCCTTCCTTGGTAATTGCAAATTAAAGCAACAGAAACTCATACAGATTTGAGATTTTAATGGAAGCAAATATTTTGTTGCAGTGTTTAACTAGTTCTAATACTCCCATAACCTAATTTTACCATAGACAAAAAAAAGTCATTCTATTTAAGATGATGAAGATGAACTATCAGTGGTATCCAAAATGTGGTAATCTGAAGCATATGAGTTACGAAAAGTCTGGCACATACCAGTAATAGGATGCAAGGGAACGAACATAGGGGGTTCCACCAGCGTTGCATTTGTAACAAGCTGTTCAAAGGGAAAACATAGTCAGAAAGAAGTTCATAATAAATAAGTAGACAAGCAACCATTTTAAGTTTCCAAGGTGAAATGAAAAACAAATGTCACTCCTGGCCAGATGATTAATCTTCCATGTGAAAAAAAGGTATAACAGTTCTTTCCATATTAGTGCTTTACAAGTGTATATATAGCAGAGAATTCTGCTCTTTATTTTTGTGCAAATACCATATTTCTACAGAGCCTAATCAATATATTAAACTAAAAACAATTTCCGATTTCTAATCAAGTGTATAAGCTAACACATGTGCACCTTGTGAACTTGATTGTTCTTCTTCACTATGTACAACAACAACGCTCCAATGATCCTCGACTCCAAGAACCAGGCAAAGATTTTCAGCAGGAATCCAGCCATACGAGGAGCTATATCCGAGAAAAAAAAGGGGTAAAAATCCAGTCAGAGTGAACATGGTTTTTGAAGGGTAACCCCTTACACTCCCAAATTCAGCTGCTTAAATTAAAACTCCCAAAAATCAAAACCGTTTATCCATAGAGCTATACTGCTATTATAGTAAGTAAAACAAAACTAGAAACACAACAACTGCAACTCCTCTTGATTTTCTTGATTTCAATCACTAAACAAAATGAATTCTTAAAACAGTTTGATGAGAACAAATTTCTCATTTTCAGCAACCAATATCACATTACATTAAACCGACACAATTTTCTTATTTTCAGCAACAGCGATTGAGAATTTCTTCAAGTAAGAGTACTGATCACTGAAATAAAAGTAAACCCAAATACAAATTTGACGGGAAGAACAAAACAAGAAATTAATAAAGAAAAGACTATGATGATAAATGAATGCAGTGAAAAGAAAACCTTTATCGACTCTAAAATACGATTCATTGCTGCAAGGACCAAGATCAATCTGCTCTACGGGCTTGTAAACAACGCCGGCATCCCTCAACAATCCCATTTTCGCATGAAAAAGATTGGTGGCTATTAGGGCAAACTCAGGTAAACACTTTCCACTTCCGAGTCAAACAATGTTCAACCAGCACAAATTATATATATAAAAATTGGATTTTTCCAAGGAAGATACTGCTTTCGATGCAAGATTTAATATATCCAAATAATCTTATCCCATTTTTTACTGTTCTTGGACATGAAACATGCGTGTCTGTATAGTATTAATGAATTAAAGTGTTTGTTTCGCGGTAAATTATTTGTTTTTTCCTTGCAGACAACCAAAGAATCAGTGATCACGAACTTTAATGAAGCAAAAAAATCATTTATGATTCTGTTGAGTATGACGTCGGCATAATAAATTCACCTAAATATTATTTCTTTTAAATAAGATTAAAATTTTAAATGTTTATGTTATAATGAAATAAATAGAGTTGTAAACCGCCGTTTTTATTATAATGAGTCTTTTATTAGGTTGTAAACCAGCGTATTCAAGTTTGAGTAGTGTTAAACTCGACTTGATTCATTAAGATTTCGAGTCGAATTTAAATTTTACTTAAGCTTAATCGAGTTAAGTGTTAATCGATCTTAGATCATGTTAAACTCAAATAACTCTTATTTATCATGTCTCAATTAAAGCCTAATAAAGAAAATACTTTGATACACAAGTTGTGTAAACTCAATCTTGTTAATTTAGGGTTTAGATTTAAGGGTTTTAAGTTTAGAAATTTAGATTTTAAATTATAAAAAATAAAAAATAATATATTTATATTTTTGAGTAGCTCATGAGTTTTTCGAGTAGAGTATCATGTAGCTTGGCTCGTCTCGTCAAGAACTCGAGCCGTGTCCAGTTAAATCGAGTTTTAATTAAATTTTAACCGAATCAAGCTCGAGTAGCTTGTGATATGTCTCATCTTATTTAAATCCTAATCTTTATAAATATATTATTTGAATTTGTAATTAAATATAGATGACTATACTAAAAAAATATTTAAGGCAATGGTGTAATTTCAATAAATATATGATTTTGTTAATTATGACGTCAGTATAATAAATTTACCTAAATTTTAATTATTGTTAAATAAGATTAAAGTTTTAAATACTGATATTATAAATGAAATAAGTAAAATTGTGAATGTTTGCTCTTATAATAAATCTTAATAATATCATATTTAAATTTATAATTAATTATCGATTATTTTATTAACAAATTATTCAGGGAAATTGTGTAATTTCCCTAGTCATCGACAATAGAATTTGACTTGGGTAAAATCGTCGGCACTTTCAACGACTTGATTCAATTTATTTTTGTATTTTTTGGATTAGATTGTAAAAAACTAAAATTATAGGCACTAGAATGCAATTTTTGATAAATATATCATCATTATTTATAATTTGAAAAAATTGTTTTCTAGTTGTTGATGGGTGAACCCATTAGGGTTGTTATCGTTTCGAGTTCTCGCTGTTCTCTAAAGAAGTTGAGTGAGAAGAAGCAAGAAGTCAAAATCATTTACGCTAGGCCCTTGAAGTTTAAAGACTAGCAGTTCCTCTCTTTCATGTTATGAAGCAACTGGCCAAAGAAGCTCCTCGGCTAGGGTTACCCTAAAAAGGGTTCTTGCTAAGACTGCTTTCTCTCTTTCGTATGTGAAATTTTCCTTTCAAGCAACCACATTCAGCAGTGACATCGAAATGTGAGATTTAAGCCTTTTCCTTCGCATTTGTTTGTTAACAACGAGCCAACCTTCTGAGGGTTAGGTGAAGGTCTCGTTCCTGGACTGTCCATAACATAATAAGAGTCTTCTTAACCGTAGTAGCAACAATTATTTATACTTCTTTCTTATATAAAAATCCTACCTAATTCACTAATTCGTGGGAAGATAGTGAACCCTTGTAGTTGAAAAACGTTTCAGGAGGAATCTTTGAAGTAGATGGTGGTTGATAGAGTAATCCTTGATTATAATTTTCAGTACGAGTACTGCATACAAGACAAAACTTGTGATTGGTAGTAAAACACCGATCCCCCTGTTGAGATCTAATTCGATCTTCATAGATTTCGCGAGATATTTTCTTACGAAGTTTTGTTATAGCATTTATAACTGCCTCAGGTTTAGGGGGACAGCCCGACAAATAGACATCCACAGGAATTAGCTTATCGACCCCCCGAACAGTATTATAAGAATCAGTACTGAACATCCCCCCTGTAATTGTACACGCACCCATAGCAATAACATATTTAGGTTCGGGCATTTGTTCATATAATCTCACTAAAGAGGGAGCCATTTTCATTGTTACTGTTCCAGCTGTTAAAATTAGGTCCGCCTGTCCATGCTTGACATAATGGACATGTCGGATGAAGACAGGTTCTTTCCCTTTCTGAAGGGCTTACAACCGTGGGAGCAAGCGTAACTGCGGAGGCATAATGTGCAGAACTTGTATGAATGAGGGAGTGCTGCTCTGGTAGTATCAGATCGGCTAGTGGATTTCAAGTACCTTGGCGCGAGGAGTCGCACGGGGGGGGGGGGGGGTAAGGGACCGAGGCAAGCCAGAGGGCCTGAAAGATGTAGGAATGTCGAAGAAGAGGTTTATAGTTTTATTGTATTCTAAAAGTTTTCAACTTCCACATAATTTTAAAGATAGGATACTTATTTAATATATCACTTATTTTCGTATTTATATTTTAGTTACTCAATTAATAATTATAAAATTAATAACAATATTGATGTGACTACTAACAGAATATAAGGATAGTTAAAGGGATTCAGTCCTCGCCAATCGTTTTCTATATATTAAATAGAGATTAAAAAAATAGATACCATATTATAAGTGTCCTAAAATTCAGAGGCCATTATTTTAATTTAGAAGTCTAACCTAACATTTATTTATATATTAAACCTTTTGAATATTATAATCATATACTCATATAGACACCATTAAAATCCATCTTCCAGTCTTTCAAGAACTGAAGAAAAACATGTTGCCATTGCCTACTGCACTCGTATGTACTACAAAGCTCAAACTAATACTAATAATCCCCTCTCAGTTTACAAGGTTTTTCTGCATGAAAAACATCATCACTTTTATTCTTCAATGCTATGATAAAAGATGATGCTGAGGATTCACACATTTTTCACTTCCATTTTTAGACTGAATCAAAGATATCACATTCGTATTCGCTTTAGGTCGTTCTCGCCTCGGGGACACTCACATCACCACCATTACCTCGGGAGGAATGAACCATTTGTCCCTGCAGGCACAGTATGCTAAGCAGTCAATGGCCTCAGGAAAAAACATGGAAAAACTAGAAAATTAGATATATGCAGAATAGATATATATACAGACACAAAGAAATGTTGAAACCATTGCGTAAACATTCTACTATATATGCATGCAGCTCGAAAACTGTGTTTAAAAGGTTTCCAGATTCTGATATATTCCATTAGAACTTACACTTTCATCCGGGACAATCGCGTATCTCTCTGTTGGAGAAACCCAGGATTTACCTGCCAAGAGTACAAAGAGTAAAGAATCATCAATAAAACAGAAGCAATACAAAATAAACAGCACAAAGTTCTCAGTTTCCACAAAAACACATTGGGAGAGGATGTATGAAGGCACAACATGTTTGAGAACTGTTTCCTAAGAAGAACTACCCTTTTCCCTTATTTATAATCAGTTCTAACCCCTCCATATTTTCAGCACTCTAAATTTTTTTTTACTTATGATTTATCCCTACAAAGACATAACATGACAGTTAAAAATAAAACGATATAATTATATATTTAGTCTTTAATTTATATATTTTATTAATTTAATTTTAATTCTAATTAATAAAATAAATTTATTATTCATTAAATAATTTTAATTATTTTTATTTAATGAAAACAAGTTTTTATACGAGGGGATTCAAACCTAAGACAAAATAGAAGCAACACGATTTTACTACTAGGTCAGAGTTGATGTTGTCATATGATTTGGCAAAGATATGGTTTATACGGATGAGAAAATACAAGAAAGAAAATTAACAATAAAGAGTTTAATCCTGGGACCACAAGAATTAAAAGTATTAATTTATTTTTTAAATCTTGTATTAATAAATTAATAAAAATATATTTAAAAAATTTAAAATTTAAAACTTCATCATACAAATATAGATATGAATTACTAATATTTTAAAATTTCCATTTTTTTCTATTTTCTTTCGTTTTTATTTATTTCCTTACAAAATTAAATTATTAAATACTTAATTAGCGCAAAATATAAAATAAACCCATTGCTTTTGTTGTGTTTCATATCCCATGGCTTAAATTCAAAATCTAGCCACCCCATTTAATTTGAGGATGCCTTTTATATAGATATTCTATATCCTCTAAATTCAATAAGGACCAACCATTTTAAACCCACCTCCACGTTCTTCTCAACATTGCTTATATTTGATATAGGGTTTCCGACCATTTGACTGGACGGAGACAATGTTTCTTGTAATGGAAAACAACGGTAAGAGAATGAAGAGCCATTCAGGGAATGGAGGGAGTTTGATATCAACGTTAATCGTAGTGCTGATTTTGTGGACGGATATGGCGGCGACGGTGAGAGCGGACGCCGTGAAGCCGAGATGGTCGTTTATCAAATGCCAGATCGATTGCATGCCCATGTGTATGGCTATCAAGAACGTCAAAACTTCTTCCTGCAGAATTGCTTGCTGGAGCGGGTGCGACCAGTTGAAAGGTAGAGGCATAGTGCAATCATCTGGTTGGAATATACCTAACTTTAAACCGATTCCAAGACCTTGATTTAACGAGAAATTTTATATTCGAACCATAAATATCGAGAGTCGAATCTATATGAGATAAATATTCGTGAGCGATTAGTTAATCTATGTCTAGAGATGCAGATTATTATTCTCATAGTTTTGTATTTTAGAAGGTATTTTATAAAATAAATTTAACACTTAGTTAATCTATTTAAAATCTTTTGTTCACGGTAGCCTCAAAATAACGATTTTGTAATTTCATGATGATTCTTGTTATTGTATAATCGTTTTAGAGCTGTTAATAAATAAAAAATACGAGTAGAAATCTTTTATTCTTTAATTATGTTTCTTGTTAAAAATCTTAAAAAATTATATTAAATTTTAAGCTTAATTTTCTATATCCTAAACCTTACACCTTAAAAAATACACCATGTCCCTAATTTTCTAAACTCTAATCATAATCCTAACATTAAATCTTCAACCCTAAATTTATTAATTTAAAATTGAGACACCAATGAAAATACAATTAAAGAGTAAACAATTTACACACAAAAAATACAATTTAAACAATTTACAATTAAAGAGTAAACAATTTTAATGAAAGAATTGATAGGGTTTACCTTAATAGATTTATATTTGAATAATTTTATTAAATTAAAAATATATATAAATAAAATAAATAAGTTAAAAATAATAAAAAATCTATTATTGGTTAAAAAATTATAAGTTTAAATAATTTGGCAAATGGAATAATTAAGTTAGCTCAGAATTGTTATTTCCTTTGGTCATAAAATTTTAATATTTATTAGATGCTACATAAATAAAATATTAAGTGACCCGATTGTATATTTAAGGATTTGATGAATTTTATATATTTTTGTAGTATTTTTAATTCGAATTTAAATTAAATTTTAATGTAAAACAGAAAACACATTCAAAAGTATTTACACTAAAATAATTTTTTAACCTGAACAATACTAGTATAATAAAAGAAAAATATTAATCCATAATAAACCTACATTAATCCCCAAAAGAAAATATAAATCATTATTCCCTGCAATCCCTTCGCCGTAATATTTTCTTGTGAAAGTTGGAATGTTTAGCGACATCGAAAGTTGGACTCGCCGCAGGCCGGTACTCCGGCAGCAGCCTCCCCGACTTATACCGGACACCGCAAGCGTTGCACAGCGTTTTAGGTCCCAACGGTCCCATCCTCCACTGCGGAGTATTCTCCACCATACAGTGACTGCACTTCCGCTTCGCACCTAAATCCCTCTCGCTAATATTATCAAACACTTGTGATTCATTCCAACTAATCTGCCGAGGCTTCGCATTCGAACATCCTCGCTTACCGCCGCGCTTACTCCGTTGTTTCTTGTTGGAGAAAACAATAGTCCGATCGAGAACGAAGGATTCTTCGTCCGGCGTTTGGAGGAATCCGTCAAGAGAGATAGTTTCGTCGCTAAAATCGGGAAACCAGTCAATCTCGTCCAATGAGTCCTGAGGAACACAGAGCGGATAATCCCAATCGGAAAAACTCTGGTCTCCGGTGATCGGCGATGGTAAGGACAGGTTGTTTTTGTTATTGTCATTATTATCATAATCACTGATTTCTTCAACAGCCATTGAATTCGCAGAAGGCAATTAAAACGCAAAGAATTGAAGTCTTACTTTGGCATTTAAAGAGGAATCCATACAAGGTAATTAATATGCAATTAATATTAAATCATAATTAAAAATTTTCTTAGTAGGTAAGTTTTATAACTTTTGGATATGCGCGTTTTAATTGGGAGGAAGAAAATGAATTTTCCAGAAGGTGATTAGGAATTAAACTTTATTTAAGATTTGTTTCCATAATTAGTATCTATATTTAATAAAAAAATATTTATATAAATATATTTTATCAGATTTAATTGCCTATCATATCTAAACTATGACCTCATTTTAAATTAATTGTAAAATATTCTATATCAGTCTTCAAATCATGATTTATATTTTAAATTAGTCTATATATTTTAAAACATTTTATATTAATCCTCAAACTATTAATACGTACTTTTACATTCTAGTGTGATTTTGTGGTAGTATATTTTTTTTACGGTTAATCTTTTGAAAACGTCAGGTGGGGGAGATTGTCACGGTCCGTATGTCGTAACAACACGGGACCGAGCGAGATGCTTTCTGGTTGTGCTTAACTCTTGGGAGCGAGATAGCATTAAGGGTGTAGTACGTGTCGAGCAGTCGTCCTATCTTTGGATGGGTGTGCTGATCGCGCACCACACTGGTCGGGAGCTGTCCCCGCTTCCCTGATGAGCCCATGGGAGGGCGAAACCAGTAAGCATCGGAGATGGTAAAGGCTTAACCTCGGGTATGAGAGAGACCTGAAGTGCCACATGGAGTGGTTGTCCTTGCGTTAAAACTCTGACCCCGTGATAGATGGTACCAGAGCGAGATCGTGTGCTAGTTGTTGAGTTTACCAAATGCCCCATGTGCTACGGAGCGAGTCGTTTTTTACGGTTAATCTTTTAAAAACGTATACACATTGTAGAGACAAGTTATTTGGACCCGAGTCTCCTAAAGATAAAATTAATACTCATTTTTTCATTATGATCACTCAACGGGTTAAAATTAATATGCTTTTGAAGGTCCTAGAAATTAAACTCGTGTTCTTCTAAAAAAAAATAATTTGTTTTGGAAGGTCTAAGAATTTTTTATTTCTCATGTTCAATTCACGTGACCTTCAAATTATTTTTTTATCCAGTAGCGTTAACGATATAGAACAATCTATTATCTTAAGAGCCGATTTTAAATGGATCATAATTTATGAATTGATATAGAACATTGTAAAGTTTATAGAATAATTTAAAATATGGTCCCTGAATTTTTTACACCCAATTAAATTTCAAAATCAAGAAAAAAAAATAATTTCACCCTTTGATCAACATTGACCTTTGTCATTGAATTTTTAAATTTTAAAATTTAAAAAAATATCTAAAAAATATCTAAAAAATATTTTCCCCAAAAATTTTGGAAATTTAAAAAAAATGAATTTATTTAAAATAATAATTTCTCAAAAGTATAAAAAATAATTAACTATAATTTTTAAATATATTTTAAAAATATAAAAAAAAAGTTAATTTGAAAACTAATTATATAAAAACAGTTTTTTTATATTTTAATCTTTGAAAAATATTATCTATTATTTTTAAATGTGTCAAAAAATTAATAAAAAAAAAAAAACTATTAAAGTTGACTATCAATTTTGATCAAAAGACTAAATTATAGAGAACTTAAAAACTCTTGAAATCAGAATAACTCATCGTCTTGGATCATGTCACAAAATATGCTATTGGACCAAAAGCAGAATTATAATACTAAATTAAGACCATGACACAAGAAGATATCATGGTGAGAGTTCTACCTTAGCAAGTTAGGAGTCGTTTGTGAGAGAATTGTATGTTAGTCACATAAACAAAAAAGGATGACTAATTCCACTGGTTAGATTCGATATTTACTTTCCAGTTATATGATGAAACTAATTCAATTGTATTCCCCTAAAAGCAGTATAGACAGATGCACCTATGAGTTTTTAATTACTTCATCAGTACCTCAATCTCAACTGGCCAGTATTCGTCTACGCTTGCACAAGTTCTCGGAAAGTTGCAATAGACCACCACAGTTGTTGGTCAAATTTTCTTTCCCTTTCAGCCTGCGCTTGTAAAACAAGCCATTGAAAATGTCCTTGCTATGCATGTGCTTCTACAACATTAAAACAAAATTACAATTGAAACTTTGGAATCAAAAACAATTATTGTGTGGCTGAAATCAAGACAGCTACAAAACAAATGTTAGCACTGAATTTGAGAAATGTTGCCCCTTCAGGGATACCGGCAACCGGCATTTTATGGGATGATAAAGAGACAATTAGCATGGCCACTGCTAGTAATTTTACTATTTTAACATTTATTTTTTTGACAACTGATTTACAAACCAATAACCTCTGTAATTGGAACCGAAAGATTTTTGTCAGTACACATACACACTCACGCGTAACACAGCTAAAATTAACTTAGCAAGAACCTGAAAGTGCCCACATAACATTGTTGACAATTTAAGAACCATAACATAAGAAAAGGCAATAAAAGATTACCTTAAAGACATTTGACGCATTTCCTCCAAAATCAGATGATTTTCCAGAAAGATCTACAACAAAGAAAATCAAAAGAGTATTAAATACTGAAGAATACAGTTCTTTTTTAGTACTAAGGAAAGTACCATGGTTACCTCTCATCCCCTTATTTATGGTAGAGTCACTAAGGAATTTCTGTAGCATTGTCGTCCCCTGAAAGGCCAAAAAGGGATAGCCCAAGAATTGCAGCCTTTCTGAAAAAGGCATTTCCAAGAAACCAAAGGACTTTTCCCATGTTTCTCTAAGCTGAGGTATTGCAGGCAAGACTAACCTCTCGATGCCCAATTGAACAAGCAGCTGCAAATGAAAAAATGTGTCCAATTATTAAAGAGAAAGAAAACTTTTAACATGCAAACAAGAGACACGAATGCAACCAAAGAAACTACCTTCTCCAACTCCTGCAAGAGAAGTCGACACATACCCTGCCGACGATATTGGAAAGGTGTAGCAACTAAAGGAATCTCTGCAACCTTTAGTCCATGTATCCTTAAAATCAAATATAAAAGAAATGAAGTTTATGATAACCAAATTCCACAACCCTCAAAACAATGAAAACTAAAGGCATCCTGGAAACCAAATATAAAAGAAAATGAAATTTCTGTAACCAATTTCTACAACCCACGGAAAAAGGAAAAAAGAGGAAAACAGGTACCTCACTGTGGCTATTGATAAAATTCCATGAACGTTATGGAGAACCATGGCATAAAATCCACGAAAATCCACTCTCTTGAGTTTGGACCTTCAGGAAATATGAAAGAAAGATGATAAATATCAGTGACTAGAAGTTAATTTTAGATCCAGATTTTACAAATGACAGTAATAAGATCATCTTCCTGACTAGTTCAAACAGATTTTAACTAAAAGAGGAAAAGAAGCAAATTTTGCTATACATAGTTTTAAGGTATCTAGTAATGAACAGAAAGCAAGTCAAAAGGATCTCTTAAAGCAATTGTATTAACCTAACTCTAGAAGCATCAATCTTAATGAGAATAAATGGCTTAGAGAATAACACTGTGGACAGGTCAACAATGAATGGCAACCAAGGTCTTCAAACCAGAAGATTAACCAGCCAGGATGTCCAGGAAAAATCCCCATTGTAGCTCATATCATAATCAAACCATGATTCATCGTGCCAATTTTTTGTGACCATCAATGAACTCAGACATGCATATCGTGTATAAAAAAATATTGGTAAAGTTAAAAATTGATCTAGCAAATGGTAAGGCAAGATGCGGCAAACCAGGGTGATATACAAAAATCCAATAATGACAATGGTACCATAATAACCCAAGATTCCCAATGTCCCCCTGCAAGAAAAGCAGGCTGATGGCTGGATAAAAGAATGATAGAAATTCCCATGTCATTCACCAAAGATCTTGTATCATCTGTAAACTAAATAATGAAGGAAAAAACCTTACCCTGAATTGAAAACGACATCTTTGACCAAATCTCTCTTGGTATGGGGATCCTTCACAGGTTCAAAACATTCATGGATAACCCCTAGTACATCGGATAGCTTAATCTTTGTGTGAGTTCTTGACATATCAGGAAATTTATACACATCTTTCAATGATCTCAACAGCGTCCAGCTTATTCCATCTACCATAGTGGGATTTGAAATTCCCAAAAGTTGATGAAGTTGAGCACACAACTGAAGAGAATATGTATGTTAACATATATCATAAACATGTTGGATTATCAAAAAAATCTTAATCCAATGTTCTCAAAAAGTAGACAATCAAATTCTGTAAGATTAAGACCCTTCAATTCTGGAATACAGAGAAGCAAAATTTTCAAACCCAACTGAATAAACCACCTACAATATGAAAATGAGAAACGGTATAGGACTCGGGAGGAGGATAAAACAACTCCTAAAAGCTATTAAATAACAAACCTTATAAAAGTTAGACACAATAAGGGAATTATACCTTATAACAAGCCTCACTACAAAAACTCCCAGATGGATGGTCAGTAGGAGACATGCACTGAGATTCACTTAAGCAAGCAACATGATCTACAAAGAAAAAGAAGATTTATTAAATACTTGGAGATAGAAATCAAAAAGTTCCCAAGAACCAAACTCACATTGGCGGGTGCATTGGAGACAAGCTTTTGTAAAATGTTCACCATCATCCTTGCAATTTCTCAAGCCACATAGTCCACAACAGCAAGATGGGCAAAACCAATTCTCACTAGGTGCATCCTAAACAACAGATAAATAAATATCGGTTAAAATAAACCACCAACCTTAGTTATCAAAAATAATTTTAAATGTGTGTGGAAAATTTACTTTTTCCATGCATGAAAAATTGCCAATGCTTTATCAAACGCATCCTTAATTAGCTAGGATTTCATCTTATCAGGGTTTTATGCTATACAAAACATTATTACTGATGTGATCAAAGTAGTTTAGCTTTTACTCAAGACTACGTACAAGAAGCAACTAATCTTTCCATTCCTTGAGCCATGCCTCCCCTTTTACACTTCCCTCTACCAAGTGCTCGCCTTTTTCTTGTATTGAAAGATACTGTATTTCATAACATTTACTATACTTGGCATGCATAATTGCAATATTAAGCAATGATCTTGTATTCTATAAGCATTTTTTTTCTCTTTCAAGTAGGCCGTTTGAGGTCTGTTTTGGCATCCTAGACTGGGGGTAATACTAAAAAGATTACTCAGTTTTATCTGATGAAATCATGAAATTAGTAATCTGAGCAAATCAGCAGTCTTTATCTTATAGCTATATAATCTTACTAAGAACCAAAAGTAACTTGTTTTAAGAGCTTCTGCATGCATTAAAAAATCCTTAAGAACCAAGGTTAATTAGTTAGTAAGATATCCCACTGCCCTGCAAAAAAAAATATAAACACAAATGTCACCATCTAACCCCCTAGATTAATCTTACTAATTACCACTTCTATTAGTTTGTTATATTACATCAAAAAACCAAAATATTAGCATTAATTTGTGTATTAACATGTGAAATCAAGTATCCAAACGAAAAAAAAAATAACAATGTTTGTAGTTTGTACTATTTACTAGTAGAAACAGTAAACAAACTTTATAAGCAATCAAACTAACCATAGAAACATAAGACACAAAATTAAACAAATTCATGATACACGAATGAGAACAAACCTTGAGGCCAATGCAACTAAAATGATACGAGCATGGACAGTGACCACAACTTATAAGATCTTCACCGTAGTGACAGACACTACATATAGTATCACACAGCCGGGAACCACAACGTTGCTTCCTCTTGCGCCTTCGAGAACGAGACACCATATCTTTAAGCCTAACCCTTCTTCCGCAATTATCAACAGGAAAACTAAAACAATGATGACCATCAACTAAATCATCCTCTATGTTTATGACATCTACGCCTTTCTCCTCCTTAGGGTTGGCTTCAACTTTTGAATCAGCTTGCTTGGGTTTCTTTGAAAACCTTCTCCTCATCGATGAATAATTTTTATAAATAAGGAAAGAATCCTTGTTATTCCACTTCTTCACCTTTAAATTGGGTCGCTGATTATTTTTTGAAACCCTTTTTCTCATTAATGAAGATCTTCTCTTCTTAGGAATAACAGAGAAGAATGTTGGCTGGC
The DNA here is from genome assembly GCA_035048815.1 of Abelmoschus esculentus. Classification (NCBI taxonomy): domain Eukaryota; kingdom Viridiplantae; phylum Streptophyta; class Magnoliopsida; order Malvales; family Malvaceae; genus Abelmoschus; species Abelmoschus esculentus. Next base: position 18,173,451 of record JAUCBN010000015.1, on the reverse strand, counting down.
TCCCCTGCATTTTGCTAGAGTTGGGAAAAATGACAGCAAGATTACCATCAATATGCTCATGCCTAGTGAAAGTCCCATAACCCGATTGATTGTCTTGAACATCATACACAGAAGAAATGGTTTTACCTTCTCTTGAGCTGTCAACAGGTAGTCTATTACCCACATTGTCACCAAGTATAGGAGACTTTTGCTTGTCTATTTCACAATCAAGTTTACCAGATTCCATCATTTGCTTTTCTCCACATGATTTATCTGCCGGGAAACTTTTACTAGTAGATGTATTCATCATATGAGATGGCCCCTCACGTTTCGATTTTGACATTACAGATCGTTTCCTTCTATTGTCCTTTCCAAGAGGATCTTTCCCCTCTCCTTTTTGACATGATATAACATCCTTGAAATCAATGCAGCTTTCTGCTTGTGCAGAAGTGTCAGATAAATGGGAATTTGCCTTCCCAGGATCCTTATGTTTTTTACTTTTCCTTCGCACCATCCATGCCAAGATTTTGCGGTTAGCAAGATTTCGCAGGTTTGACCCAACAGCAATCTCCTGAACAACTTCCATGAAGTACTTCCTCCAAACAGTCCGAGTGCCACAAGTCCACTCAGATATCATCTTTACAAACCCATAATTTAAACGTAATGAGGACCAAACTTTCTTTACAGAACGAGCCAAGGGAATATCACCTTCAAACTCCTTTGCTAACTCCACCAGTATCCATATGCCTCGGTCTCTCCAAATGCCCAGAAACTCATCCCATATATGAGTTACACGTAATTGACTCACACTGAATTTGCACTCCTCGTCCTCATCAGGAAAATACACAGACCTCTCAGATGCATTATTATCATTATCTAAAATAACCCCTTCCCACCACGCATCTTCAAAAAATGCATCGACACAAACCCCAAAACCCAGATTTTGATTAGAACGGGATTGAGATGAGGAAAGAAGAGGTCGTATGTGCCCCCGATAGGTTGATGAAACATGGCGACGGCTATGAAGACCTTCAATTGCCTCCGTCACAGGGATGGACTCAATGAGCTTTGAAACACCTGTTTCACATAAGAGTTCATCATATTCAATAGATCGGAATAAATGTGAAACACCAACAACCACCCCAGGGTGCCATGATCCTCGCAAACCTTCCTCAAACTGCCGAACCTAGAAACAATCACAACGAAGCTTGTAACAATACAGCAGGAAATCAAATAAATGCAACATTGTGACAAAAATGCGTGAATTTTTATAGATAGCGTGTTGTTTAAAACACGGGGAAGATTGTTTACTTCAGGATCTTCTCCATATCCTACATACACTGGGTTCTTGGGTACAACCTTCTCTTTCAAAGGAAAAGTCCCAAAAGAAGAGGAAAAAAACAGCTTGAAAACTGTGAAGGCATAAACAAGCTAACAACAAAAATTCAATTTAAAATTTGAGTTTTGGAAATTCAATTTTATTCAAAGTAATTAAATACTTTCATCAACACATTAGCCAACTGTACTTATATTTCTAATTTTCCATAGTTTAAAAGATTTTATAACTTTTATTTATAAAGAGAAAGAAACTCTTATTATATCTACGAATCAAGTCTCAGTATCTTACCCAAAAGGAAATAAATGAGAATACAATCCTATATAACAAGAAAATTACAAGTAATTTTGAAATTACTAATTTTCCAGATAAAATACGCTACGGCGAGTTTATTCTGAAAATGCGGGAAAACCAAATTCAAATTTGAAACCTTAATTACTTTAAAAATCAAACAAGAGACTTCGGATCTTCGATTAAGGGATCAAACGAAAGACACATAATTTTTCAAAATTTCACTACGATTTTTTTTTCTAAAGAAACAACAGTTAGGTTTCCTGTTTGGCAGACGGGAAAATGCAGTATGAAAGGAAATAAATTGTCAACTCATAGATGGATCAGAAATTTTTGGGGGAAAAAAATAAAAATAAAACTAATCTCAACCTTGAACCAAATTTCTCTCGATTTTGTTCACTACAAAACCAAACATAACAATGGGGGAAAAAACAGCAGCAGCAATAACAAAAAAGGAAAATTAAAAAAAATAACAAGAATTAGCATTACCTCGACTCTCTCATTGAGAAGAAGCTTCCGCTGATTCATGAATTCAAATCTTTTTCTTCTTGGAGAGAAAAGTAAACTGGATCTTGCTTTAACAGAGAAATTTTGGATTTTGAATTTTTAAAGATTTTTTTTGTTTGAATTTTATATATATTATTTTACCAATAGTTAGGGCTGTAGCCGGTAGGGCATCGTAATCTATAGGGAAGGAAATATTCTGGTGCTACCAATTGTATATTTTGATCTTTGTAGTCTGGAGATTGGACTACAGATACTGGGTCCATTCAATCCAAGCCGTGGATTCGAAACCTAAATATTCAATCGACAGTCCATCTTCTTTCCCGCGAAATATAGTAATAGTATGGCCTTCAGGCTATTTTCTACGCGACGAGCAATCGGTCATATTTTTTTCTTAATAATTTTCTAACAAAAATAAACTTTGTTAAAAAAAATATAAATTATTAATTTCGAATAAAATAATAATTTTTATTAATCAGAATATGAGTTGAATGCCTTGATGCTCAAGTTTTTCGTACATTCATAATAAAAATTTAATTTTTATATTTGATTTATAATTTATAAGTTTAAGGTTTAATTTATATTACTCCTATAAGATTTATAATTCAGAGTTAGAATTTATATTTTAAAAAATGAAATAGCATTTATAATTTAGAAGATTATAATTAATGATTTAAAATTTTAGATTTTTGAATAGAATTAATTTAGGGTTTAGTTTAAACGATGCAATAAATGTTTGATTAGAAAATGGTACGTTAATGATATCTATGATTTTCCGGGTATTTGCATAGTAGTTGCATGTGATTTGCATGATAGAAATTAGAAAATAAATGCGTGTGTGCTCACTGGACCATTAAATTCGCCTTTTAAGTAGAGTGCGAGTTTAGCAATTCGTGAGTTACTCGAATTTAGTTTGGTTAAAACTTGATAAATATTCAATTTGAATTGACTCGATTCGAATTTGATTCGATGATTTAACGAAATTTGAATCGAGCAGAGTGTAATTCGATTTGATAAGTTCGTGAGCAGCTCATTAATTTTTTAATAATTACTTTAAAATTATTTTCATTCAAAAAATAAATCTAAATAATAATTATTAATTTGTGAATTAGTACTTTGATTTTTAATAGGCTAGTTTAATGTATTTATGGATTGTTATTTTCTAATTTAGACATTAAAAGTGTTTTTATACACTCTTTTAATAGTTTTAGTTAAATTTATTAATTTATGTTAATATTAAGCCTCATATAGTATTATTAAATTTTACTTTTAGTAAAAATAAGGTAAGATTTTTAGTGAGTTTAACGAGCAACGAGTCAAGTTGAACAACAAAATATTTTAACAAACACGAATTGAGCACAATTTTAACGAACATAATGAGCAACGAGTTGAACAATAAAATTTTTTAACAAACACGAATCGAAAATATTTAACTCGTGATAGACTAGCTCGATAAGCACCCCTAATTTTAAGACCATTAAATGTTGTGTAAAGCATAGTAGTCCCTATATTTGTTAGGGATGACAATATAGTTCCTTAAGTTTTGATTTTCGTTAAGTTTCAAACAGAAGTTTGAGGAGTCAAACCGGGGTTTATAAAAGTTAAATTTTTTAATTGTTTTAAGACGGTCATTTAAAAAATAATAACGGATAAAATGTATTTAAATTTAAACGTAAATTATTTAGTATTATCGTTGTTGGTAAACAAATATTTATCACAACAACAATAAAATTCGTAATTTAAATTAACTTTAAAATGATATTTTAACTCTGATGGGATCTATATTTGTTATGAAGTATACATTTATAATTAATTTGTCATTAAATAATAATTTCTTAGAAGATTAACTTGTTATTTTTTTTACGTTGTATGATATTTTGTAACTTTTTATAATCATAGTCTCGGAAATGTAATTTATAGTTGACCGACTAATTATGTATTTATCCTAAATTAATTAAAAACAAAAATAAAAGTCAAGAAAATAGAAATTATTCAATAAACTTGAAAACTCAGAATAAAATTTAATTATTAAATTATTTACGAGACAAAAAATTAAAAATATTATTAAATTAATTAAATATTTGTACACATTTTTTCATGAAAATGCATTCATTTTCCATTAAGAATTAGATTTAGACTGGATGAAAACTTTGATAAAAGGCATGAAAAAAAAAGAAGGTAAGAAGAAATGTAATCAAAAACCAAAGGCCTACTTTACCTCATACAAGCTAAAGAGCTAACTTAGAGAACTAATCACCGTGACTTTCGTGTACTTACTGAAACAAAAAATGAATACCTGGCACTGGCACGAGGCAATCGTCGCCGTCGTGATGAAAGGAAAGCAAACCTAAGCGATGGCATATGCGATCGTCTCTACCTCTTTCGGCCGCCACATGGATTTCTGGACACACAACAACCCCTGCTTGTCCTTTGAGAAAGTTGTGAGCACTTCCCACTGCATTGACGTGAACATGCTTTCAAGCTCATTAATGGTCTCAACAATGTCCCGAACAATAAGGATCCCTTCAGGTCTTAGTATCCGATCAACCTCTGCAACCACGGACACTATATTGCACCTAAAACCCCATACATCATCGCAATGTTAGGCCAAAGCAGGACAAGGAATAGCATGTTATGGCAAATGCCATTTTAGGACAAATCTTTGGGAACAGGGACACTGGTCCTAAACCATATGATAAGGCATATGCAATTTTGTTTTGTAGAAAAAGGAAAACTACACTAATTTTGTTTTATGAAAGGAAAGCTAGCTAAACATTCCGAGTTACCTCTTTTCAACCTTGGAGAATAGATGGTCAGCGTGGAGAAGATCATAGGACCTCGGATAGGTGCTAAATGATTCACACCAGTTATGATACATACCAAAAAGACCTCTCTCGTATATTATAGGAAGGGTATCCGGAGAGCGAATTGGGACAACATTCATGACCCACAAATCCAAATCTTTGAGTGCCGCAGCAAATCTATGAGCGTGTCGAAGTCAGAATCAAGGAAAACAAGACTAAAAACAATAAAAATAAACCCGAAATGTAACCTGCCAAACCATTAGATCCTTCCTACTTTTGCTTTCTTACCCTCCATAAACAGCTTTCATGTCCATGACATTTCTTATAGATAACCAGTTTATTCCCATCTTCTTTCTGTATGACCGGACCACTCGTTTCCAGTGTGCATAGTCTGCAGCAAAATCCTCAGGTGCTGCTCTCCCATAGACTCCAACTTGGGAACTCAACAGCCAATAAGGTGATTTTTCCAACCTTGCCGGCCATTGATCGGGCCACTTAGACCCACGTTTTGATGCATTTACAGGAACTTTGTGCATGCATGATCCCAGTGCCACATCCCTATAGAAAAATATAATCAATTTTAAATGGTCATTTCTGGATAGTTATATTGCTAGAGATCGATATCTTTACTACTAATAACCATACTCTTCAAGGAACAAGAAAACCAGAACTTAAAACAAACAATATATATCAAAATTTATCACTTATTTATTTATTTATTTTAATAAAAATATTGCAGCTATTTTTATCCACCCCTCCCACTTTTTTAATCTCTTCTAAAGAACAGTAAGTGCAATTATTGCAGTTTCTTTACCACTACATCCTACTTTTTCTCTCTTCTAATTATCCCACCTTTTATATATAAACAAAATTTAAACTTTTAATTCATTTTTAATCATATATTATTCAATAACTAATTGTCCATTAAGTTCACACACAGTGGGCGTGCATAGGGCTTCATGCTGAAGTACTAGTAAAAGTTACAATGGAATTCTTATGGATAGTGACGTGCTTTCAGCTATTACAAGTAAATTAGGTTCTTTGGTCCAATTCAGAGGAAAAAAGACAGTAGGTAACTCAAAGAATGCAAACTAGCATCTTGTCAAACCATTCGATGGATCTTTCTATGTCATCTTAACAAGAGGTGTTAGAATTGATTTTTGCCAGAGTTTTGTTTTTATAGAAGAGTTAAAAAGAAATATTACCAGGCTGAATTTGGATCATCAGAGTCGGGACAGAGTAGAGGCTCTTGTTTTGACCTTTTATCATAGCAATCGTTTGAAGCAGGCTTCTCAAATATTGCTACAGCTACCCTATTTATTCGATCCTTCGTAGTTTTGTTTACAAGCTTCCAGCACATAGCTTCTGTTAGTTCAACCATTGCTGCAGAAAATCCACACAATTTGCAGCAGGTGTTACTGTGTTAGACATAATCGACTTCTTGCACAATACCCATAGACATTACAATAGGATCATGTACCTTTCCAGATTTCAACATCTTCACTACCTTTCTGATAAACAGGAGTCGCGGACCACACAAAGAAACCACCAGGTCGCAGCAAACGGTTGAGCTCCAAGAGGAGTTTACCACCTGCATATTGTTAAGACCGAAGAGTATTCAAGCATAGAAAATTCATATATGGAAGTTCTAGCAACTGATTACAATGAGTTCAAATGTTCAATACGATTCATAATTAAAAATTTTATCAAATGAGACTGTTTTATACCTTCTATGTGCCACGGCACTCTACACCTTGCACAATGAACAAGATCAAATACTCTGCCAGGGTAAGGAAGTTTCTTAGTACCCATCACAGCCGACACAGCAGGAATTCCCCTTTCAAGTGCAAATTGCACTTGAGCTTCATGTTCATCTTTAGGTGCAAGTGACATAGCAAGAACATTTCTGTCAAAAAGAAAACCTCCAAAGCTGGCCACCCCGCATCCAACATCCAATATCACACGAGAGCGTTTTCCCCAGGCTATTGCTGGTGCAGACTGCAGATTAATAATCAAACATTAAGCACACGTTGAAAGATCGAACTGCAAGCGGGAAAAGACTAACCCTAAATTAAAGTCATACTGCTTGCTGCCATCATTGTTCAAATGCAACATGGAATGCCATGGATGGTAAACAAGCATTCTTTTTAAATCATATCAAATATTTGTAAATAGATGCATGCAATCCAAAGACTACAGCTGTAAATGAGTCAAACCTACAAAAATGGCACTTTTCGTGATCATTCCTGAAAATTAGATGAACATGTTTATGAACATAAAATAAAAATATCTGCAGGCAGCTCAAAACTTGTTCAACAAGTAGAGACCACAGAAAGGAAGTGAGACAGTAATGAACTATATGATAAAATAATGAAGTTTGAAGATAATAGATTCATTATGAGCACTCACCTCTTCTATGAAGTCTATATAGAGAAGAGCACCATGCTTAAACTGGGTTCCACCACCGGGAAATGTGAGGTACTCTCCAGTTACTTTAACCCAGTTCTGATGGCCCTTGATTTGTGCCAACTGAGTGTGGGGAACGTTACGATACCAGATCTGGAGCAGCAGGAACGCATTCTAATTCATCTAATCAAGCATGAAATTAAATAAAAAAAGTGAAACAGCATATCTGAAGCAAAAGTACCTACCTTCTCTCTGCTTTTTGGCCACGCAATTGGGCGTTTATATCCTTCAGGAAGAGGAACAAGGCAGGTAGGTGGTATTTCTGGGCAATGCCTCTCTCGGTGCTCATAATGTTTGTTGGTACGAAGATGCCTGATTGCTTCCCAATTGTCAAGACATGGGATATAATCAGGCCCAGCAGTAGAATTGCAAAACTTCCAACTGTATTCTTTGGATGCTAGCTGAGTCTTCTTTTCATTTGTTGATACAGCCGCCTGAGTAGTGAATGAACCATTCTGAGTAATGGTTTCACTCAACAGTTCAGATTGAGCACCAGAGGAGGAAACTTCATTTATGCTCTGGTTTTCCACTTGAGGATCATCTTTTGCCTCACCAGAGCTTTTATCCAATTCCTTTTTATCATTTTGACCAATCTTACCCTCTATATGACCATCCGAGGAATTTTCAACTGATTTCTTTTCATCGCCATCAGAATCAGATATGATGCCATTCTTGTCATTGAAGATGGCTTTTTTGTTGCTCTCTTCCGAATCAGTCTTTTTGTTAGAAGGATTCTCTTCAGAATCCCCTAGTCCACCTAAATTCTTACCACTATTGTTGTTTGTCAGTGTACCTTCAGAATCCTTTTTGTTAGACTCATTTTTGTCATTTAGATTCACCTTTCCTCCATTAGTTTCAGATGATTTCTGGTCTGGTTTCTTTTCACCACTACCAAAATCAGACTTCTTTTCATTCTCATTGGAGACAACTTTCTTGTTGCTCTCTCCTGGATCAGATTTTTTGTCATCAGAATTCTCTTCAGTATTCAACTGCTTCTCATCCTTCTTAGACTCATCCAAGTTACTCTCTTCAGTGATCTTGTTTTCTAGTGTATTTAAGTTGTTGCTAGTGCCATCATCTTTAGCCAGATTCACATTCAAGTCCTCTTTCCTGGCTTCCTCGGATAAATTCTCACCACTGTTGTTTGTCTGTCCACCTTCAGAATCCAAATGCTTCTTATCTTTCTCGGACTCATCCAACTTATTCTCTTCGATGTTCCCCTTGTTTTCTTGTGTGTTTAAGTTGCCAGTGCCACCATCTTTATCCCCACTCATGTTCAAGTCCCCTGTCCTCGCATCCACAAGTAAATTCTCATTACTATTGTCGTTTTTCCGTTCATCTTCAGAATCCAATTGCTTCTTATCCTTCTTAGACTTATCTGACTTACTCTCTTCAGAGGCCCCCTTGTTTTCTATTGTGTTTAAGTTTCCATTGCCACCATCTTTAGCCCCACTCAAATTTGCCCCCTCTATCCTCGTTTCCTCGGCTAAATTCTCACCGCTATTGATGTTTGTCCGTCCACCTTCAGAATCCAATTGCTTCTTATCAGTCTTAGACTCATCCATCATATTGTCTGCAGTCCTCCCCTTGTTTTCTTGTGTATTTAAGTTGCCAGTGTCCTTGCCATCTTCTTTAGCCAGACTCATATTCGAGTCCCCTTTCCTGGCATCCTCGGGCAAATCTCCAGGGTTATCTTCAAATTGAACGTTGTTGCTCTTGTCATTGCTATTATCCCTTACCGGTGTAACCTGATCGTCGAGATGGTTTTTCTTTTCGTGAGCCACATCATACACATTTTGATCAGGGATAACCGAGGAAGAGGTCATCATCCAAATTCCAACTAAACATAATCCCACGAAAACCACAATGGTAACCGTGGAACCATAACTCGAAGATGATGACCTCCTATTGTTGATGGTATTATTATCTACTCTACCATATCTTCCTAATGCCATGATCACTATTCCCTTCTTTTACTAAACAAAGCTTCAAAAATTCACACCTGAAGTTGAAAAGGAAAAAGAAAAAAAACAAATCAGCACTACACTTAAATACGGATAAGCTATGCCCGTGTTTACAGTTACACTCAATTCATTTACTAATTGAATAAAACAAAAAAAAATCAGCAGCATTAAGTTGTTTTCTTCATTTGATCCTTCAAATTTTATCTGCTATTATTTCTTATATCAAATCAATAAACCAGATAATTTTCTTCCTATATTACAATAACACGCAATAGAAACACTAAGATAGATAGATAAACAGGTAAATAAGCATATAATCGAGAATTTCAAAATTATAGATCGCAACAACGAAATCCAGTGTAACATTGCCAATGAAAATAAATAAAAGTGCAGAAAACGCCGTCGGCATTGCATTAGATAGGCAACAAAACATAGAAATCTGTCTCGTAAACCTGAAAAAGAATATACCTGGAAACAAACAAAACACGATGAACCGATCTGAAAATGTAGGAAGATTCCAGCTTTGATCTGTTTCCGGGCATTTAAAACAGAAAAGTTCATTAGTTTTGTTGTTTCGTTTGATCAGTAGATATATTAATATACAAAGAAATGATAGGGAAAAAAGGAGGGAAAGGGAAGACCACGGAGAGAATTACGCCACAGGGAAAGCCAAAGGCCGCGAAATCAGTGAGAGTAGTTCTATGTTTTTTTGGAATATTTAATTGTATCGATATACAATTTAATTAATATTTAATTAAATTATATCAATATACAATTTAATTATTAAAATTTTATCAAAACTTAAGATAAAAAGACATATTGATCCATAAGAAATCGTATCAGTATAGGTTCTTTTAATACTGATATGCGCAAATTTATATCGATACTTAAAAATTTGTTCTCAATATTTCAACTATATAAAAATATTTTAAACACGTCAAAAACTCTTTAAAAACAAGCTTAATATCTTTCACCATCGAAACGAATCTTAATACCCGAAAATTGGATTGGGTGGTTTTTATCGATTAAATCAAGCTTGTTAACATGTTGGGCCAATCCTAGCCTTAATGTCCTTGAACTACATGCATGGTGGATGAATTGTATATTTAATTTTCTTTAATGTCCAAAATCATAAGTACCAACAAAAAATTCATGTTACGTGTATCAATAAGCAAGTCTTAAAAAATTACAATTTTTTATAATTATTCTGAAGAAATAATTATCGATGAGTACGTGAATATATATTTTGATACTTGAATTTGATTAAAGTTTTATTTAGTATTTTAATTTTTTTTTTTAATTAGACGTTTGAATGTGTTTTTCAAGTTTAATTTGATATTAACATTCTTTGCCCAATCATCTGCATAATTTTAGTTTCTTGGATCAAATTGGTACTCAACTTTTTTTAATCCAGATGAATATTTACGATAAAAGATCAAATTAAATTAATTTAAATTATGAAGTTAAGTTTAAATACTAATTTGAATCAAAATTTTATATACTTAATCGAACCAAAACAATTTAGGTACTAAATTATACTTTGAAGTAGGGATGACAAACGAGAATGATGGATGCGGATATTTTCTCTATGTTTATTTAAATTTTTATATTTATCATTTATTCATCATCTATAGCGGGTATAATTTTTAAATTCACACTCGTTTGTATAGGTATATTCTCAAATCCATTCTCACCCCAACTATTTAAATCGTATCTACTTGTATATGTTTATAGACAATCACTAATATCGAATTATGTAAAAATAAATTATATTTTGTAAGGAGTAAAATTTTATATATTTTAGACCGATAAGTGTACATATATAATACATTTACACTAATAGAAATTTAACTACATTTAACTAACGATAGCCAACTTAATTAAAATATATTTTCACTGATATAAATTGTACTTAACTATAACTAACTAATTATATACAGCTAACTTAACTAAAGCATATTTACACTTTTATAGCTTTTAATTATCCATACATATTATAATTTTACAACTTGATTAATTTAAGCTCGATCATAAACTATCTTTTTTTTAAATTAAGTTAATTGAGTTCAAGGTCTGCAAGTTTAAGGATTAACGTAAATTTTAAAACAAACTAATATTTTAGTATATAAAACACCATAATAAAAGACATAATCAAAGTCTACAAATATAAATAATTCAAAATTCATATGACAGACGGATGCAGGACGACGGATATGAGACGGATGAATACAGTATGAGGTAAGATTTAAACGTATCATCTACCCACTACCCACAATGAGTATGACCTTTTACGTACAGATCCGTCCGTTACCAACTAAACTCATCCTCATCTCCACCCCAACTAAAACGAATATAGTATGGAATTCGTAAAACTATATTTGTCTACTTTAAAGTTAAATTTAAATACCTAATCGTACAAAAGAATTTAGTAGCAAATTAGATATTGAATCAAAGTTCATATACTAAACTGTATCTTTATCTGTTCTTATATTATAATTGTGGTACTAATCTGTAAACCCCCAAGTGGTGGGGACTTGAATAGAATATTTGCTCTGTCAGACATTAGACAAGATAGTGTTCAAATACCTGCCTGATTTGGTGGTATTGCTTCTCCTTTCTGGGGTCTTTTATCTCGTCCTATCATGCTTTGTCTTTGTCTCATTGTCTTGCAGTATGGGGCTCTCCCATTTGGTTTTGGTTTTGTTTTTGCTGACCTTTCGGATTCTTACCTATTTCGTGGGGAACTTGTAAGGGTTTAGCACTCTGGTCTTGTCATGTAATAAATATTATGAGAAATTAGTTTATATTAAATATAAAAAAATATTTAGAATAAGAATAATATTTTCTTAAATTAGGAAAAAAAATATTAGAGAAATTATATTCACTATATTATTCATGGTTTCATCTAATTAGATTCGTTTATCTCATTTTTTTAAGGTGGATCATCACCTTTTTTCTATATTTAATTAGAGAATGATAGTTATTAGGTAATTTTAAGATGAACGAACGAGATTAATTAGATCATAAATGACGTAGTGAATATAATTCATCTAATAGTTTCTCCTAAACAATACAATGGATATTAAAATATACAAAATTAGATAAGGTATTGTTGTCTAAATATTACACATTCTATGCATCACATAATTTTCCTTTAAAATATATAAAATATGAAAATAATTTTTTATAATAATATTAATTATCACATGCTTTATTGATTAAAGTTTATATTCGATATTTTTAAAGTTTGGTTTTGGAAAAATTGAACCCTAATCACATTTCTAAAATTTATGATTATTGGTTCAATTTTTTAAGCATTAATTCCTTTTTAGGGTTTTAATCCTCAATTCTTTACCTTCTTTTTTTATATCACATATACACTTATTAATATTTAAATTAATAGAATATAAATAACTATTTAATAAATACGAATAAAACAATTAAGCAAATAATATATATAAATATATTTTTTTTTATAAAAATTAAATTTGCTATTAGGGACACGAACATAACTATGTGGGGTGAAAAGAAGCACTACCCTATCCTATTTTTTTATTTTTATATATATAGTGAGAGAGGTTATTTATGAATTTTCATTTTTATTTTTAAACATTTATCATATATATTGATACACTAAAATTTTAAATATTAAAACTAAGATCACGTTATATATTTTTTTTCAATCCAAATTTATTTTGATCATAACTACATATATTTATCGTATTTTATTTATTTATTTATTGAAATCAATGGAATTTGTAACCTTTCCTTCTATATTCCTCGTCAAAGGCATGTAATTTATATATGTTTAGTTAAACCAAAATTTGTTTTAATCTCTTGGCTTCTTTTGATGAAAGCATTTGTTGAAGTTAATTTGGGTTCAATGCAAACAAAATTGTAACTATTTTTTATTTATAAAAAATAATATTATAAAAAGAATATTATAATTTTGGGACCAATTATGTAATTCGATATAAGTCGAAAGCCCATTAATGCTTTAAAAATGCTTAAAGTTAAAAATGGGTAATTTCTATTTTGGCCCCCTTTTCTTTAACGAGATACATACTTTATTGTAATTATTAATACTCAAACCTGTAACCTATAAGAAGAACAATCGTTCTGCTAACCATTTAGATTAGAAGACTTGTGCTTGACTATTGAACTTTTAAAAATAATAAAATAGAAATTAAAGTTATATAATTGTTATGAATTGGATCTTTCACGGTATAAAATAGAGTAATTATTCGATTAAGTTTTATATTTATTATGTAATGAATCGATAAATTTTAATAATTATTTTTATAAAATAAATTATTTTAATAAATATTTTATAATAATATAATAAATGAATAATTATTTCAAGCACAAACAATTATAAAAAAATATTTATATTAGTGTCTTTGTTTTAGGATTTATAGATTTTGTTTAGGTTTAGTGTTAGGAATTTTAAGTATATAATTTTAATTTTAGACGGCATAATTAAAATTTAAGATTTATAAGTTATAATATAAATCTTTAATCATATTATTTTAAATTTAAACCTTAAATTTTATATTTTAACTCAAAATTTATACAAATAAAATATCTAAATCATAAATCGAATTTTAAATACTAAAATCAAAACCTTTGTCATTTTTTTTTCGTATATGTATTATATATTTTCTTTAAATTTAATGAATTAATTATATAAGAGTTTCATTTTATGAGAAGTGGTGGACGTGGACTTACCACGATTACACTCCACTGTTCTCCGACTGCTGGTACCTCTTTGAACGTGTGCTTGGAGGGTAGTGCCGTAGTGGCCACTTTGACTAACAATATTTTTTGGTCTACATATTAAAGGTGAGGAAATAAAAAAAATTAAGAAAAAATATATTTTAGATTTAGAACATTTAATTTAAAGAATATTAAAAAATAAAAATAAATCATATTTATTTACGTATATGTTTGTATTCTATAATTATATATTCCAATGTGGACCCACCCAACATTTTGATTTTTCAACATAACCATCAAAGACGCGACACAAGCTAATCCATTTGTTTTCTTTAGACGGGTCAGTTTGACTCTCTAGAGGAGTGAAAGGTTGTGGGGGTGGGGACCATCTCACAACAAATACAATGATTTTTTATCTCAGTCGTTCAGATATGAGATAAACCATGGTTTGGTCTTTCCCCTATCCTCTCATGCTCTTGCTTAGGAAACAAATTGGTACACAAAAACTTTTATTTTAGGGTAAATTATATAGTATACAATTAAATTTTAAAGATGTTTTAATTATATTATCGAGTCACTAAAATTAATAACGTGAATGAATTTTAACGACCCCGACGTGAAAAGATTTTAACAGTCTTATGATATAATTAAAGATTAAACTAAATTCTAATATTACATTAAAGTACCAAATTTTAGTTTAATAATATAATTAATACTTACTAAATTTAAAATTCAGTGATATTAGATGAGTTTATCTTATATTTTAAATTGGTACTTGCATTTAAGTAAAGTTCTCAAATTGATATTTAAATTTGAGAAAAAAAAAAGAAATTTAAATTAATGCTTCATGTTAATGTGATATTTTAACAACTGATTAAAATATAACTTTTGATACTTAATAACACGTCCTTAACCTGATTGGTTATTGAATGCCAAATAAATACATGTACTGATTTGAATTTTTTTCAAATTCAGGTACCAATTTGTATAATAAACCTTTACTTTTTTCTTTTTTCAAATTCTGGTATTGGTCTTTTAATACCCTCCCATCTCCACATCTGCAACAAGGAATTCCAATTCTTACATACTTGCTTTCAATTTCTTTATTCCCATCCCCTCCAGCAATCAGCTTCTTAATTGAGAATCGTTCCAGTTCTGGGTTTTCTTCTTCATCTTCTTCTTCCATGAACGAAGCTCAAATGACAGTTCCTCACTTGTTTAGATGCCCAATCAGCCTGGATTTGTTGTCGGATCCCGTCACTCTATCAACAGGCCAAACATACGACCGATCCAGCATCGAGAAATGGTTCGCGTACGGTAACCTCACCTGTCCCGTCACAATGCAAAATCTCAAAGATCCATCTCTGGTTCCCAATCACAATCTTCGTCATTTGATTCAACAATGGCGTCAAATGGGTCACGGGTTCGACCCGGATTACTTGACCACCATCGACCCGTTACTTGATATGAAGCGCCGCCTTGAATGTCCACAAGCTACTTTACAAGAGAAACTCCAAATAGTGGAAGAAATCAGAGTTTCAATGGATGAAACACCCGCCAAAATTCCCTTTCTGCTCCAAATAGGTGTATTGCCTTTACTTTTAGAATTGCTTTTCGTGGAATTAGAGCCTGGATTCGCGGAGAAATTGCTTTATTGTATTATAAAGTTGATGCCTTTCGGCGAATTCGGGTCTTTGAATATGCTTAAAGACGAGTCCAAGATGGAATCTTTAGTGGTTTTGTTTGAAAACGGGACTGCCGTGATCAAGCAAAGCCTGTGTCGTCTCGTCGGGGCAATCTCGGCAGCTTCCGAAACGAGGGAACTTTGCGAGATGATCGGAAAAAACCGCCGTTTCCTACACCAACTCGTTTCTCTTATTCATCAGAATTCGGAATCGTCGGAGGCCGGAATCGAAGCCGTTTCGGCATTGTGTCGCTTGGAATCAAACAGGATAGAATTAGTCCAACAAGGCTTAATCAATAGCCTGGTGACATATATTTTGAGCTCGGAAACAAAGGAAAGAAGCGCGGCGGCGACAGCAATGGCGACGATAGAGCAAGTTTTGGGGACCGAGGGAGTGAAGGAAGAGCTGATAAATAATCCCCAAGGCATTAGAGCGGCGGTTAAGATGGTATTCAGGGTGTCAGATCATGAAGGAAGTGAAAGTGCTTTGAACTCGTTGCTCATGGCATGTTATGAATCGTTGCAGGCGAGGGAGAAGGCCATAGCTGCTGGTGTTTTGACACAGTTGTTGTTGCTGCTACAAAGCCAGTGTAGCCGTCGGATAAAAACAAAGGCAACGACATTGCTGAAACTGTTGAGGTCCAAGTGGGACGAGGAACAATAACATGACCTTTTTCTAAGACAAATGGATTCACTTCTTCCCTGTATCACTTTGTTTCTTACAGAAAACATATCAATTTTAAGCCAAATTTGGCTAAGTTAGTCACACTGGAGTTGAGATGTGTAAGAAGTTTGGAATTCAAATTCCAACCTTTGAAATCTTTAAGAGAAAGAAAATTATGTAAGCTTTTCGATCATTAAAAAATAGATTTTATTTATATAAAATCAATTTCCATAACATTTATATTATCCATAATTAAATAATATGTTTGCATGTAGAGAAGTGTCATCATTTTTAGTAATTTTTACCTATGATAGAAATAATTAAGATTCAAAGTCCGATCTATATATATTTAATTTTTCATCATGTTAGTCCAAAGTAGCACTGTTTGCTTTGACCCACCAAGAATTCTAAGAAACATTTTGGTGGGAATTTCTTCTTATCTCAGCAAACCACTTTCAAAATGTCTTTTATTTATACAGAGAGATGATAAATAGAATCAAATTATATAGTATAAGATTTTTTAAATTTTATATGCTTTAGATTAAAAATCATGAAACCATTTATAAAAAGGGATTTAATTACTAAAAATTTACTGATAATCACAAATCATAATTAAAAATCATAAAAAATTATCCACGAACATAAATATATCATAATAATAGATGAAAATATATCACAAGACGAAAGCGTATTACAAAATAGATAAAACTGAGAACGAAATTAAAATATAAAAAGGCCAAAACTGAATATAAGCAATTAAGTGGGGAAATAACAGGATTGACGACACTAAAACTATTGTAGATAAAAGGAATAAGAGATAAAAGGAGAAACCCTATTGTAGATATAACAGTTCCATAATATTTTGTAGTATTGTCAAAGAGTTCACTCGTAGGGGGCTTCTGCTGTAATACTGCTTGTAATCTCACCATGATGAGATCTCATATCTACTCCCACCGTCCAATTTGACAGGGTTCCCACTTTTAGATAATGGCCACCAACTGTTTGATTAAAATCCACAAAGACAAAACATCAATACCAACGAAAATCCAACCGATGGAACATCCAAGTTTTGGTACATTCGGTGGTTCTTTTTAAATTTTTTACAGATATACCATTCCAAACAGATTTTTTTTTTGGTTCCGTCAGCACATTGTTTTGACTTGAATACAGTTTAGAAGCACATTTGGGACACTCCCCCCCAAAAGAAAGAATCCCAAAAGAAGTGCACCTTTTTTGAGAAAAATGGACCTCAACTGTCCATAAATCAATTAGAGTTGTTTATTGTTTGAACTTTAACAAAGAACGGTCCACTTTCTCTGCTCTGAAAGAGATTGAGAAGTTTCCTTTTTGCACAAATTCAAGGTGAAAGATTAACGGAACTGCACGTTTGCTTTGGTTGCACCCGGCCCACGCCTGCCGTGTGCTAGACGACCGAATCTACCTACTTTGGGGCAAAGGTCAAAAGTTGGGTGCCTGCATTTACAGGCACTGATAACACTCTTGCCTCTGCTTGTTATTCAGATTCCACGACCTTACACTAGGAATAATGTTATTTAAATTAAGATTCAATATGTAAAATTAATATATATTAAAGGGAATTGAAGTTGTCTAACAGAGTTGGTTAAGCGTTAAATAATTTAGTATTGTTCAAGCAGATAACGAGTTCAAGGTTTTTTGTATGGAGAGAATTAAAAAACTTATCCATTAAAATCATGTGTGTAATTAGTGGCAGATGTATATGGGGCAACGTGAAACAATCGTCTCTATGTATAATAATACAGGTCGGTCCAAATATTTAAAGATAATGACCAACTTTTAATTCTTGAAAATTTGTAGTCAAAAAAATATTATTATATATAGAGATAAAACTAGCACATTTAGTTCTTGAATTTAGTGAAAAAATTTCAATTTACTATAATTTTTGTTCTACATTAGTCCCTAACTTGGTTTGTGAGTTTTTTATCCACATCAGAAACTTGACAATGTTTTACCTTAATCGTTGAATTTGGACTCTATTAAAAACTAAAACATATGATAGAATCTAAAATTTTAATCAATATGTTTATATTATTAAAAAAATAACATGACAAAAATTATCGTTCAAAGTTTATGTTATATTATATATATTTATAGCCTTATAGGGCGAAATTATTTGAGACTAAAAAAATAATATTTTATATATTTTTTAATTGTTAGATGATTTTATACTATTTTATTTTTATGTTTTGTACTCGAACTAATTTATATTTATAAATAGAAATGCTTGGAGTACACGTATCATCCTTGTATTGCTTTTAAATGTGATGTTCTATGTACAAAATTCTCACGGAATTTATTATAACGTAGAGGAAGATGTAATAATTTATATATCTGATAAATTTATTATATGCAATTATTGTTGATTTTTTAAGAAAAAAATAAATGGATTAACTTTGAGCGATTGAATGAACGTCCAACAACTTCGAACCATACTAAATAAGGGTATTATTTTTTTTCCCAAAATGGTTGAATAATGGTTTAATATTTTTAAATAATGTTAGATAAAAAAAACATTTTTGAAATAGACCTTAACATTTTTATATTCCTTTCCCTTCTTTTTGTATGAAATAGATCTGTAAACAAATAAAAAAGTTACAAAAGCTAATTTAAATAAAACAACATTTAAGTGTTTTTCAAATTATTTTAGTCACTTTTTCACTGATTTTCTGATTTAATACATGAATTGGCTTGGACTACATATATGAAGACCGTGGTGAGGTGCTACTTTCAGGCCATTAAGTACCAAAATTTTCTCACCTTTTTTGTTTAGGACACCTTTGTTGGCCATTAAATCTTTTGCAACCTGCTTGATGATGTTAGGTTCTGGATCTGCGTACTTTTGAGACAGGAGAATATGCGCTTGTAAGAAATTTTCTTCGCTGCATTCGCCTTGTTACTTCGATTCTCTACCGGAAATCATGCTAGTTCAGTTTCCTTCCTGTCCAAGAAGTTTTCATTCTCAAGCCTAAGCTAATGTGGCATAATGATGATCTGTTTTATTATACATATGAACATTTCGAGAACTTTACTGTTAATCCTTATATGTTTGCATGTTACAAGAATAATATTTTTCGGCAGCTAGGGCGATTGTACTCTATTTGGGATGTTGAATCAATCAAAGCTAAATCTAACTAATTAAGCACAATTCACTGCAAAATTAAGCTACCACAGTGCATTCAGTATGCCTATTTACTGATTAAGATCCGAAATTATAAACAAATCTAGTTCGAACAAGCGTGATGTCTGCATATACTTGAAAACGCTTGTTCCTCTAAGAGCTTGGCTAAGTCATTGGATGAACAATCAGCTTTGAGCAATCAGACATGAAAAGAATTAGAAATAATTGATAAATATGGAATGAGATGGTGTGTGTGTGTGTGTGAGTGAAACAAGTGGTTATGTCCATATCCAATATCAATGGAGGTGGTGGTGGTGTTTAATTTTCAATGTAGTCAATGGTGGAGCAGGGTCAGGTCGGAGCAAAGTATGCCAAGGATGGGGTGCAGCGGATATTGCAACATCCGCCTCTCCTCCTGCACTGCTCCACTGCATTGCCATACCCCACCCCACCCCACCCCACCCACCACCACACACACACACATGTATGTCTTGATGTTGGAAGCATTTACACTATAGTAAGTTTGGCTCCTGGTTCCTGTTCTTGTTTGCAGTCTGAGAAGCTGAACTATGAGAGATTCTGAAGCAGTTTTCAGAAATGGTTCTAATTTACTTACCATGAGTTACCAATCTTGTGTAATTCACAAATATATTGTATAAAAAAGCAAGGACTTGGCATGCATATTCTAAATTCAATGTGTATCATAAAATGCATCCATTAGTTTGGTTAATATCCACCTGAAATGATCTTATGAGATGGGTTTATTGGTATCAAATATCATTCGGTAGCAAGTTGAATGTTGGTGTATTTGGGACATATTTGATATTGTTGTTAAAAAAATATTTTTAAATAGATAAAATATTTATTTTAGATATTTTTAAAAAATATATAAAAAATGATAATATAAATTATTAGGGGTGTTCAAACGGTTAATTCGGTCGGTGATCGAACCGAATTACTAAAAACCGAATTAATCAAACTTTTAAAATCTTTAACCGTTAACCGAATCGAACTTTTTTTGAAATATATTAACCGAACCGAACAAATTTCGGTTAATTCGGTCGGTTTTCGAATTAACCAAAATTTATTAATTTTCTTATTCAAAGTTATTACACAATAAAAATCATTGAAAATACTTTTTAATTTACGAAGATAAATTGACATTTAATTTAAATAATATCTAAACATAGATAAAAATATTAGAATTTTAGATTAAACATTATGATAAAACAAAACAAGTTGGATATGGGCTTAATAATAATATATATTGTATATTTAATATTTATTATATTTCGGCTAATTCGGTTAATTAACTCGTTTCGAACCAAACTAATCGTTAACCGAACTTTTTAAAAAGCTTTAACCACTCACCGACCGAACAAAGTTCGGTGGCCGACCGTTTTAACCGAATTAATTCGGTTTGGTCGGTTAATTCGGTTTAGCCGACCATTTGAACACCCCTATAAATTATGATGAGTATTGCACATGGGAAATTTTTTAGGGATGGATGCCTAAGTATGCTTATAGGGGACGTTTTTGTTGTTTGGATAATACAAAACTTGTTTATCCAAAAAAAAAAATTATGATGAGTAATTTTAATAAAAACATTTTTTTAACAAAGTTAAATACATTTCTAGCCTCAAAAGTTATTCTCTAATCTTAAAAGTACTTTTAAAACTCGATGCAAATCAGAGCTTTAGTAATACTAAGGCCACATGAAAATTTAAATATTTTCTTATTTGTATTAAGTTTGAATATTTTTATATAAATTTAAATCCAAATTAAAATATACGAGCTTTTTAGTCCAAATGGTTAAAGGAACGGTTGTTGTTCTTAGAGGTCACGAGTTTGATCACCAGTACTACCATCAGAATGATTAAATGATCAATATCATTCGGCATAGATTATATTCAAGATCAAATATTATATTTAAGTAAATAAAGGTCCAATGTACAAAAATACATTTGAACTGGATCAACCTTACTAAAATTAGTAAATTAAATAATAAAAATAATTATTAATAAACATGAATATTAATATAAATTAAAATTTTAAAGTTTAAGTAAAAATATATATAAACAACAAACACAGATGTATGGAGGCTCCAAGCCCATGATGAGTCAATTTAGCTGATGAAGAATCGCTCCTGCAAGAATGGAGCAAAAGGCAAAACCCTTTCCCACAAAACCCGCTGTACTAACCTCTGGTCTTATGCCACACGTCATGGGTAGCACGGAACTCGGGTGCACCAGCTCTTCTCCTAGTATGTTCATTGTCTCCTTCCTTACCGCCAACTAACCTTACTGTCTCTCATCTCACTTATATAAATTTCACTTCTCGGGCAAAGGCGTTCTTAGGGGACAACTCTCACTCCATCTCTCTTTTTCCTGCTTCCTGTATTAAACGTAAGAATTTTCATTGAAGGGTTTTCTTTTTCTGTGATTTCTCGTCTTCCAAACAGAGTTTAAGCTATATCATTTTTATTTTTACGAAAATGAAGATTTTTTTACGTATAATTACTTCCATTTTTTCCCTTTTCCCGTTTATTTTCTTTCGTTTTCTCAGCTGTAATTCTCATATTCATATATAGTTTATTATATATATGATAATAGTTTGAGTTGCACTTGAATGATTGTAATTTCTAAGTGTATTAATATGTCTGATATGTTACATTTTCTCTGCATGTTATTAATGTATGTATGTTTTGTTTTGAATGAGGTTTTGAGCAGTAGAGAGTTGAGAAAGCTTGGTTTTACGTGATGGCGAATCCCGAAACTCCGACAGGCCCGCAAGGGCTGTCGCGGCGACCTTCGAGGAGCGCCGCAACCACGACGTTCTCGACAGAGGTGTTCGACAACGAAGTCGTACCTTCCTCGCTTAGTTCGATCGCTCCAATCCTCCGTATCGCCAAAGAGATCGAACCCGAACGCCCTCGTGTTGCCTATCTCTGTACGTCTAAACATTGGTTTCCATTTTCAAATCCTTTAAAATTTCAAGATTAAATTGTAACATTTTTCTTCTTGTTGTTGGAAAAAAAAAACAAAAAAAAAAACAGGTCGATTCTATGCCTTTGAGAAAGCACACAGGTTGGATCCCAACTCCTCAGGACGTGGTGTTAGGCAGTTCAAGACTGGTCTACTGCAAAGGCTAGAGAGGGTAAATTTACATGCAATAAACATACGAGAAAATGATAATATAAAAACTTACATCATACCACGTGTCGTAAATAATGAATATTGAATATTAAATATATTAAATATTGATTGAAATAAATATATTTTGGACTCAGGACAACGCATCCAGTCTTGCCTCTCGTGTTAAAAAGACTGATGCAGCAGAAATTGGGAGCTATTATAAACGATACTATGAACACTATGTTAGAGCTCTGGACCAAGGAGACCAAGCAGACAGGTAAATTTCTATCACAAAATGTATGAACCAACCAACATTAGTTTCCAAGAACTTGACCTTGTACGTCAACTAATTTCTTACAGAGCTCAGCTTGGGAAAGCTTACCAAACAGCCGGAGTGCTTTTTGAAGTGCTCTGTGCAGTTAATAAAACTGAGAAAGTCGAGGAAGTTGCTCCCGAGGTTAGTCCTGTGTTTCAGTAATGCTGTAATGAAATGACATAAAAATGTAGTTTTTAATGATGTTTGGTTGGGCAGATTATGGCAGCAGCCAAAGATGTCCAAGAAAAGAAGGATATCTACACTCCCTACAACATTCTTCCTTTGGATGCAGCCGGGGCTTCTCAGTCCATCATGCAGCTCGAGGAGGTTAAGGCCTCTGTGGCTGCACTAGGAAATGTTCGTGGCTTGAACTGGCCTTCAGGATTTGAGCCACAAAGGCAGAAAACTGGAGATTTGGACCTTCTGGATTGGTTAAGAGCCATGTTTGGATTCCAGGCATGTTCTGAACACAGGCTTGTGATTGACTAAATACATGTTTTTTCTTCTTCTTAAAATAACCATGCATTTGGCTTACATTGGTCACTGCAGAGGGACAATGTCAGAAACCAGAGGGAGCACTTGATTTTGTTGCTTGCCAATAATCATATTAGACTCCACCCCAAGCCTGAACCTCTTAATAAGGTAAACATTAGTGTTTAATCTCTTCTTCGATTGCTTGCCAGTCGTACATAGATTAAACTTATATTTCTTTTATCCAGCTCGATGAACGAGCAGTCGATGCTGTTATGAGCAAGCTTTTCAAGAATTACAAAACATGGTGTAAGTTCTTAGGACGTAAACATAGTTTAAGGCTGCCTCAAGGCTCTCAAGAAATACAACAGAGGAAGATATTGTATATGGGATTATATCTTCTCATATGGGGTGAAGCAGCTAATGTTCGATACATGCCGGAATGTCTATGCTACATTTTTCATAATGTGAGTGTTCTTCGAATATCTAAATATATGTACTTTCTTCTACTTTGACTTACATCCCACGATGTGCTCAGATGGCATATGAGCTCAATGGCCTGTTGGCTGGAAATGTTAGCATAGTGACTGGGGAAAACATCAAGCCCTCGTATGGTGGAGACGACGAGGCATTCTTGCGCAAGGTTATAACACCCATTTACTGTGTCATTGCAAAGGTATGCTTGATAATCAATTTACCGGTTGTATTGGAGTTCAAACATTGCGTTCTAGGTACAAATAACAGAGTTCAAATATTGTAGGAAGCCGGAAAGAGCAAAAACGGAACAGCTTCTCATGCAGACTGGTGCAATTATGATGATCTAAACGAGTATTTCTGGTTCGTATGGTTTTAATATCAAATTTTAATTGGTTTGGGGTCTCTTTTTTAGTTGTAACTTGTAATTTAATTTTTCTGTATCTTTTTTCAGGTCTGCTGATTGCTTCTCTCTCGGATGGCCTATGCGCGACGATGGTGACTTCTTCAAATCAACCCGTGATGTGGTACTACTTTGTGTTGTAAGCACTATTTCTTGAATAAGCAAGTGATTTTGTACTTAATTACAACTACTATATCAGGGAAATAAGAATTGTGGAGGAAGTGGAAGTCCAGGGAAATCAAACTTTGTAGAGATTAGATCATTTTGGCACCTCTTTCGAAGTTGGGATCGACTGTGGACATTTTATATTCTCGGTTTGCAGGTATTGAACGTGACCCCCTCTCTTCGATTTTGATGCTTGTCCATGTTCATATTCCAATATCTTGTGTGCAGGTAATGATCATTATTGCATATAGCGGAGCTTCTGTACAAGAAGTCTTTGAAAAGGAATTATTGTATGATATATCAAGTATTTTCATCACAGCAGCCATTCTGCGTTTACTTCAGAGTATGATGCCTTTGTGCCTTTGTACCTTTGTACAAGCTATTTGATGTTATTGGAAGAATCCATTAAATATTCTCCGAAATTCGGTGCTCCTTTGTTTCAGGTATTTTGGACCTTGCTCTCAACTTCCCAGGATATCATAGGTGGAAATTCACTGACGTATTGAGAAACGTTCTCAAGATCATTGTCAGTATTGCATGGGTCATCATTCTTCCTCTGTTCTATGTGCAAGAATTCTCTTTCGTCCCGAAGAACGTTAAAGATATGCTATCAATTCTCAAGCAAGTACAGGGAATTAATCCTCTCTACGTCATGGCTTGTGGGCTATACTTGGTCCCAAATGTCCTGGCTGCTGTTCTATTCATCTTTCCAATGCTCCGGCGTTGGATTGAAAACTCAGATTGGCACATTATTAGGTTACTGATGTGGTGGGCACAGGTACCGAATATGTTCCATCTCCATATACTTCATTGTTACCTTCTTAAATCAGATTTCCTCGTATAGATTTACACCGAGCCTCTGCATGTGCAGCCTAGAGTTTATGTTGGGAGGGGAATGCACGAAAGCCAGTTTTCACTTATAAAGTAAGTGTGAAAGTATATATATACACCTCATGCATCCATTTTTAGGTTGGTTGAAATCTAATCATGTTTTAATACATTCCTCTTTCAGGTATACTCTTTTCTGGTTTTTACTATTGTGTCCCAAGTTTGCATTCAGCTTTTTTGTCCAGGTGATCTTGGTTGCAGATTTTATTGTGTCATTCAAATCGGACATTTGGTTTCTGTTTTAACCCTTTAACGCTTTTTTCCTCTAGATCAAACCATTGGTGCAGCCGACGAAAGACATAATGAGCATTCGTCGTGTTAAATACCAATGGCATGAACTTTTCCCTAAGGGTACTTGTTTCCTCCTTCACCCTCTTTTTTATCACACGTTTCACTTGTAATGCTTTGTTAATGGCTACCTTGTCATTACAGTTCAAAAACACCTAGGAGCTGTTGTGTCACTTTGGGCACCAGTAGTATTGGTGTGTTACTATTTACTTCCTTTTCTTCTATTATTTTGATTAACTTATTACACTGGGAACATGTCATTTATTTTTGGAATTTCTTGCAGGTTTATTTTATGGACACTCAAGTTTGGTATTCTATTTTCTCAACCATATCTGGTGGTGTTAGTGGAGCTTTCGATCGGCTTGGAGAGGTAATCCTTTCGAATTCCATTTTATTTCTTATTTTACAAGTCTTACACTCTTTTTTTGGGTCAGATAAGGACTTTGGGCATGCTAAGATCACGGTTCCAGTCCTTGCCTGGTGCCTTTAATGCATACTTGGTACCTACCGATAAATCGCAGAAGAGAGGATTCTCTTTATCGAGGCGATTCGCCGAGGTGACTGCAAACAAAAGAAGTGAAGCTGCAAAGTTTGCTCAGTTATGGAATGAAGTGATTTGTAGCTTTCGTGAAGAAGACCTGATTAGTGACAGGGAGATGGACCTTTTACTCGTTCCTTATACTTCGGATCCTAGCCTGAAACTGATTCAGTGGCCACCGTTTTTGCTAGCAAGCAAGGTCCGTAAGCTCCCTCGGACTCCCATTCCGTTTAGTTACTTGTGTTTTTGTTGACTCCATCTCTTCTTCCACAGATCACAATTGCATTGGACATGGCAGTTCAGTTCCGCTCCAAGGACTCCGACCTTTGGAAACGCATCTGTGCCGACGAATACATGAAATGTGCTGTGATCGAATGCTACGAGTCTTTCAAGATTGTCCTAAACACTTTGGTGGTCGGAGAGAACGAGAAAAGGTTTGTTATTCTTCATTGATCTTAGTTTAAGGTTTTATCATTAATCTTCAATGCTAGCATTTCTTATTGTACCTACTGATAATTTAACAGGACCATTCGAATTATCGTCAAAGAAATCGAGAATAACATTTCGAAGAACACCCTCCTCACGAATTTCAGAATGGCTCCATTATCTGTTCTTGTCATGAAATTTGTGGAGCTTGTCACAATCTTGGTCAGTTTGATATGAAGAACAACTAACATATCTTTTACTTTTGCCTGTATACATTTGTATAGATGATGCCTGTTTATTTTGTATTGCAGAAAGATGGCGATCCATCCAAAAAGGACTCCGTCGTTTTCTTGCTGCAAGACATGTTGGAAGTAGTTACCAGTGACATGATGGTGAACGAGATACGGTTAGTGAACTCTGTTTTAATCGGTCCGGTTACCCTTTTACCACGAAAGCTTATGTCCCTCCTTTCTTGTCATGTCGTACAGTGAATTAGTAGAGCTCGGACAAAGTAACAAGGAATCAGGAAGGCAACTATTCGCCGGTACCGACGAAAAACCGGCTATCATGTTCCCTCCAGTGCTGACCGCACATTGGGTGGAGCAGATACGACGTCTTCATATCCTTCTGACAGTCAAAGAATCTGGCTCCGATATACCAACGAATCTTGAGGCACGTAGAAGGATCGCCTTCTTTGCGAATTCATTGTTTATGGATATGCCACTCGCTCCTCGAGTTCGAAACATGCTCTCCTTCAGGTATTTTTCGTGTTTCCTAAATGTAGTCGCTGAATATATATATATATATACTATATATGTGTTCTGGTTGTTGCATGCCACGTGAATTGTGAACTCACCTTCTTGCCATTGCCAGTGTCCTGACTCCATACTACAGTGAAGAAACTGTCTACTCCAAAAGCGAACTCGAGATGGAAAACGAGGATGGTGTATCTATCATTTTCTACCTACAGAAAATCTATCCAGGTTTGTGATATTGCTAACTTGCATACTATAATATCCTGAGATTTTCGTTCTCTTTTATATAAATTCAACTCCATTGCTGTCATTGGCTTTGTTTAGACGAATGGAACAACTTCATCGAACGGTTGAATTGTAAGGAGAACGAGATTTGGGAAAACGACGAAAAGATCTTGCAGCTTCGGCATTGGGTCTCCTTCAGAGGACAAACTCTCAGCAGGACAGGTACTTGATGATGCTCTAATTTCCCCCTTTAATTCATATAAGTTAGTGTAGTTATGCAGTCACAGGACAGTTTACACCAACAATGTATATGTATATGTATATGCTGGAACAGTTAGATGCTTAATTCACTCTTATTGGAATTGCAGTTAGAGGGATGATGTATTACAGACGAGCTCTGAAAGTTCAGGCTTTCCTTGACATGGCTACGGAAAACGGTATGCGCGTAACGCTTTCTCTGCAAAGCATTTGTCCATCATCATTGCAAGTGTTTATGATATGATGGTACATGTACTTGTTGTATGAGCAGAAATATTAGAAGGGTACAAAGCGATCTTAACCCCGTCAGATGAAGATAAAAAGAGCCAGAGATCTCTCTATGCTCAGTTGGAGGCTGTGGCGGACTTGAAATTTACTTATGTTGCTACCTGTCAAAACTATGGGAATCAGAAAAGGAACGGTGACCGTCGAGCAACCGACATCCTCAACTTGATGATTAAGTAAGTACCTTTAGGTGTTTTAGTATGACATTGAGCTCTGTCCCTCTGTAACTCCTTTTTTCTTGTACAGCAATCCATCTCTTCGTGTGGCATATATCGACGAAGTTGAAGAAAGGGATGGTACCGGGAAATCTCAGAAAGTTTACTATTCTGTACTGGTTAAAGGTGTTGATAATCTTGACCAGGAAATCTATAGGATAAAGTTGCCTGGAAATGCAAAGTTAGGAGAAGGAAAACCTGAAAATCAGAATCATGCGTTAGTTTTTACTCGTGGAGAAGCTCTTCAAACTATTGATATGAATCAGGTAAGGCCATAGATTTTGACAATCATCCAAGTGGTAACAACTTTTTGTATGGATCTGATGACATTTCGAGGCAATTTGTTTCCAGGACAATTATTTGGAAGAAGCATTCAAAATGCGTAATCTTTTGGAAGAATTTAACGAGGATCATGGAGTAAGACCACCAACGATTTTAGGAGTTCGTGAGCACATCTTTACGGGAAGGTCCGAATGAAAGTTACTATTTGCTTATCTGTGTTGATATCTGTTAGTCACTTATGTGTACATCTATCTCATGCTTTGAAATCTCTATGTTGCAGTGTCTCATCTCTGGCTTGGTTCATGTCGAATCAAGAAACGAGCTTTGTCACCATTGGTCAAAGAGTTCTTGCAAGACCACTCAAGTATGTTCTAATCTATTGAAGTGATCTCCATGTTGGTTCCAGGCGATATATTTAACAAAACAATATGTTAATCCGTGGATTGTAGGGTTCGTTTCCATTATGGTCATCCGGACGTGTTCGATAGGATCTTCCACATAACCCGTGGAGGCATCAGTAAGGGTTCTCGTGGCATCAACCTGAGCGAGGACATATTTGCTGGTAATGATCTTACATCAATGCAATGCAACCACTTAAGTCTTGTTTTTCCCTCTGATATTTTTTCTATTTCTAACAGGTTTTAACTCGACCCTGAGACGAGGGAACATCACTCATCACGAGTACATTCAAGTCGGGAAAGGTAGGGATGTCGGGTTAAACCAAATCTCACTTTTCGAAGCCAAAGTGGCTTGTGGTAACGGGGAACAGACACTCAGCAGAGATATATACCGACTAGGCCATCGCTTCGACTTCTTCCGCATGTTGTCCTGCTACTTCACAACAGTCGGATTTTATTTCAGCTCGATGGTAATGTGCTTCCGATGAACTCAAAAGTAATTAGTGATTATGTTCCTTTCCAAAGCTAATGTGAGTTCATGTTCTTGTGCAGTTGATTGTGTTTACAGTCTACATTTTCTTGTACGGAAGGTTATATTTGGCCTTAAGCGGTTTAGAGGATGCAATATTTAAGTTTGCTTCAGCTAGGGGAAACAATTCTCTAAAGGCAGCATTGGCTTCTCAGTCTATAGTTCAATTAGGCGTGCTAACAGTACTACCCATGGTGATGGAGATCGGATTGGAACGAGGATTTAGAACTGCCTTAGGTGATATCATAATCATGCAACTTCAGTTGGCATCCGTGTTCTTCACCTTCTCCCTCGGAACAAGAGCACATTATTTCGGGCGCACCATCCTGCATGGTGGGGCTAAATACAGAGCAACAGGCCGTGGTTTCGTGGTCCGGCATGAGAAATTTGCAGAGAACTATCGATTGTACTCGAGGAGCCACTTTGTAAAAGGGATAGAGCTAATGGTGTTGCTTATATGTTACAGGATCTATGGTTCCTCCGCAACTGATGCCGTGTCTTACGGACTCATATCATTCTCCATGTGGTTCTTGGTTTTATCCTGGCTGTTTGGTCCCTTCCTTTTGAATCCATCAGGATTCGAGTGGCAGAAGATAGTGGAAGATTGGGAAGATTGGTCCAAGTGGATTAGCTGCAGGGGTGGCATCGGAGTTTCCTCGGTTAAAAGCTGGGAGTCTTGGTGGGAGGAAGAGCAGGAGCACCTGCGTCACACCGGGTTCATGGGACGTCTCCTCGAGATTATTCTTTCGCTTCGATTCTTCATTTACCAATACGGAATTGTGTATCATCTAAACATGATCACCAGTAGCAAACAAGGTATTCGGCTGAGCATCATGGTGAATATCACCCTCTAATCTTAACATGTCACCTGTCTTTTTTAAGGCCAAAAGCTGTTTTTCAAATGCAGCTGCTATTGTGCTTGGTTTTCAGGTTTATGGTCTTTCCTGGCTGGTCATTGTAGCCGTGCTGGTTATTTTAAAGGTGAGATTCAATTCCAAAACATCATATAATCAGCCAAAACACCATATAATTAGCTCTCTGAAAATCCGGTACACACTTGCAGATCGTATCCATGGGCCGAATGAAGTTCAGTGCGGATTTCCAGCTGATGTTCAGACTCCTCAAGCTACTCATGTTTATCGGGTGCATAGTCACTATTGCAATGATGTTCTATTTCGTCGACCTCACCGTCTCCGACATTTTCCAGAGCTTACTAGCCTTTATGCCAACTGGGTGGGCTCTTCTACAGATATCGCAGGCATGCCGAACATTGGTGAAGGGGATCGGAATGTGGGGATCAGTGAAGGCACTAGCAAGAGGGTACGAATACATGATGGGGGTGTTACTGTTTGCACCAATAGCCATATTGGCATGGTTCCCCTTCGTGTCAGAATTCCAGACCAGGCTGCTCTTCAACCAAGCCTTCAGCAGAGGCCTTCAAATTCAACGTATTCTGGCTGGTAGCAAGAAACAAGCCTAAACAAAAATGGAAAATAAAACCGAACCACATGCCTGATCAAGTGAAGAAGATGCCACTAGGATGAACCGCCTTGTAATAAATTTATGTAGTGGTTTCTAATTTTGTCGGTCAAGAAAGCAAGTGAATCGTCTTTGTTTTTGTTTTCTAAGCACCCTCGATGTATCAGCTTTGCTTAGTTAATAAAATGCAATGCCTTTTTGCTTTTAAATACTCATTCTTCAAATATAAAAGATACAACTGTGACAACAAATTTAGAATTACATCATTACACAATAATAAAATTATGTTTAATCTTGGTTTCGTCTTTGTTTATCGATATACATCACATCTCCATACTTGTCAAACATTTCAATGTAAGGTGCGTTTTTTTTATGGTATGGAGCCATGGTGGCTAATGTGATGACACTTTTCTTCTTCGTGAGGGTGACGAGTTCACCTATGCAATAAGCGAAAGTAGAGTTCCATGTCTCTGGAAGTTCTCGATGCCGATGCCGATGATATTGTTGGGCCATCGCCGACAAAGTCGAGGAGTCATTGGATATCATTGTTGGACGTGGATATCACTGGCTAAGTCTTTTACATTGGGGTGCCTTTGTTCATTGCTTCGGATTCTTGATTAATGTGTCTGCCCAATATGGTTAGCATTTTCATGCTGCCATCCCCAGGAAACGAATAGTATACAGGCAAATTGTATCTTTAGATACTTGCAACAAAATTGCTGTGAGAAGAACAGAATTCCAGGAACTTTTAACAGTTGATTTTGACCACATAAATCAGTTTCGGTAACAGTCTTATAATCGGAGAAAACCATGTCGATCCTTGTGGGTTGTGACAGCGTAGATGCTCAGGCCGGTGATATATGTAATCCTTGAACTTATTTTACATCAAATGTGCCTACCAAATTGAGGAAAAGAATCAGTGTAGGTTTTGAAAGGCACTCATTCTCTGTTATTGTACATGGTAGAATGGCTTAATTAATTTTATTAGAAAATGCGTAAGTTCAATTGATAGTTTGAGAAACTTCAAGAGCTTATTTAATTTTTAAAAAATAAAAATATTTATAATTAAAATATTAAATATTAAAAGGATTAATTACCTTGTAGGTACATGAATAATATTGAATTCTAAATTTTATACAATGTTTTAAAATTTTGATTTCATACAAAGTATTTCGTGGTTAATGAATTTACCTATTTTCCTTACATAAGCTGACGTGGAACTTTTTGTCCACTAATAAACTGACACGTGACTTTTATTTATTTTTAAATAAATATTTTTTTATTAATCTAGCCTTAAAAACGTTTTTTAAGATTCCATTTATTCAACCAAACTTAAGGTATGTTTCATGTTTTGAAAGTTTTAATGACAGAATTAATCGTCCATATTTAGATAAAATTGTTTAATAGCAGAATTAGTCATCCATATTTATACATTAGATTAATTTAGTTTTAGTTCCAAAAAAAATCAAATAAATTTATATTAGAAATGATTTAATATGTTTACAGATACATTCGAACAATTAATCCTCCATGTTTCTATCTTTCTCTATTTCTCAGTCATAGCTTTGTATAAACAAGTAGGTATAGAGTATAAAGCATAAACCACATCTTGCATTGCACTGTCACTGATTGATTAATAAAACATGATCCACACTTCACCTTCTCTTCTAAAATCGCTCGACTACATGTACGAAAACCCCGAAAAACATGTTCAACCAAGTTCTAACTTCCATAATCAGATTAACATCTCCAGTCATATCTAGGGAAATTTAAGAGCAGCAGAAAGGATTTTGCAAGGAGAATTCGTCTTCGAGATTTAATATTCCTACATAGACATGTTTCACATGCTTCAGTTTTACGGATTGGGACTAACCTTCCTTCTTTGTATGTACATGAAATTGCACAGGCAGATTCATCCAAGATCATCTCCAGACATGTCACATGAGATTAAAATTCAGTGTCAAAACATGATACCATGATCTTTGAAACCATGGACCTCGCAAACGGGATATAGCTCAAGCTATACCTGTAGATCATGTAAAGAAAAAGAGAAAGTAAGCATCACGATTTACCCCCTTTAACGGGAAGGAAAAATGATATCATTCACAGACAAGAATATAATGGTTAATGGAAAATAATGACAATCAACCGATTCAACTTCCATACAGGTGAACTTCATCTTACATGAGAGGGCATTACCATAGTACCTACAAATTTTTAATTCAATGGTTTTGTTTTATATTTGATTCTTGTTTCCAACTAAAAGGTGCATTTAAAAAAGGGAAAAAAAAAAAAACAGGCAATGCTTCTAAAAATTAAAAATTAACTTCAAGGAACATGATGCACATTTTTAACAAAAAATGACTATTTTGATCTGGTTTTACAAGTTAATAACTTTCTCAGTTTTAATAAAATATGGTTTACAGTGCTTTTGTTCATAATAACATCCGGTCTAAATAGAAAATGAACCTTATTCCCATAGTCAATATAGAGAAATTACTACAAGCATGCATATCAGAAACTATACAAGACAAAGTGTTAAGCTTTTCTGAATTTATTATGTCTCATTCACATATTTTCAATAGGAAACTGATTTCATGTTATGAAGATTGAAGAGTAATTAACATATATATGACCACTTAGGAAGGAAAGGAGAGAAAATTGTCTGATCAAAGAGGCAGCCACTGATTGCTACTTATGGAAGCCACCACATTGCAGATGGGTTTACTGGTTAAGGGATCTGCACCACTACTCATGGCCAATTGGTTTTGGCAAATAAGAACAAGGGCAAGGTTCATTCTCTATTAAACTAATCAATTTATTAAATTTGACTGGTGTTTTTGCAATTTCCAACTAAAAGAAAATCCTATTTTGATCATTACCACAACATGAACAATGCAATTGCAAACCAAACACAAACCACAAATTCAGAATCGCACGTCCTTGGGAATTTTACTTGCTTGTTAATAGAAGAGATGGATGGAAACCAAATCCAGTAGTATCTACAATGTATGATTCTAGCCTAAAAGGGAATACAAACTAAACCATAACTCATGACATATGCTTCCCACATTCGTAGCATGGCACTTCCGATAAGACAAGAAACTAACATATTCTGAGCCAAAGCATTGTGCTTTCACCAGTGGTATATGCTGCCTACTCATTTGTTTCAAATGCTATATGTGACAACAATTGTTTGGCTCTTTGGAGAACCGTAATTCTATTGCAATATGGTAACATGTAAAAGCCATAGATAGTGAATTGAGTTTGACATACCAAATCAGTGCACCAAATTCTAATATGATGGCCAGAAGTGTCAACAGCTTGTTACGAACCTGTTTAGTAAGGAAGGAGCGCTAAGTTATAACTTAACCTATTACATTACTTACACAATAAGCTAAAAAGAATGTACAAGAAAAAGACATGCAGAATTATAAAAGTGGAAAGTAAAAGGCGGATAGTAACTCACATAGAAGGCACAAAACAGAGCAATAATCATACTTGCAAGATATATAGCTGTTGCATATATACGAACAGGATCAAGCATCATTGACACCTGCCTTTTTGGTCCAATGAGGAATGCCGTGCTGCCATACAAAAGACTACAACTTAGCATCTGAAATAAACACAATATCCACAAAGAAAAATTATAAAAGTAAAAGAGCTATTTTGACAAGGGGCTACAAACACCAAAAGGTTGCATAAACGCTTAGGTATAAACAAGCAAAAGAGCAGTACAAAGTTCAGAACGAAATAATATCTCAAAATAGAGGTTTATGAATAAGAATGACGAATTTTTACATAAAGAAGCAACAATAATGACTTAAAACATGAAGAAAGTGAATAAATTTAATTCTTAAAGGAGCAAAAGTTACTAAACTTAAGAGAATTGTAGTCTGGCTCAGCATGGAACCAGCAGAACTTCATTACATACATGAACCCATGATCAAGAAGCTCAACATGAGTCCAATTCAACTTTGAATAAAAATTAAGTCTTCATTCAAATGATAATAATAAAAGATCAAACATAAAATCAATAGAATGCATGAACAACGCTCGCAGTCGCATGCACACATATATAAACACACAAACAATTAAACCTGTTAAAGTTTAACTAACAAATGAATAACGGTGTGCTATGGTTTAACCAACAAATGAATAATGACATGCTATGGTTTAACTAACAAATTAGGAGACAGACAAATAAATATATAAATTTAGATACAAACCTTCCAAGCGCAAGCAAATTTCCAAACGTGAATGTGATTCCAAACTTGATTGGATGGAAGAAAACAAGGATTGACTGAGAGATAAACAAGAAAAATCAAAATTAGATTGGTATATTCAACATCAAATCCTGGCAACATAAAGAAACTAACCACCATCTTGATACGTTGAAAAAGTGAGGCAAGTGAAACAACACTTGCAAACATTTACATTTCACAAGTAAAAAATATTCTAGGGAAGCTATGTTATCTTAACGGTAGAAGCTGAGATAATCTAAAAATCCAAACTTTTGATTAAAGGAATCTACACATAAAAAACTAATGCAACCATGCTGCAAACAAACATTCAAGAGAAACAATAGCAAGCACTAGCCAGTACTCGAGAGGATGTGAGGTAAGAAACTGTTAATCTACCATCAAAATTTTGAAGATACCCTACAGATATCTTATTTCACACAAATCTCAGTCTCCCAAGCAAAAGCAAGCTTCCACAGACAATAACTCATTATAAGAACAGAGTACACTACATACATACAATTAATATTATACGGTAAATACTTACCAGGAAAGTACAAGCTAAGCCAGAAGCCAAGCAGATCGCAAACCCATAAAACCTCTAAAGCATGAGAGAAAGAAATCGATTAGTCAAAACAAATTAGGCTCCCTTTTTATCCTTGCTTTTAACTTTTAAAAGAGTTGCTAAAAGCACAAGAAGAGGACGACAAGCAAAATCAATGAGGAAGCTAAGTCAACAGTAATTGAATGTTGCCCGGATCTCAAGTTCGAAGAAGATTATGCAAATTCCAGCCAATTTCAGCCGGAAGAAGCAAGTAAGAGAAAGCAATAGAAAGTGAGAGAGAGGGAGAGCAAGAAACCTGTTTGGTTGTTAAAGTGCACTGGCGATTGAAATCGTCCATGAAAGAGAATGAGTTTCCATCTTCTATTGCAGTCTGTCCTTGTTCATCTTCCACCTCCATTCCCACCAGCATTTTCATCTTCTCAAACGCATTGTTCATCTTCTCCATCTCCTAATCCTTCTCTCCCGGGAATTCCTTTGGTTAGATTGGATCTGCTCCTCTCTCTGCTTTACCCGGGGAAAAATATTTAGTGCTAATTTCTTCGGATGTATTCTCTCTCTTTTCGCTTTGATTTCAAGAAATTTTCTGAAAGCTACGGTACTCCCAACTTCAGGTTCTTTCATGGGCCGAATCTCATTTTGGGCTCATTTTCTTGCACTTTAATCGAAACTCAACCCAAATTGATTCAAATCCGAATTAATTTTTTAATATAAATATTAATATTTGAATTTATATAAAATAAAAGTAAATAATTATTTTTAATTACTCATCAATTAAAAAATCTCGATCTAGTAATTAATTTTGATAGTAACTTTCATCGTCATTGTATTTTCAAAATATAATAATATTTTAAATTTATTTTAAATGCAGAAATATAAAATTACACTTTCGCCCATAACTAGGGTGATAAATTCTAGTATAATTTAATTTTATACTGC
The DNA here is from genome assembly GCA_035048815.1 of Abelmoschus esculentus. Taxonomy (NCBI): domain Eukaryota; kingdom Viridiplantae; phylum Streptophyta; class Magnoliopsida; order Malvales; family Malvaceae; genus Abelmoschus; species Abelmoschus esculentus. Next base: position 18,136,615 of record JAUCBN010000015.1, on the reverse strand, counting down.
ATTCTGGTTGATACGATTTACGTTACATAAAATTAAATTACAGAATTGCACATTTTCAGTTAATTTTGCGGCAATACTTTCTCACTTCTCCCTTGGGGCCTTCCTTAACATCAAGCTTCCCCATTTTCACCATGGCCTGCTGGAAATCAAGGAAAAACCTTGCTTCATTCATGGCGTAACCACTCACAATAGCTCTCGTGGCGGTCGTCGAATACAACACCTGATCCGAAAAAAGAACACCATTTTTTTCTCGTCAATGCATTAAAGTAATCATTGTCGAAACTGTTTGGTGTGTCGTCGAAAGGTTGCTCACCATTGTCACCGGCACCACATGTCTTCGATAATTCCTTGGCGAAATCGGGATCCAGGGTCGGATCTTGGTTACTCAATCTGTTCTTGAAAAATGAACACTTTGCCACTCCTAATGTATGTGCCCCTGTATTAACATAGTACATAGTGGATAATTAATCCGTGACACCAATTCAATCGAACGATTACCATATAGAATATACGTAGATTACCGGACAAAGCAACTATATCTTCCGTAGTGAAACCTCGCTGCCCAAAGGCGTTGATGAGCTGAGAAGTGTTGAAGGAGGGAAAAGGCAAGTGGATTGTGTCTTCTATCTTAGACCTCCTTCCATCTTTTCTTCCTTTAGGTATATCATATATTGGACCACCTGCCTGTTTGTCACCATCCATTGCAAGGAAATATGAAATTAGTTTAGTTTTACGGACTTTCGTAACTCTATATAATTAATATTTTGATGGTCTAAGTTGAACCGTAATATTTCATGTTCTATTCACATAAATTATGTACGACGAGTTCGTTACCAAGAAAATTGCATCCCTAGCTGCCATTGCAACAACATCAGCACATGAGACAATGCCGGAGCATTGCTCTTCAAGCTGCTCCTTTGCATCATCAATAACGTCAAAGCCTCTCAAGCTCAGGTTCGCAGGGGAATCCTTTTCTGCTGTGTTATCCCTCGTTGAATCGACGAGAACAGACCCGTCACATCCCTATTCAATTCACAACGTATTCGAATACAAGTCGGATCAGTTAATTGAAAATGAAACGGAAAAAGACAAGGAGACAGAAATTAGGGACCTCTATGAAGCAATCATGGAAATGCATTCTAAGCAAGGCAGCTGCCAGAGTTGGGTCATTTTGCAAAGCTTTGTTAACTGTGTTCTTCACGATCGATTCGGCAAATGGGCAGCTGGTGATGTAGTAGTCCATGCGGAGACCATTTGCGCCGCCGATGCTGATCAGTATCACCATCATCACTAGTAACATCGGTGTCGCCGTCGCCATCTTTGCTAGACTCAAAGGCGAACTAATGAACTGAGTGGATTCAAAGGCAAGTTTAGTTTGCTACAAAAGTGGAGAGAAAATGCATACATAAATAATTTCATTATATAACACACTTGTATAACCTATGATATTTATACAATAAATGAATTAGACAATATTATCCTATTTAAATATTTTAATTTACTAATATATAATAATACATCAAATATAGATCTTGGTATATACATATTTATGTATGTAAATACTAAATAGTGGTGAATAAAATACTATAAAAGTAAATAATTCAATTGCATGTAGGACTACACGTAACAAAATTTGTTAAGCCTATCTTAACAAAAAATAATAAATGAATCATGAAATAACAATAATTTGTCACAAATTTTAGAAATAATGGTAAAATGTAAAATATATCAAGATTTTTATTTATTATAATAATCAATGTCTAACTTATTAACTGATTTTAATTGTGGTTACCTTCTTTTAAAAAAATCTATAAAAAAAGAGAGATTTTTTAACATCATATCTAAATAACAACCATTAATTGATGTAATGAGATAATATATTAATTTTTATATAATAAGAATTTGAATCATAATGTTGTGAATGTAATCGATTAGACTGAAAGATTATTCTCATAATGAACCTCAAAACACCTAATCTAAACTAGTGAACTAATGAATCGAATACACACGGTTATATAAATAATATATTAAAACTAAAAATATAAAAATCCAAAAAATATATTAAAAAATACCTAATAAACTTGGAAAATTGTCGAGACCATGTTGCTATGAAAGACATAATATGGCAAGTGGAACTACATGTAACTTGGCATGCAGCTGGTTTCCAATTTCATTCTCAATGGCCTAGTTGCCCACTATAGTGGAGGGAGAAGGATTTGTGCTGGTATTACATGGAATGTGCATGTGACCATCAGAAATCATCTGTTCATTTTCGGTATTCCTTTTACATCATAATATTAAAATATTATATATTTTAATTTTTTAAATTATAATCTTAAATTTTAATATAAAAAAATAAGATTTGTATTTGTGTGTGCCACCCAATTCCCATTCTCGTATTTCAGTTGTTTGTACGCGCATATCTACAAGCCAAATAGATATAACGAAAAGCAACAGAAAGGAGTCTACTGGATTCCATTTTCATAGAATGTTTAAAAGAGTTGTGTAGAGTCTTCAATTTTATCTTTTAAATATATATATATATATATATTATTCTTAATAATTTTAGGATAAACATCATTATTGATTATTAAATTATTATTTTAGTAAAATAATCATTGATTTATGTTTGTTTTTATAATTTTGGTCATTTATTATTAACAATACTAAAAACAAAAAATTAAGAATAATTTAATGACTAAAATAAGAAAGAAATAATGAATAATGATCAAAAGATGAAAAATATTAATAATAAAAAATATAATGTTAATAACGATTTTATACAAAAAGATAATTTAATGATAAAAAAATAAATACTTTGATAACCAATGATGATGTTTACCTTATTTTTTATATGTCATATAAATTTAAGGATTACGAAGAGTTTACTCTTATTAAAATATAAATTTGATGTAATTCAAAAAAATTTAAGGATTAAATTGATAAAATTGAAAATGATGAACACCATTATTTAATTTAGTTTATTATTATAAAGATAAAATTATCCCTAAGTTAATAAAAAATAAATATGTACCCTTTAAGTATTTAATATCTAAAATACGTAAGATCCAATATATTTAAACGTTTTCACTATTTTTTATTTATTGATGGGAAAGATAATATAAACATTATATATCCAATGTTAAAAAAATTTTTAGCATAATAAAATTTAATTTTACTAAACTTATTAGTTCTGATATCTTCAAATTTTCAACCGTATATTTTATATGTTAAAAAGAATCAAGGTTACATAATCGAACCCCGGAAGCTTCCTTCAGTAATCTCTTGATTGTTATGGGTTGAAAACGATAGGATTAGTCGTTTTGTGAAATTTCGTTGTTATGGGAAATGGGAATCAGTCATTCTTTGTACCACTTAATCCCTTTTTTTTACTTTATAAACTAAAATAAACGTGGCAAAAAATATATACAAAGAAACAAACCAACTGCCTTGATGACTTTAGGCTAGTTTCTTTTTCATGTATACCTTGATGAAACATTCTCCTAAACACTACCCCCACCACATTTCAACGATCATGAGTCGATTACTTGCTGCAGCATCTGTTGCAAACAAACTTGGCCGGAACTGCCTCGGAATCGTTAATTCCTGAACACCTCGTGTGCTGCCACACACCACATACATCACAAGCCAACATCCGCTCTCCGTCATCGTCCTTGGCTCCACATTTGCAATCCACGGTCCAACTTTCCATACCTCTTTCCACCCTATATTTACTAAGCCCGATTTTACCGGGACATCTCCCTCGGAGTCTAGCTGATCCAGTTGACCCTATCAAGAGCTTGACCTGGGTGGAATCATCTACACGACCAAAGCCAACCAACTCCTCAGCTTGGAATCTTCTGAATGCTAAATATACTTCCTGGAAAGCCTTTGAAGCTTCAGTCTTGAGGTCTGATACAGTAGCTTTTACTGGTAAAACTACTAGCTCTGCAGGTGGATCCGGGGAGATTTCTTTATGTTGATCTGTAAGCTCCAACTCACATGAGATGCAAAGTAAAGCTCCATTCCCATTTGACAACATCTCATTCTTGTAATGTTTCACAAATTGCTTGCAGTCAAGGAGCTTCTCAGCTGAGCTGACGGCAAGATTTCTAATTTTATCAGGAGGGCACATAGACATGGTTTGAGGATGGAGTAAGGATTCGTACAAGAATTTAAGATCCTGCTTAAGAATTTCCTCGCATGGTGGACAGTTAGGAACACGAGTAAGATTCCCACGGGTGCTTACAGAAACATTTTGAAGCTCAAGCCTGTAACAGATGTAAAAAAACAAAATTAGAGCATGCACCGTTAGAGAATATACTAGTTACTACAAGTACATTTTGGACAAGGAAATAATAATAATCCTATGATTACTAAATTTTTCAGAGACTAAAGATCTGATTGCTGGACGGGTAAAAGACATTTGTGTGAACAAGGCACTTGAAGACATCAAATCACATACCTATACTCGAGAGAGCCCGAATCAGGATTGTGTCTTGCATTTACAACTCTTCCTTCTGCTGCCACTTTCCCATGAATTTCCATGAGGCAATTCTCAAGGAGAGCTGGAGGAGCAACTCTGCAGACAGCTCCCCTAAGTGCACGTGAACTTACCCAATTGGACCCAGATACTGCCCGAAGCACTCTAAACACGGCCTCTTCAACGCGTGCAAGATCAGCTCTACTCCATTGTGAACCCCCCGAAGAAGTACGTTGTCTCTTGAAGATAGCATCCCCATCCCTTGAGTTAGACTTACGAGCATCAAGGATCAGTCTCATCAGAAAACAAAAGAGGTCCCTCATATTTACAAGTCTGCTCTTTGATAAAGACTGGTAAAATGAGATGATGTCCTGAAGTCGGGTGCTGGGCTTCAATCCTTGCAGCAGAAAGATGGATAATGGAAGACTAGAAAGAGTTTCAACGGCTGATTTATAGGAATCAGCCGTCAGGGCAAAACTACCAGCACCAAATTCATAACCCCATTCCCCATACCATGGACGACCTTTGGTAATGGCGTGAAGTAACCGGTACTCCAACCCGTACTTTTTTGAAACATCCATCACGCTTACCTTCCTGTTTGTTTGATAATGCAAAACAGCAAAGTCAATAACTCAATAACATGACTAAGTTCAATCACAAAGATAAACGAGTCCAAGTAATATATACAAATGGATCAACTGTATTGAAGGACACAGAACGAAATAAAGCACTGATCATAATATTATCTAAGAAATTTCACTGCAAAGACCCTAAATAGGACAGACATATACAGAAAATCATCAGAGTACCAAATGACATTCCCAACCATGTTTTTTGGCAAGAAAAAGACTTACACCAGCCAAATTAAATATCTGCAAATTACATATAAGGTATTTAAATAATTTGATGGTGTTTTATGACTAATAGTAGATAATTTAAAGGAATGAATCAATACCATTAGTTGCACTACTTAAAACTTAATTAGTCATTCTTGGACATATACGATCAAATTTGCAATGAAACAAAGAACTTAGATATCTAACCTGACGGCAAGTGTTTTACATAGTCGGTCCCAGAAGTCCATGATATGACATCCTGAAAGAACCCGTGAACCCCCTTCCCTGCCATTGACCCTAAGAAGGTGACCATAACCATTGGAATGGATTACACCATGTAAAAGATGAGTTGTGTCTTCCAATTGGTGATACACCCATTCTTCAACATCATCTGTAGTTGTCACGTGGCTGCATGACTTGCACCTGAAAAAAAAACATACGACGCAGAAAGAAGTTAGACAATAGACACGACAACTCCAACAAATCCATGCATGTCATGCACCATAGTTCATAACACACGCATACGTATATCAATGAAATTACCTTAATTCTGACAGATGCAGGATATCTCCACAACGCACGCATGGTTTATGGTAGCCACCGATGGAGTTACCGTCCGCCTTTATGATGAAGTGGTAGCGTTTTGAACATACCGGATGGCCGCTCCACCCTGATAAACCCAACAACAAAAAAACATTATTTATACATTATGTGTCAAGAAGCAATTGGATGAGGAAAAAGTGGGTAGGGAGCTTTCACTACAAAATAAAATTATTGACTTTGACCATAAATCAGCTCAATTTAATAATTTTTCAACTAAAAAATTACCCAAAATAAAAATGTACAAAAAAACGTGGATGAGATACCTTAAATAAAAAGGAATCAGATGGGCATAATAGTAAATAACAATGCAGAAAGATGCAATGCCAGCTGTTCCGTAGCACTAAATGATGGTGTCCGGTCAACATCGAAACCCACCACGCAAGCACACGTGGCGTCCCACCCACAGATTTATAATATTAAAACACTTTTAATTAATTAATTATTCCTATCAATACAATCCAAAATCAAATAAACTTCTCGTTTCATTAATTTTCTCACGAGATATTGACAGCTCACGAACAATTTTTTTCAACTCACCTAACACCATTATTATTATTATTATTATTCATAGTTTAATGTTTATTTCCTTGTTAATTTTACAAATTGTCGAAAAATAGTACCAACAAATTCCGATTTTAGTTTTAGTATTATTAGTAAGCATCATTTATTTAGTAAATGTATATTTCCCCGTTATCTAAGGAAACCGGCGAGAAAACCGAAAGCAACGGAAACGGAGAAAGTGCCTAGAGATGCGTGTAAGACATAGAACCGGACAATGACTCGGTCCAATCCCACTTACCAACGACTCGGCACTGGTCACAGTAGATAGATCTAGATCTAGCGACGTCCTCCTCCACCACGTCTAGGCAGATGGTGGAGGGATCTGATCTCTCCGTTGCGTCGCCGATTCTGAACACGATCTGCCACGTCATGACGTGGGGGAAGAGAGACGAGAGAGTCGGCATGAGCGCGTGCTTCGACAGGAAAGACCTGATGTTTGCTCGAAACGGCGTGGCGGTACCAGAGGCAGAGGTGGAAGGGAACGTGAGAAAGTCGTAGAGATCGGCTGTTACTCTCCTCTTCATCCTTTTCATCGGCAAACCGTTCACGACCATACTTAATCCAATAGCGGCGCGTGTCTCAAACTCAGAGCGCGTGATAGAATACGGAAAGGTATATCAAGTGGATCTAACTGAATAACAATGATATTAGCTGAAAAAGTCGAGGAAGACAAAATCAGAAGAAACGAAATCAGATGAGAGGGATGTTGTTTGTTTCTTGGTTAGTGTTGAGATGAGGTCGAGAGTAGGGTTTGTTGTATGATCATCAATCAATCCCTCTGATCTGATATTATACCGCGATATTATGGGGATTTATCATCCCGAGATTTTTATTTAAGTCGGTTTCGTTTGAAATTTGGGTACGGATGGGGTAAGGGTTATTATATCCATACAATATACCATACCACTTTCTTATAAAGCATTCGTCGTGCTGCTTTTAATCCTGTCCGTCCGATTGGCGGAGTAAACGACACGGAGCTTGTTTCTTGCTCAGGAAGAATCCTACTCAGCGTGGAATTTGAATTAAAATTTACTTGTAATAGGTTTCCTAATAAGTCGGTTATTAACGATTATTTTTAAAAATAATAATCAATGTAGGAGATGGAGTTCGTTTTAAAATTAGGATGTGTTTTTTATTATAGGGTAAAAAATAATTGAGTATACATATTTTAATTATAGAATTATTAAATTCGTTAATTAAAGTCATTAAATTTATTTAAAAAATGTATTTTGATTGTTGTTGATAAAAAATTTAAAAATGTGATAAATTGATGACATGACGGTTATTGAAAAATTATAAAATTAAATATTCAATATTTATTATTTATTTAATATATTAATTTAGTTTTAATTTTAATTATTTTTTTAAAATTAATCAATCAGATAATAACATATATTATCATCAGATTAGATAAATTTATTTTAATTTTTAATTTATTCTATTTAATATTTAATATATATTTTTCTAATAAAGTAGTGACATATATCATCGCTTTATAAAAAATAAAATGAATAATGCTTAAACCAACTACCTCAAATTAAAAAAAAAAAAAAAACATGTTTTCATCACTACACTAAATCAACTTTTATAATATGAGTTGTGCCATTTAATATATCTTATAATATAGTAAGTGTTAGGAATAATGAATGAAAATGGTGATATGAGGCTCAAACTTAAATTATATGTGATATTTAAAATCACATAAACAATCAAAATATATTAACAAATTGATTTAACACGTTTGGATATATTTTATATTTAAATTATATCAAACATTTAAAATAATTTTTTAAATCGAATATTAAATATGCTAGAATATTTGTTTTAATAGTAATAATGGAAAGATTGTTTTGAACTATTTAAAAAAATTACAAAAATTATCTAAAATTCAAACAACTTAAAAATATGTTCGGAATAGTTTTATATACTTTTAACATGATTTAAAATGTTTTTAAACAGCTAAAATATCAATTATATAACGCCTATATCAATACAATATTGATTCGTATTAATACGTGTGTAAAACCATTTTTTAGAAACTAAATTTTGTATCGGTACAAGCAGGATGGTATCAAAACCCTTTAATGATTTTGAAACCCCAGTATCGATACTCTTATCTTTAGTATTGGTATCACTTATGTTTTTTTTAACGACTCTTTTCATATTTGATCGATATCAATACAACGATATCCCTTTATGAATATTGATACTCTAGGTTGTAAAAATACATATTAACTTGAAAATTGATCCTAACATGTCTAAATTGCTGAAATACTAGAAGGTTTGGATGTTTCGAAGTCAAGACGAGTGAAGTATTTTGATCTTATCCTCGAGATAGATTGTAGCATAATTGTTGAGTGGTTTAACCATCCTAAGTTGACCCCATTCGTGTTCCGGTCGACAATCTTGGATGCATCAACATGATTTTTAGACTTGACGCGGTCTATTTGTGCAATTTATAGAGAAGCTAATACTTGTGCTGATAAGTTGGTCAAGTCAGGTATATTCAGATCCTCTCTCTTTTGTTGGATGAAAAAAACATAAGTTTTATTAATTGAATTTATAAGTAATAGGAAAAACACGTAAAATAAGTTCAAGAACTTTTATTATCCATTTCTTTTAATTATATTTTTTAAAATTTATTAATTGAATAATTTATATTTAATATTAAAAAAATAAAACTTCTGATTTGTCTTGATACATAGCTTATGGAATTTTAAATTACTTCTCACAATATTTTCAATAAATCAAAATAGGAAATTTTAAACAAATTTAACAATTTTTTTTCCTTGTCATGGAAAGAAATCCTAAAATATTGTGATTTTTAAGTAATATATTAATATTTTTAAATGCCACATTAATTTCTTTTTCGATTTTAATTTAATAGGTTCATATAGAGAGAGTATATATATAACTCAAAACCTACCACCAAAATCAAAACAAATCTTTCTCAAGTTTTTCCTATAAAAAAATACTTGGTATCAAAATACCAAGAAAAAAAAACATGGCCAAATTCACTCTCGCTCATGCCGTCATCCTTGGTCTTCTTTTCACAGGTTTCTTTGTTCTTTTAGTTATATTATTAGTTCTTTTACACTTTTCGCAATTATACTAGTTTTTTCGATTTATTCCTTAATTTTTTCGATTCTTTTTTTATAAATTTTACGAAATTAGATTAAAATCACCTTTATTATAGGCTAGTTTGGAAAATCCAATACAATTTAGGGACAGTTTGGAAATTCAATTTTTTTTCTTTTTCTTGTATGGGAATTTAAAAATTAATTTGCTTGTTTTTTTTTCTTCCTTCCAGTTTTTTCATTGGTACCTGTTATTGACTGTGAAGGCACCAACTGCAAACTGGCTGTGCTGGACCCCATCCATTGTGAGATTAACGATTGTAAGAACCAGTGTTTCCAAAAGCACCAGTCCAGGGATGGGAGATGTCTGGTGAATGGAGGAAGCCCGGAGGAACCGGCTTATGAGTGTGTCTGTCTTTACGATTGTCAGAATTAAGACAGGGTAAGTAATTAAAGAAAACGTTGAAGATCAATAATACGAATCGAGAATCGAATTGAATTGATTTTTTTTTTGGTCATATTTGATATTTTTGTATTTTATTTTATTTTATTTTATTTATCTTTGTTTACTTGTCCATAGACTGTCATTAAGACTTGATACCTTAGAGCTATAAACACCAACGCCCCAATAAGAGAGAATGCTAAGAATAAACACATTACAAGACCAAACTAAAAGAATTGTACCACTTTATTTCTTTTCTTTTCTTCTTCGCTTGGAGCATCGTATTGGTCATAACTCTCATCCTAAATCTATCGAGATGAACTATCTAAAACTGTTATCAACCATCATATTTCTTCTTTCTATCTTTCTTATTTCAGACATCCTCATTTCAGCATTAACATTTCTGTAGTATCTGGTTTTAAACCTGATCCTTAGAGTGCCAACATTTAGACTTCATGTGCCTCCTTGATATTAGGCCTGCTATCCGGTTATCCACTTGGGTCCGATAGTTTAATATTTGATTCACCAATTTAGATGAAATATCGTTCATGTTTAAATACGAAAAAATTCACACATTTCAATTTATTTTATTCATTAAGTATCTAACTTTTGTCCTTTTAAAATTTACATATTTATTTTAAATTTTATGAATTAATTATTTTTTTTAGTATTTATAATTTTATCTATCTAAAATTTTAAAATTTAACATATGATTATTTTTAAAATATTTTTAAATCCATCATCGATATTATACATATATTTTTTTATTATCAAATGATTCGAATAAAACATGGGTAAGTTGAGAATACAAATGTTTGGTAAAAATAAAAACTTGATAACACAAATCTCTCGACATCCACACTCTTTACAATGATTACGTCTGGTATAATGATGGCAGCGTAATTAAATCCCGTGCAAACCTGGTGGTCGAGTGGTGCACATCTCCGCTAGTGAGTTATAGGGTGGAAGGTGTGGGGGACAGTTTATGGGTAGGATCGGCCGTCGACGGGATCGCTGCAACAGGGCTAAGATTCGTCGTACTACAGGCTACAGCAGCAGAAATCTCCTCATGAAAACAACACCAAAATCATTGTTTTCTTCTTCACAATCACAGACACTACAAGCATGAGACTCGAGATGGAAGAAAACATAGCCATCTATTGGCCATAGGAATAGGCTAAGTTCCCGGGGTGAGTTTTAAGGCAACAAATCAGCAAGCGAGCCCACCTCATCAGGGACTCATTGCCACACGGAGTAAACAACAAATCAGTCAACTCGGCCATGTTTAATATTACCAAGAAAACATATATTAAAATGGTTTAATTTACTTAGACCGATGAAAATTATTTTTTAAAATAATCATAAATAAAAATCATTCTTCTATTTAAATAATAACAAAAGATATTGATTCAAAATTACCCTAAAGATGTTCATATTACATCGTTCATCTTATATAAGTTCAAATCTTGTAATATAATATTATTTTATCAAATAAAAAGTAACTTTCCAGTAATAATATATCTATTTATTTTAAAATATAATCACTTTAGTTTTAAATAAATAATGTATTTAAATTTAATAATTTTAATTTTAAAATCAAAATAATATAATAAATTATCAAATGATTTAACCGATATTAGATTTCTTAAACATCAGAATATAAATTCTAATATTATAAATTGACAAATTAAAAGAATTAATTTATTATAAAAACCTACAACATCTGAAACAATTTAAGTTGATTGTAAAAAATAAAATAATATAAATTCCGTGGAACAATACGAATGAAATTATTTCTACTCACGTCCAATCTCACCCGCCATGATAAGTCTACATGGCTTTTACTGTTAGTTCTGATTGATGTTTAGTATGTTTTTCTTGTTCAATGATGCTTTACAATTTTAAATATAAAAATAAAAGATTTGTATTTTTTACAGTATATATTAGAATAAAATAGGGAAAATATGTAATGTTAGTAAAGGAAGAAATTTTATAAATATTATGATATGTTTTTTAAGTATGATTTTTTTAATTTTATTTTCTGAATATTGTGATATATTTGTTACAATATATATTAAAAGTTGAATTCAGTTGAATCTAACTTTAAATTGTAATTATAAAAATACTTTTAAAAATCGATTTAAGCGAATTTAAACAATAATTACAAAAATATTCTTTGCCTGGTTCAAGAGGCTTCGACTTTGAGATTTTTGGTTTTTTTTTTTGAAAAAAATACTATTTATAATCAGATTTAAATATTTTGAGAATTAAAATAATAAAAATTATATTTTTGAGGAAAAACTTTTAAAGCTATATTTGAGTAAAAATTATGTTAGTGATGATAGTGCTAAAAAAATAATTCAGTGATTAAAATAGTAAAGAATTAATAGTTTGGTGACTAATGGTGTGATTCACCTTGAACTTTTAGGCAAAATATGGAGTTCGTGTGGGTTTAGGTATGAACTTTGAAGAAGCAGGCAAGTTTACCGTTCCCTAAAAAAACCAAACCAAACCAAACCCCATCTATTTCCAACTTTTGCTAAACATATCCTCAAGAACTGGCTTGTGGCAATGGCCTCCCTTTCGCATTCTGAGAAAACCTCCAAGGACGACCGCAACTTCCCCTCTACAGAAAACACCCAATGGCTTGAATTAGGGTTAGGGTTCAGCATTGCGCCAAAGAAACAACAAGACGACCTAAGCCAGCAACCCAACAACCCTAGCATTCCCGTTCCATTCCCAGTTTCGTCCCCAGCTTCTTCGCACACCAAAGCCAAGCCAAAGCCACCCGGTAGTAATAACAGTTTAGGGTTGGAGCTAGGTTTAAGTTTAGGGTTGGACCACGGAGAAGAAGAAGATCATCATGAGATCGTGTGGCGAAACCAACACGAAGATCATTACGGCGATGACGATGATTGCGATGACATGGCGTGGTGGTGGCCGTGCCACATGAATTATCCTTCTCCAGGTGGCTTGAACAATGACTGCCAAATGCCGGTTCCCGATACTCCCCATGATTACTCCACGAGAACCAGACCCCACTCTGGCTTGTGGTTCACCCTTCAGGCCTACACCAACCGGTGAGAGCTATTTTTTCAACCTTACCATCATTAAAACACTCCGCACACTCTTCTTTCACATGCTCCATTATTCAAATAGCAGACAATTACGATTGAAAAAAATATTGGTTTATTTAGGTATTGAGTTAGTTTGTAGATGCAAAGACCACATCATTTTGAGCAATGCCATGGACAGAAATAGAAAGAAAACAATCCTTGAACAATTCCATGATGATCCGATTCCGACAGAAATTCATGTCTTGGTTCTATGTCATGTTTGTTTGTATAAAATGTTATTAATATTTATTATAAATTTATAATTATGATTATAGAACAAGTAGTTAGGGTTTATAATCTTGTTTTTCATCACCTACCGTATGGCAGGAAGGGGGAAGCTCTACCTCAAATACCAAAGGCGTACATTAGAGTGAAGTAAGTTGGGGTGCATGTTAGCATTACACATAGCTGAACGTATCTCTGTCGTGTGTGTTTGTGTTTTCTCTCTCCTATCTTTCAACTAGCTAATGATGGTGTTCAGCCAAATGAGTGAGGAAAAAGCTGACGTTTCTTTTCCTTTTGGGTTTTGTTGTTTCTTTTATATATATAAAAAATGAATACAATTACTACAAGGGACGAGAACGTGACGATTTTCATGGTTAAAAAGTACCTGGTTACAAAGCTTGGTCTCTCCAACGAAGCTGAGGTAATGAATCAGTCTCTCACTCTTATTTTTCTATTGATTTTTCCGACAGAAAATGAACATGGCATGCATGACATGGAAACGAATGTTGTTTGGTTGAAGTGACAAAGCTTTTGTTTTGTTCTGCTTTTATATACGTTGGTCATGTTTTAAGCAGATAACAATGTATAGTACTATATGGTAATAATAGTAAGTCACATGGCGAACGGCAGATTTTGAACTCTTTTGTCCTTTGGATTTCCATCAGTTAGGGTTTTTCGTGTTGCTTCATAACCTTACTTATCTATTTTAGAGTAATGGTTGCTTCGGAAAATTTAAAATTTATATATATTTTAATTTCTAAGTATTTTTTATTAAAAATTTTATATATTTAATTTTTAACATAAAATTTTACGCTGTTGATAATATCAGATAGAGATCTGGTGCCTGGGTCAGAGATTGATGCCTACCCAAACATTGAAGCAAGTCCTGGATTGTGTGTGGTTGCCTAGCTTCGTTGAGTCTGACTCATTCCCCTATTACTCACTTCAAAGTGAGTGTGTAAGTAACCATTTGATGTCTTTATGCTACGGAAGGCGATGTGCTTTAAACTAATAGCCACGCAGTTCCTTGTCTCTCTATTTTATTTATATATACTATTCGCCACCTTCTTCATGTATATATTGATTTAGTTCAATATCCACGGTTTTAATTCGTTCCACACATCGTGCATGGATTAACGTACATGTTTAATTTTGTTTATTTACTTTAGGAGAGTCGGGATGGATCGATGCATGTAAGGATGGAATTAGAATTCTATGTAAAAGGTGCAAGTTATCAAGTAATTATATTAGAAATATATAGGTGTAAAATTACGGTACAGATTTAGATTATCAAGAGAAAATATAATGAAAATATAAGAAAACTTAAAAATTTTAACGGGTGCGACTACACTCTTAGCACATTACACACTCTAAATATATCACGTCATTAATTTTTTTTAAAATTTTTTTTTTATAAAAATGTAAAAATAATCTATTTTTTCCTTATTTTTTAAATAAATTTATACAATATTTAAATATTATTTCATTGTAAATATTTATATATTTTTAATAATTATTACAATAATTTTTATATTTTCAATTTTAAGTAAAAATATATTTTTTTATAATTTTATAAAAAAATATTTTTTATACATTTAAATATTTTTTAGATTTTTCTTGAATTTAAAATAATTTTTTATATTTTTTATAATTTTAAATGATTATTTACTATTTTAATGATGTGGCATGTCCAGAGTGTGCCACATGTCACCATCATAATAGCTAATTTCGAGTTAACGGTTAATGTTAATAAATGACTAAATTGATCGTAATTTAAATTCTGATGACTTAATTGAGTAAATTTTTTATAAGAATTTAATTGATTTCTTTTAATTTTTTTGAGGTCAATTTTACCTTCAAGTCTATATAATTCGAGTTTTTTATTTTATAACAAATTCTCCTGTTAAATTTTGTTGGGCTTCATTTTTAAATTTGGTTAGATAAGTAATAAGTTAACCTAATGGATTGGGCATTTTTTTATTTTGCAAGCAATGGGTTTTTATTTCGGCTTTGTCCAATCTACAACGCGTCGTCGTCGGAGATGATCGAATCGAGTAAAAATATTTAAGTTAATCAGCTTGATAATTTTTAAGTTTTAGTTAAATTTATATTATAATATTTTGTAAATTAAGTAAAAAAAACGAATAGTCACCTTAATTCATATATATTTATTTACGTTAAATTAATATAATTTAAACAATAATTTTTTATTTATAAAAAAACTGTTTATATTTAAATTTAATAAATAACAATATACATATTTTATCTTATTTTATAATTTGATGTCTCAATTTTTATAATTTGACTCAAGATATCACTTGCAGGTGACGTCTTAGTTACTGTAGTTTTCACCTTAAATTCTTAATTATAAGACAACATGTTTTATACCTCTAAAATTTAAATTAAAAGATTATAATTGTCTAAAAAAATTATAATTTAAACTATAAATCTTAAATTAAATATTTAACTTTAATTTTAAGATATTTGTTAATATTTAATCTCCTTCTCGGGAATGTTTTGTCCCTTCCAATTTTATTTAAAATATAACTTACGTAACGTTAAAAATATTACTTTGACTCTGTCTCATTTTATTACTATTGTTTATATCTATTCTGCTTCCAGAAATACAATATTTTTTCATTTGAAATCTCTGTGGTGGTGATATTATAAAATACTTTCTCTGTCTTATTTAAAATGTTTAATATTAATTTTTTAAAAATTAATATTTTAAATTTTAATTATAATTATTTTAAATATTTTAATTTATTAAATTTTATAAAATATATTTTTAAATTATTTGATTAACGATTTTAAAATATATATATTTTATATTTTTATTAATAACAGATTTAAAGTTATAATCAATTAAAATTAAAAAAGCTTGACAAAAAGAATTAATATTAGATAAATAAAATAGAACGAAAAAATATTATCATGTACCGTACCATTTGAGTTATTGTTCAAAACATTAAGAGTAAATTAATGATTAAACAAATAATATTTATATGATGTTAAATATTTCTTAAAATAAATAATAAAACATTTTATAAAAGTGTTATTTTTCGTTTACAGATAATAATAATACTAATAAAGTTATTGGCAACGGAAACCAGTAAAAGACGTTGAAAACCACAATAACGGCAGACAAAGAAAAGCAAGTTCTGCGATTTTTATGCACTTTGACTTGGCCTTTTGTCCACACTCTGACGATAGATATTTGTCATTTAGATAAGGATTAAATCATGATCGAATTAAATTATCTTAAAATAAAAAATTAATTATTATAATTTAATATCAGTTAAATGTGTTTTTAATTTAAAATATTATACATATAAAAAATTTACGTCGAAAAATTTACCCATTAATAAAGATAGAAGTATGTCATTGTCTCTCTTAAATTTTAAATAAAATAATATTTTATGTAAATTTTAATTAAAATATTATTAAAATAAGGTTTTATTTTATTAATTTTTAGATTTAAAAATTAAATAAATCGATAATAAATAAATACAAATAAATTGGTAATAATCTGTGTAATGATGAAATACAAAACAAGTTGTCGCTTTACAGAGAGATAAACTACTAAAGTAGTAAAATAGAACACAAGATTCTTTCAAATCAAGAAAGCAAAAGAGGAACGGCTGTTGGTAGTGTTGATTGTTGACCAACACAACACTTTTATCTGCATAAAAAGTATCAAAAATAAATATAAAAATGGACCAACAGGCATGCAAAACTTTTACTAAAAAAAACATAATGGAACAGAAAAATTGAATAAAATAATAAATTTAGATTTTAATTTAATAAATATAACTGACAAAATTAATTAAGAAAAAAAAACATGATAATAATATTAAATTAAACAAAATGGCAAATTTTAAAGTGCTTTTCCATGGTTCAATTTGGGTTTCTTAATCAGATGTAGGCATGGTCTTTAAGCGATAGAGGAGCTTCTTCTTCTTCTTCGATGAGGGATTGTCGATGGTGAGAACAACCTTGCCAGGCTCACCGGCCTTGAAATTGTTGCACAACACCTGTTCCTCCGAACAACCAACCACCTTCTTGCTCTTTTGGATGATTATGGTGTAGCTGTCTTCACCGCTGGGGACGAACTCTGCCCCGTACCTCACATCCCAACCAACAACTCTCACCTCCCATGTCAGAAAACATGCCTGCAAAAACAACAGCGGACTCTGTTTGTGGTACCAAACAAACAAAAAAACATTGTTTCCAGAGTATCCAAAGATGACCTCGGTGTTGTATTAATTAAAAGTTGCATTGGATTCTCTATAAAAGTTAAAGCTGAGTCATTTACCTCTGTAACTGGGAACTCGACTGTGTGCTTTGCCGCTGGCTTAACAGTTTCCTCGATGACGGTATCGGTGTTGGCGAAATCACCGTCTTTGCTCAGTCCTCCGTATTTGACTAGCACTTGCTCGGCAGCTATGTATCTATAAATTAAATGTACAAAACAGGGTAATGCCATTTAAAACCAAGGTATATGGGGAGAAAAGGAATAAAGTTTTAATTTTTAGAGATGAACCTGAAAAGGGTATCTGCAGATTTTGAAGGGCCTGCAAAGACAAACTTGCTTCTGGTTCTTTGTGTCAAAAATGGATTAATCATCTTATTGACTGCAAGGTACCACCATGGTACATTGATGAACACCTAGAGATAGCTAGTGTTAATATTATTGGCAAAAAGGAAGAATGTAAGTGATGATAATATCAAAAGATTACCTGTCTGGCAACAAATTCTGGGTAGTTGTCCTGCAGCAATTGAAGGGCTTGTTTGGTTGCTTGTCTAAGCTCCCATTTGGTGAGTCCTGGTGAATTCTTGAGGTCATTGATTTGAACAATAGTACATATGCCACCGGGGCTGAAATCTAGTTTCCTGATACTCTTCTCCAGGAATTGGATTCTCCATCTCAAGAAATTTTGCCTCTTGTCTTCATCAGAGAATGTTTTCTGGTAAAGCTCCTTGTTTTGGAACTCCCCATACACATTGTAGCACACCGGGTGTCCTTCTTTGTCAAAACCGTGCATGAACACCACATTGTCTAAGTCATCACCCAAATCTTGTTCAACCAGTTCATCGATGCCGAACTCTTTTCGCCAACGAATGGTGTTTTGGAGCATGGTGAAGGCCTCCTTCACCTTGAAATCTCTGGCTCTTAGAAATTTTAGGAGGATGACATCGCTTCTTTCGTCTGCAAGAAGTGGTACACCCCATATAGATATCTCCTGTGGGGGAACTTTCTTAGCATCTTCTTTTTGATCTTCCGGGACTGGATCGGCCTTCGCTTCCGATGGTTCTTTAGCTGCTTCCGGCGATTGCTCTGCTTGAACCGAAGATGAGATCGAAACGATACTGTCTTTGATGGCTTCTACAGTTTTGACACAATCATCTTCAGCAGCGACCTTCTCTTCGGCATCAACCTGAGCAATGCTTTCTTCCACTGGCGATTGATCCATTGTCTCGGCTTCTTCTGGTTTCGTCTCTTTGACAGATTCATCATCCTTTGGCTCTTTTTGTTGTTGCTGTGGCATTGCAGACCTGAAAAACTCGTGCTTTTCTAGAGCTTTTTGAACAAGCACTTTAAGTTCTTCAACCGCTTTCTTTTGATTGTCGACGAGATCAGCAAGCCTAGTGCTTTCTTCCTTGTAAGAACCCGACTGAGGAACTTTTTCATCAGCAGCATCATTACCATTGGTTACCACATCCGATGTCTTAGTCTTGGGCTTCACCGGTTCTTCATCGCATTCGGGAACCGTGGGTGGGTCTTTGTCGGCAACTGGCACGACCACCGGAGATTTCTCAGGTTGTGGGACGTCAGGAACATCGACCACAGGCACCTCTTCTTCCTGAACTGTCTTCTGAACTTGGTCAGCCATAGTGAATGACTATATTAAAGAAAAAACAGAATGAAAATGGGAACAAAGAGAGTGAGAGAGTAGTGTTTGAGGATGAAGCGAGGGCGGATGCAGTTTTTAAAGACATGGGAGAGAGAAGGAGAATGTGATTAGTGGACCCACTAACCTCCATTTTTACAATCTGTCAAAGCTGATCATGGCATTAATTAAGGTTGGTTTAGCTAGAATTGATGGTCATTTTGCTTTAAGATTGGCATTAAGGAGGTTCTGGGCCTACAGTCTCAACGGCAACTGGGGTTTGAAAATGAACCGTTGATGCGTTGGAGAGATGAGACTGGACACCCTGTCCTAGGATCCTCTTCTTCTTCCTGGCCCTACCTACCAACATGCCATGCCAATTGCCATGACCCCACAATCTCTTCCGCCCGTTACACAGTTCCATCCCATCCCACACGTACAATTCCTAAACTGCTATAATCCTCGAAACTCCTAAATCAAAGACTTTAATTGCAATATCCTTCTAATAACTAAAGAAAACACTCGAGGAAAGATTATATCATGGATCTTATTAATTACGTCATTCGTAGTTCATGCAATCAGATCTGTTTATCTTTAAGTAATTACTTGATAATTACTTATTCACCTATTTCAAGTAGTAAAGAGGTCACAATTCACCTTAAAAAATATATAAAATTGGTTGGGATCACGAATATGATATGATAAAAAGAGTTCATGATATAATTTCTCCAACTTCAAGTCATTCTTAAATAAAAAACCTTTTAGTATTTTATTAAAAAAAATCCCATCCAGTATTATTTGAAAAAAATATTTCTAAATCAATGACATAGAACACACTCACGTCCTGTAAAAAAAACGTTGTAAGAAATCATTTCTTTCATAAAGCGATTTTCGTTCGAGGTGAAAAACTGTTCAATATTATTCGTTTTAAAATTTTGAAAAAGAACTTGCATTAAAAAAACGAGTTCTACAATAAATTGAAACGACAATCGATTTTACCGTGAATCTTGGGTATATGAAAATCGATTTCTGAAAAAACAATTTCCTTTCGAATTCCAATTAACAAAAATGTATTTTTTTAGGTAAGAGGTCCAACTAAAATCAAAACAATATACATTATATAAGAATACTTTGATATTTTAATATATAAATTCTAATAAGTAATTTAAAAAATCATAAGTATTTGAATATAGATCATACAATTATTAATTTTAAAAGATTCAACTTATTAGAAAAATATTTAAAAGATCTTTTTATATATAAAACGATCTTAATTATGAAAAGATACTAAATTTAAAATATTTTAAACAAATAAAAATAAAAAAAATCTAAAAATAGTATAATCAAGTAAATAAAAAATATCAAAAATTATAATTTTAAAAAAAAAAAAAAGAAATATCATAAATTTGAAAAAAAAAATCCCTCCCCGAATCTGCTTCCCCTCATCCTTTCTTTTCCCCTAGTTGTCGTCCTTCGTCCTCGGATCAATGGCTTTAAAATATAAATAAAAAAGATAGGGGACATGACAATTAAAACCAAAGTGAAAGATTATTTTATAAATAAGAAATTAATATATAAAATAATATGTACATATAAATTTATTAATTAATAAAAGTAAATTCAAAATACAATTTCATAAATAAAAATCATATATATATTTATAATTATTAAAATTATATTATAAATAAGAAAATTAATATATATATCCTTCATATATATTTACTAATTATATTAAAAAATTAATTTTTATAATTTAATTAATATCAAGATATATAAAATATTAATGACTAATAAATTATTTAAACAAATATCGAATAAAAATATATTTTTATATATTATTTTATTTTTTAAAATAATTAAACATCTTTGAGTTATCAATTAATTTCATCAAAACACTTTTATATAATTAACTAATATTATAAACTAATAATTAATATAACCTATTAATTATCAAACAAATATTAAAAATAGAAGTGAAAAAACGATACAAATAATCAAAGAGAGACTAATTATAATTTTTTATCTGTAAATATTCTTTTTAATTTTTGTTAATATATTGTAGTTATAGTAATATTTATAAAATGACAAGAAAAACTAGTAGTAAATCAGATAAGAAATTTAATATTAGATTATCGATATTCTTTGATTAAAAGATACATTTTGATGACTTTTACATAAATATCAAATTATTATAAATATAGATATAAATAATACTATAAAAATAGACTAACAAACACAATAAGACATGTGAAAAGCAATAATTCAAAGAAGAAAAAATATTTATATAAAGCTAAAAAATAATAACAAATAAAATTAAATAAATCATACATGCAAGTTGCAACGACTGATACCATAATTGAAGGTGGCATTCTTAAAATAAGGAAATATTCTATAAAAATTTTAGAGAAAAATTCATAAAATATATAATATCACATGGAATTTATTTGAGACCGTACGAAAATAACATATAAGATATACACTGAATTCATACTAAACATACATGGACCTTTTTTATTACACACGAGCCGGAATCTATAATATCTTGTCTAGCGACGTAAAACAGGTATACTCTGTTCATGTCTAAAGAAATTTTCTGGGTCAACCAAGCTCTTCACATGAATCAATCTGTTGAAGTTGTTGTCGAAATATGGAAGACCCCACCTGCTGGCTTGTTTGTAGCTCGTGTACACGCCATTGTTATTAGTTCCAAGGTCAAGGTCTCGGTAGTTCATATAAGCTCCCCGAGGTGATTTCGATACGTAGGGTTCCATGTACCTGTAAAGCCTTCTCATGAAATTGATATACCTTTGAGACGATGGAACATCTTCTTCTCCCCATCCCAACGCATAATGAATGTTGAATAAATTCCCTGCTCTATGAGGGTACGGCGTCTCCGAGGCCGGAATATCGTCCATGTTGCCGCCGTAGGGACTGAAGATAAGCCCCAACGTTTCGGACTCGTCTTCGTAAAAACGTTGCCAGAGACCTTCTAATCCGGTTTCAGGAATAGGTTTCGTGACATAGTCCGATTTCCCTTTAAAGAACACTGCAGCGGCGCCTGTCCTGTTGAGCAAGATTTCTAAAGGTACAGTTTGTGGGATATCCGCGAAATAGAGGATACTTTGGATCCAGCTCATTTCGATGCAGTCTTGTCGTGCTATTCCGAGCTCCGGGAAGCTTTCTTGCATCAATGCAAGCAGTTCATCGGTTTCTCCAAGGTACAAGGAAGTGAAAGAAGCTTGTATTGTTTTTGTTCCATCTTGTCGGTTTGAATTCACAGCTCCTAAAAAGAGTCTGATGTACAAATCTTCGCTGATCTTTGGTGCAATGGATTGCCATTTGTGAACAAGTGCTGTTCCATTCTCTTCCAGGGTTCTGTTCACTGTGAAGACAGTCACGGTCGATGGAACGGGCACTAAGTTTACTTTCCACGCCACGACGACTCCGAAACTGGCTCCTCCTCCGCCTCGAATGGCCCAAAAAAGATCTTCCCCCATCGAGTTTTTATCGAGAAGCTTTCCGTTAACATCGACGAGTTCCGCATCGATGATTTGATCGGCAGCGAGTCCGTATTTGCGCATCAACATGCCATAACCACCGCCGCTAAAATGACCACCGACACCCACAGTGGGACAAATACCTGCTGGGAAAGCAAGTGTTGCAGTTCTCACTGCAATTCTGTAATACACTTCACCGATGGTGGCACCGGCTTGAATCCATGCGGTGTTGTTTTCCGTATCAACATCTATAGATCGTAAGTTGATCAAATCAATGATAACAAACGGGACTTGAGAAACGTAGGAAAGACCCTCGTAATCATGACCGCCGCTGCGTATCCTAATCTGCAAACCATGATTCCTGGAGCAATTAACGGTTGCTTGGATATGGGAAACGTGGGATGGCGTGATGATGACTAAAGGTCTGAGGGTGGTGGGTGCTGTGGAAGCCCGAGCATTACGAATGGATGACTCGAAGACAGATGAAAAAGAAGAGTTGTTTTGAGTGTAGATGACACTGGAGATAGAACCGGCGGCGGCGTTGCTTGGATACCGAGAAAGGCATCGGAGGAAGCTGTCGTGTTGTTGGTGAGTCTCAGCCAAAGCTGGCCGTGAAAATGACAGGAGAAGACAAACTAGGAAGAGATGAGGCATTGGAAAATTTCTAGACTTCATTTCTTTTGTTGGTTGAGATTGAGGATGAGAGAATCGGCAAAGGCTTGGGAATTTATAGAAACATGGTGGAGGTGAAATGTTTTTCTTTCTTCCAAGATGCTGTACATTATCTGTAATAAATTAATAATATTTGTCTTCTTTATAATAGGTATTTGATTTATTAATTAATTAATCGACGTTAGATTTATATATATAATATATATATTATAATTTAATTTTTTTCATTCACAATGTTAAGAGTCGAACAATAATAGATCATCTACAATATTAGAGAAAATATCCTAAAACTTTTTAAAAATCAAATTTATCCTTACAAAAATTTAAAAATCTATATGAAACTTCTTCATGATCTAAATAATTTATTTTCTTAATTTTTAAAAATTCTTATTAAATCACTTATGATTATTAAAAATTTTAGTTGAACTCTCAAAAATTTTAAAAGTTTCATTTAAACCTTTAATTTTGTTTAAATATTTAAATTGTGGTCCAAACTAGGGATGACAACGGGTCGAATCTGGACTGGATCCAGATCCAGATTTAGATCTAGATCCATTTTTATATCATGGATCCAGATCCGCCCCAGATCCGCGGGTTTAGAAAATTGAGACCCAGATTCAGATCCAATGGATCTTACGGATTCGGGTCTAAAACGGGTCCAAAATGGATCTATTAAAAAATGACTATTCAATATATTTTTTAACGTAATAAAACTATTCTTAATTAATTTCACATCATAACTTAATTAACTAGTATCATGATAAAAAACTATAAATTAAAATTTTAAAAAACTCAACAATTACACAAATATCTTTTGAATAACACAAATATTAAGAAATGTAGATCATAAAATATTTTATTGTCACAAACCGAGTATCGTACTTTTATATTTTAAAGTATTAGTCTTTATCACTACTTAAATCATAAACATTTTAAAACAAACAAGAAACTACCAACTAAAGAGAAAAAATTGTTTTATGAAAATAATATTTATGAAATTTAAATATTAATATTAAGGTTATGTAATATATTAACTTTCTTATATAACTTGTCAATGATATTCACCATTTTCACATCATCATCATAATCTTCATTAATAGTAGAATAAACATGTATTCCTTCGAAAAACCTCTTTTTCATAAATAAATAAAAATTTATTAGAGAATAATGTGAAATATAAAATCTTTTATTATATATTTATATATATTTTAAAACTAAAGGTGAGTTTTTTAATAAATAAGTAAACGGGCCAAGTTTAGATTCGAGTCTTAAATGTCAGATCCAGATCCAGATTCGTATTTTAATCAAAAGATCCAGATCCGACCCAGATTCATTGGGTCTAAAATTTTAGGATCCAGACCCTATAAAACATATCTGGATCTACGGATTCGGGTCGGATCCAAGATTCATTACCATCCCTAGTCCAAACACTTACCTTAAATTTCATCATTAGATTTTAATATCTAATTTTACATAAAAAATCTAATGTCTCGTTCACTAAATCAATTTATTACATTTTTTATAAAAAATTTGATTGTATTTTAACATAAATAAAGATTTCTCAAATCTAAATCACGAAAAAGAAAAACGTGTTTTCTTGACCTTCTGATTTCCTAAAATTTTATCTTATATCTAATTTTTTTTATATATAAAATCTTAAACTGTTTAACCGTTTGTTAATAAAAAACGTGTTTTTCTTTTGCTGACCACTCCTTAATTTTCAGATGAATCTGAAACGTTGAATGCTTTGCGTAGCGTGTTAAATAACGCTTTGACTATTTCAACTTTAGAAACAATAAAATATGTAATTATGTACATTTTGGAGGTATATTATAAATACTAGCATTCTTGATTATAATCTTTAATTTTAAATCTAAATCTATTAATTTAAAATAAAAACATTAATAGAATTACGATCAGAGATAAATGATTTACACATACATTTAAATGACACGTTATTGTAACATCCAGGTAACAATCTTACTAACAACCTGCCAGCTCATTTTAACAGACTTCTAACAGCCTGTTAGGGCAGCTTAACTAGCCTAACTAACTTAAAGCCATCGTTCAACAAGATAGATAAATATTGTCTATCAATTACAGTCGCATAATTTATTAGAGATCAATATAAATCTATCCATTAATAATGTAATAAATATAGCATTATATTTTATGTACCAACAACGTATAAATTTATAAATCGTTGATGAATTAAATGATGATATTATTAAAAATAAAATATATTTAATTTTAATTTTTCTATGATGTATTATTAATGGCGGATCCTTTTAAATATATAATTTTTTGCACTTCCGTGAATGAAAAATAACTCTTGAGGATACGATGTCCTTGAGTTGACGACATTGGTGGGAAGAAATTTCTACGTAGTTGATTTGTTGATAGTCAAGCAATTTGAATAATATACCCTGTGGGAGGAAAAATTATTAGGTGAATCTTGTTCACCACGTTATCTATGGTCCCAATTAATCAGGACGGTTGATCTTAATTTTTTCAAGTGAATCATCACCTCTTTCCTACATGTACTTAGTTAGTTATTAAGTGGTTATTTAAAGATCAACGGTCCTGATTGCTTGGACCATGAATGACGTGATGAACATGATTCATCTAATAATCTCTCCTATAGAAGGATCAAGGAGTATAATTATGTATCAAGTAAATTGAAATAAACAACTTGCGCGTAAAATTGAAAATTGTAGTAAAAAATTAGAATAATCAAGCAATTTGATTAATCAGGACGAAATTTTAAAAATTGGAATAGTCAAGCAACTTATTTTTTATATTGTAATAAAAAGTAAGTATGTTTGATTTTGTTATGATTTTAATTGTCTAAATTTCTTATGAGTTAATGTTACATATGTCAAGTTAAGAGTGTTACAGATTCATTTATTAGAATAAATGATATGTAGGTATGTCACGTCAACTTTTTAACGGCAATAATCATATTAAAAACAAATTAAAATTTTAATTACTTTATTATAAAATTTAAAAGTTCGATGAGCAAAATACAATTACCCTAAAAGTTCATGGACCATTATGATATCTTTGAAAGTAAGACATGTTTATTTAATGTACCAAGTTTAGACAAGTCTGAAACACTCTTAACTTACATGCAATGTTTACCGTTAATGTTTAATAGTTCAGAACATCAATATTTTTAGCAACGAAACAACAGTTATTGGGTATAGAACAATCTTAAAGCCATGAAAGCAAGAATATTACTCACACAACAGTTGGATGAAGATAGCATTGCTTACTGGAGTTGGAATTCTCCACTTGCATGGACTTCCTTGACCCGCTTATCGTATTCATCTTCTTCATCTTCTTCTTTCACTTCATCGTCGATGTCTTCCTCATAATCCTCGTCTTCACCCCAACCAAAACCCTTGACAGGCACCGATGCTGGAGGCGGACTTCTTGCCTCTTCAACGATTTTCATGATCTCATCCACACTTTGAAGAGAAAATGCAGGGTTATCGCTACGGTAATAAGCAGCTTGTGCTGCGTCGGTTAGCTCTCTCGGCAAGTTCTTCAAAAACCAAGGATGTTTTTTTATTTCTTGAAGTGTAATCCTCTGGGAAAATATAGAGGAAATGGCAAAGAGTTAGCATCTGAAATTTCAATAAACGAAACTCCAAATATCAGGTTCATCAAACATGCAATTGGCATCACGAATCCTGCCATGATGCTACCACTGGTAATAAAACAAATAAAGCCAACACCATTATGCAACCTCGAAGATCGGCTTCATATATGCATCACAATGCTTAACATGGCAGACAATGGAGCAAGTTTAAAAGAATAAGGACATGCTTGTAAGGTTTTAGACATCTAGCAAAAGCATGGATGTGGTGCAATTGCAGTGTTTGACCTACTAACAAAAAATGATACATACCTTGGATGGATGTGCAACAAATATGCGAGAGAGGAGGTTCTTGCAATCTTGAGATATATGAACATATTCTGGAATTTTGTACTGAACAGCCATTATCCTCTGCTCAAAAATATTACAAGCAAACGGAATATCATAAGGAATGGCAATATCCATGATAATAAAAGAAGGCACGAAGTAGACGCAGACTTGCATTCACCTGAATTGTTTTCCGAAAATTCCTAGGGTCCTGCTGATCTTCAAAAGGGTATGCTCCCACCAGCATAACATAAAGGGTAACTCCACAGGACCATACATCAGCCAACTATACAAGAAAAGACATGACTTAAGGTTAGCAATAAAGATATTCATAAACTTGGAGCATTTGAAGTTATGTTATTCATAAACGTGGCGACTTCGTGACAAGCGGAACTTACTATAAAGAGCAGAACCAAAACTACAAAGTTATTTCACATACAAAGGCCAAATGCCTTTGGCAGTAACTAATAAGTAATTTGAGCTTCCAGCAGGTCACAGTTACCATTTATGGACATCAATCAGTCTCTAAACAGAACTACAGTAAGCTCAATTAACAACAGTCATTTCAATAGCCATTATAATTTTAGCTTGGTTAGTGAGCATCCAATATAAAATCTCGAAACGAAACGAAACCACTAAACAAGCCTTTAAACTTCCTGGTTAATGCTCAAGTCATCTCTTTGTTAACATATTAAGAAATGAATTAAAATGCTGAGCTGAAGATGTAGATGTATTTCACAGTTCATATAATACCTTTCCATCATATTCTCGTCGAGATAGAACTTCCGGTGCTATATATGCTGGAGTTCCAACTGTTGATTTGGGTCTTGAATGCAACAGAGAAGACTACAACAAGTGTTATAAAAACAACTTAATGATAAAAAATCATAAAGCAACTTACAAGGGTGGTACACTCAATGTAACTATTCCCAAACCTTAGAGTATCCGAAATCACAGATTTTCAGGCGTGGTGCAGGACTTGCATCTAAAAGTGTATTTTCTAACTTCAAATCTCTATGGCATATTTGCTGCAAACAAGAACAGAAAACATAGAAATGAAAATAGATTTAGTTCTTGCAATTGGCAAGCAACCGAGAAACACCATGGTTCGATTTTCGAGTTTAGATTACCATAGAGTGACAGTAATTGACACCTGAGATCAATTGCTGAAAGAAATATCTAGCCTGAAAATAAAGAGAAGAAATACAACAATCAAGTACTAAAACAAATTGTTTCCAAATAGAAACAGTACTAATAGATTACAAGTCCAGGGATTTAAAAAACGATTACTAGTTACGGAAAATAACAGTACGCAATGATTATAATTGCATCAGTTATATCTGCAACCGCAATTTAAATCCATGATTACAACAAAAAATAGAAACAGGAAAAAGGACCTCATCTTCACTGAATCTACCAGCACTGCAAATCCGTTCAAAGAGCTCACCACCTGCAGCATACTCCATAACAATTGCTAAATGGGTAGGCGTCAAAACCACCTACAGCATTCCTATCCCCCATCAAAAATAGAATCTTCACAAATTGAAGAAAAAAAGAATTAATGATACTTGCCTCCTTGAACCTGATTATATTGGGGTGTCTAAGAGATCTGTGATTGATAATCTCTCTTGCCACATTCTCATCAATCTACAAGCAAAAACAGCTAAGCTTTCCATCAATCCTTATGGTGTTAAAAATGAAGAGACAAAAAGAAGTATGTCAAGTGAAGAAATGAAGTGAATTCAATCTTTGACTGAGGTAATACAAGTAAAACCATGAAGCAATAAGAACCCAAAATTTGCAACAGAAGAAACAAACCTTGTGACCTCTCTCAATATATTTCATAGCAACCAGCTCCTTGGTGTCCTTGTGCCTGAGGAGTCGAGCAACCCCAAAATTTCCGGCTCCCAGATCTTTGACCACCTCATATTTCTCCATTTTAGCTAGATAATAATGACTACTGCAACGATATCAAGTGAAGAATCACTCTTCTTTTTGTTGTTTAGGTAGGAATGGGAGAGATGAGATTTAAATCTGTAACGAAGAACACATATATATATTGACAGATAGAGAGACCGGTAACTAAGAGCACGAGGAATAGAGAGTGAAAGATTTACTTAGAAATTGCTTGGACAATTGTATCCAAGTGTTACATTTTTAGAACTAATGGAATTATAGATAATTAATTTTAAGGTCATATTTTAATAAATTACACATGACTCTTAAAATCTTTTAATCGCTCCTGAATTAATATACACATATTTTATAAATAAAAAAAATTTAAACTTAAATCTCTTAAATAAATATATATTTTTCCCGACTTTCTTCTCAAATTCTAAATCACGTTAAATTTACTCCGTAACGCATTTCTTATTTTGTATATTTATGTCTAACAGGACATATCACATGCCTATATCCACCCTGAGAAATAATATCCTAATGAATCGTGTGATTGGGTTGTGGGAAAAAGACAGTTTCTGCTTGAATCCAATCACTGATAAGTGTGAACGCCATTATTTTATGGTTTGAATTTCTTGGAATTGGGTAGGGAAGATGAAGACGACGGAGTGGGATCTCCCATAACGCCGAGGTATTAGGGACTCCCACACCGACTAGATAACACTTCCCTATGTAACATATAATAAATACTAATTCATGCATATTAAAGTATGATTGCCCATGAAATATGGTCCTCCATTTCATATACAGAAACGATATTAACTGCAATTTTCAATATAGATGTCGTTTGTTCAGTATAAAATGGTAGTGACAGGGTAAAATATTTTATTTTAAGTTGATTATAGAAAATAATATATGGAGTTTTTAAAAAGTAAGATTTTTTGAAAAATATTTTAAATAAAATTATTTATACAACCTCATTTATATTATTAGTTATTTTGTATTTTAAAAAGTTATTTAAAATAGATATTTTATTTATTTAAAAATATTTATATATATAATGAGTTTTTAAATTTTAATTTTAAAAATCTTCAATTATTTTATAAAATTCAATCTACTAAAATAAGTGATACTAAACTCATTAATCTTTAAAATAAATCGACCAAACTATTTTCATTTTCAAAAATATTTCTACCACGTAATTCTGGCTTTGAATGTGGATATTAGCTTACAACTTGAAAGGTCAAATGACACTTTTAATCCCTATACTTACCTAAAATTACACCTTCAATCGCTACAGCCTACAATAATTTAGTTTCCTGTCCAATTTTTATCCCGCTGCCATTTTTCATCATTTAAAAGCGATTGGTAGGGATATTGACGTGTTGGCATGATGGATTTTGTCGACAATTTGTTTGGCGTGGAAAATTCATTTTTTTCGGTGTGGCCTGGCTAAGAACTTGAAAAGGTCAAATGGCACCCAACTTGTGAAGTTAGGAAGAAGAAAGAAAAAAATGGGTGGCTAAGAACGGTCCAAATTTATTATCTGGCAAGATGCAAGACCCTTGCCTGCCCCTTTATGAAAATATTTTTTTTGATTGCTGTTGTTTCGGTTTTTAAGGTATTGACCCGACTAATTCGGATCGATCCGGGTCGCACACCTAATTTTGAGGGGTGAGTCTCTCATTAGGAATTTTCTACGTACACAATATTTTGAACCTAAGACTTGCTTAAGCGAAATCAAGCTACTTACTACTTGGATTAATCCCTATTGGTTTTATGAAAATATTTTTAAGTAATTATAAAATAATATTTATTTATATATTTTTAATTCTTCGATAATATATACATACTTTATAAGTAAAATAATTTAAATCTAGATATCTTAAATATAAAAATAAAATTTTAATATATCAGAGATGAAGTTATGTTTAGTATGGAAAGAGTAAGTCCGATTTTTCTTAATTTAAATAATAATAAAATAAAGTTTTTATCCCTCACAATTTCTAGATTTAAAAGCTTAATAGACCTTTATCCCTCTAAATATTTTATCCTAACTCCGTTTCTAATCCTACAACAAACGATAGAATACGTGAGCTCTAAGGAGTTGGGTGTGCAGTCACATTACTTAAAAAATTTAAATTCTCCTATATTTGATATATTTCTTCTATATTTTTTATTAAAAATTAATTTCATGCACCTTAAAACTCTTATTTCTTTATACCACTATGTTTTTAATATAAATTTTTAATAATTTATATCCTTATATGAAATTCTAGGTCCGTAAGCTAAAAACAAACGCTTCTTAAACAAAATTTAGTTTTTGAAGAAGCTGTGGGCTTTGGCCCATATTTTTATTTTGTTATAATAGGGGTAAGGATTGTAGAGTTAGGATCCAGTCCGTTAAATATTCACGGCACGTTTAATCAACATTCATAACTCATAAACTGACGTTCATATTAAATGGATGGATCTTATATTTATATTTAAATATTTTAATTCAATTATCTTAGTTTGGTAAATATATATGGTTAAAGAGATACAAATATTTATAAATAAATATTATTATATATTCACTTTTAAATTATTAAAAAATTAATAACTTATTTTATTTTTAAATTTTGATAAAATTCATATACACCTGTAAATTATATGACGTTATTATTGATGGTGAAAATGAATGAATTTAGTATTTTTTTAATATTTTATTTATTTATTTATTGAAAATTTTTATTTTTAATATTAATTTATTTAATAATATACATTAATATTATTTACAATAAAATATTTTATTTATTATTTAAATATATTATTATATATATATTAATATTACTTCTAATATGTTTATATTAAAAATAATATATATAATTTAATATTATTTGTATAATAAAATAAATTGAATTAACGTTGACTACAATCGATAAATATGCATATATTGTTTGTGTTAAAAAAAATATTAAGTTGGCTTAGTGGTTAGAAGTTAATCTTAAATTTTAAAATTTTAACTTTAAATTTATTTTAGTGTAATTTTTTTATATTTTTCTCTATCAATGTTATTTGGCGTAAAATAATTATCCCAAAACAATGTCGTTTTTCATGCCATCATCTCGTTATGGAGTTTGTCGATAATACAATCGATGATTTATTTTTAATTTTTTACGATATAATGAGTATTTTAGTTGTGGTGTTGTAAGAAAAGCAATGATGAATGGTGTGGATTGAATTAGTGGTTGGAAGGGAGAATTTTTTTTTATTTTATTTTTAAATAATAAAAATATATCACATGTAATGTTTTGTTTTAATATCGTAAATTTATTAACGATTGTGAACAAAAGAAATTTTATTCGAAAAACGAAACAAAACATTTGACATCATTTTAACTTAAAAGAAATAGTTTATACACCTAATCAAATATTCACATCTGATTGTAATTTTTAATGAAGCTTTGTAGGACTCACATCAAATATTCAAGTTGTGATGGCTTCATACAATAAAACATGCATGATGACTGATGTTGTTTCTTTTCCTTTTCACAGGGATCGAGATTATGACAGTGATAGAGATTATGGTAAAGAAAGGGGACGTGGTCGTAACAGGGATAGAGATAGAGAGAGGGATAGAGATCGTTATCGTTTGAGAGAGGAAAAGGAGTATGGTTATGTGAGGGAGCGAGATAGAGAGAGGGAAGGTAGGGACTAGGGAGCGTGATAGGCGAGACAAGGACCGTGGCAGTCTGGCAGATGAAGGAGTCGTTCAAAGAGTCATAGTAGGAGTAGGGACGGTAACTATGTTGGTATTAGATTGCTGAGATAAAGAACGTACTGCAATCGTGCAACTCCGACCTTTCTTACTTTATGGAGGATTCAACTGGACGGAGGAAAGGGCTTCAGATTGCTGTGAATGAGAGTTCGTCGACTATAACATCACCACACACTGAGTCACACGACTCGCTTTATAAGATGCACTCTCATATAAACTCTTTAATGCCTCTACAATAAGTTCTTTTCCTTGCTTCTTATACTTCAGTGAAAGGTCTTTGTCTCTCGTCAGAGCCAAAATCTTTCTAGGAATCCCCACAGCAATATGAGGGCATTCATTTCTCAGCAGATCTTTGTGAACTTTGATATTGAACTTTGATATTGACACCACCATACAAGACAACAACCTTGATATAAAGCATGTAAGTGTTGATTGTTGAACCTCTTGAACTCATGACAAATCTGGTAAGCTAACTTCCTTGTATGACATAAAACGAGGGCAACCACTTGTTCTGGACTTGGTTCAATTTGTTGTAACGACGATAGAACAAAAATTGCAGTCTTCCCCATTTCTGATTTAACTTGGCCAATAACCACATCCAGTATAGCTTGGGGAATACATTCATGTTGCATTTCAGGCGAGTGCTCAACTAAAAATATGGCAAGGTAACAATCCATTTCATGCGACCAGTGAGAGTGTTTTCTAGAGACATGACCTATTTTCCCCGAATCAAAATTGTAATAATGATCATCAAAAATGATTTGTTTCGTTTCAACGTTGTTTGTAACTCTTTCTCAATCATTTACTCCCTTTTTCCAATATTGAAACTCTGGTGTATGGTGCGTTAATTGAAACTGAACAGAAATCAAAAAAATGTGGATTAATTGCCTCTCAAAAATCATCCAAATGTTACAAGGAAGTCCACATGAGACACCATCACTATACTGAAGATCAACCATTAATTGCATATTTGAGTCTTCAAATTGTATATCCATATTTTGGAGATCTTTAACCACAATATTGTCCAGGCCTTCAGATACATCATCTGTCACCCGCGTAACCACAAATTTTTTTTGGTTCTCTAATTTACTCCACATCTATTGTGATTTCATTTGGTTGGTTTTCCACAATCGAATCTAAATTTTCAGTTGGTATTGACCCAAAGAGCTCCTGCAACTGTTCAACTGTAAAATTGATTGATTTTCCTAAGGCTCGTTCTAACAGCAGCTTGGCATCAACCACGGGTGCAACCTACATTTACAAGGGAAATATTCTTGATCTCTTGTCTGCAATTGATCTGTCTTGCAACCAATTCACAGGGATGATCCCCTCGACGTTTTCAATGCTCAAGCAGCTTGAGAGTTTGGACCTTTCCTACAACAATTTAGTTGGAGCCTACTAAGCATATTCACGTCAAGCCAACCCAAGATATAGACTATATTGACTAAGAACTAGACTCACGCCTAGAATCGATTTTTTTACCAGGGGAACTTACAGGCTGACAAGTATGAGAGGTGAGTATTTGGAGCTCGCCATTCTCATCGTATAGAGGTTCCCCGGACTTATTCCTTTTCACCATGGCCTCCGCATTGCCATGGTCTGCCGTTACTACATATATTCCACCGACTTGCACTATGGCATCAAGGATCACCTGCAGGCTGCAGAGCAACAATGCAGTTGAGCAAGAAAATGCTGCTATGCTTTAGAATAAAATTGAACATTAAATTACAACTTATTAACACAAAGGATGATAAGTGAATGACAAAATGGGGTGATTCGCCAAATGATACCATCCTCTGCGGGATGCTTCAAGGAAACAACTAGAAGAAAGTAATATCGATGCCCAGTGATATGATTTCCATCCACATCTGAACTTGATATTTTACAAACAACCAAAGCACAACTGTTTATAATCCATTAAAATGAAGTGAAATCATTGGAAAGTTCCAAGACCTTGACAATTGTAGCCTGGATATCTCCAGTATGACCCACCATGTCACCATTTGGTATGTTCACACGTACCTAAACAAATGCTAAAAGAGTTGTTCACCATCTTTCTTCAATCAGAAAGCCTATCAGGTGTTACTCCATTAATCTTCACCTGGTCAAATTTGCATCTCTAGCCTTCTGGCCAATCTCCGATGCTTTCTTCTTAGGTTGGACATTGAACGTAATGCCAACATCACTAGGAATTTCCTCATATTCTGTCCAAAGCTGACTGTCTCCTAAATTTTGGGAAGATTTTGACAAAAAATGTTCGATTTGAAAAGTAGCTACGATGAATAAATAGTGTGTATTTTTATTAGTCTTATATTATTACTTTATTTATTATAATTAACCATCGACAAGAGACTTCAAAATCCTTTCTCAATCCTCAGTCCAACGCCCTCCTTCAGTGGATATCACTCGGTTTGATTGCCTTGGTTTTGTGTATGATTCTCAAACGGATGACTATAAAGTTGTAAGATTTGTTACTAATTACTTTGAAGAGAATGATGAAGAAGGGTTGAAGTTCATGGTTGACTGTAACACCAAGTTGAGTTATATTCCCTTAGAAGTGATTCATGGAAGGAAATTCCAGTTCCTGAGCATGAGGTTCTATAAAATCAAAACTCGAAATAATCATACACTTTTCATCGCTCATTTATTATGAATCTTAAACCAAATCATTGGTTGGGATTGTTTATTAATGAAAGAGCAAATTGGTTGGAACAACCGGTTCTGTGGAGGTTTAAACATGCAGCTGACTGAATTTGAACAGAACAGTTGGCACACTTTGACCCTTCAATAATTCCACTGCAAACTATAAACACAAGCTCGTTTTATCATTGTAGATTTAATGAGTTCAAATTTAACACTAAACTTTTGACATGGAGACCAAAACAAACAGAGCAGTTTAATAAGCATTTATTTCATTATTGATATCAAAAGCTTGAAGCAACTAGACAGTAATAGAATCCTGCGCACTGGTACAGGTGCCTGAGAAAAGGCGTGTGCAGTTATAGATACCCTGGGGTTTTGGATTTCCTTTGTTATAACATAAACGAATCTCTCTTAAGAGTTTGTTTGCTCCCTTGGTGGCGCAATTTATCTCCGGTCTTCCTTTTAATTGCTTGAACACTGTTTCCGAAATGTCATGTACAGTTTCGCTCTTAACTTTTAAAGCTGACATGAAGAAACCATAATTGATGTATAAGCAACTATTTGTTAGACAATTATAAGACGAGAAGTTAATTATAAAACCAAAATCACCTGAAACAATGTTCTTCCTTAGGTTAATGGCATACGTAAAATAAGTAACAGGCTTGTCTCCGTAATCGGAGCACATTCCGTGTTTTTCCCATTCGTCTAACTAAAATTTTTTATTTCCAGCAGCGTTGGTGATGTCTTTCAGGTCTGGCCATGTTTGGTTTAATTGTTTCACCAAATTTACAACCGAAACCGACGTCAAATTCAATATATTCTGATTAATTTCAGCAGAAAAATCATATTAGACTCTGTTCTATATACAATAAATATTAAACAGTAAGTTACATACAACAAATATAAACCGTTGCTTACATACCTGGACACCCGCTCGAGTTACAACAGTCAAATTGGAGCATGATGGATTACTTGCATTGTAGGCTGGTACTTGTATATCGTTTGCATCCTGTGGCCAGAGGCCATGAATGGTGAGATCTGTGGGGATACCTCCTGTGCAATTAATGGTGGAAGCACAAACCCCGGAAGGCCATTGCAGAGCGAATTTATAAAAAGCAAATATTGTGGGAGATGGTTTTGCTGGTTGAGAGACTACCAGCAAAAAGTTCATTGAAAGCAGCAGCATCACAGTCACTTGAAAAACAAAATGCACATTCATCTTTACTAATGTTTTTTCTTTTTGGATCTTGTGTGTATGTATTCTTTATGAACTCAACCTTCATATATATAGAGTTTGTAAGGTGTTGATTTATTTTTTAATTTTCAGTTGCTTTTTTATTAAGCTTAATCCATATATGTTTTTCAAGTCAATTTTTACACATTAATTCCAAATAAACATATATGCTAGTGGGTTTGTAACCAACAAAAGTTTAAATGGTGGATGAAAATGTCCATGGATGGAGATGGTGGGGTGGTTTTGTAATAAATAAAGTGATTGTTCAAATTATTAAGAGATCAAATCTGTTTCACATCACTATCTGCAGAAGCCATATACATGCCAGAAGGATTCTTGCTCATTTTGCATGATATTATGAATCTTAAACCAAAAATGTTAGAATAATTGATTGGGACTGTTTATTACTGAAAGAGTAAATTATATTAAAATAGGGAAAGATTTCATGGGATTCTTTTTCTTTTTTGTGTTCAACATGTTCATATCTTATTTTTGTTGTTTTAGTGGTTTTTATGTAACTTGAAGTTTAAAATTTAGTTTGGACGGTAACAAGTTTGAGCGAAACTTTCTTATGTTTCACTCAATAAGTTACGCAGACTACAGTCATTAAGCATAGACCTTTCGCAGAATAAACTCTCTGGTCGTATACCTTCCTGTTTAAGTAATCTAACACTCAAGCCAAGGAGTGAAAAGTCTTACGTCAATGCTACCTATTACAGGGACGATTCTTTCGGCTTCGTATTGGAAGACATGGGACTAACAGTATATTATCTCACAAAAGACTACTGGGAAGTTTACTGACATTTTATCCTCTTACCTTTGAAGAAGAAGAGATCCAAATTTCAACCAAGGGTGCAACCTACACTTACAAGGGAAATATTCTTGATCTCTTGTCTGCAATTGATCTGTCTTGCACCAATTCAAGGGATGATCCCACCTGGATTAGGGAATTTGAGTGAAATCCGAGGACTAAACTTATCACACAATAACTTAACTGGACCTATCCCCTCCCCTCAACGTTCTCAAAGCTCAAGCAGATTGAGAATAACAACAACAATAACAACAATGTATACATACAACACCTATACACATATAATATATATAATCATTAGAATTTATAATATAATAAATACATATTATAATTATATTAAACAATAATTATAATGGTAGTAATTTAAATTTATTTTTAATGATTTTTAATTATTTTCTAACACTCAGATTAAAAGACCGTTAAAATTGAATGACTAAATTTAACGAAAATTTAAAATTATTTTCTAAGTCAAATTTTACTATTTAAACATTGCTTGAAATATTTTCAAATTTTATTGGCTTTCTATATATATATATATACTTAGAGCAAAACGGTACATATATCGATTCAAATTTTAATGGTTTTCTATATGCATATATGAGATACATATATATTTTTCATATTTTTATATGTGATATACATAATATATATATCATGCAGAGTTGATATACTCAACTTGAATATCAAAATTGACAAATTAATTATTAAAAATTTCGAGTTATTCGAATTTCAATTTCATAACTCAAATTTTATTTTTTTAAGCTTTAATTTAGTTCGATTAAAAGAAAATGAAGATTTTTTTTTAATTGAATTTATTCTGGAACGTTCTCAATAAACGTTAATTATCTCCATTAAAGTTTAATTATACTTGATAAAATTGGGTCGTCCCCGCACTATCTCCATCTCGGAGACGTATCGGAAACGGGGGACGACCTTAACCAGGCTTCCCCGTGCTTCATAAAAAAATTTCATGGTATAAGCATATGGTATACAGAACATCATTATCATGGTGACTTTTAAAATACAACAAATATTTGTTATTGTATAATGACAAAAGTCGTAAAAATTCACAGCCATCAACTGTTTTAACTTTCACCACTTCACCAATTTACTCGTCCGTTGTCGCAAGCCTTTCATCAAACACCTTAATTACATTAATGGCTTTTTCAAACAATTCTTGTTTCATTTCAACCAAATCTAGTTTGAATGTTATTTTCACTTTATGGATTACCGGAGGTAAATCTTCGACTAATGGTGGTTGAGAAAAACTTTATTTCTGCTCAAATATTTTCTAAACTTTTGATGCCATGACGAAGTTTAAGTCAGTTTCACTCACATAGATAGGGTACAAATAGTTTATCTCCCCATTGGTGTCTCCATTTTAAATTAGTGGGTTTAGGGTTTAATGTTAACGGTTCTGGTTAGAGTTTAGAGAATTAGGGTACAAATAGTTTGAATTATGGTGTATTTTTTAAGGTGTAGGGTATAGGGTTTAAAATTTAAAAATTAAAGTTAGGATTTAAAAATTAATTTTTTAATATTTTTAAATAAAAGGCATAAAAAAGGCACAATAAAAAAATAGAAGATTTATCAAGTCGCCAACATTACCTAAGTAAAAAAATATATTGTATATTAAATGGCCAATAATATTGTGCCAAGTCGCCAATATTACCTAAGTGTTTCGAGAATTGAAAAAAAAAAAAAAGATATCCAAATGAAAAAAAAGGTAAGAAAAATTGCAAAAAGGAAACAAAATAAAAGAAAACATAATTAAAAGTACCAAAATTAATGTAAAGAATAAAAAGGAAAAATAAAACGGGAATAAAGAAGAAAAAAAAGGAAACAAATAAATGCAAATATTTTATTTTTACTCCTTTCTTCGACAAAACCTAAAAAAAAACTCTTGAAATTTAAGACGAGAACGCACCGGTGTTCACATCTTTGTCCAAAAACCGGTATAGGATTCTAGATTTCGAGTCGGATTTAATGAATTCGAGTTAATTTGATCTTTTGAGTTTATGTATAAATTTTAGTTGTATTATACTACTATTTATAATATTATAGGATATTTTAATTCCAATTTAAACGATTTTCTTTTTATATTTAAATACATATTTTTTCATATTATTTTTTACATGTTTAAATAAGATTTTGAATTATTATTATTTTTATTATTATCATCATTATCGTCATCATCAAATAATTTAGGTACGAATATGTCATTTTATTAAATTATGGACCTCGATAAAAATCTTTTTCTTATCTAGATAAAATCAATGCAAGATGAAAATAACAATAAATTAAATACAAAAATTAAAAATATAAATAAATAACATAATTTAAATAGCGTAATATAAAAGAAATAAATAAAAATTTTATTAAATAATATATATATATATATATAAGATGAACTTATCGTAAAAAAAAATAAAAGGTAAAAAAAAGATACGACTGAAATAAAATTACAGAGTTAAATGTGTAATTGGACTTGAAAATTTTTGAATTATTCAAAAAATTAAATAACTCGAACTTTAAAAATTTAAACTCAAATCAAAATTTAATTTCTATAGATATTAGATAACTCAAAATTAAAAAAAATGATTTCTTAAAATCGAATCAGTTTTACTTAATCTTAATTGTGCCAACCTTACCTATAATAAGCTAAAGGGTTTTGGAATTCCCAGGGCCCAGTGGATCGACCAGGCCAGGTCAGGTTCCGCGAGGCCCATCAATGTACATGTTATAGTTTTTGTTTGTCGCCTGTGTTGTTTCATATTGTCTTTTCCCAAATAAAACCATCCCTAAAAAACAGAGGAATTGGACAGGACGGAGCTGGAAGGAAGATGCAAGGTTTGAGCAGAAGTGGATCTGATTTACCAGAGGATATGGTGTTGGAGATTCTCTCCAAACTTCCTGTTAAATCCTTGACACGTTTCAGGTGCGTTTGTAAGCCTTGGTCTTCATCGTTTCAAACCCATCGTTTCATTACCAAACACCACCACCACAACCTCAGAAACAACAACCTCAATCTCCTTTTAAAAGGTTTTCAAGGTAACCCCTGGGATGAAATCCATTATATCTATCAACTTTTCACCGAGAAAGGCCAAAACTTTTCAGTAAAACAGAAATTTGACATACCCTTTTTTATAAAACGTTGGTCCTTTACTGCAGTTGATGGTCCTTGTAATGGAATATTGTGTTTACGTGATATGGGTGATAAGGTTGCCCTTTGGAACCCATCGACAAGAGACTTCAAAATCCTTCCTCAATCCTCAGTCCAACGCCTTCCTTTAGTGGATTACATTTGTTTTGGTTCCCTTGGTTTTGGGTATGATTCTCAAACGGATGACTATAAAGTTGTAAGATTTGTTACACATTACTATGACGAATCAGATAGAGCGATGAGTTTTGATGGGAACTACCAAGTTGAGTTATATTCCCTTAGAAGTAATTCATGGAAGGAAATTCCAGTTCCTGAGCCTGAGGGTGAGGTTTATGTTTGTTGTTATCCCTTGTTTAATAACTACGTAAATGGGTTTTATTATTGGATGGCATTGGTATCTAATTATCTTATTCTTTCATTTGATATGGTTAATGAAAAGTTTTCAACCTTATCATTGCCTGAACTTGATCGGGATGGAGATTTTCAGTTGGAACTTTTGGACTTCAATGGATTGCTTGGGGCTATTTTTTTCGAAAGTGAAGGAACCGAGAAATCTTTTCACTTATATGTTATGAATGGATCATGGATTAAATTATTCAGTATTGAATCTGTTGCTGGAGTTGAGAAGCCTTTAGGGTTTTGGAAGAATGGGGAATTGTTTCTTGAGAGCTCGGATCATGAACTGGTGTTGTTTGACCCTTCCACATGAGAGCTTAAGAATCTTGGTATCCATGATACTTATGCTAATAAAATGCAAATTATTGCTTACGCCGAGAGTTTAGTTCCAATAAATGGAAGATCAGAGTATGAAGAACATATAATACGTTGGCCGGCCGGAGGCGCATCAAGTTGATATTGAGCACACAATTGGACGTGGAACCACAACAAATATGGTAAGACTAGATGGGATTTATTCTCTTCATATGAATTTCATGTCAACTATATTGTCTTTTGATGTTTGAAATTAAGTTGTGATTGTTCAAATTGTAAACTTTTATTTGTAGATTAAATCTGTTGCATATCATTATTTGCAGGTCCATATACACCAAAATCCTTCATGTATTTTCTTGTTAGCTAATATAGGTTGTGGTTGAGGATGTACCTTGGACAATGTTTAATTTTCAAAGTTTTTATTACAAATTAGATTTATCCAACAATTTATCTATAAAATATATATTTTATCAAAAAAATATATATAGTTATAAATAAATATTATTTTATAATTTTCTAGATTATTTAAAAACAATACCTAAATAATTTTGTCATTTAACACCCCGTTAGTAAAATGATTGAATAAATCGGTCCTTTTTTTATTTGATATATATTATAAGTTTAGGCTAAATGTGAGAAAGGTTCTCAGACTTATATTCTTTTTAGTTTAAGCTAAATCGGTCCGTTTTATTTTGTTACTCAAATTAATTTTTTTGTCAATAAACATAAAAAAAATTATGTCATCCAAATAGAACATGATATGTGATGTTTTTTATTTATAAATTATTTTTTAAAAAATCCAAAATTTTAATTTCTTCCGATCAAACCATCAGATCACATTTCAATTATTGTCTGACATCCCCATATGTCGATGGTTTATTATTCATTGCCCAAACATCATGTACCTCACTAGTCGGCACCTTCCACCCTCTAGTTGTCAATCAAAATCTAAGCAACCTCTTTTTTCATCATTGTTAGATACTTATCGACAATACAATCAACGATTTATTCATGGACTTTAGAAAACGAAATGGTAAAATTTTCAGTATAAAGGGTGGTAATTGAATTGGATGAATTTAAGAGTTTAGGGTTTGAATTTGAGTTTTTTTATTAAAGAAATCAAAGGTTTTTGGGTTTTTTAATAAAATTATATAAATAGATTACATGTGATTGAACAATAAAATA
The DNA here is from genome assembly GCA_035048815.1 of Abelmoschus esculentus. NCBI lineage: Eukaryota > Viridiplantae > Streptophyta > Magnoliopsida > Malvales > Malvaceae > Abelmoschus > Abelmoschus esculentus. The sequence goes on along the minus strand of JAUCBN010000015.1, from coordinate 18,093,879 downwards.
TTTTTAATGACCATTGAAAAAACTAATCTAAGATAAACAGGTTAGACACCGAATTGAGGTGGGAAACATAGATCGCCCACCTTTCTAATGATTAATCCTTCAGTTTATAGAGTCATATGAGAGAGAAACAGATCAACAGAAACAGCAGTGGTTGGCTAAAATAAAATTTCATATAAATGGATGACCAAGGAAATAGGAATACTTTGAAAACTGACAGAAAACTTGGAGCAAGCTGAAGTTTACACTACAAGGAAAAAACAACAGTGGGTGTTTCATTCTAATAGAATGGAACATAAGGACAGAAGCCTACGAAAGCTTACTCTCCCTAGTTCTAAGACAAGTCTAGGTCCATTGAGCCTACAGGAATGAAATGCACTTACACCCTGTGGCTGTAATCAGTTGCTTCGGGAATGTTTTCCGCTTCTGTTCGATCACAGCAACAGTTTGCAACTACTAATTAACAATCCACAAAATTTAACTTGCATTTATACTAGTAAAAGGTGTGAAAAAAATGGACTCAAGCAACAAGATTTTCCGAGAAATTGCAATGGACAAGAAAGAGTACAAACTAGACGTTCTACTTTAAAATGGATGAATTTTATTGGATGGACCATGAATGACGTAAAAATAATATGAGTGTTTGCATACTAGTTTGTCCCTATATAACATTTTAAGAATCCTTTTCCCTGTAATCTGAAACTTATCAAATGGATATGCATTTTGGGGTCATCTTATTTTTTTGTATGAGTATCGTAGTCGTCACAACATTGTTGTTGACTTATTGGAGAGACATGTGATCATCCGTACACTGGTTTGATGGTCTTATTGAAATGTTGACTTATTAGATTGTGTTTGGCCTTATTCAAGTGGAACCACTGGTTGTGACCCTAATTTTTATAATAATTTTAATTATGTTTTATTTTAACCTAATTTTAAAGTATTTTATCTATAAAAAAACTCACGTGGTCCGCCTGTACGAGAATGAAAGCCGAAGAACGACGAACGTACCACCAAAAGCTGATATACAAGCAGAAGAGTATAGAAGATTCCTTTAGATATAAAATTATGTACTATTTTTAGGGTAAAATGTATAGATAATTATTAAATTATCTTACAATATTTATTTTAATTATTAAAATTCTAAAAAATTTAAAATAAATATTAAATTTTGAATTTTATTAAAAATAAACATTGAATCGTTAAATATCATTAACACTTATCAATTTAAGGATAGTTTGATTAGAGTTTAAAGGTGAGCAAAATATAACCTGAATTAAAAAATTAAATTATTTGACTAGATTTAAGGTAAAAAAATAGTTTTTTTTAACTCGATTTATAATTTTATACTCAAATTTTTTAATAATTAATTGATCGATTTTTATATTTGATCGAATATATCAATTATGTATTATATTATATATATAATGTGTATATCATGTATGCATATAGGGGTGGGCAAAAAACTCAATTATCAAACAAACCCTTTTTAACCATAAAATTTATAAATAAAGATTATAAAAAAATATTGTTCAATTAATGTTATTTTTTTTATTTTCAAAGATTAAATATCAAATTTATAAAATTTTAAGCACAGTAGACAAAAAAATATATTTTGCCTCTTTTTATAGTTGACCATCAAATCATAATTGTAGCGAATTTTTGGTCTGCTATGAAAAATAATAAAATTTTTAATTTTTTTAAAGAATATCGGCTTTTATTTGGAAATTAGTCAAAAAGGGATTTTTAAAAAAGCTCGTGTTTTGGAAAAATCTGGAGTCGTTATTGTTCATTTTGGTAGACTGAACATCGTAAAATAAAACTTGAGATTCAAAAAAATGAGTTTAGGAGTTGATTACGGATGGGGAAGGATTAAAACCCTTACACCGCCTAAAATTAGTACCTACTTAATTACTGCTTTATTAATATCAAATTTTACGGGTTAAAATGACGATTCAATTAAAAAATTTTATAATTACGAGTGAATTTTAATGGCGCAGGTGTTCGAAGAATAAACGAAAACTACGATCTATACCTTAGACTAATAGTTAAATTTATCGTCGAAAAAATGAAAACCGCATTAACAAATTAATATATATATATATATATATATATATATATATATAAAAGCTAAGTAAATATGATAAAATATTGTATCAATCATTAGATATGTTACACATGCAAACTATACATAATATAATATGTGACAAAACTATATATTATTTGAAGAATAATTTGCTGTTACATTTGGGTGGTCTTTCAGCTTTATCAACTTTACTTCTTGGTGGAAATAATTTAGAAGGAACACTTCATCTTCAAGGTAAGATTCAGTTGTTGCTCTTCCTTTTGTCTTCAAAGAGTGGTTTGATGAAAAACCACTGCAATTTTTAATTAAATTTTAATGATTTTTTTAGCTACCTTAAAAATTATGTTTTAAGAAATTTAAATATCAATTAAAAACATTAGAAAAATTTATTGATTTGTTAGGTAATTTATCCTTTTAAGTGAAGGTCACGACAAGATAAGCCGTTTTTCATTACGATAGGTGTTAAGTGGATAAAATATTTAGTTTAAAATTTTTAAAAATTTTAAGGGTTATACATTTGTATAATGTATAATGTATAATGGAGCAATTCAATTTTATTCCTTTGTGGAATGCTTTTGGAAATTGTTCTTTCTTTTTCACAAGAGTCGCACTCACGATCCTTTACGTGTGTGGCGATAGTGAGTTTTTCATGTTTCTTTTTTCAGGTATAACATTTTAATATGTAGCAAGACTTTTCTGATTAAATACAGAAACTTCAATTTCAGTAGCAATCTAAAACAATAGCCGGCGTGTGTTTCTGTGGATTCATCTTTCTTATCATTAGTCTAGATTTTATGGATATAAATTTGGAAAAACAAATCATTTGTTGTATCAATATTGCTCTTTTGGAGAAAAATGGGTTAAGCACCATGCATTTGTTTTAGTTGATAATTTGTTTATGAGTAGTAAGGTTTTTATTATCTTTGATCTTTTCCTTGGAACAACTAGAAACGCTTGAAGATATATTTAACTCCAAAAAGGTATGGTCAGGCTAACATAAAATGAACTAATTTAACTCTAAAAAAGTCTTGATCTCAGAGGCAATGGACTAGTTGGTTGTGTTACAGTACGCATTTCACTGCATTCGAGATAACAAGAATCGTGTCTTTCGTCGTCTGCAGTTGTCACATGTATAAGTAATTTGCAGGTTTCGGAAAGCTATCCAAGTTGATCCATCCGGAGAATCATGACTTAACTTTCAATAGCTTCAATGGCAGCATTGTACCATCTTTAAGTAAAATTTCAAGTCTCGAAGTCTAGGAGGAAATTATGATCTTTTAACGGGATCAAATCACAGTAATGGTAAAACTACAATATCATGTCTTTATCTGATAATATTTGTCAATGTAAGTAATCATCTTCATATATTTATTTCCCTATTTGTAGCTCGTCTTCATCGGCTTTCGAAACTGAGTAATTTGGAAACACTTGATTTAAGTCTCACCAATAAGAAGAACAATTTGCTGTTACATTTGGGTGGTCTTTCAGCTTTATCAACTTTACTTCTTGGGGGAAATAATTTAGAAGGAACACTTGATCTTCAAGGTAAGATTCTGTTGTTGCTCTTCATTTTGTCTTCAAAGAGTAGTATTTAATTGGAAATTCAACAGACGTGCATAGGTCGACAAATTTGAAGAAGCTGGATTTAAATGGTAATTGGATCGAGAGCATAAGGAGTTCCTATGGAACATATATTTACATTCTTTCGATTACGGTTTCCGTGTGTTTTTCAAGTATTATAAGCTGAAATTAGGCCAATATTTTTGCAGTGAATGGAAGAGAGCATTGTCCGATGAATTTGGAAGAAATTGATTTGAGTGACAATTTGTTCAACAACAGTGTAGTAGCAGAGTTAAGTGGGTTCTCCAATCTAAGGTCTTTGAATATTGAACATAATAAACTGAATGGAGATGTAGATGTTAAAGGTAAGGGAACTATAAACTTCAAAACAATTGTATGTCATGTTGCTTGATTCGAGCCATTTCCACAGAATTTACTGAAAGATGTGCACTAAAATATTTTACTGAAAGATTCTCTGCAAACTCTTTGATTGATTAAGGGAAGGGAAGCTAATTACAATGTTTTAGTTGCAGGAAGCAGATGTTTGAGGAAGTTGAAGATTCTATATCTGGATGGTGTTTCCAGAAAGCAAAATATTTCTCTTGCATCACTTCTGGAGTCATTTTCTTCTGTTAACACCCTCTTCTTAAGAGAAAATTCTTATTGAAAAACACTACATTTCATTCTAATTTAATGTACACAGAGTTGCATGTATGGGGTGATGTGGAGAACTTGTTCATGGATAATCCAGCCATTGACATCAGCTTGTTGCAAAGCATTGGGATCTTGACTTCTCTCAAAACCTTGTCAATGTCTGACTGGAACTTTACCTGCCCATCAAGGTAATACAAGTACTACATTAGTTTGAAGTTGAACATTCAATTACTTCTGTAATTAATGAACTAAAAAACTTCTTTATTTGTTCTTTCACAGGTTTATGTTATCTAAACAACCTTGAAGAATTGAAACTCAATGGAAATGCTCTAGGGGTGGGGGGTGATTGCTTCATGTTTGGTTAACTTAACATCACTTCGCTTTTTGGATATCTCAAACAATCAATTCACCGGAAGTATCACCTCCACTTCGCTCATTAACCTCACAATGCTTCGATTCCTCTCCCTTTCACAAAATCGATTTCGAATTCCCGTGTCATTCAAGTTCTTTGCAAATCACTCTGAGCTGAAAGTCCTCTTAGCCGATGAGAACAAGTTGGTGGCGGATCCATCTGCTTTCGGAACATGTTGGACTAAATTCCAACTTGAGATCTTCTGTTTGTCAAACTGTACCACAGAAGAACATGAGAATGTACAACTTCCAGAGTGACCCTTCATTGGTCTATCTTGAGATCTTCTGCTTTCGGGTTCCATTCCGATGGAATTATGCAATTTGGTCTATCTTGTATTCCTTGATATTTCTGCAAATCATTTCTCGGGTACTATTCCATCTTGCTCTAGTCTGCAGCTGTTGAAGCATGTACATCTGGACAAAAATGAACTCAGTGGAACACTGTCCAATTCCTTTTTCAATGACCCCTTATTGGTAACGTTGGATTTAAGTGAAAACAACTTGATCAGAAGAATTCCCGATTGGATTAGCACGCTACTTGATTTGAGCGTAAAATAATTTATTTTAGTGTAAACTTTTTATATTTTTCTCTAACAAATCAATGTTTTTTGGCGTAAAATAATTATCCCAAAACAATATCGTTTTTCATGCCATCATCTCGCTATGGACGAGTCGACGTTTTATAAAAGTAACATTTGAAAGGAGGATGTAAATAATAAAAATTAAATATATAATTTTATAAAATTTTATTAATTGTGTCGTTATCATTCTTTCATTCTTTTGTTAATTTTTTAATAATAATGATTAAAATATGTCAATGTTATAAGTTTAGTAGTTATTGACAAATTTGATAGTCAAAAAAATATACCCTATTAATTAGGTGACCACTAAGATAGTTTATCCTTTAAAATATTAATAAAATATTTTATTTTGTTTAAATCATTAGTATAACCTTTTTACTAATGCATAAGTTAATGTTACTTTTTTAAAGTAAAAATCATATCATGAATATTTTTGTCATATAATTTATAAGACTAACTAATTAAATATATTTATTTAATTAATTTTTTTATCTTATTTTTTATAAAGTAAATATCAAATAAATTTTTATTTAATAAAAAAATAAAATAAAAAATAATTAAATAAATATATTTAATTAATTAATTTTTAGATAATATAAGAGAATTATCTATAATAGAGTCAAGACACCGTTTATTTGTTACAAAGATACCGTCGTTTAACCTCTCTTTAAATCCGGGGGAAGGAAAATGAAAACGGAGGGGAAAAAATTGCAACGAAATCCATCTTTTATTCATTCAATAGGAGTCGAGTAAAGGCGCAAAGAGGCGGAGTAGCCGCTCCCTCATTTACTGCAAGACGGCTGCGGTGGTTTAGGGTTTTAGCGGAGTAAAAGAAAGAGAGGAAAGAAGAAGGTAATCATGGTGAAACTCACGGCCGACTTGATGTGGAAGTGTCCTCACTTCTTCAATCCCCTCAAAGAGCGAGAATTGGATCTTCGAGGTGCGATATCTCCTCTCTTTCGCTCCAACCTTTAACCCTAATAATAACGTTCTTATACTTCAATTTCTTTAGAACTTAATCTCATTTCCTTTTTCCCCTTCCAGGGAACAAAATTGCTGTAATTGAAAACCTGGGTGCTACCGAGGTGTGTATCACTTTGTCTGTAGCCATTTCTAGCGCATTCATAGCTTTAATCTACTTTTGGGTTTTTGTTGTATTTGTTCATTTTGACAGGACCAATTTGATACCATAGATTTGTCTGATAATGAGATAGTTAAGCTGGAAAACTTCCCTTATCTTAAGCGTTTGGGTACCTTACTTATAAACAACAACCGAGTTACGCGTATCAATCCCAATATTGGAGGTAAGCTTTGAATCAACACTTGGATTTCTCTGGTACTGCAGCATGTGGGCGCTTGCCTTTTTAATGTTGTCTCTTTGTAGGAAGAGACTTATGAGGTTCACATTTCCCTTGTCCTGCAGAGTTCTTGCCGAAATTACATACATTAGTTCTCACAAATAACCGGCTGGTGAACTTAGTGGAGATTGACCCGCTTGCATCACTTTCTAAGCTGGAGTTCCTTAGCCTGTTGGATAACAATATTACAAAAAAACCTAATTATAGGTTATATGTGATTCACAAACTCAAATCACTTCGTGTTCTGGATTTCAAGAAAGTTAAGGCTAAGGTGATTGGATATGCCAAACTATTATTTTGGCTTTCTAATTATATGTTTTGTTGTGAAAATTCTGTTTCCTATCATGTTTAGATATGTGAACTGCTGTGGTTAATCGAGAAACTTCTGGCCACATGCCTGTATTCATTCTTCTGACAGGATTTGCCTAATTGAGCCTTTAACTTTGTGAAGTTGAACTTCTTTTTTTGACGTTGTAAGTTGTTTTGTTATGTGTATATATTTTGCAGCAGGAATTGTAGGTTAATGAAGTGCTGTTCTTTTTGACTGACTGGGAGTTGCATTGTCAATGGTACACTTATATATATATATATATATTGTCATGGGGTTAGAGTTTTGACACAGGAACAACCACCCCGTGCGGCACCTCAGGCCTCTCGCACACCTGAGGTTCAACCTTAACCATCTCGATGTTTACTGGTTTCGCCCTCCCATGGGCTCATCAGGGAAGCGGGGACAGCTCCCGACCAGTGTGGTGCGCGATCAGCACGCCCATCCGAAGATAGGACGGCTGCTCGGCACGTACTACACCCTTAATGCTATCCCGCTCCCAAGAGTTAAGCATAACCAGAAAGCATCTCGCCCGGTTCCGCGTTGCTACGATACACGGACCGTGACAATCTCCCCCACCTGATTCATGCACGCCCTCGTGCATGGGGAGGAAACTCTTTCCCTTCTGGAAAGTAGCCAGGAACTAGTGTGCAATTCTCCCAAACTCGCCCACTAACTGGGGCCGCCCTCCACTGTTGGGCAAAGGTCTGCTCGCAACCACCTCATGGCCACTCGCCACTTAGACAAGGTGTCCCATTGCAGCTCGACCATCCGGAGAACTTTCGCTGTGGCTTCCTGCCTACCCGTCCTCGTCTCAATCTCTTTCTAGAGGACCCACTTGCGAACACCCTCTTCTCATTAGGGTGCGAGCTTCACTTGCTCGTCCACACGACTCGCTCTGCAACACATGGGGCGCTTGGCAAACTCAACAGCTAGCACACGACCACGCTCTGATACCATCTGTCACGGGGTCAGAGTTTTGACGCAGGAACAACCACCCCGTGCGGCACCTCAGGCCTCTCGCACACCCGAAGTTCAGCCTTAACCATCTCGATGCTTACTGGTTTCGCCCTCCCATGGGCTCATCAGGGAAGCGGGGACAGCTCCCGACCAGTGTGGTGCGCGATCAGCACGCCCATCCGAAGATAGGACGGTTGCTCGGCACGTACTACACCCTTAATGCTATCCCGCTCCCAAGAGTTAAGCACAACCAGAAAGCATCTCGCCCGGTCCCGCGTTGCTACGATACACGGACCGTGACAATATATATATATATATATATATACATATATTATAATGGCTAGTCTCCATCATAGGTGCACTCATGATTAGGAAAATACATCATAAATTTGGCTTGTGCAAAATAAAAATTGTCATTTTGCCTAATGCTTTTTGTAAAAAAATAAAAATAATGCATTGGTGTTTCTAACTGTTAACTTATTTCACAACAAAACAGTTTGCTGTAGTATTGAATTATTGATTTGATGTTGCTTAAGGAAATTTTTTGCATCTGTTTCCTCTTGTAAGTGTAACTTATCATACAATTAGTTTCTCATATTTACTTCATGGGTCACAGGAGAGACTAGAAGCTGAAAATCTCTTTGCATCTAAAGAAGTTGAAGAGGAAATAAAGAAAGAATCTGCAAAGACAATTGCACCAAAAGAGGTTCTAAATGTTTCAGAAGTTGCAGTGGAAGAAATGACTCCAAAAGTGGTTGCCCCCACACCTGAGCAAATTATAGCTATCAAGGTATGCCTTTTTCTTGTAATGCTAGTTTGAAACTAGGATATTAATGTTGCTAATATTTTAGTTTTCATGTCGTTTTTTTTTCTGAATTGTTTGGTTTATGCATCTTAGAAAGCCTTGGTAACTTTATCAGTGACTGGGATGAAATAACAGAATTAATAGTAATTAAGGGTAAAATGGGAAAACATGTCTGACTACCTTGGTTGCTTGCCAAAAGCATGTTGAGTACCATTTACATATATGTAAGAAACTTCAAAAGCCTGATACTTGAACTTTGAGTAACAAGAATCTTGATCAACTTTGGTATACATTATGATGCATATTTAGACTTGGTTTCTCAAAAATCAAAATATTTCATTTTTCTTCAAGTATTTGTGTTTGACACTCGTATATGATATTTCTTTGGCTTTTCATAAATAAGCTTGTTCATGAACATAAACAAACCAAACACACTTTTCTAAGTGTTTGTTCGTTTATTAAACAAACATAAAAAATTTGTTCTTACTTGTTTTTTAAACGAACATAAATGAACAGCTCACGAACATTTCATCTAACGCTTTGTTCATTTACACCCCAACTTGCATTTTTGTTTTATTTGTGGGGCTTAAACTGCATAAATGACCGTTGGTAATTTATATTGTTTTTGTAAATGACCTGCATTTTTTGTAGTGCATCCTTACGACTAAATTCTGATCCTGTTTAGATTTATTTGATATGCAGGCTGCTATTGTGAATTCTCAGACTTTGGAAGAGGTTGCAAGACTTGAAAAGGTAGCTGCTAATTGTATGAGTGGCTTTTCAAGACAACTGTCATTTAGATTTCTTTCTTCGTTTAACTTACATTCTGGATATTTCTTTGGTTGGGCAGGCATTAAAGACAGGCCAGCTTCCTGCAGATTTGAACATTCCCGGTTTTGATACCAATCCTACTAAAGGGGGAGATGAAAAAATGGGTTCTGATATTCAAAATGAGTCCAATGGTGAACCGGATAATACGATTGAAGAAATGAATGAAGAACCTGCACCCATGGAACAGGTATGCTGATACTTTTGAGGATTGTGAATCGTCTTTTTGCTCTATTAGATTATTTATATTGAATATTTGAATTGTTTGGCTTATTGGAAGGTTCCATCCATCCATCCATCCTTATACTTATTTTGTTTTAAAGCTTAAGCTCAAAACTAGAATGCTATAATGGTTATTGATGAATTTTTTTTTTCTCAAGATAATACATTTACCTTAATTACTGATGGTAATTTTTTTTATGTATTTTTTTAAAAAAAAGATCCTTTGTTAATTACTTAGTTAAAACTAATTTATGTGTCTTTATAACTTCTATACTCCTAGCCCTTAAAAGTCATCCTTGAGTTTTCATGGATAAGTATATCCCGATTTGAACTCATTTATATATACTCGTTAAAATTAATTTTAGATGACTATACAATTTTATACTTCTCTGACATAAAAAGTTATTATTGCTTGATTTTTCATGGTCGACTATGTCCAACTTTAAGCTCCTTTTAGTTTGAAATGAGTAATAAGTTCGGTTTGTCCGAGTTTTTTGGGTTTTTGATGTTTTAACAGCCATTGTGCTTCCATTCATGCATACATATTATATACTGTTATATATTTATTTGATAGTTTATCTGCTGCTCATGTTCTTTTTCTTGCATTTTTGATCAATCTTGTAAGTGGTCTCTTCTTTTTCTTCAGGAATAGGGGTTGTAGATTGTTAGATTCAATAACCAGCCAATCTGTTGCTGCATTCTCGAATGGTTGGTTTGCAACAAAGGACATCGATTATCGATTCTGTGTAGTATTAAGGATTTTGGTCAGTACGGATCTATATTTTATGAGTTTGGATTAGCTTTTTTTCTTGTGCTAATAAATGGTTTTGAGATAGATGTCAAAGCATCCACTTGAGGTATAACTTAGGAAGAAGCTTGTATTTGTTATGTTTATCCTTTTTCTTTGTGTGTTTTTAAATATTTGGTCTCAAATTTTTTGACTCGGTCAAAAGTCGATAGGAGCAAGAAGCCCGGATTTGGTTCAACCAAATCACTTGATACTCGAATGTCATATTTAAGTTTAAATTAACATCTCTGTGTCATAACAACTTTTGGAGTGTAGCATTGGTTGTAATTACTTTCTTCTGGTTATTGCAAGTAGAAGAACCTTATCTTAACATTTCCTGTGTCAACTCATGTACAATCTACCTTGCTTACTTAAAAAAAAAAAAAAAAAAAACTTAGTTGTTGCTAATTTTTAAATAAAAAATAACTGTAGTTATGATTTTAAATAATATATCATTAGGGGCCTCAAATCAGTAAAATCCTCAATTTATCCCAAAACATTCGGAATTATCCAAGGTATTACCCTCTTGACCCCCAATGTCTCAGTTGTCAAATTCTAATCTTGTAATTTCAGAACCCCCGTCCTAACTGACCAAGGATTGAATTTCATCCCGCGTTTGAACAATTTTTACTTCCAATCCTACCACTACTTTTGCGGATTCATTTAGTTCTTGAAAATTTCATTTGTTTTTAAATTCAACTTTTAAGAAAATCAAAGAAAAATAACTTTCTAGAAAATAAAGAGGATGAACCAGGGGGAACAACAACCAAGGAATGGATGCAATCTGCTGCGGTTCTGCTGTCATCCTGGCCTTTGTTCTTCAAGGAAACTCGGCGGCAGGGGAGGCAGCTGCGATCAATATTCTTGTTCAACTCGTTTTTCCGTCGTTGTTCATGTACTATCACTGTGGTTCTTGGTTGAGTTTCTTGGACGCTGTTTAGAAACAATGCATGCATATTTCTTGAAGTGAAAACTGATTATCAAAGCAGTGATCGACAGCACAAAGTGTATTATTGATTTGTAGAGGAGAATTGTGCAGTTTCTTGGAATTTTGGACTTGTCAGCTTTTCGAAGAAACAATGGTTTTTGTCCACTATTCAAGAAACTGACCGTCAATTTCCCGTCGTGCAATTGATTGACTCCAACATAATTAGGGATTTCTTGGAGATCAATTGCTTGAGGGGAAATTGGCCGACAATGATAAGTTCAAAGATTTCAACAAACTTGCACAATTCTCCTCTACAAATCAATGAGACACTTTGCACCATCGGCTTCGATAATCGGATTTCATTATGTCATGATAAAACACCCCCAAAACACATCTGCGACTGTAATTTAAATCCTTGGTCCAGAAGCTTCTCTAACAAAGCCGTGAAAGTAAATATGATTAATCATTAGCGTTTGGAAGAGGGAGGACTCGGTAAATGGCCTAATACTACGAAGCGGCTGAGAGAAAAGAGATGGTATTTGGTCGTTAATAATCATTTCTTGAGCGGAATAAAATAGTAGATGATGCAGTAAATGTTACTTCCATTCACAAGTTTGATCAGTAAGAGCATTCGGACAAGCCTCGCTGTGCGATTTTCCAGAAGCAAACTGAGATTATTTAGGCTAGAAGAGGCAATTCAAACGGTATGGGGATTCCGCCAAGATTGTAGGGAGTGTTTTGTCTCATGGTTTCCGGGTTCTCACTACAGACGTTTATCTGTCTCCCATAGTTTGCCACACTTGAGGTAATTCACTACGTTTCTCTGAACTTTATATTTTCCAGTTAGGACTAGTTTAGCCTTTTGAGATGCAATCACGTCTGAATATATGTCTATTATATGAGAAATTTAGATATGATGCATGAAAGAAGTGTTTAAAATTTAATCCACATTTTCTAGATGTGTTCCATATCATATTTTAGTACTTGATTGACTAATACTTACTTTGAAGACTAAGCTAAAAGGTTTGAAGTGAGTGTAACATAATAGTTCAATCCATTAGTAATTTAGAATCATATAGTTATGTCATACTCTTACATCAGTTGATCTCAAGGATGAAAAAACACAACCTAGTCTTGATCAGTTTACATTGATAGTTTGAACTGCTCTTTAGTATACCTGTAACTAGTCGGTATTGCTTGCTTCGACCCAAAAGCCGTGTCGTTTTGTTTCACAAAAGAAGGCTTACAAGGACAGACCATTTACTTTTTGGGTGATTTTAATGTCTAGTTTGTTATTTTGATCTGTTTTAATGTTGATTAACTGTTACAGTGCAAATCTGGCTGATGCAGATGAAAATGGTGCAAGGCATCTTATTTTTTTACTAGAGTTGTATTAGGAGAGGTTGAAAATCTGGAGTTTGACTGTGGTTCTAATGATCTTAAGAACTCAAGGTGGTTTGTGGTATGCTTGAATAATGCAGACACTCGAATTCTTCCCGAGTTCGTCGTGAGTTTCAAACTGTCTCATAACATGCTAGGTAAACTTGTACCTCTTTATATGTTTTAGTAGTTAACTCTAATTTTCCGTGCAAGTCAAGTAAGGCAAGTTTGTTCCCCTGAAAATTTGTTTTGGAAGTTTAGGAACTCTCTTCCTCCTGCACAAGTTCTTAAGGAAATTATTTTTTAACCTAGAATGTTTAAACAAATTAATTTTACATGCATAGAGCATCATGTTTTATACATTTTGACTAATTAATACTTTTTAATAATAATTCCTTTTATTAATTATTGTTTTAATTGAAATTCAACTTGAATAGTTAATTAATACATCTTCAAAAAATGGTCAAAAATTTAGGACAAGTCACCATCACCATGAGTAATGTAATGTGGTGAAAATTTCTGAGATAGAAAGAGACTTGAAATTTAAGATCAGACCCCATACCATTTACTACCCCCTTTTGCTTTTTTGTTGTGAGGACCAAAAAGAATACTCAAAAATCTCCATTTTAGCCATGCACATATGGGACAAATCTTGGGTTGCCCTATGAACCAAGTCAAAGCAACAGCCTGCATAGTGCCTAGTGAAGTAATGGTAGTAAACTAAGCTTAGGTTTTAAATTCCTCAGTGCACTGTTACTTTAGCATATACTCTTACTAAGTACCCTCACCATTAATTTTGGCATACCTTTCTCCTCTGCCCATCTCTTCATTTACAAGCACAAAGATCCTTCTTCTTCTTCCTCTTGTCTCTCACTCTTACATAACTTTATTTTCTTAACTCTTCAATATCATTATCTTCTTCCTTTGCTCATTTATTTCCACACACCCAATGGGGAGATCACCTTGCTGTGACAAATTGGGGTTGAAGAAAGGACCATGGACACCAGAAGAAGACCAGAAGCTCTTAGCTTATATTGAAGAACACGGATGTGGAAGCTGGCGTGCTTTGCCTGCCAAAGCTGGTGACTATAAATTTAAAACCCTAGTTCTTGTAGTTTTCTTGGTTAGTATTCGTACTAAAAGGTTGCTTCGTTCTTTGTTTTAGGTCTTCAACGATGTGGGAAAAGCTGCAGGCTTAGATGGACTAATTATCTCAGACCTGATATCAAGAGAGGAAAGTTCAGTCTGCAAGAAGAACAAACCATCATTCAGCTCCATGCCCTTTTAGGGAACAGGTTCAAAGATTTTCCATATTTGTTTCTGAAGATTTAACTTCGAAATCTCTTGCATTCGGTTGTATATATGTTTATATATAATGGCTGCAGTTACATACATACTGCTGTCGTTTTCTTGTCTATGTTATCATTGGTTTTGTTTTGTTTATATTTTAGATAAACTGAAACATCGAAGAAACTGCTTCATTTGTGGAAGTTGATGTTTTCTAGGTTTTGTCTAAAGGGTTTGGTGGTTCTTTTTGTCTTTCAGGTGGTCTGCCATAGCGACTCACTTGCCAAAGAGAACAGATAACGAGATAAAAAACTACTGGAACACTCATCTTAAGAAAAGGTTAGCCAAAATGGGGATCGATCCCGTCACTCACAAGCCGAAATCCGAGGCTTTACTCTCCAGTGATGGCACCGATGCTCATCAGTCAAAGAATGCCGCAAACCTTAGCCATATGGCTCAGTGGGAAAGTGCTAGACTGGAAGCCGAAGCTAGGTTGGTTCGAGAATCGAAGTTACGTATGTTTCAACATCGCTTCGGTCGTCCAACGACCACAACAGGCTTTGCTTCATCAGCATCGGCTGCTTCTCAGCTTGTGCTTAAGTCACCCTGGAATAGTGTTAGCAATGTTGGATTTGGCGACATCGAGTCACCAAAATCAACACTTACTTCCTCGGAAAATGGGATCGGACCCAGTCCAATGCCAATGATAGAGTTCACCGGCACTGCATCTGCCTCGTCCGAGACCGGAATCATCAAACAAGAAGGTGAACATGAATGGAAAGACCTTGTGGGAAGTAACAATCCCCTATCATTCACTCCAACAAGCATCAACGAGATAGGAAACGCAATGGAAGACGGGTTCATCAACCTTCTTCTCAACGACTCCACCGACCCGAGCTTATCAGATAGCGGCAAAGACTCCGACGGCAACAACGGAGACAACAAGAACTACTGGAACAGCATCCTGGATTTGGTGAATTCTTCCCCACCGGATTCACCAATGTTCTAAACCAATCAATGCTTCTCGGTCTCAAGTCAAAAGAGTCCATTAATTATATCTCAAAACCAATGCAAAAATGCCAAAGTAACAGCGTGGATCACCTCACTTCACTTCTTCAAAAACATGAAAATGTACACTGGTAGCTACTAGCTACTGTTAAAAGCTGATAGGGTTTTAACATGTGTTTGAGTTTAATGATGTTTTTAGTTAAACTTTTTATATATTTCATTTCAATCTTTGTAGGAAATAATCAAAGAGATGATATTGATCATTATTTTACCTTCAGAATTCATTTCCTTGGTATTATTTTAGACAATTTTTTAATATATAGACAGGATCCAATAAATAAAGAGATATATTTATGATAGACTTTATTGCTAGTTGTTTTGAGTCACATCAAACATTTAATATTATAAAATTATATATAAATAATTCCTCAAATTATTCATAAATAAAAAAAATTATTCAAGGAATATAATGCAAATATCATTTATCTTTTTATTGTGTTTTTTAGTGTTTTATTTAAAAATAACGAGTTTAAAATTTATGGTTTTAAGATAGGATTCATGGTTAGTATTTATAAAATAAATAAAGTAAGATGTATTTTTGAAAGTTAAATTTAGGGTTTAAAATATAAATTTAAGGTTAAAATTAAAATCTATTTTTTAAATAATTTTTTATATAAAACATAAAAAGAGATGACTAGAAAATATATAATTTTTGTTTGAATAACGCAAATCATGCGCTAAAGTATCATTCAACCCGGCATTTATTATTTTCAAACCTTTAAAAAAGGTTTAATTAAGCTTATCACAACATTAAATCACTTGAGAAAAGCAAAATTGAAATATTTAGGTTTGTATTTAATACTCTATTAATGTGTATTTATTTATTTATTATTAAATAGAGATATTATATTCTTATACAGAATCTTATTAATTTATAAATTTTTGTATTAATAATGAATCAAAAATTTATATTTCAGTATTTTTCTTAAAGAAATATAATTTAAATTCTAACAAGCTATTGATAGTGCAATAAATATAATGAATTCATTTTTATATTTATGAAATGATTAAAGATTTAATTTAAATTTTGGCTTAAGTGTTAAGTGTTCGAATTATATATTTTTTAATTTAATGTTTATTTAGGTTAAATTATTGTTTAACTTAAATATTTTTTTCGTAAACAATAATTAAAAAAATATTGTTATCCGATTATAACATAATACATGTCATGATTTTATATTTATCTTTTATTTATTTTTATCAAACCCTCAAGATGTATCTCTTTTACCATATACATATCTCTTGCACATCTTTAACCTCTGGTCATCAGTCAGAAATCCAGACGGTTTATTTTTTTTATTGTTGAATGTTTATCGACAGAATAATTGATGATTTACTCGTTATAAAATCTCGATTTATGTTATAAAAATAAAACATTACACACTAAATTATTCCAAAACTGAAAAATCCAGAAGATAAGGTAATTATTGGAACGTTTGGTTTAAGAAATCTGTCCCACACATTGCACTTACCATCTTGCTAGGCAAATACATTGCGTGAGATTGGGGCTCCAGCTAAGCTATTTTCACCTTTTCGGATAACAAAATTTTGGAAATATTAAATGCGACAAGTAAATGATAAAACCCTAAAAATACTACAAACAATTATGGGTACAACATCAATTATCTAAATTTATTAAAATTTTATACAAACATTATAAAATGAATAATCTTACGAGATTCAACCAATTATTTTGATCGTAAAATATGATTAAAAAATAAGAATTCACGTTATTAAAAAGTTCTTACGATTATTTAAATATTAACAATATAGAAACACATAAATTCGATACAAATAAAAAAATTATCGCACTTAATGTTAACATCAATTCAAGATCGATTGACATCTAAAAGACTAATCTTTATCATCAAACTTTGTCTAATAAACCCTAATTCATTCATATAAACTTGGGTGTTGATGTTTATCCTCCATCTTTTTCATTGCCATTTTGTATGAAAGCTACTTGGTTTTCTCAAAAAATTCATGCACAAAATTATATTGTTGTCAAAGCTTTCCAGATCAAATGACTTGTAACAGCTAAAAGGACATTTAATGATTAATATAAATCAATCGAATATTAGACTTTTAAATTATTGAACCAACGAATAATTTTAATAAAAAAAATGATGTTCATCTTAGAAGATTTAAATTTAAACAATTTTATTTATAAAATATATATACTTTATCAAAACTGTAAGAAGAAAGTATAAACATATACCGTTATATAATCACCTAAATATTATTTCTTTTAAAAATTATTAATTATACAAAACTAAATGAATTTCGATAAGCTCAATATGTTCATTCAAATTTTAAACATATATTGTCATATATGTACTTTATGACGATGAAAACTCTTAGTTAACTAGCGTTAGATGATTTAGAATGACATGATAAACCTATATGATAGTATACGCTGACATAACATTGTCGTTAAATAAATGTGTTGGACTTGAAAGAATATCATATCATAATTTTATAAATTATATAAAATATAAAATTATTTCTTTATTGACGTATTATTCTATCAAGTAACTTTAAGTTATTTATCATCAATTGACTAATAATTTTATCCACAAAATGAACACTTTAACCCTAAATAAAATCTTGAGATATAAAATATTAAAAAAGAAATATATACCAAATTAATTATTTAATTAAACGTTATAAATTTTTGACTTTATATTTTTTAATACTTAAATATCATGATTAAATCTAAGACATGTTCATGTTCGATATTTCAAAGAGTATAAATGAGAATACCATGATTACTATAATAATGTCTCACATGCTCTATGTTTCATCAAATTTGGTCTCCTGCATATTGAAGAACAGAAATGGTATTGATATTTGATGGTACATCATTTATATTTAATTTCAAAGCATAAAATTAATTTTTGCATTATAATCTAGCAGAAGTAAGCTTACCATAAAAAAATATCTTATATGGTCCCCCTCAGCCTCCATTAATTGATTTATTTGCTTCATGAATGACTCACTGATCCTCCACATGCATGGTCAGTATCACTATTTCCATGGCACATGATTTAATCACATCAAAATACTTTCACTTGAGAGTGATTAATTCAACTCCAACACAGACAGCTCCTGTAAGACAAAATGTTTTAGAATAAGCAATCAACTTAAAACAAGATTAAAGAGATAATGACTTGGTCTACGTTGTAGTTAATTTTGTATCGTTTAAGTTAGTTTTAAGTTAAAGATTATATGTATATAAATTTTTTTGTTAAGAGAAGAAAGATCGAGTTTAAGCAATAAAGAGGTTTGAGACAAGATTATCTGCTTTTTTTTTTTTTTCTCTTTATTATGCCTGAATGAAAGTTTGGCTGACAACCTAGCTAGTTTGTTGATCCTTTTCTTTCAATCGTAGAGAATGGAATCGAGTCGCTGACAGGGTGGCAAGATTCACTCACCTCCACTGTTGTCCTGAGAATTGGATGGATGGATATCCTTCTTCTCCAAGTGTCTGAATGAAAGTTTGTCTGATAAAAAAATCAATGTTTTCCCACAAAATCTACTCTTGAAAAAACATTATAGGAATATAATTTAAATTAAAATCAATCCGTACTCTTAATATTATAAATAATTTATATTAATTTTAAATAAAAATTTGAATAATTTAATTTAACTAAATTTTGAATATAACTCGAATCAGTCAATCGAATATGTATCAAGAGGGGATGAATTGGTTTTTGGGTGATGAAAGTGGAAGCTATAAAAATTTAAAAAATACACAATAATTTATAGTGGTTCGAACTTCTAATCAAGCTATACATTCACTATCTTAACTTTTTATTAAAGATTTTCTTAAATTTATTTTTTGGATTCGAAAAAATAACCCTTATAACGTAAGAATTATACTCGAAATCTAGATAAGGTCTCTTATAAAGAGAAAAGAATAACAAACAAGAAAAACCTTAAAAGCTATGTGTTTGCAAAATATACTGATGTATGTAATAATATCTATTTTTGTTATCATTTTAACTTTATCTTATTTAAAAGTCTTAAGGATATTAAAGAAATAAGACGAATATTATTAAACACACCATTATTCTATAATTGAAACCTTTTTTTATCATTGTTCTATGCCTGGATCGATTAGTTAGTGGAATTGTTTTAGTGATTATTTCTTAAAATTTAAAAATTATAATAATATTAAAAACAAGGAATATCAAACAAAATATGTTATTTTTTTAGCTTCTCATTCCTACCACAAGGCACCAACCCTAATACCAACCAATTTCAGTGTTTGGTGAAGGGAAAACACACATCCACCCACGTTTATCTGCACTTTTAATTTGAGAAAAAAGAGCAATACATAGCTTCAATTACAATAATTAAATAAATAAATCGATTTAATTGATAATTCTATATTTTGATTGATTAATTAATTTAATATCAATCGGTTTAATCGATTAAGTTAAAATATAAAAAATAAAACATGAATAGAAGTATAATATAATAAATAAAATATGAATAGAAGTAGGTTTAGTTTATGATTTAAATTTAATATTATATATTTTAAAAATTAAATATATGTTAAGAATTCAGTTATAAAAAATTATAATCAATAAATAATTTAAAATTTATTTAATCACTTATAAAATCAAATTAACCATCATGCATAATCGATTTAATCGATATTCAAATATATCTGTTTTAAATCTGTATTGGATCAAACCTAATTACTTCCTCTCTATTATTAAAGGATAGGTTGAGATTGAGAGGACAAGATAATATTACTTATAATTGAGGAATTAAAATAAAATATTAAATTATCTTTAGTTAAAAATAAAATAAAATAAAAATAATAAGAGTTAAATTTATTATTTTTTAAAATTAAAACTAAATTACTTGAATATGTAAATATAACGGACTAAATGTATTATTGTATAAAATATTTTAATAGATATGTCTCTCTTTTAATGGTTGTTAACGAGTTAGTGACCAAAACGGAACAAAATTAAAAGTTTAATGATAACAATGAAGCAATTGAAAGTTTGATTGCCAAACCGAATAATTTATCAATATTTAGTGACTACTTATAAACTTTACCTTAAATTAAAGTGAACGTAAAAATTATTATAATAAAAAGTTAATTATTAATTATAATTAAATAATAAAATAAAAAGTAATATAGAAAACATTTTTAAATTATTTTCTAAAAGAAGATAACACCACTTTGGATAAGATTTAAAACTAATTAAAATAATTAATAATACATTAAAATACATATAAATAATAGTATATCACGATATACAACTTTTATCGTCAAATTATTTATTAAAATATAATTAAAAATGTTATGTCCTAAAAACCTGTATTTGGATAAGACTTTTAATCCCGTTTTATATTCCTGCTGTGCCTTGGGCAGGAAATTTTTGACCCAAGCTGGCTCTGGCGGCCAAGTTTCGTATTTATTTAGTCTTATAAACAAGATTATTATTTGATGCAAATAATAATTTCAATCAAATATAAAAATTCTTAGTGTATTTATATATATTACGTAAAAATCTAGTGGGAAAAGCATTTAATTCAAGCTGCTATATCCAGAAACAGAAGTTGTTGAAAAGCATAAACATACTCTGCAGTACAGAGCAGAGTTCTCAAATCATATCCTGCTGTACCAAATCAAACATAAAAGTAAATCTAGTAATGGATTAAAGGTTCAGTTTCTACTAAGATTTCAGAAGAAGAAGAGATGCCATGCACACACACATGTATGTAATACATGCTTCACTAGTATTGCCATTCTGTTACCTGACAAAAAGGGGGGGATTTTCACAAAGCACTTCTTAGAGATACTCCTTGAGGTCTTGCTGGTTTTCCAGATCCCAAATTACCACTTTCCCGTCCATTCCTGTAATATTCGAATACCAGAAGAATGGGAAAATATGAGTCCAAAAACTACAAACTGAGATTTTGATTCATAGTCCTGAAAGTTTACAGTTTCGAAGTAGCAAAAGTAGCAAAACCCACCTGAGGTGCTGAAGCGCTTTGTTTTCGAACCATTTTGTTTTAGAAGTTCAATACAACTGCAGTTCCGACAAGACAAAATGTTTGAATCAATTATCCACTCCAATTCAGAACTGAGTGCTGAAATAAATAACAATGGGATTCTTTTTTTCTTCCGGAGAAAAAACTATCATATTCAATAATAACAAAAGGGACAGATAAGTACTTGATGCAGTTGTCATGAGCAGCTCCCTGAATCTTAGAAGGTTCAACTGTATCACTGCTCAATCCCTGCCTTGATTGGCCGTAAAATTTGCCAAAAGCTTCAGAAAACTGAAAAGAAATGACGAATTGCAAAAGCTCAACATAAAATTGTTCGTAAATAACATTAAATTACCAGTGAGTTTCAGAGAAATGAGAAGTGTATAAACAATATACGCTAGGGTTCTCAATCATGCAAGTGTAAAAGTTTGCCGCACTGGTTTCTTTTAAACATCCCAAGTAACCCCACTTATCAGCCACCTCCATTCCCTTGAAGCTATAAAATGTTTCAAATAATAGAATCCAACCATCTCTCCATGCCTTCCCTAACTACTGAAACGCCATCCAACCTTTTTCCCCATAATTCTAATTATCCACAAGTTCTATAACACCCTTCTCTTCCTAACATTAAAAAGGTAAGATTAAAATGATTTGGCTCCAAAATCAAGGCTTAAAACTTTTCCCCGAATTCTTGGGAGAACAAGGTGCCATTAAGGCAAAAGGGTACGTACAGCAACTTCATTTTCTTATTTTTCAGTGCCAAGAACCAACAGTGTCTTAAAAAATAAGAATGAAAACAGCTATATTGGGGTTCGAGGAATAAGTAAAAGACATAACCGGTCATAAAAATTGTGAGACTTTAATGCAGTGGTAAATGATGTTCAAATGATATGCAGTCCTGCACTCATGTAGACTTCAAGAAATGGTGCCCGTGATTGCACAAGCGAATAATAAGCCAAGAAAACAATATAAGTTAGATCCTTTCTACATCTTATCGAAGATGGTTCATTTTCAATTCACAATATAGGCACTAAAGACTAAAGATCCTTGCATTTTTGTTTTAGGATGGATGCTCTGCTAAGAGGGAAAACATAATAAGGGTCTCACCAGTCACCACATATGGGCAAATTTGTTTTAGGATGGGTGTTCGTCCTAAAATTTACCATGGGATAACAACCTAGATTTTTATGTTTCTTATCATTCTCATTCTTTGTTGCCCCTTAGTTGTTTGACTTGTTATGCTTGTTCACTTCAACTGTTAGTATTTAACCTACATGCAAGGGAAAATGTTAGGTTGTGTTATGTGATTTCAGTTAAGTATGCAATTAGCTATGGTCTTATGTTAAGGATGGACTTCTCAACCTACAGTCACTTGCTTGTAAGTTGGATGCTTAAAAACTAAGAATGACAAAGTGCATAACGAGACACCTAGATCTTGAATCTTGATGTTTGTTCACCTCCACTTCTCTAAACCAAATTCAGGAACATACTAAGGTTTAAAAAATATGTGTTTTCTTCACTCCAACGAGAATAACTAGAGTAGCCATAGAGACACCAGGAACATGATCTTTGATGTTATTCTTTTGAAGATGTCAAGATCTAACTGACAAGCATATTGTTTGAGAACAAATAGTTGACTTGGCTCAAACTGACGTTTAACAAATGAAGCTTGGCATGATTCACTCGAGTGAATACACAACTTAACTTGCTGATCTTATTACCCAATAAAAGCGCTGACAACAAGATATTTCCTTAAACAAACACGCGTGTAAGCGATCTGTGTTGTTCTTAGAAGTATCTGCCCTTGCTCCCTGCCCCTTGCCCAGCCTTCCCCATAAAATCCCCATTTACAGAATGAGACTAGTTAAAAGTCTTATGATATAAATACCTGAGAACCAGATTTCGGACCTGATGAAGATTCTTTCCTTTCACCTAAGAATCTGATAAAGCTCCTAGAAAACAAGACCAAAAACCTTATTGATATAATGAAGCAAGTATAGAGAATTAAAATGAAAAAGAATCTTATATACCATAACCCTGATTTATCTGCTGCAAAAACCATAGGATTGCAGTCATATCCCACGCCTATGACCATTTTCTCAGAAACAAATAAGACCTGATGGAAATTCATGTTATTGCATAAAAATCAAAATTAAAAATAATGTTTATGATTAGGCCCAAAATAAAGGGAAACAAAAGCAGTTAACAAGAGTGAAGGCTGACCCACATCACGAAGAGGCAAATAACGGAATGCAACATTCTGGGCCAAAGGGGAAGGACCAACATCATCAACAAAGTAAATCATAGAATTATGGCCTGTAAATAGATAAATGGTGGTTAAAGAAAGTTCTACAAGCAGCTCTAAGACCCAAAATAAATGTTCCCCTAAAAAGGTAGCTGGGGGGTTATGAAGTTATATCAACATTTAGGCATAACCAATTTAGTTTACAGGTTTATGCAATGAGGGATATTCCCCAACCAAAACTTAAATATATAGTTGGATTACTTCCCGACAAATTTTCCCTCAACTAGAAACTAAACAAACAACTAACCAACTCAAAATATAAAATTTGTAGTTTAGGGGGGTGGATTTTCTTGAAGACAATAAATAACATGCCAAAAACTTTATCATTGGACATGAAAAATAGATAGAAATATTTCTCACCTACATAAGCCAAAGTATTTCCACTTGGCGACCACTTCACCCCAAATGCCCATGAAGATGACAGATCAAGCTGAACTATTTGCTGTGAGTCAGTGTCGAGAAAGAGAAAGAAAATGTTAGTTCTTCTTTACATTGATAAAAGATTAATGAAACGCCACAAGCCTGATTTCAATTAAACAAAAGATGAATAAATAAGAATCTAAGCAAGTCAGTTAAGCAAAGATAAAGCAGTCAATATAAATATTCATGGGTCCATATAAGGCATTATAATTTGGGTAATTAACTGATTCAACTCCACATTTCAAGAAACTGAGATAAATAAATAACAACAATTCAGCATTATTTCCTTTATGTTAAATACTTGGACCGATTGATTAAACAAAATACAGAAGTTATCCTTCCATGCGTGTACGTCAAAAGACGCAAAGGAAATTTTTTGACATTATACAGATTTTACCAAGATTCATTTTGTCACTGGATGAGTGTTTTGCAACATGTTCGCATTATTTACACTGTTTATCAAAAATATCATTCCCTAGGAAAAGACATGACCCACTAGAGATTAAAAAAAATTTGCAAAAAAACTATATTGATACACGGGCATAATGCTTTCTTTCTAATTGAAATTGCAATTTTGACAATTGCAAACCATAAAAACTTTTACTTGCCAAGGAAATCACCTTGTTGTTCAGGAAACTAATGTCATTAAACTAAGAAAAAATGTAAATTTGAAATTCAGTTCACATCAATAAAGGCTATCAAGTTTCAATTTCAATACATTGATGTCCAAAAAAGAAAAAGAAAAACAGATTGCACATGGAATTGGGCCTCCTAATCACTAGAGGTTCAAATGACTACAGAAGATTTTTCCTTTTGGTAGTTAATTGTGCATTTTGCCTTTTGGTGCAACTAACATGGCAATAAGAAAAATTCTAGCCTATTACCCGCATTCATCTTAGGTTGAGTTATTGGTAGAATTTATAACAACAGTGAACATGGAAATACATGGATTAACAAATAACCACTTTTTCCTACATGTCAAACGCAACCATTAACTATTTACTGCTAAAGAGGTAGGCACAAATGGTACCTCTCCAAACTTTGGATCTGATGAAGAGCCTGTTTTTGATTCCCTGGGAAACTTAAAAAGGAAATATGATGCTAATGTCTCCAAAGAGTAATAATGGTAGTCTCCAGACACCAACATTTAACATACCTTGCATCAACACCTTTGATAAATGTAGAAAATACTCGGCATTTACCATCTGTGGATGTTGTAGCAAGTAGAATCTGCACCAAAAAGAATTTCGAAATAGACAATAAGACTTGTCATTCTCCTCCAAAATATTGATCACATACCAGTTAATGAAACAGAATATAAGAGATGAATTAAAAAGCATCTAAAACAAACTTTCCAAATGGCACAGATATGACGCTATGATATTCTGCAGGTGAAGACAAATACAATTATTAACATATGATATCTAGCATGTCCACTTTTTACTTGGGTTTCCCCAAAAAATGTTGATGCCTCTCCATTTGGTAACTATAGTCTAATGTAAAGTATCCTACTTAGATTTTTCTTTATATATATAAGGAAACACACAACATTCATAAAATTAACCAAGATTTATTGATCTGCTAAAAAAGATGGTTTTGGGATGGGTTTCTTTAGTCATTAAATTAAATATTAAGCTAATGTCCTCATGTAAAACATCTTTAGCTTTTATCATAAAGTTCTTCTCCCTTAATTCTTTCTTCACAATGTAATGCCATGGGAGTCAAACCAGACTCTGTAATACATGAAGATGGATGAACCCTACCATACAACAACTGTCCACATCATAGAATAAAGTTGAATAAAAAAAAACACCGTATAACTACACTAAGAATTGAAAAAAAGATATGTTTCCAAAATGAAGTGAGAAGTACGTACATTATTAGGATGCCAAGCAACACCTGTGACAGAGGAATTATGTTTTTTCCTGATTACTTTGCTTACCCACCTGCAAACAGAAAACCAGACAAGCTATAGCATCAACTGTAGATAAAAAATGAGGAAAAAAACATTTGGACTTCAGTGTTTGAAATTCACCCATCAACGGAAACAATGCATTGATATATGTATGTATGCATGCATGTGCAATTGTGCATACATATATATATATATATATATATATATATATATACAAACCAAATTGGAGGATATTAAGAGAAGGAGAGCTGACAAATGAAATGTGGCAACATATTACCAGTT
Source organism: Abelmoschus esculentus (assembly GCA_035048815.1). Taxonomy (NCBI): domain Eukaryota; kingdom Viridiplantae; phylum Streptophyta; class Magnoliopsida; order Malvales; family Malvaceae; genus Abelmoschus; species Abelmoschus esculentus. The sequence goes on along the minus strand of JAUCBN010000015.1, from coordinate 18,067,699 downwards.
ATTCTCTCCCTCATAATAGCAGATGCACACATTTTTAGCACCACTTCCAACAGCAAACTTGTTTTCTGGAAGTTAAATGACAGGAAGAAATGAATTGGTTAGAACTTTATCAAATTGCTTGAATAATGGATCTAAAATTACTAGAGGTATTCCTGAAGCAGACCTCAACAATTAAGAACATGGACATGTAAGAACTATCAAATAGGAGCACAAAAACATGCGTTGTTAACTTCATAAGAAATTTTTTCTTATCAAATAATCCAACTGATATTCTGAAGTTCTAGCCCACAGCATAATTTATATGCTCACAAGTCAGATGCCAGTCTATTTTATAAGCTTAAGAAGAATCATCAGTGAATACACTGCTAAAACAATGAAGCCAGAAGTAATATGTATGTGTCAAATTGTAAAATAATGGTGCTATGCTTTGTTCTTAATAAATGTTGAAAGGGAGGAACCCTAATAAATAGACCCAAGAAAGTGTCGATCTGTGTATAAATGTAATTTATTGCACGGTACAAAGAAGTGAAGAATGATTAATAATGTCAGGTGAAATTATGTTTATGTACCTTTGGGGCTCCACTGAACACAAAGTGCAGCACGATTGAGCCTAAGAATGACAAGAGTTGGTACCCACTCTGGTCCTTCTTGGTTCCAAACATATCTTCAAATGGGATCACAAATTTCAGACCACAAAGAACACAATAACAGTGCGCAAGGAAAGAGAAATAGGTCTAAACTACAAAAATTTAATTTGTACATGGGCGCATATTAAAAATATAATTACTTACGAATTCCGATCATGAGATACAGAAACAATTCTGTTTGACGTCCCACTCCAGTCTATCCCAGAAACAAGTTGATCGTGCTGTGGAAAGACAAAAGAAACATCATATTGGTCAAAAATCAAACATAAAACAAGCAAAAGTTAACAAAGAAATGAATCATCATCCATAAATGTAGTCATTTCAACACCTAGATAGATTTTCATTTTGTAAGAAATTTCAGTAACCAAATATGAAGCTAGATAGAACTTCCTTCCAAAAGAACAAAGACACTAAATAGGCTTAATGTCTTCAACATGAAGAGATTCTTGGAAAGATTTTAGACCATGGAGCTCCTCATGTTTTACTGTTATTATGGTTCACAACACGAAAGCAGTAGTTTAAAGTGATACCACTATAACTCAGTTTTTCTCGTCTATTTAACTTGTTCAAGGCATATCCAATAATTCTAGCAAGGGCAAATGCCAAGAATTCAAAAGTACTACTAAAGTACAATTTTATTTCCTGCTATTTACACTCCGGAAGAGACTTCTAAATGATTTTGGGAATCTTGAAATTTGATCATATTTTCCCAATCAACAACCGGGATGCAACACTTCTGTTCTCACCTTTCAAGTTTAGCTTTCTCACAATCTCCACACACACACACACCCTATCACACAATTCAGAATTAATCTAATAAATTTCCTAGTTGCTTTAGGATTTCTAATTCTGATTTTCATGCACTTAAAATTTCCTGTTCAGTTAAAGGCAGAAGTGGTATAAATGTGGTCTGATATCATACCATAAGTTGAAATCCAAATCTTCACCAGTCTGCCATGCATTGGCAGTACTCTTATTTACTTATAAAGAAAGACTCAAATTTCAGACAAGATCCGAGTTATCATCTCATATTTTCCTTTTCAAAAAAACATTTTTACTCTTCACCAAAAAGAGGCTTCAGTTAGGTGTCACAAAAGTACCACATAATATGATTCCAAAATGAAAATTCAAATAACTTTCGGAGATGAGTTTAGACATACTGCATACCCATTTGGAGCTAACCATATCTTGGTGGTTTATATGAAACATTTAGAATAAAGTACCTTCTGAAGAACATGAACTTTCTCCCACTTGTCTTGCAACAATTTATAAATGTGAACCTCATTATTATTTGGGCAAAATGCTACCACTACAGGCAAGAGAAAAATGAATTAAATATATAGAAAAAGAATTCTCAGAAAACATAATCTCATGCAATTTAAAACAATAAGGACCAAATTTCCCATATTTTCACATAAACTAAACAAAGCATAAAGATGAAGAGAGCAAACGGAATTTCCAAATTAAAAAAAAAAAAAAAAAAAAAAAAAAAAAAAAAAAAAGCATAAGAAGTTACTGGATTGATCGGGACTCCAAGCATGGCAAGTGATGCACGGAGCGAACTGGTGAACTGCGACGGCCGCCATTTTTCAGCTGATGAGAAATTGAGCTGCGAATGCGATGGAGAGAAATCTCAGGAGAAAGAACAGTGAAGCGATCTCAACTTCTGTTTGAAGTCTCCGTTATCAAACGGGCAAAGCTTGAATTGAAAGCTACCAATGGATTCGGGTTCACTCACATCGGATTTTGGGGTTTTCTAGGTTGATATTTTGTTAAATTAGGCCTTCTGTCATTGTATTGTTTGTACGTTTATAGTTAAGTTATCTTATTTCAAACAGTTACAATCTGATCACCTAATTTATCGATCATAGCAACTGTATCAAGTTAATTGACTGAAGGAAAGAGAGTATACGAAATGGGAAATAGTTAATATTGAACTGTAATGGTTGAAATAGGATTAAAATATATTTTAAAAAGGTCACTAAAATTATATTAAGTAATTGAATTAGAAATGAACTTCAAATACATTAAAATTTGATATGCATGTTCTTTAAACTTTGAATTTCATATTAGTAAGATTAATTATAGACAATAACTTAATAATCACAGAATACATAGTCTAAAAATTATAGAAAAAATCTTAATACGAAAATTTAATAAACAAATAATTATTAATTATTTTTTTCCAAATGTTTTTATATAATAAATTAATACAATTAACTAATAAAATCAATCCATTATTAGTTAATATAATTCATTATAGCCTATGAAGTCTCTCGAATGCTTTCATAAGAAGTATAATATCAACAACAAAAATCATATATGATCGTGCCAACGTGACCTAATGGGTCATGCGAAATTGCCGATGGCTCTATATGGCCGCAAATCAACAACCAGAACCGTCATGGGAGGAACTGCTCGGTAGCAAAAACTGGGACTCGCTTCTCCATCCTCTCCCTTCGCAACCTCGTCCTCCGCTGCGGTGACTTCTGCCAGGCAACATACGACGCCTTCAACAACGATCAAAACTCCAAGTTCTGCGGTGCAAGCCGCTATGGCAGGTTCTCTTTCTTCGACAAAGTCATGCTGGAATCCGCCTCCGATTACAGAGTCGACTCGTTTCTCTATGCCACTGCTCGCGTCTCTCTCCCTGAAGCCTTTTTGCTCCACTCCAGGTCAAGGGAGTCCTGGGACCGCGAGTCGAACACTCGAACTGGATTGGCTACATCGCCACTACGTCCGACGAAACATGGAAAGCTCTCGGTCGCCACGTAGCCTTTTTACTCCCTGAACATTTGTTTTTTGTTTGCTCGGTTGCTCAAGCAGCATGAAGAGCTTCAAGATTTAGTTATAGTCCCATTCAGTTTGACTTCCCAGTGTTTGCTAAACGGTGGCTGTCAATGATAAATATGTGTTCTACTGCTGGTAGCAAAGAAGGAATTCCCTTTTATTGCCTTCCTCTATTGGCATCTTTAGAAAGCTCGTAACAGGTAAGTTTTCTCAGTCCTATCCTAGAATCCCATCGACTTGTGGAAGACAAGATTGCTTTTGAATTTCTGAACTGCAATTGTTTAGACAGCTATCGAGCTTTGTAGGCTTATGTAATGTAAATTGTTTGTCCTTTTAGTATGTTTTCTTTTATATTTCACTTTAAAATAATGAGTTTAGAGCTAAAGTTTATAATTAGGGTTTAAAAAAATAAAAATATAGTATATTATTTAGGGTATAGAATTTAAAATTTAAGATACAAAAATTAAAATTAAGGTTTAAAATTTAATTTTTAAGTATGTTTTAGATGATATAGAAAAAATCACAATAAAAAAGTAGTGGATTTTTATTCTTATAATATGATCGAAATTTGAATTAAATTAAAAAAAACTTAAAATCTTCTGTTGTTACTGTTAGAGAAAATTAAAATAAAATAAAGCAAATGGTCTTAGCTAAATTGTCGTTATTATTAAAGTTAAACATTAGTTAATTATTGCAGCACTATCCCCTGGATTTGTCTTCAAAGAAAAGCAATGCATCGCCCATTACTTTCATTTAAATAAAAAAATGTTTTAACAAATTTATAATTGAACTTCAAGAAAAACGTTTCTTTGGGAAAATAAATAAGAGCTGCATGAAATATGCATGAAAAGAAATAAGGTACGGAAAACACGAATAAAAATTGTGTTTTATTTTAATATTAAAAGATAAAGTATATCCTACATTTAATATTTAAACTATAATTTTAAATCATAACTCTAAATCTTATTTTTTTTTAATGTTTAAGTATAAATAGAGATACTAACAAAGACGGATCTAAAAACATATTTCAAAATGAATGCACATAAAATCTTAAAATTTTAAAATAAATGTAAATTATAAATATTATAAAATTTTATGGGTTAATTTATAAATTTTTTAAAAAAAAGATAAAATATAATTTTTAAAAAGTTATAAACACCGAAAAATTATACGTTACATGTGCTTTTGTCATCGAAAAAAATAAAAAAAAATGATTTTTCCTCTAAAAACGCTAAAAGTCTTTGAAGTCAGTTTGATTTCACATTTATCATTTGTTTTCCTTTTAATCATACCTATGTTTTCATATTTTTTTCCTCGAAAGTTTTTATGTGAATATGACATCTCAGTCGACCATTCTCGGAGGCAAGAAATCTTCAGAATCTTAAAAAGGTTATATATCAGGGAAAAGTTGGTCACTATTATAGGATATTGTTGAACTATTCATACAATCATACTTTTATATAATATTAAATAAAACAAGTAATTTTAGACAATGATTTACCAAAAAATAATAACCAATAAGACAATGGATATATCGGCAAAGTCTATGTCGTAGAACTTGGAATGTCAAGGGTAATAATTCGTACTCAGACAGTGAAAACTAAATTTTTTTCAAACTTAAAGGGTTAAGGATAACCGTGGGGGTGGCAAAGTCCATGTCATAGAATAATAACCAATAAAATAATTCGTACTCAGACAATGATTTACCAAAAAAATAATAACCAATAAGACAATGGATAGATTGGCAAAGTCCATGTCATAGAATTTGGAATGTCTGAGGGTAATAATTCGTACTCAGACGTTAAAAACTAAATTTTTAAGTTTAAGTGCTTAAAATTTAAAAGTTATATTAGATTTTAGAGTTAAAATTTATAAGATAAATCTCTTAAAATATTACTCTGAACCTTAAACTCTAACTTCTAAACATTAAATTTTAATTAATAATCTTAATTTTTTTATTTTTAAATTTAAATTTTAAAATCTAAACCTAAAATTAAGTGTCTCGAGACGAGAATATGAGCTGTCTACAAACATCTAGGATTGTTTAATATGTATTTGGTATACCACCGAATAGGTGACACATTATTTGTGTTGTCTTTTGTAGTCAGTGGGCTGCCTTGTGCGTTTCTGCAAACTTATGGTACGTAATTTAAACGTAAACAAACAAATATCTTAGAAAGAGTTCATTTTTAGTCCAGAAATGGAGAATTATAGCAGTGCCAAGATCCAGCATTTTAAACTCAAAGTACTACGCGGCAGATATTTTAGGGAAATATGGAGAAGAAACATAAATAAGGGAACGTCGCTGCCGAGGCATGACAACGATCGAGTAAGTTTAAAAGTGAATGAATTAAGAGGACATGGTGGCGCTGGATTCACGGCTTGGTTTGCCTTGATTCGGCTTCTTCTTTTGCTTCTTATAAGGGATCCCCCTTGCCTTGGCTTGATACTCCCTCACTTCCCTTAAATAAACTCGAATAGCGTTGGTGGCGAAAGGGTTGGTCTCGGGTGACCCTCCATTTTCTTCGTAGGCGGCTCGAAGCCGCCCGATAAGGGCGTCGAGGCTGCCCCAAGCTTGTTTAAGAGGACAAGTGCAAGGAGCAGGTGGCTCGGGCTGTCCATAGAACATGCAACCTTGGAGATGAACCTTGGTCTTCCCGAACTGATCGAGGTATCGAAGGAAGTCTAGCACATGGTTCGACTTGCACTGTGAAAGCGCAACCGGAGGACGCAGGTTCCTCAAGTACTGCCCGAAAGTATTCCAGTCCCTTCTCTTCTGCGACTCGTATCGGCTAGGTGTCGACGGTCGCTGATGATCGCTACCGGGACTATTAACCATTGACGATCCTTCGGCTACATCCTTCCCTCTATCACTTGACATATCGCCGAGATCGATGCGGATTAATAATCTATATGCTAAAACAAGAAATTATAGGAGGGGAAGGAATAGGAGAAGCAAACAAAGAGAGTGGAGGATAATGAAGTTCACATCATGGGGACAATCAAGACATGGCATTGGGCCATATGACGTTGCCCTTGTTCTTTTTTTTTTTTTTTTTTTAAATCGAATATATATCGCCAATAATAATAACTAATCTTTTTACTTCAAATATATTCATTAAAAACATAAACGATTAACCATGAAATTATCGATATAATCTCTTGTTAACCCATTCAATAATTAATGTTATTTGCCATTGCATTAAGTTTTTATCATGATACTTTTGAATTACCTTTAACCCCTTATAATTTCTTTGATTTTCTTCAACAAAAAAAATTGGTATTTTTCCTATTACAGCAATTTTAATTTTAAAAGAAACTAGAAACGTATTAGTGGATTCAGGAATTTTGGATTTGTAGGATTAATTAAAAAAAACAGACCTAATTTGGTTTGGGTTTTTGGATTTGTCTAGAGTTAGTTTAGATTTGATTCGAATTAATTCAAGTTTAGTTTAGATTTATAATAAATTAGACCTAATTTGAGTATGGAATCGAGTCAAAATCAGATTGATCTTTTTAGTTCGGGTTAAAAAATTGATAAAAAAATCAAACAAATTGAAGATCAAACAACCACAAGTTTTCATGAAAAATATTTTTAATATAGCATTATTAAGCATGTTTGAAAGATATATATATATATATTAATTTATTATTTATATAATTATTTTAATTCAAATTTCCAAGTAAATCCTAATTAAAACTAAAAGTTCAATTTTTTTGAATTACCGAGATGAGTTGAAAACCAAACAATGTTAATTTTTTAACCAAACCAAACAATGTTAACAATTATTTTTGAATAAGTAGACAAATATTATATTTTAAGATAAATATTAAAATCTAAATTCATATAAAATAAGATAATATGAGTATTCTTAACTATCCAATTAATTAAAAAATCCTTCTTGACCAAATAAATTATTATCATCTTTAAAATTTATTCACAATTGATTTATTTATTAAAAATTTCGATCTTGATGAACACTATAAATCTAAAACTTTAACATGTCATGTTAGTATTTCTTAACGTCAACTAGCTAGTAATAGTGGTAGTAATAAAAATAAATTAAAAATTTAGTAACTATAATAAAGTATTTACAAGTTTGATGATCAAATTGAAAACAGTCTAAAAGTTCAGTGATTAACTTTATAGTTTACGCATCTGTTTAATCAATATTCGTTTACTAGTTACTAATTTTTGTTTGTAATTAAGGTGGAGCCGTCAAGCTTTTAGTGACGAAATTGTAAATCCTCTCCTCCGTCTTCGTCCCCAACTGTCTTTGATCTTAATTTCGATTGGAAAACACTTTCTTTTCGAAACAAAATTTCACCTTCATCCCCATGGCCTCCCCTAGTGATTCTCCAGATCAACCACATCCAGTCCCCAACGAAAACCCTAATCCTCCACTGGAATCGTCTGAAGCCTTAGACCCAGAAATCCTTCAACCCCAAAACAAACTCGATGATCAAGAAGATCTAATCGAAGAAGCAGCTAATGAAGACGACCAGGAATTGTCTGTTCATTCATCTCCATCCAACAGTGACCTCCTTGTCACCACCCCCACTGGTTTTCGCCGTGGCGGGGGTCCTAAACGGAAGAAGATGGCCATGAAACGACGTGCAACGGGGAAAAAGGCCCAGAAGAATCTGGAGATACTTAGTGAAGTCCTAAAGCCCATTCCTTTTGTCCCCAACAAAACCCTAGATTTTTCGTCGCGCGAAGAGCTGCTGAACCGGCTCGGGTTGTGGGATTTTGTTCATGTGGGATTCGAAAGAGATCTTCGAGTCGATCTGATCGCGCAGTTAATAGCTACGTACGATTCACAAAATCGTCGCAGCTACGTTAATGGGTTTCGCATTGGGGTCAACCGGGCCGACTTAGCCCGTGCTTTGAGGTTGCCTGTGAAGAAGGATAAAGATAGCGCCGTTGGTATTGAAGTGTCAAAGGAATCAGCAAGTTTTCTCGAGGAATTTGTGTCAAATTGGGTGCTTTTGCACGAGGATACGTGGATGATGCCAGTGGAGGTATTCAACTGGACCAAAATGATAAAAGAAGGGAATTTTGAGAAAGTAGATTGGGCTGGTATGATTTGGTTTATGGTGGAGAAAGAGCTAACTGCCGCTCCTAATTTAAAGAATTGTTACTACGCCTCGCATATGCAGTGTTTGATAAAATATCAGAAGGCAGAGCTGCTGCTGGAGAAACCAGAACAGGAGGTTTATGACGCCAAGGAAGAAGAGGAGGAGGAAGATCATAAAATTCCTGGAGGTTTCAAGATGTCTGCCGATTTGGTTAATGAATCTCACGGGGGATCTCAGTTGGAGGAGCATGATATTGAGTTGAGTCTTGGTGGGCAGGATAATGTAACGAATAAACATGGTGACGGAATTGAGGCTGGTGGGGAGGATAATTTGACGAGTAAGGATGGTGTCGAAAAGGAGGCTGGTGGGCAGGATAATCTGATTAGTAAGGATGGTGTCAAAAAAGAAGCTGTTGGGCAGGATAATTTGATGAATAAGGATGTTGTAGAAAAGGAGGCTGGTGGGCTGGATAATTTGATGAGTAAAGATGATGTCGAAAAGGAGGGTGTTATAGGGGATGAGGATGTTATGGATTGTGAGGAAAGTAAGGGGGATGGACCTCAACTAGTGCAATGGCATTTGGATGGAGACAGCCATATGGATGTGGGCGGGGAGAGTTTCTTGAGACGGTGTAATCTGGGTGATGTTGATATGGTGGAAGAAAAGGAACAAGAAATAAGAGAGGAGGTAGAGATGGGAGAGGGGGAGGAGGGAGGAAAAGAAGAGGAACAAGAGGAGGAAAATGATGAACTCGAGGAACAAGAGGTGCAGCATGGAGAAGGCTTTCCTATTTCACCAAAAGGTGACAATTTGGAGGGTGTGCATTCAATAAATCTTCTTGAAGGAATGGAAACTGCCGATCTCCCTTTTACAACTGGGTTGCACATTCGTGATAATTCATCAGGAGAATTTCTTGTCTCTAGGGTAGATGCGCATACAGTTCCTGCTGTCTCATCAGTTCTGGGTAATGGTAACAAGAGAGAGATTGATCATGAAAATGATATTTCTCATAATTCTTTGAATGTTAGCAATAAGAGGTTGAGAACTGATGGGCAATGGGATAAGTCATCTGAATTTGATATTTGCATGGGTCAAATGCAGCATCTGATGGAGAAAGCTAGAATGTTGTATGCCGCAAAAGAGCAAGCTTGCGGAGATTCCAGTATGCACCAACAAGTGTTGCTCCATGAGCTGCAACGAAGGGATGGTGTTATTGAGCATTTGCAGAAGGCCAAATTTGAAGAGCAGCAGAAAAGGCAGATGGAGGTTTATAGGCTTGAGCGCGAGCTCTATTTGATGGAAAATCTTTTGAATGGATACAGAAAGGCTTTGAAGGAAACAAACAGAGCTTTTGCCGAATATAGAGCACGTTGTCCCCTGCCTGATGAACCACTTTACAAGGATGTTAGTGGGTCTGGAGGGTTAGTTCTGAGCGCTAGGGAAATAGAAAAACTAAGACTGAAACAAGAAGAAGAGGAGAGGCTTAATCGACTGTTAATTGAGAATAAGATTAAGGATTTTGAAGCTATGTGGATAGGAAAATTTGATGCGCACAAGGTTGTAGTTTCTCTTCTGTGTGACAAATTGGTTGATGCTGAGAATGAAGTTAAACTTCTTAAAGAGCTTTCCAACCGGAAGGTTTCAGATACTCCAGAATGTGTTCCAAATGAAACTGAAATATCTAGTCAGTAAGGTATGTCCAGTAAGTTTTATGTCAAGCAAAACTACTATTACATGTTAAACAATATGCATCATGTGCAGCCTGTGTATGGAGTCCTATGTTCTAGTTGCAAAGTTGTAGCAACAGATGGTTTTAGCTTCTCAGTTTTTTGTGGTTCACATTAGGAGGTCCATAATTGATTCTGGTTTACCTGTTTTACTTTAGGACTCTCTTGGAATATGCAGACTGTAAAATGGTTGCTTCAATCTATCTTTATTTTTTTGTACAAGTTAGATCAGGACTTTTGCTGGATTTTACATTCTGTTATGAACTGGTTATTAAGCTAGCAAGTCAAATCAACAATGGGGTATAGATTCAATAAGTTGGGCAGACATGGTTTTAAATATTAACATACAATCATACTAAATGCTTAAAACTAGTTTTAGATTTAATTACCTAAGCCGTAAAATTTATTTGATAGATAAAAGGAATAAAGCGACAATTGTAAAAAGTTTAATAGTTAAGGTAGTTTAAAGTTTTAACCATTTTTAAAGGAAATAAATTTTGTCTGAAAATTAACTCTAATTGAAATATGTATCCCAGACATTTATGATCTTTCCTTAATATCGATTACATTATGTCAAAGAATAATGCTTTAAATCCCTAAACATGCTCTTTGCTTAGATCTAACAGCTAAGTTCCCTGCCTTAAACTTTATATAATCCATTGTCAATCTCTTTTCATCGCCGCAACGAAGTCGAATCCTTCACGATAATCACGTAAGTTGTTTACCTTCCTTAGCTTTTCAACTTATTTAAAGATTCCAGGTTACTTATGGACATTAACTAGCATGGAAATAGATAATCTTCCAGAAAGAACTGCCGCCGGTACTAAAGTTTTAGAAGAGTATGTTCAGGTAGAGAACAATCCATCCTGCCATGGAGAAAATTGCAAAAATATGAACCCAGAAAAGCACAGCAGCTGCCTCCTTTCCACAACCTCTTAAATTAGCAACAGCACCTATTCATAAGCCAGGGGGAAAATAAGATCAATTTACTTTCATGTTACGGAGTAAAAAGGTTGGAATATGGATCATTATCGGGATAGATAGTTCATACGAGTAAACATAAGATTATACGAAAGTTGATTTTTTTAGAACGTCTTACAGAGAATTGAGTTTTTACCAGAAAGAACAGATGTTGGCATTGAGTGCTGAAGGAGTAGGACAAATCGAAACATCTTATCACCAGCAGGAAGGAAACCAAGCTTGTCAGCCAGCATTACAATTCCAAGTCCTGCTGGGGGAACCAAGATTAGGCGCCCAAAAACAATAGCCACAAGTGTTCGTAGACCAATTTTTGAACTTCCTGGTCCAGGTCCTGAAAATCAAACATGGTAAACCAGTAATCATCAAAATTCTTCCCTAAGAACGTTACATGCATGCTTGAATGGTCGGTGGATAAGACATGTATATATATTAGTTTTAATGTTTCATGTTTCAGATTTCTTTGTTTGTTAATTACAAACTTAATGACTGTCTACTATAAATGACGTATATAATGAAAAAAATAAGCACGGAGACGTTTAACTTACCATCAATGAGGTTGCCTCCTAATGCCAGCAAAATGCACGGAATCATAGCTTCCCTGTTAGCATGAAACATCATTAACCAATCACAAATTCAAATACCAAGATACAGACATTAATAGAAAGCATAGTTTTAGCAACAAAACAAGAAGCAAAATATTTCAAGAGACCATGAAAAAAATACCCAAGAATAATGCAACTGTCTGTGAAGAAATAAAGTGGAGCATCAGTTGTAAATATTAATCTCTTTAGAAATGGAACTGCACCAAGAACCATAGCTAGGATCTGCAGAAAATGCACGATTGCCAATTCATTATGCAAGCAGAAAAAAAAAAGTATCCCAGAAATATGACTGAAACTTACTGATGCAATAATAGGTGGTTGAAGAATTTGCTTGAGCTTTAATTTCTCATAAATAAATACTAGAAAATCTTTAATCTGCACAGAAATCCCAGATATTCAATCAGAAAAAGTTTATTGCAGAGCAAATACTGAACAAATCCAGATAAACATTATCCTCACTTTTCCCTTATTACTTGAATTATCTGGATCCATTGGTGCATCCTCTTGCTCAAGCAATGGAGTATACTCTGAAGAGGCATCCAGCTGAGGAGTCTTACAGGGAAGAATGGCTTCTTCAAGGTCAAAGGTTCCTTCTTCCACAGGAGGAGCAAACATACGAAAGACATATGTATATAGAATGATTGCGCCAACCTGAAATATATTGTGGATTAGAACTCATTCATACAAAACCTACCACATAAAGAAACTAAAGGTACCATGTTTCACTGAAAAGCAAAATCCAAAGAAATAGTTGCACTCACAGGTGGCAAGAAAAAACAAAGCCAAACAGATTTTAATCAACACAAAAAGTAAAACTTCAGTGCAACAAGTACAGTACATAACAGTCAAAATATAAAGTACGGAGACCAAATTCACGCATGAGATCAATTGGTTGAAGAAAATATACCCACTGTCCAAATGAAATATATGCTGTTCCCTGCGTGCTACATGTTTCCGTGTCACCAAAAGGATTGGATGTATCTCTACATAAAGCAGCAATCAGAACAAGTGGTACATTCCCTATGTTTCCTGCACCAAGTGTCAAATAATTCATCATATTAGAAATGGTTAATTGATAACATACACAATAAAGCACAAAGCTTTAGCAAAGCATACATTAACACTAACTGCATACAAATTCAGAAGAGCATAAACAAAGAGAAAGTGATTGCCAGTTGCCACCATCAACAGTGAAAAAGAACACCAACAATGTGTCATATGACTGACTAATACCATCCCTTGCTTACCTATAGCAATTTGTACTATTGAGAACTTGAAGTATGGATATGGAGGTTTCACTAAGGTTACAACGACTAAACCTATGAGTGAACCAACGACGGCGCCGATAACTACATTCACAGGTATGAACCACCTGCAAATGCAACACAATTGAATGATGAAGAAGAATAAGTTATAGATCTCAATGTTGAATTTTGATGAGACAGAGATGCAAGTGCAACAAGGAAGAAAACAGAGTCATGAATCAAACTGATACATACCACTCGAGCATTTTCTGTAGAGTAATAGCTTGTCCGAGTTGAGAAAAGATCAAACACGGAAGCAAAAGGGAAAACACCAACTGCAAATTACAAGTAATTCCATGGAATGGGGTCAGTAAAACTTAACTAAAACAAGTAAAAACAATTACAAAATTCCCATATCTTGATACAAATTAAAAGAAAATCACCCCGTTCAAAAGCTTTCGTCCGTTGGCAGGCAAGATATCAACATACTTGGAAGCCATTAGAAATCCCAGGAAACACATGGTGAATACTTTGGCTATTGGCAGCACCGCAATCTTTATACTTCCTAACAAAGACTGCCCCCCTCCGCCTCCCGCCACCGATAGAAGAAAAGTTTCCATCTTCATTTTTTTTCTGAAGAATTCCTTCCTTCTCACGAGAAGTATCTCTATCAAACACTACTCCAATGAATCTAATTCAACTTTCAGGAAATAAAACAGTAAATGAGTGTTATTCTAAGAACAAGCTATTGTTTCACTACTGAACAGCTGCAACTCCAAATAGCCAACAGCTCTTCTAAGTTCTACCCATCTATATATCTATCAAATAACTTAAAAAATCAAAATGGAAGCTTCAAATTTCGATTTGGGTTTTGGGGTTGTTTTCATTTTGATTCTCCATCCCTTCCCAGTTTCTCAACTTCTGGATCTTTTGTGTTCTTCGCTTGATTCCATCTCAATTTTTTTTATAGACAACGTTCCATGATTGGTTTTGATTTGTTGTTTACGATCCTCACGTATGTTTAAGGTTATTGGTCCCTATGTTTAAGGTTATTGGTCCCTAGTAGTAATTGGTTTTGTTTTTTTCCTTTGTTTTTAATTACTAAACTACCCTATTTTAGTTGGTTTTGAACTCTTGCGTTCTTTGGTTGGTCCTGGACTCGTTTTCATTGAATTATTGGTTTTTTAGGGTTTATTATGGACGGTCCTTATTAATACTTATAATTAATTTAGGTTATTAAAAATTTCATAAATTTTAATATATATTTTTTTAATTTTAAAAAATATAATTGATAGATTTTTATAATTAATATTTATTTTATTTTAACGAAATTTAATTAATTATATTTTTAAAAGGTTGTATTTAATTAATTTGAGTTATTTAGTATAATTAATACTCATTTAAAAATAATTAATAATTTAAACTTTAAAGTTTAGAGTACAATGTTTGTGGTATATTGTTTAAGGTTAGATCCAGGGTTTAAAATTTATGGTTTAGAGTTTATAATTTAGGGTTATGGTTTAATGTGTTAGGGTTTAGTATTTAGGGTTAGGTTTTAGTTTTTAAAATTTAAAATTTAGAGTTTAGAATTTAGATTTAAATGTTTGTAATTTAAGGTTTATGAATGAACTTAATGAAACACAATTTTTTAGGATATAATTAATTATTTTTTATTAAAAATAAAGATTAATAATAAGAATTTTGAAATTCTTATCGATAATTTTTAAAAATAAAATTTAATTTCCATTTAATTAGGCTCGTAAAGTAAGAAACTGAATTCATTAAGTTCTATTTTGATAATTTTAATTACTGATTTTTAACAATTTTTAGATTGTAGTAGACTAGTCGTATATGATAAGTATAATATTATCATAACAAACTAGTTATTTAAGATTATATAAGAATTATACATGAAAATATTCAAATCTTAATAAAAAACTCAAACAAAAACATAAATACAAACAGATCTGATTATAATAATAAATGAACCATAAAAAATAATCAAATTATTAAAAGATCATTGACAATCGTAAATCAAATTACTGTAAGAGAAAGAATATCCGTAATCAATCCGCTTTATTTTTCCATCCTAATCGATAAGAAAAGATATGCTTTGACAAATGACAATGACCAAACACCGTTTGGCCTCTATCTAAATTTAAAATTGATACTTACTAATATCTATAACTTCAAATTTTCATGGCTAATTATTGGTTATTGGGTTATGTAATTATGGTATATATTTATCACGTTATTTATAGTCTTAATTAATCAGATTTATTTATTTTAATTTTTTAAAGTGAATCATCATATTTTTTATAATTATTTAAAAATAAACGTATTAATTGTTTAAACCATAAATAATATTATGAATAAAATTTATCTAATGATCTCTCCTCTACGAGACTCAGCACTTTCCTCTTTCAAGATTAATTAATTAATTACAGTTAGCTGTTATGGGTTGGATGGTGAGATTATATTATAAGGTTTCAATCATCATGAAGTTCAATTTATTGTATGTCATATTTTTTTTAATCTAAATAGAGTAATTATAAATAATATATTTTTAAAATATATTTTTAATTACTAAATATAAATTCTTTAATTATTGTTTATAAATATTAAGCTATAATTCATAATCTCTAAAAATAATAAGTATTTATTTTATTATTAAAATAAGATAATTTATGTTATTATATGTCGTATTTAAAAGAAATTTGGTTCGTATAAAAAATTATTAAAAAATATATATATTTTAAAACCATATATTCACTTTAAATTAAAATATTTTGAAAATAATATTTTATATTTAAATAAATTATTATTTTTATTTATCTAATAATATATTTTCTATTTCTCCGTTATGCTCGTGTCGGCAGGAGTTTATTAAGCGGAAATCTCCTTTTTTTTTCTCCCCCTTTAAGGATTTTTTAATCTTTGTTGTAATTTTTGATCCGATATTTTTAATGAATGAATAAAGTCTTTATTTAATAAATAAAATAAAATCAATAATATATATTAATTCAGGGTTAAGTGCAATGACCATTGAAACCTTGTATTATTATCTAACTAGTAGTATATTAATTCTAATTATAAAAAGTATCGACTTTTATCCCTATCGATACCTCAATTATCTTCTTCTCCATCGTTTTTTATAGTTTGGCTTTATAAAAGATTTCGAGGTTTACACAAGTCATTTTAACTTAATAGTTAAAAGAATGATTATTATTCTTAAAGGTTACGAATTTGAGTATTAATATTTGCAACACAGTGATTAAGAGATTAATGTCCAATAATTAAGAGTGTATTATAGAATAAATATTATCTATAATCACTGCAGTTAATTAAAAAAAATATTTAGAGTTCAAAAAACTCCAAAAAAAATTTAAACCGAATAAAAAATATATTTTTTGAAAATAATAATTTGAGTGATTTATTATTCAAATACGTTTAATAATTTTAAATTAAAATTATACTTTTGATAAAAAAAAATACTAAATTAAAATTATATCTTTGATAAATATTATATTAGTTTTGCAAAAAATATTAAAATTTAAAAACTAAATAAATAAGTTTTAATCAAAAACTTTATTATATGTCGACTACTTAATAGGTTGATCAATAAAATTTTAAGAAATTAATTAATAAAATTTTAAGAGATAAAAATAATTTTTTAATAAAAATATTAAAAAATTAAACCATATAAAATTTCAATTTTTTAGGAGAGGATCGTGCTAACCTTCGAGTGATAATCGTCATAGTTCACTCTAAACTTTGGGTGTACATTGTTTGGAGCGATCGTGTTAATCTACGGAGGACAACCGCTTAAAGTAGCGAGTACACACATCGGGACGAATTATTTCTAAGCTAATGACCTCTATACCACGACACGATTCAATTATCTTTTAATTCCTTTATTTTATTTTTTTTATCAGTATTAACACCCTGTTTTACAATCAACTTAATTAGTAAGGATGACTTCCTCTTTATCCCTTGTGTGTCCATCTCTGTCAGTGCGAGATGTCCCCTCCTCATCCTCCGGTACGATCAATCCCCTTCCAACCGGTCAGATCTCACCATCAACAACCTTTCCAACTCAACCTCGTCCATAAAACCTTTGCCAAAGCCTATCCATACATTTAAGTTATCGCCTTTCAAGACTCACATTCACAAACTTACAACACTTAGACGGACTCAAAGGCCAATAAGGATAGGGATATTTATTGAACGAGTCGATCATAAGTTGAGTAGAGTTTGACTCGTGTTTGTTAAAAAAATATTATTCAACTCGACTTGTTATTCGTTAAAAAATATATTCGACTCGTGCTCAATAAAATATTTGGTATTTTGGTTGCTCGACTCGTTGCTCGTTAAATTTACTAAAAAAAATATCTTATTTTAATTAAAAATAAAATTTAATAATTCTATAGGAGACTTAATATTAACGTAAAAATATTAAAATAATATATAAAACACTTTTAAAGTCTAAATTTCAAAGTCTAAATTTCAAATTAACAATTCATATTTTCATCAAACTAGTATGTTAAAATTAAAATAAATAATCCATAAATTAATGATTGTTATTTAAATTTATTTTTTGAATGAAATAATTTTAAAGTAATTATTAAATACTTAAAAATTAATGAGTTGCTAGTGAATTTATCAAATCAAGTTAGACTTTGTTCGAATCAATTCATTAAAATTTCGAGTCAAGTTTGAATTCGAGCTAGGTCAACTTGAATCAAGCATTTACTGAGTTTTGATCGAATCGAGTTTTAACAGCTTAATTCGTTAAACAACCCTAAACCCTAATATTTTATTCTAAAACTAAATTTAAATAAAAAATAGACCTATATAAATTATTAGTCGAACTCAAATTCAACATTAATATTTAAAAATAGAGTAAATATCATTTAATTATAGGGTTAGTTTAAATTTGGCCATTATATTTTTAATTATAGTAATAAAATTATATAATTATTTAAATGATATGAATCATCATCGAACAAAGAATAAAAAATTATACAATTCCCCATTTAGTTCCATATTCTATCTTATTCTCTCATTCATTCAATATCTTTCCAGATGAGTAACTTTTCCCCTGGGTTTTAACTCCTCAGGTACAGCTTAACGGCGTTGGCAGAATGATCAGATCATCGTTTGGCATCCATTCTGAGTTATGAATGCATATCATAATATTCTCATCACTGATTCATTTTAAAAACCCAGAAAGAAAAGGAGAAACTCAATGAAATCCTAATCCAAGAAATGTATACAGATTATTGGAGAAGAAGAAGAAGAAGGAGGAGGAGGAGGGATCTTTTCGAATAGGTTACCTTCAGGCTCCAGAACCATGGCTGCAGAAGTGGACTGGAGGGAGACGGAGAGGAATAGGCCTTGAAGAGAAGAAAAAGCTAACGAATTTAGAACATATATAAGAAGTTATAATTATGGCATTAGGTCTAGTGGGAGACCTGATGAAGTTGATAAATACTTAGGATCGAATCCTCTACCAGTATCGACCTATTAAAAAATAATTTTATAAATAAATTAAAATTAATAAATAACTTCAAATTAAATGTTTGTAAATATGTTGAATGTTCGTTAACAACTAGTTCTTTGGGTTCCATATTTAAAATTTTAAAGTTTATATTATATTCAATTTAGATCATACCTTCATCAATATTTAAAATATACAAAAAGAAAAACATGATAAACTATCTTATAAATGAGTTACTAAATGAACTTATAAATAATACAATAAACAAGTTCGATCGTCAACATAAACAAACAAAATATACTTTTGTTCGTTTATTAAAGAACATAAAAAATTTATTTAATATTTATTTATTTAATTTACCAAATGAACAAATATTCACAAATAATTTTTCAAACTTTCTATTTATTTACCCCTAACACTTGGTAGTCCAAATGTTAGATATAAATATTGGGGGACTGAATTAGAAAAACATTGAAAGATTAAATTTTCTTAAAAGAAGTAAATATTAAATTTTAAAAATTGAGAACAACAAAAAGTTTATATCTTTAGTAAAAAGGTTTTAACCTAATTAATTTTGATTAATCCACGTTATACATTTGATTTTGGTGAATAAATTTTTTAATGAAAATTTATATATATATATATATATATATAAGATCTTAAACTTAAAACTTATTTAGATGATATTAAATTACTTATCACTTAAATTAATATCATTAATAACAAAATATTTATTCCATTAATATAAACCCCCCAATCCCTTAATAGTTTTAGTACCGTAAATATCTATTCATTTGTTATGTAGAGATGTCCGATTTTCAGCCCTAGTTCGTTACCCTTTACCAATCACTTCAAGCCCAGTCCACAACTGGGAAAATATTATAATAAATAAAAATAAATGTGAGTTTATCACGTACATTATAATTTAATAGTGTATTAATGATATTTGATGTGTATTATAATTTTTTTAAATAATGATAACGATAATAATAACAAGGATAATAATAATAAATTTTAATTGTATAAAAACTTATTTTAAAATCTTATAATTAATATGACACGTTTTGGATATAGAATTACTCCATGTGTCCCCATTAAAACATACTTCATTTTCTCAAATCTATTAAATTTTGAAATAATTACATTTCATAAAAATATGTTTTTAACTTTAAATTATTGAAAAGAATCTAAAACATATTGTTTTAATCTTTTATTAATAATATATTTTAAATTTTTAATCTTGAAAAGAATCGATGATGAAAGACACGAAAAGTGTTGACGTCAACCGAAAAAAAAAACAGAACTACCTAGGATTCTCCTAATCCATAAATTAAATTATTAAAAAGCAAAGTTTTCCCTTAATTATTTAATAATATAAAACACTTGCATATTAATAAATATAACTGCGAATCTAATGAACATAAAAAGCAATTATATTTTATAATTAATATAATGTGGGTGGCTGACTGCCATATGATATGCATTATTATTTCATTTTAGTTGTGTTTCCATTTCACTAGCGTTTTATTTAGATCGAACTGATTCTTGTCATACATTTAATTTAAATATATATTTTATTATAAGTTTTTTTATACATAAAAATTTTAAATTTAATTTAAAAAAATTATACCCACCTTTTTTAATTTAAAAAAAATTGAATTAATCAAATCATTTAATTAATTGGGATTATTAATTATTTAAGCCCTTAACCTAAATAAAACAAGTTAAGAGAAACATCTTTATTATGAATTTTTATAATATCTAAATTAATTAATTAAATATTGATAATTATATTTTTATTGATACCTCTTATTTACAAATTTAAAAAAAATAATAAGTAATTATTAAACTATACCTTAATGTTTATTTTGATCACTCAACTTTTAAATGTTACAAAATAGTCATTAAATCATCAATTTTGTTACATAATGGTTACTGAACCGGTAACTGTGCTAAAGTGCGGTAACATGATTGTTTGGGTAAAATCATTTAATAATATAATTAATTTTTTTTATATTTATACATTTAATTATTATGATCTTAATTAAAAAATTTAATATATTTAGTTTATTTTTTATATAAATTTTATCAATTTTATTTTAATTAGAAATAATTTAATATTTTAAATATATTAAAATACAAATAATTAATAATACACTAAATTAATTATGTATTTAAATTATTAAATTATTTATAAATTCTATCAATTTAGTCTTATTTTAAATATATTAAAGAAAATATTTAAAATATATTCATAATATTAAATTATTAAATTGTTCATAATATATTTTAAATATTACATTATTTCTAATAAAAATATAACTAAATTGATAAACTTTTACTCCATAATATAAACTTACATTTATTTTTTAAAAATTTTAATCAACAAAATAAACTTTAAATCATAATTTAATGATCAAAACTTTACGCTTACTAATTACATTTATTTTTATTTTTTTTCCCCAGAAATGCTTATAGAGTTTCCATTGTAGCGTCAACAATTATACCAACAAGATTGAACTCAATGCATTTTATAATGATAAAAGTAATTAAAGATGTTGAAAGTTTTGACTTCCAAAATCAGGATTTAAATTCAAATTAATTATCAGTACATTCTCATTAACATCCTCTTCAATTTCCAACAAGACAAAACTATGCTCGGTTTTCAATGCTTTGACTTCCCAGTTCACACCATTCGCAAGGGAGTCTATTGATCAATGTGTAATTAATAAAATGTTTAATTAGTAAATTCTTTATAAAATAATATCTTTAAGACTTAAAAAGTATTATTTATCGACAAATTACTATGTATTAATTTAGAGTTTTTTTATTAACAAGGGGAAGTAACAAATTGAAAAAATAAGAGTTGTCAAAAATGCACTTTAGTTTTATGTATTATATAAAGTTTTCAGGTAAATTATAGTTAATTTTACTTAATTATAAGTTTAATAATAAATATTATTGTTTTCTAAACAAAATATAAATAACTTATTAAATTAATATATATTTTTATAAACATGTCACTATATTTATAAATATATTATTATACTCATTAAAATAATTTATTAACGGTTAAACAAATCAATTCTAAGTGCCTTATTAATTGTACAAAGTTTTCTATTAATAAAGTAATAAAATATATTTTAACCTTTAAAAATAATAATTGGTTGATATTTTTTCTCGTATTTTTAGATTATTATTTTTTAATTAGTTATAATAGTATATGTGTTAAAATATACTTTTAATCATTAGATATTGATCGCTCAATAATTATGCTATAATATTAGTATTCGAACTCATAATCTTAAAAAAGAATAATCATTCACTTAACCATTGAAATAAGATGATTAATGTAGCTTTTGAGATTAATTATTCAGCAAGAATTTTTTTTTCAAAAAAATAATAATACATCAATTATATATATCTAGACCCTTTTTAGCAAATGAATTGATTGAGAGTGACAGACGCTTTCATAGAAAAATTAAGTTTATTTTCCCATTTAGATTTCACACTTTGGTGTGTGAACAACAAACGATCCATCTCCAGATTGAGACCACTGAATCAAAAATCAAAACTGTGTAGTTTCTTTCTTCCATTGTTTGCTATCTATAATTCATATGTTTCAGACATGGAAGACAAAAGCTAGAGAGGGACACGTTGAGCTTGGAGACGATGAAGAAAGCAAAGTAATGCGCAAGATAAAAGAGAACAAAAATAACCCAGAAAAGCAAGCATGTGGACAGTGGGGTTGAACAAGATTTTTCATTTTTCTTTATAATTTCTAATTATATAATACATACAACTACTACTTTATTTATACAACCTGTAAATAATTAACAAATTTCATAGATATTAAAGCAAGCCTACTCTTTCTCTTCTTCTCTTTCTCCTCTCTTCTTCTCTGTGACTGTGTTCATTGCATTTATATGAACAGGGAGCAGAGCGTTTCTTCATTTCTTTCTTCTTTTTTGGAAAATTTTCTGGGTAAATCTCTGTGTATCTCCTCCTTCATTTCCCATATTTATGGTTTAGATTTGGTTTTATCTTTCAATCAATTCTATGGATTCCTTCTGCTACTAATACAGCTACTATCCCACCTTCCATTTCCAGTATTTCTTTCTTTCTTTTAGTTTTAGTTTTCCTCCTCCCTTTCTTTGTTGTGGTTCATAGCTTCTTCTACAAGTTCAAGTAAAACGGTAACAAAAAAGGAATCCCAGGTTACCCCATCTCACCCTTTTATCTTCCTTTTTCTCAACTATGGATCCGTTTCTTTGAAAGATGAAATTTTTATCGTTTTGCTTCAATGCATACCTACTTGCATTGTGAGTGAATTTCAACGCCGGTGCTTCATACGGTTGTTTCTGAGTCTCGCCATGCTCGTTCCGTTTCTCTGCTTATTCTTCTTGTTTCCAACTCCACTGGCTCAGTCTTTCGGTACGAATGATTCTTCAGCGAGTGCTGCTGCTAGAGCCCTTGATGCTCTTCTCCAAGATTATGCTTACAGGGCCTTTGTACGGCCTAGGACAGGAGTGCCCTACGATGGTGTTGTTCCTTCTAATTTAACCGGGATTCAGATTGCAGCAATGAGGCTGAGGAGTGGGAGCTTGAGGACCAGAGGTGTGAGTGTGTATAAAGAGTTCCAGATCCCCATTGGAGTTGTGGAGCGACCTTATGTTGAACGCCTGGTTTTGGTTTACCAAAACTTGGGTAATTGGTCTTTGCGATACTATTCGCTTCCCAACTATACCTACCTCGCTCCGGTTTTGGGTCTTCTTGCTTATGATGCTTCGGATTTGTCGGCTAAGAATTTGCCGGAATTGGATTTAAGAGCTTCTGGGGATCCTATTAAGATCAATTTCTCAGACATGGAATCGGCACCGGATGGGTCAGTCCCCAAGTGCATTTGGTTTGATTTACATGGTTTGGTCAAATTCAGCAACTTGACAGCTCCCAACGAGTGTTCCTCCCTCCAGCAGGGGCACTTTTCGATTGTTACTGAGTCGATTTCGCCACCTAATCGGCCGCCTGAAGGGGAAGGAAATGAGAGTAATGATAGAAGAAGATGGATAATTGTTGGTTCTGTAGTAGGTGGAGTGGCATTGCTGGCATTATTGGTGTTCTTGGTTCTTTGGGCACGCAAATGCAAGAGGAGAAAGAAAATGCAGGAGATGGAAAAAGCTGCCGATGCTGGTGAAGCACTCCGTATGACCTCCGTTGGGGATACGAAGGCACCATCGGCGACGGTTACTCGGACTCAACCGACTCTTGAGAATGAATATGTGGCTTAACCCTTTGTGCATTTTCAGTAAATTATTCTTCTGCTCACAGTCTCACAAGTCACACCTATTCTTTTCTCTTTTCTGGTGGTTTGTTCATGGTAACCTCTCGGTTGTAGTGTGGGTAAAATAGGATTCTTTTTGTGTGTAGGTTCTGTTATCATTGCGCACAAGTCTTTTTCATAA
Organism: Abelmoschus esculentus; assembly: GCA_035048815.1. Classification (NCBI taxonomy): domain Eukaryota; kingdom Viridiplantae; phylum Streptophyta; class Magnoliopsida; order Malvales; family Malvaceae; genus Abelmoschus; species Abelmoschus esculentus. Next base: position 18,043,667 of record JAUCBN010000015.1, on the reverse strand, counting down.
TTTTCACGATTCATTGTGGTGTGCATTTAGCCGATGTCTTGAATTATAGTTGTCTCATTCATAAGGAATAAAACCCGTTTTTTTCTCCTTGGATTTATTTTTGTTGTCTGTTTCTGTGAGAATGTAGGATGAAGACTGCTTTGTAATCAAAGCAAGCTGATGTTAAAGCTTTACCCCAACTATCTTCGGTTGGAAACAAATGTTAGACGTGGACAAGCATGGCCTGAGTTAAAATTTTATGTTTTTCATATTGGTTCCGACAGCATCATCGGTAATTGTCATATACTCTGGCTATAATTTTAGGTTAGACGTGTTACAGAAAACTTCGTTCCGAGTTAAGACATGAAGTATATGAGCTAGAGACATGTTTGTTCTTTCATTCTATAATGGTAGTCTTAAGAAGGTTAACAATCTCCGGGGGGAGTGATTCTGGAAACCTGCTTCTTGAATACTACTTTTGTTTGTACATTTCATTGCTAAATATGATTTTCTCATGGACTTCATCAAATCGTCAAGTGTAGAATTGTTGAGCAATGCATTCTACATATCCCCTCAAATTTGGCTGATCAACTCTGTCTTCCGCCTTGCTATAGTTTTGTCACATTTAAAAAGTCGACGCCCACCAGAATGTAAGTCCAATGCTATTTACATCTCTTGAGTCCTGATGAAGAAGAGATGAAAGTAATGGGAAGAAGAAAAAGAGAGAGAATCTTCCAATAGGTACCTATTTTGTCTACATTACTGCTCACCAGAATGTAGTCCCGATACCATTTCTTCTCTCGAGTCTTGATGAAGAAGAGATGAAGTACTTTGGAAGACAAAAGAGATTATCTTCAAATAGATAACTACCATGCATGGAATAGGGTGGGTATTCACCTTGCTGCCCGGCATTAATGCAACATGTATTAGTTGAAATATTTGCATCTGGAATAATCTCTCGTCAATTGCTCATTCTACTGGCTCAGTACTAATGTTCTATTCCATTGGGAAGATTCATGTTCTCTTTATCTTGTACTTAAAATTGCATTCGGATATCGCATGCAAGCATGTCTTTGCAGGTTCAGAAATCTCAGTCGTTTTCCTTGCTACATTTGGCCTACTATCTTATCGTTGAACAAGAAAATAGCAAGTACTGGTATTCCCACCTTGTTATGTATCTCTGCTGCATATCTTCTAAGAATTATCCAACAGTCATTGGCCCCCACATATCACCTTTATAGCTATAGGTAATAGAAACAAACAAGATCATGATTACTAGGATGTTTTCTCTTTCTTTCGTTTTGGTTCAACCCAAGTGCTCCAGACTTGGCCTCTGCTTAAAATGTGGGCATGTGATCAAACTGCATATGGTGGTGATTTTAATGCAGATGCAGAGGAAGGTGTATGTTTTAACTATGTAGATATGGACTGCAGACAGTCAAAGCAACAGGAGCTTAAAAACATTTATTCCATCTCTAAACCTGTGGGAGGGATTACAGTGGGTCCTTTTCTGCTTGTTTATGAAGTTGGCAAAGCCAAATAAAGAAGGCTGTTTCTGTTCTGGTAGGACTTGATTAGCAGAATTTTGATGGCTTTGTTAGTTGTAGTGGTAAGTGTTAACTGTGTCTGTTTGTCTGTCATTCCCACCCAACTTATAAGTTGGCATAGGGAGAGGAGCCAGCCAACCCCATAAGAGAAGAGAGGAGAAATTAAATAAGTATTTATTTTACAATGAAATTGAAGTTATAATAATGGTCCGTCTGCCCCCCTAGCCAACAAAGCAAACAATAGGATTTCATTATTTATTTATTTGTTTAAATCTTGAGCATCAATGAATTGAATTGTTGTGTTGTGTTGGGGCACCACAACATTGGTGGATACATAAATAGGTGGGATCATAAATGCCATGGGATACAACTCCATTTGTTGGGAATCTGAAACCAAGCCAAGCTGAAAACGTGTTACCTGTGGCCGTGCTTCCCATTTTGGAATGATTCCCCTCACTTATAAAATCTCCATACCTACCTGTCCTTTCGAACTTTCAAGTTGTCAAATGAAAGAAATATCATTTTTTATTGGTATTCGGGTTCTACAGGATTTTGCATGGTTAATTCAAAACTCGATCCATGTTATTCAGAGAGCTATTGTTTGGTTGATCAAGTTGCCTAATAAGCTGGTTTACATGGAAGCTAGTGGCTTGTAATCCAATGATTCGTTAGTCGAACAGGAAAATCGGATGTTTTTTTGTCCGAGCAACCGAAGGTTTGTGGTTCTATGGATCAAATGCAGGAAGGGGAGTTAGGGAGGCCAAGAATGCTGCTAAAACATCATAATTAAGGACGTGCATATTCAAGTCAATGATGGAGTGAAAGGTAACATGAAATTGGCTTCCCAAATCCTTTTCAAGACTCAGACTCAGATTTATTAAAAATAATTTAGACCCTTCGTGGTCTGGAGACACACACTAAGCAAATATAATGTCACAAGGAATTGTAAATCAACAAATCTCAAATACACACCAATCGAGCAATGTAAACATTTGTGTGTTGTCGAATGTGCAGCATTTCAGGTGTTCAAGCTTTAAAATTAAAAGAGAAAGACAGATAAAGGAACATAAGTTCATCTGCTCTTTAGTCTTCTTCAGCAGGACAGAATACCATAAGGGCACTTTTATTTCTTCTCCCTCAATCCGTTGGCCAAGTTTCCTACATGTAACACCGAACAACTTGAGCTTCTATGCGTAGAACAAGGAAAAGCAAACTGGGCAGATATATGCAAACAAGGCAGGATGAAACACATTTCCCCCTTTACCAAGAGATACATAGAGAAAGATAAAGGGAAGTAGCCATTAAAATATAGCCCCCTACAAATATACAATAAATGCCTATATGGAGTGTGTGTCACTCTAGAGGTGTTTAATTGCATGCACACACAACTAAATGCATGCGAAACATAAAGAGCACAAGATAAATAGACTTGTTTGCGGCACTGCTAGTCTCCTTCCTGTTGTACAATATTCAAAGTAACAAACAAATGCAGCACCAAAAGATATCTTCAGAAGGGTTTGAGTTCTAGTTAAAATTTGCAACTATCATCAAAAAATTATGAACAAATAATAATAATTCAAGAGTCAAACCATTTAATAATTATGGTATAGAATGCATATTGCTCTTTAACTTAACCAAGTCTACAGAAACCAGAATCACAATAAGGAAGCACATTGTCATATTCACATTAGACATAAAAAGATTTGTAGTTGTAGCATTAGAAACCAAAGGCTGGCACTTATGGAAGACAGTACGACTCCCAACATATAAACTATAGTGTATATTCAATATTCAGCCCATGATATAAAACCAACGTTTCAATACATTTGAAATGTACAAACAAATTAAAATCATGTCTAAGATTAATGCATGCTACTCTGTAATCATTTCAACCCCCACCCACCCAACCCATCACACTCATATGTAACATGTAGATCTTGGAAGTGAACGTATCATTGCTGGGTTAAAGCTACAGTCTTTAGAAACCAGAGTGAGCTGGGGGACTGGCAGGAGAAGGTCCAATAACATACCACTACATACTCTAATACTCTACTAATAAATTAGCTATATATAGAAAACTTTTCTTATTGTAACAGACGTTTACTCCCTTGATTAATGCATTTCAATGGTAATTAAATATTAAAAATTGTATGTTTATGGTTAGAAAATTGGTATATTGTGATTTCTAGGCAGAGTGCACAGGCAAATGGGGGATATCCAGCAGATAGGCAAAAACGAATTGAAATCAGAATGCGTAAAATTGGGGGTAAATGAATTGAATTGAAAACCCTAACAAGTAGATCTCTGATGAAATCGGGGACAAGGAGTGGAAAACGGATATAAAGAAAAAGAAAAAAAAACACGAGTAAAAAGGTGAAATTAAACAGGAAAGAAAAGTACCAGTACCAAATCAAGAAAAGATCAATCGGAGGAAGAGAGATTTTCCAAGAGCTTCTTATCCCTTCTTTCCATGGCAACATCCCACATATCGTTCCCGATGTGCTTGGGCTGGTTCAAATTTCAGTTCCATCAAACGATTTCAATCAACATGGAAAACCCCAATAAATAAACCGATCCAAGAATTTAAAATTGCAATTAAAAAGAGAGAGAAAGGGGAAACGGACCCGGCCATGATAAGATTTGTGGATGAAATACTGGGCATTGCCCATAACGCAGAGCATTCCGGCTATGATCCCAAGGGGAAGTGCTGCTTCCAGCCATATCCATGCCATTCTTTCTTCTTCCTCTTCTTTTCCTCGATCTCCCAAATTTTCTGTGCGGAGTGGATTAATAAACTCTGATTCTGCTATGAGCAGAGCTAGGACAAGTACAGTTCTGGCTTTTAGCCCAACCATTATGCAAATGGGCTTTTCCAACTTCTTTTATTCACTAATTTAACTCGTTTGATAATCATTAAAAATATATGTGTGAATTTGTTATTTATACAAAGTACAAGGACTAACATGATAAATTGACCTAAAATGAAAGGAAAGAAACTCAGCAAGTTAAGGCCTAGAGGAGCGGGCAGCTAAGACTGCGTTGGCATCATTTGGCATTGCCAACAATCACTGTAAGTCACCCATTGGCATCTTCTTGCTCCGTGGGGTCTCTCACTCTGATGATCACCTGCATGACAGACACGTGTCCTATCCATGACTTAATTTCTCTGCATCCCACCACACCATATATAAATTCCCCACCCACCACCACCGCAGCAGCAACAGTAACAGTAAAACACTGTCTTTCCCTTCATATCTCTTCTCCTACTCCTCTTCTTGCCTAATAATGCCCTACCTTCACCACTGTCATTTTTATACAAAAGTAAAAGTTGGGTTTTATAAAATTACAAGTGGAATTAAGACAAATATTTAGATAGAATCGAGTATAATTTTATTCACCTTTTAATGTACAGTATAGTATTTGATTGTCCTTGCTGAGTTAACTTTAGTTTCAAAGAAACTGATGACAATGTGAATACATAGAAAAGAAATGAATTATTAAAAATTTGGACTCTTTTTTTCTACTAATTTGACACAGAACTGTCTACATTTTTTCCTATTTATTTCGTAATTTTTTTATATTATAAATAAATAATATTGTTGCCTCTTATTTCACACCTCTCTTATTGATGGTGTTGTGTCTTTCTTCTTCCAGAAGCTCAAACTGGAAAATCAATCCTTTTTTTTAAAAAGAATTCAATCCTCAAAGGCCAAAGAGCTATGTCGGGTATCTATAATCCCAACTTTTCTCCTGCCAGAGCTGCTTCTCCGCAGATCAGAACCACCCCAGATGTTGACAGGTACACACACTTAGCGCACATACACACAGCTTATTATGTTTCCACTTTATCTTATGTTCTTCAGTTCTGATTCTTCCTTCTTTTTCCTTTTGGGGGTTGGAAAATTTTTAATCTGTATGGGATTTTTGGGTTCTTTTTCTTTTCTGCTTTTCCTCAGTCAGTACTTATCAGAACTGTTGGCAGAGCATCAAAAGCTTGGACCTTTCATGCAAGTCCTTCCTATATGTAGCCGCCTGCTAAATCAAGGTTACTTCTTTATCACTCCTGGATCTAGGTTTTTTATTTCCTGTTTTTTGGTTACCAATGCTAGATCAGTCTGATTGATTGTAGTGATGAGATGTTCAAGTTTGCCCTCTTTTTTAATACCTACTTCCTTGGTGGTTATGGAATTGGCTAGATCATGTAATTAACCCTATATTTGTTAGTGTGCTGTGTGGTCCAATACTGGAACTTGACTAGCTTCCATCACACCATTGTGTTTGGGATAGTGCATTCACTGGGATTAGCGGTTCACAACGAGTGATCAGTCGGTGATCGCTGGTGTTTACTTGTTTTAGTTAAATGGTGTACGAGATACCATCATCTTCAGGTGGGACAAAGTCTTGAGTCATTCGGTGATAGCTGCTGTTTTAGTTAAATGGTGTGATTATTGTCACTTTTCGGTTTAGCGTACTGTGCATTCAAATATGCATTTGAAAAGATTCTTATGTTTGTACTTAGAAAGCTCATTGCATTTCAAGTTTTACTCATGCTTTGAGAAGAAAGTTTGGCTAATATGGAAAAGTTAGTATAGATATGAAGTAGATGCGCGCAGAGGAGAGAGTGTAGGTGAAAGTGTAGAAAATAGAAAGGAAAAATAACTCAAAACTAGTTGCTCTCCGAATTTGAATTTCTCTGGGTGGAACTTATTATCCTTAGCTCATGATTCCTTTGTACAAGAAATAAGTTGCTAAAGTGTTACTCTCTTGTTTAGTAGCCAAGAGAAGTTTATACATTTTTCCGGTTCCAGACCATAGGATATCTTAGCATTTTGTTTCTTTTTTTGTTTTATGATTGTCTCGTCTCGGAATGCTTAATTTGGTTTTGGATGCTATGTTCCTTTCATGCATTGATATGTTTCCATATCTGGTCTCTTTATGCAGAGATATTTCGGGTTTCAGGAATGATGTCCAACCAGGGATTCAGCGACTTTGACCGGATGAGGCATAGAAGCCCCAGTCCCATGGCTTCTTCGAACCTTATGTCAAATGTTTCTGGGACAGGATTAGTCAGCTGGAATATTCTTCCTCAAGAGGTTACTATTCTTAAAACTTTCAGCTTCCATGTCTTTATTTTGAATGTGTATTATCATCCACATTTTTTCTTGTTTGTTTATTTGAGTGCTCTTCGTTTACAAGCATAATACAAGTTTCATGCAGCCTGCCTATAAATTTACAATTTGGGTAGTAAACTAAGTGACATGTTTATGCTTTTAGGTCTCTGGCATGTGCTTTAAGATAATTTCTTGTAAACACCGGTATAAATGAATGTCAAACATTGGAAAGGAGAACCATAACATGCTAAATCTTGGTCTTGGCATCATAAGTACCAAAACAAACAATAAGGTTTGAAGTCCTCTTTTTTTATTGGTGGACCAAAACGTTTGGATGTTGATTGGTCTTGATTTGACATGATTTACACGATACAGGTTCCTGGAGGAGTTAATATCTTCATTAGCTAAACTACCGTTCTAAAACTATGGATTTCAACTGTGGTTGCTAAGTTTTGTTAGTTAAATAAGAATAAGGAAAATGTTCTAATTGTCACCAAATGAAAGCATTCCTGCCAAATGGTGAATATCCAAGTTTTATTTCGATCCTCTTTGCATCTGGTTGATGACTCGAATGCAATGATTGATTAATCTCCAACATTTTCTCAACGTTGGACCATCTTACGTAACTCAGATGAGAACCAAGTCTCTTTCCTGTCCAAATTGCTACGATTGTCAGTGGTATTCTCTTAACGTGGTTGAACTGCAGATGACAACACTGAATAAGTGAATACAATAGCTATCTATCAGTTCATTTCGGTTGCTATTATGCACTCTTTCTCTCTCTAACATTCTTATCTATTTTGTAACATTTTAGTACCTGTAATTAATAAAGCAATGGGAAATATTCTCTCAAAGTTTTTTCAAAGCTTAAACTCATTTAAAAATGTGTCTTTCCTGTTTTTATTGAATTGAGCCTTCTATTCTATTTGTGCCAAAGTTGTTTTTTTGTATTTTGACAGAGACTGAGCAGACCACCTGGGATGTCAATGGACTGGCAAAGTGCCCCAGCAAGTCCTAGTTCATACACTGTGAAGAGGATTTTGCGTCTTGAAATTCCTGTTGATACTTATCCAAACGTAAGCCGTAAATATCATATGCTAGTGTGTTGGGTTAAAATTTTATTGATTTCAATCGAATGAGACAAATGTTTTTGTGAATATTGAGGTTTAGAGTCTGTTTTTCGTTGTTAGTTCAATTTTGTTGGACGACTTCTAGGCCCCAGAGGAAATTCATTAAAGCGTGTGGAAGCTACTACTGGCTGCCGAGTTTACATCCGAGGCAGAGGATCGATAAAGGATCCGGACAAGGTAAAGCTACAGAATTTATGAACTATTGTTGTTGTTGTAAAGATCCAATACCATTAGCTTTTGATATCTTTAATAGCTCCGCTCCCTTCCCCCTCTTTTCTCCTAAAATTTCCTGATAAAAATCGAATAATTTTGAATAATTCTTCATGTTTTTTCATATGAAGGAAGAGAAGCTGAGAGGCAGACCAGGATATGAGCACCTGAATGATCCACTACACATCTTAATCGAGGCTGATTTGCCTGCTAATATTGTGGATACAAGACTTAGACAGGCACAGGAGATCATTGAGGAGTTACTCAAACCTGTGGTATGTACAGTAATCTTCTTTGCTTCTAAAAAGTTGATTCACCTTAGGTTGCTCTCATATACGCCACCTACCTACGTTTGGTATCCTCGCGGTTGTGGTGCAGTACACTTTTGCATCCATTCTCCTTGACTGCTATCAATTTGCAGGCATCACAGTGTTGAAGTGTTGATGTTAATAGATTTTTGTCGTGTATTCTTTTATGAACTTCATAACGCCATATGCAGGATGAGTCTCAAGATTTTATCAAGAGACAGCAGTTGCGTGAGCTGGCAATGCTAAACTCAAATTTCAGAGAAGATAGTCCTGGACCAAGTGGCAGCGTTTCACCTTTTAATTCAAGTGGAATGAAACGTCCCAAAACCGGACGCTGAGCATCAAACCTAAAAATCATCTGGAATTGTTTCTACCATGCTCCAGGATTTCATAAGCCAACTATATCTTCTGATACATATTGGTTCCGTGTAACTCGGAAAGATTAGGCTAACAGTTGCTGCTGCCGGTGATGGGATTTTCATCGTTAAACTGTTTTGCCTATTGAAAGAAAGAAAAAGAAAACCAGGTCTTGGAGTCTATAGGTTTGGTGAGGTCAGTACTCAGTTTTGGTGTAAACTTTGAATACATTCATTGGATTTATTCATATGTTAGTAGGTTTAAGCAGTGTGAAATATATATTATAAAAACATGGATGGTGAGGTGGGATTGATCTGAGTTTTGTAGGGTTCTGTGTGTGTCATATGTTTATTTTGATTCCCTTTGTAGTTTACATGAACCATATAGTGTAGTTCGAATCGTGTCGAGTTTATTTTATATTCTTTTGGGTCAGAGTATCCAAAGCAGCAGCACATGAGTCATCTCTCGTCTTATGTCATGTAGGCAGGAACATTACTTGAGATGAGATATGAGAGATGATTGTCTTAATTAATATCATGATTGGGTGGTTGGTGTCAGCCTGGAATTTGTATCTTTGGATGATGAATATTTTGATTCAACAATTAGATTCTCAAGTTCAGTTTCTGTTGCAATCATTCAATTAAAAGAATGTGTGGCTGTGATTGTGGATGGTTGTGTATTTTAATATATGACATGAATTGTTTGAAAGAATATTGTGAAAGCCACATGGATTTGTCTGTTTGTTAATGGATCATTCAGTTTATATGAATTCAAGATGGAGGGAGCAACAAAAGGCCAGACAATTCGTTTGTTGGTATGAAAGTGTAATGACTCGTTCTTGTCTTGTCTGCTGTAACCCAAGAAACTTAAAAAATAGATAGATAGATAGATATAGAGAGAGAACTTTTAAGTTTTACAGTGTATTAATAAAAACTTTATAAAAAAAAAATTAACCCCAAGAAATATCCAATGAGCATTATAAGGATCCTAGGGAGATATACACACAGTTCCTTCCATTGCAGGCAGGTATGGCACTAGCAGCTGCATTTCAGTTATGCACTCAGTCTTACCCTGCAAAGATCCTTGACCAACTTGGGCGGTATGCTTGAATTCACCTGTGCCTGCTTCAACCTCTTCATGTAACACTTTCATTTGTGATGATGGTAACTTCTCCAGCTGCACAAGGGGTATTGATGTTGCCATTATATTCGACATACATGCAACCTCTGCATATATCATACCCGGGTTCAGACTCACATGGCTGTTTTTTTGACAGATCATATCCGGATTTGGTTCTACTTTTGTAGAAGAATAGGGTAACTCATAGCTGCCAAAGATCTTGCAACTACAAAGGATGTCCCCCTAGTATTATGCTGGTTAGGGTACAGATCCAATCCAGGTTTGGATGTAATGAACTGCTTGTCTTGTGTATTTTAAATTTTTAGCTTTTAATTTTTCTTAAAACACTATAATATAAAAATAATCTTGTATCCTCATTAATATCATCAATTCTTTTATATTTTTAAAAATATTAAAATAGATATTTTATCTACTTAAAAACACTATTGACAGTAATACTTAATACTCTTCCTTTAAACCAAACAATCCAAAATACTTTCTAAAATCACTTTCTCTATATTTTCTAAAGTAATGTGAAATTGACCCTAAGGTTTTTCAAAGATTTTGACGTGATTGTCCATACGTAATTTATGTTGACATAAAGCTATTTGTATTATATGTTACATCAACAAATAATTTAAAATAAAAGCAACACATCTCAAATAAACTCAGTCTTGCAACGTAAACATCAGCAAGTGTCGTCCAAAAGTGCAACATTTTAGAAGTTCATGCAACTTCACATTACAAAAAACCTTAAATTCATCTGTGCTCTTTACTCTTCTTCAGCAAGACAGCGTATACTAAGAGCACTATTATTTCTTCTCCCTCGATCCATTGGCCAAGTTTCCTACATTTAACACCGAACTACATGAGCTTCTATGCACGGATCAAAGAAAGGCAAAGTGGGCAGGTACATGCAAACAGGACAGGATTAAAGAAAAACATAGACTTGTGGCATTGCCAGGCACGCAAGGTCCTAAAACAAATGCAGCACCAAAAGTAACTTCAAAAGGACTGACTTGTTAAAATTTGCAACTATCATTAACATCTTTATGTAAAAATATGTCAAGAGCCAAGTAAGGAACCACAATCTCCTACAAGTAAGGAAGCACATTGTCCACCATGTTCACAAGTAAAATTTAAAAACAAAGGCTAGCCCTTGTGGTAGACTGTAACATTTCCCATATATGTTCAATGGTCAACTCATGATATGAAACCACCATTTCTACACATGAAATGGACAAACAAACCAAAATAAATCATTTCTAAGACTAATGCATACGACTCCATAATCATTTCAAAACTCCATATAGAGAGATAGGATCCACTTTCAAAGTGTAAGAACTAAAATTTTACACTGATTTTGGACCATTGGATGAATGTAAATTTATTGCTGAGATTATCCACTTATGTGTTTTTCCCTTAAAAATCTTATTTTCAGAACATTTAATCTATCCATCGATTCCCGGTGATCCAATGGTCCAAAATCAATGTAAAACTAAAAAAATTTCATTGTGTAACTAGATCCTAACATAGATAGATAGATAGATAGGATCCTCCTCTACCATGCAAAACTTGGACCTCTGGATGAAAAGGATATAATTTTAGGCACAATCGTTCAGAAAAGGAGTAATCGAGTCTTACACAATATAAGTGGATCCTAATTCCCTCTCTATATTTATTGTGTGTGACAGCGAATAAATAATTATAGGACTGAAAATTGATACACTATTATTCAGCTATATATTTACAACTTTTATCTTCTTCCATTGATCAATGCATTTTGATGGAAAGGAAAACAGACAGTCTATGTTCAGTGTTAGAAAACTGGTACATTATGATGAAGTCTAAGCAGGGTGCAGGAGTAAATGCATATAAAATGTGTATAATACAGCAGATAACATATAGAAATTAATGAAACCCTAACAAGTTGATATTTGATGAAATCAAGGACAAGGAATGAACAACGGCGATAGAGATAAAGAGAAAACGTGATTGAAACTAAAACGAAGGTGAGATTCAATACCAGTACAAAATCAAGAAGAGATCAATCGGAAGAAGAGAGGTTTTCCATGAGCTTTTTGTCCCTTCTTTCCATGGCGACGTCCCACATATCGTTCCCGATGTGCTTCGGCTGTTTCGAATTTCCATTATTATCAAACGATTTCAATCAAAACTGAAAACCTATGAAGGATTGGATCCAAAATTCTAAAGTTTCGATTAAAAAAAGGAAAAAGATAAAAAGTGGAAGTACCCTGCCATGATAAGATTTGTGGATGAAATATTGAGCATTTCCCATAACACAGAGCATTCCAGCTATGATTCCCAGGGGAAGTGCTGCTTCCAGCCATATCCATGCCATTTTCTCTTCTTCTGTGCTTCTTGTTTTCTCTCTGTCCTAACTTCTTCGTCTATGCCCTATAATACAGTTCCGAGTGATGGACTCATAAACAGGAGTGTTTTGCTTGCCCAACTGATTTGAAAATGGGCCTCTCAAGATAAAAATACAAAACTTATTTTTCTTTTAATTAAATAATTATATTATTTTATTATAGTAAAATTATGACTAAATTATAAAAATATATAAATAATAAGAACTAAATATGTAATTATTTAATTTTATTTTTAACTGTCACGTTATCAATCCGTTATAGCTTTTAGTACCAAATTAATAGTTTACTGATATATTAGATTTTTTTAAAGCATTGTAGTCAGATCGACACTAACCCTATAATATTATGGTTATCCATATAATTTACCCTATAATTTATAAGCAAACAAAACCTGAATTCCTCCTGTGTTATTCTTAATTAAGTGGAGGGTAACCCTTGAAAGGCTTGAATAATGTAAACTTTGATGCATGTTGCTTTACTTTTGGTCAAACAAGTCCACTACAGCCTCAGGGAATCTAGGATAAAGAACAGGGCAGGGCAGCAACGGGACGTAGAAGGAGAATTCTAAGAGACGTCGTTACCTTCACGAACAAGCCTCGGCTGTCGGGTGTCGGCTCCTCCACTTTCAAAAACACTCACTTAACAACTTTGCTCCCTTTTCTCCTTTTGGGATGAGCGTATCGGTGAAGAAATGACGTTAAAGGGAATTAAACAATCCACATTTTACATTCTCTTCTACCCTCCTTACACCATTGCTAAACGAAAGGTCTGTTTCGTTCTCTTCTCTTCTCAGTCTAGCATTTGCATTTAGTTTTGGTGATGGGTTTTTGTCTTTTCTTTGTTTTGACTGCAACTACACCAAGTTCTGGATATGGGTCTTTTTTCTTTTGATGAATAATCATATATTCTTAACTCATTTTCTGAGGTTTGCATTTGCAATTTCAGTTTGTTTCATTCCTGGGTTTTGCTCTGTTTTCTAGATAGATTTTGTACCTTCACAATCATTGCTTTCACTTTACTGGAAAAAAGGTTTATGCTGTTGAACTCATTTTAGTGATAACTCTACTTTGGGTAATGTTATTTTTACAGGTTGTTGTATTTGCATGATGAAAATTTAGTTAGGCATTGAATTTACATGTCTTGATCAAGCAGAATACATGTTCTAAACTTCACATTGGCTTTACTAGGGGAATGAAGATGGCTGAGATGAAGCTGCCTTCCCATTTTGCTACATTTGCCTTCCTGTTTCTATGTTCCGTTGCAGAAACCACTGCTGATCTGAATTCAGATAAGCATGCACTCCTACAGTTTTCAGCTACGGTTCCTCATGGACGGAAACTTAATTGGAGCCCTGCTATTCCGGCGTGCACGTCGTGGATTGGCATCAATTGCACCAAGGATGGATCCCGTGTGATAGGACTTCATCTCCCTGGTGTTGGACTGCATGGTCCAATTCCATCCGACACACTCGGGAAGCTTGATGCTCTAATGATCCTCAGCCTCCGTTCGAATAGCCTCAGCGGTAACCTTCCGTCGGATGTACTCTCCCTTCCCTCCCTCCGCTATGTAAACCTTCAGCACAACAACTTTTCAGGTTACATCCCTTCATCTCTCTCCCCCAAGATGGATTTCCTTGATCTCTCCTTCAACTCCTTGACAGGCACCATTCCAACCACAGTTCAAAACTTAACAAACCTCACTGGTTTAGACCTGCAAAACAACTCCCTTTTAGGACACATCCCCAATCTCAATCTCCCAAGGCTTAGGTTCTTGAATTTGAGCTTCAACAACTTAAATGGAACCATCCCATCATCCCTCCACAAGTTCCCTGTTTCTTCCTTTGTAGGAAACCACATATGTGACCATGCATTGAACCAGTGTCTCACAATCAACCCTCCTTCCCCTTCCCCTATTTACTCACCACCAAAATTACATAAGAAATCTAGTAAAAAAACAAGTATAGGTGCCATAACTGCCATAGCAATTGGTGGTTCAGCACTGTTTTTCTTCATGTTGCTCTTTATAACACTGTGCTGCATAAAAAGAAAGAACTGTCCGGTTAGCCTTGCATCGAAAGGGAAACTTTCAAGGAGCGAGAAACCAAAGGAGGATTTCGGGAGTGGGGTGCAAGAGGCAGAGAAGAACAAGCTGGTTTTCTTTGAAGGCTGCTCCTATAGTTTTGATCTAGAGGATTTGTTGAGAGCTTCAGCTGAAGTGCTGGGGAAAGGGAGTTATGGTACGACATATAAGGCCATCTTGGAGGAAGGGACAACAATGGTGGTGAAGAGGCTGAGAGAAGTGGCTATGGGGAAGAGGGAATTTGAACAACAAATGGAAATGGTGGGAAGTATTGGCCGGCACCCGAATCTTGTGCCACTCCGTGCTTATTACTATTCCAAGGATGAGAAGCTGCTGGTTTATGACTACAATGCTTCTGGCAGTTTTTACTCATTGTTGCACGGTACATTTTCCTGATCATCTTCTTTTTACTATCACATATCAGTCACTAGAATTGTATTTCTGATCTGAACTCAAAAACTCAAGCCAACCAATCCAAATTCAACTCATTACACAGGAAGCAGGGAAAGTGGACGTAGCTCGCCAGACTGGGATTCAAGGGTAAAGATATGCTTGGGAGCAGCACAGGGCATCTCCCATCTCCACTCATCCGGAGGTGGAAAATTAGTCCATGGCAACATCAAGTCCTCCAATGTCCTCCTCACCCAAGACTTGCACGGCTGCATTTCGGATTTCGGACTAACTTCCCTTATGAGTTCCCCAACCACCCCATGTAGAAGTAGAACCATAGGATACCGAGCTCCCGAGGTGATTGAAACTCGAAAATTCACTCAAAGTTCCGATGTCTATAGTTTCGGTGTACTTCTCCTAGAGATGCTAACAGGTAAAGCAGCAGTGGTCCAATCACCAGGACACGAAGATGTCGTGGACCTTCCGAGGTGGGTTCAGTCCGTTGTGAGGGAGGAATGGACTGCCGAAGTGTTTGACGTCGAGCTGATGAAGTATCAAAATGTCGAAGAAGAACTGGTGCAGATGCTGCAGATAGCAATGGCATGTGTGGCAATGTTGCCAGACATGAGGCCTAGCATGGAGGAAGTCACCAAGATGATTGAGGAAATCAGGCCATTTGACACTGAGAATCAGCACTCATTACATCAGGGCTCGAATAGTACAACCCCAGAAAATTAGTACAAGCTATTTGCTTTTGTGGATGATTCAAATTGCTTCATTTATTGTGATTTGTGAGGATCAATTATCCGTGTGAGTATTTTAGTATTAGAGCATAATTAACAAGAAATGTATTTCATTTATTCTATTCAGCCATTCTTGAAAGTGCTTCACTGGTTTTTAGTCTTTTAGTACATAATAGTCCTATGTGTGGGATGAACCAAAGCAATTCAGCCCTACAATTTCTTAAAATATAATTTTTTCCTTAAAAATCATTAATTCATTTTTAACGAAGGTGGTGAAAATAAATTGATTTAATAAATTAAATAATTAAATTTTATTTCTTTAATTTAATGATTAAAATTGATCGTATCTAATAATTAGATGATATTTAAATAATTTATCTTAAAATAAAATGGAATAATATCCCACGTAAATAATATCCCATGAGTCCATGACATTCCTAGTCAAATTAACTTCTTAGTAGGAAAGAATGAAAGAGAACGAGAAAGATCAGATTTGGAATTTACTATATCAAATCCAAATTGATAATGCAAACCAAGTTACAGTAAATTATCTTAAGGTCACTCTTGTTTTTTATTTCTTTTATTTTAGTCACTAATTTTTAAAAAATAATTTTCGATTGCTTTAAATCAATTTCCCTTCAATTCATTTCATTTTTCAACCATGTTCGGGAAGAAATATCATCCAATCATAGTGAAAACGGTTCGAATTATAAGCTTTCGGTTACTACATCAATGGTTAGGTAAACGTCGGCGAAGGGTCTGTACCGGTGGCTTCATCATCGTCTTTCCGTCTCCTTCATCCACCACCATGATCTGCAGCCTATGCTTATTTAATTATTTCGGTGACAAAAATGTCATTGGCAACAGTGAAAAGCAAAGTGTGGGGTATATAAGTAAATTGAGATTGAAAATAAAAGCTAGACTCAAGCAGCCAGGAGCCATAGGTCAATCCTCCGACGCTTGCTTCAGCTGGACTCTACTTTGGTTTTTTCTTCAAAATCTGTTTCTTTCTATAGATTTCTCAGAAATTTGAATTGCTTTTTATACCCAGTTTTGTTTTTCTTCTGCTTAGTAAAAGTGTTTCTTTCTTTGATTTCTACTTCAAATCTGACCCCTTAAAACTGCAATCTTTCGTTAATTACTGTTGCTCAATTATCTGACCGGGAAATAAAGGCTTAATTTTTCAGGTAAATGATCCCTCTCTTTGTTCTGAGTTGGTAATCGATTTGTGTTTTCTGTTAATTTCTTAGCTTGCATTCCTATCTGGTTTTCTCTATCTGTTTCCCTTTATGGAGTGCTTTCAGATTACTCTTTAGCTGCTCTCTTTCCTTTCTCGGTTCTTGCTAAAAGGAAAAAGGAAATGGTTCTTATTTTGAAGAACTAAGAGATTCGAATTCTGATAATTCAAGTGAAAAAAGAGCTTGTGCTGGATTTTTTGTTACATTTTGATTATTTGTTCAATCGAATTTTTTTTTTTGAAAAGATTTGAGAAGGCAAACCACACGATTCGGTTTTCTATGTACGTAATTTCTGGATTTGGAAATCAGTAAGGACTGTAACTTGTTCAGAAATGTAAATTCATGCCTTTTTGAAGTTTCTTTTAGGTGTTGAAGTAGAATGGATTTAATCTAACTTGTTTTAAGATGAACTTTTTATGTGATTTCTTGACTTTGATGTTTTTTTTCTAGCTTTCAGGTTGCTTATCCATTGCTGCTGTTGGCATTTTTGGCAATTTTTACACTATGGGACATTGCTTCTCAAGGGTAAGTGCTATTAGCACATTTTATTTATTATATAGCATGCCTTTCTGTTCTTGTAACATTCTTGGACTTCTTGCATTTTATCAGTTAGCACCGTGTTAAGGTTGTATAATGCCTGTGATACTTGTAGGATAAGTCTGATGACGCTGATTCAGATCAGGCTGTTGAGTTTGTTGGTGGAAATGTTAACCGTGTTACCTCCAAAGAGGATTGGGATCATAAGTTGTCTGAAGCAAAGAGAGGGGGCAAGATTGTAAGTTTCTTATTATTTTCAAGTCCGGCGGCGAAGCAACGGAACAGTAGTAACTACAGTACTACACTAAAGGAATTTCCCATCATTTCTCAAACCTCTCTTTGTTTAATGTCATGTTATCTCTCTTTCAGTTACATTTTAATTTCTACGCCCTTTTGGAGTAAATACCTATCTGTTTTAATACGATTTCGCACACACAACTTCTATCATGAAAGTCTCCCCTCTAAAGAACTCATCAACAATAACTGGTTCTTGGTTAGGGAAAGCTTTGTAAAATATTTCTCCGAGACAATCATGATAACTGGGAACATGATTTCATATAATGTGAAAGTTTTCTGTGATTTTGTTTTTACCTTCGTATTTTTAATTTTAAGTTGGATGAGGCCCTGTAAGATTTTGGTTTACTCTGTAATTTGTCTGGATTGTGAAATTTCAAGTACTTTTCGCCATACATTGATAAGGAGGCTTCATCATATGAATGAAAATAGCATCGAGTCCATTTTTTTTCAATGGATTCCTTTCTCTTTTCATTTGCCATTGCCTGGAAAGACTACTTACTCTTAGTTCACACACATGCATGTCGTGGTTACCGGAGAACTTGCTATCTTTATGAAAGCCTTGATTTATCAAATGTTTAACACCTAATGATTTATCAGGTAGTTGCAAACTTCAGCGCAACATGGTGTGGGCCTTGTAGAATGCTTGCACCATTTTATTGTGAGCTCTCAGAGAAGCACCCTTCTTTGATGTTCTTGTTGATAGATGTTGATGAACTAACCGTAAGTATTGAAACGTCTATCTGCCACCTCCCACTTTATTTATTTAATTCGTGCAGCGAGTGATTATGCATGAGTGATATGGTACAGAGCATATCCTCTCAATATACACTTTGGTACCGTTGGTAGAATTTTTTGAAGCAAGATCTTAGCCCTCCTGCATAAAAAAAATGCCATAGTATGGCAAATATATAGGATCCCAATTGGCATTGGGTAGGCATGCTACTAGCTTGATCTTGATATTTTGCATGATAGTGAGCAGTAGGTTGAGGGGGTTGTCTCCGTATGTAGCTAGGAGATAACTTTATAAATATATTGGGAAAAAGTTCTAGGTTTTAGTTGATTATAAATGGATTTTTGATACAGGATTTCAGCAGCTCATGGGATATTAAAGCCACTCCTACATTTTTCTTTCTCAAAGATGGGCAGCAAATTGACAAGCTTTTTGGAGCAAACAAGCCAGAGTTGCAGAAGAAGATTACTGCTGTTTTAGATTCAATGGGGAGTCATCGGAAATGACATTTGTGAGTTTTCCGGTTTCCCTTTTGTTTGTGTTGTTGTGACTTGTGACCTTTGTCTGCATTATGATGTAAAGTGTTGGTTTGTTATATAATTGTAATTGTTGGAATGCCTGGTTGCGTCAACAGGCTCTGGTTACGGTGCTCACTTGTGTAACTCACTTTGAGTAATTTTATAAACATGGATTGATGCAAAGCAGATTGATCATCTGTACCCTAGCAGCCCAACTACAAGCAAAAATACTAGTTGCAAGTAATGAATGCCACAACCAAACATGCAATCACTTGTGCATTTTCATGTCAACGTCCTTTGGGGTTCATTATCTGTGAGAAAATGGCACTCGGTGTCAATCTATCCGAGTCAAGGACTCAAGATTTGGTGTTGAAGGTAAAATATAAATGTTTGAAAGTGCTGAGATAAATTTATAAATAAATTTTAAAAATTATATTAGGGGGTAGAGGTGAAAAGAATTTGAGATGGGTCAATTTTCCGCTCTACCCTCGTTTAGTTTTGTCCCTGATCTGAGTCATTACTAGCCAGGCTGTTACCGCCCATGCTCCTACTCATCCCACTGCTCCCGGAATTAGTTGTCTTCCCATCAAAACCGAGGGATGCATTAGAATCTTTCTTCCGTTTACAGGCTTCTTCAAAGCTCCCTTCCTCCATGTCCATTTCATCAATCCCTTTCCCACTCTCTTGAACCTGGAGTTTGCGTACACTCTGAAAGAGGAAGCCATCCTGATGGAGTACCATCACTTGCACTCGTATACTTTGCACCACCATGCCCATGGTGACGTGAAGCAGCAACAACGCATAAACCAAAGACGAGCTAGAACCAGTCCACCACCGACTCCCCCAGCAATAATTGCTGTCTGGTTCATTGAATGACCTTGCCGAGATGGCAAAGCCAACGATGGAGCAACTACATTCTGTTTTGGACTGGGTGTAGGATTATACCCTGCTAAGTTGCTTTTACGATCACTTATCTTGAATATCTCCACACCATTTAAGATTGCATCATAATATCGGGGATTGCTACTCGAGTCTGGATGCAATGCAAGCCATAGATCCTGCTGCAAATTCCCTACAGGAACCATGACAACATAATCCCTATACAAAGGAACAGCAACTTGTTCATTTGCCAGGGAAATCTCATCAACCCCTTGCTCGGCGGTTCGATTGTGAGGAAGACGTCAAATACCCTCTGATTAATCTTAGTAATGTTACCCGTAAACTCGCAGAAATGTAGCCTGACCAAGTAAGAGAATCCAGAGTCGACACCGAAAATCTAGGTTAAATGTTCACCTGAGCATTCAACCCCATGGATCTAATGGTGTACACATTTAGTGGTGCAATATGCCTAGGCATGGTACCATAATCAATTGTGACATTCGGTTCCGCAGCTCCCGAAACTCCATAGGCTGCCCCAAACAGATACGTTGATCATCACACCAAGACCTAAACAGACCTGTATCACCCAAAGGTGATATCGTTTCCACCCACATTCAGCCCGTAAACATTCTCAAGAGCAGTGTTGTTATCGGTGGTGAATGACGAGTGTTGACCAGAACTGGTATCCCATCGGCATTACTATAAATATCAAGCATCGACAAAACCTCAATCCCATTGACAAACGCTTAGTGTCACGGCCTGCACACTGACCATAACAATAGCGCAAGAACCCAACACAAAGGTTCCATACTTGCTAAGATCACCAGACTAATGAATTCTAGCCATCATATGAATAATGAATTAGCATAAAAATACAGCCTAACAAATTTCCAACTGGCCACGACCGGGAAACTATAGGTAAAGAAAAAGTTTGAACGAAAAACACGGGCGGTTTCAAATGGGGAACTTCAGGTACCGAGGGATCTTGCATGGCAGCTCGGGAAGTGATGGGGTTCCGAATTCCAACCAGGAATTTGGACCCGAAATCTGGGGTCCATTTCCGGTTATCGTTATCAGTGAGCTCCGATTTCTCACCGCAGTTTAGGAGGACTTCCTCGGTACATAATCTGCAGCTAAAGAAAAACGGAAAGTATAGCAACAGCAAGAGGCAAGAATTATAAGCGACATTGGAAAGGAGTTATCGGCTGAGTTCCTCATGTATTCATAATGCAGGATCCCGGAAAGAATAAAAAGACTTGAAATATGTGAACATAAATGAAGAAATGAAAGCGAACCCAGAATTCCTTAGCTAAAAGTGCATACAAAGATTTGAGATCCAAGCTAGCTACTCAAAAACAGAAAAGAAGAAAAAGAGTTAGCTTGTAAAATGTGTCTATTGCTAACGTCATCGATTATATATTTTAAGATTTTTCTCTTCTTTTTTTCTCGATATAGGATTAATGTTCTTGTATCTTCTCAATCATGACATTCGGCGTGAAATGATACAGTAAAATATTCGATTCTGTCTTTATTGGAGGAGTATTTTTTTATTATCAATTAGATGAGAAATTTTTGAAACCAAACTAGCTCCAGCAAAATTTAATCATAGATTAGGGGCTAAAATGCAATTGACACAACCGCTGAGCCCACTGTTCTCACTTGGTGGACAGCAATAGTTGGATTGTACCCCAAGAAATACAATGATATTCACATCTCAACTAATCCTCGTCGGACTCTCAACCCTGAAGTCTGGACCAAAACCTTAGCTTGGGAGTCACATGTCCTTGCAAATTGTAAATACTAAATACCCTTTTCTTCATTTTCAGTTTCTACTGTCTATCTGCAGATCACAATAAGGAAGCCAATGGAAACTTTGTTTTCTTGACTTCAAAGTTACAGAAACCATCCCCTCTTTGATACTCTTCTTGTTTCACAATTTCAGTTTTGTAAAATGATTAGCTTGCTACTTGCTATGTTTAGGGTGGTCACAATCACAGCACAACACACATGTATAAATATGTTGCCTTCAGAAAATGCAAAATGCAACTTTTGGGGTCAGTTTTCATTGCCATGAATGCTTGCAACAGATGCTTACTTCTTTCACTGGTCTTTCTTGTGATTTTCTTTGACGATTTGGGGACCAATGTCTTCGGTTTTCAAGGGGAAGAGCTGATTGAGACCACGGAGGATGAGGTCATTGATCATTCGCCACATTTTACCACGGAAGAAGGGTATATGAACATTTTTATAACAACTTTTTAATGTTTAAGTTTCGAAACTTGCATAATATGTGTTTATGGTTATCTATGTTCAGGATATATAATGTGGAAGAGTTGGAAGATGATGGTGACTGGCAAATGGTGCAGACCAAAGGGAACCAGTTTGTTGTCAATGGTCAACCTTTCTATGTTAATGGATTCAATACCTACTGGCTGATGGTATTCGCAGCCGATCTATCTACTAGAGGAAAGGTCTCTGAATTGTTCCAACAAGCATCATCTGTAGGACTAACTGTTTGCAGGACTTGGGCTTTCAATGATGGCCAATGGCGAGCTCTTCAGAAGTCTCCTTCCGTTTACGATGAGGATGTATTCAAGGTACTGATTTCACTCTGAGTGTTGGCTTTGAACTACTGGCATTCATCCGAATCAGATAACGAAGTCTTTCCTTTGAAAATTATATTGCAGGCCTTGGATTTTGTGGTGAGTGAAGCAAAGAAATACAGGATCAGGCTCATATTGTCACTGGTTAATAACTGGGATGCATATGGCGGTAAGGCACAATATGTGAAGTGGGGAAATGCTTCCGGTCTCAACTTGACTTCAGATGATGAATTCTTCTCACATCCGACTCTTAGAGGTTACTACAAGTCCCATGTTAAGGTAAGTTCTGTTCAACTACATGTTAAACAGTTTTGTTTGTCGAATTTGCTGATGTACTCTGGGCGGTTCGACACGGTGGAACTCATCTGTTAATTTTTTTGGCCATATAGACAGTGCTCAACAGAGTCAATACATTCACAAACATCACTTACAAGGATGACCCTACAATATTTGCTTGGGAACTGATGAACGAACCTCGATGCACCTCTGGAGATACGCTGCAGGTTCGATTTTCTTGTAAAAAGTAGTTGAAATTAGCTTTGCTTATATCAAGTCTCTAAATTCTAGTATTGTGCTCTAGTCATGGATAGCAGAAATGGCAGCATACGTAAAGAGCCTCGATGCAAAGCACTTGGTTGAAATCGGAGAAGAAGGATTTTATGGCCCCTCAGCACCTGCAAGGACTCAGTTCAACCCGAATTCATATGCAACTCAAGTTGGAACTGACTTCATAAGAAACCATCAGGCTCTTGGCATTGATTTTGCATCTGTTCACATCTATGCCGATTCCTGGTACAAGCAATCACCCGATTTTTAAGTTCAGTAAACATATTATGCATGTGGAAACTTCGTAACAGATGATTTAATTAATTTGTGAAGGATTTCACAAACTATTTCTGATGCTCATCTCGAATTCACAAAATCATGGATGGAAGCCCACATAGAAGATGCAGAAAAATATCTAGGAATGCCTGTTATCTTCTCCGAGTTCGGAGTATCCACAAAAGACACTGGCTACAACTCGTCATACCGAGACACTCTTATTACCACGGTATACAAAACACTCTTGAACTCGACAAAGAAAGGAGGGAGCGGAGCTGGGAGCCTCTTGTGGCAGCTCTTCCCCGATGGGACGGACTACATGGATGATGGCTACGCAATTGTCCTTTCCAAGTCTCATTCAACCGCAAACTTAATATCCCTTCATTCAACGAGACTTGCAATCTTTAACTCCAGGTGTTCTTGGCATTGCCGTTGGGGTTGCAGGAAGAAAAATTCCTTGGAGACATTCCTCTACCATGATTATCTTTAAAACCGCTTGCAGCCAGAGAAGGGTCTCCGGAAGCTGCTTGGAGACATTCACGAGCATATCTGTCTATACGTTTGCGAACATATTCGTTTATATATTCTAGAATATTAACTAAACAAACAAAAATAACAAACTCCAAAATTGTGAAATTGTGAAATTAATCCATTAGTTTCGGGTTTTATAATTTGAACTACAAAATTTATATTGTTCAATTTAGTTTTTCTTTATTAATATAAAATAAACTTATAAATAAATAAGTTTGTTCGTAAATATAAATGAATCGTATATATTTTTATTTGTGTTTGTTCGTGTATTAAATCCGAAACAGGTGCATTGTATCTATAATGAAAACACATTACTATTGCCTGACCCTCTGTATTAATTCTATTGCCATGCCCCAGCATCAGGCAAATATATTTGCATAGGCGCTCATTGTCTCTTAATGATTCCCTGCCAATTATTTATTATTGTATTTATATGTTCATTTAATGAAACCATCGATGAAGAAAAAAACTTGTGGAAATGAATTTTTTATTAACATCAACAGAGATGTCACAACACTTTTTTAGACCAAAATTGAAGTTTAATTATTTTTAGCAATTTATTCTTATATTTATGTTTTAAAATAATTATGTTTTTTAAAAATTAAAATTAAAAAAATTCATTTTTAAGATCAATTACAATTGTAACACTATTACTGATAAATTGAATTCGTTTTTAATAAACGCAAGTTTCATGTTGAGTAAGTTGATAAAAAAGAAAAAATATTTTATTATGTTTTTGTTTATACATAACTCATTTATAATAAAGTGCGATTTTAAAATTTGTTTTTAATAGATTATTTGTTTGAGTTTTATTTACCAAAAGAACGCCAATTTTATAAATATTTAAAATTAAAATTATTTTTAATTAATTATTAAAAAATATTGTATGAAATTTCCTTTTTATCTTATCTTAAATGATTTTTTTTTCTTTGAGCAAATAAAGTAAAAGACACAGAGAAGTATCACTTTAGCTATTGATATTAAATAATATAAAGTAGTAGCCGTTAGCGCCTACTTCCATTCAAATTCAAACGCTCACTTTTTATTATTGTTATTATTATTATTATTATTATTATTATTATTATTATTATTATTATTATTATTATTATATCTCTCCTTCCCCTCCCTTTCCTTTCTCATCTCTCCCATTTGCCCTATTTTCTCACTTCTGTCGAACAAACAAACCTCAAATCTCTAGCAATGGCGACGCCGGAGTTCCATCTCAATCCCCGTAAACCTCTCCAGCCAAAGAACACAGTCGCCGCAGACGTCAATTCCATGGTGGTGTTGAAAGATGGCTCGAAGATTAAGCAAGTGAATTCGAAGCCCAAGCAAGAGCACTTCCCGGACGATGTTTCAAACAAGGAGAACCTGAACCATAATCACCCCAAAACCATGTACTCTACGCCCACAACGGCGAGGAAAAAGAATAAGAAGGCTGCGGTGGAGGAGGAGACGTTGGATTTAGATAACTCGTTGGCAGATGAGCTCAGCGCCATAAGGAAGAGACTGGAGCGGATGAGGTCGGATAAGGAGAAGACGGAGAAGATGTTGAATGAGAGAGCCGCGGTGCTCGATTCTCAGATGAAGGATATGGAAGAAAGAGGTCGGTTTCAGAAACAGCTGGAGATCGAGGTCGATAGGTTGTTCAGATTAAAGGAGCTCAAATCTTATTGCATGGTAATTATCTAAAACTGAATCAACCTTAAAGTGTTTTCGTTTCTTATTGTTTCTTCCAGATTATTCATCGGCATTGGTTTTGAAACAGAGGATATCGCCGATAAGGTCATTGAGGGAGAGACAACAGGGTGGTAGTAGGAAGAACAATGCAGTTCAATCTCTGGTAAGTTGTTTTTAATTTGATTCTTTAGTGATTAAAAGGATTGAAACAAATAAAACCCAGAATCTGAATTTCTTTGAATATTTTGTTTACAGGACATGAATCAAGCTGAAGATTGGGGGGAAGAATCGGTGGATGAAAACACATTGCAGAGTCCAACTCCATCGGATTCTTCTGAAATGGTTGGAGATAACAACAACAACAACAACAATGGTTGATTAATTGTGTATTTTCAAGCCAAAGCTATCTCAGCTGTATGATTTGATTTTCACTTCCCTTCATTTGTCATTTTGAATGGAAATATTATACGAAAGTGGAATTGGGAATTCAAAATTAACAGGGGATCCTCTTTGAACTTGAAAGATTCTTCTTTTTAGCCCTTCTGTCTTGAATTCGGGATAATTATATAAATCCAATTCGGAGAATGGAGAACAAAAAATCCTCACAAACGTCATAATTTAGAGTTTAGGTTAGACTTTAGGAATTTAGGTTTTGAGGTAAAAATAAAAATAAAAATACATAGGTTAAAACTTAAATTCTTAATTATATTACCTTAAATTATAAATTCTCCGTTTCTTCCCAGCCCCAACCCTACTATCATTATACCTTTGCAATGTTACTTAATCACTAAACCCTAAAACACTAGTACCTTTGCAATGTTACTTAATCACTAAACCCTAAAACACTAGTAAAACCCTATTGTTTCCACCGTCTCTATATTGAATATAAATTCAATCTAGAATCCATTTATATCCGAACAAAAACTATTTGTGTCCCAATTAAAAATAAAATGAATTCAGATATTTAAAGATTAACATCAAAATAGTAAAACAAATTGAAACATGCATTAATCTCTTACATTGTTGTTGATACAACAAGAAATAAAGTCTGTCTAATTCTACAACTACAATTATCCCTACATTAACCTACAAAGGGTTATGACTCATGATGAAAAAGAACAAACAATAGCCACCAACGACCATCAGTCAAGATACCTAGTTATCCCTATCAAAGTTAATTGATCAGACTTCACATAAACAGAGTGAAGCGACCACAAGAATCACCTTACATCTTCACTGCATGAATGATGGATCTCCAGATTCTCTAACAGAATTTCCAATGGTGGTTGCAGTTTACACACGTAACGTAGGTTGTCATGGGTTCATCCGCACTCCTTGTCTGCATTTGGTAGTAAGTGGTCTTGCGTTGGCCGCAACGACCACACTTGAATTGATCCGTTGTGGCCTTCGGTGCACCACCTCGCTCACAATCAAATAAAGCTCTCTTTCTAATTTCAATATTTTCACGTTGCCTTTCATCACTAGCCATTTCCTCTGGGGTCAGTGTAATAAGCCTTTCTGGGTTCACTTCTCCCAGAAGAACCTTCCTCCTTAAGTCTGGGTTCTTTGGATCCTTCAAGTTGAACATTATAGATCTGTACTTAAATTTCTGTGTGCCATTTGATTTACCCATCTTCTCAAACATCACAGATTCTACAGCTACAGCAACTCGGATGGGATCACAGGTATTAACTTGATCTAACATGTCCTTGTCAACCTCACTGGGAACTTTATTAAAGGCCTCTACAAGAATCTCTCTAAATTTGTCACGCAGCGGATCATTACATTTCACCATTGAAGTCAGCTTCGGTGGACCAGTAAGTGGCTGCGATGGTTTCTTTACATCCGGTGCTTGTCTATCATCCTTATAAATGTTTTCAATCTTGCCATTTGATTCCATCTTCTCAACTTTGACAGGTTTTACTGAACCATCTTTAGATACTTTATCGACCTTCACACTTCCATTACTGGACAGATTTTCAGACTTCATGGCACTTGGCTTTAGGAGCTTCTCCAACTTGACAGCACCAGTGGTTCCATTTTTCTTGCTCTTGGCAGTCTCCTCAATAACAATTTTTTTCCAGAAATCAAGCAAGTCAGAAGCCACAGTTTGAATCTTCTCCTTGGGATGCTTTGTGAGAACCCGAAGCCTTTTTCCAACCTGTAATATATATAGGAGATAAGTTATTCTGAAGTACATAGATTGAACAACATACATATATGTACATGCCTACAAGGAGAAGATTATATGTTGGATAAGACCCACTAATGGGGGTTCAAATTAGCCAATAGCCACCATGAGTGTAAAGCTATCAAACATGCTGTTTTCCCTCTTTTTTGTGGTTGAAAACAGCATGTTTTTCATTCATTAATAATTTCAAATTACAAGATAAAATAGCTTTTAGTGTTTGCCTGGGAGGGTAGACAAAATTTAAATGGATGGAAATTTTGAATAGAAAAACAGAAAGCTATAACTTTTTTTTTTCTTTCCATTAGTGTGCTTGGTAGGAAAGTTAGGAAAATTGAAGGAGAAGGTAACTTTCCTTTCATTCATTTCCTGGTAGAGTTGAAAAATGAGAGGAAAGAAAACAAAATTCAAAATGCATATAATTTTGTACTAACAAACATCTCTCTCTCATGTTCTTTTCTATTATCATTCAAATTTTGTACACATTCCCTCTTTCCATCATCCCACTCAATCAAAGACACCTTTAACCATGCTTGATGGTTAACCAAATGGGATTATAAAAGCAGCGTATGGAGAATGAATGAAAGGTTCACCTCACCTACTTTGTAAGAAATAAAAGTAGGGTAAATGAGATGGCCTGGTATTTCCCCACCAACCCATGAACTAGACTGTAGAGTAAAAATGGTAAAACCAAGTACATCTTAACAATTTCTCTGTCATAAGAATCTAAAAGGCTGTGCAACATCTACAGATTCAGGCTCACAGAGCTAAAACAAAGATAAGCTCAGGTGCAAGTTTATATATATATATATATATATATATATATATATATATAATATGGGATAACTGTTTCATTGGAATTAAAATAAACAAATATACATATTAATGGCGAAGGAAGCGAAAAAAGTACCTGAGTGGAAACAAGAATGTTGCAACTGACGGGGAAAGCCTTGAGCTGCTTCAATGCGTCGACGCATCTGGAAACGTCGGCGTCGTTGTCAGCGGCCAAATCAGCCGCTTTCTTGGCGGTCTCGAACAACTCCACCAGTTCCCTCTCCATTCACTAAAATTAACCTAAGAGTTTGAAAGAAAGGCACGAGGGAGCCTATCCTTTGCCTTTTATAGTGATTTTTGGATAATAGACCGGAACCCAGATGAAAAGGATAATGGGGTTAATTGGACTTTTTGGTTTGGGTTTCTTTGGACCGGACTGGGTCAAGATCTAGGCAGAAACTTAGGGGAAAATCAACCTCTCAGTATTGGGCCGATGATCAGCAACAAGGTAACAAAAACAAGATGCCAAGTCGCTGTCCATGCTTCTTCCTCTGCAGGACGCGTTACTCTATTGCTGTCTCTTTCTTTACCAATGTCCAGAAGCACAACGCCAAAAATACTGTTGCAAAAAGATGAAGCAGAGGCAGTTTCAAAGGGGAAGGGTTGAGATCACCATGTTTGTGTTACTTGGTGTGTTTCTTTGCTTCTCAAATGTTGATGCTTCCATTCATGAGTACAGAATGGAAGCATTTATTCCCGAAGCAAATGCTTTCTTTTTCCATGGAGGCAGTGAAGGTCTCTATGCTTCTAAGCTCCATGAACCCACCACTGCTTCCTCTTCGGAAACAAAATCATCTTTCAAGGGAAAGTCAATCATCAGGTACTTTGGGATTCTCTTGACTGACTGTTGATTCATTTAATCTTTGGTTTTGACTCTTCTTCCACTTGGGATAAGCATTTTGGTTTTAGTTGCTTTGGAATTTGGTTCACATTGAGAATTACTTACCATTTGCATGGGATAGTATGATAGTATGATTATGTTCCTTACATTTTGAAACCCTAACCACTGTTTAGTTAACAATTTGATTGGCCATGCTTAATTTTAACTGTATGAAGGAAAGTGTGTATAAATTTAGCTATGGTTGTTGTTGATGATATACTGATGATCATCTACTTGTTGGTACATTTTCAGTTTTGACTCGGTTACCTTTTTGAGGCCGAAAGAGTCTGCGAAAAGCCAGCAGGAAATGCAGCAGAACACGGGATTAGTGGAAGCGATCATACTTGAGGTTAAGGATAGAGAAAGGATTGGAGGGGCTTCTTTAAAGGCTGATGCCATTTGCTGCAACAAACAGCTTGCGGACCAAGGGTCCTGCAAGCTAGGTGAGGTTATCATCCAAAATAACCCGAACAATTTGGGGTGGCCTAAACGGATTAAGACCTTTTTCCAAGGAACCAATGAAGAAGCTAAAATGGAGGTTGACACGGTTGAGATGAATAGCACCGGGATGTACTACCTGTATTTTATGTTCTGCGATCCCCAACTCAAGGGTACTCTTATTAAGGGAAGGACTGTGTGGAAGAACCCCAATGGTTATTTACCTGGGAAGATGGCTCCTTTGATGACATTTTATGGTTTTATGTCTTTGGCTTACCTTGTGCTTGGTCTTGCCTGGTTTCTAAGGTTTGTTCAGTTTTGGAAGGATATCATTCATTTGCACTACCACATCACCCTTGTTATTGCTCTTGGAATGTGTGAAATGGCTGTCTGGTACTTTGAGTATTCTAATTTCAATTCATCTGGCACCAGACCAATGGGTATTACACTGTGGGCCGTTACATTTAGCTCTGTCAAGAAAACTTTATCTCGCCTTCTTCTTTTGGTGGTTTCGATGGGCTTCGGTGTAGTGAGACCAACACTTGGTGGCTTAACATCCAAAGTAGTTCTGCTTGGTCTGATATATTTTGTTGCAACAGAGGCACTTGAGCTAGTAGAACATTTGGGGAACATTAATGACTTCTCTGGGAAAGTAAAGTTATTTTTGGTGCTTCCTGTTGCCTTTTTGGATGCTTGTTTTATTCTATGGATTTTCTCGTCACTGTCAAAAACTTTGGAGAAACTTCAAGTAAGACTCTTTTCACTTAAACTATTTATTACTTATTACATATGCATAGTGATAGATGGATAAACAGATAGACATTAGTAGGCAATGTATGTATCTGCTAATGTGGCATGAAGCTCTATTAGAAATCAGAATTCACCAAGCCTTGCTACTGTATTTGCAGGGTGTTTAGTTATAAGAAATTTCCTGGCAATAAGCTCTGTATAAACAAGTTGATTTTCTTGAGAAACTTTTAAGTTATTCATACCAGATATAGTCTTTATCTAGTTTGCTACAAATTTTAAATATCTTTTTATTTCCATTCCTTCTATTGTTTCTTGGGTGTAGATCAGGAGAAACTTGGCCAAATTGGAGTTATACCGCAAGTTTACTAATGCACTTGCAGTGTCTGTGTTGCTTTCTATTGCTTGGATTGGCTTTGAGGTAATACTACAACCTAGTTGAGATGGGCTATATGATCCAATATGTCAATTATTGCTCAGTTAAGGACTAATTTTTTTAATGATCTAAACAAGCGAAATCATCTCTATCTCTTCTCTTTCTACCTGGTTGAATCAAATCACTTTTATGTTCCAAATCATCTCTATCTCTACATTGTACAGATTAAGCCTTCTAATTCACCTTTCACTCAAATTATTTTCAATCATTGCCACCTCTTCCATCTTAAAATTGTATATTCTGTTATTTGTTCGTCGCTCCTCAGACACTGACAGATCCATCTTAACACTCTTGTCTGGTATGGTTCTAATTTTGTGGACTTTTAACTGCCAAAAGATTCATACCACCAGGTCACCAACAATAATTGGCTTGTGTTCTGTTTAGGGAACTGTCTCTCCTCTTTGCTAGATTTATTTTGGGGGCTTGCCTTGTAAGTTGTAACTTGCCAACATTGCATTATAAAAGCATAGCTTGTCTTAGGGCCTTCTGAGAGTTTGTGCTTCATGGTTTGACCTAGTTGGTACTTTTTAGTCTGAAAAAATCATCAGTTTTCTGCTTCATCCTCCTGCCTGCTCAAATGCTATAGCTAACAAAGCTTCCCTCATGGATTGTGAAGTAAGATCTAAAAACAATCAGTTTAAGGAATTTCGTGATTTTATTCTCTAACCCTAATACTCCACCATCACTCTCATTCCGCATTTTGATCTTACTTAATCTAAATCTTCCAAAGTCAACTGAGCTTAGTCACATCTGCAAATGGAAATCATAGGCACCCAGTTATAATTGAATGCTTACAGTTACTGATACAGCTAATTGTAATATCTACATCAACTCTGTGCTCAGCTCAGTCACATCCTATACATCCCATGCGAAAGTAAGATGTCAATTTCTCTTTGTGGCAATGACTAAAAAATAAAGGTCTAGAGGCATGGGAGTGAAAAGAGGTTTCTTGTGTGCTAATTGTGGTACAAGAGATTTCTGCTTTAGAGTTCCCAGGCATGCCAATGGGTTCATGAATCTGTATGCCGAACAGCTACTTGGTGAAGTTTGATATTGTGTAATTTTCTCTTTCCATCATATTTGTGCATACTTTTATCACCTCCCCACCCCCACTTTTCCTTCTCTCAGCTCGCACATGAGCATTCAAAAGAGCTGAGAAGAAAAAAACAAACTGAAAAATGAGCAAGAATTGTTGACGCTGCTTTGATTTCTCTTGGCTCAGCTATACTTCAATGCGACTGATCCACTGAGCGAGTTTTGGCAAATCGCATGGATCATCCCAGCTTTCTGGAATATGATTGCGTATGCTCTTTTGGTGGTCATATGCGTTCTCTGGGCTCCTTCACGTAACCCAACAAGGTACCTGCAGTTTGTGTGCATTTCAGTAATTGATAGTTGGCACTCATATTTACCTGAAAAATATCTTTCTTATATGATCAAGTCTTTAAATTTTGAGTTCAAACTTCAATGGTGAACGTAATTTCCTTTTTGTGGAAACTGTAATATTTAAACAACACTTAGTTCTCTGAATTTTGATTAATTCATTTAGGTACTTATGCTTGTAAACTATTTTTTTCTTTACATTTTTATATGTATATGTTCTCTCTTAGGGTTATGTCTTTCCTGTTCCAAAAACAGATCAAGTTATTGAACATCCCCTAGAAATATTCTAGATATTTAGTTTCACTTTGCATCCCCTAGATTCCAGCAAACAGCCCGATTAAGTAGCTCGATGCAGGATAAATTATGATTTAACCCCTTGGTGTGATGACTTTGAGCTAGTATTTGATCCGATCCGACTGTACATTTAGTATATTTTTTTCTGGTCGGCAGGCGGTGAGATGTTTGTTTTGTACTTGTTCAAGTAGGAAAAAAAACTTAGTAATAAATTAATAATGTGTTTTGGCCATTAATATGCTATTGACTTGCAGATATGCATACATGGAGGGGATGGGTGAGGATTCTGATGAGGAGGGTATAGCATTGACCGGCAACAGTGGGGACATGACAATGAAGCTGGAAAGGCAGGCAATCGGAGACGATCTAGAGGAGGATAAGCGCGAATAGATGAGAATCTCCTAAAATTCCAATCGAAGCTTCAGTTGCATATACGGTCTGCGTCGTGTGTATAAAGAACTTGTGACTGAAATACTTTTGAGAAAGCATTAATAGAGACTTAATACTGGTATTAGTGAACTATCATAGTTGAACTGTACTGGTCTGACCAAAGGCAATTCAGGCAATGAGCCAACCCAACCCAACCCTCTGTTTAACTCATGTCTGAACATACAAATACACTGTTCTGGTCTCTATGGTACTTCATATATATGGTAGCTTAACATTCACACTTTTCTGATAAAACCCATTGGGCCTTCACTAATCTTCCACTGCTCTGAACATTTTTAATATTTGTTCATTATTATTTTAATAATCTTCCCTTTAAACTGAAACCAGTCCATGGATTTCACTGCTCTGAGCATTTAAATGCATTTAAAGCTAGTAGTTGGTGTTGCAGATAATGCCTTGCATAAAAAAATCATCTTAATTTGTGTGCTGCAGATTTTGCCATTCCATCATCTGCTGTGTTTAATGTCAATTCATGGTGGGGTCTGGAGGTATGTGTTTTATGCATAAGAATCACACTAGTTTAGTATATCTCGTCTTCTTCAATAGCAAATAGCAATGCATGACTGCAGAAAGATTCTTTTGACACTCAATATATAATATAATATTCACCTAAAATACTCCAGATTTTATTGGATTTAGAAACTATGAAGGAAAGGGACTTGCATTTTGAACAACTTTTTTTAAAAAAAAAAACGTTAAAGTCTACGGAACAATTTCATTGAATATACAAAATGTTTAAAAATTAAAAAAATAAGGGTTCTTAAATTTTTTTTAAAAAATTAAGTTAAAATTTATAGTTCACGTAAAAGATATCACTGTATATAACGACTTTAGAGAAAAATATCACCTAAACATAATGTTTCTCTTTTTTTAAATTATTTTTTAAATATATTAAAAACATTAATAAAAATTTTAAAAATTCACTTAGATGAGGTCCTCACTTGTATTGTAGCTTTTGATTTAGTTATTTAAAAATAAAGATTAAAAATATAATATATATATATAATAATTTAATTAGAAATTTATTTTAAATAATTATTAATTATACATTAAATTTTTAAAAATTTTAATTTTATTTATTTATTTAATAATATTTAATAATATTCGACGTACGTGATAAAATCATTATTTGATGAAACAATTATACACAACTTCAATATTAAGAATGAATATAAATCTTCCTCTTGATGATTTTATTACTATTGTTCTTCCATATAACAATATTTGGATATGAAATATATTAATTTATCGAGTGATCAATCGTAGACAATAAAAAAAACTGCTACCCCTTTTAAAAATTTTAATATAATTATATATTAAATATTAATTAAATAGAATTCTTATATCTCTTAATTTTTAAATTTAAAGATACAATAAATTTTTATTTCTCTCCCTATTGAATTCTATTTCAGTCTTTATTATCACTAATTTTTGTTATTGTTATTTTATACAGATTTAAATTTTAATATTTATTTTGATAATATAAATTTTGATATCTAAATGGTATTTCGTGGTTGAATTTGTCGTATGAATTTTTCTAAACTAGTTAAAAAAATTTATTTTCCCTGAAATTCGAACCCATGCTGCTTTGAAAGTAAACACGTGTACTAGTCATTAAACCAAATCAATAAGTATTATATTAATATAATATTAAATTACATGGAATTTAATTAAGAGTGATAATGAGACAAGACAAAAATAATTTTATATTTCATATTTTAAATATTTTTCATCATCATACATTTTTATTACAAATATTCTATAATAAATTTTTATTGTATTCGATTCTATGATTAATTAATTTAAAATAGCATGGGAAGCGAGAAATGGGTCGTGGTTGTTATGAGCATCGACGTGTTCCAGCCAATGAGAAGAAAGAACACGTGTATTTCATGCAAGGCACTGTCCCTATCCAATTTTTGTCTTTTTATTTAGTTTAAAAATGATTAATTATTAAAAATGAAAATACCCAAAACGAATCGATTTAACATAAACTAGTTTTATTCTTTTAAAAAGATATATTTAATAATAAATTGAATCGATCAACGTATTTTGTCTACATCAGCATTAAGTTTTAATATGTCGTTTTATGGATGATTTTTTAATTGTTATTTTAGTTGTTTAAGTTCCGTTTTAATTAATTTTAGTTGATTTATTCGTTTTAATTATTAGTTTGAGTTTTTAAGATTTTTAATTTTTATTAATTAATTTTATAATATTTAATATTATTTAACGTTAATAGTGTTCAGCGGTGTTCGATACATACTCGTAAAATTTTACATAAGTTTTTTAGTAAGTATTTTTATCATACATACTACCTCGAATCCAAAATTTACTTAAGTCCCGCGATCAATCTTTGTTAATATTTTAAGGATAAATTTAATTTAATTATTTTTTTTTAAAAAAATGGTTTGATTAATAGCAGTGATTAGTCATCACATCCATGAATTTCAACCGTAAATATTAAACAAGATTTTTAAAATTTTAAAAAATTATATACTACTTATAAAATTATATTATTACCTTAAATATAAAATATTTATTTTATATTATAAAAAATAAAAATATATAAATTATATAAAAATAAAATCCAATTATTGAGATAAATTAGAATATTCAATTTATAAATAATAAAATATCTAAAATAATTATTCGATCTGATCCAATCGATCTATTTTCAACTTCTCTGTCTTCTTTGCTGTTCCAAGTCCTTAGATTAGAAAGAAAGTCGGTTTTTATTTAGATCTTTAATACTAATTGATTTGATTTTGCAGTGTTACGATACATCAATAATATAAAGAAAATCAAGATCCAATCTTTTTCACTGAACTTTGAAAAAGCTAACAACTTCCTTCCAAATCTTCTTTCCACGAACACTATAAAACTTTAAGCTCCCTGGAAGGATTAGGAAACCTGCTTAGCAAAAAGAGGTGATTTTTATGCTAAGTTATTGACCGAAAGAAAATTTACCTTCTTGGATCGTCGTTAGAGAAGTTTTTTCTAATCTGGGTCGGGGGAAGATGAGGGAAAAGTTTTGGTTTTTAATTAGCGTCTGGGTTTTGTTGTCGGGGAACTGTTTGGGGAGGTTTGTAGTGGAGAAGAACAGCTTGAAAGTGACTTCGCCGGAGTCAATCAAAGGGGTTTATGAGTGTGCGATCGGGAACTTTGGGGTTCCTCAGTACGGTGGAACCTTGGTCGGCGCCGTTGTTTATCCTAAAGCAAACCAAGGCGCATGCAAGTCCTTCGATGATTTCGATATCTCCTTCAAATCTAAGCCTGGTGGACTTCCCATTTTTCTCCTTGTTGATCGTGGAGGTATGCCTTTCTGTTTTTATCTAGATAGACTGATAGTCCAATTTTGGAAGCAAATTAGTTCAGTTATATTAGTTCTTTTTCTTACTTTCTATTTTTGTAAATGTGATTGTGCTACTTAAGTCTGATTTTTTGTTGTGTTTTATGAGTTCTACACTACTAAAATCATGCTGGTAGTTGACAGTTGTTGAATTTAGTATTGCCTAAACAACCACCTGTTGGTCTAGTTGGGTCTCTTTCCTGGCATTCATGAATGTAATAAACTGGGTTAGGAGAGTCTCTCTGGTTACCGAGTCGGTCAATGTGTCGGATTCCGGTGGTTACTTGTAGGTCTTGGGGTTCTATTTTAAGTTTAATTTTGATCTTCTGGCAGATTGTTTCTTCACCTTGAAGGCATGGAATGCTCAGAAAGCTGGGGCTGCTGCTATTCTTGTCGCTGACAACAAGAATGAGCCCTTGATTACCATGGATACACCTGAAGAAGAGAATGCTAATGCTGAATACCTGGAGAACATCACGATTCCATCGGCCCTCATTAGTAAATCACTAGGGGACAGTCTCAAGAAAGCCATCAACAGTGGGGAAATGGTTAATATGAATCTTGACTGGAGGGAGTCTCTTCCTCATCCCGATGAGCGAGTTGAGTATGAGTTCTGGACGAATAGCAACGATGAGTGTGGGCCAAAGTGTGACAGCCAGATTGAATTTGTCAAGAACTTCAAAGGAGCTGCTCAAATACTCGAGCAGAAAGGCTACACTCTGTTTACACCGCACTATATAACTTGGTATTGCCCTGAAGCTTTTATCTTAAGTAAACAATGCAAGTCGCAGTGTATCAATCATGGGAGGTACTGTGCTCCAGATCCTGAGCAAGACTTCAGTAAAGGTTATGATGGTAAAGATGTGGTGGTTCAAAATCTCCGCCAAGTTTGCGTTTTCAAAGTTGCCAATGAAAGTGGAAAGCCATGGCTTTGGTGGGATTATGTTACAGACTTTTCTATCCGCTGCCCGATGAAAGAGCAGAAGTATAACAAAGAGTGTGCGAATGAAGTTATCCGATCCCTTGGTAGGTTAATGCTTTATAGACAATGCTCTTCATATATGATTCTTAAAATGGGCCATTCACAATATTGCTGCTGATATACTTTTTGAGTTTGATTGATTTTATTTCTCCTTTCGCTAGGGATAAGCAATAAGTTGCACATAATTTTTTCTCCCCTACTTTCACTAAAAAGTTGATGAAAATGGATTATTTGTTGTAGGTGTTGATCTCAAAAAAGTAGACAAATGTATTGGTGACCCTGAGGCTGATGTGGACAACCCAGTTCTGAAAGCCGAGCAAGATGCACAGGTCAGGCAATTCTTGAACTTCATAAGTTCAAAAGAATTCCTGCTATCCTATCATAGCCATTTCTTGTCATTGAGGTTTCATTTATGCTGTAATTCTTATTTTAGATTGGAAAAGGCTCCCGTGGCGATGTAACTATACTGCCAACTCTTATGATAAATAACAGACAGTATAGAGGTTCGAATCGGAATTTACCGTTTTTCCTGGCAATCTGATTGTTTGAATTACATTTTTTTTAACAATATCTCTTCTCATGGATTTAGGGAAGTTGGACAGAGTAGCTGTTATCAAGGCAATTTGTGCAGGTTTTCAAGAGACCACAGAGCCAGCAGTTTGTTTAAGTGAAGGTTATCATCCGTTGCCCTTAATTTAGAAGTATTTTCTTGTGGTTTGCTTTGAAACATTTGAATGTTTTGGCATTATCCATCATCATTTTCCATCGTTCTATTTAAGTTATAAATTTATATTTTTGGGTAGAGATTATCATAGAGATGATATTATTTCGTTACAAGTTGTCCTTTGCAGGATTAGAAACCAATGAGTGCTTAGAAAACAATGGTGGTTGCTGGCAGGACAAAGCTGCTAACCTTACTGCATGCAGGGTATACATGTTACCAGAAACCTTTTGTAGGTTAGCTACGTGTTCAATCTAACCTTTTTGCTGATGCCCCTTATTTTTACATGTAGGATACCTTCCGGGGAAGAGTGTGCGAGTGCCCAACAGTTAACGGTGTGAAGTTCACCGGGGACGGTTATACACATTGCGAAGGTAAATATTGAGGGTTATAGTCAATGCTAAAATTAAATTTGTATCTTACAACTTTATGCATAGTTTAATCTCCTTTTCTGATTAACAGCTTCTTCGGCTTTCCGTTGTCGATTCAACAATGGAGGATGTTGGAGAGAAACACAGGAAGGAAGGACATACTCTGCTTGTATTGTGAGTGCCTCTCTGTTTGAACCCTTTTGTGTTTTCTCTATTTATCTCCGCATCATTTTCCGGGTTACTTATTTGGTTCTGTAATGGAATGTTCAGGATGACCATTCTCATGGTTGCAAGTGCCCATATGGATTCAAGGGTGATGGAGTCAAGAGCTGTGAAGGTATTAGGATATTTCTACATGGTTTTCTTCGTATGATATCATCAAGTCATTCTCAACTCTGGAAATAGCCTGCAATTTCTAACATCACATTTGTGGTTTTACTAAGACAGCATGTGACCTATTTAGATTTTGGGACAAAGCTTTAAGTTTTATATCATTTATATCTATGTTGGTGAACCATTTCTTACATTGGAATGTTTCCCAGATGTTGATGAGTGCAAGGAGAAGCTGGCCTGCCAATGTCCTGGGTGCAAATGCAAAAATACCTGGGGAAGTTTCGAGTGCAGCTGTAGCGGTGGTTCGTTGTACATGCGAGAGCATGACATGTGCCTCGGTGAGCATCTTTGAGGCATGCTGTGATAGACAGCACCCCGTTCCCCACTTAGGATCATAACACGCCTCTAATGCGAGATGTTTGTTTTCAGGTAAGAGTGTTAGAACAGAGTTAAGCTGGGGTTCTGTTTGGGTAATAATTCTTGGATTGGTCGCTGCTGGAGGCGCAGGATATGCCATTTACAAATACAGAATCCGGGTAAGATCCTTGTGAAAATGAAGCAAAAGTTCTCTAAGAAAAATGGTGGAACTCAACTGACTTTTGATTTGGTGTTGAACTTGACGCAGAGATACATGGATTCAGAGATTCGGGCAATCATGGCACAGTACATGCCGTTGGATAATCAACCTAATAATGTTCATCACCCAGATATCTGAAATTAGCACAGGGAACATGCTTCCAAAAGCCTTAGTATGGCTTAGCTTCCTCTTATTGGGTTACATTGCTAGGTTTAGTGTTCATTCAGTCAGTCAACTCTTTTAGTGCTTGACATTGTAATTCTAAATAATTTAAGGTCATGCACATAATTCCAGTTTCACATAATAAAATTACCGTTGTGCATGGCTATACATCACATGATGCTTTTACATTTATGACTTGTTTGATTGCATCTTCCGTATCAGTATAGGCTTCTATGATGATTCAAAACTGTGATTCTTTTGTGAAAGGAAATCACAATACTCCATTAGCATCATGCACATGAAATTTCAAGGTTAACAGGAGAGAAAGACTTTATTCAAAGCTACTAATGGACTATTTTTGCTAGCACTCCTTTCTTTAACACTATGAAGCAACTAAAGTCTTGGCTGGGTCTATGTTTGTGGGTAAGTTTCGGAAAATGGTAAATCTATATGCATATACAGTTTAATACGAGGCAGAAAATAGACAGTTTGGACACACAATGAACTGAGGCCAACTTCCATTAGAGTGAATTGTATGTATACATCTTTTGTAAAAGAAATGGCTGAGAGAAGAGTGCAAACACATCAATAAGCTAACCTCAAAAGAACACATCAATTTTCTGTCCCAGGTTCAAAGCCAGGTTTATCCTTCGGTAAAAGCTTGTATATATAGAATGCCACCACCGCACCACTACAAACCAAAACAAGTTTTCAGAAAAGCTGAAATTTTGTTTACTGCGATTACAAAAAGCCTTTGCAAACTAACGTCTAACAATGAATCCAAACCAAAAGTTAAAAAGGAATTGCACTACATATTCTCACAGGAGTCCATCCTAATAACGTTACCACATGCACCTAAACCAAAATTTTCATGCAACAGTCGAAACAGCGAGAGTACAAACTTTTGCAGAGGACTTCAATGAAGAAAGCAAAAATATCCAAACTGTAAGCTAATATGTTGATACTTGGTAACTACATGCTAAAGGCTAAATTCAAACATGTTCATTCTTTAGATTATAACCGTGGTAAGTTAAATTTTAGCAACCTACAATCATGTTTTGGTCATCAATGTCACATCCTGCAGAGTCTAATTTCCATTTATAGACAATAGACAATTAAAATGTCACAAAAATTGTATGAGAACCTGACTAAGGTTGCGAGAAAGGCTTCCAGAGTTTTTCTCTGCAAGATGAATAACAGAAAATCAGAAGCTGATCAATATGGAAAACAAAGGTTGCACATAGAAACAGAAACCCCACCTGAACCAGCAAGCTTAGTGCCCTCAAAAATATGACAGATGAGATGACTGCAGAAGACGTAATCCAGTTAATGAAACATATAATCTGATCTTAATAAGGACGTAAAATTCTGCAAACTAAGATCAAGTAAAAACCTGCTTGTCCTTTGGAGGCAAGAGGAGAAGACACTTCTCTTTTATATGATTTTAAACTTGATACACTTAATGCTAAAAGCGCTCCACCTAGAATAACACCGAATCGAATTGCAGAAATGCTCCCTGTCAACATGAAAGAAAGGAATCCCCCAACAGAAAGAATGATGCCTGCCAAACCCAAAAACAAACATAAGAAATTAAACTTTCTGTTTATGTAATTAAACATTTTCAATTCAACAGCAATGCGTATAAAGTTTCAATTCAATCCGATACACCATCCTCTCCATCAATCATAGTATCTTTTTCAGTACATTCGTGGTAGAATTAATTATTATCAGGCACATACTCATGATATTTGAATTAACATGCATGATAGGATAAAATTCATCGATTGTATTACTGAATATAGCTAATAGAAAATAAGTGGATTTGCTCATAAAAGATGAATTTGAAAGATTCAGATACCGTAAGGTATTCCAACGTGAAAATCAAGGACTTTGGAAACGTCATTGAAATTATCGGCTGAAGAAGAGAATGTTTCGACAATTTCTTTGACTTCCGGAGGGGAATTTTCGGCTGCCGTGGAGATGTAAACTTTGCCTTCTTCACCGATTTCTTTCACTATTTCACTCAAATCATTTCTTGCCTTTTCTGCTTGAATCTTAAGCTGCTCCGAGGTTTCTTTCAGAGTAACCAAAGCTTTCTTGGAGTAAATCTCATAAGCTTCTTGCGATACACTTTGCATCTTCAAGGCTTGTTCTTTGAAACCTTCCAAAGCTTGTTTCCAAGCTTCATTTGATGTTTCTTCATCATTTACCCTCTCCACGTCTATTTCTGAATGCTTCTAAAGAAATCGAAATTTAAAAAACCGTATTAGCAAAAATTAAAACAAAAGAACAGAAAAACAAAGATTTGAATATCAACTTACGGATTCATCATGTGAAGCAGCGAAAGCGACGACGGATTGGCCGAAGGAAATCCGCCTGTCGAGTGAGCGAAAACCTAGGACTAAACCTTTGTGAGCGGCGAGAGAGACTCTTCCAGAAGGATGTTTCAGCCGCAGATAAGTAGGAAATGGAGAAGCAGAAACCCTACTGAGTTTGCTCAACGGCTCCAATGTGCAGCTAGGGTTAAGATTTTTGATCGAAAACATTTTCGCTAGTACCAATTCGTTTAGCAGTCAGCTGTCAGCACAGCGGAGAGACCGGCGAAATACGTATTTAGAAGAAAACAGGGATTCTATTCGTTGCTTTTGCTTCGAGTAAATCGATGCTTTAAACGACGTCGGATTCATGAAACTCTGTTATATCCCGGGAAATAGAAAATAGGAAGGAAACGTTTCGATGCGTTGCTTGGGTGACACGTAATTAAAAAGTTTATTTTGTTAACGTGGCATCATTACTTAAGGACACGTTCTTTTTTGGTTTTCCAATCTAATTGCGCCACGTTACATCATTCAATTAGATGAAAAAATTTAAAAGAAAAGTGCCACCAACTAAGATTAATAGCATGTGGTAAGGGTATAAATGTATCGAGTTTAAATGAATAAAATTATGTTAATATTTATTTATTTTTGAAGTATTTATGTTAGTTTTGTATTCGTTTAAATTTTTATGTCATCTTTGTATTTATTTATTTATTTTTAAAGGTGTTTGTATTCATTGATTTAAAGTTCGTGAACATGTTCATTAATGTTTACAAATATATATTCATTCATATGTCTGCTAACATGTTCGTTTATATGTTCACTAAATAATGAAATTATACAACTAGTCTTTAAGCTTTTTAGGCTTCACTGTTTGAACCCAAAAATCATCTTTTATTTAATTTAGTCTCTACGTTCACCAATATTCAAAATATATAATAAAGAAAATAAGAACCGAATAAATGAACTTATAAACGAGCTAATCAACAAACCACTAAATTTGCTAAAATATAAAAATTAGGATACGAAGATTTATAATAGTTCGATTACATTATTGATTATATCTCTACTACCTGAGTAATCCACGTTCCACACTAAAGATGAATTTACACCCCAAAATCTTGATAAACCTACTCTTATAAGAAAAAACAAAAATAACAAACAAAGAAAACCTCACAAGGTTATATGTTTAAAAAATTAAGGACTCGTCCAAACCTAAACACTTGAGCAATATTAATAATTAAAGTTCATAAGTATTTTTCGAGAAATAAAACTTTTAAACTCAAATATAAATTTCTCTATACATAAATTTTTCAATGAGTTTAAACTTTTAAGCTCAATGTTAATAATTAAGGCTTGGTTGAGTTTTTAAAATTTTCTAAAGAGCCCTTTGGAGTTTATTTAGAGTCATTAAAATTCTAATTTTAACATTATATGTACTTTTGGAGCACGGTATATCGATAAACAAGTGTTGATATTGATACACGATCTAAAATAGAAAGAGTCGTTGAAAAATAAATATATTAGGTACCGACACACGATACAAGTATATCAATACAGACTCAATCTTACCGGTAAAGCCATACCAATATTTTTGAATATCAGTATACTTATGTCTATATCGATATACTAAATCTTTTTTCAGACACTTTGATTATTTAAAATCATTTTAAACATATCAAAAATCTTTTAAAAACATTTCAAACATATTTTTTAAGTTATTGAACTTTTAAAATATTTTTATAAATTAATTTAACTCCAATTATTTTAGTTGTATCAAAATTAAATATTTCATTGAATATTTAAGCTAAAAAGTGAACTTAAGAAGTTATTAAAATTTTAAAATATTAAAAATGGAAAAATAATTGGTTAACAATATAAATCAATTTAATCAGTTTATTTAATTTTTGAATAAAATTAGATAAATATTTTTAGTTTTTTGAGTTAAATTTTTACAAATAAAATATATGAATAATTGATTAATAAATTAGTGTAAATATCTGATAATTTTAAAATAAGAAAGATGAGAACTTTTCATATATTTTATAACATTATAAAATAAGAAGGATAAATGTTTAGTTTTCTGTATCAAAATGATGCTCAATAATAGTCGAAGACTTTTTCGATAATTTTTATAAATATTTTAAAATTTTGAATTTTTTATATTTATAACTTTTTAGTATTTTTAGTTTTATGTTTTTTTACTAAATTTTTGAATTTATTGTAGTGTTTTTATTTTTAATATTTTATGAATGTTTAAATATTATTTAAATATTTTTAAATTCTAATAATTTCTTATTTTTAGTTTAAAAATTAAATAAGTTATTGAATTTTTAATTCAAATCACTTATGACCTTAAACTCAGCAAAAAAATCAATTATACCCTTTAAGTCAATTAAAATAAATCAATTCGGTTCTTTGTGTCATGTCGTCATCACATATGTACTGTCACGTTAATACCGTTAATTGTCACATTAGCACTTTAATGGTCAACTTCGGTTAAGAAATAAATAATATAATCGAATGACTTCAAGGAAAAATTGATGAAAAAAATAGGGACAACATTATTAATTTGGGTTTAATACTAGGACAAATTTGACTCTTTAACCAAAAATAAACTTTTAAAAGTTTAGTTTTCTAAATAAAAAAATTAACATTTTTGTTAACATGCCACATCAATAATCTAACGAAGGTTAACGTTTGAGTGACCAAAATATAATAATCCAAAAATGTAAATGATCAAAATATTATTTTTCAAAACTGGTGATCAAAAGAGAATAAAACAAAAACAAAAGAAACCAAGCACGTAGTTTGCCCATTCTACTTAGTCAACCTAGCTGTGCGTGGAAGTAAAATTTGGTATTAGTTCATAAATTGTGTTATTGTGAGAGTATTTTTTTAATTGAAATCCGTTAATTTTATTAAACGAGGAATATATTTAAAATTATAATAAAA
This sequence comes from Abelmoschus esculentus, assembly GCA_035048815.1. Lineage (NCBI taxonomy): Eukaryota > Viridiplantae > Streptophyta > Magnoliopsida > Malvales > Malvaceae > Abelmoschus > Abelmoschus esculentus. Next base: position 17,999,045 of record JAUCBN010000015.1, on the reverse strand, counting down.
GTTCTAATTTAGTAAATAAAATATCTAAATTAAAATACATTTTTAGTAAATAAAATTAACGTTTTGTAACACCTCAAAAACCGGGTTAATAAATAATTCGAATAGAGTAAATTAAAATCGAATTATGTGTTAAATGGTAGAGGATCAATGGACCTAATTGAAACAAATAGAAAATTTGTGTTTGCATTATAAAATCCGGAATCCTTCAAACTACCCCTAGTAATAAACTAAATCTAGACATTTCATTAAGGGTAGGATGGTCTTTTCCTTCAAAAAAAAGAGAAAAGAACCCAAAATTTTCTTCATCTTTCTCATTTGGACGACAACAAGAGAGAGAGAGGGGGAAAAGAGAGAAATTTCATGGGAGCTTGAGGGAGAGAACTCCAACCCTTTGCATGGTTAAGAAATTAGACAAGAAAATCAAGTTCAAAGGCTTCGGTAAGCTTCTTTCTCCATAACCCAAACGTTGAAAGCTTTAGTTCTTCAATTTTTTGAAGCTATTGTGATGCTCTTAGGTTAGGTTAGGTTGTTAGGAAGCCTAATCTAAAATTAGAATCAAATTGGTTATGGATTTCCTTCAAGCATGTACAATAGTTAGAAAATTTGAGTTAAGATGTTGCAAATGTTATATGTATGTTATTCGATTTGTTAAGTTGTTGTGAATTGGATTCTAAGGTGTTAATTCATATATATGAAATGGTGGAAAATTTAAGGTAATAAGTTAGGAATTGAGAGTTAAATGTATGGCATGAAGATTGCCGAAAATAATTAGAAATGCTATTCCGAGTATCCATCTTCGAAAAAGTCCCTAGGCCTCGTTTGGAGAAGTTAGAAGCTGAAATTTTGCAGTATGATGCTCTTGTATATCTAGTTTAAGGGAAAATTTACGGACCCTCAATCCGAGTTCGGTAGAAAAAGTTATAAGCTTCTCCGTAGGGTTGCTCGAGCAGTCCCGAGAATCCGGACAAGTCTGATCCGAATGAATTCTGGTACTGATTGGCCATGAATTAAAATGTGAGGTCAATTTATCCTTGAATAGGATTCTCTTAGCTTTCCAAAGAGGTATAATAAGCTCGATTCGGACATGTGACCTAGGAGATACGATCAAATTACGAAAAGGTAGCAAAACTGTTTTTAACGTATAAATGTACATGCTTATATTAGTTAAAGCTTAAGATCACTTGAGTTAAGTGATTATGATGTGTTCTAATAAATATATATTTGTATATGGAATTACTAGATAATCAAAGAGAAGAAAATATCGAAGAAGAGGAGAGACTCGAGCAAACTCGGAAGAAGGGCAAAGGAGTCGCGATCTACAATCCTTGAGTTGCTTGGAGAAAGTGTGAGTGTGGCAAACCTAGGTCCTAACCATCTTTGTATTATTCGATTTATTTGTATTATAACCGGACTAATGAAATATTCGGTAATTCGGGAAGGAGGATTAAATGTTAATAACTTGTTTGATGCCATGTTTTAGTGCTAGATGTTAGACTAACTTAGAACATTTGCATAGCTCAGAAATGCCGAGGTAAGTAATGGCACGCGGCTATGGATGCCAGGTACGTAAGTCATGCATGAGGCATGTTTGGATTGATTGATTATTCGATTTGTAACATGATGTGAATAATTTGATATGATAGTATGATATTCGATTTGATACAATAGCATGATGTATGCTTTTGACTTGTTAGCATGATATATGCTCTTGAAATGTTAGTATGATATGCTTTGGATATGCTAGCATGATGCACATGCTTTTGAAATGGTAGTTGATGTTAATGTATCGGATATTAGCATGATATGGACAACCTATGTGATATGAAACTTGCTTCATATAAATGGAAAGATTAAATGAATTGGAAACTCCGATTGAGCCTTGGTTGATAGTTGGTCATAGGTAGTAAGGCATGCCTAGGGTTTGAGCTCATTTGTTAGTTTGCCCAGTACTTCGGTACTTCTGTTTAGTACTTTGGTACTTCTGTTGGTACTATGGGTACCTTTGTTGGTGGTTAGTCACCATTTGTAGATACCGTGGGTATCTTTTGTTAGTGCCTTCGTGGCACTTCTGTTAGTACCTTTGTGGTACTTCTGATGACCCGTTTACCTAGTCAAACTATACCAAGGCATCATTTGTAACTAATTCGAAAGATTAAAATTAAAATATTGCTATAAGCATTTGATATTCGTATTGCTATTGAGCATCCGATAATGTTATTGCCATGAGCATTTGTTACGTTATTGCCTTTGTGCATTCGATAATGATATTGCTATTGAGCATCCGATAATGTTATTGCCATGAGCATTTGATATGTTATTGTCATCGTGCATCCGGTAATGATAATGCTATGAGCATTTAATATGACATTACTATTGATCATTTGGAAATGATACGGTTATGAACATTTGATATGAGATTGCCATTATGCATTTGAGCATGAAACTGTTATCGAGCATCTAGTTGTAAATCCGGTTTGCATGCTAGTAATATGATACATGAAAGTAAACCAAGCATGAAAAGCATGATACTTTTTACATATGATCAAAATGTTAAAATAAACATGATGGTTTGTTAAATTGGAGTATGCCAAGTTGATATATGTTTGGTGTCTAATTGGTTAGACTTAGGGTTGCCTCACTAAGTACTTCGTAAGTACTTACCACCTCTTTTTCCTCCTTCCCAAATAACAGGTTATCGGACAAAAGGGGATAGATCGACTTTGACCGAGAGCAAGGACACCAAGCAAGCCCAAGTATGGTATTTTGTACTTTTGTAACTCCTAGCTTATGGTGGCATAGAAAGCATGCTTAGAATTGTCCATGCATTTTGGTATTTTGATCATGATTTATACATAGATAATCATTTGAATATTCGGTATGTAAGCCATAAGGCAAGGTAATTGTAATAGGCTAGTCTTATATGTTTTGGAGATTGATCTATGATATGATTACATCGACCTCGTATGAAGCATACAATATGTAAACTATGGAATTGGTAGGAGAGTCCTTAGAACCACACTATATATATATATATATATATATATATGTTTGTATATGTTAGCCACATGGTAAAATATAAGTTATAAGGGTAACTAAATTGTTATAGGGCATATGGTGGTATGAATGGCCACTTGGTTAGGAATTATAGTTTTGGTATGTTGAAAGTCCATGAATGTTAAAATTTAATTATGGTTTGGCTAGATGTTAGAATTGGTAAGTGGAAAATGTTGCTTAAATATGTTAAATATTGCCCTTATGGTTTAGGAATGGTTTAGACCATATAGGTGGTCTTTTGGTAGAGTCCAAGTGTTTAAAAAGATAGAAATCTGGAAATTAGGCGAGGGTATCGATACCACTTGCATGGGTATCGATACCACTTGCATGGGTATCGATACCTCCTTTGACAGTAACGAACTGGCATCGAAGCATGGTTCGATGCCAAGCTTCATTAAAGAACTCCCTGGTTCGATGCCAGTATCGAGCCAGGCTACTTTAGCCTTAAGCCATTGGGTCCTAAGAGTAGACCAGCATCGATACCTGGTTCGATATTGGGTCTTCTAGTAACGAAATGGCATCGATGCTAGTATCGAACCAGGCTACTTAACTTAGTCAACGAGTCAACAAGGAGGTCCGGCATCGAAACATGGTTCGATACTGGGACTTCCAGTAACGAAATTGCATCGATATCTGTTTCGAACCAGGCTCCCTAGCCTCGGTCAATGGGTCAATACAATTGACCTGTATCGAACTAGGGATCGATACCCCTGTTCCGATACCCCTCTATAGGGTGTATCGATACCCTTAGTTAATTTTTGGTTCAACTTAAAAATGGAAATTGGCTTGATCATTAAGAATGTGTTAATGATAATTAAATGAATGAAATTTGGCTAGAGGTGTAGATTAAACTAGATTGAAATCAAAATTTATAAATGTATAGAACTTAAGAAATCGAATTGGTAAACTGTACAAATATAAAAAAGTTTTAAATTATCCTCAAATTTGATAAGTGTTACAAGAGTTTGGTTCGTAAAGTTTTACAAATGAATAAATGTCTTACAATTGAATACAAGTTCGGTTTATCTATGAGTTAAAATATCCGGTCGACACCTCCGTCTCCTAACCCGGGGTGAGGGTGTCACATTTATTTGGTATCAGAGCTTTCGGTTACGTGATTCTCGGACCGAAACAAATATGAATGCATCATATAGAATTGAACTATGCCACCTAGGAGTTTTGCATACCGTACTTGCTTGTGTTCTTGCTTATTTGAATGATATTTGTTTGCCCTTTTTGTAGTATGGTTGATACAAGATTGGCCCTAGGAGATGAAAGTCCTGAGGGTTCATCAAATGAGATTGAGAATGTGAGGATGAAACCGAATCCTCCATTGGAACAAGAACCACCTCCGGTGGAAGCTGCCCTTGAGCAGGTAGCCCCGGTTATACAAGATGTTCAGAGGGAATGCCTTTTGAGTATGAAGGGGACGTTTGATCAGCTGGTGTTTGAGTTGAAACAAGATCGTCCTGCTCCTGTTAATGTGGTACCGAGTAGGGCACCTATTGAGAAGCTTGCTCGATATCGAGCCTATACCTTCGCGGGTTGTAATGAGGATAAGCCCGAGGAACCTGAACAGTGGTTAGAAAAGACCACTCAAATGCTGACTAAGCAACTACAATGCTCCGATGAGCACAAGCTCGAATGTGCTATCTCGCTTCTAGCCGATAAAGCCTTAAGTTGGTGGGAAACCACAACCTTGACTGTTCCTACCGACTCTGTTACATGGGACTTCTTTGTAGAGGAGTTCAAAAAGAAATATATTAGTGAACAGTATCTGGCTGAAAGAAGGAAGAAGTTCTTGTATTTGAAGCAGGCTAATAGGCCTATTGAGCAATATGTGGCAGACTTCTGTAAGTACTGCAAATATGGAGCTGAATATATTAAGACTGAGAAGCAGAAATGTCAAATGTTCATAGATGGGCTGAATGATGAGATGAGACCTATGTTCACAGCTTTGGGGATTACCGATTTTCAGATTCTAGTCAATCGAGCTATTGCTACCGAAGCCAAGATGAAAGCTTCGGAGAAAAGAAAGGGTGAAAATAAGAACGATAAAAAGCGAAAATAGGAGGATAAGCCAGATTGGAATGTAAAGAAAGCCAAGAACCAGAGAGAAGGCTCATCGACCTACCACCATGAGTCCAAGAGCCATTATGTGCCGAGACCTCAGTCGGCAAATAGACCTGCGGCCCCAGTTGCATCTGTTCATAGCACGGGGAATTCTGGAAAAGCTCAAGCTTGTCGGTTTTGTCAGAAGTTTCATGCTGGACCTTGTCGGCTTCAGATGAAACTGTGTTATGCATGTGGTGGATCAGACCACTTTATCAGGGATTGTCCTCAGAATCCGAATAGAGGCACACCTCAGTTTCGTGCCTATCAGAGTCCTCCACCTCAGAACCGAAACAAGGGCCCAGGACAGGCCCAGTCTGGGAACCAAAGTAGAGGAAAAGACCGTCAATCAGCCCTTCCTCGACAAGAATCTCGAGCTCCAGCTAGAATGTATACCGTTCGTGGTAGAGGAGAGGAGGAGTCTCCCGATGTGATTGCAGGTACCGTTGAATTAAATTTATGCCCTGCTTATGCTTTAATAGATTCAGGATCCACTCATTCCTTTGTAAGTTCTAAAATGCTTGTAAAAGCTAGATTAGAGCCTGAAAATGTTGATAGGGGTCTTGTAGTATCAAACCCAATAGGAGGTATAATGAATGTTAACCTCGTTTGTAAAAACTCTCCGATCTCAATTCGAAATATTCCCTTTTCGAATTGATCTGTTTGTACTACCCGAGTGTGAGTTTGACCTAATATTAGGGTTAGACTGGTTGACCAAACATGAAGCTTGGATCGACTGTCAGAAGAAAAGATTGTATCTTCGTGGCTTGGGAAAGGAGTCAATCCTCCTAATTGATAAAAAGCCAACTTCGATCTTTGCTGTTATGGCTCTACAAGATGAGTATGATTTTGGTTTGCCGAAAATCCCAGTGGTATCTGAATTTGTTGATGTTTTTCTGGAGGAACTTCCTGGTCTCCCTCCGACCAGAGAAGTTGAGTTTGGAATTGAAGTCCAACCTGGGACTAATCCGGTGTCAATTGCTCCTTATAGAATGTCAAATTTGATAAGTGTTACAAGAGTTTGGTTCGTAAAGTTTTACAAATGAATAAATGTCTTACAATTGAATACAAGTTCGGTTTATCTATGAGTTAAAATATCCGGTCGACACCTCCGTCTCCTAACCCGGGGCGAGGGTGTCACATTTATTTGGTATCAGAGCTTTCGGTTACGTGATTCTCGGACCGAAACAAATATGCATGCATCATATAGAATTAAACTATGTCACCTAGGAGTTTTGTATACCGTACTTGCTTGTGTTCTTGCTTATTTGAATGATATTTGTTTGCCCTTTTTGTAGTATGTTTGATACAAGATTGGCCCTAGGAGATGAAAGTCCCGAGGGTTCATCAAATGAGATTGAGAATGTGAGGATGGAACCGAATCCTCTATTGGAACAAGAACCACCTCCGGTGGAAGCTGCCATTGGAACAAGATGTCCAAATATTCAATTCGAGGATCCAAGACAAGAAAATCAACACCACAATAAAAAGAACGTCATCTTGATCAATCGTGGTGGTTTCAGATCCAACCTTAATAGAAAACCAAAACAACAACAAAAACGTATCAAAAACAAAAAAAAACGTACCAAAAGATAGAATAAAATTATATTATAAAAATAAAATAATTTATTAAAAACTAATACAAAACAAATAAAATGATAAATCCCAATGATTAAAAATTAATATTAAAATCAATATCACTATCGTTGTTTAAAGAAAATAAAGAATAAAAGTTAAGAGAACAGAAGCCAGGATATACGATAATGGTCCGATTTTCCTATGCTTTTTATTGTGGGAGTATTTTATTACTAAAGAAGGTATTAATGTCACCTTCATATTTCGTTCAATATATATAGTTGACAATCACAACATTTAAAATAATAAGCATGGTGGATATCAATTTTAAAAAATATGCATGGTGGATATTTTTAATTAATTTTTTTATAGTTCCACTAATCATAACAGTCTTTCCATTATAATCAAGATTTATACCCCGTAATAATATATAAAACAATATACAAGATAAATAGCTTTCAATTTTAAAAAACATGCATGATGGATATCTTTTAAATTTTTATAAAATAATTATTTTTAAGATAAATCTCAAGATTTAAATTTATATAAAATAAAATAATATAAATATTTTTATTACAACTAATTAATAAATCTCGATATTTAAACTTTTATTTACTCAAAGTTGCAAGTCCTTTATGTCTAGTGGTTGGAAGAGAAAGAAAAACAACTTTATCAAGATTCGTGAATCATCAATTCATATAGGCCACCGAAAGACATCTATTTCACAGTGAACCAAAGTTAATCAAAAAATTTAATATATATAAACATTTTAAAAATTAAAACTTACACCAACCTTTGATTTTTAGGATTTAAAGATTTAGGTTATCGTTTAGGGTTTAGGGTTTAGAGGTTTAGGGTATTAGAGTTAAGGATTGTATCACGATTATTCTCGTCACATTATCTATGAGACCAACTAAGTGAAGACTAAGTATTAAGTTAAGAAATATTATGTCAAGGAGAAATTATATCATGATCATTCTTGTTACATCATCTATGAGACCAACTGATCAAATGTATCTATTTAATTAATTTTTTCATTCTTCTTTTTTATCAAATGAATCTTCACTCGGTAAAAACTATTTTTAAACGTAATTATAATAAATATTAATAAAGATTCACTTAGTAAAAAAGATAAAATGACAAAAATAACTAACTGGATATATTTGATTAATCAATCACATAAATAACATGACGAAAATAACTTATGATATAATTATTTACGTTAAAACTTAATTAATCATGCAATTTAGAATCCTGACCCCAAAATACCTTAATTTGATCGTTTATAACTCATCTTTAGTAAATTTAAGCAAAAATGATCTGATTCATGATCAAGGGAATAATCCTTACAATTTCAGTGTGCTCCAAAAATACTTACCAAGACTCAAAGGTAAAAAGGATAATCAAATCACAATTTTTTTTTATCACGACATTAAAACTTTTAAATTCATTTTAAAACAATCTTTAAAGATTCAAATAGATCATATTTAAAATAAAATTTTAAATAAATTATTCATATATTAATATACTTTTTGAAATAAATTATTTAAGCTAATTTTTAATTAAAAAATTAAAAACCCTAAACCCTAAACCTAAAAACCTAAACTCAAAGGCCTAAAAATACTAAATCTTAAACCCTAAGATCCAAAGCACTAAATCATAAACCCTAAAACCGTATACCCTAAAATCTAAAAACATAACACTAAACCCTAAAATATAAAATATGAGACACTAAAAATCTAAATCCTAAACTTGAAACCCTAAACTAGTTTATGATATGTGATTCTAGGGTTTAGGGATTTAGGCTATTTTAGAGATTAGGATTTTAGGTTTTGGATTTAGTGTTTATGGTTAAGTATTTTTAGAATTTTGGTTTAGGTTTTGTGTTTAAAAATTTAATATTTTAGGATTTGAAGTTTAATATTTATTGTTTTCGGTTTAGGATCTAGAGTTTACGGTTTTTTATTTTTAAAATTAATTAAGATTAATATTTTATTTAATTATTTTAAAAATTAAAATATATAATATATAATTTAATCAAAATTATATTTTTAATAATGTTTAAAAATATTCAAATCATAAAAGTAATCGTTAACGTGTTTAGATATCAATCCCGCATGAATTAAATATCTGTGTGATATTGTTTACACTAAAAGTCTAATATAATTTAAATACAATAATGCTCCTATAACACTCTCGTAGCCCTGTACATTTTACGTTATCGAACGATAGAAATGAGAGTAAATGCACAAGAGAGAGAGAGGGGCTGATGGCATCAGAAGTGTTAAAATAATAAAATTTAATGGAGAACTCTAATAAATAAATAAATATTTAAAAAATTAAAAAAATGTTCTTAATAATAAATATTGGAAAAAATATTTTTAATAATAAGTATTAAAAAATTTGATCATTAATCAAAAATATTAAATTTTTAAATTTTTAAAAAGGATATCTCTAATAATAAATATTAAAAAAATTACGCTCTAATTATAAATATTAAAAAAATTAACTCACTAATAAATCGAGAAAAATTAAATTTAAGAAGATATTCTTAATAATAAATATTAAAAAAATTAAATCTTTAATAATAAATATTTAAAATTAAAATTTAAAAATAATTATTTAATATAGTAATAACTATAATATTAAATAACATCAAAGAATAGTACTTTAGACGGTCGGTCATCCTATCCATGCCGAGGGATGGCGCTGGATGGCATTGGTCATTGGGTATCTAGGGTTTGGCAGCTCCACAGCCACAACTTAAAAGTCGTGGATTATGGTATCGCTCGGTTACGATTTGTTGTAGTTTTGTCAATAAAGCTGGAAAGAAAGGATGTCCTGCGGAGGGTATAAAGGGTATCATTCTATATATTTCCGGAAAAAAAATATTTTTATTTTTATTTCATGATTTGTTATAAATATAAAATTTAAAATTATTTGTTGATATAATTCATAAGATTTAGATCATCCTTATCCTATAACTTATATGGATTTTGAGACTTATATAATTTTTTCATATAATATATTTATAAATATTAATTAAAAATATAAATTGGATTTATTATAAAAAATATGAAATATTTTTCATTGAAACTTATATAATATATGTGATATATCAATTATTATTATCTGCACGAATGGTTTCATCGTATTCTCCAAACTTAAGGTGTTCTCATTTTTAGCCTTCATCGTATTCTCCAAATTTATAGAAGTATAAATTGTATCACGTTGTATTCTAACATTTTATTTATTTAGATTTTTTTTTTCAATCGTTTCTTAGAATCGACAAAATTAAATACAGAAAATATATCATTTTGGGGTTTGGAGACGGCTAATTTTGAGGAGTTAATTTGGAGGCATCATCCGTAGGAGTTTATTTTTTTAAAGAGAAAAATAATGATTATATCATCACATCGTTAATGACTTAACAATTAATTATTATAAATTAAATTTAAAAAAGTATAGGGTTTTATAATTAGGGACGTCAACGGGAAATGAAAAGGCGAGTTTTTGATCGTTTTGATTTTGATCTAAAAATTAAAATATTTATCTTGATCTTAAACTACTACGTTTTAATATATCTTATTCTCAATCCGATTTGATTTAATATAATAAAAATTATAATATGATTCAAATCCGATCTTAATCTTTTAATAAAATTCTAATTAAATCTGACATGCTCAAAAAATAATAAAAATATTAAATATTATATATAAATATCATAAAGATTGATCATGAGAAAATCTTTTCAACCATATCTTTAATTTTAACATCAAAATTGAAACTCTTAATATAAATAAAGACATCAAGCATCTCATCCTACTAGAATAATTTGTTATCCGTTGTCTTTTGGGATATATTATTAAAAGTGAATGGTTTCATTTATTTGAACATGTTGGTATATTAGTTAATTGCCAGTTAGGCTTGCTTGGAATGAGTAGAAATTATTTGCCTCCTAATGGTATCTTTTTTTATCTCTTCTGTTCAAAAATTTTAAAAAATTGAATTATAAACCTTTAACCTTTTTTATATCATAAACCCTAAATCATACACCCTAAAAATACATATTAACCTTAATTCTCTAAATCCTAACCATAATTTCTAACCTTAACCCTAAATCCATAATCTACTAATTAAAAACGAAAACACTAATAAAAATACGATTACGACATAAATTATTTGTACTCACAGAGAATCCCACTAACTTGAGCTTGAGCTCTAATATAAATACCTTTGCTCAAAGGCTTATATGTTATCATACAAGATGACTAGTGTTATATTTTTTGGTAGGAAATTGGAGGCTTTTTTTAGCAAATCACGCTCCAAACTAGCATGCTTCAACCGGTCCTTTTTCCATGTCTTGGTCTTCAAAGCGAACCCCTTCTGGGTTCAGCTTGTTTATTTCATTGTCTCGTCTTTGCTTGGCTTCGGGGCACTGTATATGTCGAAGTCAAAACCCGACTCGTCGATGCCTAAGAGCATCGACGTGTTCTTCACCTCCGTGTCCGCAGTGACGGTTTCGAGCATGTCAACCGTTGAAATGGAGGTTTTCTCCAACACCCAACTTATCATTATGTCTGTTCTGATGCTCGTAGGCGGGGAGGTCTTTACTTCCATGCTCGGACTTCAGCTAGCAAGGTCCGGGTTCAAGAAACATGGAAGTCAGGATGGGGACAGTGTCCATGAAATTGAGTTAGGTACCATTACCATTGAGAAACCTAGCACAAACGTAGAAAGTAACATAAACTCGTCTTCTACAAAGAGACTGAAGTATAAAGCTACTAGGTATTTAGGGTATGTTGTATTAGGATATCTTTTAGTCGTCCATTTAGTCGGTTCCCATCTGGTTTCCATGCATGTAAGTCGGGTTCCAAGCGCTAGGAAAATATTGAAAACCAAAGGCATTGAGATACCAACATTTTCTTTCTTCACCGTGGTTTCTACTTTTGCGAACTGTGGGTTCGTTCCGACGAACGAAAACATGATCGTGTTCAAGGAGAATTCGGGTCTTCTACTGCTGCTGATCCCACAAATTCTCCTCGGCAACACCCTTTATCCAGTTTGCCTACGAGCCTCGATATGGGTTTTGGGCAAGATGACGAAAAAGGTGGAGTTCAATTACATCCTGGAGAATTACAAGGAGATGGGTTATGGTCATTTACGGTCGGGCGTTCGTTGTGCTCTTCTTGCAGCCACCGTTGTCGGGTTCATATCGGTTCAGTTGGTCCTGTTCTGCTCGATGGAATGGAATTCGGAAGGCATGGATGGTCTTAGTTCGTATCAGAAGTTCGTGGGGTCGTTGTTTGAGGTAGTGAATTCGAGGCACACCGGGGAATCGATTGTCGATCTTTCCACCATCTCCTCGGCGATCTTGGTGCTCTTTGTTGTTATGATGTGAGTCCTCTCTCTCTCACACACACGATTCTCTATAGTCCATTCTCGGACTCATATTTGCCTAATCGACAAGAAATCAGTACTGTCGCATCTTCTATGACTGAGCATATTTACCCACGCACACTAACGTTTTTTTAAGGTGCAAATTATGTATCCTTAATCGATCTCCTTAGTAAGGTGATAACGAGTCGAGTAGAGTCCGAGTCTAGTCTGGCTTAATTCGAAAATAATATTATTGGGCTCGGTTCGGGTTCGAGGCTCGGCGAGCTTGAAATTTTAGGCTCGGTCTCGGCTCGAGCTTGAAGCTCGTAGGGCTCGACTCGGCTCGACCCAAAATAGATAATTTTATTATATTTTTATATAAAAGATAGGACCTCGTTAAAAACTCTTTTCATGACCAACACTAAAAATAAAATTCAATATTGAGAAAAGGAAAAAAGTATCCAATTTATTTTTAGTAGATTTCTCCTATTTTATTTTATTTTATTTTATTATTTTTTTTTTTTGCTAAAGAGATTAATTGAGTGTATATATAATATATATAATATAATTATTTTAAGTTTGTTCATGAGTTTTTCGAGTCGAACTTGGGTAGGCTCAGCTTGGCTCGTTAAGGTCTCGAGCCGGACCTGAGCCCTAGTCAAGTTCACTTGAGTGGAGCTTTGATCGAGTCAGGCCCGAGTAGCTCGAGCCTATCAAGCTCATTATCACCCTACTCATTAGTGTTCTTATTTTAAATTAATAGATTTATAGTTTAAAGTTTAAGGTTTAAAGTCATGTGTTGTGGTATAGTTTAGAAAATTAGTGATATAATATATTTTTTTAGGGCGTAAGATATAAAAAATAAAAATTTGAGTTTAAAATTCAGTTTTATAAATTTTTAGTAAGGGACGTAGAAAGAAACATAATGAAGGGCAAATGATTTTTTACTCGTTCTTTAATATTATACGTATAATATTTTTCATAATATATATATTTAAAAAATTAAGGGTATTTTGCAGCAATAAAGTTGTTAAACTTTTTATTTCAAAGTCGGGGGTAAACTTTTTATTCACGATAAAACATATATTCCACCCATGACAACTAAGTTTGGATTCTAAGTGCACTTGTAATAAGGTGACAATATCTTATTTTTATTTAATGCAACATAATTCATATAATATAATTATTTTTTTTATCAGTCAGTGGCCTTAACACTATCGAAGTGGGTTTTGAATAAATTCTATTTCGACCCCACACCTTGTGCGTCACTGGTTCTCTCCAGATCTTCAATCTAACATTTCCAGAATAATAATTATATAATCTAACGTACCTAATGCTTTCCTAATCCGTTGTTAATTATTCGGTATCATACGTGTATAAATATACATGATTTCATTAGTCATTTTACAGGTATCTCCCTCCCTATACTTCCTTTATACCCACTAAATACCAGAAACAGGAAGGTGGTACAAGAGAAGCAATAGGGAAGAGCCTTCTGGATTATGTTATGTTCTCGCACCTTTCATACATAGCCATCTTCATCATCCTTATTTGCATCACAGAAAGACAGAAACTGAAGGAAGATCCACTCAACTTCAATGTCCTAAACATCACCATAGAAGTCGTAAGGTAAATTATCATGAGTAATTCGATCCCACTTAAGCGATACCAACTTGTTTATCACTTGAACCAACGGTTTTTATTTTAACTTTTGATGAAGTAATTAGGTTTTATTTTTTTCAGTGCTTATGGTAATGTTGGATTCTCTACGGGGTATAGCTGTAAAAGACGATTGGAAGGTGAGGTGGGGTGCACAGATTCGTGGGCTGGATTCGTGGGGAGGTGGAGTAACAGTGGGAAGGTGATTCTCATTGTTGTCATGTTTTTTGGAAGGCTGAAGAGTTTCACTTTGAAATCTGGGAAAGCATGGAAACTCTCGTGAAATTATATAAGATGAAGTTACACGGTTTAAAACTCTCTAAATTTTATATGTTTTTTGGATTGTTAGATGACTGAAACGAATAACTTAGATTAACTCTTTATATTTTTTCTCAGGATGATAAACTATTAATCTGAGATATCCGTTTTAATTATCTAACGATCCAAAAAAACGTTAAAAACTTATAAAATTTTATACCGTGTAATTTCATCCTATCCCTTAATATACATCGTTTGTAATGAAATCATCCTGCGTGAATTAACGCTTTGTTCTCAACTGTTGTAAAATATCTGTAAGTAGTGAGCCTTGTTTCTATTGGGTTTGGACATTTTGTCTGTTTTTAATTTGTGCATTTTTTATATAAATGCTTAGCCAGAAAAATTTGCCCCTAAACTATACATGGTTCCCTTTTTAGTCCTTAAAGCATTTCTTTTATCAAAAGTGACCCTTAAAGTATACTTGCATCGCCGGTTGTAGTCCTGCAAGTATTTATTAGCCTCTAATTCAATAATTAATCGTGTAGAAAAAACACAAATTCTTAATTAAATTAAAAATAAAACAAGAAAAAAATCAATAACTCAAGTGTAAGGATTAAATTCTCAACGTGTGGCAAATACACAAATTCTTAATTCACTAATCATTTTCCCACTGAGATGGCGATGTCCGAAGATAAGCAAAAATTATTCAATGATTGGTTTTACCACGTTATTTATGATTTTTATCCGTTAAAAATAATTAATTATTTTTTATATTTCCCATGTCATTTTCTAAGAGTGAATCTTCACTTTTTTATTGCCATGTAAATAGATAGTGGGTGGTAGAGATTAATTAAGAAAAAAAAGTGATATGAAAAATAAAAATTAATTAACTATTTTTTAATATATAAAGATCATGGAAAACGTGGCATAAAATAATTTTTGAAAGATAAGGGATTGTCTTCAAAGGATTGGGCTCTCTTCCTAGGTGATATTTCATGGCCCAAATGGTGATGCCCAAACATCAGACATAAAAGCTACTATTACAAAGGATCGAATTTGACATCGACCTGTTTTACGATGCTTTTGAAAATTATTTTTACAGTCAAAAATGTTTTTTTAATATAATATAATATAATAACTATTCAGATAAAAATAATTTTTTCATTTAGTTTTAGAAAATATTTTTTAGAAGTTAAAATTTATAGATTTTAAAAATGTTATAAATATATTTATTTATGGTGGATATTCATATATTACACTTTAATGGGCTTTAGTATTAGGGTTTAATACCCATTGAAATTAGGGTTTCCATCTTATGCCTATAAATATAGACTTTTGGCATAGCATTGTATACAACCCTTACTTTGAGAATATAATAAAATCTCTCTCCCTTTTGTCTCTCATCTTTATTCTCCTATTTTATTCTTGTTCTTTACTTTATTCACAACACGTTATCAGCACGAGACTCTAACCAACGGAGGTATTTTTCGTTCGAATCTTAAAGGAGTTATTGACAAGAATTTGTTACTAGCATAAATCAAAGATAAGTTTTTCTCCCTCAATTATATTTTAATTACCGATTATTTTTCTCTCTTGATCTTTGATTTGATTTTTAATTTATTAAAAATCTTTGGTTGTTTGGTGTTTGTGTAGCGATAAAGTGACTCAATTGCCGTGGTGCTTGTCGACAATTCCCAAAAGGGACTTTAACAAAATATTGGTGATTAAACTTTCCATATATTCAAATTAGTGGAATGTCTGGTATGTTTTATTTATTTGATTTGAGATTTTTTTTATCTTTATTTATAACCAATATTTGTTTATTTTATTATTATGACGAAAGTTTATGTTTTAATCATGTTCTAAGTATTACATGATATCAGAAAAAAATTAAACCTTTGATAAATTAATATGTTTTTGTTATGTTGATTTAATCCGAGTATATTGGCTGGACATCCCGTTCTGCGAGGCTACTGGTCTCAAAGGAGGTTCTTTTTAAAGGACCTTGTGGACTGGTTTAACAACGCCGCGTATGAGGATTAAATTTTTTGTTCTTTGTATATATTGTATATATATCGGTTGATCAATTACTATTTAATAGTATGAATATTATAAAGTCTATATTTTCTTGGAAGCAATATTTTTTTGTGTCGAAAAACTCGACTATAGACTTCTCCCAAGTTCAAGTTACGAAAGTTGTCTTGATCAAAGAATTTTTATGGGAGGCATTCCCTGAAGTGAATGCATGCATGATGATTATTCCATGCGATTATTGGATTTATGGCATTCCTTAAAGTGAATGTAAGCATGATGATTATTCCATGCGATTATTGGATTTATGACGTTCTATGAAGTGAATGCAAGCATGATGATTATTCCATGCGATTATTTGATTTATATCATTCCCTGAAGTGAATGCAAGCATGATGTTTATTCCATGCGATTATTGAATTTGTTTCATTCCTTGAAGTGAATGCAAACGTGATAATTCACTATATGGTTAGTGAATAAGACATAATTATGTGCCAGAGTATCATTGATGAAGATATGTTAGAAAAAAACATACTCTATTTTTCATGCCAACAATGTTGTCCTTCAGACACAATATCGTGAAAAAGGCTTTAAGAAATATTCTGAGTTAATTTCTTGTCTTCTTGTGGCTGAGCAAAATAATGAGTTGCTCATGAAAAATTATGAATATCACCCAATAGGCTCCGCTCCATTCCCTGAAGCGAATGTGATATTATATAGCGGAATGAATAAAAGCAACATTAGTAATTGTGGTCATGATTGAGATCATAAAATAGACATGGATAAGATGATTATTTTGAGAATACTTATATCCACAAGAAGTGGAATTGTAAAGATGCCAAGAATGATAGAGATCAGATTAAAAATCTTTATGTTATCAAAGTGATGATATAAACCATTGATCTCGTACTTGTCAAACGCCGAAGCATTACAGACTTTATTCATAATCATGAATGATAAATTGAAGAAAATATAATCAGATTTTCTTTGTGGCGAAAATAATGGCGTTATTGATCCAACTTAATTGGATATTGATAATTTTTTTCATAGTCCTTCAAGAGAATAATTCGCCATTTATTTTATTTTCCTTATAATATCTAAAAGAAATAATTGATATTTATTTATTTTGTTTATTATATATTTATATTAATTTATTTTACATATTATTTATTTATTTATGCTTTATGTTAATTTATCATTTATTTATTTTATATATTATTTATTTACATTCTATGTTAATTTATCCGTTGAAGAATATTATCACTTCCGGAATGAAATCTACAATGAATTATGGCTATTTATGCCAAGCAAACAGTGCAAGTACTCATACTATACTTAAGCATAAGAAATATTTTCCCATTTAAATACAAGGGAAAATGTGAGTACTATATCTCAAAGTACTGAAATATCAATGCTTCGGAAGAGCTTTTGAGAGCTTATCTTTGATAAATAAACTAGTTGATATAATGTGCTATATTTAATATTTTCCATTCCCCGAAGTGAATGGTACAAAGCACATATTTTTCATTCCCCGAAGTGAATGAAATAAAGCACATATTAAAATGTGCACAATTATGCATATTTTCCCATTTTAAATGCAAGGGAATAATATGAGTACTATATCCGGAAGTACTAATATCACAGAAGCTCCGATAGAGCAAATATGTTATTGTTAAATGAGACTTTATCTCATATTTACAGTGTATTATGCTCGTCAAAGTCGCAAAGAGACTTATTGAATTTTAAAGATATTTACAGAAATATATTGAGAATATTAGTCAAGGGATGCTGACTATCTCAATATTACGAGTATAAGGAAATCTTGGCAAAATTACATGCACTGTCATCCATATTGTACTACATAAGAATTAGTACAAGTTGAAGCTCATGCTATTGTAAACAATATGTTTACTGATAATTTTATTTGGCATGACCGGTTAGACCATCCTGGTTCAATTATGATGCGAAAATTGGTTGACACTTTCATGTGGTCATTTATTGAAGAACTAAGATTTTCTTCATGGTTATATTTCATGTGATACTTGCTATGAAAGCAATTTGATTATACAATCATCAACATCTAAAATAAAGTGTTATTAATTTTCTGGAACGGATACAAGGTGATATATATATGGGCCCATACACCTTTCTAAAAGACCATCTAGATATTTTATGATTTTTATCGATGCATCGACTAGATGGTTATATGTATCCTTGTTATTAACCCGCAACTTGGTGTTTGTGAGGCTACTTGCTCAGTTGATAAAATTACGAGCACATTTTCCAGATTATTTTCTAAAGACAACCAGTCTTGATAATGTTGATGACATGTAATTACATTTAGTATCACCAATTCGCATCAAGCCAACAAATGATTATAAGTTCTCCCCATTACAAATGGTTTTTGGTCAGAAAACAAATATTTCTCATCTTAGATTTTTTTATGTGTGCGATATATGTTCTAATTGCTCCACCATAACGTACAAAGATGAGTTTTGTTGGGAATATATATAAGAGCTTCTGATAGGGGATTTATTTACAACATGATTTACTGACTATCATTTAAATGAGTCAGTTTACCCAACATTAAGGGGAGAAAATAAATAGCTGGGGAAAGAAATAAGTTATAATGAATTATCATTTTTCTCATTTTGATCCACGTACTACACAATGTGAACTATAAGTTCAAAGGATAATTCATTTAGCAAATCAATTGCCAGATATTTTACTGACCATAAAAGAGTGACTAAGTCACGTATACCAGCTATGAATGCTCCGATTAAATTTGATGTCATGGAAGGACAAACTCTAGTTGCTAATGGGTCTAACTTACGCTTAAAGCGTAGTAGACAAGTAAGTTCCAAAGATAAGAGATCCTCGAAAAAGAAAAGGAGCTATATTTTATGATGGTCTGATCGAGGAATCAATGATTATGAAAATCTCTAGAAGAGATTAAATGGTCTCCAATAGAGACATTGATATGACTCAGGTACCTGATAATAAAGAGATCTCAATAGATTATGTCATGTATGGTAATAAGTGGAACTGAAATTAAATCGACGTCGTTAATATATTTGCATGCAATATAGCACTAGAGATTTTATTTGATGATGTGGATCATGAATCATTGTCAATTGGGCAATGTAAACAAAGAAATGATTGGCCAACATGAAAGAGGCAATTGAGGCGAAACTAAAATCTCTTTTGAAAAGAGAAGTATTTGGGTCTATAGCCCGTACATTGAAATGTGTAAAGCTCGTGGATATAAACGAGCCTTCGTGAGAAAGAGAAATCAAAAGGGGAAATCATGAGATATAAGCTCATTTGGTTGCACAAGGATTCTCACAGAGACATGAAATTGATTATGAGGAAAATATATTTCTCGGTGGTGGATGCAACTACTTTTAGATTTTGATCAGTCTGGCAATAAATAAAATTACTCGGTTTCTGCCTAATGAGTGTTGTTACATCCTATTTGAATGAGCCTCTTGATAGTAATATTTACATGAAACTTCCAGAAAGATTTAGATTGCCATACGCAGTTCATTCAAGTTATCGAGAACATTATTCAATCATATTGAATATATCTTTTTATGGCTTGAAACAATTTAGGCGTATTTGATATGATCGCCTCATTGAATACTTATTAACATAATGCATATGAATTATTTCCCCGAGCATTTTTATTAAGAGATTTAGCTCTGAATTTTTATTGATTGTGTATGTCGATGATTTGAATATCGTTGAGACTCGTGAAGAGACCTCCTCAAATCCTTGTGCATCTATCGACATACAGAAAAATATTGAAAGAGACTTTACATGCATAACGCATATCTATTTATCACCTTTATGGTTGTTGTTAAGTCTCTTACTGTAAACAAAGATTTTTCACATCACGAAAAGGGTAATGATATTTTTAGTCTAAAAGCACAATATACATATTTTTTTTTGATCTGGAAGCATCGTATCTTAACTGGTCCAGAAATATTTTTTAAGTGCTACGAGATCATTACCTTTAAAATAATTGTTATGCATAAGGCAAAACCGAAATATGTGTTTGACTAAACATATCCTGAAGATATGTGAATGTTTTTTACAAGATAAGATGCAAGTTATCTTGTACAGAGATAATACAAAATTTATATCTCAAGATGGATATATCAAATATGATAAAACGAAAAATATTTCTTCAAGTTTCGTCCCTCATGATTTTCAGATGAATAATATTCAATGAATCATTTCAAGCAATGATTTGGAAGAAATTTATCCACTAGTGCATGATCTACTTTAATATTTGAAGATTGTATTCAATATTGAATTATGAAGATTCAAAGATCTTATGTGATATTTTCATGAGGGGGAGTAAATACGCGTTGCACTCTTTTTCCCTTAACCGAGGTTTTGTCCCAATGGGTTTTCCCGGTAAGGTTTTTAATGAGGCAACATGTTATGCGTATCAAAGATGTGTGTACTCTTTTTCCTTCACTAAGAATTTTTTTCCCACATGGTTTTTATCTTAGTAAGGTTTTAACGAGGCACATTATCTTCATGGATATCCAAGGGGGAGTGTTATAAATATATTTATTTATGGTGGATATCCATATATTAAGTTACACTTTAATGGGCTTTAGTATTAGGGTTTAATACCCATTGAAATTAGGGTTTCCATCTTATGCCTATAAATATAGACTTTTGGCATAGCATTGTATACAACCCTTACTTTGAGAATATAATAAAATCTCTCTCCCTTTTGTCTCTCATCTTTATTCTCCTATTTTATTCTTGTTCTTTACTTTATTCACAACAAAAAATATATTTTTAAATAAATTTATTTATTTATTTATATTTTTTATTAATTATTTTATATTTTAAAATAAACTATCTCTAAAGTAAACATTATATATAATAGTATTTTCTGATTCATTTTTTTAAATGTTATAATAATATTTTAAATATTTTTATTGTACTATTTCAATTTTTTTGTGCGAAAATTTTCATTATTTTAAATTCATAGAAACTTTTATTCTTTTATAAAGTTATATTCTCTATGATTTTTTAATAAAAAAATTAAAAATGGTATAATTAAAATTATTTTTTTAATCATACTGATAATCAGTGAGAGACATTATAATTGAACGTTAAACCATAAGACTTTTGATTTTAAGGTTTGACGTTTTTAAAGATTTTGAGACTATTTTGTGATATTTGAAAATTTTATAATATTATTTAATATAATTTATTTTATTTTCATTTATTTTTAAAATAAAAATCACATGTTAATCTATTATTAGGTGATGATTTTTTTAACAGTGTGTTATCTTAAACACTAACGGAATAAGACTTTATGCACTTATTTCAGTAAAAAATATTAGACACCTATCTCAAAAAAATGTACTATAATTTAGACACTTATCTATAAGTTAAATCTTAAAACAATAACAATATATTAATTGAGAAGAAATTATATTATGGGTCATTCACACCACGTCATTCATGAGACCAACCGATCAAAAACAGTTTAAAAACAGTTTTTACCAAGTGAAGATTCACTTGGTAAAAATGATTAGATAAAAAATAATTAAATATATGCTTTTGATTGATTAATCCTATAAATAACGTGATGCGAATGACCCATAATATAATTTCTCTTAATTGAGATTCATTAATTAATCCAATAACAAACAATGCTTATCTTATCTCATATTATATAAATTTATCACTATATTTCTAGAATTTAATTTTTTTTGAGATATTTTATTATTTTTTTCATAATTACTACTACTGTTATTATATTTTAGAATTAATCAAAAGATACTAATCAATCACGTTAGAAGACCGAACACTCAACTTAATGCCACCTGTTTAAGCAAGATGTTGAGTAGTTGACTAGACCAACTACAATAATTCCTACAACTTACCACCTCTTAACTACCATCAGTGGAACCATTTAATTCAACTAATTGAATCGTTATAATTTAAAAAAAAAAAATCAAATTTCCACCGATTTGATTTTTTATTATTTTTTCGATTTTTAAACAGATTCTTATTGTACAATTAGTTTGTAAGTCTCTCAATAAAGATTTTCTGCATATACAATAAGTAAAAATTTCTTACTTCCTAATCGTAACTCTTTCTTTATCTCCTATTAAAAACCTCTAAAAAATGATTTTTAAACTCTAACCTTATTTTTTTACATCCTAAACAATACACCATACTCATAATTCCTTAAACCTTGAACCCTAAATTTTAAACCCATTAATTTAAAGTAAGACATCAATAAAGGTACGATTAGGAACAGACATTTTATACCTATATATAACAACTCAATCTTAAATATTTAAACGAAATTAGGGTGCTTATCGTTTAGATCAACCCAATATAATTGTATAAATTACTGGAAACTCTTTATATGTGGTTGATGTTATACTGGATTGTGCTTCTGGATTCAGTCAATCAAGTTGAAACAACGGCATTGTCGGTAACCGTTGTGTAATGCCACTGTCGGAGAACATGACAAAAATGATTGTCCTATTCCTGATCCATGCATTCACTCTTTCATGAACAGCAAAGGCTGAGGAGTTAGGCCAATGGTGGAGCCATGGCTCTTTTGCTTCATACATCATCCACCTGCTCAAAACTTAGCCACAAGCCCATATATAATAATTACACCTAATTAATGTCTGAAAATAAAAAAAAATTATATCGTGAGTTGTTTCTTATTAAATCATAATAAATATCTTTTATAAATATTTTATAAAATAATCATATATATTAATTATTTTAAAAAATAAATTAAACCATACGAGTGTTAAGTGTATTTTCTTTATTCATTTATGGCAACCGTCGCCCTGCTGCCTGCCTGTCTGCTTGGTTGTTGTTGTTTGTCCCATTCAATTCAATTAATTTGATTTCTCTCACCCATATTGTTGAAAATCATGCCTGCAGGTTCATTTCTCTACTTGTCTTCTTGATTAGTAATAAAATTTTAAATTAATGGTACAAATAATTTTATTACCTGCACCATGGATGTCAGAGAAAATATTAAATCCATGTCTAAATTAGTGTATATAATATTTATATAAAGCAAATATGATAGGAACTTTTATATAAAAAAACAAAGTAAGATTATCATAAAATAATAGATTTAACGTAATTTGACATTATTTACAGATAAAATAATAAATAAATCACAAGATTATAAATACATGATATATTATACATCTTATAACCGATATATATATATATATATATATATATTTTCAAAATCTGATGTATCCCAAAACATTCTTCCAACATCCTTAAAAAATCTATCTTTACAACATAACTACAATAATTATAGATATCACAAAAATAAATTATATCTTTCTAAAATAATTATTTCTCATAATTCTAAAAATAAAAAACAACTATATATTTATATAGTCAAATACTTAATAAAAAATCATTTTTCTGTAGAACTTTTTACCTAATAAAAATACTTAATTACTTATTAAACAAATTTATTTACCAAATCATTTTTAACAATTAGAATTACAACAGAATTCAACTTAATTATCGCTTATAATTTGAGTCGGCATGTAGCATTCTTCCCTTTGGGACAACTTCAATTCTTAGAATTACCCTTGCAACTAATATTTCAGAGCCATTTACAATTTAAATCATTGAATTTACCTTCTATTTTCGTATAGATCACAAACCTTTAATTTAATCAGATTAAATCATTAAACTTTTATTATTAACAAATTAAATCATTCACATTAACATCGTTAAATATTTTAATAAAAAAGTTGACTCAATAATCCTATTAGACATATTTTTCTATGTTAACAAGTTAATATTAATTAAAATTAAAGAAAAAATATTTAAAATCTTTTTTTACATTAAATTATTAAAGAAATTATGGTTCAATGCAATTTTTAATAATTTATCATAAAAAAAGATTTTAAATATTTTTCTTTAATTTTAATTAATATTAATTTGTTGACATAGAAAAATAAGTCTAGTAGGATTATTGAGTCAGCTTTTCCGTTAAAATAATTAACAGTGTTAGTATGAATGATTTAATTTGTTAATAATAAAAGTTTAATAATTTAATCTGATTAAATCAAAGGTTTGTGACCTACACAAAAATAGATGGTAAGTTCAATGATTTAAATCGTAAATAGCTCCATATTTCATTGTAGTAAATTCCTCTTACATGTCTTTAATCTCGCTAATAGAAAAAACATCAACATTTTTTTTTTCGAAATCGAATAACTCAAACCATAACTCATGATATCACTTATTAAGAGTGTAACAAATAAAAAAGAAAATGATATAATATCAACACAAGAGACGAGATTTAGTGTAATTCCGTCTTATCTACATTCACAGATAAAAAAAAAAACGATAATCCGCTACAAACGTAAAGATCACGAATAATATAAATACATAATATTTTATATATCTCAAAACTCGATATAATACAACCACAATAATTATAAAGATCATAAAAAAAACTACATTTCTCCAAAATAATTCTTTTTCAACCAAATATTTATTTTACTAGTATCATAATTCATACATATGACTCAATCTTAATGGTAAACTTCTTACTTTATGTGCCACCAGCCCACCAATTGTTCAAATATCTTAAATTTGGTGAGCATATAATATTTTTATGAGGTGTGAATCTCATAATTTTTGTTTTCCTATTAAAAAAATGGGAGAATTGAAATGTAAATATCGAGTTAATTAAATATTAAAATTATTGAAAAGATAGAATGGTTGCTTAAATTGATTATATTAAACATTTAGTAACCATGACTAACGTTGTCATAAGATTAGGCGAATGTTTTTTTTATTGTTTTTTTCTATTTTTAAGGTTTCGTTTTAATTAATACATACTAATTCGTGGTGCATATATGGTTTTAATGGATGAGTTTTTTAATATAGATTTTTTGTATATATAACGTTTTAAACTCGAGGCATACTTAAGCGGAATTAAACTGTTTATCACTTAGACGAATCATTGTCTATAAATCAGGTGAACATTGATATAAAATGCTTGAAGGGAAATGAAGGGGTACTTAGATAATTGTATATATGAAAGTAAGCAATCACGATTTTCATTAATATTAAATAAAAGCAGGTAAATATTAATATTTCATAGTCGCATGAAGCGACCTATTACACAACGAAAACAACACTAAAACTAGGACAACTCCGACTAAGAGTACTATCCCTATGGATTTTAAGCATCCATTTTATTTGTAACTTTCATAATTTCTCCTTCCGATTAGCTGACGAACTTCCATGGCCAATCCTTTCACTTGACGCTGCAAATGCAACAACAGAAACATAAGCAATGAACTCACTAAATGTTATGTACAACAAGTTTGAGATTAGACACGAACCTTTTGCAGTCGGTGCTGGGGCTGATCTTGTAAGGAATACTGACACCGCACTTGCCTGGGAGTCCACTTGCAAGGCCAAAGTTGATGCCAGAAATGGCACTAGACGCACTTTTGATGCAGTTGCAAGCTGCTTGGCGGTCTGGTGTTGTTTTGGCGGCGGCGTTGAGACTTTTGATCCCATTACAACAACCAGGAGGAACAGCACCGCCGCTGCCCCTCAAGTAACCTATGCAGGGGGCGAGGGAGCTTGTGACTTGACCACAAGTTATGGCTCCTTGAGCCGATGGTGCACCCACAACCAGGCACAACACCACAACACATGCAAGCTTAAGTGACATGGAGCTAGACATATTGATTGATTACTAGAAGAAACAAACGAGTTTAGAGAAGTTGTAAGGAAAGTGCTGTGTGAGTGCTACTGCTGATTCCTGCTTGTTGTGTGGTTAGGAGTCGATGGTTTTTATAGCCAGAAGTTGAGCGTAGGGTTGAGGAAATAAACTGAGCAATACGTATGAATACAACAGCGTTGGGGTGTGGGTAGTTGGGTGAATTCAATGCATGGTTGCTTTCATTCATTTTCATGTTTCCTCTTATTGTTGAGTGTCTTTAATGCTCTGAAAAAGGTTTGTATCTACCACTTTCTTGAATAATTCTGAAGTAGTTTACTAACTTTGTATAATTGATCATATGTGTGGTGATTTTTAGTAGGACGTTGGCTTACAAATTGTTTGGGAGTCTTACTCCAAAAGGTTAATCACAGTAGGATATCATGAACTTTTTTCATCAAGTTATCTGTAATTCATATAATTAGGTTCGTTTATCTTTAAGTAGTTGTTTGGTAATTACTCACTCATTAATTACACGTAAAAAAATGATAATTCATTTTAAAAAAATATGAGATGGATGAATTTAATTGATAGAAACTACGAATAACGTAATAAAAAAAGTTCATGGTATAATTTCTCAGATAGAAGGGATTCAACTTGTAAATATCAAAACGTTTGGTGATCGAAATTAGCTTACCGAAAAATGCGAATAAAAGAAATCCATCCTCTTGAACACATTGAATAGTCTTCGTTGAAAGCGAAAAAATTTTAATTTTAAAAGATTTAAATTTAAATAATTTATCTGTATAATATATATGTTATATTATTATATAATTATATTAAAATATTAAAAAAAACTTATCCTCTTGAGTATCAAAATTGCTCGAAGGGACAGGCACATGGTCCTTTATAAGGTAGATGTGCTCCTGCTCCTACACTTTCATATATTTATATTTTATTTTTTCATTCCTTAATAGTTTTATCTGTGATATATTGATTATAATTACGGATGATCTATCTTCTATTATTTTATTAGTTTCTAAATGATTGTGTTGAAAAATAATATGATAAAGTAAAAATTTTAAGATATTTTTTATGAGTAAATGTAAAGATTCGAATAATAAAATTACGTCTTCATATTCTAAATCATAAGAATTGAGTTAAAAAAGAAAACGAAAAAAATGTATTCCTGCAGTGTCGGGATACAAAGCGTGGAATATGTTTATATATAAAACCTTATAAATATTTTAGTTGGTTATGATTACAGCATTATTTGTTCTAGTGTATACTCTCAATTATTAAATATTGATAGTTCAATCATTTTGTTGGTATTACTGGTGTTCGAACCTGTAACTTTTAAAAACAACAATTGTTTTTTTAACCACTGAAACTAAAAGACTCGTGCTATTATTTAGATTATTGAGGCCACTATTCTAACATATTGAACCGTAGACAACTCACCTAATTTCTACCAAAGTTCCATTATCCATTCATGTGCATCTACAATTAATATTACTGTAATTGTAGTTGAACGGAAAAACAAATTTCTTGCTTAAACATGGGTTTCGTAATACTACAATAAGTATAAATAGTATTTGTTTGAGAATATAATCTCAATTATTAATTCATTACAAAAACAATAAAAATTTAAATAGTGTAGAAACTGTATAAAAATTATATTTTTAAAGAATATGGTATCAAAGGAGATGATATTTGAAAACCCAGGACGACACTCTCAATAGAATATAAAAAAAATAAAAAAATGAATTCGTTATTCATTATCGATTACTTTGATAGATCAGATACCGTAAAAAAATAAAATTAAAGATTTAAATTGAGTTCGTGAATCGGTACCTAATAATTTGTATCATAAATATTCAAGAATATATAAAAAAATGATTTTATAAATAATGGTATTAAAGTAGGATAACGCATAATGATCGAGATAACTCATCTTAATAAAATACCGGAACTCTTTCTTTTAAGATGATCTGATATAATAACATATTAAGATGATACTTAAACAAATATATGAATTAACAAAAATAAATAATAATGCTAATAAAATACTGAGTAAGTAAAGCAAATAAACCAATATACTGATAATATATAATATAGTATATTCATATACTCAAAATATTAAAAAAATATATACCTTAACATTGATAAGACTAGATAAAAAAAAAACAAATTAATAAAATATAAATTTATGTGATAAAAATACATCGAATGATAACTAAACACATAAGCAAAGATGTAAATACGAAACACAATAACATGTTAGATCGTAAAATTATAGATGATATGCATCGAATCTAATATCATATTTAGTCACTCAACTTTTAAATTTTTTTAATTTTTTAATTGAACTTTTAGGTTGTTTTTATTTTGGTCACTCAAAATCGACAATTGTTTGATCCTAAATTGTACTATCAGACTCGTTCTGATACAAATCCGAATATTATATTTGTTTCACCAGAAAATATCTTAACCCACAAATCCTATTTAAATTTTTTCGATTTTTTTTGAATTCGAAGTACATTTTAGTAAAATTGAGAGACAAAATGGCCAATAAACTTTGAGATTGAATAGCCATTAACTACGAGAAATTATATCATAGGTCAGTCTTATCATGTTATCCATAAAATTGACCCATGAACACGTAATGAGACTGACTCATGATATAATTTTTCCACCAACTACAGTCATCAACAGTAGGCATTTGAATACCACAAATGGTAGACAACTAACAGTTAGATTTAATTTTATATTTTAATTTTTTTACCCTTTCATCATTTGTCATGTCATCGCACATATATTACCATCTCCATCTCACTTTCGAATGGTGAAATTTCAGGACCAAATCAGCCAGTCTGTGGTAAGAAAAAAAAACAGTACGTATGATCTAAACTGAACCACACACTTTCTGTGTACGTCCTGACCGTCAAAGCCAATGTCCTGTCGGTCTTCACCTTCAGTAATTGCATTGTCCTCTGCTCCATTTATATTTACATTAGATTCTTGGTGGAAACAGTTCCCTCTTCCCTCTTCTGCAATGCACTCTCCCCATCATGTTTCCCCCTTGTGCATGGTTCCCTCTTGTGGACATATTACGTATTTTCTGTTCTTTTAAATGAATGGTTTTATTACAATCCTCAAGAAAATGTTACTTTTGTTATAAGACAAATTTATTTAATGAGGCGATCGTTTTTTCAACCCCTCGATCCATCCATGATTATACGTGTGTCTGGATAATTACGTGTAATAAATGAAGTTTGAGACTGAGGTTTGTTTGGTTTGGCAGAAGTTAGGGTTTCTTTCTCAAGCATTGTTTGGGGGTTGATGGATGGTTACCTGCTTTAATGATTTCAAACTGCTGTTCACTGAATGGTCCTAAACTGTGGCTCTTAATCTTCCTTACTGGTATCATATCAATCAAAATCTACAAAAGTAATTAAATATTAGTACCACTTCTCGGTTGTGGTGGTGGTGGTTAGGGATCACGATTTAATTTAGAATCGTTAAGTTTTGGTCTGACTCGATAAAAATATTTTTTATTAAAAATATTAAATTCAAGTCGAGTTATTGAAAAATTAAAATTAGACCGGGTTAAGATCGAGTTTAATATACAATTTTTCTGATTCGACTTGATATATTTATATATAATATTTTTAATATATAATATATAATCAATTTTTAATTAAAATAATAAGCTCAAATCAAGATTGAATTATATTTTTTATTATATAAAACGAATAAAAAATATACTAAAATCTGATCGAAACAAAACATATACTTTAACTTTTGGGAAAGAGCGAAACGATAAAAAGCCGTCCTATCTGTGGCCATCCCTAGACCGGTGGCGGTGGTGTTGGTGGGAATACAAAGGAGACCAGATTTGTTTTGGAAGAGGTCGAGACCAAATTTGACTTGTGTGTTTGAAGGCGGTGTGAGAGTGGAGTAATGGAACAATGACATTACAAGTGCCGTTGCCGACCAATAAAGTAACCAGTGTCATATCTGGAAAAATTATATAATGGATTAGTCCCACCACGTGTCCATGAGACCGACCAATAAAAATTATCTATCTTTCCATGTTATATTTTTTAAGTGATTTTTCACTTAAAAAATTAAAAAATGATGAGGTGGGTAGTTTTTATTGATTAGTCCCATGGATAATATGGTGAGACTGACCCATGATATAATTTCTTGTCATATTTGGGAACGGACAGGATTACGCAACTGCCCAGGCCCAAAGTTTTATACTAAATTATATTTATAAAAAAGTATTTTTTTATATTCGAACCTGTTATGTCCACAACTGTTGCACAATCTGTTATCTTTTTATATTTGAACTTGATAAATTATTTTTACGCATTTTATTCTTTAGATTCATTCGATAATGTTTATTGTTTATGTTGTCATATTTGTTATTGTTCGAGAATTATAAAGACTCAAATTTTAAATTAAAGAAGATAATTGAAGGAGCTTAAACAAAGAATCATTCGATAATTTGTTAGTACTATATGAATCATGGGTAGTATATTGGATGACCTAAATAAGAATGCTTAATCATTTATGTGTATAGTTATGTTTGAGCAAAATTCATCATATGATTAAAAAGAATAGGGTGTAGTATTGGTAGTTCAATATCATTTTTGATCTTGTGGATGGTTTATGATATTGATCTGTAAACGTATGCTCTTATTCTTACAGATTTATAAACTGTCTGAAATGTGAGTAACTATATGTATGTGATTTGTTTAGTTGTTATGGAATCTTGCTAAGACAGATAAACTTTAAACTTTAAATTTTAATTATAAATCCTAAATTTAATCACATCTTTTAAATTTAAAACTTGTCCACTAAAATTAAAGTATCAAACTTATTTATTTAATAACATATAATTAATAACGTCTTGATTAGGGGCAAAAATCAGACGGTACAATGTTGAATTTGTATTTTTTACGGTCTTCGATACTTTGTGAAGACAATTTTGGAATCCCATTACATGCTTTGAGAAATTTTTTGTCCTAATTCTCGTATTCATCGAATTCTCACAGTTTTCAAAGAATTTCCATCCCAAAAAAATTAAAAAAAAAACTCTTTAGTGACTAGAATATATGACCAATATCAATTTACAAGTTATATATTCAATGTGCTTAAAAAAATATGATGGAAGGGAATAAGAAAATTGGAATATAAATAGATTATATAATCTTAATTAACACGAAAGAGTGAGAGTTAACTATATTTTTTCAAACTTAATAAGGTTCAAATAAAATGCACAAACATTTTGATAGATTAAAATATTGATAATAAGATAGATAGATAAATAAATATACAGACAAGTGAAAATTAATTATATTTTTTTTAAAAATTTATAAAATATCAAGATCTTTATAGATATTTTTTAAAAAATTTCATAATTATTTATACAATTACGATTTAGTTATTATCGTAGGATGGGACGACTCTTGATGGTGCACTTAGCATGGTGTTAATTTCAAAAGTTGGGAGGAAAAACATGTGTTAGGATACTATTAATTAGTCTTTTCCTCGTCGTCTGCCAAATATGCCATGCTCCACTGTGTTTCGCCAAACCAGGGGAGAATTTTTCAACTTCAATTCTCCATGATTCCAATCGCATATCTGATCAAATATACTGTCAATAAATTTTATGTTGATTGGAACATAACAAAATACAAGTTAAAAATTATTAGAATATGGAATTGCGGACTTGTTTCTGCCCCATGAATATATTAGTACGGTCAGTTTCCTTTTGAAATTCCCAAGTTTTTTAAGCTGTTAGTGCTCTGCAAGTTCTCAATAAAAAAGGATATATTCTACTGGTCTACCTGGGAAAAAATGGTTAAAAAAGCTGTCTATCAACCAATTTTTGTGTTGTAAAATCAATGATCGGTGGTAAGTAGGTTGGTTTCCAAAACTTCTTTGCCTGCCGCAGCCGTGGTCAGCTCGTCGGCCCGTTTAGCCTGGTGCTTCCAATCGGTACGAACCAATGTGTACACCATCATGCACACACATGAAATCTGTGCTGCAAGAAGCCCAAACCATAGACCCTTGAACCCAAATTTGAATGTGAAGGTGGTGAGAATGGAAACCGGCAATCCAACGATGTAAAACGAACACAAATTTATGCGAACACCGTCTTTAGGACGTGCAGTCCCCGTTAAGACACCACAAGCCACTGTTTGCGGAGAGTTGCCAATTTCACATAACCCCAGAATTGGAAGTGCGGTGGATATCAAATCGATAATTTGTGGTTCATTAGTGAACAACTTTCCCCACCATGATCTCAGGACTGTGGTGAGAACAAAGGCAAAGAGACCGAACGCAAAGGCCATGATGAGGCCGATGTTTGCCGCACGATGGGCGCAGGATGGTCGACGAGCTCCCAACGCCTGACTAACTCTTGTAGAAATGCAGCTGCTTAGTGAGTAGGGGAAATTATATAATACGCCCGTTGTTTGAATCAGGATTCCCATCGCTGCAACGCTGGCCTTCGGGTTTTCGAGTAAGCCGCAGAGAAACAACATTATCTCATACCACCAAAATTCCAAGCACACCGAAAATAGACTAGGCAACGCCAGTGCTAACAAAGGCTTCCAACCTTGGAAGATGGAGACAACCGTGACACCATACCATGGTTTCAA
This sequence comes from Abelmoschus esculentus, assembly GCA_035048815.1. Classification (NCBI taxonomy): domain Eukaryota; kingdom Viridiplantae; phylum Streptophyta; class Magnoliopsida; order Malvales; family Malvaceae; genus Abelmoschus; species Abelmoschus esculentus. The sequence goes on along the minus strand of JAUCBN010000015.1, from coordinate 17,966,582 downwards.
AGGAGTTTCCGACACGACCATATAAATTACGAGTCCCAGGTTTAGATTGAAAGTAGTACAAGCAAGAGCCAATGCAATCCCTGTCACCCCTAACTGAAAATACATAGCGAAAACGTAGTTGATCAAAGGGTGTAACAAGACAGCACATATAGCAGCGATTGTAAGAGGAGTCGTTATGCCTTGAGATTTTAGGAATGTCCTGATCGGATGGAGAAGGGACTGAGCTATCAGTTCAGGGATGAAGGCAACCAAGAAAACTTTAGCGATCTTCGTCGCGTCCGGATCTTGGCCTAGGCGTAGAAATATGGGTTCGACGTTTAGCCACAGGATGATGATAGGTATGCAAGTGAGTAGCAAGAGATACAATGTTCTGTGGAAAGTTTGGCTGAGGACTGAATATCTTCTAGCTCCATAGGCTTGGCCGCAAATTGGATCCATCCCAAAGGACAGACCTTTAATGACAGAGATTCCTGTAATGTTCCCAAAACTCATTGCCAGTGATCCTCCGGCAAGCTCTTCTCTGCCTAAATGGCTAAGGAAAAGCATCGAAATAATTGATCTGGATTGTATGAGCAATGATAACAACATAATTGGGCCTGCCATCTTTCCAATTGACAACACTTCATCTCCCACCTGCATGGAATTCAACATCATTCATTGGCTACCTTTTTACCAAATTCTCAAATGTCCTAAGCTTCCCATCAAACCACTTTTTTTTTTTTTTAATTTCACATGGCCAGCTTAGGGAAGTGAGGAACAGTAAAAGAAAGTGAAAAGAAATTTAAAAACACCAACTTTTGAACTTTTGGTTATTATTAAAAAGTGCAAGTGGTCAATGAAGGTTTTATTTTAGGACATTGTTATTCTATACCATAAAATGTTAGTACATCAACTTTATAGTAAAGTCAAGTTTTTTAAGGAAAAGGAAAGATAATTCCCCACAACACAAATAATTTAGTCTACTCATCAATTATTTAAAAGGTTCCACTATGCACCATATTTTAATGTTCAATTTTCAGACCAAAATTGCTTGTAGGAACAAAAAAAGGTTGAGTTTTCTATTGTTAAAATAAGCTACAAAATTGACCTTACGGAATGAAGTACAGGCTCCCATAATAGCAAATGTTGGTGGTGTTTAATTTTGTTGGAATAAAACAATGAAGATGAAGATGAGTCATGCTCAAGGGTGAAATCCTTGTAATCATCTTAGAATTTAAAAGAAATAAAGAAAAAAGAAAGGAATATTTGTAAAGCTCATGTGGTCACTTTGACAGTACAGTACACACTTAAATACTCAAATCAAAAGCCTGGAAAATGCAAATGCTCATATACTGCAGTGTACGTAAATTGTTTCTATAAACAGGTTAAGCATCTACTTCATATGAAAACCCAAAAGAGGAATTCAAACAATATGATTTACAACTGAAAGAAAAGAAAAGAAAAGAAAGCAACTCAGATGGCTTTCCTTTTCTTGCAACAACTCTCAGCTTGATTATCTTAGCTATGAATTGAAGAAATTAAGTAAATTCTCAAACTAATTTGTATAAAAAGTTGATGATTTTATGAAACTCATTTGGATTGTTGGTGCTGATGATAGTGAAGAAACATAAAGAGGTTGATCCATGGATTAAAATAGCAGTTCGCTACCACAATAGCAGCCATTATATAGTCAATAGCGGCGTTCGAAATTATTATTGTGAAAAATTGCAGTCCATTATGTTCGTAACCACGATCGAAAACGTTTCTTGTTTGATAAGAAAAAGAAACATAAAGAGGTAGAGGGGGAAGCTTGCCTGGTTCAAAGGCTCTCTTGCCTCATTCAGTGGCAACCTCCTGAGGAGTTGAGGGATTTGAATCTTTCGTAAAACAGCATGAAAGAATTTATCTTCCTCACTTGTTTCCTCATTATAGTTCCTCAAAAGCTGTTGCCGATGATCACCATTTAAATCTTTTCCCCGAGATTCAATATCACTTCCTGGGCACATGTTGTGCATACCAAAAACCAAACCTACAGAAAGACAGAAACAAAAAATCCTCAAACTCAGAACCAGAAACTGAAAAGTGAAGAAATACACAATCTCAACATACTTTTATAGGCAATGGCATGCATAAGTATGTTATATACACATATACAGACAGACAGACAAGACATACATACATACATACCTTGATTTTCCCAAAGCTTGAACACCCTTCACTGCTCTTGTTCTGGTGTTGGAGTTTGTTCCTGGTTAAGTGGTTATGGACACTGAATATATAACTGTAGAATATACTGCATAAAACAAAGACAAGCACTTATTAATTCCTTCAGCTTTAACTTAAATTATATATGTAATATATTATATATAATAAATAATATATACATACTCTTCTTTGGAACTGAGTAAATGAATGTTATTTCCACCTGTGTTTTTGCTTTATCCACGATCTCTAATTTATTGCTTCTCTTACGAATGACAGTCAGCATATGGAGAAAGGACGGCTTAAACTAATGCAGGAAACAAAGCTTGCTCAAAGCAGGACAGTATATCTTTTGCGTTTCTTTAAGTTAAAGAAAAATATATACATTTACTAATAGGGTAATTATTCCATGATTATTATAGTAGAAATCATATAAGAAATCATATATTATCATATCTCATTAAAACCCCGTATAAATCTATGATGAAGGAAAAAGATATATACTTGTAGATTAAAAAATTATTTCATGTATAAGCACCTATGGAAAGTTTGTTTTTAGAGGATTCTTAGTTTTAGGGTTTATGGATTTGTTTAGATTTTAGGAATTAGGGGTTTTAAGGTTAAAATTTAAGTTTTAGGGTTAAAATTTAAGATTTATAGGTTAAAACTTAAAATTTTAATCATATTACAGTAAACCTAGACCTTAATCTCTAATTTTTTTACCTTAAATCTTAAAATCTAACTATTAATTCTAAACCATATACTTATATAACTAATCCTTAACCCCTAAACCAATTTAAACCTTAAAACTAAATATTTATAAAATTATTTTATTTTTTCACCGTAAGTATATTGAAAAAAATTCCATGTTAAAGACATAGGTTAGTTATAAATGTATAAGTTTTCTCTCCTTAATTTTATTTCAGTTTTATTTTTCAGTTAATTAATGAAGTTACCTAATTAACTTTACAAGGTTGTCTTAACATAACTACTCTTCGTTTTTGTGTTTCCTGTCTGGTAGAGACGAAGGTCTAATAAGTAATAACTTTTACGTATAAAAAATATTAGTCCGTACAATATATATTTTTTTAAAGGTTTGTGATTTGTTTTGTGGTTTGATCTTTAGGAGAGAATCAATCAGGTGGTTTAAAGTTGAGGACTTTATTTATTTAGAGGTGTTAAGGTTAGACTTCAAGGATTGGAAAACATGAAAATTTGTACATTAGAAAGAGTAAAGATATTTTTGATAAAAGTTTTAAAATTTTTATTGATATTTTATTTTAAAATGGTAGATTTAAGGTATATGATTCAATGTTATAGCTTTTGGTTATAGATTAGGGAATTAAGAAAAGGATATATTTTTAGGGTTTATGATACAGAAATTAGGGTTAGTTTTTAAATTTTTATTTTTATTTTTTTTAGTAGGAAGCATAAAATGAAGTATGATTAGGATGCAGAGATTTTTACTCCAAATAAACCAACCTTTTAACTACGGGTATAAATTATGTACCCTTTGATCGTGCTTCTATTGGTGTCTCACTTTAAATTAGTAGTTTTGGAGTTTAAGGTTTAATTTTAGAGATCATGATTATGGTTCAAGATACTAATGGTATGATGTATTTTTTAAGATATAGGGTTTAGGACGTGAAAACTAGTATTAAAATTTATAAATTAATTTTTAAAAAATTTAATAGGACATAAAAAATACAATTAGAGTCAGAGGATTTCGATTCTACTCATTTACATTTCTTAAGGGGTTAAAGAATTATATTATGATTTTTTCAAAGGTCAAAGTATAATTTCATAAATTTTTTTATCCTGAAATTATATAAATTTAATAGGACTAAAAAGAAATATATTATTTGGGATGAATCTTTTAATTTTAAAACATGAAAATTTAAATGAATAAGATATGGATTTATACCATGGACAATAGCCCTGCTAGCCCTTTGTAGTCGCCTTCGATAATAAAAGGAACAAAAATTTTATGGCTTTTTATGTTTTAATATTAAAAAATAAATTTTAAACTTTAATCTAAATTTTAAATTATAAATTTTTAAATTCTAAAATATAGATTATATATAATTTCTTAAACCATAATCATAAACTTTAATTATAAACCTAAACCTTAAACTATAAATCTATTTTTTTAGTGTGAGATATAAATAAAGATACCAAAAAATAAAAGATATCTATTCTAAAAAATAGTTTTGATTAAAGAGAACTCATAACACGGAAAAACCGTAATCAAAACGTGCGAGATAAAGATAAAATCAAAGTTGAATGTTAAAAAATAAAAATAAATAAATTCATAACTAATTTAAATCTAAACCTTCATGTGATCTTGTTTATTAATATTATTATCATGAACTAATTAGTCATGTGTAGTGGCTTTGGGTCGGTTTTGGCATCATAATTGCCTACCGGTCAAAAGTGTTAGCCTAACAAAACTTTCAATTAATTAGTACAATTTTTGACGCAATGTCTGACGTTTAAAGCATAACATTGACATTAATTATGTTTTTCTTTGTATAATTATGGGGTCTTTAAGGAATAATTAATTGAGAGATTAGTGTAATTAACTAAGAAAGAACAAATTAAGTACTAATGACACTTTGACGCATTGCATCTTATATATCATGCTATTGGTGTCGAACCAGGAAACACGCACGCACAATAATTTTTTTCATCAAGTAGACAGCATCCTTTTTAGTCTTACTTTCTGGGGTTTTATTATTAGGCGGATATGTTCTAAGTTCCGAATCGTAAATATTAAAATTCGAATATATAAAAATAAATAATGTAAATATTCGTATCACTCCATTAAAGATTTCTTGTTTTGATTTTATTAACAATGAATTTAATATTTTTATGACTTACTTATAAGTGCAATCATAATTATAAACAAACATATCAAATTATTAGTTAACATAAACTATAATTATAGAGATAATTGAAATATATCGTGATGAATTCACATAAAATAAAACTTCGATTAAAATAAAATGTAAATCGAGAATTCATTAGATATTTATATATTTATTTTTTTCCTTTAAATAGTTGTCCCATTCTAAGGGAAAAAATGGTATTCTAGGTTAAATTATATCGGATATCACTAAATTTTATTAGGTTTAATATTGATTAAAACTCCGAACTAAAAAATGATATTATTTTAATATTAAGTTTTAGTTTAGGCTTCAATTATACAACTTGGTCATTAAAATTGATAACATAGACGAATCTTAACGGTCTACATGTAATGACATGAATGAATTTTAACTAGCTAATGATATAATTGAAGCTTAAACTAAAATTCAGTGTTACAATAATATCAATTTTTAGTTTAGTAATATAATTGATACTAAATTTAAAGTTCATTAATAATATCTAGTTTTTAATTTTTTTAAAAAAATAATAAAATTCAATGTTAGTACTTTGTGTTGCATAGGTGTTTTGTATGATTTTGTTATTCGGACATGATTATACTTAAGAAATATGAAAAGCATGTAATGGAAACCAAACAGAATAGATTTTGTGTTGGAAGTTTAGTTGTATATATTAATACAAGAGAGCACGTGAACACACGTCGATAGGTATCTCAATATCAATAAATAAAATGAAAGCATATATTTTCCAAATCATAATATGACATTTGTTAAAGGAATTAGGTTTAGGTTAAGGATGGAACTTCATTTCTCTATATAATTAGGGTAAATAAAATTAATTACAGGTTAAGAAAGACAACCTTAGATTCGACGAAAGGGACAACATATAAGGACAGCCCGACCCTTAATTTGTTAGGTACTCTCCACTCTCCATAAACTATTTCTTTATATATTTCATGCATTTGGTTAAACTGAACTTCAAATATTTATAATCTAACAACATTTTGATTTAAATAATATTTTATATTAATTATTTATTAAAATAACACTCGGTATAAAATACTTACCAACATAACACCTATTTTGTCGTATGTTTTTAATTTATGATGTTTTTATTTATGTTCTCACTTTAAAATAGTGGGTTTATGCTTTAAGGGAAGTTAAAGTTGTAATTAGAGTTTAGGAAATTAAGAGTAAGGTGTATTTTTTTAGGATTTAGATATAGAAATTAGGGTTAGAGTTTAGAATTTAATTTTTTAAGTATTTTTTTAATGTGAGTCATAAAAGAAAACATGATTAAAGGATAAAGGATTTTTTTTCTTCCGACAACGTAGAAGAAATATGCACCTAGTTAACCGTAAAATATTTGCATTATTGATGATTTATAAGGATAAAGAAAATCAAATATTAAATACAAGGATAAGATTTAAATAAAATAAAATGAGATTTAAATAAGATTACTTAAGATTTATCTTATCTTTATCTTTAATATCGACATTTTGAACGAGGTACACTTACCAATAACACCTTCAATCAATGTGGCACTATACATTAAAGATGTGTTCCTTTTGAAGTGTCTTTCAGATCAATTTTCTTTAATATCTAAGGTTACGATTCTTAAACACTCGTTGAGGGTAAACAACTATTCATCAAAAGTTTAAAATTTCGATTTTTCCGAAATATTCATTTAAATGCTAAAATAGATGAATAAATGTCCGTTGAAAGTCAAACCATAAATTATTAAAATTATTATAATCGATAAACGAATATTTATCACAACTATCACAATCATAAACGGAGCCTTAAAACCAAATAAAATAATATGGATGTGTTAGTCACATAGAAATACTTGTTTTGGTAGGAGTAGTTTTTCTTTGCAGAAATTCGCTGCATCTTGTCCCGACAAGTCTTAACAATTTTGCATTGGATCAAAACTGAGTGACTAACACAGAATATTTATAACATGTGACAGAATAGAAGAAAAAGTGTTTAAGACAAATGTCATGCCTATTGCCTAGTAAGACCATCTCCCCAAACACCACTAAACTCAAAATCAGTATGACCCCTTAGGACACGAATCCAACCCGACATTCTAAATCAGATTTTAAGGTAAAACAAATTTGGTCCGTTGGATGTGTTAGTGTCTGATGATTAAAATGGTTGAACACATATCCCTTCTTATCCATATTTTTTTATTAAAATGATTCATTCTAAAATAATAGTTTGAATATGACAAGTGACAAGATGTTAGTGGAAATAAAAGGCTTTATGTCCATACTTACAACTTAGGAATTAACCAAAGTGAAAATGTAATAAATTCTTTTGGAAATATCTTCGTACCCCCTAATTATTCATCTCAATCTAATTAATTTTTATTAACTTGTACTTGCAGTATTACTATTTACAAACACTTTGAATTATATATTTACTTTGTGCTCAAATTATGCATTCCACTTGTACTTAACAATGGCTACCACAATAATTAAATACAAAACCAATTTTTTAATACAAGTAGAGAGGAAAAAACAAGAAATTAATCAAAACCTTTTCACCTAATTCTAATAAAATTATAATAATTAAAATAAAATTTTTACTTGATTTTGCATAATAAGACGTTATATCCTTTAAGATTAAAGGTTCAAATCTTAATATTATCAATAATTTAAACTAAATTGAAAATGTCACTTTTATAATAAATTTCTGCAATACTTAATTCGTACTAATCTAATCTTAGTTTATAATTATTCTTTATTACTTATAGTTTTATAGTACATGACAACAAAAAAAAGATTTTTAAAACTTTTAATTAATAACATGATATACTTAAATAATAAATATTTTAATAAACAAATGAAGATTGAGTGAGTGGGATTATTCTTTAATATTTATTGTCATATCAAATCATTTTCTTAGCTAAAGACCTTTTCAGGCTTTAAAGTTTAAGGGTTAAAATTGTTGATTAAGACACTAAAATATTATGTTGCTAATCACTCACTTTAGGTCTTGACTTCTTTCCACCTAAGATCTATGTATGAGGCCAATTATTTTAATATTTTTATATAAAAATGCCTCTTCATGCTCTAAAATGGTATATATATGCAATAAAAAATAATGTAAGCTTTAAAATAAAGATTTATTTAATATAATAGGAGCTAGAAAAGTTATGTCAAATTATATATTTTTTTAAATGATTAAATTTAATTACTTATTATTTAAAGCTTTAAGCTATGATCCATTATTATCCTTTAACACGTTTTTTAATGTACAAACTATTTAAAAAAAATGCAAGTTGAAGAAGGATTTAGAAGGAAAAATATAATTCGGATATGAGATATTATTTTTATTGTTTTAATAAGATGAGGTATTGAATTTTTTAAAATAAAATCGAATAATTTAAATATTTACGATATTATAAATATAATAACTTTGAATGTGATTGTCATTTTATACTTTAGAATATAAATGAAATTCATCCCTCCTCACCCCCATTTTTTTATTTTTTTTCTTATTTAATTTTTTTAAATATTAGTTTATATATAAATTTATGATTCCTTCTTTCAAACATATTTATATTTTATCCTTCAACTCCAAATTTTGATTTCATCCCTAATTTAAAATATCTGATCCAAATAAATCAAATATTAATAATTATTTAAAAAACATTTTTTAACCAATGAAGGGATAGTGCATAAACAAAATGCTTATATAAAAAGGTGGTCCATAGATTGTATTAGGTAACGGTTGTGATTAAAAGTGTAAATAAACTTTAGGTGTCTAAAGGAGAAACACGGTATAGTTTTGGGGTAAATTTTATATATGATTAAAAAATTGAACTTTAAATTTATTATATGTTGTTTCTAAAAGATTATGTTATATTGAATAATATTATAATTTAGGGCTTATTTTTTAGAGTAATATGACGATAATTTATGTTTTAATCTATAAACCCTAAATTATAATCCTAAACTCTAAATTTTAATCACTAATTCAAAATTCATGCATCTAAACCCTAAGACCAATAATAAAGTTAGAATTTAGGATTGGAGTAAAATATAAATGATTAAAAGTGTAGGGGGCAAATTCACGAACAAAACATTTTTTAAAAAAAAAATTAAATAGAGAATAAAGATTAAAAAAAAGTTATTCAGAGGTGAGGACGATTGTACCTCGCCACATGACTTCGTCCCTGCCTAAGACACTTTTAAAAACTTTTAATTTTCACCGTTAGTGTATCAAATAATTACCTTAAAATTATATACCATTACTACCTGTATATAAATCTTTCCAAAAAGACTACAGAAAAGTTAGGTCCCAAGTTGTTAAACATTAATGTTTCTTTAAGTTCTAAGGGATACGTTTCCCCTTTTCATTGGATCTTTCTGGCTTCAATTATACGTGGGCTTAAAGAAACCGAATGATGGGTGATAATGGGCATGTCTCCCTTTCCCCTACACTCAAAGAAATTGTTTACTTCCAAAAACTGTCTTAAACAAATGGGTGTTGTCTTCAAACTTGAAAGAGACAACGGAAGTATGAAACTTGTCTGAGACTTATTAAGATATATATGGTGGGATTGTCACATATGAACCAAGCAGAAGTGATCAAAAGCTGATGGTGATTGGACTTGGATTTTTTTTCCTACTCTTTGTTAGACAACATGGTTCTTCATATTCCTTTGAATAGATATCATTTATAGGGTTTTATAGGCAAATATTGAAAATTATTTAAAATTTTAACGACGTAAAGGATTCTGTTTTATAATTAGGGATTTACGGTAAAAAAACAAATTATACAGTAATTTGAAGACGTCGCTTTCAAGTGGTGTCTTGAGTCAAATTATGAATTTTGAGATGCAAATCAGCAATTAGACCGTGTATACATCTCATCTTATATCGTAATTTAGCTAAAGACGTCACCTACAAATTTAAATTTTATTAATAAAAAATTCAAAAAGACGTTACCTGCATCGTCTTCGATTTATTATAGTTTTTATTGTAAATCTTTAATTATTGGACAACGTGTCTTACATCCAAAATTATTCCCTAAAAACACCCCATTCATGAACCTTGTTTTGAAATCTTAAAGCTCTTGTGTTCTGTAGTAAATGTAATTACAACGTCCCCATTTGTCTGAATCCTTGTACTTTGCTCTGGGGTTGTTGTGTTGAACTAATATTGCAGAAGATGGGGTGTATACTTTTGGATGCAGGCGTGCCATGCCACCCATGTTAAGTTGCTGCATATTCATGGATCGGGACCATCTACTAGCAAGGGTTCAGTTCACCTTATTTTGTACGAAAGATGCCTCAAGCGACCAACCAGTTTGCCAGCATATGCTATCAGATGGGAACTCATAAAAAATAAAACACAAACAAACAGTTTATGCAACTTGTTTACTCACTTGGTGGTAATGTTTCTTTATCGTTGTGGTTTTTGTCTTCCAAAACTAGGGCAGCAACCGCACTGAGTTTGGCAGCAACTATACATATTCTCCATTAGGTGAGGAGGAGGTCCTTATTTACCAGTAGGGATGGAATCAAAATTTGAGATTAAAGAAAGTAAAATATAAATGTTCAAAACTGAGCGATATATTTAAAAATAAACTAATTTTTTAAAAAATTTAAATAAAAAATAAAAAAAAATTGGGGTGAGCGGTGGTGTGAACATTACAAATTTTTGAGGTAACATAGAGTTAGAAACTTGATGGATTGTATGGGACAAATTTTTTTGTGTTTTTTCCTTCTTTTTTTTTATCAAAGGTGTTTTCTTTCAAAAGGTATAGAAAAATGTTCCTTTATGGGCATGATGGGTTTAGTCAATGCATAGCACTATAACCTACGACTATTGGTTACTATGAGTACGTTTATAATTTTGGTTTAACCACAGAATGTGTTTAAATTACATATTATAATTATAATAGGGGTTTAAAATATTTTTTTTGGTTGAAATAAGTATTTAAAGTTTTATTTTTGGTTAAATTAAGTGTTTAAAGTATTTTTTTTTATTAAAATATGTATCTAGAATTTTATTTTTAGTTGAAACATATACTAAAGCAATTGTCTTAGTTGATTTTTAAATAAGTAAAAATAAAATTTTAGATATTTATTTTAATAAAAAAATACTTTAGTGACTTATTATAAAACAAACATAATTTAAACATTTATTTTATAATTAAATCTATAATTTTTCATTATCTCATCGTTTGATTTAACAAACTTCAATCGATTTTTTCCCCTTGTTTATAAGCTGGTTAATTTCCATTAATGAATTTTTTTACATGTTTTGAAACTTCCGAGGTTGTCCTGATCTTTTATTGAGGAAACGTTTAAATAATATCTTCATATGGAAGATAATAAAAACTAATTTAAAGTACTTGAGAAAAATATTTAATTTAGTATTCTATATGGTCTTCACATGATTAGGTTTCTGTCTCCCTTTTTTTTCTTTGTGGCCTTTCAGCATTTAAAGGAAAGCTAATTGGGCTATCAAAAAATATATATAATCCAGGAACATATGTAAGTCAAGTTTCTTGTATAATTAAATATTAAATTGTATATATTATCTTATGCGGATGAAAGAAATTTTTATTTTTATAAGTGTTTTAATTTTAAAATTTAGAGTTTAGTTATTTTAGTGTACGAGTTTAAATTTAGCATTTATATTAAAATTTAATATTTAGGGTAATATGATTAGAGATTTAAGTTAACATATAAACCTTAAATTTTAACTCTAAACTTAAAACTAACTACTAAATTCAAAACTACTACACTGAAAACCTAAACAATGTCTCTAAACGAAGGCTTATGTTTTCTTAAGATAAACATGAGTTTAATTAATCCTTTTGGTTGTATAGAGTGATTAAAAGGGTGGAAAAACCATTGGTTCTTCAAAGATTTATTGAAAACACCTTGAATGAAAGCTTCAAACTTTAATCTTATCGTAAATTACTAGTAGTTTAATTGATAAGGATCTTTGAGTTTATATACGAAATTACTATTGGCCAAAGGGATTATGTTATATACATTCACAATCTGCATTCAAACATAATCTTCATGTAAATCTTAGTAAAACAATTTCATTAAATAAGTAGGTATATAACAGTTTCAATGAGTTAAGGTTTTAAATTCATAACATGTATTGTTTCAAGCCACATGGATCGGTCCAGAGACCTGTCTCCTGGGCTGGATCGATCCACATGGTGTTGACAAAAATATTGATGGACATGTTCATAAAGTATAAACCTTGGATCAACCCTTTTAGACCTTTCGGTTAAAATTAATTTCCAAACAAATAATTTTTTCAGGCAGAAAAGTTTTTCGTGTACCTCATGGCTCATTCGGGTTCCAAATCACTGAACCACAACATTCTCAAAACTGAAGAATTTACTCGACCTTTGCAACTCCAACTCCAGGCGCGCTGCTTTCCGCAACAGTCTCCATTACAAACCTGGGAGAATGAAAAATTACAAGCACTTAATCAGGAGAAACAAGACAGAGACATGTATTAAGCACCATACTTATTCAGTTGAATTTATTAAAATATAAAACCATATGGGATAGAATGTTACTTCGCTAATTTGTCCCTTGATGACTGCAGGATATAGATCGAGAGAATAAATGATAGCATCAGACCTGTTCAGAGTTCATACACAAACATGAAAATCAGCAGCTGTGGTCTAAATAAATCTATCATTCAAATCTTTGTTTCCATGTTAGGAAAGTGACATTCTTCAGAGGATTGTGCTGCACCGTGATTACGATCACAATGATATGGCTTGCAGAGGGTGAGTACATGCATCTGAGACTAATATACACCAATGTTGTCAAGGCAGACACCTAGGTGTGTCTACGCCTTGTGTTAAGGCCAGACAACAAAAGTTCCCCAAGCCCTTTCAAGTGAGGCACGTGTTATTGGCATGTCTACGACACATGCTTTTATAAGGCAACAGGAATGAAAAAATCCCCACGTAACCGAAGTTCTCTTTAATTCCCTCTATTCTTTAACTATTTTTCAATTAGATGCATATTTACTAGCAAGAAGGGGGATAGTAACAAACTCTACTTCTCAATATTTGAGAATCTAACAACATACATTAAAACATAAGTAAATCATGCTTATTAGCCAACACAAACAATAGCATGTTTCATAGATAAATGAGATCCTTCTTTATGGTTTACCATCACAATTAGATTATCCTAACCTTAGTTTATATACACATACATATATACATAAAAACAGACATGGACAGACATGTGCGCATATTGTGTTATCCTTCACTTAAGCGAGAATCTTTTTGGTGCCTTGTGCCTGAGGGTTCTAGCAACCTTGACAACACTGATATGCAGTTTTCACAAGGGGAAAAAAGGTTCCTCACATGCATTCATAAAACAAATAGGGAAAAGAACCCATTTAAATTAATCATACTTAATGACGAGTATCATGAAAACGTTAAAATAAATGGAAATGTTAGCATTATAAGTGATTTTATGTTTCGGGAACTAAAATGTACAAGGTTTACAGAGCATAATAAATAGATTCACCAACTTATAAAAAGTGTTAACTTTTTACCTGATCCAAACAGAACATAAAATCCAGATGTTACATCTATCTCTGATTGTTCCTCCCTGCCACATGACACCATCACAACCATTTCAAAATTTATAACAAGCAATGGAAGCTTATGTGCATCTTATCACAAATAATATGTTTAAAGTTAATCTTACGTCTTAGGTATTTAGTTATTTTACTCATTCTACGAGATGTTAAGTATAATCAATGTTCTAAAATACTCAGAATAATGCATAAACAAAATCAGAGCGAGGAAAATTTAGATGCAGCTTCCCATGCAAAACTAAAAATAAAGTGACTAATGGTTCCTGCTTTTAACAGTTCTAGTTGAGTCATTCAAGATTCTTATGTTTACAGAGGTTATAGCCAGCTATTGTTAAGCACTTAAGATACAAAGAGAACTGTCCCGTCCCTTCGCTTTAAACGATAATATTGTTTTCAAAGTATGATCTCTTATGCTTCTGAAATGTAAAGGCAGACTTAATTCGAAACCAAACAAACAGTATTTGTGTGTGTGTGTGTGTGTGTTGCGTGATTGAGAGAGAGAGAGAGAGAGAGAGAGAGAGAGATTTCAACAACAAACTGACCAGGTGTATCTAACAAGAACATGTTTTGGCCAATGTTGAGGATCCCAGAATTGTTTACGAATATTTGGGTGAATTTCAACATCTGTTGAAGACATAACATAATCAGTTCCCGGTCAACCCACAGAGGAATAAATAAATGAAAAGTTATGATCAGTTTGAAGAACTGGATATGCTACTCTAAAACCATTGAATATGAAGAAATCTCAGAATACAATTCACATGTGCACAAATGAAGCATAGCACAACAAAGCTGTTAATCAATTCCCAAAAGCAATAATTCTCAAATCTCTCCTGATCCAAGAACAAATTCTCTGAAATCATTGTAAACTATATAATTTCCAAACAAGCTCTCACATGTATCTTTACTTGTTAGCAAACTAGTAAAACACTGAAACATATAGATAAGGTTACATACAGTGATGAGGCATATCCACGATTTTAGCAGTGACACCATGCAAATCACCACCTGAGTACCTCTGAATGAGATAAAGTTAAAAATCCAAATCAAATCATGCAAAATAGCTTGATGTTTTTCCTTCCGGAAGTTAAAATTTAAATCCAAAAGCAAAGGAGCACGAACTACAAAAATATCTTACCAAATGCATGTCAATCATTGGAACTTCAGAACTCTTACGATTTATAAGAAAAAGCCATGGTACAAGAAACTTCTCCCTCCCAACTTGAAACGATCTAGACATAAGTAAACATATTATTACGATAGTTACCTAATCTAATGAATTTATGAACTTCAGAAAATTAAGCAAATGAGAATTGCTTAGACAAACCATTAGCATTAGAAAGTTTATGAAAGCATTTTAGGAAAGGAAGTGTGAGTAAAAAGATATACCAGAAAAAAGAATCCTGAAAGTTAAGCCAAGATCTGAATCTCACTTTGTTATTCACAGTATGCAAAACGCTACTAAAACAAACTGAATGAAACAACATTTTTTGACTCGAAACATTTCATTCATGAATCTGAGGAACTGAATTAACCGAATAAACTAAAACCCTAACAATTGCAACTAATGCCACAAAAAGGTTGAATTCAAAAACATAAATTAGAATAAATTCTTACACTTTATAGGGATCAGCTCCCGTGTAACCCGTCGGCTTTGCTATAGGAATTAACACCTGCAAAATTGATTTACATTCAAAAAAAAAAAAGAAACAAAAAAGGAGGTGGCAGGAGGTGGAAGAAGAATACCTCTCGATTAACAGCAAAGATCGGGCAATGTTTCCCGATCACGTCATGCCAAACAGTTCTAGACTAAAATCAACAAAATCAAAGACCTCAATTTCAAGAATAGTTAAAAAAAAAAAAAACTTAATTAAAAAGATAGAGATAGAGAGCTGACGGAATGGTACTGGCCCATCTTGCTCATAGGAACGATGTCCCCAGGCCGGTAAGCAACGGAGATCAAAGGAAGCCAAAGCAACAGCGAAATTAATAGAAGCAGCGACGCCATTTTCCTGCAATTTTCTCTCGTCTGCCACTTTTTCCACTCCAACAGAATCCCAAATTACTCAAAAAAATTGTTTTCCTTTTCTTTTTTAATTTTTGTTACGATCGAATTGATTGCTGCCCCAAAACTTTTGCTTTTATGATTTTGGTCCAAATACATGTAGCAACTAGCAACTTTCTTCTTGTACTTATTATTAGGCTAAATTATCCTATTGGAGAGTAAATAATGGGATCAATTCTATTCTGACCATTGAACAATTTATTTTATCAATTAGGCCATTAATTTTTATTTTGTTTGGGTAATAAATTTATAATTTAATATTTTTAAAATTATCTCTAATTAAAATATGACCAAAATGATAAAATATGCAAATAACCTAAGTTAAAATTATTGTTTTTTAATTAAGATTAAATATAAAAGACTAAATATGTTATTATATAAAAATTTATTAACTATCATATCACCACTTAATAGCAGATAATAGATTATTGATATTTTATAATAAAAAATATAGTTTAGTGATATTTTAAATTATTTGAAAGTTCGATAAATAAAATGAACATTTTAAGATGATTTAGTGATCATTCGTAAATTTTATCCATTTATTTTTAATACATGAAATGTTTCAACACTGCATTCTCTTCTCAAATTAGATGCGAATACGACGGTGGTTGATCGGTAAAATGATCAATGAACAAGACCAGTTTTACCACAAATCATGAATGCTTCCATGAGAGTTAAAGCGAGAAGCTTCAAATTGTCCTAGTAAAATTTAAATTATAAATATTTTTTATTCGATTGTGATTTTTTAGATCAAATTGAAGGATTACTTTTATTAAATTATTTTAAATCAAGATTAAATTAATAAATTATAAAAGTTTTGAGAATTAAAATTATTATTATACCAAATCATACTTATAATAATATTTTAATTAAATGATTTATTTATAATATTTAGACAAAAAATTAACTTGTTTATTAACAAGTTCATAACTAAATGACTTGAAGTGTAATTTACTCTAAGGATAAATTATAACAAATGTCACTCAATTATGTATAGTTTTAATTATGAGTACAATTACATTTAGGTCACTTAATTATTAAAAATTATATTAGGCCATTTATTTATAGGTAAGGTTATATTTAGGTCACCTAATTATTAAAGCCTATATTTCGCTCACTCAATTATGAATAAATTTACGATTTGGATCATCATTCTTATTTAAAAAAGTACATTAATTTGATTGTTTTTTATTCCAAATCACATGTATACACTCGTTAATATTATAGTATTTTATTTAAAATCAATAATTTTATCTAATACACGTATTGATAAAAAAAATTAAATATGAAGAATGACTCAAATGTAACCTTACCGATAATTGAATGAACCAAATATAATATTTATTAATTAAATAAATCAAATATAATTTTATTTATAATTGAGTGACTTAAACATAACTTTTAATAATTGAGTAACGCAAATATAATTTACTTATAATTGAACGAACTCGGTTATAATTTACCTTTACCATTCTTTTGAGATTTTACCTTTTACTGCCTTCAAATTTTCACTTGGAAAGAATAGAATCCACAGTTTTTTTAACCACTGATTTATCGATTAATTAATTAAGTCATATCGAATATTTAAAAAATCGGGAGTTGAGGGCATGGCTCCTCGTGAAGCCATAATCCTCCTGTCCGTACTGGTAATTCATACCGACAAAATTCAGATATTTTAAAATTTAGATAGTATCTGTATTTTTTTTTAAAAAAAATTATTTAATTTTATTAAAAAATTTATAAATAATAAAATTTTGAATTATTTAATCTCATCATAAAATTTAAGATCAAATCCAAGATATTTTAAAATATAATTACATACAAAAAAATATGAATATCTAATAATATGATTAAAAAAATATTTAAACTCCAAACTCAAACTATTTGATTCAATTCTATTAATATCATGTTCAACTTTTACTTTTACGAGACAAGGTTCGCTCTTTTTATGATCGCTTTAGTCGTATTATCCACTCCAAAACGCGTGTTGTGTCTTAATTTGGTTTTGTTTTTGTTTTAGTTGTTTTTCGATGCTTGTACTTTACTATTGAATACACTCTTTTTTCTTTATCTAAGTTAAAGAATTAAAAAAATGTGAAATGGCATCTTTTGTTTTTAATAAAAAAAATTCAATTCTACTAATAACAAATAATTTTTGCACAATTCTTAAAATTTATATACATAATTAGATTTTTTTTTAAAAAAAACATAATTAGATTATTTAAATAATATTAAAATTAAAATATATTAGAAAATAGAAAAATTGGATCATGAGTAGTCGAATACTGACTAATTTTATAGCCCTAACCTGACCGAAAAAATATTTATTTTAACAGGCCGGGTACCTGACAAATGTAATTTATTTTAATAAATACTCAATTATTTATATTTAAATAATTAGATCAGATTAATTAAATAAAATATTTTTAAATACTCCTGCTTAAAATACCTAATAGACAGAAGGCACACACTTGGTCAACCCCTACACAGTGCACCAGTACAATTATGGGACGTTATGCTTATATTATTATTATTATTATCATTATTATTATATTTTATATGATTTATAATATATTTTTAAATTTAGCCTATATTATATTAATCAAACATGTTCTTATTAATCGAGAATCAAAAAGAAAAAAAAATCAGAATTTAGAGTTTAAGATAAAATACAAATGTTTTAATAGAAAAGATAAATTTAAAAGTAAATTATTTTTTCAAAAAATTTAAATAAAAAAACAAAATAAAAAAAAATCTTCTAGTTGGGGTGATTATATCTTTCCACCCAATATTATAAATATAAAGATTAGTTTAGTCTTTACGAAGAGGTAATAAGATTTTTGCCCTTGAGTTATCGTTATTTCTAAATATTATAGTATATTTATTTAATGCATGATTTTAATAATAAAAAACGATATATTTTATTTAAAAATTTAAATATTATAAATAATTTAATTTATATAAATTTATCTAAATTTTATATTGAAAAAGATTTTTTCTTATACTTAAATATAATTATAAAAATAATATATATACATTTATATGCTACTAATTTATTATATATATATATCTTGATATTTTCATCATCGTTTATCGAATATAAATCCTAAATTTAACCGCTTGCTCATTCTTTACTTATTGGATCTCCTGTCAAAAATTTGTGTCGTTAGAGATAAAATATGTATATGCATTGCATTTAACCTTATTATATTTTAAGCGGGCTTAATTAGACTAAATAATTAATTAAGATGTGATCATCATGATAAATACAGTGCATGTTTCCTGGCCTGCCATGCCTCCCTGGACCACTCATATGAATGTCAAACATTGTTATGTCATCATTCATCAAGCTACTTCATTTATTTTTTAATCCTATATTAAATTATATATTGATTATTTAATTTATTTGATTAATAATTACTAAATGTAATTTAATCATTATAAATATTTTATCTCTCAAATATCAATTTAACCTGTATGATTAAAGGAACGATTATTATTCTCAAATGTTATAAGTTCGAGTATCAGTAATATCAATATAGTGATTAAGCAATCAATGTTCAATAATTGATAATATATATTAAAACAAATACTATTATAATAACTGTATAAATAAATAAAAAAATAACCTACTTATAACGGATCATTATAAAGCATGCATCTATCGCAAAGCTAGTGTCCCTTCTCAATAATACTCCATAATCACAAAATAAGTGATTTATGATTTAAACTTTAATGACATCTGGACTCTTTAATTGACTAGTATGATGATGTGATACGGTTATTATATGATATTAATTAAAAAATGTTATAAGATGTGAAATATAAAATTAAAAATATTATATTTTTATATATTTTAATTTAATAATTAAGTATTAAAATTTAATATAAGAATATAAACTATAAAAAAATAGAAATGTAAAAGATATAAAATTATAAAATTTTAAAAATATAAAATTAAATTATTAATAAAAATATAAAAAAATTAAAATATTTAAAAGTTACGATTATCCCGCAACACCCTCTTTTTACACCGTACCCCTCTTTAATAATCGAGTTTAATTTAATTTTAAAAAATAATAAAAAAATGCATCATCAAGACTGAGCAATTTCATAACGGATAACACAACAAAATAGTTATAGATGCATTTATTTTATCATGTAATTTTATAATTATATATTTTCTTTTCTAATTTTACATAATTTTATCATAATTAATTTGAATTGGTTTACGTCTCACATCTAATTTTGATAGATGAATTTTAAGTGAAAATTTAATATATATATATATATATATATAAATCTCAATCTCAAAACATACTTAAATGTTTCATATAACAATCCTTTTTGAGTCTAACAAAGAATCGATGAACTGGTATAATATTTTATTTATTAAAACTTAATTATTTTTAATTATTTTAATATTTTTTTTCAAATTTGTTTTAGTTTTCTTAAAATTAAAAAAATATTCCTGATTAATAAGAATTTTTTTAAAATAAAAATACTATTTGGTATCTAAAATTTTAAAATAATAATAATAATAATAAGTTATGGAGGTGGAGCTTCTCTTAATACGCCACCTTTACCAGTTACCACTACTTGAGCTCCTGACTTTGACATTACATTGGAATCTAGCATAATTAACTCTGTGACATTAATTAGACCTTGTCAAATTGCGTCAGCTCCACTTTGTTAATTGGTGAAAGAGTGGACCGGACACCAACAAATACAAACGGCTTCTATCATCTCCTTTGGTTTTGAGTTTAGCCAACAACTCTTCTTCATCAACAGTGTTGTTTCCGTTTTCGTCTGCAACTTCAAACAAATCGAACACTCGTTTCATCTTTAACTTCATCTGAAACCATAAATTTGTTCCCTTGGGATTGCCACAAATGGTGATGTCAAAGCGTAGCCATAGGTTTTTCAAGTTCAGAAGTTTAGTTTCTTCACGAATTCAAAGTCACAGATATCAAAATCTTTTCATGTTTTAGAATCTTTGTTCTTTTGATCCCCAGAAAACGATTCTCCTGCAAAAAAACCAGGGTTTCATATAATTTTCTCAGTCAAAACCCTTTTTCTTAATCTACTTTGCCTGTCTCAAAATATTGTGTTTCTCTCTCTCTGGAAAAGACTAAATGGTTTCCAAGGACTACTACTTGTTCTTACGAGCAGTTGTGGAAATGGCTTGGATTATGCTGAGTGTGGATTACTCAAGGCTGTCTTGGTTATTGTTTGGTGTTTTTTCCTATGAAAATCATGAAGGAAAACCTCGGATCATCTAGCACATGTTCAACTTTTCTTTCTTTTATCTTCTGCCTTGTTCTTGAGCTCTATGTTCTAGTTGCTACATAAGTGTACTATTTTCAATAGATATAGATATATTACAATAAGCACGACAGGTTTTGGCAGTGCCCGATTTCTCAGACCATGTATAAAACACGTCTAGGTGGATGTGTTGATGGAGTTAAATCTCAGCTTGGATATGTTGAAATCGATCCATCCGGTCGGTATGGACGAGTAAGCTCTTCTTCCTTCTTCACTAAATATTTTTGCCTTTGGGTTCATGCTTGGACTCAAGATTTTCAGTAGGAATAAAGTCTTATATGTCTTTTGCTATGACAATGGAGAATTTGCATGCCATGTTTGACTTTTTCAGTAACAATTCCTTCATATGTAATGGAATTTAAGCTTAATTCATAGTTCAAGATATGGTCAACGGCCTTTTGATTAGGTGATTAGGTGAAACATATATGTAAGTAAAACTATATGCAATGTTTTAAGCTTTAACATGGTTGAATCTGTGGGAATTCTCTCTGCAGTTCAGGGAGATTCTTGGTAAAGGAGCTATGAAAACGGTGTATAGGGCATTTGATGAGGCCCTTGGAATGGAGGTGGCATGGAATCAAGTGAAGCTTAACGATATCTTCCGTTCGCCGGATGAATTGCAGAGGCTTTATTCTGAGGTTCATCTCCTCAAGAATCTCAACCATGATTCAATCATTGGATTCTACGCTACTTGGGTCGATGCCGACCGTAGAACTTTCAACTTCATCACCGAGATGTTCACCTCTGGCACACTTCGAGAGTAACCATATTATTAGACTTTACTATCAATTGAAAAGGTCACCTTTGTGTTGTTTTAGTGTAAGTTTTAACATGTTTGATGTATTGCAGGTATAGACAGAGGTACCCGCGTGTCGACATGCGAGCAGTTAAGAACTGGGCTCGCCAAATTCTGCAGGGTCTAGCTTATCTGCATGGCAATGACCCTCCAGTGATCCATAGAGATCTTAAGTGTGATAACATCTTTGTCAATGGACACCTCGGACAAGTCAAGATCGGCGATCTTGGATTGGCTGCCATTCTTCGTGGCTCACAACATGCCCATAGTGTCATAGGTATGCTCTAAAATTTCCATCATCTGTCTGATTTATGGACAGCAATGTACATCTTTATATGTAAATTTCTTCAAACTTGCATCCGCTGCAGGGACACCAGAATTTATGGCACCAGAGCTATATGAAGAGGATTACAACGAGCTAGTAGATATATACTCCTTCGGCATGTGTTTATTAGAGATGCTTACCTCCGAATATCCATATAGCGAGTGCTCCAATCCGGCTCAAATCTACAAGAAAGTGACTTCGGTGAGTTGTATTCAGCTTCGTTAATTTGAACAATCAGCTGCCAAATAATCTACGACATTTCTTGCTATATTCTTTCTTAACTCTCCAGGGAAAGTTGCCAGAGGCATTCTATAGGATCCAAGATGAGGAAGCCCAGAGGTTTATCGGAAAATGCCTGGAGAATGTTTCCAAGAGGTTGCCTGCACGTGAACTCTTGCTTGATCCATTTTTAGCCTCTATTGAAGAGAATATGCAGTCCGTTCTGAGAGTCTCGAGCCAAAAACTAACTCATAAAGGCCCAGTCACAGAGCAAGCGCCTTCTTTGCAGGTTGATCCAACAAGGAGTACTGATATGTCAATAACAGGCACAATGGATCCCAAAGATGACACAATTTTTCTCAAAGTACAGATTACAGACAAGGAAGGTACTATTGCATGCATACCGAAGTTCATCAATCCTAGCGACTGAAATATTGAATAATAAACTTCTTCCTTTAAGAGGTTGCTTACAAGATTCTTAATCAATGGTTTCCCTTATTACAGGTCATGCTCGGAACATCTATTTTCCTTTCGACATAGTGAACGACACTACCATTGATGTTGCCTTGGAAATGGTGAAAGAATTGGATATTGATGACTGGGAGCCATTGGAGATTGCTGATATGATAGAAGAGGAAATATATTCCCTTGTCCCGACTTGGAAGGACTGGGGCGCCTCTCAAGTTCATCACCAGCACAGCTTTAAGTACGCTGATGATGACCAAAACGGAATCCACCATCCTTTCTATGCTACCTCCTCCCATTCTTCCTCCCAAGGTTCCCTCCCAACATTCCTTTCTTCCTATGAAGCACAACTTTGTCATGGGAAAAATGTCACTTCTAAATGCAATTGGTCCCAAGGTACTTGTAATCTTTGTTTGTTATAAAATATAACATGTATGTATACATCTAGACCATTCTTCTTTTGCTGTCCGGCATTTGACAAGGATTGCTCATTTTTGCAGACATATTCAGCAATGATGATGCAAGTTCCAATTGCTCTATGAACTCATTCCAGTTCTCTAGCACAAATTATGAGGACGATTTCGATCAAGACAAGCACCCCTGCATTCCAAACGCTGTGAAATCTACACGATTTTGTCCATCAGATAGCACAAGTTCTACTTACTGCTACAAACAATGCGACGCTCAACTTGATTCATGGAAGTCTTCTCACATCAATGGCCAACGGAAGCTAACAAAGATTCGTTCACTCGTGGACATACGCAGCAAATTGCTTCACCAATCAGTCATGGCAGAGATAAACAAGAGACGCCTATTCAAGACCATTGGAGCTGTAGAGAACATTGGATATCAGGAGCCGAGAAAGGTTTCAGGACATGCATATCTTGAAGACAGCCTAAACGGAAGGGTTTTTAGATCATGACGAAAATTTCGTGGGAGATTTAGGCGGCGTTGAAGTCTCATTCCATTCATCTCTCTGTTAGTATGAACCAGTTGCTTTCAGTAGTGTTGCTGTACAAATTCTGAATCCTCAATCTGGTTGTGTAATAAGTGATGCTAGGTTACAGACGTTCAAGACTATGAACCAAGTATTCCCTAAAACATTACTATTTTTATAAATTGTGTAATAAGTTGTTGGATGAGTTTACAACGGGCGTCGAACACAGCTGAACATCGTTAATGTTGAACACTACTGAACATTATTAAATTAATTTATAAAAAATAAAAATTTAAAGGATTAATCATACAATTATTAATTATATGTTGAGTTTATCACTCTTTTATTAATTACATATTGAGCCTTTGAGATTTTAAATTTTTATTAATTAATTTAATGGTGTTCAACAATATTTGACATTAGTGATGTTCAGCAGTATTCAACGCTCGTTGTAGAATTTTCCTAATTGATCTGTACGTATGTTGTTCTATCTGAACTTCAAATTAAACCCTTCTGCCGTTAGTTTTGCTATCGATTTCACCTAAATTAATGAAACACAATTTTTTAACAATATCATTAATTATATTCTATTAAATTCTATTAAAATATTAAATAAATATTAATAATTAAAATCTTTATAATTCTTATTAATAACCCTTAGAATTATCAATATCAAAACCCATATTAAATTACAATGGTGTATGACTTTTCCTTAAAATAAAATCTTTTTTTTTATTAATTTTCAGTTGGTTTCTAACGAAATTATATTATTGTATTTTTTACAATTTAATTTGTTGTATTTCATCTATTTTTTAAGGCATAAAAATAATTTTAGCATTTAATGTTTATAATTTATATTATTTTAATCCTTATTTTATTTTAAAGATAAATTTGGTCCTCAACATATTTTTTGTCAAATTATTTCTTTAAATTAAATTGTAATTTATTTGTAACATTTAATTTGTATAATTAATAATAAAAAAGCAATATTGTTTTTATTTTAATCCTTTTCTGATTTATTGTTTTATTATTTTAAATACAACCACTTGTTTAAAATTCTGAAAAGCAACAGATGACAAGTCATCACAACTAATAATGAACCGAAGAAATGTAGGGTCCTCGATGACGTGGCGGCGCCTCATGAATTTCGGACAAGGTTTTGAAGTCAAAGGTACACGTGTCCATCGAAGAGAGAGGAGAAGAAAAAGATCATCACGTGAAGTGGGCCCCCACTTCCAGTGGAACACCAAATGACTTGGTGCCGACTCCTCTGTTTTTCTTAATACCTAATAAGTAATAACCAAACCCTCATCTGCCTTTGTTATCCACGACTCCATGGCTGTAACGCGATCCTTGAGCCAACTCAACATCAAGGCCCCACCTCCGTCTCCGATCCCAACCGCCACCGGATCACGATGCGCCGCAAACGAGATCTTAACCGATTTCCTCGACAAAACCTTGCAGATCCCCGATCTAACCTTACCCGAGGCGCAGGCACTCCGCCAGCACGGCCCTCCCTATAAGATCGATTTCCGATCGCTCGTTTCGAGAGAGAGTGATTCAATGAATCGGTTCTTCAAATCGGCGAGGAGGTTTGGAGTGGTGGCGATTTGGCGACATGGAATCGAGATGGAGGAGGAGTTGAGAGCGACGATGATAGATGCGGCGAAGGTGTTCGAGGTTTTGGAAGAGAGAGACACAGGATTCGGGAGGAAATCGTCGGGAAAGAGGGATGAGATTGTGTGGGTGGGTTGCAAAGACGAGCGGAAGGAGTGGGCTCGTCAATACATCGGCGCTCATTTGTATTCCAGTTTCAGGTATTGTAACGAATCCTACCCCTCCCGCCAAATTCTACAGGAAAAAATATTAATAAAATACAAGTAAATTTGTTTTAAATTTTACTTCCTTTGAATGGGCATTCATTTTATTGGGCCTTTTGGGCTCAATTTGCCTCATGATTTTGGGCTAAAATTGGATATATTTTCCTGGCACATCTTAAAATTATTTATTTCATGTACGATCATTATCTTATACATGATCCCTTGGTTTAGAATTTAACATTGGTGTTTAGAATTTATGATATATAGGTTAAGATTTAAGGTTTAGTTTTGTAGAATTAGGGTTAGAAATTTAGTACTTGAGTTTTATGGTGTAAATATACATTTGTGTAAAATTAGGTTTACATGACACGTGTATCAAGATTTTACCCTATAATTATTAGTACCGTGCGAAAATTGAATTAAAATCAAAATTCTTGTATTAGATCACATATTGGATCAAAGTTTTTTTAGTTTTGAGATTTATTACTATCTAATCTTTAAATTGATTTGATATAACATTTAATTAAGTATTAATTTTTGTTTTTTGTTTATAAATATCAAAATAACACAAATTATAAAAAGGAAAATCTCATAATTATGAGAGGTTAATCCTCTAGAGAATTATCTTTTAAGTTTATATCAATCTTCTATTGGAACTTTCATGCAAGGCAACATGATTATATTATTTTGTTTATAGGTCAATTTATTAAACAATAATTAACATAAAAAAGCTGTAAATTTCATTTGTTTTATATGAGCAGAATTTGATTCTTGCATGTATAATGAATTGTTCTTCATTTGTTTGGTGTGAAAAAGTGAAAAGATAGAGAAAGTGGCAAGTAAACTTGAGGAAGTTGCAGAAGAATTGGGAAAGATTTTGGTAGAAAATGCAAGCAAGCCAGGAAAGAAAGGAGTGGCAAAAGGAGTGTCCCATTTGAGCATATACAAGTACAATAACAATGAGGAGGAGGATAAGTTGGAAGACCAAGATCGATTTCTAGGTGAAGAAGAAAACCACCATTGTTGTGATTATACATTGAGCCTCCACTTGCCAACCAAGCGTTGCCAATTTTCTGCCAAATCTGGGCCTCGGTGTTTAACTTTTGATGCTGAACCAGACACCATCATTGTCACCTTTGGACAGCTACTCGAGGCAAGTAATTTCACTTTATTCTTTTCCTTTTTGCTTTTCCTTTTTATACAAGGCAAGTCTGTTACCTAAGAAGTATAGATATTAAGACCAGAATCCTAAGCTTACTCCATGCCAATTCAACTCTAGATTTGGTTCCTTTTTTTGTCTAAAAAAAACACCTGCAATTAGTACCCTCTTTGTCTTTTGGATAAGGCAGTAAAAAGGGTCCTTAATTATGGTAAAATTGAAGTTATAGTTTATAGCACCAATAGGGATCCTATTATAATGTTGTCTTTTAAGGATTTTTTTCTTTATGAATTTTGGTGAAAAACGTCATATTCAAGATGGTTTTTTTTTAATATAAAATATAAAATACATATATCTATTGAGATTCAATAATTAACCTAATGATCATAGATGTTCATTTGTTTTACCCGGTTTGAATCCCGATATTTACCTTGAAAATATTCTCGTAACACTTCTTAATCGGAAAAAACACATGCACCTTATTATAAATTGTAGTATATTTCAAGCAACTTTCTATATAAATCATGAACCAAAAAATAAACTAGAGTTTAAAACATACCCTTCAAACATTTTTTTCTTCTTATTTTTTTCAATAGGAATGGAGCCTGGGAGCCTTCAAATGTGTTAGGGGTCGAATATCTTATCCACCAGAACAAGGTGGATCCCAAAGCTCATTTTCCGTGGAGCTCAAGTGTTCATCATTAAACTCAACTCACACTTTCAAAAAATCTTCTAAAAAAACAATCTCTTTAGGTGATCAATTATTCATAGCAGTCATTATTTTCTGCATTTATTCCATTTTTATGTACAAAAAGAGTCCTTCCCCATGATTTAGCACTATTGGCTTGGACCCCTTTCCTTTTCCTTCCTACATGGTTTGATTCATCACTGTACAGTTTTAAGGCTTTGAGAAATGGATTGAAAAGAGTGCACTGTTTGATAGGTGAAGTCCCTGGAAAAAGAAACAGTTTGGTCATATACCATTTTTTGTGCAAGAAAACAAGAAAAATAAAGATCTTGTAATACCATATCATATGTATTTGCTGTCTTTACATATTGTTGGTTGGTGAAATACTGGGATTATCTATGTTGTTTGTTCATTTGTTTCTGTTTTCTTTCCCCCTGAGAGTAAATGAATGGGGAAGATTGGGCTATGGTTTTAGTTCAGATGTCAATGTTTTGTTGGCCTCCTAATGATTTAACATTTAAAGATTTGCAGATTATACTTTAGGTTAAAATGCATGCATCATCAATTATGTGTGATGTAACTTGGAGAAATGGGTAAACAGAAAATCCCACCCAACATGTATAATCTGGAAAAGATTTTGTTAGTCACATCAACATCAATATCACAATTTGGGTACAATAATTTATGATTATTGTATCATTAGGGTTTGAAGAAAAGGAAAAGGAGAAGGTGAGATCTACAACAAAAGTATACGTGATTGTAAGTCAATTACTTAGGAGAACAGACGTATTTGAAAAATATTTGAAAAAATAGGTTAAAAAAATAGTATTTCTTAGTCTTCGTCATCTAAAATATTTTTTATACTTTGTCACCTCCAGGTGATGAGGTCTATGTATACGGTTGAAATTAATATGTTTTCAGTTCAATCTAATGATCTACAAGGACCTCATCACTTGCAAATGACGAGGTTCAATGAACACTTTTTATTTTAATTATTTTTTAAATTTTTTTCAATCCCATTATTCACCTAAATTTATCTCAATTAATCCATGTATAAATTAAATTAATAAAATAATACGATGATATATATATTTAGATACACATTTTGATTTAAAAAAAATTAAATTTAGGGTTTTAAAATTTAGATTTTATAGTTTAAATAGTATAATTTGTATAATATTTTATGTAACTTGTACATTAAAATTAAACCGTGTATATGATACTTAAATTATTTAAACTTGAATCGATTTATAAATCGAAAGATAATTTATACTTAAACACGTTGAAGATGATAAAATTATTATTTTGAATATTATAATAGCAAGTGTACCAATTCAACTGATATTTGATCAGTCGGTATATGCATAAAAATCTCTATATCACGTATAAAAAGTCAATTAACAAGTCGAATCAAATCATTATGAGAAGAAATTAAACACTTGCTTTCAAGAACAATTATTGTTAATATAAATAGTAAATCATATAGAAACTTTGTTTTAATAGGCCATGTCTAGGGACCTAGACAAGACATTAGCCCCTTATTACATGATCAAACTACTACATTCTTAAATCTTAATATTTTTAAAAAATAGTATTGACTCTTTAATATTTTATAATTTTATTATTCAGTTAAATGAAGAATTAATATTAAATATATTGTCGATAAAAATAAAATATTTTTATCGTTAGTGTATCGTATATTAAGAGATTGAATCCAAATTTTGTAATTAGCTGCAGTTTCATGTTTTGTATTGATTGATGGATTGCATGGGAAAGATTTGTAGAGAACAGACAAGAACTACGGCACATGAGAGTTTGAGAAAACCTACAGCCTTATCATTTACAACTCTTAAACATTACAACAATGACTGAGGCTGTCCCTCAGCACATCTTGTAAGATTCTTCAAGATTTTTGTCCCCCACCACTCGTGCATTTATTTGTCCAATTTCAATCCTACTTTTACTTCTCTCTCTTTCTTAATTTCCAAACCATTTTATACTTCAAAACTTGATGCTAGACAGTAAGGTCCCGATTTTCACAAAGTTGGTTATCATGCTGTCTTCTGCCGACGCATAGGAATTTCAGTAAATTCTCACCAACTGTGCTTGGAAATTTCTTCACTGCTCCTTGTTGGATGCTTATGTAGCTTGACATTTCTTCCTTGTCATATGATGTCAAGGAAATGATATTGATTTTATGAGTAAAGGTCGTAGAGAATAAGAAGGTTTTATTTTTAGGGGACTAGCTTGCCGATTCTTTCTTGTCGTATGATATCGATTTTGAGAGAAAATCATAAACGATGATGATTATAAGAAATTCGAAGGTTTTATTTTTAGAAGACTTAATGATATTCTTTCATAGTTATATTAGTGAAGATCCGATATGAAGGTTAGATATAGGTTTTGTAGGATATGATGAGTGTGACAGGCTAATCTTAACTTGTCAATTTATGGAGTTAATCGATAAGGCAGATATATTTAATAACAATCTTATTGAATTATCGTATTTTCTCAATAAAAACATCGCTTAAAGGTTTTTAAGTTTTCTGGGATCTTTTGTTTAGTTAGATGTGACTGAAAAAAATAACATACGAAAAAAATTATAAAATATTTAATGAATATTTAATTTTGTAAAAATTATAATGACGGAGGATAAATATAAGGATATTAAAAATACTTAAAAATAAAATGAAATTAAATTGTAAAATTTGATTCAATTTTAATTTAATATTTTAATCAACAATTCAGACTAAAAATTAGAATATGAGCAAAGTCAAATTGTGTGTGCGAGTAATTGTCAAAGAATTAATCACGCACGTGCAGCGGTTGGTGAGGAGACATTGTTAAATTGTATAATGTGTGGAATAATCTTACCTTCGAACTTCCACCGTACCCTACGCCTGGAAACTTTGTAGGGTACAGTACCCTTCATTTTACCCGCTAGGGTAATACCTTTTGTAAGACACAATCATGATAGAGGGAAAGATATGAGTTGGCTGTAGCAAGAATCTACGGATTAATGTTACGTGCTCTAATTACGATCGGAAATAGACGGATTGTAAGTTATTCGAATTTGATTCAGTTAAAGTTCGATTAAAATTCAATTGATTGAACTCAATTTGATTTAGAATTTGTATTCGTTTGAGTTTTTAATGAGACGAGTTAAGTTACTCGATACCCGAT
Source organism: Abelmoschus esculentus (assembly GCA_035048815.1). Classification (NCBI taxonomy): domain Eukaryota; kingdom Viridiplantae; phylum Streptophyta; class Magnoliopsida; order Malvales; family Malvaceae; genus Abelmoschus; species Abelmoschus esculentus. The sequence continues at coordinate 17,935,919 of JAUCBN010000015.1, read as the reverse complement.
TCGAAAAGCTCGTGAGTTACTCGAAAATATAATATATATTTTTATAATTTAAAATCTAAATTTCTAAATTTAAAACCCTAAAATCTAAATACTAAACTTTAAACCTTTAAACCCTAAACTAACATATACCTTAAAATTAATAAGTTTGAGTTTACACAACTTGTGTATCAACATTTTTTTTTCTAATAGGACTTTAAATGAGACATGACAGATGACAAGTTACTCGAGTCTAACACGATCAAAGATTAGCCAAAACTTGACTCGAGTCTTAACGAGCTGAGTCGAGCTCATATTTTGCAGGCTTGTTAAAAATTCCTCGAGCTCTAACTCAACTCAAAATCTTAACGGGTAGAATCGAGTTCAACACTACTCAAGCTCAACCCGACTCATTTACACCCCTAACTCTAACTCTAATTCTAACTTTGTATATAATATTGTGTTCTTTTCTCTCTATTTTCAAATACCACTCTATTTAACTCGATCTATCCTTACGACAAACTGATAATTCTCAAATATATTTCAATAAAATTTACCCATAATAAAATTTAAAATAAATATAAATATAAATATAATCCATATATAACCAAAATCTTTAAAGATCTTTCTTACAATGAGTCATATAATTTTGTTGTTATCAGGCTATGATATCTTTCCCTGCTACCAATGACTGATATTTGTCCCTTGTACAAATTTTAATTAATTTTTCCCTCCAACTACCCATAAGCATTTACTAATTTAAATGAACCAAAACAAATTAGGAACCGAATAAGTAGGAATTAATCCAATAAACCCTAATAATAAAATGTAAATTCTTTTCCTTTATAGAGTAGGTAACCAGGCTTCAAGCTAATTGTCCCAAAAAGAAACTACAGCACAAATCTATTGTCTAAACAAATAATTATTCAATGCAAAAAGCATATCCCTTTTAATTCAAAAGTTGTATTATTTCAACACCAAAATAATTCAAATACATAGAGCATAATGAAAGAAAAACAATACAAAATCATGTCTTTTAGTATTATTGTTTCGGTTCGAGAAAAAATTACATTTGACTTATTATAGTTGACTTTATTATCTGATAACTAGAACTATATTGTCAAGCCAGTGTTACCTACATGAATATCCCAAAAATCTTATTTTCTCTCGTCTTCACCGCATAATTTTCGTAAATTATGATTCTTCATTCAAATTAAAGAAGTTGAATCGTCTGAAATCATTACCATTACATTCTTATCAATAATAAAAGTATTTATTTATGTTTTTACGATTAATTACGATAAATATCGAAAATGAATATCGGTAATAAAACCCAGAAAGATATTTACACATAAAGGTTAGAGATTAAATAAAAAAAAACTGTCCTTGAAGAATATATTCTTTTAGTTGAGAAAACCCAAAAGCTGATGGATGAAATTGTTAGAATTGGACCCCTCTCTTTGCATGTAAGTAATTTCATGTTTCATTGAATGTTTGTTGTGTTTTTAATGTTTATAGGTAGTTGTGGTTTGCCTACGATTGCCAATTTGAGTGCATACAAATTGCAAAGGACCCATAGATTTGTTCATCTAGAGTGGAATCTTTTTACCTAATAACTGCAACCTTGAATTAATGACATAAATGATTTTTTTTTAAAGTCTAGAAATTTTTTTCTTTTGGCTTTCAACTTTCTCAGTATAATTAAATCTTTTAAAACTAATTCGAATGAACTTACGTCGTACATTTGGTTTTAATGGATGAGTCTCTTGCATAGATTCTTATATACATAGTTTAAGGTTCTTGCAAATGTCCTGTATTGTTTAAGTCAATTTGACAAAAGACACAATAAAAGCAATGATACTAACCGTCCTAAATTGGTGGAAATCGTCTGTCTTTATTCGTGTTTCTATTTGTGTTTCTACTTTAAATTAAAATGTTTAAAGTTTAGGATTTAGGGTTTAAGGTTAGGGTTTAAAAAATTAGGGTTAGGGTGTATTTTTTAGGGTATAGTGTTTAAGATTTAGATATAAAAATAAGGGTTCGAGTTTAAAATTCATTTTCTTTAAAAATTTCAACAAAAGATTTGAATAAGGGTACGATAAAAAGACATTTTTTACTCTAAATATTCATTTATAAATCCTCGTCCTAAATACTCTAATAAAATTTTAAACCTTAAACTATAATACTTGTACATAATTTCATCACTTCGGACTCTCCGCATGATACCAACCGTCAACTATCATCAACATGATTTTTTATCTTCATTTTTGTACATGAATGATTCGTTTCAGCCTTAAAGCCAGTGCATGAAAACCAGGTAGCTTAAGGGCTCAAACTTTCATTTCTAATTGTCTCACATCAAGGACAAACAACCTTGTCCTTTTACATCAGACTTGAGAGGGGAAAAATTAGAGATATTACATCTGTTTCATGTGTTTCGGTTTGGGGATTTCAACTGTCTTAATTTCATAAATGTTACTGCAAAAGATGTTCCATTATAGGACAAAGTAGACAAAAAAAAAGAAAGATAAATTATTAAAGCATTAAAATAAAAAAGTTTGCTCCTATGGATTATGCTGTCACAAGAGACTTTCTTCCATCTTTTTATCTTTACTAATTTATTATCAGAAAAGAAAAGAAAAAAACATTATTGATATAGTCTGATGTTCGAATTCGGAATTTACTTCAGTTGATTCGTACAATCATAAATCCGAATATTTGCGACGATCCCAAGTCTTAATAGGTCAGAAAATCACAACAAATCAAAACAGAGCAACCAAAAGATCAAACCTATTCATGGTTTCTTACTTTTATTCAACTGTAATTTCATCTGTAAATGACAAGAAAAGTTATGTAATAACAAACGATGATCAAAGTCCAAGGAACAAAATATACAAATCTACTTATTATGTTCTGTAGGAATTATTTCAATCGGGCATCACTCAAATCGAACCATATTTGCTTGAAAACCTTGATGATAATCCCATGGTATTCATCAGAATTGAGAGAAAGATAACAGGCAAGCAAATCTTCCAAGTCTTTTGATGTCCTGATGTTGTTCTCCATAATCATTTCCACCATTGATTCCCTGAAATCTTTCTGTGGATCGAACGATGATTTCACCACTGCGAAACTCTCAGAAAGATTCTTCCTTGAACTTGACGACACGCTTTTCCGAGCAAGACCCTGGAATTTTCGGGTTCCGATTTTTGGAGAATTTATTCTCAGCTTTACACCTGGAGAATTCACACCAAATTTCCTCCCTGGACATGTTTTAGATGAACTCCTTCGATGGTTTGTTGTTGGTCCAGTGGTTTCTTCTTTGTTATGGTTGAATTCAACGGGTTTGGTTATGATCCGGGGGAGTTGAAGTTCGGACAAGTTGTCGAACTCGTCTAGCTTGTCGAATTTTCTGACAGAAGATTTGTTATCGTCGTCGACAATAACAATGTCTTTGGCTTCAGAATTCATGGCTTTGCAGCTGGAACTAGAAGAATGCGACAACGAAACTATGTTATCAAACGACCGAGTCGTGAGAATGCAGTCACACCTGAATTCTTGCGGCGGAGAGCTACCATCAGAAGAGGAAGACGCCGAGTATTGAGGCGGAGAATCAGTCTTAGTCCAGAGCGAAGCACGGCAGCGGCAACCGGCTGAAACAGAGGAGCTAACAAGCTTCGTAGAAGAAGTAGAAGAAGACCTGTTGTTTCTTTTCCTGGATCGTTTCTGAGAAGATTTTCTGGGTTTATCAAACACCTGGGAGGCTGCAGCTTTTGTGTTTGTTGTCCGAGAAACATAGAATCCATCACTTGGGACAAGTTCTCTTGTGAAGTAATAAGATTTTCTTGGATAAAAAAGGTTTGGGTTTTTTGGTTGTGATATTGATGAAGAAGGTGATGAACTCTGGTTTTGTTTTTTGTTTGTTTGTTTTCTGGTTTTTCCCATGTCTTTAAGCTTGTAAAACCAGGCATTGGGCATCATATCCGATAATCTAAACCTGTAATTTCCCATCAAATTTTCTCTGCTTTTCATGGAAAAAAGTGAAAGAAATGAAGGTATTTGAAGAAGGTGGTGGGGGGAGAGAAAGAGAAATAAAGGCAAAAATGGGTGGGGTCAGGTGTTAACTGAGTTGAGGTGTTGTTAATGAGTACGCGCAAAACAAGGAGTCAGGAGGAAAGTTTTTTTTTATACATTCTAGCCTTCGATGTTTTTCCTAACGTGAATCGGATTAAAATAAAATAAAAATTATTATAAACATTATAAAAATTTTAGTATTTTTTAGTATATATTAAAAAATTAAGAAATTTGATATGTATCAAAAAATTTATACTTTCAAAGAATTTAAATAATTTATAAGAATTATCGTTATATTTTAAAATCCTTATTTTTTTTTATCAATTTTGATTCTGTTTATTTTAGTCTCATTTTAGTCTCATCTTAAAACTTCAACTATTATCGTACAAGTGTAAACAATTAAAATAAAATTATTATACTTTGCCTTTTCAATTTTACTTTAATTAATCTAGATTAAATCGTATACTTAATTTTAATAGATAAATTACTTAACTAAAATTTTATATATATAAAATCTTAAATTCGAAATCTATTTAAATGATACTAAATTGTTTATTTTTAAATTATACGCAGAAATTATATAATTTTAACATTTACTTTAAAATTGAAGTTTTTTTTTTTATTATATGCAGAATACGAATTACACAAAAATATTTTTTAAAAATAAAATTTAAATAAAGTTATTTTTTAAATAAAAAATAAAAAAATATCCATCCAATTAATCCTTTTTAAAACAAATACAATTCTTGAATGTTTTTATTCTATAAAATTTTTGTAGGGTCCCAACCAAACCATCTATGATTTTGGTACTGCCATTAAAATGAGTGGTTGGTTTATGTCTTCTAATCAATTAGATAGCTTTTTACAGAGAATAATAAACAGACACATCACTGTTAGAATATAAATTTTAGGGTTAATTTCGTGTAACAGAATAGAGGGATGAAATGGAAAAATAATGATAACGTCTTTACTTTAATTATAAAGTTTATAAATAATTAGATTTGTTGAATATAAAATTTTTAAAAAATAAGGAAATATTCGACATATATTTTTAAAAATAAAAATTATATGCCTCTTTATGTTATCCTTATTTATGTCCTTAAATTAAAAGGTTTTATTTATATTTAAGTTTAAGGTTTAGAGAAATAGAGATAAAGTGTATATTTTATGATTTATAATTTAAAATTTGTAATTAATGTTTAGATTTATTTTTTTAATATTGAGAATATAGATAAGAATAGCGAAAAAGAATATATATATTTTTTGAATAGATTTTAATGATTACAAATAGTAATTGTTATAGAATATACTCTCAAACATTGATCTATTAAATACTATGTTGTAAATATAAGTGCTCAAAACTCTAAGCTCAAGGAACAATAATTGTTCCTTTAACCACTAATACAAGATAGTTCATACTCTTTTGCCCTATTAATGGGGTTTGACCTAGTCTTTTGTAAAAAAAATAGATATTAAAATATAATGGTGTGTAACGATATATAATATTAACGGCGTGTATCACTCATTTTACAATTATTTAAATAAAATAAAATCCAAATATATATACATATATACATATAATCAAACTAAAATCAAAGCTAAGATAAACGAGTGAAAAATCTTAGCTCTTAATCGTGCCTCTTTCCATGTCTCTTCTTAAAAATCTTAAAAATTTGAATTTTAAACCCTAACCATAATTTTTTATATCATACCCCAAATTTCTTAAATCATAACCATAATCTCTAAACTTAATCCTAAAACTCTGAACTATAAATCTAATAATTTAAAGTGAATGTACTAATAAAAACATGACAAAGAGGTAAACGATTTGTACATGAGATAAGAGGGAAAAAAATGTCCCCCTTGCACACATTAATCCATCTTTCACGTTTTTAACAATGTCTTGTAAGAGCAAAATGGTGAAACATCAAAGCTGATAAACTTGTGACTGGTAATGTATGTGAGAAAATCTGTGGTCAATCAGGTTGTATCCCTGTCATTTTCCAGATTCTGGACATCAGGAACTTACTTAGCAAACTGATAGAAACCGCAACCCAACTTTCATCTTGTCAACCTCCCATTCTCATTAATATATTGATGAACCATAAATTCCCATCAAGACAATACCAAGTATCATGTTAATCTTATCTAAGATGGAGCATTGAGGTAAACAGGTGTAGGGTTTGTACAATCTGTTTTCTGGGAAATTTCTCAATCTTTTTATCATTTGTAGTAGGGAGAGGGGAGGGGGGGACCTAATGATTTGGTGCTGTACCCAATGTGTTTTGCAGTTAATGGTGTGTTTGTTGGAATATTGAGGAAGGACATGGGGATGGGGTAGATTCAGACAGGGTTATCCTCTTGTCTAACCCAGAGTGTGATGCAATAGGTGACTTGGTGTACTCTGTCTGTCTAGGTTTGCTGGCAGGACTGTTTTGACATGCACTTGGGCTTGGTTTGACAAATTATGGTTGGGAATTTGGACCCAGAGATGAGTTTTCATGAAGTTTAAAGGTTGTGGCAACACATAAAGTTTTAGACCATGTGGCCCCAATATAACCACTAATATAGGATCAATATATGGACTGTTTCAAATTTGGTACTATAAAAATTTAGTATAGGAACAATACTCATAACTCGGTTTTAGGATCGAATCATGATTTAGAGTTAAGTACAAAATAAATGTTTGAAATAAGATAAATTCATAAATAAATTATTTTAAATAATAATAATAATAATAATAATAATAATAATAATAAAAAGATAAAAATGAAAAAAATTGAGATAGGGAAAAACGTTCGTCCCTGCCAATATATTTCATTATAACTGAAAAGATTCAAACATTGTACATTTATAACATAAATATTAATGTATTTTATAATTTGCGTTGCAAAATATTAATATTAATATATTATAAAATATTTTATAACATAAACTAAAAATATATTTTTAGAATAATTATTAGTTTGAATATATCAATTACAAATTAATTTTAATTATTAGATTATTTTAAAATAAAAGAGAAATAATAAAGTTATTTAAAAATATAAGATTAATAAAAAACGTATAATAATAAAAAAATCTAAATTTTGTAGAAAATTATATGTTAACGATAACTAAAACCCTAAAACGTATAATAAAAAATAAAATTTTTATAAATGATTTTAAATATTTTTCAACGAGTTTAATTTTAATATAAATGTTAATTATAAATCTAATATTAAAAATAATTATAAATTTTTTTATATTTATATTTTTTTATTAGATTAATTGATAATTTTAAATAAAGTATTTTAGTGTTAACAATAATATGCGAGTAATTTAAGAGAAAAAATAACTTAATCGATATATTTTTTTTAAATATGAAAAGTTAAATTTATTGAATTATTTTGAATTATGACTAAATCAATAAAATATATAAGTTTTGAGGATTAAAAATATTGATATAATATTAAATGTCCGTTTCTATTTAACGGATATATAACTCAATCGTAACTAAAATTTTGACTGAATGGCCTAACCGTAAGTTTTATAATTGAATGAATTTAAATGTAATTTTATTAATAATTGAACAACCTTTAATATAATTTACCCTTAATTTAATAGAATATTATAAATAAATATTTTCTTTACTGATGTGGTATGTGCCACATTTATGCACACGTGACTTGTGTCGTGTCTTCATCTATGCGAGAAATTATATCATGAACCTTTTTCATCACGTTATCTGTGTTCCAAATCAATTAGATTCTTTTATTTTATATTTTTTAAAGTGAATCATCATTTCTTTCTTACTTGTAATAGGTGAGTGGGTAGTTATCAGATAATTACTTACAGATGAACGAACATGATTGCATGGACCGCGGATGATGTGGTGAAGAGGGTCCATGATATAATCTCGTCCATCTATATGATAGATTATATCATAGATCCTTTCCACCACGTCATCCGTGATCCATACAATAAAGTTCGTTCATCTTTAAGTAATCGCTTGATAATTAACCACTTATTTTTCATAAAAAAATAATAATTTTTCGATTATTTTGACGCTTTTTAATGATTCCAATCTTTTTTTTTTGATATAGGAATAATGCTTTGAAGATTGTTTAATTTGATATTCTATCAATATTGAGTTAAACATTGGGCACATATTTTAAAAAAATTATAGTTTAGGTACTTATTTATAAATTAAATAATTTTTTTAACGGTGTTACCTTAAAACACTAACGGAATAAAATTTTAGGTACTTATTTCAACCAAAAAGTACATTAGGCACCTATCTCAGAAAAATATATAGTTTAGGTATTTATTTCGGTAAAAAAACATTATGCACCTATTTTAAAAAAGTGTATATTTTAAACACTTATTACTGAGTTAAACCTAAAAAATATAAGATAAATAAATCTAAATATTTAAAACTACGAAAAATGTTTGTGATCTAATTTTTACATCTATTCCCATGTGATGTGTGCCACGCTATAACTTTGGACATGTGGTATGTTCACGTCATTACTTATGCACACATGTCAATTCCATGTCAACATTTAAGACAAGTAAGATATGTCACGCCAACAATAAGTATAAATAGTTCGTTACTTAATGATTTTATTTTAATAAATATTATTTAATTTAAAATAAAATATTAATTTAAATTGTTATTCAATTAATGGTTAACGTCTTGTCTTGAGATGAATTAATAAAATAACACATAAAAAATAATATATATTTTATATAATTTTATAAAATTATTTTTAATTATCGTGTTATTACATTAAATCAATATATTTATCTATATGATATTCTCATGTTAATATATATTATCATATAAATTTATTATCTTATTTCAATAAGTTGATAGTTAATTAACATAACTTCATTAAAAATAACATAAATTAAAGAAAATTCAACGTGAAATTTAAATAGTCACAATTTTAAACTTACAAATCATAATTCTTCCAAATGTCATAGTTCACATAGATTCTTTTTATTATTATTATTTTTTAATTTTGGTTGATGTGCAACGCTAGTAATTAATTATGTGTCTTTAATCTACATGATTACTAATTATTTAATCCAGTCCTTAACTCGACCCTTGACAATATCGTTCAGCCTCTACGTGAAAGCCAACCAGAAGCAAGATTTGTATTCTCCTTCCCTTCCCTTGGCCTTTTACAGTCTCAAAAAAGATACACCAAATCGTAGGAACAAATAATTTAATTCACAAGCATAGTTCTTTATTTTATTAAAAGATATAATATAAAATCGTATGACTATTGAATCTAAAAATATTACAGAAATTTATTATAAAATAATTCTCTCAACTATATTATTTTATTCACAATATTAATATTCAAACATCTGTCTCTTATTTAAGGGATTCAATATTTCATTCCATTAAAATAATTGGTAGTTAATAGAGTACATATATATTTTGATCGTCTTTTTACATGTACTTATATTTACAGTATCATAAAGGTCTATTACGAAAACGATTTTCTAAACTTTATTTTATTCATAACATCAATAATCAAATTTTTTATCTTCGTAAAGGTCTATTTACGGAAAATGAATATTTTTTAATATTTTATATTTAGTTACATTTAAAGTAAGGTTTTCTTTTAAAGTATCCAACGATCTCTTAAAACGTGTCATTGATAAATTTTACTACTACATTTTCACGATAATAAAAGTACAAATAAAATAAATCATTATACGATAATTTTAGAACGATAATTTTGAATTAATACGTTATATTTAAATTCAAAATAGAACAATGTAGAAGAGCAAACCTTTTGGGTGAATGAAATGGACCATTTGAACCCCCATTCTCCACATTCCAACAATGTTTGAGAAAAATATACAACAATCCCTTTTGTTTTTATTTAAAAAAATTGATTATTTTTGTATTATATCCTTAAAATCATCAATTTTAATGTCTGATTTTTGTTTATGTACCACTTGGATGTCATGGAAGGATATTCTTGAGATGGGATGACCCCCTGAGTTTCCTCAGGGCCCATTGGAAATGCATGCAGAAACTCGTAATCCTTTCGCTATCAAAGTATTTTCAGATTTATTATATTGCTTCAAATTTAATGGTAATTAATATAAATATCTACACAATAAAATGTGATAATTTTTTTATCGTCTGTGTTTAAAATAATTATCTTAAAAAATCATTTATATTTGAGATTAGTAAGTTGAGAGTTATTTTGTGGTGTAGAATTATTCGGACTAATAAATAATATATATATATATATATATCGAAATATAAAGCTAATACTATTCTTCTTCTTCTTTTTCATCTCTTATCGATGTAATATTTTTTATTGTCTACGATTCTTTACCTTAAATCTATAAAAAAGTAAACTGCTTGAATCTGTCGCAACCCTATCTTTACGTTCTTTATTAGATGCCTTCGTATTTTTGAAGAAATTATATTATGGGTAAATCTCACCACGTGTCTATGGGACCAACCACTAAAAATCACCCATCTCATCAATTTTTATATGTTATGTATTTTTTTCAAGTGAACCTTCACTTGAAAAAACTGTTTTTAAAATGAATTAACAGTAAATATGAGTGAAGATTCACTTAAAAGAATATGACATGAAAAAAAATTGATGAGATGAATAGTTTTTAGTGGTTGGTCTCATAAATGACGTAGTGAAATTTACCCATGATATAATTCATGATTAAACAATTAGTATTAGTACAGATCACTAATCATTCATTAATTTACAGCCTAATTAGGGAGGAAACAACAAAAAACTGCAAAACATTCGCGGTCAATCACGTGTTTGACAGTAGTTAGTGATTGTAACGTTATTAAATCCTCAACTTTTGATATCATTAGGGACAAATACAATATTTTATATTATTAAAAATATAAATTTTTATAGTATCGGATAAAATTATATAAAAATTTAAAAAATCAAATACCAAATTACATAATGAATATAAAATATAAAAATTTAAAAATTTTAAATGCTGCAAATGTACTTCTAACACCCTGGATCAATCCCGATTACCACAGCTCCTTATCACTACCAAGATCCAGAATTCTGATCTTCAGATCTGAATATCTCTTCCTCCTTGAACCCAAATTTCAGCAGCTCACAACTATTATTATTAATTAAAACTTTAAGTAAATTTTAAATTATAAATAAGAGGATAATAATCTCGTGATAAGTGATACTAAAGAAATCTTTCAACTACTTGATTTCACGTTGAGCGTTCTTGAGAATGATAGGCAAGATACACGACTATAACAAAAAACTAATTACGAGAACAAAATCTCGTGACGATGGCATCACGAGATTGAGCGAGGGAGAATATTACGCCTAAAAAGAGACAAAAAACATTAATCCCATATCAGAAAGAAAAAGAGAGATTTTGGGATATATACACACGGTGGTGTTGTACATTTTTTCAGACATATTTTTTACAAAGAGATCGTTCTGATTAATCCAAATCGACTTGAATTATATATCTAATTTTATTAAAAGAGTTTTCCAATAAAAATTCTTAGCGTTATAAACTTTACGCTTTAAAAATATATATTATACACCTAATATTTTAAATTTTAATCTTATATTTTATAATAAAATATAAATAAAGACATCGAAAAAAATTGGTGTATTTTTACTTTAATTATGCTCCTTTGATATAGATGTACCCACACTGTATTGAATGCATGTGATAATGAATAAAACCAATGAACAGACAGCTAAAACAGATGAGAGATGCTTGAATTATTGTGTTGTGAATATGCCGTCGGAGAGAATCCCTTCGAATTTTATTTTCCCGGTGTCTGACTTTGGTTGCCGGAGGAAATTTGGGAAAGAACAGACGAGAAGATGCTGGGAATCCAGCTGGTATCCCACCACTGGAGTCTGGAGATTTATTTGCTGGCACAACTTTGGCCACATATTAATATTATATATTCACAATAAATAAATAAAATATTATTATCTGTACGGTTATCTTATTTGTCTGGTTATCGCTTTTGTTTGCTTGTGATAAAGACTCTTTTCAGTTGACCCATTTAATGTGGGGTGGACCTCACTTGTTTAAAATCGAATTTATTTTCTTTTTATTCGTTAAAGAATTAAATTCAAAATGCGTTAATTTATTTTTAAAAAATGATTTTAGCACTTTAAATATAAAATGACATTTCAAAATGAAAATTTTAGATGACTCAAAATTGTTAGCGATGTCATAAACGAATCAAATATTTTATGAACCGTTCAATATTTTTATACGTTGAATTAATAAATAAATACGAATAAAAAATTTATTCATTTATGATCATAATCACTCAATAATCTATTCGTTTTTTATATATTAAATTGCTCTTGAAAAAAACTTAAATCGCCAGCATCACCGTCATATCGTTAAGGTTAAATAAATTTCAACATATCTTCGTTCACGCTCGTTTAATTCATTTACATATATTTTTTAATCAACTATAATTATTATTAATAGTATCTGTCGTAAAATATACTTATAGACGAAACATATGGGTTTTTGGAATTCGGTTCTCGTCAATTATTTTTTTATATATTAAATAGAGTTTAAAAAAATTAAAATATAATTTATTCTAAAAATCTTTTTTTTTTTTGTTTCTCACCGATCAAGAAAAATTTTATACATTTAATATTCAAATATCTTAAATAGAAAATCTTAAAGATAAATCAATTATCATAATCTATCATAAAAAATATTATAGTTTTTTAACGAGATTAATATAATCTTAAAGACTATAGGGCTATCTCAATATTCTTGATTTTTTACAATATTTTATCTTAATTTATCATTTTTATTATTTATTATTATTTTTACTGTTTTATTATTTTTAAAATTCCTATTTTATTTTGCAAAATACTGAAATTAAAAAACAAAATCGTTAATTTACTTAGACCTTTTGCAGATTGAATATTGTTGCAAATTATTATTGTTATTTTAGATAAATTAAATTTATTTATCTAAAAGACTATCTAATGCCAATATAATTTATAAATAGAGAAAAAAAAGAGACACCTAACTCATTTATTTTAATAGAGATACACTAATTTTATTTATCGATAATATATCTAAAATTATAATAAAAATTTACATCCAGTAAATAAAATACTTAAAATCAGATATATACCTAGTAAATAAAACTAGAGGTCATTATATCATAAGAGAATCAAATAAGGAAATATAAGAACTTAATCTAAAGACTCGAAATAAAAAGAGGGATACAAATATCACTAAAATTAATGATGATAGGTAAAATCATCAACAAACAACATAAAAATGCATATTACAATGAAGGTACTGTAACACCCAACCCGGATGTCACATTGGACCTCCGGCCCAAACCTGTATTCTAAAATTTCTTTTCAAAGTCCATCAAATAAAATCAATTACAAGTCTAAAGACGATTTCATAAAATCCATTTTAATTAAAAACACAAGCCCAAATAGTATAAAATAAACAGAACTCTAAAATATTACAACCCATTAAAAACATTCGACCCAAATTAAAATAAACAGAGTTACATTACATAGGGTTCGACATAGTACAAGCCCACTAAATCTAATACATGTACTCTAACAACACGGTCGATGCTGAAATCCGAACCTTGATAGTGCTCTACGAACCGACTTCACCTAACCTACGCACGAAAACATATTTCGAACGTTGAGCTATGAAAGCTCAGTGGATACGCCGAACTCGGCCAACATCATGCATATCATAAGCAATAAAACATAACATATAAAATTATCGTGCATAGTATGATGATCTAGCATGTTTGCCTACCACATGGCATAAACAATGTATACTAACGCACACAGCATATACACGTTACATCACAATTAACACACAAGAGTGAGGCCCGCGTCCACACAGCATCGGGATCCTATACTCAGGATTGAGGCCGCCCTCAAATCCTATGCCCGAAATGTTACATCGGACATCTTCGAACGAGGCCGCCCAACGTTCGGAAAGGGGTGAAGGCCGCCCAACCAACCCCATGCTCGGAATGTTACATCGAACATCTTTGAGTGAGGCCGCCCAACACTCGGAATAAAAGTCTTCAAACATCATCCGGCATGATACATCGGATGGGCTTCAACGTGTTGCAACACTTATGGATATCCGAATTTCCATCAAGCAATGACTCAGACAACACAAACGATCCACCTAGGATCCTCACAACCAACATATCAAGACTTAACATAACTTAGTCTTTCGGGATTATAATCATCAAATTCAGGTTAACAATTCATTTCATTATTTATAAGATTCAATATACCCTTTAATTCACTTATCGGACCTCAAACGAAGCTTATCTTGTCAAGTTCTTGCAGGGGTATCGATACCCTTATGTAGGGTATAGAACCACCCTGCCTCGATACTCACCCAAAGAAGGCATCGAACCATGGGTATCGATACCAGTATCGATACCCTTTGACCAATTTCAAAGTCAACAAAAGGGGACCCTCCAGCATCGATGCTGGCATCGATGCCATTATGCCACTAGAGGTCCCGGTATCGAACCATGGTTCGATACCCCTGTCCACAAAGCCAAAATCCATCTATGGGTATCGATACCGGTAGCCCGAGTATCGATACTCCTGCACGAAAAACAGGTCTGCACTTAGAAATTTCTATGGGTTCTTCCCCCGCATTAATCTATTTGATTCTAAAGTGTTCCTATCAATTCTTAGAGATGTTTAGGACGTCTTAACACAATTTCCAGCCATTTAACTCACTAATACCATTTTTACCATTAAAGCATATCAAGCTCAAACCAAGCCAAAACAAGCATACATACATGGATTCCATATGCTATGCAATCTACCATGGCATGCAAAATGTAAGAACAAGTTGGGAGTACCAACCTCTTGCAGGCAACAACAAAAACGACCCTCTTCTTCCTCTTCAAGCTTTCCCTCTCCCCAAGCTTGATGATGGCCCTCCAACCTCTTTCTCTACAAGAAAAGGATTAAGCCAACTTTTAGATACTTCTATGGATGTTTTTTAACCCTTTAAAACATCAAGAAAGCATAAAAACAACCCCCCAAAACTTCATTCCCGGATTGCTCCCTAAACCACCACTTAAACCTTCATCCTTACCAAAACAACACTTTCTTACCTCTTTTTAAAGATCTCTAAAAGCCCTACAACTTCTTCTTGCACCAAAACGAGATTGCCACACAAAACTCTAAAGAGTGGTGACTTCACTCCTCTGATTTTCTGCAGAGAAAATCAAATCACCCCCCCCCTTACCTTGTCCCATACAAGGGAAAGGACCAAAAAGCCCTCAAACTAACACTTGGGCTCAAGGCAACTCAACACTAAAGCCCAAAACTACTCAAACCCGGGCCCAAAACCGAGGCCCAACACCACGGGTTAACCCGACACACCAAACCGAGAACCCGGGTCATTACAGGTACGTTGACAACGAGGACTTTATCACCATTCAATCGTGAATAACGGTAGATATAATCTTATATCCTGATCTAAACTTAGGGTCCGTAATAGAGAGATCAATATCATAATGGAAGGATTACTATCTTGATCAGTCGTGGTGTTATCGAATCAAACCTTATTTAAAAAAACTAAAAAAAACAATGGGTCAAATGACAGAAAAACATACCAAATAATAAAGTAGAATCTTACCATAAAAAGAGAATAATTTATTAAACATTACCTTTAAAATGGTACCAAAGTTATCCCAATACAGTAAATCTGTTTCGTAAATGGAATGGTTCTTCGCCCATGGTTTGGTGATCTAAACCACTGACAAACACATGTTACGTTGTATTCATGCATACTAATAATTTAATTATTAAAATTAAATTAATGGATGATTTTCACTCTTAAAAATCACAATTAAATAATAAAAAAAAGAAATGGTCCCATTTGTTCCAATACATATATTTTATTATATGTAAAAAAATGTTGAATATCTAAAATTTAATTTCATACCTTATTAGTACAAGAAATATTATACCACATGGTATACTGTTAGTGAAAATATCGGATTTAAAAACTAATTAACGATAATAAACATATTTTTAATTGTGATATATTATATCACATGGTATACAAGATTTGGAGGGTATTAATTTTTTTGAATTATTGGAGGGTATTATTTTTAATTAATTTTTTCTGAGTAAAATTACCATGTTAATATGCTATTACGTATGCTATTTAATTTTTAATTATACACAAAAATGAGACACATGGATGGGTGGGTTGAATTTGTCCATGGCGTTGCGTCACCTCTACCCTGACATAACATTTAAAGTAAAAAAAACAAAAATAAATTAAATAATCCAGGTGTCCATTTGCCTGGAAAGACAAAAATATCCCCATCTATTGTTCATAAATTGGTTCAGACAGCAGTGCCGTACCAGTTGAGTTCAAAGTGGTCCACTGTAACTGATCTTCTGTTCAAACTTCATTGCTTCTGGTTTTCTTTAACGTTAAGGTTGAGGCCATAATCATCTCTTTCATGGGATTTTGTTGAGTTTTGAATTGAAAGTTTAGTTCTTTGTGTTGGATAACAATGCCCGAGGTTGAAGACAATCGGAGTCACGGCACAGACAATGAGTCGTCGGAGATATCGTCGGAGAAGACCCTTTCCGGGAAATACGAGATCGGGAAGCTTCTGGGATGTGGGGCGTTTGCGAAAGTTTACCACGCGCGGAACGTGAAGACGGGGCAGAGCGTTGCCATTAAAGCTGTGAGCAAGCAGAAAGTTCTGAAAGGTGGGTTCGTGGAGAATGTTAAGAGGGAGATTGCTATCATGCGCCGGTTGCGCCACCCCAACATCGTTAAGCTCATCGAGGTGTTGGCTACGAAAACCAAGATTTATTTCGTCATGGAATTTGCTAAAGGCGGGGAGTTGTTCACGCGGATAGCGAAAGGGCGTTTCAGTGAGGATCTTAGCCGTCGGTATTTCCAGCAGCTGATTGCGGCCGTCGGATATTGTCATTCGAGGGGCGTGTTCCACCGCGATTTGAAACCGGAAAATCTTCTCCTCGACGAGAACTACAGTTTGAAAATAACGGATTTCGGACTCAGTGCGGTGAAGGAACAGATCCGTCCCGACGGACTCCTCCATACTATATGTGGAACCCCGGCTTACGTGGCGCCGGAGATTCTGGCGAAGAAAGGGTACGACGGAGCCAAAGTCGACGTGTGGTCATGCGGCATCATTTTGTATGTTCTACACGCCGGTTATTTACCGTTCAACGATCCCAATCTGATGGTGATGTACCAACGAATCTATAAAGGCGAATTCCGGTTCCCAAAATGGACATCTCCCGATCTCCGGCGATTCATATCCCGGCTTCTGGATCCGAATCCAGATACGAGGATCACCATCGATGAAATCATCAATGACCCATGGTTCAAGAAAGGTTACAAAGAAATCAGATTCCATGACGAAGATTTTGAATTCAAAGGAGAAACCCAGGGCAGGAAATGCTTGAACGCCTTCGACATAATCTCACTATCATCGGGTTTCGACCTCTCCGGTTTGTTCGACGAGGCCGAGCCTTCATTCCGGAGAGAGTGGTTTATATCGGAGGAGAGCCCGGAGAAAATCATAGAGAGAATCGAGGAAGAGTCCAAAAAAACGGAGAACGTGAAAGTATATAAGAAAAGAGAAAATGGTATACGATTGGACGGGCATAATGGTAACTTTGTTCTCGCCGTCGATATCCATCAGTTAACGGAAAAACTAGTGGTTGTGGAGGTTCGTCGCCGCGATTTTAACGTCGGCACAAACGATGAAATCTGGAAAGGTAATTTATGGCCAAAACTTTCCGATTTGGTATATAAAAATTACTCAAGTCAACCGGTTTCTGGGTAATTTTCTTGATAGAATCGTCTGGAAAATTGCTACCGTCGGTTGTAGTACATACAGTCACAGATAATGTTACCGTCTGCTTAGTTTAGCTGCTCCGACAGATCGGAGCTGACCCAATTCACCGACCGGGTTCCCGTGTAATGTTTTTGCCCGGATTTAAACATCAGTTTCCATTGCTGTAGCTTTTGGTAATCCTTTGCTTTTACTTTACCTGGTTATTTATCATTAATCGTAAATTAAATATCTAATTATATTACTTTAAAAACTAAACCTTAATTTAAATTATAAATTTTAACTTTAAATTATAAATCATAAATCTCAAAATTAAGATATTTGTAAAAATAATTTTTTTATCATTTATGTATAAGATAATAATTTTATAATTTTCCATAACATATTTATAGTACAAATTGTAATTATAAAATTATATAAATTTAAATTTTAAAATAATTTCAATTATAAAATTAAAAAGCGTTATTACTCCAATTTTCACCTCTTCTCTTAGAAGTTTGAAACATATAATTAAAACCTCTAATTACACTCAATTTAACGGGTACGATTCTTATTTAAACGCACAACAATTAATTAATTACACCCAATTATATTAATATTCAATTATTCGATGACTTTTCAAATGTGCCCTTTACAAAATTTATTTTTTATCTTCACTGGTTAGAAGATTGATTTCAAAGTTCACATCTTAAACCTTATATTCTCATTTTCGTTAAAAAAACCCTAAAAGTTATTTTTAAAATAATATTATTCTAATTAATATATTATTTTTTTCAAGTGTTAATATTATCCCATTATTTGAATATATAATCTCAATTCTTTTTTTATTGTTCTTACAGTTTTTAAGGTTTCGTCCTGACTAATCTAGACCGATCTGTGTCGTATATTTAATTTTGGTGAGTGAGTCTTTAAATAAAGATTTTTTACGTACACAATCTGAGATAATTAATAATTTTCTTTTAATTTGATTAATATAGTCTTTCTATTAAGTATGATAATAATTTTCTATACTTTTAACTGTTGATATATGATTTATATATTATAAATAAAGTCTGGTTTGCTTTCAATGTAACTAGAAACGTAAACCCTGAGGATTTGTTCCGTCCTTGCCAAGTGCCAATAATTGAACCCACCCACTTTTAAAACATAGGGATGAATGTCTCTTATTGCGTCTTTGAAAGATTCGATTATGAAATGATATTATAGAAAGACAATGGAGACAAGAACAAAGAGTCCATTGTGGGCGGGGAAGGAATACTGTTCAACACATTATTTGAATTTTAAAAGAATTTCTTTTCTATATAAAACTTTGAACTTATACTTATTTAATTAAAACACTCTCTTATTTTTCAATTTATTGTTTTTATTTATGTATTATTGTATTAAAATACGTACAGTGATTGATCCCGGTAATAAACAATTTGGTTCTTTTTAAGTAAGTTTCAAGTTTGAGGGACCTATGTATACAGAAAATCTTTGTCGAGAAATTCACCTACTAAAATTAGATGTGCAACACAGGTCGTAACCGTAAGACTGTAACTAAATTTATAACTGTTAACCGTTAATAATTAATCGTTAGTGATTAAAATGACTAATCATTTCTAACCAATTAAGTTATGGATCATAAGAGAAATTATATCATGTACCCTTTCTATCACATCATCAGTGGTCCCGTCCATTAAAATTCAGCTATTTTTTTTTCATGTTATTTATTCATTTATAATTCATTTTTTTATAATCACTCACTCCTTATTTACAACGAAGATTCATCTTTAAAAAAATAACATAAAAAATTAGGTGATTGAATTTTAGTAGAAAATAACACGAATGACGTGGTGAAAAGAGTTCGTCATACAATTTTTCGGGTCATAGGGTTCACCACTTTTTTAAGTATCATATTTAGGGTAAAAGATTTCCATCCTAATATTTGTATCAAGATATTAAAGTGTATTCTTGGGTATGCCCTCTCTTTTGCAAGCTTTAATGGAACCACAATCTGAACCACAATGTTACAGACCAAATCGCTTTCTGTATTTTGGATTTGAACAACTTCAAGAAGGTATCAAATCTGAGTAATACATATCATTCAAGCATTCCAATGTTACAGTGGTATTAACATTTTGGATTCGGACAAGTTCGGGAAGCAATCGAATCTGAGCAATACATATCTTACAAGCATTTCAATGTATACCTACAGGCTACATGTACATTTGCACCAGAAAAACCTATAATATCTCACAAACGTATTCCTGTAGTTTGAGGCAACGATTATGTATCTGCTACAAATGGTTGCTCTGCACCTTTACATGCATGGAGTATGGTGCAAATATCAGTTGTTTCCAGAAAATGCTCTGCATTCACTAGGATAAGAGGTCCGTACCGAAAACTATCTTCTTACACTGACAACAACAACACATGTTATCAGAAAATGCATATAAAACTTGCAGTTACAGGCACGGGTAGCGTAAGTTATTCAGAACACACAACCTTTTGCACGTAGTTCTGCACTGAATTACAAGCCTTCAAAAGGATCTCGATTATCTCCAGCTGCATCAAGGTCAAAAAAAGGTGTATCACATTAGCAATATAGCCACTGTTTGATATATACAAGTAACGAATCCATATGATCCTTCTTTAGCAGCAAAACCGAGATACGACAGCAGAGTAGCAGTATATCAACTTCTTCCCCTCCCACTAACAAACCAATAGCATATACATTATATGTCAACAATACAGATTGATCCTTTTAAAAGAGATGGAGCCATGCAAACCTGCGTATCGGGATCTTTCAATTTCGTTAATACTTCTGAAACAGCACGGTGGCACACTCCGCAGCTATTTTCACGGATTTCTGAAGAGATAAGTGCAACTTTCTGGCATAGGTTGACCTTTTGACAGACATATCCGGGCTGTATGGAAGAGATTTCTGTGAAGAAGAGAGGAACGTAGTAGTCCACCAGGGAAATGCACTAGGCAGATCAGATCAGATGGCCAATTAGTATTTTTTCACTTGAAGAAAAACGACATAACAAATAACAATTTTTGGAAAATATTTACAAACAACAACTGGAACACCTCCATTTAACTAAGCTAGATGTCTACCTGCTGCTCAAAAGATGGTAAACGGGAGCAGCTCTTGTGAAGAAGCTCGACTATCTCGGTCTGGGTCTTGTTTCGCGAAAGGAAATCGATTGCTTCAGTAGCATATTCCTCACACAATGTGCACACATTGTCCTTTGTAACAACGTTTTCTATGACTTCCGCATCATGCCCTTGGTTTATCTGCACAACTGAACCAAGAATTCTGTGTGATTACTCTTGGTTATTTTCTCACTCTCGATGAACAATCTCGGTTTTAAAAGTTTAAGCAATTCTCAAATCTATTTCTCAATTGAGAAAGGCATGCAATAAACTTCATGGACCTTAGAACAAATTCATCAATAGATTGTGTTTAACCATTATTAGGCAGTAACTTCATCTAAATAAGGATTCCTAATCATTAACAAAGTAATTCTCTGCATCATCTTTCCATTATTATCATTAAACAGAGACGACCCCTCATAGCAAAAATCTTAAACATCAACAAAGAGAGGCGATAGCATCATCAAAGATTACCAAAACTCTGAACAGAAGCGCCTGATGCATCAGAGGCTACCAGCGGAGCGTCTTCGAGTTGTCTAGCATCACATCCCCAGCTAAACCCCATCATAAAGAGGAAGAATAGCCCAAATTTCACATCCATAGTGCCTATAATTATTCCTTAAACAGCATGAGAATACCATAATTCAAACAAAGCAAGCTAAAATGAAAAACAATTCAGTCTTTCACATGAACATGATCAAACAATAGACAAAATATGTAAACTGATACACAAATCCCTTGAGGCGTGACCCTAATCAAAAAGTGATTAAATTAACAATACAAACACTGATATTAACCCTTACAAGCTATATCAGTTGTTAGTTAGCAAGATACCAGTAGTAACCCAGTCAGAAGCTAAGCTAATAGCAGAAACATTCAAAACAAAATTATCATGCTTTACAATTACTAATCTTTGAGTCTTTCACTGCTTAAAACTAAGAACATAACATGATGAACAAGAACATGTAAGATGAGAACACAAAGCTTTCAACAAAGAATTCAAAGAAACCCCAACAATCGAAAGAAAATCATACGCAAAAAGAGATGAGATCTATGAAAACTGAAAGAAAATGGATGGAAGAGAAAGTTTCACCTTTGGAAAGAATAGTCAGCGGAAGAGAAAATATCGGATTATTACTACCTTTGAGTGTCGTGTTGGGCAGAGGCGTAGAACTGAAGTTGGTGTTGTCTTTTTAAGAGGCTTAAATAAAAATAAAAAGAATGATCAAACTATATCTGTTTTGAATTTTACGTATTTAAAATATATATTTTTTAAAATAGATTTTTAATATTTATATTATTATAAATTTATAATTTTTATTGTTTAATAATTAATTAAAATATGATGAATAATTTTTTAAAGTCAAATTCTTTTAAATCTTACATTATCTAAAGTCAGATTTAAATGAAGTTTTCTTTATTATAATTTTTTATATTGTTCATAATCAGATTTTTTAAATCTGAATTTAAATTTTCTGCGGCAAATGAAATACTAGTTGATGCATTGAGAGAGAAAATAGTGCAATATCCAAGTATTTTTTCAGCGAAAATGTTATATTTTTATTAAAAATTTAACAAAAATACATTTAGTCAAATGCTCGATTCAATATCGGTTCATATCAACAACAAGCAGGAATAATTATAGGTCATGTTGATAATATGTTAAGTAAAATTGGATTTTATGATGTTTCAGATATAAGTCTACTAAATTAATTTTGACTCGAATTCATACAAAGTCTAGTGTAGATCAATTTTAGTTATCACGTTATTAATTTTAATGAATTAACTATTGAAATAATCATTTTAGTTTTCTAATATAAATTTAATCACCGATTTAAAAAATAATCGATAAAATTATTTATATTTTTAAACTATCAACTTTTGATATACAAACTAAAAAAATTAAAAATATAAATAAATACTAACATGTAATTACTATATAAAAATCTGATGGTCCTCCTCCTCTATATTATATAACTCCAAAATGTCTACTGAGATCTTCTCAAGGCCTAAAACTTTTTCTTCTTTGGCTCTGGGATTCTTTTCCTCCAAATAATCTCTTCAACCCATTCATCACTGAAATCAGAAGATGTTGAACACAAGCCCAGATCATCTTCCACAAAACAAGATTCTTGGAATTAAGCAAGATGACAAGTTCTTTTCCAGGCTTTTATCCAAGGAAAACTCCCTTGCCAATCCTTCTTTCAGGGTATACTATGGTGGACTCTCCGGTGCTGTACCTTTCACGTGGGAGTCTCAGCCCGGTACTCCAAAATCTACATTCTCCGATGCAACCATACCTCCTCTAACTCCACCTCCAGCTTATTACTCCAACTCCAACTCCAAACCTTTCAAGAGTAAGCGCTCAAGATCTGGTCTTTTGCAGTCATTGTTCCCAAAGATTATCACTTGGAAGAAAACCAGCAATTTTTTACCTCCTTCTTCACCGATGTTTCTTGCAACCAGCCCCAGGAAAGACACGAAGAGGAGTCGGTTTTTGAATCCAGACGATGAAGATACTGCAGCCATGGGATTGCCAACTTCGATTCTCTGTTTCGATATCGGTCGAGGGAAATACCGGTAAAGCTTCGTGGATGATACGGCTGGTGAACATACATTCAAGGCCATGTCCTCAGTTGATTGCCACGGATCTAGCCAAGATGTATATTGAATGGATGAGAATCTGTCTCACGTTAATTTATGTTGATTTACTTTGTAACAATGTAGCTATGTGTTTTGATCTCTTCTATGGTTACTTAAACTGTGAAAACACCCATATCATGTAGTTTTGCGGGAGGGAAAGAATGGTTGTACTTTTCTGATGTGTACTGTTAATATATATGTTCCCTTTCCTTTAATAGTATGTATGTTTATATGAGGAAGGAGAGAGCTGCATTTACCTTATAATCATCGCCACTAATTTGGCTTTATGGACTGTGACCGACTAAGATGATCAGCTGCTTTTACTTGTACTTATGGGTGTCGGCATTCGATCAAGTTAAATAAAAATCGAAAATGATACTACTTCGATTGCTTAAAAAGATTTTAGCTTGGAATTATTGTAAACATAAAGAGAAACATAAGAGTACAGTCTTATTAATGGATCTACCCCACATATATGCTTAACTCTTCCTTCCTATAAAACATTCTTGTATCAACGAATCAAATGGCTAATCATTTGTTTCCAACTTCAGAGAAAGAAAAGGAGGAAGTTACCCAACACTGCTTTAAACTACCCTTATGACAGGACACTAAGGATTTTGTTCCATAGTTTGCTGGTTAGAAAAGATCAGAAATCCTTGTTAAGCAATCTGGGGTGGTTGATTGCTTGCAGATGTCTGTCTCTGAGATTATTTTAAATGCATTGATGAAGGATAGATAAAGGTTCCTATCTTCATATTAAATTTGAGGGTTTGTCAGTTGTGTTTCGTTTTGGAATCTTTGGCACTTCCTTTCTCCTTCCAGAGTACACAAATCTTGTCTCATTTCAGTGGGAGGAAACCTCATGGGGATTTCTAATTAAATGAAGCATTCACAAACCTGTGTTTCTGTTTTAATATCTCAACTATATATTTTTGTTGGTAAAACCATATTTAACATTATATTTTGTTTTTATTTTGATGTTTATGTTCGAGATTTGTGATTCTCTCTCAATAATTTAATTGATTTTGAATTAGCATGTTCCCATTTTTCTGCAAAATATATGGTACAACCTATAGTAAAAGAATTATATATATTACAGGGCTAAATTCATTCCCCTGGCTCTTGTTTTACTAGTACCAAGGGAAGAGAAGCGGATATCGGTATTAATCTTATATGCATCGGTGTTATGCAGTATCTTGGCATCCCGGTCGCATGCAGTGACTTCGTGAATAGCGTTAGCTAGATAATCGACGTTCTTCGTGGTCACTCCGGCCATGCTGCCATGTTAATGCACGACGAAGTTCGGATTAGTTTATGATAGTAATGCATGACAGAGTAACAAGTCTCGAACCTTCAAGAGCAAAACCGATGTTTTATACTATACCTTATGCGTCCATCAGGTGTCATGTATATATGAAATTCCTTTGCAAGTAGATAAACCTCGGCACGACTCAATCCGGAGAAGCAAAACATTCCTACCTGCAATTTTGCATATTCTGATGGGTTAGAATGCAAAATACGGAGCATTTCAAGCAGCGTCAAAGAAGTTTGTAGTTACATTACTGACCTGGTTGGTTATGTGTTGCCAATTGAGGGGAGACCCTAATCTCTCAAGAGCTTCCCGTAGGATAACTCTCATTCTGCAAATTCGAGTTGCCATGACCTTATAAAATGTGATTAAAAGTACATCAGTTCAACCATCCTTGTAATAATGGAAATTGAAGAAAGTGCAGAACTGGAAAAAGAAATATGAAACTAAATATACCTTAACCTCTTCAAGCCAAATGGCTTTAATGTCTGGATCACTCAAGATTTTTGAGACAAGTGATATGCCGTGAATCGGTGGACTGCCATACATAGTGTTAGAAATCTGCTGTAGCTGGCTCTTGATGGCCATTGCTTGGATTTTGTTGTTGCAGAGAACACTGAAACCATCAATGCTGGTTAAGATTACTGAAGAACAATACGGACCAAACCAGAATACTACATGATCATCGAAACCTTAAGCCTTCTAATGTACAATCGATTAACATAGGGTCAAGGTTGAAATGGAGCAATGCTTAGTAAGCTCTTATTTCCATTCAATTCAATCGAAGATGATGAATTTTGGACCAAATGAGTGATCTCGATACGGAAATAAAGTTCATTTCCAGCCAACCATATTAAAACACCAAAACATGCTCGGTACAAGTTCAGAGAAGCAAACATATATTCATCAAATATAAACAAAAGTGAAGAACATTGGCTAACCTGAGACAACCCACTCGGTGTCCATACAAACCCATGTTCTTCATAAAAGATTGCGCACAACCGATCGAATGTCCATCTTCAAGAAAAATCCTAATAGCTTTGGCATCCCTCTCTACATCTCCACTAGCAAACCCTTGATAAGCAAAGTCAAAGAAGGGGAAATGATTCTTTACCTGGAAATTAGTCAAGGCAAGGATTTTAAAAGCAGCAATAGACATTCAAGAAATCATGTTTGACACAATATAATTATCTCCATTACCTTGAACAGAGATGAGATTTCTCTCCACTGCTCTTCAGTAGGGTCGACCCCAGTTGGGTTATGGGCACAAGGATGAAGTAAGAAGAAAGAACCATCTGGTGCATTCTATAGGAACCATCAAAACAAAAGCAGTCAATAACTGATTTTACAGTATTTTCACAGGTATGAATGTATGGTTCCATAGAACTCAATGTAATATCTTTTCTAGGGAAATATTAACTTCATGTCAATTTAGAAATTCATTCACATTTAAAACAGTCTCAACTTCTTCATTCCATCTACATTTTTTATAAAGATGCAAATGTGTGTAGGCCTGCAATTTGTTGAAAATAACATCCATGAGTGGGAATCAATTCATGGTACCTTAACATCATCCATGAGTGCCGCGAAGTTTAAACTCTTCGAATTGGGATGGTAGTATCGAAATGTTCGGTCCGGAACACGTGCATCTCTCCAAATGTTGCTGTGACTGCGAATCGAAAACAAGACTGATTCAACCACAGGTTTAGGTACTTCAAAGCAAAAAGCCTAAAACTTTCTTTTGCATAATCCCTTTATTATAACTCATTAACTCTAAACATTAGAATGAAATGCAAGGGAACAAGACAACTTACTTAGACCAAGTTGGATCAGGCAAATATATTCTAGAGTCTGGATAAAATCGCTTCTGAAACTCGGCAAAGAGACGACAAGCGCCGGTTCCGGATAGAGCCGGAATTCCGGCGAACCTCCTTTCCTTTATAACAACTGAATCCTCTCCATAAATCAATTTCACACTCTCCTCAACCAATTTCGAGCTAACTGTAGTAGACGTTGACTCCCTGCCGATGCATCTCAGAAGATCAGATTCAGACAAAAAAGATGGGAAAAAGAGATGAAACCGGAACTCACAAGAAATTTGAAGCCGCAATCTTGCTTTCTGCTTCTCTAACGCATTGAAGCACAACCGGCTTCCCTTCATCATCCCTGTAAGCTCCCTGAAAAAACCCAGACCCAAAATTAATCTTATTATCCCCCCAAAGATTGAACAATCCATTGTGAAAGACACTAAAAATATAGAATACCACTCCAAGATTGATCTTGTAAGTACAAGGGTCAGCAAGAAATGCCTGGGTGACTGCACTGATGGGGTCCTTAACCGCTGGAGTGACATGATCCCACCATGAGCGTCGAATGGCGCAGGTGGAATCTGTTGACATTCCACGTCTTAGAATTAGAAACCTGGAAACAACCATGATCAAGAAATGCGATAAACTGCCACTGGTTTGGTTATGTTGTGTTGAAGTAACTCTGGGTTGGGTCTATAAATAAGTATCTATGAAGAGGATTGAAGTTTGGGAAGCAAGTAAAACAACGGTGTTGTGTTTCCTCCTCTTCCATGGTTTTATGTTTGAGTTCAAAAGGATGTTGGAGCTGAGTCTTTGTTTATTCCGTGGGCTTTTCAGTTGTGTTCGTTGGTTTTCGTTCCTGCTGGAGCCAACAGAATTGCAGAAATGTGCTGCGTCGGGTTGCTCATTTTGTCTTTTTAAATACTAGGATTCTTTTACTTTTTTAGTTCGAGAGGGGGAAAGTAATACGTGTCTTATAATGAAGAAGCCACTTGGCATTTTATGACGGCTTCTGATCAAATTAAGTTTTTCGAAAAATAGAAGGACCAAAGAGGAAAATATAAAGTCATATATAAAGTTTCTCCCTTAGAAAGTGTTGCGAAGTCAACAAATAAAAATATATTTTATTTTTTTCGTTAATCTTTAAATAAAATTTATTTCTAATATATTATTTTTTATCAATGAAATTTTTTATTGTTTAAATTTTGAAGAAATCTTTCTGTTTGTGAGTAAATAGGCATTGTTAAAAATTAATAGATGAATGGTCAAAAATATAAAATATCTAATTTTATTAATTAAATTAAATATTATAAAACTTTAATAATTAAAATAAATGTAAATTTAAAATTTAATAATAATATATAATTTACTAATTTTGTTAATAGATTCGAGGATATGCACTTTTGTTTTAATATTGGCCATGTTCAGTTAATTGAGTTCGAGGCTTAGTGTCAATGGATAGTTAAATATCCATACAATTGTTACTGGGTCAGATTTAATAATTTTTTCTATAAAATTTGAGGGTTAATTAGATCGAATATTTTTAAATATTTTTAATTGAGTCATATTTATTTCATTGTGATTGAATGTATCTACCTCATTAATTGCATGTTGCTTTCTAAGGGCGGAGCCATGTATGTAATAGACACCACAAATTTTTTGAAAAATTATATTTTATATATAATTTTTATATATAAAATTTTAAAAATTATATAATTGACACATGTTTATAAATAATGTGACACCCTTTATAAATAATTAACTCTTTTTAAATATCATTAAAAAAAATGGCACCTCTTATATAAATTTTTGGCTTTACCTTTGTTGCTTCCTAAGCGTTCACCTTCACGTTTGTGGTAGTATTTACGATAAATAAATGTAGGCATATAATATAACGGAATCAAAATTTAAGATTTAAGGAACAAACTATAAATATTTAAAAATAAAATAAATTCATAAAATTAACTTTTTTAAAAAATTAAAAAAAAATAAAAATTCTTTAAATGTTTAGTTAATAAAAAATAACTTTTTTATTCACATCTCGGATGACTGATTTCTATCATTAATAAAAGCACTAATTTTTCATAATAAAAATATATATTGATACAAATAAATATTTAAAATTTATTTTAAAATATATTTTTATTAAAATAAATATTTAGACTATATTTATGATCTAAATATATATTTAAAGTATTTTTTTATCAAAATAAATATATAAAGTATATTTTTAGTTAAAATAGATATGTAATATATTTTCAATCAATATTATAGGTTATTTTTTAAAAATTTAAATAAAGAATATATTTTAATTTTCTAATTAAAAATACTTTAAACATTTATTCTTAACTAAAAATATAATAAACATTTAAATAAAATTAATATATATTAAATACTAATGTGTAATATAAGCCATAAAGATGAAAAATTATCAGCATCACATTTCAAAGCAATTATCACTTGAGTATCGAGAATAGTGACGTTAACGAAGCGAACAAAAGATAGAAGAAAGACTATTTATAAAACAAATATTAATTTTTTAATAAACAGTTTATTGGATTCAAATAAATTATTAAATATAACATAATTATAATATAATATTATTATAATACAGTCTTATTATGTTCAACCGTACATGATTTATATGATTTTCAGACATGTTCTAGAACAGAACATAAATGAACCCTAGTTTATTTTCTCCTTAATACTACTCCAACCGACAAAATTTAATTATATAAAAAAAAAAAACTTATCAAAAATGAGAAGAGGCTTACAGTCAAACAAGTCTCTTCTTCTGTACCTCAGACAGGAGAAATAAATAAAAAATTTCAGACAGAAGCATCCAAATTTTTTGGAGATGGAAGAACAGGGATGCTCTGTTCATATCTGAAGAAATTACTAGGATCCACCTCGGTCTTGATTTTCACTAATCTGTCGAAATTACCCATAAACCACTTCACCCCTTGTGCTCTTGCTTCCTCGTACATGTCTGTTCCATGATAGTTGCTTCCCAGATCAGCATCTCTGTAGTTGAGAAATGCCTGTCTGGGGTTCTTTGACACAAATGGAGTCATGAATTCATGGAGTTTCCTGGATAATTCTATGTAACCATTTGCTGTTTCAATTCCAGGTTCTTTCCAATTCGCTAGATATTGAATTTTCCAGAGATTTCCAGCTCTGTGAGGAAATGGGATCTTTTCTGCTGCAATTTCTGCCATTTTTCCTCCATAAGGATTGAAGAACATTCTTGGGGTTTCAAGTTCTATCATCTTCTTCCAAATAGATTCCAAACCGGACTTTGGGATTGGTTCTCTTACATAATCTGACTTCCTCTTGAGGTAATCCAATGTTCGTGGAGTTCGTTCGAGTAAAATTCTGTTGTCTGTGTCGAGTGGAATGTTGGACCAGAAAAGAACGGATTTAACCCAGCTCATTTCGATGCAGTCGGATTTGGGTAAACCCAACTTGGGAAATCTCTCGTTCATGATCGAAAGGAGGCTGTCGGAATCTCCAAGAAACAAGGAAACAAACGATGCTCGAACTGTTTTTTCACCACTTTGACGGCTCTGCACTACATCCAACATGAGTCTGATGAAGAGTTCTTCCGGTAGATTATATGCAACATGTTGCCATTGGTCTACAATGTCCGTAGCATCTTCTTCAAGCGTTTTCTCAACCTGAAACACTGTAACTCTCTCCGGAACACGAACCAGCTTAATTTTATACGCAACAATGACGGCAAAGCTCGCTCCTCCGCCTCCTCTAATGGCCCAAAAAAGATCTTCACCCATGGATTGTCTGTCAAGGACTCTACCGTTAGCATCAACGACAACCGCATCAAGGACGTTGTCGGCAGAAACACCGTATTTCCTCATCATATTCCCATAACCAGCTCCACTAACGTGACCACCGACGCCCACAGTGGGACAAACACCAGCAGGGAACCCATGTGTATTACTCTTCTCAGCAATCCTATAAAAAACTTCGCCAAGCGTGGCTCCTGTTTGCACCCAAGCCGTCTCGTTTTCTATGTCGACATCAATGGATCGAAGATTGAACATGTCGAGAAGAAAGAAAGGAACATTGGACACATAAGACAAGCCTTCGTAATCATGTCCTCCACTTCGAATCTTCATCCGAACTCCATGTTTTTTTCCACAAGTAACTGCAGCTTGGATATGGGATTCGTGCCGTGGTGTGAGAATCAGGAAAGGTTTTGGCGTTGAGGATTGATTGAACCGTAGGTTTCTGATGTAAGATTCCAGAACAGATGAATAGGATGGGGACTGAGGCGTATAAATTGCTGAAGCAATGGGATGGGAATCTTGCGAATACTCCAACAGACACTGAATAAAAGTTTTATTACCATCTGAATCTAGGTCTGCCCTCCATAGACAAGATAGAAGAACAGCGGATACCATTGTAAGAACAAACACAGACTTCAAAACCCCCATGTTTGTGTCTTGAAAGAAGCATTTGTCTTGGGTTCATCAGCATTCAGCACTGCCCTATATATAAAATTTTAACTAATTATATTAAATATTATTTTAAGTATTATAATTTCTTGTTTTTATAAATCAAAATATGATGACGTACAATATATTTGAGCCACAAAATATTTGACTGGACAACCTATCACTACCTGATTGTAGTAGGACCATGACAACCTTTCCTCCCCTCAGACATGTTTCTTTATCTCTCTCATCATGAATTTCTTGACATTTGTTTCTACACTTTTCTCTTCTTAGTTAATACTTAATATCCTACGCGACAATGTGATTAAAATAAATTGTTTCTTTATTTTTAAATTTATTAAAAATATTCTTATTATTTATTCCATTATAACTATAATAAAAGATTTAAAATACATGATACTAGTATAAATTTATCGGTGAAACAATGTTACGGTAAAACTAAATACTAATAGTTTATTTATTTTATTATTATTTGAATAATATATTTATTTTATTGGAGTTTTTCAGACCCAATATTTTGTAATAAAAATGATCCTTTAACCGACGAATTTGTGTGAGCATGAAAGAACCAAGTAGCGTGAGTGATATGGGGTTAGGTTTGATATAAGAGGTGGGAGCTTTTTAGAAAAAAAAAAACATTAATTGGCTCCTTACTTTATTCAACTTTCTAAATTACTCAAATTTCTAAATATTTTAATTTTATTTTCAAAGTATAATTTTTATTTTAAATTGATTTATTTTTTTAATTTTTAATTTTATCTTTTAATATCTTTTGTTAAAGAAAATTATTATAAAAATAATTAATTGTTATAAAACATTTATATGTATTATATAATAATATAATAAGATATAAACGATAAAAATTATAATTTCATAAAATTAACACTTTAGTTTATTTTTTTTAAAATTTCAATTAAATCGAAATTTGATGAAATCAAGTTATTAAACTTTTAAAATATTATTTTATTTAGTAAATTTTATTTTTAATTTATTTTAATCATTTTATATTATTTTGTTAATATTTTAGTATCATATAGTATATTTTATTATTATTAGACATAAAAAAATTCAAAATAAAAATAAGTTACTTTTATTAAATATTTAAATACAAGTATATATAATTTAAAATAAATTAGTCACATTTACTTCAACATCATAAAAAATATTCTTTGTTCTCTATAAATTTTTATTTCAACCACCGTGGTTCACTGTTAAAAATGGTAATTAAAACTTGATTTAATTTTTTGAAAATTAAGTTTTAAATTTTATTTTTTATTCGATTTAATTCTTATTTAATTAAAATTAGATTATATATTTTAAAATTATTTCAATTTGATCATAGGAAATTAGTTTAATGATTGAAGAATTGATTTTAGAAAACTAATTTAGTGATTTGGGCTTAAAAGATTAATGTTAGACTTAAAGAATTAATAATATACATACATTAATTCATAAACAAATTAAATATATATTAGTATACATTTAAGTATATATATTATATATATTAAAGTATATTATATATATAGTATATATTAATGTATATCATATATATATATATATATAGTGTATATATTAATGATTATTATATACATATATACATAGTATATATCAAAGCTGTTGACTTAGATTTGCGCTTCATTCGCGAGAAGGTTTTGAACAATGAATTATATCCCTACTCAAAGTCAGCTTGCAGACCAAGCCCTTCACAGTTAAGAGATTTGAGGAATTTCACAGGAAACTAGGGGTGTGTCAGTGTGCAAATGCAAGATGTTCATGAGTTGAAAACTCAGGGAATGATAGAATGTCAAAGAATAGGAGTGAGAATGAGATGAGATATATCGTGAGTTATTCGAGTTATTTAAACATTGAAATGCTTCCAACAAAAAACTTACGAGGGATGAAATAAATATTATATGCGGAAGCGTTATCAATTGAATTATTTGAAATGAATAAATTATTATTGGCCTGGCCTCTTCTGTTCTGCTTGGTTCATTTGATTTAATTTATATTATAACGTTTGACATTTTCTGCTTCTATAACCTTTGACTTTGAGATTTAGCATCCGACAACTAA
This sequence comes from Abelmoschus esculentus, assembly GCA_035048815.1. Classification (NCBI taxonomy): domain Eukaryota; kingdom Viridiplantae; phylum Streptophyta; class Magnoliopsida; order Malvales; family Malvaceae; genus Abelmoschus; species Abelmoschus esculentus. Next base: position 17,902,532 of record JAUCBN010000015.1, on the reverse strand, counting down.
TATTTTTTTTCTTTTTACAAATGAAGGCGTCCATGCAAGTTGTTTACAGACCAAGGACACTTTCAATAGAGGTTCGTAGGAAGTTTATACACCTTTGCTCTCTTTCTCATGACTTGATATTGTAAGAGTTTTCTAGAGTATAAAATTTTCTTCAAATTCTCTTAGAAATTGTTCATACATTACTTATTCAATTACAAAGATTGAATCGAAAGATAATACCTTGATATAAAATTAAAAACACTTAACTCAAACATTGAAATAATTAATCAACCATTACAGGTTTTCACCTAAATTATTGAATGACGTATAAAAGAGCTTATTCCACACAGTTGAAACAAATAGAATAGAGTGCTACCTGAATTAATCAAAACGACTAGGTCAAGGTATCTTAAATAGAAGCATTTACATGACGTTTTTGCTTAGGCTTGCTTCAAGAACAAACAAATACTTAATGTGGAGGATTTAATTTAATCTACACAAAAGAAAAGTAATAGTCGTGTAATTACAAGTGGGAAACTTGTATGAAGCAGTCGAATAGGCCAAGTCCATGAGTACCAAAACATTAAAATACTTCCTTCCACTTGGTATCTCACGCACTATAAATAAGGAGACGAGCCTGGGGAAAATGTCACACAAAACTCAAAACAAAACTTGGTCTGTCTGCAAATCCATGGAGTCTCCACTCATTCAGCTGATTGTGTTGTGGAGTCTTGCAACAACAGCTGTATCATTATCTCCTTATTACTATAAAAATATCTGTCCACAAGCTTTGCCAACCATAAGAAAAGTAGTGGAGGATGCTGTGTATAAAGAACGTAGAATGGGAGCTTCTTTACTTCGTCTGCACTTCCACGACTGCTTCGTTAATGTAGGAACATTGTTTGAGTTATGAATGTTTCAGGAATATTAACAATGGTGATTGTATGAACTTTGTCCTTATTCTGACATGCAGGGATGTGATGCTTCGATTCTTCTGGATCCTTCTCCCAACATTGACAGCGAAAAGAATTCTCTTGCCAATCAAAATTCTGCTAGAGGATTCGAAGTGATAGATGCAATTAAGGCGGAGGTGGACAGGATTTGTGGAAGGCATGTGGTTTCTTGTGCTGATATATTGGCTGTCGCAGCACGAGATTCTGTAGTTGCAGTGCGTATCATATTCATTCTCCCTTGGAACTATCATAATTTTGTTAAAATGAACACCAATCATTTTGTCATGAAAATGTATGTATGTGTATGGTATGCAGCTTGGAGGGCCATCATGGAGAGTGCGAGTTGGTCGCAGGGATTCAACGACCGCCAGTCGAACACAAGCAGACACCAATCTCCCAGCCCCAAACATGGATCTTCCTGCATTAATCAACAACTTCAAGAATCAAGGTCTGAACGAGAGAGATCTTGTAGCTCTCTCCGGTGCTCACACCATTGGCTTCGCACAATGCATTGCCTTCAGAAACAGAATTTATAATGCAACAAATATCGACCCTGCGTTTGCCTTAGAGCGAAGAGCCACCTGCCCGTTTACTGGAGGAAACACCAACCTTGGCCCTCTAGACCCCACACCCGTACACTTTGACGCCGCATATTTCCACAACTTGGTGAACCAAAGGGGTTTACTCATCTCAGATCAAGCTCTTTTCAATGGCGGCACCACGGATGAGCTGGTTAACACTTACAGATTGTATCCTCAAGTGTTTTGGAATGATTTTGCTCACTCGATGGTTAAGATGGGGAATATGAAGCCTTTGACCGGTGAGCAAGGACAAATCCGAGTCAACTGCCGAACGGTGAATAATTAAGCACTCTATTCTATTTGTTTCAACTGTGTGGAATAAGCTCTGTTATACGTTATTGAATAATTTAGGTGAAAACCTGTAATGGTTGATTAATTATTTTAATGTTCAAGTTGAGTGTTTCTAATTTTATTATGGATGGATGATCCTTGGACTCAATCTTTGTAACTGAATAAGTAATATATGAACAATTTTAAGAAAATTTTATACTCCGAGAGAACTCTTACAATATTAAGTCGATTAAGTCATGAGCGAATAAAGATATTTATAAGTTTAAATCTACATCTATCCCCAAATGGACAAGTAGAAAAAGTCATCGATTTGCAGTAAAATTGCCAAATATCACACACAACCTTTTTGCACTTATTCCATTTAATACAGTTTCTCAAACCAACAAAACAGGAAAAGAAATAAAATTCCATCAATTGGCTTTGCTACAACTCTTCCTGATTTGGCCGTTTGTTCCAGTGAGTGGACTAAGGTTTCCCATCTTCACCATGGCATTAGCAAAATCTGTGGTAAAAGTTCCCAAGTTGGAACTATAAGTATTAACCTGAGAATCTGTGGAACCACCACTGAATAGCTGTTGATCAGAGTGTAATAGACCTTTCTGGCTCTGCAAATTCTTGAAATATGCATTGTCGAATGATGTCGGGCTCGTCGTATCTAATGGGGAAAGGTTGTTGTCTCCGCCGGTGCTCGGACAGTTCCCTCTTAAGGAAGCTGCAAAGGTGGAGTTGATGTTGGTTTCATTGTAGATTCTTGTCCGGAAAGTGGTGCACCTGGCTTGCCCAATGGTATGTGATCCTGAACAAATTTTGAACCAACAAAACAACATCAGTGGTTTCATCGAATGTTGCTCGGTATGAATTTGCGAAGAATGTTTCGAATCGGACTGATTGATATACCTGAGAGGGCTACCATTTCTTTAGCAGTGAAACCTTTGTTCGAAAAGGCAGAGATGAGGCCACTAAGACTCAAAGTTGGCGCAGGGAGGTTGGAATTAGCAGCACTCAAGCTTGCACTTGCTGAATCTCTTCTACCTAGGAGCACATTCCAACTAGGACCTCCCAGCTGGAAAAATATCAAAAGGGTTGTAAATTTTTATTCGATCCGAACTCGAGCATAAAATTATTGGACTTACAGCAACAACAGAATCCCGAGCAGCGACAGCAACAATATCAGCACAAGAAACAACACCAGGACACAAGCTCTCCAACTGAGATTTGATGGTATCAATAACATTAAATCCCCTCACTGAATTGATATTTGGACCAGCTGTTTTTTCTCCTGTCATATTTGCTGTATCATCCACCAGTATGGATCCATCACATCCCTGCAATTCATTACAAAACAAATTATTTCCTACATAACTTGGTCTTAAAACTCTTTCTTCGAGTTCCGTCATCGTAAAGTATGAACATATATTCTTACCCCTAATCTTACAAATATGTTCAAAAAGCAAACAGGACGTGATGACTGAAAGCATACTTTTTTGAATGAAGACTACATGCATGCAAACTTACAAATGAATAAAACAAGGTTGTTTTTAAATATTATTAACAAATCAATCAGCATGTTTTGTCTTAATTTAGGACAAAGTCAAATGTTGTCTTGTTAATTGTTAATTAGCAATCATGTTGTATGTGGGACAAACTCATCAAACAAGAATCCTGTTATGCATTTTGGCAAGCAGAAACTAGATAAGACTTGCATTGACAAAGCAATCATGGAAATGAAGACGAAGCATAGAAGCTCCCATTCGAGCTTCGTTCGACACGGCAGAGTTCACGGCTGACTTGATAGTGGAGAGTGCATTAGGACAGGTTGTTGCATAAAAGGTAGAGGATAACTGGGCGGAGACCAGATTTGTTATTACCAGTAATAAAAACAAACTTAAGAGGAATTTGAAGGTTTTAAAAGGTGGAGAAGTTTTGGAAGCCATGGATAACAACTTGGCAAGAAGTCAGAGTGGGAAAAACAAGGAAAGGAAAGGAAAGGAAATACTAAGGAAAACAAGGCTTCAAGTGTAGTAGAACTGATATATGATGTTCAGGAATTCATCTATTTATAAAGAGCTCAGCCTTGGAGATGAGGGATGAAATTTTTAAAGTACACGGCTGCTAATTTCGATTGAATATGAAATCAATAGTCTTTATTCTAAATTGGTTCTTAAAATTTTAATTGTTTCAATTTCATCATTAAATTATAATTATTATTTTAAATTAGTTTTTAAAGTTTTGAATCTTCTATTTTTATTCTTAAACCTCGTTCTAAATTAGTTCTTATAGTTTTGAATGTTTTAATTTTATCCTCAATTGTTATTTATATATCATATTATTGCATAATACACGTTAGTATTTCTGACAATTAATAATTTTTATATCATTTTTATTGGCATAAGTTATGATTAGCATATACTGATAATTTGGGGATAAAATTAGAATGTTCAAAATTTTTGAGGTCTAATTTAGAATGAAATTCATAGTTTGATGATGAAACTAAAATGTTCAAAGTTCGGGAACTAATTTAAAATGAAAATCATAATTTAAGGTTGAAACTAAAATGTTTAAAATTTTGGGATCAATTTAGAATGATAATCATAATTTAAAAATATATCATACAATTAATTTTAAAATATTATGAATAATTTAATATTTTTATCAACTAAATTTAAATTTTATTTTACCTTAAATTACAGGTTTGAATATAAAATAAAATCTGTAGCAAATCAGTTAGATATTAAAATAAGAACCCAAGATGTAAATGTTGAAAACTTGAAATTGCGTTTTACCCTATTTTTTTCCTGAGCCCTTTAGCGCGGCAGCCCCCCCCCCCCTTTTTTTTCTTTTGATTGATAATTAATTTTAGGTGATTAATAATTAATTTTAATATTAATTATTATATTTTTTATAATATAATTTTAATAAGAAATCTTACCTTTGTAACACGCGTTTTCTTTGCTTTTGTGATATTTCTTTGTTTTTTATTTGTTTTATTTATCATTTTGATATAATTTTAATGTACATTAGCGATCGTTTGATTATCATACATATATTTTTATGTCGTTAATTTTTTATTATAATTTTGTCAATGATCATAAAAAGATAAATCCTTACTCGATTGATGATTGTTTGCCTATATAATCAGAATTGAGTAGTGAAATAATCTGTCAGATAGTTTAGTTATCTCGTCATTCCTTTTTTATCTTGTAAAATATCTTATTTAAATAGAGATATAGATTTTAGTAAATTTTAAGAATATATTAATTTTTACGAAAAAATTTATTTTTATTTGAATCTTTGACTGTAAAAGAAAATTAGTAAACTAATTTTTGTTATTTTCTTCTCTGATTGTATTATATTAACGAAATCTTTCATGATTTTTTAATAAAAATTCAGTTATTATTATAAATAAAACCCGGAGATTGTAACAAGTTCCACGTCCAATATGATTTTTTTTAATAAAAAATGGCTTTAATTCGTGCTAAAAGGTACTTAATAATTAATTGGAGCTAGTCGGTGTCATCAACCCTGTAATTTTTTTTAATCGTTAAAAACTAGAAATAAAAAAAAATTGTCTAAAATTAATTCTTTACAACCAAAACGTGTTTGTGACACCAAGAAAAAACATGATGTAATAAAGTGAAAAGGAAGACATAAATTTGTAATTTTCTTTTTAATTGATTTGACCTATGTTTTCATGGTGGTTGGTAACACAGAAAAGCAGAGAAAATTAAAAGATTCGTTTTTATTTGTTAAAGAATAAATTGAAAAAAATATTATTCGAATTTATAGATTCGATAAAGTTCAAAATCAATTCATGCCAAAGATTGTGTTTTATAATTAGAAACTTGTGCTTATCAATTTGAAAAATAAAAATACTTTTTTTAACAATTTTTTATTGTAGAAATTCAGCTCTTCAATGTGAAAAAATTCAAAAAATAACGATAAAATTTATATTTATTTATGAGCTTCATTTAAAGTTTTGGACATAAGTTTGATCAATAAGACGAAGACTTGAGTTGACTTTGATGGTGTGAAATAGTTGTAATGAAGAATCTTGTTTGGTCAATGAGAAAACGATTTCCAATATAATTATTTGTTGCGTGCATTCCCAGTTTCTATCTCCACGAATTTAATTTCGTTGCTTTGCTTCCACTAGGTTTAGTTTGTTATGGGGAGAAACTTCATAATCTTTTATGTATCCATTTAACATGAAATAATAGAATGACAAGTACAAGCCTTTTAGTCCAAGTGATTAACGGAACGGTTGTTATTACTAGAGGTCATGGGTTCGAGCACCAGTAATACTAGTAGAGTGATTGAGCTTGTATTATTGGTGCTCGAACTCGTGACCTCCAAGAATAACAATCGTTCTCTTAACCATTGAAGCAAATTGATTTAAAAAAAAATTAAATGTAAGGTTTAGGGTTTAAAATTTTGATTTTAGTGTTAAAACAAAAAAAAAACGTCGTAAAATAACATAAAATTTTTGTCTTAAAGTAAATACAATTATTGATGGTGTAACCAATTTTTAGTCTGTTTTCAATTTCTCATGAAATTATTCAATATTGACGGTGTTCATTAATGTCTAACGTATATTTTTTTAATTTTAATCTTCCTTTTAATTAAAAACTATAAACCCTTCTAATCTAAACAATTAAAGATTCTTTTAAAACGCTTAAAATTAAAATATTAGGTAGGAGAATCTTAAAATGTTTTTTTAAAACCGTTAAAAAATGGCATTGTCATTCGGCATTATGTACCAGACTACTTTAACTTCAATCCTATGGACGTTTTGGCCCGTTTCAATTTCCAGACAAAACTTCGTGGTTGTAACATGTTGTCTTTGAAAAAGGCACCCAACGATACTACTTTTGTATGATTATTAAACAAATTACGTTACATCACTAATCTTGATTATCATAATTAAGAAGAAACAGCTAAGCATAGATGTTGAAAAATCAAAACAGTATTAATTTAGGATAAAGGGAGTATTAATAATGTAATAGTAGAATTGTTTTTAAGTAAGAAGGTTTTTTATTAGTGTAAAAATAATTATAAAATAACATTACGATAGATAAATATTATAATTAATAATGCAAGAATAAAACATGAATATTAACATAAATAAGGAGAGGCATAAAATAAATAACATATATAAGGTAAGAATATAATACAAAATAAATCTATAATATAATATATATTACATGTATTAAAATATAGAAAAGAGTAATATATATAAAAACAGTATATATAGTATAATAAAGTATACATATATACGTAACGTATTTTTGTATGTTTTTACTACGAAAAAATTATATATAATGGGTCATGTTTGATGTGGATTATTAGATTAGGGTATAATTTTTTTCTATTTTAAAATTAATATACATTAATTTTATTCTGAATATTTAATTTCACAGACAAAATTATCATCTAGACTATTAAATCATACTAATATTGTCGTCTTTTTTTCCTATTAAATTTCAAGTGTGAATTTGAGTAGAAAAAAATGAATGGGACAAAGATTTTCGGACGGGAAGTTCCATTACTACCCCACACGCTTGCTTTAAGTAGAATGTCTTCATCTAAAGTCTAACAAAAGAATAAAACACGATGGCAGAAACTTGTCAAAAGTATTACATAAATTATATGATTAAAATATAAAAAATCATATAAATTATTTATAAATGCATTCAAATTTAATAACACCATGATTAAAGACGGATCCAGAATTTTATATGACAGATATAAACTATTAAGAATATATATTAAAAATACAAAAATTATGAGAGTTTTGGGGTATAAAATTAGATTTTAATAAAAAATACAAAGGAAATATATAAAATATAAAAAAAAAATTAAAATTTTTAGAAGGAACGATTGCATCTCAATACCCTCTAAGTCCATCCTTGAGTATAACCGAATACAACCCAATTAGTATCCGTGCAACTGTGTCTGATATATATGTATGAATAATATTAAGTTAGTTTAATGGAGTGATTCAGTGTATCTCTTAAACAAGCCAGAAGTTTGAATTTTGATATTATGAACCATATAAATTAAATTTAAAAAAATTATTTTTATAACAAACATTTTTAATATTAGATTGGAATTAATTATTCAGATTCGAAATATCAAGGTTTTAAGGTCCCAGATTCCCAATTGATTCATAGTGCTGAGTTCCTAAAGTCTTTGCAAACAGATTACCAAGGCAAAGCAATGATTTGGTTTCATGGAAAACTTTATCCAGGAAATTTCAAACACGTCTGTCTCTTTTTTCTTATTTTCTTTAACGGAAAATAGTGGAATAAAAAATATTTGATAAGATTGAGAATATGACACATTTTTATATTTATGTTTTATTTTTAATGGACAAAGGAGGTAGAAGATGAGAAAAATAAAATAATAGTTTTTTTGTATTAAATATTTAAAGTATTATTATAAATATATTGTTATAAATTCATATGGATTTATTATGAGTCAATTTGGTCTTGTTTTTAAAAATAAAATAATAGAATATGACACATTTTTTTAAAAAAAATCCTCATTATTTATATATTTATCAATTTGGTCTTATTTTTAATTATAAATAATTTAATAAATTTCTTTCCAATAGGATAGTCAGGGAAAATATTAAATTATTTTTAATTAAAAATAAGTCTTAATTAACAGAATGTATAAAATATGAGAGCTAAGTTTATGGGATATTTGAATTAAAATTAAATTAATTAAATATATAAATATGGGGATTAAATATTCCGTTATATAAAAAAATTGTCATATTATCCCTTAACGAAAAATAATGGTGCAATGATCATTTTGTAATAAAATTATAAGTTTAGTGCCCATTTTGTAACAACTAAAATTTATAGATTAAACCCTAAATCTCTAACATATTATCTTAAAAATTCAAACCTCTAAACCTTAAATTCTAACTATAAAATCTAATATTTAAGCTCTTAAACCTAAACTCTTTAATTAAATTCTTAAATTTTAAATTAAAATATTTATAAAATAAAAAATTATGATATATATTTTTTCTAGTCTTATTTTTCTCAAATTTGGTCTTGGGAATGGAACAGAGAGGTGGTGAGCCCATTCTTCAGGTTCATGCTTAATAACTCCTTAGAATAGCCCATTTTTAAATCATATTTATGCATTTTCCCTCGAGTGAAAATGTTAAGAGTGAAAATCGTTCGTCTTTTATTATATTTTTTATTTTAAAATATTAAATTTAAAGTTATAAGTTATAGTTAAAATTAAAGAGAATTAAGAGTAAAATATATTTTTTAAAGTATAAAATTTATAATTTACTATATAAAATTTATAGATATAATTTAAAATTTAATTTTTAAATATTTTTTAAGATAAAGAATGGATGAAAATAAAAATTAAATTTATTATAATAAATTAAACAGACGCAAATATTATTTTATTTTCACTCTATTTTTAGTTATTGTGTCTTTATGATAAGTTTTTTTATTTATTTTTATGATATGATTTAGCATATTTTAACGATTGTTTGTTGTTTGAGATTTTAATCGGTGTTAGTTTTTTAATATATCTTGTTGGCGCCCCTGGATTTCTTCAACTAAAACTGTCTGCCTGTTTGGTAGAGAATATATATTTATACATCCACTTGGAAAAATTATTTTGACATTTATTACTTGGCCTCCATCAATCAATTTCGACGTTTAAACTTTATATTTAATTTCAAGCTGTACGATTGAAAATAATAAAATTAAATTAACTCAAGCCGATTCAAACGACATACTAATTAAGAATAATAATTATTTTTTATTAAAAAAATGGGATTCCTTTGAATTTGTTTAATTCATTAACCTGTCGATTTACATGAAATTGAAAGGATTTGATTCATATTACATGAAATTAGTTGTGATGTTTTAATTTTTCTAATTTTATTGAATTCAATTTCTCTCTTTTTTTTGCATCACAACTATCATAATGAAATTATAAATTATAAATTCGTGTTTAAGATCAAATATAGTGTTTGAATTACTAATGTAACCTTTAAGGACTCGGTTGAAACTTCGAGTTCACAGTGTCATAAGAATCCAAGGATGAAGCCTTGTGTACGTATAATGGGAGGAGTTCTTGCCTCTTGCCCCTGACTACCAACTTTTTTTTAAAAAATAAATTAATTATGAATTTATCTTCCTCACTTTTTAACGTTTATGTTTTGTCCATAAATTTAGTTTTATTCGTGTAAAAAACCCAACGTATGAAGACTTCTTACACACGTAATGAATAATAATGCTTAAAACTTGGACTCTAAGATAGAAGCATGCATGTTCATAGGATATCATATTAGCAAGTGTCCTTGAGATGGATTTGTAGGAAAGCTAACAGCGTGTCTCATAGTTTTGCCGAGAGCTAACTACTGCCTCTCTTTTATCTGATGGAACAAATCAGGACAGAAAATCCTAGGTTTAGTGAGTTTAAAAAAAATATAAACGACTTGCGTTGATAAAGATAAAGATTTTACACTGAAACTGGTCAAAACTAACCATTAAGAGAATACCTAATCATTTAAAAAACACTGAGAAATCTTAAGCATGGTGGTGGCGGCGGCTATATATTTTCACTCCATTTACTGATAGCCTGGAACACCGCTTGCTTCACCATCTGAGCATCTATGCCTTCCTCATTACTTTGATTCTGAAAATCAAACAAATTAATTTCAAAAACAAAAGTGCATTAGCATTTTCAATCAATGCAAGTTCCTGTAGCTGTACATAGCATGTCCGAGAAAGAAATAGATTTCACTAGCTTATATAATGAAAATCCGAAACCGAAATATCTGTTTCTTTATCGTATCTTTTTTAATGTCACTACTTTAAAACAGTGGATTTAGGATTCAAGCGAGATTGTATTTTTTAGTGTTTTTACTTACTTCTCCAATGGCTTCAAGTTGGAAATTGTCTTGGCAAGAAACCCTAGCGTCTATCACGTCAAGGCCAATCTCTTCAAACGTTTCCAATATGGAAACCAGCAAACCAGGGCAATTCTTTTCCAAAAACACGTTAATAAGGAAACCTTTCTCTAGGGTTTCCACAGTAACTTGCTGAAAAAACAAATAAACCCTTCAAATCACTACACAATTCAGAGGCTTCTGGGCAATAAAATGTTTAAAACAAAATGATTTACGAATATCAGTTGATATTTAGATTCACCATAGGCATAGGATTCTGAGAAGTTCCAATCTCTTGGTTCAGCATCTCCACCTTTTCTTTCAGCTCTTGTATATATCTCGATGCGTCCACAATGATTGAAGTTCTATTTACCTGCAAAAGACGTGTAGAGATATCATAGGAAGTGAGATATTATGCAGAAAAGGTTGAGTTTTAAGCCAATTTACAGCAGGAGAGTTGATGACAGAACGAAGGCGTTGCAGTTCCCGATATACCAATGCTTTCTTTCCATCTCTAGATGACATGATTATGGCTTTTTAATCTTTACGATATAGATTTTTTTGTGAATAATGTTTGACCTTTGCCCTTCCTTTTTCACTGCAAAGGTTTAATTTGAAGGATATTTAAAGGAGTAGCTTAATACCAGGCCATATCTATACTTAATATTTGTTTGCTTCCTCCTCAGAAGCGAACAAAAATTATCAGTCTTTATTGGTGTCTTCTTCTATGCTTTAATACTAAAAAATTAAATTTAATTTACCGATTTGAACTCATTAATTTACAAAACGAGTACAAAGGCTCAACTGATGTTGATGGTGTTCAAGCACATAGGTTCATTAATTAGGGTTCTTGAAAAGGAATTTCAAATTAAAAACATAATTTTTGAAACTATTTTTATTATCATTAATATACCAAAAAATATTCATATTGTATAATGGGAGAGGAAATCTATAATCGATAAAAATGCCTTCCGCATGTACCAAAAAGCTATATACATCATTTGAGTTGGAATCAAATCATGCAATCTATTATGCAAGTTTAACTCCAAGGAGTAAGTTAATATAAGAAATAAGTCATGACCCAAATTTTTTTTTATTTAGTTAATAGTGATTACAGTAGTATTTATTTTAAAAGATAATCTTAATCATTTAAGATTAACCGCTTAGGTATTTTACTGCAATTACTGGTGCTCTAAGTATTTAATTAACCGATCATAAAACTCTGGTTTCATAGACACAATGCATGGTTGTGTGAGTGCATGAGCCTGCGAGGGACATGATGATGAAGCAAGAGATGGTGTCAATCGTTCCCCGTGAGAATAATTTGTAGTGATAGGGATTGACAGCTAAAACAAACAAAAACTACGTTTGACGCTTCTTCTTTTGCAGGTTTGGATGGGTATAAATTTGTGTATATAATTGCAGGTCACGGCCTTACTTCCCAGGGATCCAGCACCTATGGCTATCACGAGACACAGATTCCTTGCTAGAAACACATACAGACAAAACAAAATATCCCCAATACACACTCTGGACACGTGCACCATCTGACTCGACACTTATCTTACCGTTCCTTCACCGTTGCCGATGGAGAGATTATTAGGTGAATCTTATTATTATCCATAATATAAGTAATCAGGATTGTTTATCTTTAAATAACCGTTTAACAACTACTCACCCGCTAATTACATGTAAGAAAGAGGCGATGATTCACTTGAAAAAAAAAAATTAAGATGAACAATCCTGATTATTTGAGATCACGAATGACGTGATAAACAAGGTTCACCTAATAATTTTTCGTTGCCAATGGAAGTTGTTGCACAACTGGGAGGAAAGAAATCCATACGGTGTAAACTGGTATGTGTATTTTCGATCTAAATATTTAGATTAAAATTTATATAAATAAAAATAGATGAATATATTTTTAATATGATAGCGTGATTATAAATTAATATCTATTTAATTTTTTATTATCTGAATGAATTATATCATCCTTTAATATCATAATCATAGAATTCATAAATGAGTATTTTAATAATTCGAATAAATAAAGAATTTTAATGTGTGGTTGATTTTTCTGGTGTGTATTAGTATTTCTATCATTCCTAGATAACTTCATGTAAATGCTTTTAGCTTTCTTGATTCAAAACAACAACGCATGCAATTATATGTGTTAACTCTTTATTTTTTTAAGCCGCAATCTTTACGTAAATAATTGTTAATATGATTTGTTTTAATTATTTAATCATTTAAAATTTATATAAAAATTTAAAAAATTTTACGTTGTGTAACTTGATTTTATCTCTTGATATAAAAATAAGATCAAATTACACAGTATAAAACTCTTTAAGTTTTACACATTTTTCTAAATTGTTAAATGACTGAAATAAATAATTCGGTAACTTCCTACTTTTCTCTAGGTGACAATCTTTACTAAACCAATTGATAATCATCCGAAATTAGAAAAATATGTAAAATCTAAAAAGTTTTACATTGTATGTCAAGATTAATATATTATTATAAATAATTCTTTTTATTTTAAAATTATATACAATATATAATTATCTAATTCAAGTCTATATAGAAATAACCCTATCATTAGTATATTTGTGATATTGTTAATGTAACAACCATATTCATAGGGTTATTATCTTATGTATTGGCGGTGAAAAAAAATTATATATATATAGTTTTATTTTAAAATTAAAATCATCGATTCTAAAATTTTGAATGTCTAACCCTAAATTAGTATTGAGATTTAAAATCATTAATTAATTCACTATACTTAGAGAATAGAGATAGGTACGGATCGGTCGGATTTTTAGTTTTTTCAAATTTGATCCGAACATAAATATCTTAAAGTTGACTCCGATTTAACTCAAATATATATTTTAAAAATCCGACACTACCCAATCTAATCTATAAAAAATAATTTTAAAGATTTAATTATAAAAATTATGATTTTAAAAATTAAATTATAAATAAAAAATATAACTTTAAAGACTAATTATAAAATATAAAAAATAATACTATTATAAGTATTTCTAAAAAATTAAGAATAAAAATAATAATTATTATACATTTTCAGCATTGTGAAGGAAGACAAATTCGATCAGATTTTCAATATAAAATAGATTTTCTAATATATCTACGGCCATGTCTGCATTCGACCCAACATACAAATAACATAATCGTAGCCACCCATCCATGTGTTCTAATAATCGAAACAAAACAATCCCTGGTCTCTTGCCTTATCCAGTTCCTGTAACATGGAAGATTACAATCTCAAGATAATAAAATAAATTAAAAAATCTTAAATACTAAAAATCGAATAATATATATATATAATTAGCTTAAACCTTAAGTACATTTATATTCACACTTTGATTAAGAATATTTAGCAGCCTAGGTCCTAAGATTGGACATATAGAATTAATTACATTCAATATGGTTTTTCTTATTATTTAACTTATTGTCACTATCTTGAAATTAACACCTAATTATTTGTTTTATTTAAATTCCACTTCCCGATTCCAATTTTACGAGCCACGGAATTTGGGGTCCCATCAATTTGCATTATGTAATCAAGGAACGTGGAAAAATAAAATAAAATAAAATAAATAAAAATGTTGTGATTTAAGTCATAACGATAATAATAATCACCAAACAACACGAGCTCTCTTTGTTGTCTGCTTGTAATGATTACATGGTTTTGGTTTCACTGTTTGTCTTCCCGGAACAAATTCCAGATGACAGAGATGAAGTGGTTCATAATTCGACAGCGATGGTGTTGTCTAAGGAGTTTTCTTTATTGTACATGAAATTCACAGTTGATGGGATAATAATATATAAAAGATGTTTATATTCGTTTGTTTAGTGTTTACGAATGTATTTATTTTAAATATTTTACGAACGTATTCATTTAAGTATTCATAAATGTGTTTGTTTATATGTTTAGAAATGTTAATTCCAAAACTTAGTTTATATTCACTTTAGTCTTTACCTCCATCAATATTTAAAATTTAAAAAATACGAGTCAATAAATGAACTTATTAATGATCCCTATAAACGAGCTTGTTAGTAAATATAAACGAATCAAACACACATTGGTTTATGTTCATTCGTTGGTTAAAAGAGCATAAAAATTTTATTCATACTCATTCGTTTAATTTAATCACTACATCAAACTTGATATATAGTGGCATTGCCACAGTAAGGAAAGTTTTTAGCGGTGCTAAAAAACGCCGCTATAGAACTAAAAAACGCCGCAAAAAATCTATTTTAATATAGTAAATAAACAAATATTATATAAATAATTCGTAAAACGTTTTATTCATTTACACCCTACTCACAAAAAATACTGTATATGAAAAATCTCATAAAATTAACCTAAAAATCATCTAACATAAAGCTAATAGATAGATATATTAATATAAATCAGACTAAGAATTATCTAACATAAACTAATAGATATATTATTATAAATTAGCCTAAGAATCCTTTAACATAAAGTTGTACAATTGTTATATTCCAATTAATAGTCCAATTGTTTTAACATAAACTTTTTTTTTTCTTTTTGATATTTTTAAAATTTTTTATCATAAACGAATAATTATTAAATTTAATATTTTAACAAGCAAAATTTTAAAAAATAACTAAATATTATAATTAACTGATTAATCAATTATCTAATTTAATTAAAACATTTTAGAATCAAGAATTGATAACTTGAATTCATTGATTAACAAAAATAATTTAATTATAATTAATTAATTTTTTAAATCAGTAACACAATTAAATGAGAATAAAAAAGGACAATTGTCTGTCCCACCCTAAAAAAATTGTTAAACAATGCAGACGATTGCTGATCTGTGAATCCTCCTGCAAATCATCTATGGGACATGATCCATTGTCCAATCAGACAAATCGGATGGCAATAGTTCGACATTTGGAAATTTGTCTCGTGACGAGACCATTGTTTTCTGGCAACTCAGATTCCTTTCCATAGTCGAGACAGACAGTAATTACTAAACCCTACAGATCCAAACATTATTGAAGTGGTTGGTCTGTTGGAAACATTAGAATATTAGTATGTTATAAACAAGGGTTACAGTAATGCTATTGTTGGTCTGTTAGAAATCATATGTTAAGACATGATTAGTAATAGTTAAGAGGAGTTTGTCGGTTAATGGTAGAGGATGGTTGGCAGACATGGGTGAGGAAAGAGGAGGCACTTGGCAGGTGATGTATAGGAGTCACTGCAGGGTCCATGGCCAGGCCATCTTTCTGTTGGAACGTGAGGATGTAGCTGTGACATTTAGGGTCACGGGAAATATTCTTAGCCTTGGGGGAAAAAACAAATCCTCGTATATATATGGATGAATCAAGAGGATTCGAGTAATCCTTTTTCTTAAAGTTTAATTTCTTTTTATATAATTTATTCTTTTATAAGTTTATTAAAATATGCAGTGTTGGTCGATATTATGTAATCTACCGATAAGTGTAGGTATAATGATAAGGCATATTACACTATGAAGAAGAGAATTTAAATTTAAATTTTAAAAATTATTAAGTCACGAACCTCAAACATGAATCATAAAATAGACATAAACTATATAAAAATCGATATTATTTTAACATCGAATTTTAATTTATGTTTTAATTTTATCATTGTACTATTAATCCTTCCATGTCATCGTATATGAACAGTTAAGATTCACTTATGTCATCAATTTTAAAGATTAGTGGTATAATTATATTTGGGTCACTCAATTATAGGTAATATTGTATTTGGGTCATCCAATTATTAAAAGTTACACTTGGGTTACTCAATTATAGGTAATATTTCATTTGAGCCACCCTTTATATTTAAAAATATATAATTGTGTATTAGATTAATTAATGATTTTAAATGAAGTATTATAATTTTAGCGAGTGTTATAAATGATTTGGAAGAAAAAATGACTAAATTGATATATTTTTTAAATATAAAAGGTAACCCAAATTTAGTCTTATACATAATTAAGTGACCCAAATATAATATTACCTATTATTGAATGACCCAAATATAACTTTAAAAAATTAGATGGTTCAAATATAACCGTATCTATAAGTTACGTTCGTTGTAATTTACCTTTGCGAATTTTAATGTGATCTTACCCTAGCACTTAAATTTTCTTGAAAAATAATTAAATTTTAAAAAATACACTCAATTAAATCCTTTAATCAATAAATTTAATAAATTAATTTTTTAAATTAAGAAATAAAATCAATTAAAGTCTTTGACTAATCTTTATCATTAAATTTTGACATTTTTTTAAATATATTGATAAAATACGTCCCAAGATAGTGTAGCTTTTTTTTTCAATAATTTAATTAATTTTTTTATAAAATATCTTAATTGAATGTAAAAATTTAAAAATTAAAAAAAAAATCTCAAAAATTTAAGTGTTTTCTTATACCTTTAGCCTTAATAATTTATTTATTGCAGAGTAGTTTTTCATTATTATACCTTTTCAATTTTATTGGTATCCTTAAACTTTTATGGCTTTTTTATTTTATTCATACAACACATACAAAATAAAAACAAATAATCAATTTAACATCAACTATATTTTCTTTATTGAAATATTAACGTCAATTATTTTTTTATTATTTTATTAAAAATTCAAAAATATGTTTAAAATTGTATAAAAGAAGTTAATTTCATTGTTCTAATTAGGATAGAACAATCATTTTTATATTTTTTACAATATATAAGAAGAATAATTAGCACCATCTTGACGGTGCAATTATTATTTCATTATATTTTATATCAATTTGATTTAAAAAAAATGAATAATTAAAATGGATGGTTAAAATGATTAAATTGTTGAAGTTAAGAGCTAAAATGACCATTCTACCTTTCTCTATCTAGCTCAATGGTAATTGGAATAATAAGGAGTAACTTTTTTTGATAAAATAATAAAAAAAAAACTTTAATCTTAACTCTAACCCTAAATTATGAGAAATTATATTATAATTATCATGTATCACGTTATTTATGAGATGAACCAATTAAATTTATTTATTTTATTTTTTTATTTTTTTATCTACTGAATTTTTATTAATATTTATTGTAAATTAAATTTAAAAATAAATTTTATCAAATGAATTCACTCTATATTCTAATCAAGTACAGATAATTATTTTGGTTAATTCGAATATAGATAATTATTTTGTATTCTAATCAAATATACAATTATCCAATGTTTGTAAATTCAAATTTTTATAAATATAAATCTTGTTATATTCAATATTTTTACTTATTATATATAAAAATTTAAATTTTTCATATATAAAATCTTATTATATTTAATAATTTATTAATCGTTACATTCAAAACTCTAAAATTTTCATATATAAGAGCATTAAATTAAAAAATAATTAAATAAAGACATAAATATATTTGATCGATTTAAAAATTTTAAATAAATCGTTTAAACGATCTAAATTTTTTAAATATTTAAAAATTTAGATAAATCAAATCAAATATCCAAAATATACATCCTAATAATTTTAATTATCAAATTTTTCTGCCCTAAAAATTGACCGATCTAGAAACGAAGTAAAGAAAAAATTATCTGCTTCAGCCCTTCTATTAGTTGTAGCTTAATTTGGGCCGAAGACGGTCCATCACCAAAAACTGGAAGATTTTTCGGGTTTTTTTGGCGCAAAAATAAACAGACTCTTCGGAATCCGGCGGGGAATCGATATCTTCGACGGTAAGCAAATCGTCGGCGTCCTTCACTCCTTGGAGAACTCAATCGGCTGCTAACGGCGCACTTAAGTTAACACTGTGACCTTTCCTTATAAATAAATATGTTTTCTTTGCAGCGACTAATTCGATTCGATCGTGGTCGTTTATCAACCGTCGCCTGTGTTTCTCGCCAAATTTGTTTCTTAAAGAAGATGAATCCTTCCCAGAAACCCATTTCTAGCGTTTCTGGTTATTCTTCAGTGAGTTCTCCATTCTTAAACTAATTATATATATATATATATATTTAGAGAATTTGATCAAAACTTCAATTGTAAAATGTTGCTTTATTTAATTATCTAAAAAAATTGTTGCTTTATTTTATGATTTATTATGCATGGCTTCTGTTTGTTATTTCAACTCATCTGTGTTGATTAATTTGAGTGGAATTATTGAAAATTATTTGGGTTTGGTTTATAAACAGATTACTGCTCAGAATCCTTTCGGAAATGAGTCTTCTGCTGACGAAACATTGCAATCTTCTGGGGGGAAAGTTATAGATGAGAAGCAATTTCAATCTAATGATGAACATGAAGGGATTGTAAATGTTGCAAGCCTGCAGGAAGAACATTCTTGTCTTTGTAGAAGCAGAACTGGGGTTTCATTTGAACATGAGGGAATTGTGGATGTTGGTAGCCTGCAGGAAGAACATTATTTGCCTAGTAGTTTTGGTAAGAAGAGGAAGAAGAAGCAAGTTTATAGTAAATATGTTGAAAAATCGCCTTATAGTAACAGCAAATCCAAGAATGTTGTAGGTACTAAGAATTCTAATTGTTCCGAGGTTTTGCCTAAGGTTGAAAAATTCAATATATGCCTGCCTCGATTTAGAGATATCGAAATGCAAGAAGTCCTAAGGCCTGGAATGGTTTTGTTGAAACATTATATATCCCTTCGCAAACAGGTTTTTACCTTGAGGCTTACCTTCTAACTCTCTTGTGATCTTATTTGAAAAATGGGTTGATCTGATAATGAATTCTTTTATCATGATTTTTCAGATCGATATAGTCAAGACTTGTAATTCACTTGGTGAAGGCCCCGGGGGATTTTATAGGCCAGGCTACAAAGATGGAGCAAAACTTAGACTTTACATGATGTGTCTTGGAATGAACTGGGATCCTCAGACAAGAAAATATGACAAGGTACATCCAGTTGATGATTGTGAGCCACCTGAGATTCCGCTTGGACTTTGTCTTCTGGTTCAAAGAGCAATCAAAGATGCACATTGCCTAATCGAGAAGGATTCTGATATTGTCAATCCAGAAGACATACTTCCTTCAATGTCTCCGAACATATGCATTGTAAACTTCTATTCAATTGACGGTCGACTTGGTCTTCATCAGGTCTGTTCTTACTTGGGACATCCTTTGGATTCACCACCATTCAGCATTCAAGCTTAAACTTGTATTATGCTTTACAATGCAGGATAGAGATGAAAGCCAAGAAAGTCTCCAAAAAGGATTACCGGTTGTGTCTCTGTCTATTGGTGATTCTGCTGATTTCCTATATGGGGATGGGAGGGACGTTAACCAGGCCAAGAAAGTGTTACTGGAATCAGGAGATGTACTATTATTCGGCGGTGAATCTCGAATGGTGTTTCATGGGATTTCCTCCATCGTTCCATCGTCTGCTCCTGAGCCTCTTAGAGCCAAAACTGGATTACGACAAGGTCGTCTCAATCTTACCTTCAGACGATTTTGAAAAGCTTGAACTATATTCATCACTATCTTCATTGCTATAACTGTTTAGAATAGAAGTAATCTGTATTCTGAAAGTGTTTCCATGTTGGAATTGTTATGCAAAAATATGTATAGAATAGCTAATTATTTTCAATTGTTTGATCCTCTCGGTCTTAGTTGATTCTATCTGTGTTTGCATGTGGATAGAAAAAATTAAGATTGAAGGATTCATTCTATAATGAGTTTTTGTAATATTTTATTCAGATGAATCGAATATCGATGATTATACATGTAATAGAATCATGATCATACATTCAAGACAGTGTTTGCTGATTCATCAGGTTGGTGGTGGATTAGATTTATATCCTCCATTATTGTACTAAAATATTATATGTTTGCTACTTGTTGATGCAATGATGTTTGTTTGGAAGGTTTATTATGTTTCAATATATCATAATAATTTCTCAAACTTTATAAATACAAAGTTGGATGGATATTTGATGCACTATTAATATAAAAAATGATATAAACGTATTTATTTTTAAATTAAAATTTATTTTTTAATTACAAAACCGTAAAATTTAATTGTTTTTTCGGTAAATTTATGTAAAAAAATCTAGAACTTTTCTTTCAAACCCAATTTTTAAACTCTTTGATTCACTAAAATTATGGTATTTTTTATTTGAACGATGTGACTGAAGGTTTAAAAAAATAAAATATTTTAATTTTATATTCAGATATAAAGATTACAACTTGACCAATTTAAAGTTGAAAGTTATCTGATTTTTTTTTAATTTCAAGAAAATTAAATTGAAAATATCTACAGTGTAAGTGTTTAAGTCTAAGCAAATGTCATCTACTTTGAAACACTTTGGTTTTCTTAGTGTTGTTTTAAGTTGAGAGAAGAATAATATTATCAAAGTTTATTTTATTTTTCGTATATACGAAATTTGAAGATCCATTCTAATTTCAAGGGATATTTGTTCATTATAATGATTGTATATATCGAGGCGAATTTACTATTGAGATAATGGTTAATACTATAATACGGTTTGATTTCGTTTACTTATTTTATAATCAGTGTCAATGTCTCGTTTTGTAATACTCTATTTTTTTAACAAAGGGTAGAAGAACATCATCTACATATGACGTTGTACCTGAGAATTTTAAAAAAATATATTAAAAAATAAAAAACGCCACCTACATGTGATATTTTCTCATAAATCACTATTTGCAAGTGTATTTTCCCACATGTATACCCAACAAAATCATCCGATTCCTAAAAAAAAAACTTTTAATTTTAAATAAAAAATTAAAAATAACATTTAGTCACAATTATCAGTTGAAATTTGAATTCCTTGTCATTACGTGTTGCATTTACTCAACAAAAATACCAATGAATATATAACCAATAATTATTTTCTTTCTTCCATATACATAGAGTTTATAAATTGGAGAGTATACGCAAGGAAAACTTATAAAATCAAATGATGCACTAGTTATATCAATCAATTTTACTCATGTTTATGTTTCAGACACTTAATTTTAATTTTTTTTATTTCATCATTATTTAAATGTTTTTGTTGTGGTCACTCAATCATTAATTAGTGTTTAATGACATCACTAAAACGTTGTATTTTTGGGGTTTCTGCTTTTTTTTTTAATTGTAACATTTTTTATCGACGGCTAAAATCATTCTCCATCATCATTAAATTTTAAAATATAAAAAATATTTACTTATAGTTTAGATTTCAGACTATTTCTACGGTGCACATAACACCGTATATTTGCAAGTGACATCTTTCTTCCAAACCACTATTTATAAATAAACTTATAAATTATAAGACCTTTTATTTTAAATAAAATCTCAAAACATCATATATATTCAACAAAATATTCACTCGAACACACGGACCATTATTTGTTATGTAACTGATATTGAAACGTTCTTTTTTCTCTCATTTTTCTTCTCAATTTGATTTTTCTTAAAATTGATAAAATTCAAATTAAATCTTACACTTATCTTACTCCGATCAATAATCTTCATTGTCTAGACAACTTAAAATCAAAATATAATTTTTTTCATCCCCCTCGACCTTCACATTGTTTGGTTTTAGAAGAAAATACTCGAGCATCCGTGAATTAAAGAGAATCTGAAAATATAAATTGAGAAAAATTTCAGGGGCATTTGCATAAATTAATTGAACAAGTTTAAATAATATTAGACACTTAAACCATAAAATAACCAAAATAAAAATAATTCAAATAAAATTGTTTTTTTTAAGTTACACGATTAAAACAGAAACACGTGTAAAATATTGCGAAAAAAAAAACAAAATATTTTTTCTTTTATAATCCATATTATATTAAAACTGGGATCCAAAATTGAAAAAAAAATGTTTTTTTATATAATAATTTATTTATACGACGAAAAATTATATCATGGGTGAGTCTCATCACGTATCTATAGACCGACCAATAAAAACAACATATTTTTCCATGTCATATTTTTCTCTTGCACGACGGATCATGAATCAGATATGTATTTGGTCAAAAAAATGAATCGGATATATCAGCCAAGAGCATGTGAACAAGTAGCAATATTTCATCCGTCAGCTAATATGAAGGCAAAAGTGTAATTATAAGGTGAAACAGGGGCATATGTTTATACCTCGTTCTCAGCCAGAAAAAAACAAACAAAAGCTCACTCAAGTACACGTCAGCAAAATCTGGCCTCTCTATATTAACTTCCTTCCGTTCTGAAAACAACCAAACACAGTCCTGCATTTTCCAAGATAAAAATCATGCAGAGATTTATTCCGGTGAGAAGGTTGTTATCGGAAACGAAATATTCTCTCCACCGCCAATGGCGTTGCTTCTCTCAGGTTGCTCAGAGTGAGGTCGATAATAACGATGGTTTTGTTCTTAAAATGCCTTCTTTTGACTACTCTCCGCCTCCTTACACTGGTCCCTCCGCCGATGAGATCCTTTCCAAACGCAAGGAGTATCTCAGCCCCGCCATGTTCACCTTGTACAGCAAACCAGTGAGTTCCTTTCTAATATATTTGTTTTTTTTGAAACAATGGATCTATAGAGTTTTCGCTTTTCAGATACATCGCTAAAATGAAATACTATATATATATATATTGAGATTAAAAAGCGATGGTTTTGATTATTGGACGATTCTTTTGAAACGTCTACGGCGTGATTCCGTTCATGCAAATACAAACCGTAGTAAAAGAGTATTATTCACTCACTTGATTCCCTTTTATTTTGAAAATTAAATAAATAAAACGATGAAGACGATGAAATTATTTAGAATGATTCACCATACGGCACTTATTGATGATCTGTTTGGCTGATTCTCGGGTTCGTTGAACTGAATTAAGTTTGGCAGAAGATTTGTCCTTATTTTCCTCTGGCCCCACCTTTCGGATTCTGTCCATTTCTGTGTTTGTTTGTTTGTTACAAATCTTTTGTAGATCAACGGAAAGGATTGACTTATGAACTCCCTGGCCACTGTGCCCTGCAACGTGTTCGGAATGGCTAGTTATTGAATGTTGATTTTGTTCTTTTCAGCTGAACATAGTAGATGGGAGGATGCAGTATTTGTTCGATGACAAGGGGCGAAGATACGTTGACGCATTTGGAGGGATTGCTACGGTGTGTTGCGGTCATTGTCATCCTGATGTAGTGGAAGCAATCGTCAATCAAACCAAGCGCTTGCAACACTCCACTATTCTCTACCTCAACCATGTCATTGCTGATTTCGCTGAGGCCCTTGCCAACAAGTTACCTGGCAATCTCAAGGTGATTACTTTGCTTAGTACTTGCGCCAATTCTCTAATTATGACATAATAGTAGGTGTACAGCATACTTCATTCTTAGACCCTAGCTACGAGATAACTTATGGTCAAATTATGACTCAACTTAGATTTTCATTAGGTCTAAATGTCATTCTTTTTTGTATCATAAATGAGGCTTCTGTTTTGCGGCTTTGTAGGTGGTATTCTTTACAAATTCAGGGACCGAAGCGAACGAGTTAGCAATGATGATAGCAAGATTATATACAGGATGCCATGATATAATATCATTGAGGAATGCATATCATGGGAACGCTGCGGGGACCATGGGAGCCACTGCCCAAAGTAATTGGAAGTTCAATGTTATACAGGTATGTGGTTTTTTTCATATTGTATATTCTTGAGATTTTCATTGTTCCTTAAGTATTTGCCCGGCTATCCATGTCTGATTTAGGGATGACAATATAACTCGAACCCATCGGGTCTTGATTTGATAGGTACGAGTTTTTTTATTAAAAAATTGGGTTTCAGGTCGGGTAGGACCATTGAAAAAAATTAAGTTGTATTTAGGTTGAGCATTGAAATTCTCTGACTCGACATATTTTTATATATAATATTTAATATATTTATTCCAGGTCGAGTTGTTTAGTCGTGTTTTTTTATTAAAACATCAAGATCGGGTCTCCCAGGTTACAGTTTTCATTATGTTGGGTCAAAAATAAAATATATTAAGGTCGGAATAGAGTCGGGTGGATGTTTTAATTTTCGGGTCAGGCGACCGAAAACCCGCCCCCTGCCATCCCTAGGACTCTGATTACAGTTGTTAAAGATGAAGTAATTAAGGTAGATGGTGTTTAGTACACACTTGTGTCATGCCTTTCGTACTTTATTGTTGGATTGCAAGGCACCATTTTTTACTACATGGCATAAACATTGTACTCTTTATTTACATCAATATTTTGTGGAGAGAATTTATCAAAGTGCCTAAATTGCTAAAAATATGCAAATAATTGATCTCTTGGATAATATGTAGAGATAAAGCTGCTTTTTTCAATATATTAAAAAATGGAAATGGTGAAAACAGATTCATTGAAAAGATATCTCAATTGTGTAAAATTACCCGTATCTGCATTCTATTTGAACATATCAGCAAATATGCATTAATGCATCAAATGATGGGTGTTAGTTCTTTTATTTCATGGACCGCCATTTACACCATAAGGTCCACAACTTTTGACAATGGTAGCTGGCAAACCAAACCATATGATTGCATCAAGTACTGAGATAAAGACAAAAGAACACTTCAACATCACTCTCTTCATAAGGGTGGGTTGCAGGTGGCTAAAATTCACTCATTTCTGTATGACGGCAGCCAATAATCGTTTATTAGACAGTTTTTATTTATGTTTTATTTGATGATTCATATCTCTAGTACAAAAGATGTGTACGTATATTGATAATATCTAAAACAGATATAATCGAAAATCATATCAACCTAGTTGTCTAATTATGCCTAAAACTAGTCATATTTGTTCACTGCATGTAACCCAATGTTATGGCTTATGAATTAGAAACTTGATGTGTACATCAACTTAATATGCCAACTTAAGTATGTCTAACTCATAAATATGTACACCAGAGTGGAGTTCATCATGCTGTTAACCCAGATCCGTACCGCGGTGTCTTTGGTTCGGATGTAGAGAAGTATGCAAGGGATGTCCAAGATCTTATCCAGTTTGGAACTTCTGGCAACATTGCTGGTTTCATTTCTGAAGCTATACAGGCAAACACCAATATTTGGCATGTTTGGACCTGAGTGATTTCCTAGTGAAAACAACATCACCTAACATTCCATGTTTTCATTGACAGGGAGTTGGTGGAATCATAGAATTGGCCCCAGGTTACTTGCCTGCTGTCTATAGCACCATAAAGAAAGCTGGAGGTCTTTGCATTGCTGATGAGGTTCAGGCTGGGTTTGCTCGCACAGGGAGCCACTTCTGGGGATTTGAGAACCATGGGGTCGTTCCTGACATAGTGACAATGGCAAAGGTTATTAATTCTCTCATTTTCTGTATCTTATCCATTCACTTGCAGCTAACTTCCATGCATTGACATGTTTCTTTTGCTACTCGGACAGGGAATTGGAAATGGCATTCCTCTGGGTGCTGTGGTAACGACCCCTGAGATTGCGACTGTCTTGACTCGCCGAAGTTACTTCAATACCTTTGGCGGGAACCCTGTATGTACCTCTGCAGGGTTAGCCGTCCTGAAAGTAATTGAAAAAGATAAGCTTCAGGAAAATGCATTTGTTGTTGGGACCTATTTGAAAGAGAGACTAACCGCACTAAAAGACAAATATGACTGTAAGATCTTATCCTTCCTCCTGTGTATTCTACTTTTAACATTCTCTAAACCAATGGTGACCAGCATTGCTGATTGTACCATGTATGTCTGCAGTGATTGGTGATGTGAGAGGAAGAGGATTAATTCTCGGAGTCGAACTTGTCACTGATCAGGAGCTTAAGACTCCTGCAAAGCTTGAAACTCTTCATGTAATGGACCAACTGAAAGGTTAGGGAGTGTTCTTCAAATTCCCACATTAATTACACCATAGAATGTACTTTGCTTCGAGTTTCTAACAAACCTATTTCCGTCTTCGTCTAGAAACCGGAGTATTGGTGGGGAAAGGTGGAACATATGGCAATGTATTTAGAATCACCCCTCCTCTCTGCTTCACCAAGGAAGATGCAGGTCTGTTTCCCTTCTTCGGGTCATTATCGTAGCACCCAGTACCGTTCTGTCTTTAATGAATGACAATTTCTTGTTGCAGATTTCCTTGTCGATGCGATGGATTACGTCATGGCGAAGATGTGAAGCAATCCGACTTAAAACGTGAATGCAGATACCTCTATATGATCGTTCAATCACAAAAGCAGCTCTATTCTGTGGTATATCAATAACATCCCTACTTTTAAGTGAAAAAAATCATAAATACAAGTATGTTTCTGCTTCAATAAGCTTAATATGTTTCGTAACTATGGTTTTGAGAAATGGTGTTTATGAGTCAACAACTCGTTGTCTCTACTGTTGATGAGTCAACAACTCGTTGTCTCTTGTTCAAACTATTCCACTCTGGACATGAATTAGTTGAAGTAATGAATAAAGTTTGATGGTTTTAATTCTGTGTGTTGTTGTTGTATAGCATGGCATTATTCATAGATTTCGGAATATGTTCATTATGTAATTGGGTTTAAATATACGCATCGGATTAAATATATGTTTTCTCTCGTATAAACATTTAATATGATCGTTGAATCTAAAATCAAAAATTTTATAAATATATTGTCTGATAAATCTAAATATTATATTATTAATTACATCTTTAAAGTCTTACTTTAATAGGGTCTATTTAATGCAACATAATTTAAAAACATACGAACGAAAATAATAATTTCGATTGTTGAGCTCATAAAGCTCAATAGATACACACCAGATAAGATGATATGACTGCTAAAATGATTAATAACACTAACATAGTGCTAAACGTGTAACAACATCATGAATAATCATTAACGGGATATATATATATTTATGTATTACTTTTAATATTTCTACGTCGATGATATCACTTTGTCATCAATCAATTATATATTAGTCTCAATATGTTATGGTAGTCTAAACCTATAATAATACTTGGCTACAAACTCTTTAAGAATAAGTATATTTATTTTAAAGACTTTATCATAAAATAATTTATTTTTTACATAATAAATTAATTAATATAATAATAAAACACCTTATATTAATAAATAAGATACAATGAGTATGTAATTATAATAGTTTCATGATAGATCTTTGATGTATTTTATTTAGTAAATCAAGATATAATATTATTTATAAATTTCTATATGATAGGGTTTCTAAGAATTGAAGATTTTTGTATTAAGGTTTTTATGATTAAGAATTGGGCTAAATTGGATTGTTATAAAAAATTTAGAATCGTATATTGCTTTTTATGATTAATATTTTAAATAAACTAACATGATACGTCGATGAACTAATTACATTTAGTATATTTGATCAAAATATTATAAACGATATAAATGATCATAATATTATTTATTAAAATTTGATGGACAAAAAAAACATTTTTAAGCTAAAAGTGAGTACTAGGGTAATTTACCCATAAACAATTTTAGGAATATTTATATATTTTGTTGAAGTACAGAGTATTAAAAAAATACAGCAACGCACGCACAAACATTGGAACGCAGAGACAAAATCCTTTTCCTTCCAGAGTAGAGTTGAGATCCCCCTGCCTTGGTTTCTCTCTCTTTCCCTTTCTTCTTCTACTATTTTATTTTTATTTCATTTTTCTTGTGCCGCCACTGTTGTCTGCGCCACCACCATCTTTGCCGCAGTTACCTAGGGTTTGAAATCATCTCTTTTCGCTTATTGTTTCGTTTCTTAGCTTTCCGAGCTGGATTCTCTCACTTTCCTCAGGCGAATCTCCATGCGCCGCTGGTTCAGCGGCTTCGTTGATTAAGTCACTTCCTCTTCTTCTCTTTCTCGCTCTCTTTCCTCGATCAGTTTCAAGAAGAAAGGCTAGGGTTGTCTCGTGGGGGAATTTTGTTTATTATTAATTAAATTTTTATCCGAGGGCTTTGTTTGCTTATTGTTTCATTTGGGGGATTTGGATGGCTTTGGGCGATCTGATGATGTCGCGGTTTTCACAATTGTCGTTGGCAGTATCCAATCATGTCACGGACGGCAACGATATCAGTAGCGACTACCATGATGATGCTTCTTCTTCTGACCTGGCCTCTCAAAGGAGGGATTTTGATACTGAATCCACCAGCAGTTACGCCAATGCCGCTGCCCCCTCCGTCACAGTGCCTACAACCATGGCTTACTTGCCTCAAACTATGGTCTTATGCGAGCTTCGACACAATGCCTTTGAAGCTTCTACTCCTACTGGACCCTCTGAAAGTGGCCTTGTCTCTAAATGGCGTCCCAAGGATCGAGTAAGTCCTTTCCTTTTAACCTCCTTTGTTCCTTAATTATTCCATTGATCTGATTGATTATATCTAATCACAGGCTAAAGAGGAAGAATGAGAACTTATTTAGACGCAGTAGCAAAATATGGGTGTTGTGCACGGAAATAGAATTTTCTTTTGCTATTTAATATGGAAATTTTGATCTGATGTATAAGTTATACGGAATGATATTTGTATCACATTACTATTGCTATTACCAATCCATAATTCCGTATCCATGTGATTTCGGCTATAAAGGTAACATGTGAATATGGCTTTAATGCATTAAATAGATGATTAGAGGGAGGAGATTCTCATATGTGCAAACCACGCATTATGGAATTATTAGTGTCAAATAAGTTTATGTGAAATTCTTGAATTTTGTATGATCAGGGAGAAATGAAAGGTTTCTAATTCTAGCTAAAAGCATCAAAGAAACCGGGAGCTGGATGCTTTGTACAATAAGTAATTTGCTGTCGTTTTTGCCATTCTAGTATCTCTGTACAATATTAAGACATTTTCTTTTATGTGACTGAATATGATAGTAGATAATAGGATGTTTGTTCATGATATATATTATAAATAATCAGTAAAGTTACCCTTTAATTGTCATGATATGGGATGCTTGACCACATTCACTCGATTTTCGACATTATATGCAGATGAAGACGGGATGTGTAGCTCTAGTTTTATGTTTAAATATTAGTGTTGATCCACCTGATGTAATAAAGATATCTCCTTGTGCCAGAATGGAGTGTTGGATTGGTATGCTTTCCAATTTAAATATCTCCTTATGTTTTTGTACGGTTGTGTTTAATGGTTCTTATTGCATTGGTCCTCATGATTATTTTGTTCTAGAAATATTTAATAAGGGTTTTTTATTATTTTATCATGGAAAGGAATTAAATTCTAGTGGCTTTCTTTGAGCATGCGTGAGTTTCTAATATTGGATGTTACATTTTCGTGTTCCGTAAAATTGTCATTTCTGCATTGGGATGTTGGAAGCGAATTAATATAACATTACAAGTGTACTAATGATGATACACTTCCAAGTATGCTTTTCTCTGTATAACCTTTTATCATTGGAGTACAAAAGGTGAACCTCTATTCATACAAGGGTAAATATTGGAATACTATGTAATTACTAGTGGGTTGATTCATTTGACAACTGTAAACAGCTTTGAGGTTTTCCAATGAGGAAAATAAATTTGGAGCACCAGCAGTACCTTCTTTAGGGATGTATCTACTATGGCATGGTGTTAGAGTAGTAGCTCCGAACAACGAACAGAAAATTGGATAGAAGTTGATAAGAACGATTGATTATGGGGGTTAAAATACTATTTCTTTTAGTGGGATTAGTGCTGCATTGAAATGGTATTTGGCATGCAGTTACACTACAAGAATGCTTTTCCATTTGTAATTTCTCTATATAATTTGTGTACTAGCCTTGCTTCACTTGGTTGCTATGAATGAGTTGCAGGAAGTTGGAATCTTAGTATTGCAATTTCGTAAAATAATTTTCCATTATAATATCTTTTCCACCATCCTTTCCTGTTGATGAAATGATCTAATCTTTTATTAAATTTAGTATTTTTAGTTGGGGAAGTCAGTTTGTTCCATCTTTTTATTTTTTTATTGTTGGCAGATCCTTTTTCTATGGCACCACAAAAAGCTCTAGAAACCATTGGGAAAAACTTAAGAGATCAATATGAGAGGTGGCAGCCCAAGGTGTTGACACTTTCTTATACCTTTCTTTCTGGTTACTTTACCAAGTTTATATTCTAAATTCTCCTTATTGAGTGTAATCAGGCTCGATGCAAGGTTGAACTTGATCCTACAGTGGATGAAGTGAAGAAACTTTGTAATACATGTCGTAGATATGCCAAGTCAGAACGAGTTCTATTTCACTATAATGGACATGGTGTTCCAAAGCCAACCGCTAATGGTGAAATCTGGCTTTTCAATAAGGTGTTATTTTGTTTAACTGTTTGGAACCATTCCTGTTGCTTTTTGTTTGCACTACTGTGTCCTTGCTGAGCCTGATCTTTTCCTTTTCCAGAGCTATACACAGTATATTCCCTTGCCCATCAGTGACCTTGACTCATGGTTAAGAACACCTTCTATATATGTTTTCGATTGCTCTGCAGCTGGATTGATTGTTAATGCCTTCATTGAGGTATTTGTCTGTATTCCATCTTCCTTTACACCAGTAGTAATTATTTTCTAGTTTCTACTATATTCAAATTGATATTTTTATCTTCCTTTTCTGGCCTCATTTTAATTTTTGAATGGAATTTGGTTGATAGCTTCTTGATTCTGGCACTTCTAACTACCCTGGATCTGCACGAGATTGCATTCTGCTGGCTGCATGTGAAGCACATGAGACTCTTCCTCAAAGTGCTGAATTTCCTGCCGATGTGTTTACTTCTTGTCTTACTACACCTATCAAAATGGCATTGAAATGGTAAAACTTCTACCCATATATTTAGGATGATGCTTTTTTTTCATATGGGAAATGTTTACCTTTTTGGTATACATGCTTGTTTAAACTCAAGGTAGTAGCTGATGGAAATATCATCTGTTAGAGGGTAAAATCAAATAAATAGGACAAAGATGTTTCCTTTCTACTAAATTGACTATTGCATGCTTCTGATCTGTACGTTTTCCAAAGGGCTGCTTAATAACACTTGTAAGGTCAAGGTAGTATTTCCCAATGTCTAGCTGATGGAAATAAACATCTCTTAGAGGGTACAATCAAATAAATAGGTCAAAGATGTTTCCTTTATATTTTCCTTTTGAGTTAGCTTTACCATGATTCTCCTTGTATTTTTTACTGTTTCTGGATTTATTATAAAAGTGGTATTTACTTTATTGAGCATTCCATGCAGACCTTCCTAATTTTAATATATTTGGTTATCTTGTTTAAATTGGGATTCCTGATCTTCTGATCTTCTGATGGTTAACATCTTCCAGGTTTTGCACACGTTCATTGCTTCATGAGTCTCTTGACTGTTTGCTTATAGATAAAATTCCTGGCCGCCAAAATGACCGTAAAACACTTCTAGGGGAGTTAAATTGGATTTTTACTGCAGTGACAGACACAATTGCTTGGAATGTTCTCCCTCATGGTAGTTCGTTTGAGACTATTGATTAGCTTTGTGCTTTCTTTCATGTCTTGATTTTCGTATGCTAATCTATTTTATCAACACTTTTTGTGATGCAGAGCTTTTCCGAAGATTGTTTAGACAGGATTTACTGGTTGCGAGTTTGTTCAGAAATTTTTTACTTGCCGAGAGGATTATGCGCTCTGCGAATTGTTCTCCAGTTTCCTACCCAATGTTGCCACCAACTCATCAACACCATATGTGGTACTACATGGGATATTTAATAACTTCATAATTTCTTTCAGTTCTTTTTAAAAAATTTCATCTGTGTGCTCCAGGGATGCATGGGACATGGCTGCTGAAATTTGCCTTTCTCAGCTTCCAGCTTTGATTGAAGATCACAATGCGGAGTTCCAGGTCTCTTTTTCCCCCCAAAGCCGTTTGCTAAGTAACGTGATTTTTTATCCTGGATTTTCCTGATGGGTCTTGGAGCCAGAAGAATTTTAATAGTTGTAGGATGAGAAGGTGCTTATTTAGTTCCTTGTGTTGCCTTACTCAGAGTTTGCTTTTCTTTTGTTTCAGCCGAGTCCATTTTTTACTGAACAGCTGACAGCTTTTGAGGTTTGGCTTGACCATGGATCCGAGCATAAAAAGCCACCGGAGCAATTGCCTATCGTTCTTCAGGTTCTATAATTTTGTGGTCCTTTTTGCTCTGGGGCCAGTTTTTGTTTGCCATTCTTTGTTTATGATGAATTTTGAATATATTCGGTGCATGTTGAAACAATTTCCCCCTGTTTTGTAAGTTTCTAATATAAAGACCGACCAGTTTATGATTGATATTTCAGGTTTTGCTTAGTCAATGCCATAGATTCCGTGCTTTGGTTCTTCTTGGAAGATTCCTTGATATGGGACCATGGGCTGTAGATCTGGTAGTTGTTCATGGGTGTACTCTTTGCTATTGCACTTTGTTTTATCGTTACATGCTGTGTGTACTTAAATTAGTGGTTTCTCTTCTTTTAGGCACTTTCTGTTGGAATATTCCCTTACGTTCTGAAGTTGTTGCAAACAACCACACCAGAACTGCGTCAAATCCTTGTGTTCATATGGACAAAAATTTTGGCACTTGATAAGGTGTGACCATAAGTTCTTCATGATTTTGGAATGAATAATTGTTTGCTTATGCAGTATAGCTACTTGTGCATACATTTTACCTTAATACACTTGTGCTAGTACTCATGCAGCAGTTGTGTGCCCGCCTTTGAACCTGTCATTTAGTGCTATGTGGAAGTTTTTATATGGTTGATGTGTGCTTCAAATTGTAGTGGTGCATATTCTTGTTTCCACTTCTTGTAGGTACCCAAATAAGTATGTGTTGATAATCTGCTATTTGTGTTTTCTGACATTTAGGTTGATGTAGTTCACATAATCCATTTGATGTCTTATATTAGTAGTATGTTGTAGCATGTTCCTTTCACTGTATACTTTAGTAATTTTGAAATTCTGTCATCTTGGATTGTAGTCATGTCAGGTTGATCTGGTAAAAGATGGAGGCCATGTTTGTTTCATTAGGTTTCTCAATAGTGTGGAAGCATATCCTGAACAGCGAGCAATGGCTGCATTTGTTCTAGCTGTCATTGTGGATGGGCATAGACGGGGGCAGGAAGCATGTATTGAGGCAGGGTTAATCCATTTGTGCTTGAAGCACCTTCACAGTTCCATGCAAAACGATGCACAAACTGAGCCCTTGTTCCTTCAGTGGCTTTGCCTATGTCTTGGAAAGCTGTGGGAGGATTTTACTGAGGCTCAAATAATAGGTCTGCAGGCAGATGCGCCTTCAATATGTGCTCTTCTTCTTTCTGAGCCTCAGCCAGAGGTATATCTACTTGCTAATTATCTATCTTAGTTACAAATGGATTGTTATGGACATTTGTAATCTTGGGTGGTGTTTTATATCAGGTTAGGGCTTCTGCAGTTTTTGCATTGGCTACCTTGCTTGATGTTGGGTTTGACTCATTTAGAGATGGTGTTGGAGGGGATGAAGAAAGCGATGATGATGAAAAGAGTAGAGCTGAGATTGTTGTTATTATTAAAAGCCTTTTGAATATTGTTTATGATGGGAGCCCTCTTGTCCGAGCAGAAGTTGCTGTAGGTATGTGATAGTTATCTCATTCGTATTCCATGTGTTGGGACTGAGGGTTGCTTATGATATTTATTCCAGTTTTTAAACATTTTGCTTCCTTAGTTGAATGAATATGGAAAAACTTGGCACCGGCTGTATAAAACACCATCTAAAGTTTCCACAATTTTTTTTTTGAAATTGCCTGATAATACCTGTAATATTTTCCAAATTCTGCATCATTTCTGTGATAGTATGATGCAAAACATTACAGCAACTTGCAATTATATACGTAGTAATCTCTTGTTATACAAATTTTTTGTCACCCTCTGATACTATTGTTAACACTTTATTTTTGCATGTTTATGCAAACACGATTTCATCTTTGAATTGCTTTCTTCCCTGATTTGGGGGGGGGGGGGGGGGCTGTGAGTGAGGGTTGTACAGACTGCTGTGTTTCTAAATTAAGTTGGTGGATAAATGTCGATGCCTTTCTTCAACTTGGCAGCTTTAGCACGGTTTGCTTTTGGACATAAGCAGCACCTCAAGTCAATTGCTGCTGCATATTGGAAACCTCAATCGAATTCGTTGTTGAATTCATTACCTTTTCTGGCTAATATAAATGGAAGTGGGAACATAGTTTCATCCCATATGGGTCCTTTAACCAGAGTTGGAAATGACAACTCTGCTGTAGTTCGGGATGGAAGGGTTTCCACCAGCAGTCCCCTTGCTACTTCCGGAGTCATGCATTTATCTCCTTTGTCTGATGATTCATCTCAACATTCAGATTCTGGGATTTTAAATGATGGTATTAGTAATGGGGCCATTCGTCATTCGAGGACAAAACCTTTGGACAATACAATGTATTCACAATGTGTACTGGCTATGTGTACTTTAGCTAAGGACCCATCTCCACACATAGCAACTCTAGGCCAGCGGGTTCTTTCCATTATTGGGATTGAACAAGTAACAAAATCTGTGAAGTTTGCTGGCAGCAGTGCTAGGCCTGGTGAGCCTGCAACTTCCTCACCAACTCCTAGTTTTGCTGGATTAGCTCGTTCTTCTTCATGGTTTGACATGAATGGAGGTAATTATTATGTCATCTGTTAGTCCTAATAATGAGTATCCTAATCATTATGACCTTTTCATTTCCCGTATATCTGCTTGCTTATGCTTTCTTCGTTCTATATAGACATCCAAGTTGCACCATTTAACTTGCAGATGATGTTGACAGGTCATCTGCCTCTAACCTTCAGAACTCCTCCTGTTAGCCCTCCCCGACAAAATTTTTTGTCAGGGATGCGTAGAGTTTGCTCTTTAGAATTCAGGCCTCATCTGATGAATTCTCCGGACTCTGGATTAGCGAACCCACTTCTAGGGTCTTCTGGGGTTTCTGACCGCAGTTTACTTCCACAATCAACTATTTATAACTTTAGTTGTGGCCACTTCTCAAAGCCACTTCTTATTGCATCAGATGATAGTGAAGAACTATTGGCCAGAAGAGAAGAACGGGAGAGATTTGCACTAGAGCGTATTGCTAAATGCCAGCACTCCTGTATGTGCTTTAATTATTTTGTTTTTTTGTTCTTTTAATATTATTCTCATGCCTTATTTGCTTTGTAACTAATAAGAGTCTCATTTGCTTTGCTAGCTGTTAGCAAACTTAACAATAATAGTCAAATTGCTAGTTGGGACACAAGATTCGATACAGGTACAAGAACAACCTTGCTGCAACCTTTTTCTCCTATTGTTATCGCAGCAGATGAGAATGAACGGATCAGGTATGCCATTCCTGTTTCAATGGATCTTAAAGCAAGCTGTTTCAGTGTAGAATGTTAACTGATTTGATATTGTGTATGAGTATTAAATGACAATGATCTATCTATTGGTGAGTTCTAATCCGTGACAGTGTATTAACTTATACTCCCTAAATGCATAAATCTTGAACCATTTTAATATAGATTTATATTGTTAATTCACATTGACATTGTGTGCATCAGATATAATACTCTTAAGAGGATTATATTTCCGTTTTCTAAGTTCTGATATTTTTGGTGGGTGCTGAACTTCGTTAGATGAGTTTGGCGCTGCTTGTGATATTTTGTTTTCTATAATCTTTTACAATTTATTTCTGTAAATTATTTCCTGTCATCTTTATTGTATGTTTTTTCTTTCCAGGGTATGGAATTATGAGGATGCCACCCTCCTCAACGGTTTTGATAATCACGATTTTCCTGAGAAGGGAATTTCTAAACTGTGTCTTTTGAATGAACTTGATGATAGCTTGTTGCTTGTCGGTTCATGTAATTTTCTTTCTTTCCTTCTTTTTTCAACCCACGGTGTTTTTTTGGAAAGTTGATTCAAGGTTGATTTCTTGCAGGTGATGGAAGTATCCGGATTTGGAAAGATTATACAGTCAGGGGCAAGCAGAAACTTGTTACTGCATTTTCTTCAATTCAAGGTCACAAACCTGGTGTGTGGAGTTTGAGTGCTGTTCTGGACTGGCAGCAGCAGTCTGGATATCTTGTACGCATGTCTAAAAATGTCATCTCTAAAAGGTTTTCCTTGCTTATAATTTGATGCCTAATATATTATTCTTCATTGCTCTGATGCCATATGACTAGTATGTATCTGGAGAGATATCATCCATCATGCTCTGGGACCTGGATAAGGAACAACTTCTTAATTCAATACCATCATCCTCGGATTGCAGTGTCTCAGCATTGGTGAGTTGTCAATCTCTGCATTTATATTAAGTTCTTGCTTAAGTGATCAGATTGAGCATGCTTGTATGTATTCTAGTGGCAACAAGTACTTATCAAATAATTTATCTTGTAAAAAGTACCACTTTGGAAAACTTATTGCATGGTGCATATCGCCATCCGGTTGACTAATAGAACCATTCTCTGATAGAATATCTTCTATCATCCATGTTGGAAAACTTGTTCAAGTTTTATTCATATGTATGCTTTCTGATTATTAACTGGGACAAATATTAATATAGTTTTCTTGATTTGTTTCCTAAAGGAGGTATTTTTTGTTCCTGTTATGTGTTAGATTGCATGAATCATTCTTAAATTCTCATTTAATTTAAGTTGTTTCTAAAGTTTGATGTGCTTAAGAAGGTAGTGCTTGTGCTGCCTTTTTATTTGTTTGTTTATATTTCATTTCAGTTTGTCTGTGACATGCCTTTTTAAAAAGTAGTGGGCAATTGCAGCCCATTCTTGCTGCAAAATTAAAGTGTCGTTTGATTTTCTTCTCTGATTCCTTTCCTCCACTGCTACAGGCTTCTTCTCAAGTTCATTCCGGTCAATTTGCAGCTGGTTTTGTTGATGGTTCTGTCAGACTATATGATATCCGTACACCTGACATGTAAGCACTCTATCATGAATTGCTCAATCTTTTAGAAGATAATGAACATCATTTTTCTGAGTTTTTACCTGTTTCTGATATTTTCTTGTGCTATGAATGATAAGAATTTCCCCATAGTTAAATTCAACTTTCCTTGTTAAATTGTCATTTTGAGCTTTGAATGACGGGACTTCCCTCATTAAATTGGTTCTTGCAACCTTACCTTTTGAACAGCTATAGTTTGCTATATCCCGTAAATAAAATTGTCAACTAATGGAAGTGAACCATTTTTCTATTAGTCTATTACTATTATTTTAGTCATCCATCATTTAGTACTATTCAGTGGCTATTGCTCATAAATTTTGGGACACTTGATCTCTCTCACGAGTCACGATTCTTGATACCCACTTCTTTTCTATTATTACTTGTTAATCTCTGTTTTTTCAGAAGAAAATTTTATCTCATGCTCTCGTACAAGTTGAAAGAGTTTGTTATAATGATTCAGGTTGGTTTGTGCAACTAGGCCACATACCCAGCAAATTGAAAGAGTTGTAGGTATCGGTTTTCAACCAGGACTGGATCAAGGAAAGGTAAGCAACTCACAGTCCTTGTGTTTGGTAAATTGGGATATCTTCAAATATTGTCAATTTGTCATCATCATCCTTTGTCCTTGTTGAACATTTGATTTGAGGTTTATTTATTGAATCTCCACAAAAGCTTGACGATACTTTTACGTTGTTTTCCAGATTGTTAGTGCTTCCCAGGCTGGTGATATTCAGTTCCTTGATATCAGAAATCAAAGAGATACTTACCTCACAATTGATGCTCACAGAGGCTCACTTACAGCTCTAGCTGTTCATAGACATGCCCCAATAATCGCCAGTGGTTCAGCGAAACAGCTGATCAAAGTCTTCAGTCTAGAAGGGGAACAACTAGGCATCATTCGGTACCAACACACCTTTATGGCCCAGAAGATTGGTTCTGTAAGCTGTCTTACCTTCCATCCCTACCAAGTATTGCTTGCTGCCGGCGCTGCAGATACCTGTGTTTCTATCTATGCCGATGACGATTCCCAGACAAGATGAATATGAATTCTTTCCCAATTTCATGAACTCGGGAGGCATTGCAAGGACAAAACAGTTTCGGCACAAAGTCTGTGGAGTTGAGATCAGTCTAACCTGTAAACGCTGCTGCCATATTTAGAATGTCACTCTGGGTATTCCTGGAAACTCAAAGGGAGGAAGGGGTTTGCAACCTGCCGATTGTAATGCTATTTATATAGATGGGATATATATAGATATTATTCATTAGCCTCCATTGTAGATGGTTTCACGCATGTTTGGAAAAAGAATCCTATCCTGCAGATATTCGAGGGGGGCTTTGATAAATAATATTGTTATTATAGGTGAATGCATGTAAATAGTTTTCCCATTGTTGTTATTTCATCCTTTTCAGTGTGTTCATTGTTCCATCTTTTTTCTTTTTTTCCCCAAATATGTGAGAGCATAGGTGTTATGAAGAAATTGTTTCAAAAATGGCGAATGAAATTGGATGCTTGACAGGGGAGTGTTATAGTTTAAGTACATGAGTATGCCTACTGGCATTAACCTGCATATTTTTCAAAATTCCCCTTTTAAGCTTAACGGCTTGTCCCCAGTACATCGAATTTAAACTAAGCTTAACGAGGTTTGATTATTATAGTTAATTTAATGATATATTTTTTAAAGGAATGATGTTTAATAAAACTGTCCGGTTGATACTCTGATATTTAAATTAAAAAATCCGATCGATTGATATTTAAATCAGTAGAAATGAATCATCTTAATTGATGAATCACCAGAACTACACAGATGAATCAAAAAGACAATTCCATGTCCATGTTCATATGAACATATTTTATTATAACAAAATCGAAACATCTCTATTTCCTTCCACCAACCATGCTTTGTGTAGAACTAGAAGCAGTGCTCTTCATCTTAAGCCGTCCGTCGCCATTTCCGAGTACATTCAAATCCTCAAACAATCTGTATGGAGGAATATAAGGATTCTCTGCCAACACAGGAGGACCCCAAACTTCACCATTGCTTCCTATCATCGGATTTGCATTGTTATTCGCACCAGTGAAATAACCTGGTGTATTGGCCCATTTCGGAAGTGGATAACCAGATGTGGATTGAGGATACTGAGGTTGTGAGAATGGTTGGGTTTGAGTTTGATACTGAAACTGTGGTTGCCCCAGAAGCAATGAATTTGAGTGGTTTTGTGGTTGAACTTGAGGCTGATGGGCCCATGGAACAATATAACTATCATATGGCAGTGATCCCTGAGGAACCTGAACCGGATGGTGCATGTTTTGGTGAAATTCAGATGGTGATGAATGAGGGGTATGGGGTGGGGAAACTGATGATGTTGACAATGTCAGGCTTAGAACATCGATCAGTTCTTGCTCTTTTGTGTTGTTAACTTGTGTAGATGAATCCGAATATGGCAACGCTAATGCTTTGCAAAGATCATCAG
Source organism: Abelmoschus esculentus (assembly GCA_035048815.1). Lineage (NCBI taxonomy): Eukaryota > Viridiplantae > Streptophyta > Magnoliopsida > Malvales > Malvaceae > Abelmoschus > Abelmoschus esculentus. Next base: position 17,862,401 of record JAUCBN010000015.1, on the reverse strand, counting down.
TTGGGTCATATGAAGTAGGCGCAGTTGTATCAGTGACAGGCACAAGACATCCTTTTGTTCCAGCAGATGTGCTTGGAGAATACCTCGACGAATGCCTGAAATGTGTATCGAAACGTTAACCAAACCAGAACCGAGCCACATTTGTACTTGACACATATATGGACACACCTAGTCTGTAGGATGGAATAGAGGTTAGAATACGAAACCTTCTAGTTAGCTGTGCGAAATCTTCTTCGTGTTCTTCGATCGGGCTGCTTGTCACAATAGCAACACTTGCAGGTGGACTGATGTTGGATGGTGGACTTGAATTCTTCGACTCATTTGATTTTCCGATGGTAATCGCTTCAGTTGGCTTGGAGCTTACGCTACCAGTAACTTGAATTGTCAATGGAGAACCTGAAGATATTGCATCATGTTTCGCAAGTACGGTTTGCAGAGCATCATTTAGCTCAAGGCCACGAGATAACAGTTTCTCATCCCTGCTACAAGGTATCCAAGAAACGAAGGCCAATGATAAACAAAGAAACATCGTATCTCATAAACGCGATGTAACCGAAAATACGACCGAGTTTGTTGTTTAAAGCATTAACATCCATACTAACCCAGTATTTGTAAGCGTCTGCATTAGCTTTTTCTGGTTAGAACGACATTGGTTGACAAGATCTACAATTACTTCATCTTTCACTGCCTGCATATACAGAACAGAAAGCTTGCGTTTCAAGATTTCACTCTCAAAATAAAATGAGAGAAAAAGGTTATATTCTTTAAAATTATTTCTTATTTTTTGTTCTTACCGTACGGTCCCTAGGGTTCACAGCTTGCAGCATGTCACCTAAGAGATCCATAGCATCCATTATAGAGTCCAAGCTTGACAAACTAAGATAAAAACATGATGTGACAGATTCTTATTAAACATAATTTCTTAAATACAAAAAAAAATTTAAAAAAATATAAATATGAAATAAAGAAAAATAAATTTGAATACCTTAAATTCTCGATGTGTGTCGGCATCGATTCGTCAACCCTTTTATTAGCCTGTGGTGTAAGGACAGGAGCCGCATTTGGTGCACGCTCGGGAAATGATACGCCTGAACGCTGTCATTTGCTCACCCATATAGATCGAATTTTACAAGGTTTAATACGATCGTGATTATCACAACTTAATTTTCTCTATCCATAATATATGAATTCGAATATTTAACCTTATATAAAGATTTAACGATTTATCCCACTAAATAAACTAATTGTTTTTTACTATATAAATCATTTTGTATGTAAAGGTTACCTTTAGCTCTTGACATGCCCAATAGTACTGAGGATGTTCACCCATCTGGCCACCGAATTCCTCCTGCCAAGACTCCAACAGTCCCAAGATTCTATCCCTCACTCTTACATCTCCCTGCACAAACTTAAATGAGGTATAAAATATAACATAAAGTCATCTAAATATAATACGAATACGAATGTGTCGAGTCGTAATAAATTCGAGTTATATAATATATTCGAATAGTTAAACGAAATGAATTTACCTTCTTTTTCACAATTTTGGTCATCTCCCGCAACACCTCCCTTTCATCAATCTGATAATGGACAAAGTCACCACAATTCTTCACCATGGTCTCCAAAAGCTACAAAATTAATTAATTAATCCACAAATACACAACATATTCTTCCTCTTTAAAAATATATATATATATATATTTTTAAAATTTCAATGATTTAAAGTTACCGTCAAAGCAAGTAATTGCACTTTAGAATTCTTGTGTAGCAATCTTCTTTTCAATGCCTTTAAAAAATCCTTTCTTTGCCTGCAAATTCACATCCACATTCCACCCTTTAGGTAATTAAATACGTCATTATACAAATTATTTTTATTTTGATAATTAAAATAGGATTAAATTAATAATTTAAAGATTATTTAGGTAATTTATTTTTTTATTGTGTCAGATCAAACGACAATAAACAATTGAGTGATCAAAAGTTTACACTTTGAAAATGTAAATGACCTTATTAATATTTTTTAAAATCAGTGATCAACTTTGTACCAAAAAAATACATAAGCGACTATTCAATAATTAATCATTTAAAAAAATCTTTAAAATATTATAAATAGCTACACTTTTCATACATTGCATTATGTTAGATGAATCATGTTCACCACGTCATTTGTGGTCCTAACTAATCAGATTCGTCCATCTCATTTTTTAAGGTAAATTGTCACTTCTTTTCTTGCAATTAAAGAGTAGATAGTTATTAGATACTAATTATTTTGAGATGAACGAATCAGACTGATTGAACCACATATAACGTGATAGATAAGATTCATCTAATAATTTCTCGTTGTATTATACATTTTCCACATAAAATTTATTAAAAAAAATATATTAAATATAAATATAATTCATTAACTAAGTATCAACGTCAGAACAGCATGCACGTGAAAAATTAAGATTTAAAATATCTGACAACATTTTACCTGGGATTAGAATTCATAGCATCACAAATATTAATGTTGAGTGTCCAATCAGGAGCGCTTAAAAGTTCGCTGGTTGCCTTATCGACGGCCACGGTTGCAGCTGTCGATGGAATGGATTGCATTATCAGCATCTTTTCTCTGTTTGTTTCCCAGGAAATTCCACCAAAAGGAACAACCTCTAAATTTTCCCCAGAAATTAATTATGGGTGGAATATGCATTTCCTTATTGCTATTGTTTTTATTCATATCCGGTGAATAGAGTTAGCAAATTAGAAGAAGGGGAGTTTGAATTTAATTGAATTACATTACTAAAAAAAGGAATTCATTTCCCTCACTTTACTATCAACGTTGGGCTATAATTTTATCATTGAAAGGAAATTATTTTCCCTTAATTTTCTAAAACTTCTGGTTAAAAAAGTATTCTCCTGTTATATACTCATAATTTATAAATTTTTGAATAAAAAATAATTTATAAATTTAAAGAATAAAAAATTATCAAAAATACAATCTCAAACATTCTGAATTATTTTTTAATTTTAAGAGAAATTATATTATGAAATATTTCCGTTAAGTCATTCGTGGTACATGTAATCAAGTCCGTTCATCTTTAAGTAACCGCCTGATAACTACTCACTCACTTATTTACATATAGGAAAGAGGTGATGATTCATCTTAAAAAATATGAGATTGATGAATCTGGTTGGTTTGAATAGATACCGTGGTGGAAAGAGTTCATGATATAATTTCTTCAATTTTAGACTTTAAATCAAGAATAATTAAATCTAAAATGTTATTGTTTTGTACATTAACATTATTTTTTTACATAAGTATTTTAGTTTTATTTTAAATCTAAAATTTAAAATTCTAACCCTAAAAATTAAACTCTTAAACTCTAAATTGAATTCTCTTATAAAAATAATTTTTCATTACCAATGTATGAAATGTTTTTTTATAATAAAAATGCTTATAATTATTTCAAATATAGGCGGTAGAAACAAAAAGTTTTTACAAGTGCCTTAGTTTTAGGGTTTAGAGTTAGATTGTAGGATTAAGAGGTTAGGGGTTTAGGTTTAGTGGTTTAGAATTGATGAATTTTTGTTAAATTTTAGGTTTTATAGATTAAACTTAAATTCCTAACCATATTACTCTAAAATCTAAATTCTAATCCTAAATATTAAAATCTAATAACGACCAATAAATTCTAAACCCATTATCCCTAAACCTTAAAATATAACATTAAACACTAAAACTAAACTAATAAAATCTTTTGTTTTCGCTAAATAATTTAATTTTTTAATTGATTAATTTTTTTAATTTATTTCAAGAACAAATGTATTTTTAAAAAAATAGTATTATTTTTTTAAAATTCAAGTGCTTTTTGCGGTTAAATTTTCTGAATAACCCAACCAAATTTATTTATTTGGTATATAAGAATCTCTGAATAATATTTAAGAATCTACATCATTTTTTATGATGAAACACAAAAACGTCACTTATATATATTTTTTTCTCAAACAATCTATCCAGCTCGATTTATTTTCATACAAAATTAAAGAAAGAAAACGTCATATAAAAGTGACATTGGAGAAAAAAAACTATGTAAAGGTTAAATTTTTTGTGTTCTACTATAGAAACGGCTTATTTCCTCAAATATTATTGATGATCTTTGCATATCAAATAAATAAATTTGATTAGATTATTCAGCCAATTTCACCGCTTTTTGCACTATCAAACCAATTTAGAAAAACAAATTAAAATGACAACAATCTAAGAACATGTCTGTGGTTCTCACACTACCACGTTTTCCTGGCGAGAATTGAATGCTCAGTAAGATGATAGAGACTGCAGATTCAGGACAGGATAAATTTCTGTCCTCGCTTTACGATATGAGAATCTAAAGCTTGAGTACTTGACCCGACCAACCCGGATTTAGAAAACTCAGAGTCTTGTATCTATAAAATAAGTCCACCTGCCATGATCCATCCTCATATCACCTTTCTTCTTCTGCTGCTGCTGCGTCATACTACTTAATTTCATTTTTTCTGTACAAAAGGTATCTTTTCTTCTCAGGAAACTTCTCCTATCTTCTATCTCATTCTTACAGCCATGGAGATTATCATCAAGGAATCTACCATCGTTTATCCTGCTGAAAAAACTCCCAAAACAAGTCTATGGATCTCAAATCTAGATCTATTGGTTACAAGATACCATGCCCCTTTCGTATACTATTATAAGCCAAATGCTTCTTCTGATTTCTTTGATACTGGAAGGCTTAAGGAAGCTTTAAGCAAGATTCTTGTGCCGTTTTACCCGGCTGCTGGAAGGTTAGGATATGATGAAAATGGAAGACTTGAAATCTCATGCAACGCTCAAGGAGTTTTGTTCGTTGAAGCTGAAACATCTTCACTTATGGAACATTTGATTGCTGATTTCTCTGATAACTCTCAAGTCTTTCGGTTAGTTCCCGAGGTGGACTATTCCAGAGGGATATCTTCTTTTTCACTGGTTGTAGTGCAGGTAATCTTTTAAGCATTATTTCAGCAAAATGATCGATTTCAATGACTGGTAGTGTTGATTTTCTGTGTACATTTCATCAGGTAACTAAGTTCAAATGCGGTGGAGTTTGTGTTGGAATTGGGTTTTACCATACTTTAGGAGATGGTACAACAATTTTTCATTTCATCAACAGTTGGGCTGACACAGCACGGTGGCGAGCCTTGTCGCCTGCCATTGCCCCAGTCATCGACCGAACTCTTCTTCGTGCTCGAGTCCTTCCGATGCCTACATTCCACCATGTTGAATATGACCCTTCTCCACCATTGAAGAGTACTATGGATTCTGATGACTCTAATGGTTTTAAGCCATCCATTGTCTCCACCTTTAAGCTCACAGCTGAACAACTGAATCTCCTAAAATCCAAAGCAGGTGCAAAGTATACTACTTTCAACATATTAGCTGCACATATCTGTCGTTGTGCAACTAAAGCCAGAGATCTCTCAGACGATCAACCTGTCAAGATATACTTTCCGGTTGACGGTCGATCTAAACTGAATCCTCCTCTCCCACCAGGATACCTCGGCAATGCAATCTTTATAGGTGCAGTCATTACTCAAGCTGGTGACCTCAAAACCGAACCATTTGCTGCTACTGTAAACAAGATTCATGAAGGATTAACTCAGATGAACGATGAATATTTGAGATCAGCTCTAGATTACACTGAGAAAGTGTCTGATTTAAGCTCTTTGGTTAGAGGACCACATACTTTACGATGTCCCAATCTCATGGTGAATACTTGGGTGTGGTTACCATTGTATGCTGCAGATTTCGGATGGGGTCGCCCCAGATATGTGGGACCATCAAATATTTTCCAAGAAGGCAACACTGTTATACTGCCAAGTCCGACCGACGATGGGAGTGTGTCGGTGGTAGCTCGTTTGGAGATAAACCATATGAGACTCTTTAAGAAACTTTTTTATGATTTTTCTTTAGCAGGGAAGAAGGAGAAAAGGCAATCCAAGATTTAAATTCGAGATTTACTGGCCATTTCTCTATGAATTTCAATAATTATGTTACTGTAACTTGATCTTTATTTCATGAAGGAGTCTTTCACGCACTGGAAATGGAGAATTATTTTTCCCACACAATATTATTAATTTTTTGCAGCAATTTTCACGTGATATTATTGAAAGAGAAATAAAAATAATAAATTAAAAAGTAGAAAATATTTAATCTAATCCTTTTAAGAATATTTATAATAATATTTTCCTCTCTTAATATTTTTATAAATAATTTTTTTTATTTATAATTTAATTTTTAAAATTATATTTTTTATAATTAAGTCTCCTAAAAAATTATAATTAAGTCTTTAAAATTATTTTTTTATAAGTTGGATCAAGTCGAAATCGGGATTTAGATATTTATTTTCGAGTTAGATCAAAACAGATTTTTTAAAGCAAATATTCAAATCAAATTTAGAGTATTTATTTGAATCGAGTTCAAATAAAAAACCATTATGCCATATCTAATAGGTAGACAGTGAAGGATAAATGCCCACAAATAAAATGACATAATTATTAAAATTCATATACAAATGGTCAACTAAATCACATCTTGGACAGCATTTTCTCATTCTTCTCTGTAAAAGAAAAATCATAAAATTGTTTCTCGAATAATTTCATATGGCTTGTCTCCAAACGAGCTACCCACCAACAAGCTCCCATCATCTGTTGGACTTGGCAGTATAAAAGTTTTGCCTTCTTGGACAACATTTGCTGGTCCCATATAAAGGGGGCGACCCCAGCCGAAATCTGCATTATATATAGGTAACCACATCCAAGTATTTATCGACATGTTCGGACATCGGAAAGTATGTGCTCCTCGAACCAAAGTACTTAAATCAGACACTTTCTCAGAGTAATCCAGAGATGATCTCAAATATTCATCATTCATCTGAGTTAATCCTTCATGAATCCACTTTACAGTGTCAAGAAATGATTTTGTTTTGAGATCACCAGCTTGAGTAATTAATGCAGTTACAAAGATTGCATTGCCGAAGTATCCTGGTGGGAGAGGAGGATTTAATTTCGATCGACCATCAACCGGAAAGTATATCTTGACAGGTTGATCGTCTGAGAGACCCCTGGCTTTACTTACACAACGGCATATATGTGCAGCCAATATGTTGAAAGTAGTATATTTTGTACCACTCTTTGTACCTGCTTTGGCTTTCAGGAGATTCAATTGTTCAGCTGTGAGCTTAAAGGTGGAGACAATGGATGGCTTAATACCACTGGAATCATCAGAATCCATAGTCTTCAAGGGTGGAGAAGGGTCATATTCAACATGGTGGAACTTAGGCATTGGAGGGACTCGAGCACGAAGAAGAGTTCGATCGATGACTGGGGCAATGGCAGGCGACAAGCACCGCCCCCGTGCAGTGTCAGCCCAACTATTGATGAAATGAAAACACGTTGTACCATCTCCTAAAGCATGTTGAAACCCAACTCCGAGACTAACTCCACCACATTTGAACTTAGTGACCTGATAAAGTGTACAGACAAAGAATCAACACTAAATAATCATTTAATCTCTCATACTTGATCCTTTTACTGTTAAAATGCTTAGAGATTACCTGCACTACAACCAGTGGAAAAGAAGATATCCCTCCAGAATAGTCCACCTCGGGAACTAACTGAAAGACTAGAGAGTTATCTGAGAAATCAGCAATCAAATGATCCATAAGTGAAGATGTTTCAGCTTCAACGAACAAAACTCCTTGAGCATTGCATGAGATTTCAAGTCTTCCATTTTCATCATATCCCAACCTTCCAGCAAAGGGGTAAAACGGCACAAGAATCTTGCTTAAAGCTTCCTTAAGCCTTCCAGTATCAAAGAAATCAGACGAACCATTTGGCTTATAATAGTATACCAAAGGGATATGGTATCTTGTCGCCAATAGATCTAAATTTGAGTTTCATAGACTTGTTTTGGGAGTTTCTTCAGCAGGATAAACGATGGTAGATTCCTTGATGGCAATCCCCATGGCTGAAAATTATTTAATAAGACGCATAAACTTGAAATCAAAATAGTTTTTTTTTATCATTAGAATCCAAATGAAATGAAGTTAATAAGCAAAAGAGGCAGATAAAACGAACCAAAACAGATGAAAATCAAAAAATAAGAATTAGAGAGAAGATAGAAAGCAAAGCTGAGAATACAGAACATGAGAGAAATCATACCTTTTGTAACGGAAGAAAGAAAGTGGTATGAAGAACAAGCAAAGATACCTCTTTCAGCAAAGGATGGAACTTGTTTTTTTCTTAAAATTCTGCAAAGGTTGGAACTTGGAAGAAGGAGCTGAAACCGAGGTGCATAAGCTTGCTTATTTATAGATACAAGACTCGGTTCTTCTCTCTCTTGAAAGAATCTGGGTCTTGGCAAGCCAAGGCCCGAATACTTTTGGACAATAATGCTAGATCCAATAAGGTTTTGCCGGTCTAGATAAGCGAGGGATATCTTCCCCTGTCCCAAATTATTTTTTATTAGATTATAGTGATTTCAGTTAGGAGTGTTCAAACGGATAATTTGATCGGTGATCGAATCGAATTACTAAAAATCAAATTAATCGAATTTTTAAAATCTTTAACCATTAATCGAACCAAACTTTTTTCGAAATATATTAATCGAATCGAACAAATTTCAGTTAATTTGGTTGATTAATTCCGTTAACCTAATTTTGTTATAAACTTTGGGTAAATTATATAAATGATCACTCAACTATGTTAAAATAATCTTTTTAGCCATCAAACTTTCAAAAGTTATAAAACAACCATTAAACTTATTAAATTATTATAAATTGATCATTGATTTATTATATATTATAAATTATTGATAAATATTAAAAAATTTAAAGATTATTTTTTTAATAATTTAATAAATTTAATTATCATTTTTATATTAATTTGATAAAATTTAATGACCATTTTGTAATTTAAAAAAAATTAATGACTAAAAAATATATAAAATATATAAATTTTGATTAATTAATCAATTTCGAACTGAATTAACCGTTAATCGAACTTTAAAAAAAACTTTAACCACTCACCAACCGAACAAAGTTCGGTGGCCGACCGTTAATCGAATTAAATTCGGTTTGATCGGTTAATTTGGTTTAGCCAACCGTTTGAACACCTCTACGCTCAATCGTTGTGCTGACATTATTAATACTCGAATCCGTAACCTCCGAGAATAATAATTATTCTTTTAACTATTAAGGCTAGATGATTCGTACTCCCAACCTATTTTCTTGTTTGAATGGTGTGGGGTTTGAAATTTTCTTGGATCTTCCAGCCAAGGTAGGAAAATGAAACATGAAACTTTGTTTTCTTTCTTTTTGGATTATGGAATTTCAGGATGCGGTGTTTTGTATGCATTTTGAGTAAGAATTTTTATTAAAAATCTCTTCGTTTATCTCGAAGTTGTTTGTTTTTTATTATATCTTTTAGTACCTAATTAAAATAATATATTTAAAGTTTATAGTTAATATTTAAGAATTATAATTAAAATTAAAAAAATAAAAATAAAAATATATTTTTAAGATATAAAATTTAAAACACAAAAATTTAATTAAATATTTTTAAATAAAATATAAAAATAAATATGATTAGGTGTGAAAGATTTTTACTAATCTTTTACTTATTCGTAAACTTTTAGTTCTGTAATATTGACTCATTATTGTTATGTACTTTATGTTGGTCTTGCATCAATAAGTCAGATTTTTATAATTAATATTTATTTTATTCTTTTAATAAAATTTTATTTTAAAAAATTTATATTACATTAATTTAAAGTGTTAACTGCAATTAAATTTTAAAATTATAAATATTAAATGTAAACTCTAAAATCATAAACATTAAACATTAAAATTTAAATCATAAACCAAAAATTATAAACTCCATACTTTAAAAGATTAAACAATAAACTTTTAAGTGTCGATACGAGTTGGTTCGTATTAATACAACTTGAATAATATATTAATATAAAAATTATGTGATATATTTATATAAAAAAACTTAGAAAATATAATGATTATATTGATGTCAACTCAATTACGTGATATATTTATAAAGATAAAAAATATGGTGATTAAATTGATATCAACTCTATAATTAAATGGTTATGTGCATGGTTTATCCAAACTTAAAAAATATTTGAAGCTTTTAGCATATTTATTAAGAATCTGAAATAGTAAGACTTGTGGACGTAATCCAAATTTAATCAAACACTAAACTCCAAATGTAAATGAGATATTTTGGGTTGAATTTCTGTTGGCAGTCTCGACAACGAACCTTGTACGTTTGTAATAGGATTGATGAACGCCATTTTCGCTGATTTCGTCGGTTCAGAAACGTAAATCAGAGTGAAAGAGAAAAACAAGGCCACATTCCACCACCTTTTCATTTTTCTATATTTTAATTGTTCCTCTGCACCAAGCTCGGATCTCAAATCGTCTATTCTAGCCTTCGTCGTCTCCTGTTTCAAGCTCTGGGTTCCCCCTAGAGAGATCCCTGAGCTTAATCTTTCTCCCCATCAGCCTCTCGATTGTATGGATCCAGAATCTCCCCTTTACATGACGATGTTCCGATGATTATTTTCTAAACTATCTTGCTGTTCCCGATTTTGCAGTTGATTTCTGGAATACCCTTTTGTTGTGTTATACGAAACGACCATGTCGAACTTAGCGGATCAGCTAAAACTGGGAATCTCCCGTCAGTTTTCGACCGGGTCGTTAAATCGGAGTTTCAGCCGCCAGTTCACGCGGCAGGCGTCACTCGACCCTCGGAAAAATAACCAAAGGTTCAGCTTTGGGCGGCAATCGTCGCTTGACCCAATCAGGCGGAGTCCCGTCCATGATGAGATGGCGGTGCCGGAGAACCTTGACGCGACCATGCAGCTGCTGTTCATGGCGTGTAGAGGGGACGCCAGAGGAGTGGAGGATTTGTTGAATGAAGGCGTTGACGTTAATAGTATTGATTTGGATGGCCGTACGGCTTTGCACATTGCTGCTTGTGAAGGGCATTTTGAGGTTGTTAAGCTTCTTCTTGTTAGGAAGGCTAATATTGATGCCCGTGATCGTTGGGGCAGCACGGTACTCTTCTTCTTCTTGTTCTATTCCTTTTCTATTGTTCCTTCCTTTAGTTGTTCAAAATCGAATGGTTGGGAATCAGATGTATTTTTAGGTTCAGTTTTAATATAATTCATCTCTATTGTTTGGTTTTCTTAATAAAATTTGTCGGTTTTGAACAAGGACATTCAATGATTTTGTGAAAGTTGGAAAAGTATCTGCTGCTTCAGGGATTTAAATTGCAGTTGAGGCCACTTTTCCGATATATAGTGGCTTGTATTGTGATTGCCGGTGTTATTTAAATCCCTGGCTTGATTTGGAAAATCAAGATGAATAATTTAGGGAGAAGAAGGGGGCAGATAAATGCGTTTAAGTTTGAGATTTAATGACAACCCAGAATTCTAATTCTAACGATTTTAATTTCCTTGATGATACTGTGCATGACAGATTACCTATAAATGCAGTTTGATTTATGATGACGTGAATGCATATTGAGCATGTTAATAAATTTATTTTGTGTAAGGGCAGGCAGCTGCAGATGCGAAGTACTATGGAAATATGGAGGTCTACAATTTTTTGAAGGCCCGTGGGGCTAAAGTTCCCGTACGACATTAAACTTTCTTCTTCAATCTAAATGTCATTTCTACCTATAGTTGCAATTTATGTTTGTATGACGATTGATATTTACGTATATGCTATGTTATTAGAAAACCAGGAATACGCCAATGACAGTTTCTAATCCTCGAGAGGTTCCAGAGTACGAGCTAAATCCCTTGGAGCTTCAAGTTCGGAAAGCTGATGGTATAACAAAGGTATGGTTCTCTTAACTTGTTTATACTACATTGATTCTTTTGGACATTCTCATGTATGGTTCAATATTAAAGGCGGTCATGTTGATATGCTGATAATATCTTTTGTTTCATGTATTCCGCTGTGAAAGGATTAGTCTAGGTTTCTTTTGCTGGATTTTAATCTTTTTTCTGTTCAGTTCCAATGTTAAAGCAATTTATACATTTGATGAAAGTTCTCTACTTGTTCACAAATGTTTATAAAAGAGCTAAGTTCTGACAGATAAGTGAGCATTTTTTCTTAATTGCTTTTTTAAGCTCAATAGTGGCTTATTTGGCATTATGTTGGATTTCACTCTCCCATTTTCAGATGCTCTTTGTTCTTTTTATTTTCTTACACACACATATATATCGATAGATTGTTAACATTTCATCAATCACTTGTCAGGGATCATATCAAGTTGCAAAATGGAATGGCACGAAGGTTGCTGTAAAGATACTAGACGCGGAGAGCTATTCAAACACTGAGACCATGTATGCACTTTTCCTTGTTTTCTTTTTGATGAGTTTGGCTCATGTGAATCAGCATACATATGTTGTTTCCTTGTTGACATCAGTCATTTATACTTATGCTGTTGCTCTTTACATTCCTTTGCTATGTAAACTTCCTTGGTATTCAGTGTCACTCATGCATCATGCCGATATGAAGCAATAAATTTGTGTGTTTCTTGTCATGTTTATGTCTAGAATTACTCATATCCTTTATGGCCACTTTATGCATTTTTATGGGCTATGTAAATAAGTTTGTATATGAATGTTTTATAAGGTTGAGTAGAGCAATTGCATGCTTTCCAACATGTATATAACCCAAGAATCGGGTAAGAAACAAGTATGTTTGCTGGTTTTCTTTCAGCAGATAAATTCTGCGGTCTAAATCCCAATAAGACGGAACAAAGGGATATTTGTTGGGAGCAACACTAGCCTAATATAGCTCTAGTTCTGCCTTCTGATAGAATATAATGAACAAAGCTTGTAAAGCAACTTTCTAACAGCCTTGTACTACCACTGGGTACTAGAGTGATCAGTGTGTACAATTTTGATGTATTTTTTTTTACCAATTATGCACTTTCATTCATTCATTCATATCACTATCTTGTTTTAGTTTAATTAGGGAATATGTCTCTGAGTTCCTTCAATCATTTTTATCCGGTATAATGACACCAGATGCTTTAAATGCATTCAGTACAAATTTTGAGGTTACATAGTTGAGTAGATAATTTTTTGTCTCAACTTCTATAGAGTTTAGCACATACTTCATTTTGTGACTTTGCATTTCTTGTTTTCTGAGAACTGTATGATTTTTTCTAATTATTGTTAAAGGATGTCCAGATTTTTTTTGTTTTCCAATTTTCTTGTGGAGCCTATTACAACCATATTCATATATATACATGTGTGTATGTGTGTGTACACACTTTTTAACAGACATGATTTCAAGAATGAGCTAACTTTACTAGAAAAAGTTCGACATCCTAATGTGGTTCAATTTGTCGGAGCTGTTACACAAAATTTTCCCATGATGATTGTTTCTGAGTATCATTCAAAAGTAAGGGTCTCTCTCTTCCCCCGATTCTTCTTCTTGTTGTTGCTTGCCCCTTGACTATCTTGCTTGTATTTATGTTCTGTTAATTTTTTTAATCGATATTTATGCATACTTCTGCGCAAAATAGTGATTGAAGAGACACACACAACCATTTATAGAGAGAAAAAGAAAAGAAAAGTGAGATGACTAAACAATTAAGGTTTCCCCATAGGCCTTAAAGTTATCTCCCATATAGTTTAGGTGGTGTCAAAATTTAAAATGCATAAACAGAACAATTGACACTAGGTAATGGAAAAGATTAGAATGTATGTGCATTTTGTAACCAATATCACTGTATATTGCATCTGTGGTGCAATGAGGAATTGAGTAACAACTTATCCATTGCCTGGACTTGGAGTGGCTCCCTAATTAATGAACTTAGCCTCTCAACCATCTTCAGTTAGTTATTGATTCAGCTTTGTTTTCATTGTACTGCATTTCTACACTAGAGCTTTTGATAATTCAAAATTGCTGCACATAGCTTTTCCTGTACGTTCCTTTATTTGGTTATTAAAATGTGTTATACGCCAAGATGTTGTTCCATCAGCTTAGTTCTCTTCTCTTTGTGTAGAGAAAGTATTTAGCGTTTTACTCACCACATTAAGATTACTACGTGATTATCCTTATTTTAGGGTGACTTGGGAAGCTACCTTCAAAAGAAAGGGCGTCTGTCACCATCCAAAGTCTTAAGATTTGCTCTTGACATTGCAAGGCATGTTGTTTCTTTGAATTATACTACAATAATATTTTTTTGTTATTGTTACTTTAATCACCATTAGTCCTATTTTGCTCCTGTGCCGAACTCAGATGTTAATGTTCTGAATATGCTTGTTCTTCTATTCTTTAATATCCTTTATTTGATAGTGCATGAAACTGCTTCTAGTATTTTATTTCTTCTGGTTATTCACTTTATTGACTATTATTTTCTTGATATCAGGGGAATGAATTACCTTCATGAATGTAAACCGGAGCCAATTATTCACTGCAATTTAAGGACAAAGTAAGGCAACCACTGCAGAAGTTGATATAATTCTTGCAGGAACGGCAAGTGATAATTATTTATTGTACGCATTGTGATATGCTGTTCTTTAATATTTGAAATTTGGTAAGGTGCCAGAAACATTTTGATGGATAATGGAGGTCATTTGAAGGTAGCTGGATTTGGTTTGTTAAGATTGACAAGAATAGCACCTGACAAGGCACAATTAGCAAATCCAAATTATCATTTTGATCCCAAAAGTACGTTTGAGACAAAAAAGTATTCTGTCAGCTAATTATAAAACTGTGACTAATAATTTGTTTTTTCTGATTGCAGATGTATATGCTGCACCTGAGCTTTATAAAAATTTGGTATTTGATCGAAGTGTTGATTCATATTCCTTTGGTGTTATTCTATACGAGGTATATGGTCTCTCAAAAGTTTGTTATCAACTGGCATAAATGAAAGCTCCATTTTGACTAAAGGCAGTTTAACTGTCTTCAATATTTTCAATCCTTGTTTCTTGCTGACATGTTGCAGATAATGAATGTGATTTTCTTTTCTTTCTTTTTTTACGAAGAATGGATGTTCACCTGCTTCCCACATTGTGATAATTTCTTCAGTAATTCTTTCTGTATGTGTGCGAGTTTGAGTGAGATTTATGAGAATGAGTAATCAAGTGGGGGAACTTCGGTGGGGGGTTGAGGGAAGTAATTGTTCAGAGTCTTAACCTCCTTTTTGGTGGGGGGTTGGGGGAACTTCAGACAATTAAAGCTGCTTTTTTGTTTGACACAGTATTAACCATTTTTTTCCGTTTTATTCTTGTATGAGTTTAGATGATCGAAGGAGTAGTCCCTTTTCATCCCAAACCCGCTGAAGAGATTGTGAGATTGATGTGTTTGGAAGAGAGAAGACCATCATTCAAGTCAAAATCAAAAAGTTATCCTCCAGACTTAAAAGAGTAAGTTTGGGGTTGAGATGAAAATATGTTTTCTGACCTCAAGTTAGGTTATTGAATTAATGACCGTGTTATGTTTGTTTGTATGGGTTGTTTTATGTTTCTTACACATTTAATTGAAAAGAAAAAAAAAACTCAGTTGTGTGCATGCCTTCTTTTCAGAAGAATGAAGCACAGTGCATCCTAATCCTTATCTTGTACAGAAATATGCGCATGCAAATACCCTAAGCTTTTACTACATTATAATGTATGAACAGGTTAATTGAAGAATGCTGGGCTAAAGAAAGTTTTGTTAGACCAACTTTTTCGGAGATCATTGTACGATTAGACAAAATAGTTGTCAACTGCTCAAAACAAGGGTGGTGGAAAGACGCTTTTAAGCTTCGATGGTATGCTTCTATTACCTATTTTCACTGGAAGACGGTGTATATATGTTACGTATCAATGAAATATTGTTTACTGCTGAGGCTTTTTATTTGAGTTTGAGTTTATCTTTGGCCCCTTGAAATATTCTAGGCTGTTTCTGTGCTGGGTTTTTCATTAAGATGCCTTCTGGATTATTTACTATAGAAGCAAGTTCCGATGTCATCTTTTTGTCACACAAGAATAGTTAGGGGAGGTAGGTAGAAATCAGTTTGGTTTCAATGTTGTGGTTTGGAACTTCTATGACGAACTTCATTATGTGGGAGTTAAAGCCATGTAAATATCTGTAGACCACATTTCCATGCATGTGTTGATAGTAGTATCGTCTACATGAGAAGTTCAATTTGCAACAGGCAAGACCACACACGCACACATTATACATATTCAAAACGAGAAGTTCAATTTTTATGCACGGACATGCATGCACGCATTCATACACCTAGTTAACGAGCAAGGGCCAAGGGTTGAATGGAGAAAACTTGTTGGCGTCTCATTTTACCAAAGAGGGAGATTGTTTCAAAATCAGTTAATAACATGACTTTGCTGATGATCTCTTGCTCTTACTTCCACGACCGAGTAGGCCAGCATAGGATTCAAGCACTGAGAAAATGGGAGCACACATTTAGTTTTTAACTGCATTAAGTCCATAGATAAACATTCCTTGGTGTGACTTACCTAAGTAACTGCTGTTATTCCATAATTCTCTAGTTTCCTTCATAATCCAATCAGTTATGTTCTACATCTGATTCTTTGCAGGAAATAAGGAGCGGGAAAACATAACATGGGATGAAGATTTCTAGGCTGGTTTTTGAAGCTTCATCATATTAAGTATTGTAACATATAAAATCTTAGAAGCAAGGAAGTGATTTTCTTTCTTTCTTTCTACCTTTATTTTTCCAAGGGGCTGGAACAGTTCCTTCTTTATGTATGAATATTACCGTGTGAAAAAATTGCCACGAATGGAAAATTACAAAAATGGAGAGAATTGATGCACTTATTATGGCATTTGGTGGCCTTGAGAATAAAATGATGGCTTTAGTTTTGAGAAATAAATGTTTAGGTGTTAGTATCTTGATAAAAAGAGAGTAGAATTCAAGTTAAATTGCAAGGGTGAGGAGGGGTGTGCATAAAAAAAAAAATTCTATGACGGGCGTCAAATACTGTTGAACACTATTAATGTTAGATATTGTTAAATATTATTAAATTAATTAATAAAAATTTAAAATCTCAATGACTCAATATTTAATTACTAAAAGAGTGATAAATTTAAGATATAATTAATTATTGTATGATTAGTCTTTTAGATTTTTATTCTTTATAAATTAATTTAATAGTGTTCAGCGGTGTTCAATAACTATATTTAATCACAATGACAAACATTAAAATTTTATGATTAATTTTTTAAAATTATTTTTTACTATATTTTTAAAATTATTTTTCAAAAGTAATTTTTTTTAAAAAATAATGTTAAATTGACCTTTAATCTTTAAATTATTTTTAATTTAAATAAATATTTAAATTATTATTTTTATTCACTTTAAATACTTGAATTATTTTTTAAAAATAAATACTTAAATTATAATTTTTTGCTTTTAATTGTTAAATTAATTTTTAATAAAAATATTTGTGATACAATAAACCAAAATAAATTTTAATTTAAATAACTATAGAAATTAAAAACAAAATATATAATTTAATAATTATAAAAATTAAATATATAAATAGTCTATCTTTAATTATATTTCTTTTGACGCTCCACTTTAAAATAATAAAATTTATTTAAGATTTAAAATATTAGATAAAAATGTATTTTTTAAAATATTGAATATAAAATTTAAATTTACAATTTATTTTTAAAAAAATATTTTAAATTTAAAACATAAAGAAATATAATTAGGGGCTGGAATTTTTGTTCATAATTTAGAAGCCGTTTTTTCATTTAATCCTTTTAATTCAGTACCTAATTTAGTAAATGGTTCCCACCTCCTGAGTAAAAAAAGCCAATCTTCGGAACCAACGGCAACCAAACCCTCCCGAATAGGAAAGCTTTTGCAATGTAACGACTGGAAACTCGACACATCGATGAACTCGGAAAATCTCCTCCACTTCTACACTTACCTTCAACACATGACCATGGAGTTTAATAGCTTCCCTCGTCTCTGAATCAGAATCTGAAGCCATGAACCCTTTGAAAAGGCCATTTTCTCACCCTTTCGTAAGATTCAACCATTACAAGCTCACATCTTTTCAATCCTCAATAAAAAACACTTGTCAAACCAATGAACCATTCACTTCCCAAAATCCCATTTTTAATTCCAAGTTTTCTGGTTCAACCATGCCGGTGGTCACCGCCAATTCATCTCCATTCCCAAGGTTTAATGCCCACTTCTCAAATTCACTGAAACAACCAAATCTCACTTCCAAGACTCAAACTTTTCCGCAAATCAGGACCTTTTGTGTTAAAAAAACTGAACTTTCTGCTTCTGATGATATCACTGTTGTTTCCACTGTTAGTGGACCAATTCATGGCTCTCAGCCTATTGATGCAGGGTCTTCAATGAGGAAACCGATTAGTTTATGGCCCGGAATGTACCACTCTCCTGTTTCGAATGCCTTATGGGAAGCAAGATCAAGCATGTTTGAGAAAAGTTGTGTTGGAACTCAAGATTCACATACTGAATTAGTTGCAAAAACCCCTTCAAAGAGCAGGACTAGTATTGCTTATAAGTTTTCTTCTGACTATATACTCAGGGAGCAGTATAGGAACCCTTGGGATGAGATGAGGATGGGGAAATTGCTTGAGGATCTTGATGCTCTCGCTGGAACCATCTCATATAAAGTAAGAATTTTAAGAATATTTTGTAAAAAATTATAGTTTTAATATATATTAATGGCTATATTAAGCTTGTTTGAGTTTAGACTGGTGATAATAGTTCTTGAAATAGGGTGAAATATATGCATTCTATGATGAGCTGGTACCGAATTTCATACTTTCTGTAATTTGTTGTTTGCTTTTGGACTAGCATTGTCGGAATGATGATGGTGCAACAAGGTCTATATTGTTGGTTACAGCTTCTGTTGACAAGATGGTTCTAAAAAAACCAATCCGTGTTGACTTCGATTTGAAGATCTCCGGGGCAGTTAAATGGGTTGGGAGGTCTTCAATGGAGATTCAGCTGGAAGTAACTCAATCCACACCAGGTAGTGCAGAATAGAGATTACTTAATTCTTTCCCTACTTGCTTACATGTTCTGTGGTTGGCTGCAGATAACTTCCATCTACATGTGTATTTTCTTCTGGTTCTAAATATGTCCATTATCCTATAGCAGTCTTCTTGAATAAAATATAAATTGATTATTTTTGGTTCGCTGCTTATATGTACATTTCACACTTGATATGCTGTTAAAGGTATTGCTTCTTGGTTGTAGATGAATACTTTTGGCCAATTTTTATCATGCAATTGTTGATTGATCATAAGCATTTTGAGATTAACCCCAAAGATTAATAGAAGGAACCTTGAGGTAATTTCAGATATTTGGATGTAACAGAGATTTCTGCCTTGTTGACATATAAAGGACTGCCAATCCCTGATTTTGCCCTCTTTATTTATCCTTGCTGATTCAGTAAACAAAACCCTGAGCAAGCTACGGTGCTCAAGAGCTTATTTGCACTTGGCATATTAATCGTTTCACACGAATTTTTATGCTTCACTATTTTCAATTTTAAGCTGAGGGATCCATGGTCATTCCTTTCATTTTTGTTGGTTTTGGCATTCAAACTGGATGATTTTTATCCTCTTCCAATGACAGTTAGCATCTGAGCTATATCACTTATTGAAGTGTTTTGTGTTCTACTGTGATTTCATAGAGGTTCCGCTCAACTCCATATCTATCAGGTCTTATATGAATTTTCAAGGTTGTTTCTGCTATCCAAGTCAGCTTTTCTGTTTTTTTTTTTTGTGTGTGGCCTGTTAATTCTCTGTAGGAAGCTTTCTGCATCTATCTCAACTTCCAAATATCCATATAGTAGACGTAGGATATACCAAATGATTTGTAACATTTAAGTATAAAAAGTCCTCAATTTTGGTGATATCATCCTTCACACTGATTGATTTTCTCTGAATTCTGGGTTGTGTGTCTGAATGAAATTGAAGTAACAACTAAGAAGTAAAACCTCCTGAAAAATCACCAGTTGAGTGTAATCCCTTGTTAAAAGTTATGTCGGGATTCAATGAGTCAATCTATCTGATTCTATACATATATTTTTCAATTGTAGATTCTCCGGATCCCTCGGATTCTGTTGCTCTTGTGGCAATCTTCACGTTCGTTGCTCGTGACTCCAAGACAGGAAAATCAGCTCCAGTTAACCAGATATTGCCTGAAACGGAACAAGAAAAGTTGCTATGGAAAGAAGCAGAAGAGAGGAACAAAATGAGAAAGCAGAAGAGAGCAGAACAAAAGAAAGATGTTGATAATGAAGACCGACTTAACGCCCTGTTGGCTGAAGGGCGAGTTTTCTGCGACATGCCTGCATTGGCAGACAGAGATAGCATTCTTATAAGAGATACTTGTCATGAGAATTCATTGATGTGCCAACCACAACAAAGGAATATTCATGGTCGGATTTTTGGAGGTTTTTTGATGCGGAAAGCATCTGAACTGGCCTTCTCAACTGCTTATGCCTTTGCTGGTGCTGCACCTTGTTTTCTGGAAGTTGATCATGTTGACTTCTTTAAACCTGTAAGTAGCTAGAACTATTAAGTTCTAAATAAACCTTTTGCAGTAACAAATCTCTACACCACCTGAAGTGGACCTTTTTCCCCTCGACTTTTGATAGCGTGTCAAGTAAAG
Organism: Abelmoschus esculentus; assembly: GCA_035048815.1. Classification (NCBI taxonomy): domain Eukaryota; kingdom Viridiplantae; phylum Streptophyta; class Magnoliopsida; order Malvales; family Malvaceae; genus Abelmoschus; species Abelmoschus esculentus. The sequence continues at coordinate 17,841,665 of JAUCBN010000015.1, read as the reverse complement.
CAAAATGACCTCGTTTTGCACACAATGATAATTAATGCCATGAATTGTGGTTAAGTTTGTTGCATTGGTGAAGTTTGGAGGGTGGAGTTTCCGACAGGAAGACGGGAGAATATTCTTAAACTTCCTTGCATAAGTTGAAGGTTGAAACGGTTTGAGAAATACTTAAAACTTTTAGAAGAAACTCATACCTGTTTATAAGTTGATGAATGTCCTACCGATGGATCCATTATGTTGAAAGCTGTGCTGAAATTTACATTCAAATCTTTTGTTTTATTTATATATGAAATGATCAAGGCAACTCACTTGATTTTTTTTGGCTAATGCAGGTGGATGTTGGAAATTTCCTCCGTTTCAAGTCTTGTGTTTTATATACAGAACTTGAGAACCCATTGAAACCACTGATAAATGTGGAAGTTGTAGCTCATGTTACAAGTCCTGAGCTAAGGTGTAGTGAGGTGAGTACCGGAAATTATATAAGAATGAACTTACATTGTGTAATAACTAATAGCTAGGTTAAATCGTCATCCGTCAAGCTTACTATCTGTCGTGGCACTTTAGATCGAGTTACAGTTGTCACTGTTCAGGACCCTTCCTCTACATGAATATAACTAATACCTTCCAAGTATTGTGTTTTCTTATGCAAGATTTCATTTTAGTGTTTAGACTTGGATGCTGTATTAATCTTTGGTAAAATATTATCCAACTTGAATAGGTATCCAACAAATTCTACTTCACATTTACCATCCGCCCTGAGGCCATGAAAGAGGGATTGAAGATTCGGAACGTTGTTCCGGCCACCGAAGAGGAAGCACGACGGGTGCTTGAACGTATGGATGCTGAGAGGCCCCAAGAGACATACTTATGAAGACTCCTTGTTAAATAGGAAAGAATGAATTAAAACATCTTTGTTTTAGGCATCTTGTGGGGAGCAAAAACACGTATGATGCTCTGCATATTCATTTGAATCATTCTATCTAAAAGAACACCTTAGTCGACACACAATAATCCCAGTGTTTGTAATTCAACAAACATCCTCATTCTTAAGATAAGATGATGGAAAATTTCCCATCCCAATCAGCCAAAAGCTGATTAATTAATTGCATCATAATGTAATAAAGAGTTGGTTCCTTTTCGATCAAGGGGTCATGTTTTATTTCTGTCTGTATTCTTTATCCACATCATATTATAGTTGCCTAGCATTCATTCTAAACCAATCTTTGCTCCAAAATAACTTGTTTGTCAAGCATGTCTTAAAACAAGAACTTCTATCATATGTGATGAGATTTGCTCAGAAGGGCATTTGCATTGACAGCTGCATTTGAAATGGAACATGTTAGATGGATGTTAAGATTCATGTATGTGGAACTATGATGAAGATGATTAGATTTACCCACAAGAACATGTAGATGTTGGTCATTTAGTCCCGGAAAAACTGGTGGAGGATTTGGTAACGGACCGCATATCGTTCCCTCATTCACCTTTTCACCTACTGGTGGAGTTCCCATGGAAATAATACCCTGTTATTTCCTTCCCCATGGATAGAGCAATTCTATCTTGTTATTTCTCTGGGTTTAGGGATACCGGTAGCAGGTTTTGCAACATCTGAGAACATCAGAATCCATGGCAGAAGCCTTCTTCACATTGGTTAGCTCCTCACTGAGACCAGAATGATAATTTTTTATGTGTAATTGTTTCAATGGAAGCTCAATATCAATATAGATTACAGTAGAACATTAATCTTGTATATGAAGCGGAATGAAAACAAAATATTTTTTTGAGTAAAATGAGAAATAAGTAATTCTGATGAATTTGGGGTGTTTTTGATAGTATTTTTCGAACAAGATAAAAGTTTTTTGTTCATTAATGTTTGGGGAAAAAAGAATTAGTAAGATAATGAAAGAATCTCAGAGAAAAATAATAGAAATTAAAAAAAGAATGATTGAGAGGAAGGTGTTGACAATTGGATAATCATCTAAAATTTAAAAAATAAATTATATATTTATATTTTATTTAAAGTTTATAGATTAAATTTAAATTAATATATATATTATTATACTAACGATATTTAATATCTTGGTGACCAAATTATTATAAAATGATGACGTAGGTTACCAAAATATTATAAAATAATAAAGTAAGTGATCAAAACGTTATATTTTAAAATTTAATGAGAAAATACAAACACTTATGAAACAAAAATAACCATTAGAATAATTTACCCTATTTTTTATTCCCTTTCGTTTTTGTGTTGCTTTGATATATTACTGATAAAAACCCTAATAATTATTTAGCATTGAAGGGAAAAAGAATTTAGATTCCCCTCCCAATTCTTCTCAAACCCTATATTCTTTCTTACTTCAACATGGGTATTGTACCCCTAATATCTTAAACACCACAAAGCAAACAATCTTCCTTTTATATTTTTCGAATTTTCTGGGTTTTCTTTCTGAATCTGTATATTTCTGAAAATGGGGAAAAACCAGACCTACAAGGCTATGCAAAGAGCCAGGCTTGGGTCTTCCTCTGCTGGACCTGAAGAGATCGAGGATGGCATGGTTTGTACCCTTCCATGTCCAAACAATTCTACATATATATTATTTTATATTTTTTGATAGTTACCTGCACTTGCTTTTCGATTGGGTGATTTGTATTTGTTGATTTATTTCCATCTCATTTATATTGTTTCTTGTGTTTCTTGGTGCTTCCCAAGTTTGCAGATTTACTCTGGGGGTCTTCTAAAAACTTGTCGACTTGTATCAAATTGTTAGTTATAGTTCTTGGATGGATAGGTAAAATTTGTTTGTAGTTGATTCAGAGTTGGAAATTAGAAGTAATTTAGTGAAGCATTGATGTTAATCTCTCACTAATTGTTTTGAGAATCACTATGGTATTCTGTAGTTTGATATGTTGATGTATATTTGTTATGATCTAAAAGTAAATTCCTGTAAAACCTGAATATGTCGAATTCAGGGTATAGTAACTTTCAAGTACTGACCTGAATTAGTTCTTAGATAAACAAGGGTGTAATAGCATAGATATATGCTAATAAGGGAATTTGTTATTTGTTTTAGTTTAGTGTAATCTCTTTTCGATGAGTCACACTTTACTGAGTTTATGGTTTTGAATTCATCACTATTTTTTTCTTATTTCTGGGTAATCAGTGTAATAAATGTTATGTTTCTTTAACTATTAAATCATTCAAATTTTTATGAATTTGTTTTTGGTCTACACCAATCAAGTTCTTTTGTTGCTCAAAAGCTATTATGTTTGCTAACTTTAAATAATTGGTTGAAGAACTTATGAACATTGGCGGCAAATTGATTTTTGATGGAAACATTGCTCTCTTTAGTATTATTATTTTTCCATGAGATGGTAATTTTTTTTGTTTGGTCCTTTTTTGTATTCTCTGTTTTTTGTTTTTGTTTTATGGAGCGTTTCTGATGAGGAGAATCGCAGGTGGATGGTTCTTTTCATTCACCAGAGTGGCATGCTGCTCGTTTGGCCAGTCTTAAAACTTCTCATACGGTTACGTGGGAAGAGTTTAAAAAGAAACAAAAAGTAAGCTTGAGAAAAATCTCCCCCCTTGTTTCTATCATCTTGACTTGTTGTAAAAGTTGCTCAAGTATTGTATTCAATGGGATAATGATGCATAATGAATCACATATTTTTGTTATTAAACAAGCATATATATTGGAAAAATCTTTAAGAATTCCATTTTTCGTATGAACATATGTCTAGTTGTCTACTTAGTTATTCATATGATTAAATCTCTTGCAAAATGATCCACAAGACTTACCCGTTTTTTTATTTATTAGTTGAATGCAAATGTGTCATTAATGTCATTACAGATAGGGAACAGAACACCCCCCCCCCCCCCCCCCGTGTAGTTTATCAATTTAGTATGCATTTGAGAGAAACTTGCTACTTTGAATTAAGCCTTTGCATCTCGCGGGTGATAGTGGACCAAAATACCATCCAGTTAAGCTCTATTTGTCAATAACAACCTTTTCATATCGATTCTAGTTTCAAACATCAATAGTGAGCTTTATGCAACTGAGGTTTATCAACTAGGCTCTAACAATAAGGCACTAAGGGGTTGCTTTGTCGAAGTTATCCATTCATTTGCTAAATATGATAATGATTTTCTTCAGCCTACTGCTAGCCCGGTTAAAGTGCATTGCTAACTCAACTGTCTATTTGATTGTGATGAACAATCAGACTCATAAGGTGGGTTTCAATATTGTTTTGTGTATTTTGTTGATATGATAGGAAGATGCATTGAGAAAGGGTGAATTAGAAGCAGATACGGATCGAATGATGCGAGAATATAGAGCTCAGCTCGATGCTGAAAGGGCAAGCAAGCTTGCGCATGGTAGAAACCATTCCAGTAGTAAATCTAGCCATAAAAAGGGTGCGTCTAAAAGGCCTTAAATAGGCTGGTTTTCTCATGTTCCTGCTTTAGTTACTGCATCTTTTTCTTGCTCTCTAAGAGTGTTGAATTCATTTCAGATCGAAAAGACAAAGATGCAAAGAAGCGCAGCAGCAAGAAGAGAAAGGTATTTGCAGTTTCTAACAATTTCATGACTGTAATTTTCATTTTGATATGCTAACTATTTTTAGTTCAGTTCTGCTACTGGTAACGAGATTACAAATCAAATACTGATGAAATTGATCAAGCCATAGAATTGAATTGTGTCTTCCCTAATCGTTATTACTACTACTACTACTATGACAATGTTAACTGAAGTGTGCTCATTAAACCTTTGACCTTATGAAGCGTTCAAGACGGAGGTCTTCCGACTCTAGCTCCTCAAGTTCATCCTCGGAATCTTCAAGTAGTGATGATGATGATGAGAGAGTATCAAGAAGATCAAAGTCCAAGTCTAGGAGAGATAAGAAAAAGGAACACAAATCAAGAAATAAGAACTCAAGCACTGATAAAGAAGGTGATGGTCCTGTGCCACTTTCAAGATTTTTTGGGAGTGTGAAGAGTTAAAGTGGCATGTTAAAAGATACTAAATTGTGTACCTGATACTGAATTTCTGCAGTAGAGAAACTAATTTTCTTCCATGTTTTCTGGATTAAATGTTTGTAATGATGTTTGATTATTGCGGTATTTTGTTTAATCGGCATTTGATTTCTGCTTCATTCCTAGTTTGTAGACATTGATGGTTTGTATTTATGAAATCCTGTTAGATTTCCTCTGTTAATTTCGTCTTAATCAAATTGGAATAGATTGAAGGGTGGAGAATCAAACAGAACTCAACAAATTAGAACAAAAAGAAAGCATTCTGCCCATATCTCAATTCAAGAGGATGGAACCTATGTACATGAAGAAATCATTCACCAATCCCAAAGCATTTTCTCCACAATGAATAAATGGCATGTTGAGTAAATGAGTCATTACTGGTATTGATGGTATGGATTGAAAGCAAGTGCCTCCTGGTATATCAACTCCATCTGCTCCTCTGGTAATGCTTCCTGCTCGAAGTCGAACTTAAAGGGGATCATACAAACAGGCTCATCTCTTTCGTCATGCAGTGTTGTTAGGCAGGGATGAGCAAGGGCATCTTCAACTGCAGCAAATAGCAAGTATAACTCAATGGTTTCCGACTCGGAACAAAGATGTTGCCAGAAACGTTATACTGAATAAACCTGTCGTTGTAGCTAGGAGTGGCCGGAATGGCAGGGATCGATACTGGAAATTGCAGGTGGTGTTGAGGGTCAGACTGTTGCGGCAGCGGAGAGCCATCAGGCATCTCAGTGTCCACCGACTGAGGTGTATCTCCGCCTTCCAATCTGTTACTCCTATTGGAGGAGGTGATTAGTTGAGTGGATTTAGCCATAGGAAGGATGCGCAGCGTAGTATTCTATTGGTCAATTGGACTGTGTTTTTTTCCTTCTTCGTTACTTCTTCCGTAAGGTCAAATAGTGTTAAAGTTGTAATTTTATTATGTGAATCAATATTTAATTTAAGGTAAATTATATTGTATACCACTTAACTTTAACTTTAAATTTAGTTTTAATTAAAATCGATATCGTCTTAGTATTGAACTTTAAATTAAGTTTCTATACTTGACGATATGAACAGATATTAATAATCCACGTAAATAATATAATTAAAATCTAAACTGAAATTTAATATTAAAATAATATTATTTTTTAATTTAATAATATAATTAATATTAAACTTAAAATTCAATGATATATAGTACAATTTACTCTCGATTTAAAAACCTTAGCACATTTTTTTTTGTGAAGATCCTTTTTCTCTAACAGGAAACCTGGTGTTAAACGCACTAGTGTAGACGTGTTTATTGATTTTTGGGTAAAATACACATGATCTCTGTATTAAATAAAAAATATCCTTTTATCACTTAAGTTTTAAAAAGTATGAAAATGTCATTTAACTTATCAAACTGTTTCAAAATGACCACTAACTTTTATCGAAGTACCACGACCAGCTACAAATTAAACCAATTATAGAAAGAAAAGGAGGGGAAGTGGAGTTCTTATGTTTTTTAAACGAACATGTTGGCCATGACAAGCATTTGAGTATGCAACAGAGATAACTCAATTTTTACTGATATAATACACTCACCAGATCTCACCTTCAGAAAGAAAATACAGTTTCCAGATCAGTTTTACCAACTAAATTTGCATAACATGTCACCATGTTCGATGCCATCGAGGTCTCGACAGCTGGAACTAAATTCTGCTCTTTTCTCCCAACCATTACTGGTGAGGAAAGCAATTTCTTTCTTGAAGACCTGAAAATCGAGCATAATAAAGAGAATTGGGTCAATATGTGCAAAGGCCAGACTAGCTGCATGAACCCGGATCTCATAGGAAGTGTAACACTTCCTTTTCCATTGGACCACTCATTGGGTAGCTATTTATTTTGCAGAAAGAACCTTCTTTGAAACTGATGTCTTTTCCTTTGCATTGCAGTTTAAACTTTATTTGTGAGCTTCGTTTTCTAAATCTTACACCAAAGTGAGTTAAAAAATGTAAACCACAAAACATGGGAGAACACATACCTGGAATAAATTCTACCATGTGAAAGCTGGAAGAACATATGTTGGATATGCATCATATTTGGACGCAAGGGCCTTTACAGAGGATAAATCCGCAACTTGTCCAAAACTATCCAGTCCAAGTTCAGTTGCATGGATCCCTCCAGTGATAAATGCTGACTGGATTCCAGCTGCATTTGCACCCTTAATATCATGATGAAGAGAGTCGCCTACAGCAATAGAATTGGAAGCTTCCACACCAACCATGGCCATGGCTGATTCATATATTATCTGAAAAAGAACGAACAGGTGTGATTGATATGGTTTAAGGGGAAACAACAACAATCGAAAGAAATAAGGCTGAACAAATGATTAGGAAAGAAGATGGAACTCTAAATAAGTTATGCCATGTTTGGTTGAACTCTAAACCGACTAGAAATAGTGGCACACTACACAACCCATTAACATTTGAACATAAAGCCCTCATGTTAGATGCTTAATAGGTTTTCTTCCGTTGCTAAGCTAAAAATTACATTACCATGCAACCATAACCATCCGGTTAATAAAATTAAATATAATAATAAAACAATTAAATCATGGTTAAAATGACGAAACATTATTTGGCAATATAAATCTATCAACTAGATTGATCTGAACTTAGAGAGTTGCTAGAATATGATAAATTTTAAATTCTAAACAAACCCACAACCAGTCATCGACTGTGCTGAATTCTTTAACAAGGAAGAACATCTTAAGATAGAATTACGAGAGAAAAACAACCAATAACGACATCCTATGACAACCACAAAAAGACATATTATGCACAAATGATTATGGTCCGTAGATTAAACTTGCATGACTCTTTAGTCGAGCAAAGAAATGGCAAGATCATGAATTGCCCTGGATTTAAGAAGGAAGAACTATGTAACAAGTATACAGAACAAAATGATCATATCACCTTATCCGGTTTCCCCATCCATTTCACTTCACCACCAAGCTTTTCATATTTAGCGGCTAAGGTACCTAACACAAGTCAAAAAGACAAGAATTGCCATAAATGAAGTAGATGCAAGGTTGCTTTAAGGATTCAAATCGTACGTGTGTGTGTGTGTGTGTGTGTCATCCAAGAAAAGTTTAAGTTCTTCCATATTTCATTGGACTCAAGTGATAAACTAATTGTTGAAAGAATGCAGAAAAATCTGTCTTGAGAAGACTGCAGAACCTTTACAAAATATGTCTCAAGAACCTTAACACTGCCTTTGAGAGTAAATAAACTGGGATCACAACTGAAGTTAATTACTACAAGATGATAAATCAAGTAACATTCCAGGTATATGTGAGTGTGTTAAGCGCACACCCTAATGTAAGTGTACTTCCATTGCAAGAATGAGAAAATCATATTTATATCCATTTCTAATTATCAAATACATTTTTTGTTGAGAATAACTTCATCTAAACATAAAAGCAAAATGCCATTTGCAAGATCACAGGACTACGGGTCTGTTAAACAGAGGAATAAAATACTCTGTCGACTTAATATTATTCAAAGACTTAAAGTCTAATAAATAGACTCTAAGAGAGAGTTTACAGAAGGATAAAACAACCTATCTGAGATAGGTCTCTAAAACAATTTAAAATAAACAAACTAACTAATAAATCTCCTAAGAAATAGGTATTTATCTCTAGATGATAAGATCCTATAAAATAGGAGATTTAATCCTAATAGATATAACCAACACTCCCCCTCAAACTGGTGTATATACATTGTATATACCCAGTTTGGACGAAATTTCATCAAAAGTTGTTCTTGGAAGGGCTTTGGTGAAGATGTCTGCAAGCTGCTTTGTTGTGGGAACATACTTCAGGTTGACTACACCATTGTTGACCTTCTCGTAAATAAAATGTCTATCTATCTCGATATGCTTCGTACGATCATGTTGAACTGGATTCTTGGCTATGCTCATGGCTGATTGACTATCGCTAAGAATCTCAAAGCTTTCTTCATTATCCAATTCAAGTTCTGAAAGTACCTTCTTGATCCATATTCCTTCACAAATTCCAAGAGCCATTGCTCGAAATTCAGACTCTGCACTACTTCTAGAGACAACAGACTGTTTCTTGCTTCTCCATGTGACAAGATTGCCCCAAACATAAGTACAGTAGCCACTAATAGACCTTCTATCAGTTAATTCACTTGCCCAACTAGCATCTGTGTAAACTTTCACACTTCTATCTTGGCATTTCCTAAAAATAAGCCCTACTCCTGGTGTGGACTTTAAGAACTTCAAAATTCTATTTACGGCTTCCAGATGTTCCTCTCGAGGATCACTCATATACTGACTAACAATGCTCACTGAATAAGCAATGTCAGGTCGAGTGAGTGAGAGATAGATCAATTTTCCAACAAGCCTCTGGTACATTTCTTTATTTATAGGGTTTCCTGCTCCTTCTTTGCTAAATCTCAACCCAGGTTCCATTGGGGTATCACTTGGTTTACAACCAAGCATTCCTGTCTCAGTAAAAAGATCTAGCACATATTTGCGTTGGTTTATAACTAATCCTTCCTTGGATCTCGCAACTTCCATGCCTAGGAAATACCTCATGGTTCCTAGATCTTTGATCTCAAATTCTCTTGCAAGGTTCTCTTTTAGTTTTTCTATTCCTTCATCATCATTACCAGTGACTATTATATCATCAACATACACAATTAGAAGTGTAATCTTCCCACTTTGACCCTTTTTCTTGAAAAGAGTATGATCAGCTTGACTTTGTACAAATCCACTTTGAACCACAGCTTTAGCGAACCGATCAAACCAAGCTCTGGGAGATTGCTTTAGACCATATAGAGACCTCTTGAGTTTGCATACAGTATTCCTGTTCATTCGGCCTCCTAGTCCTGGTGGTACCTCCATGTACACATCCTCCTTAAGACTTCCATTCAAGAAGGCATTTTTTACATCTAATTGATGTAATTTCCAGTCCATGTTTACCGCAATTGACAGAAGAACTCTTATAGTATTTAACTTGGCTACTGGAGCAAATGTCTCCTGATAATCGATGCCATAGGTTTGTGAAAACCCTTTAGCAACCAGCCGTGCTTTGTACCGGTCTATGCTTCCATCCGACTTGTATTTTATGGTAAATATCCATCTACAACCCACTGCACTTTTTCCAACAGGCAGATCTGCCAACTCCCAAGTGTCATTCTTTTGCAAAGCCTTTAACTCCTCTTCTACAGCTTTCCTCCACTTTGGTGATTGAAAGGCTTCTGTCACATTCTTTGGTATCACCTCATGATTAACATTAGCAATAAAAGCCCTAAATTCAGAATTTAGCTTTCCATATGCTACATATTTATTTATAGGATGTATCGTGCACTTCCTTACCCCTTTTCTGATGGCAATTGGAAAGTCATCAAGATTTGCATCAATAGTCTTTGGAAGACCTTCACTACCCCCTGTTCCAGCATCATTGGTCCCTTTTTCAGCAACAGGAATCAAATCTGGTTGCTGGACATTACTAGGTTGACAAATTCCTTCAACTGTGGCCTGTTTTCTCCTGGAATACACCTTAATTTCGGAGGGTAAATTGTCAAGATTTTTATTAGATGAGGTTTTCGAAGTAGGTGGAGTTTTACAAGGACTTGGGTTAGATTCTTGAGGTAAGGAAGTGTTTAACTCCTCAACTGAAATACTTGGTATTTGATCAGGTATTTGTGGATCGGTCGGAACTGTGGGCACATTAGGATGGCTAGGACTGGTGGGGACACTGTTGCTAAGAGCAGGACTATTACTGGAACCAGTGGAAATTGGTTTGCTGCTGGAACCAGTGGAAATTGGTTTGCTGTTGGAACCAGTGGTAAAGGTTATATCAAACTGAAATTCCTTATGATTCTCCCCCTGAATTTCAGTGTTAGAAAAATATGGAGTATTTTCAAAAAAGGTAACATCGAATGACACAAATATTTTCTTTGTAGATGGGGAATAACATTTATATCCTTTTTGAGTAGGAGAGTACCCTAGAAAAACACATTTGATAGACTTAGGATCCAACTTGCTTCTAGCATTGTGATGTATATGAACAAAAACAGTACACCCAAATACCCGAGGAGGAAGTTTGGAATATAAGGGTTTAAAGTGAGGAAAAGACTGAAATAGAACCTCTGTGGGAATTCGAATATCTAGGATTTTACTTGGCATATGGTTGATCAGATATGTGGTTGTAAGAACAGCATCTCCCCAAAGATATTTAGGCACAAAAGTAGTAAACATGAGAGACCTGGTAACCTCAAGAATGTGTCTGTTCTGCCTCTCTGCAATTCCATTTTGCTGGGGAGTATTGACACAGGAAGTAAGATGCACAATCCCTTTGTCTACAAGGAAAGACTGAAGAGATGTACTCAAATATTCACTCCCATTATCACTGTGAAGAATTTTAATCCTTGTATCAAATTGAGTGAGAATTGTTTGATAAAATTTGCGAAAGATTGATTCAACCTCAGATTTTTCCCTCATAAGAAATACCCAAGTAGTTCGAGTGGAATCATCTATGAAGGAGATGAACCACCTATATCCAGATAGACTCTTAACAGAACAAGGACCTAAACATCACTGTGAATAATAGAAAAAGGTTTGGTGTGTTCAAAGGATGCAGGAGAGTAAGATTGTCTAGTATGCTTAGCCAGTTGACAAAATTCACAGGAAAATTGAGTAGGATTTTTATTAAGAAATAAAGTTGGAAACATTTTCGACAAATAAGAAAAGCTAGGATGGCCTAATCGATAGTGCCAAAGTAAAACATCATGAATTCCTAAAGTTGGATTCCTAAGTTGAGTGGATAGAGCTATAGTTTGGGATGCAAGGTCTTGAAGAATATAAAGTCCTTTGTCAAGCCTAACATTGCCAATCACCTTCTTCAATCCCTGTTCCTGAAAAACACAACCACCCGAATCAAATGCCACATTACAATTGGAATCTCGAATTAACTTACTTATGGATAAAAGATTGCAAGTAAGTTTTGGAACATATAGCACATGCTTGAGCACAAGACCATTAGTCAAAGTAACCGAACCAGTGCCTGTCACACAATTTAGAGATCCATCAGCAATACGAATGGATGCTGGCCACCCATTTTCACAATAATTTTCCAGCAAAGATTTAGTGCCTGTCATGTGATCCGTCGCCCCTGAGTCCACAATCCAAGAGACTGATGTATGAGAAGAACCAGTACCTGCATTAGCAGCGAAAGCATCTGTAGAAGGTTTTGTTGACATGGAGTTGAGAAGTCTCTGTAGTTCCTCAATTTGCTTGGGACTGAAGTTGCTGTCCGAGTCTCTTTGAGTAACTACATGAGCCTCTCTCTGAACTGGAGGTCTGGTTGTCTTCAAATCATTGGGTTTTCCATGTAATTTCCAGCACTTATCCATCATATGTCCTACCTTTTTATAGTGTTCACACCAAGGACGATTCCTTTTTTGTTGGACTCGAGAACTAGAACTAGTTACCAAGGCAGAAGCATCCGATTGCAGGCTTGCTGGTGGCATCACTTCTCGCCTACTCTCCTCTCTTCTTACCTCAGAGAAAACCTCCCGAACCAAAGGAAGGGGTTTTGAAGCCAGAATTCTTCCTCTTGCCCCATCAAACTCATCATTTAAACCAGAGAGAAACTGGAAAACACGTCTCTGGTTCTTTTGTTTATTAAACAACATTTGATCTTCTTGACACCTCCAATCAAGATTCTCGTACAAATCTATTTGCTGCCAGTACTTGTTCAATAATCCATAATATTTAATAACAGAGAGCTCTCCTTGGCGAAGGTTTTTGATGTAATTCTCGACCCCAAACAACTCTGAAGTGTTATCAGCACTAGAGTATGTGTCTCTGGCAGCAACCCAAATTTCTGCAGCAGTCCTATACAGCATAAAATCTTCTCCTACTTCTGGAATCATCGAGTTGATGAGCCATGACATTATCATGGTGTTCTCACTCAACCAAGTGGTGTACTTAGGGTCTGTAGGGGCTGGAATAGGTGAGGATTCATCAAGATAAGATTCCTTTCTTCTGCCAGTGATGTATAAGCGAGCAGATTGTGATCAGGGAAGGTAATTATGGCCATTTAATTTGTAAGTGGTAATAAGGGTGAGAGACGAATCAGAGATTTGAGACTCTGATTGTGTGGGATGATTGTGACTGCTAACCTCAGAAGTCGAATGATCTGGGTTAGTCATGATGGAATGAAAGACACACGAATAACAACAGATCGATATTCAGAGGAACAAAGACAGATCCAGAATCGACCTAACTGATACCATGTTAAACAGAGGAATAAAATACTCTGTCGACTTAATATTATTCAAAGACTTAAAGTCTAATAAATAGACTCTACGAGAGAGTTTACAGAAGGATAAAACAACCTATCTGAGATAGGTCTCTAAAACAATTTAAAATAAACAAACTAACTAATAAATCTCCTAAGAAATAGGTATTTATCTCTAGATGATAAGATCCTATAAAATAGGAGATCTAATCCTAATAGATATAACCAACAGGGTCAGAATATTGGTATGAATCACCAAAAATATACTCAAGATACTGATCCAAGCAGATTTAAAACAATAAACATTCCTCAGTATATGAAATTAAAAATAAAAAAAAAACTTAGGTGAAGTTTACATGTACAAAATTAATAAGCATATAATAGGTATCAACAATCTGAAGACAATTAAACTAGATCAGAAAATAACTGAAATGACAAAAACAGAAATAGAAAAGATGGCTTCCATTACACAACTAAAAAGGAGATATGCTTGGACATGCTAATACAAACATCTATTTCCATGTAGATGAAGATGATTGCCTGCTTCTCAGTTATTGATGAATTGTGTTTTGATCCCATCGTGCAACTATAAATGTGATTTAAAATTAGTACTAATATTGTTCTTCAACCCAAATTTGCTATTGTGTAAATTTTTACTACTTACCAGGCATGATACTCAAAGCTCTAGCTTCGACAGTCACAAAGTCTGGATTAGCTACCACCATTGGGATCTTTTTAGTTGCACAACACTCCAATATCTTCTCAAGACCCTCAAGACTCATAGGACGTACCAAACCTGAAGGAAGCCCCAAGGCCTCAGTGCCATGCGCTAAGATAAAATCAGCTTCTTCAACATTCTCAACAACTTGTAAGCCCAAACCCTACAAGAATAAATTGATATATTATGACGTCTTATTCAAGAATAAATTATCAATTAAACATTATTTGACGATGATAAGTGAAAAGTACGGATTAGGACTGTGTCATCTTCATGCTACAACCTTTAAATGGAGGGGTAGAAGCTACATGCGATTTCTTAAATTGGAATGCCATTCTAGTAAAACAATAAAATGGAAGAAGGGATAATTACAAAACACACAAAAAAGTTTGGATACCTCAAGAGATATTGCACCCCTGTCATTCCAAGTCATATGAATGCAAGACCTTCCAAGAGCAGAAAACCAAGAATTGTCTCTCCTGAATGTTATAAAATACAGGTAAACTCTCGAGATGTATGTTAAAGAAGTGAAAATTCAAACAAAAGCAGTAGATTACAGTGCTGTACCAATTGCGTAATATAACCATAAGGTGGCGCATGTGGAAAATCCATAGAAATAATTTGATTTTAAGGTTAAAAAAGTTTTTCTAGTTTCATTTCTTTTTCTTTTTAAATGAAAAACCGTAAAAGATGACACCTTCATTAATATTAGAACATTGCATAGAACTCAACAGTTATATGTATTTTGCAGTACAGCGAATTTGGTCTTACTAATCTAATGCACATGATTTTTTTTAAAAAGGTAGTGATATGTAAGGGCAAACCTTTGCAAGTACTGATGTGTTAATTCTCCACTGGTGATGGCTCCCACAAAGAGAGACGGATCAAATCCTAGGTTCTTCAATTTCTCTATTGTTGTTGATGCACGTCTTGAAGAATTACTTATGATCACCATCTTGGCACCAGTGCTTGCCAGCTTTTCCACTGTCAGCCATAAGGATTGTATCTTTTAGGGGGAAAGGAAAGATAATGCATTAATATGCACCTCATCTAACATGTAAAAAATCCAGTATATTGGCAAAGAAAAATCTAGCCAAAATGCTAAAACTCTCAAATGAAAACATACATGTCGAAATTGCGCCTGGGTAAGGTTGTTTGCCATCATGAAGGACGCCAAATTGATCCAACAACCAAGCCTGTAAATGACCACCATAGTATCCGAAAGCAACAAATGTGTTAACAATATGTAATAGTACTGACAAATACATTCAAGGCTACCAACAACTAGTTAGTCTAGTGAGAATTGAGTTGAGCCACTAGATCCATCAGCAAAGTCAGGGGTTCAAATCCTAGTGTTGTGAATGGAGTGGATTAGATTGGGAGAGTTGCTCCATAATGGACCTTTGCAATACCCAAACCGGAATATTCAGTAAATGAGTTGGATACCAGCAGCTATACAAAAACAATACAACACAAACTATCTTATTATTATCTTTGAATTAATAAAGAAAACTAGTGTTTTTTAGACCCTAATTTTTTTCTAGAGTTCCAATTTCTTTCAAACTCCTTTTTCAGTTTGTTTATTTCAATTGTTGCTATTTTCCCTTACTACATTAGTTAATTAGAAACACACGTATCAGCATGCTGATTAATGGAAACAGCCAACGACTAGCTCTTATTGTTAATACGGGAAATGTCCCTCAAAAGAAATCATCCTAATTAAGTGATTTGCTTGACATCCAAACCGGATAATTTTCCTTCCTTGATGATTAAGATTGTGAATTTAGACTTTTGATTTCGAAGAATAAATTTACAATGAAAGTTTAAAGTTTTAACCTCACAAATTCTTGCAAACCCCAGTTCGATTTCACCTCCAAAGGGTAATTTTCGTTTTTAATTTCCAAAAGAAAAGGGAAATTAGCATCTGAGTTCCATTGAAATTTGAAAGAAAAGCCCACATCAAAAAGAGGAATCAAACTATTCAGCAGTTACTGTCAAGGCTAAAAACCTAATCAAAATGCTTCAATTATCCAAATTACAACTAAAATTTAATAATTTGATTAGCTACACCCGACTTCGATCGACTAGGACTGAAAATACATACATAGGATGGACAAAGCTGGAAAATTAACTACCATTAGAGTACCTTGAAACGACGTGTTTCGGCAAGCTGTTGAAGTCCATTGAAGGTCTGAAACAGAGGTTCGATTGATGGAGCAATAGAGCATTTGGCCATCATTTTGCTCTTGTTTATGGGATCCTGTTTTTTTTCGGGGGGGAATTATCTGAGTTCTCCGCGACTTGCACAGTTGCACTAGATGCCGAAGAAATTTTGATGTTTTATCATTTTTTAAGGGTAAACTATCTTCAAATCACTCAACTATTCACTCAATTCTATTTAACCACTGAACTAAAAATCTTGTCAATTAACTCACTAAACTTTTAATTTGATTTCAATCACACCACTAATTAAACTAATTAAAAATATTTTTACTTTTTTTTTAAAAAAAAAGTGATGTTGAAAAAATTAGATTTAAAATTATAGTGTTTATCATTATTGTCAAAGAATATTTTTAAAATAATAAAATTATCATTATAAACAGTATATTATAAAGCAAAAATAAATTAACTTAAAATAATATTTAGATATATTATCATAAAATTTTTAATATTTTCATATATAAAATAAATAAACTTAAACTAGATAAAATACAAAAAAATTATAACAACTCTTGAGTAACATTTAATATAAAATGCGAGTTTTATTATTTTTAAATAATTAATATAAATGTTGACTTAAATGAAAAATTAACCTCAAATTATATATTTACACTAGTTTAATATATGTATATATATATTATAATTAATATATAATAAAAATTTTATTTATTTTTATTATATATTTTATTTTATAAATATTTAATTTATTAATCTTATATAGTTCATATATACAAATAATATTATTTGAGTATATTAATACATAGAAATATAATAATATTAAAATAATATAAATTTATACATGTATAAACATTAGTTTAATATTGAATTAGAATTAAATAATTAAGGGTATAAATATAATTTAAGTTTAAAAGGATTGTTTTATAATAAAAGTTAAATTTTTTTATTTTTTATTTTTTTGAAACGGCTGAGCCTGAGGCTTGACGCTTCAGGGCTGTATTGGGCCTTTAATTAAGGAAAAAGGTGTCCAGATACTGGGTTAGAAGAATAGCTTCGGGCATTGGGCCTTGAAAGACTACTACACGACGTCGTTTAATAACAGTTAAACAATCAAGACAACCATAGTAGAAAGTGCAGAACCCTAACGATTTTGAACAGTCTCCACTCACTTCTCTAAACTTTCTTTCTACAACTGCAAATCTCCGTCCTCCCCAACTTCACCTCCCGCTCTCAGATCCCGATCTTGCCTTTCATACTCCCATCACTCTTTTCTGTAACTTTAAATGGCGATTTCAGGACAAGCTCCAGATATTCTCGGCGACCGTCAATCTGGCCAGGATGTTCGCACTCAAAACGGTATCATTTCCCCTCTCTCTATTTCCCCTTCCGTGCTTCGTTTATTCACAAATACTTATTCTCTTTTTCATTTCACTTTGTGGATCTTCAAAAGTGATGGCGTGTCAAGCAGTTGCCAATATTGTTAAATCCTCACTCGGCCCGGTCGGACTCGACAAGGTATCTCCCTTAGTCTCTGTTTGGATACCAGATGAAACCTCATTTTCTCTTTTTAGAAGAATTAATTTTTAAAATGAAGTATCAGCTGCGAGGTGGTGCTAATATTTTCTTTTCTTTTTTGGTTTGGTTATTTTCAGATGCTTGTTGATGACATTGGTGATGTTACGATTACAAATGATGGTGCTACGATCCTTAAGATGTTAGAAGTTGAGCATCCCGCTGCCAAGGTTGATAAACAGCCGGATTTTGCGTGTTACTATTAGATTTCTGCTGTTGCATAGCTACTACACTGGTTTTAGTGTATTTCTAATCTTCTTTGTTGTGGCAGGTACTTGTAGAATTGGCTGAGCTTCAAGATCGAGAAGTTGGTGATGGAACAACCTCAGTTGTTATCGTAGCTGCAGAATTTCTTAAGGTAATTGCATGTGTTTCTTTCCAGGATTTGATCCATGCATAAAATAGACATTTTAGACTCTCTTTTTTTTTTTTTTTACCTTTTAAGAATTATCTTTTGTTGATAATGTTTGATTTACTTGCAATTCAACAGAGAGCAAATGATCTGGTTAGGAATAAAATTCACCCAACATCTATAATTAGCGGCTTCAGAGTGAGTATCTTTCACCCCTATAGTATGCTCACTTTTTTCTGCTTAATAATATATCATGTATCAGAATCTGAGCATGTTTTCATGTCTCTTGTTTTCTCAGCTAGCTATGAGGGAAGCATGCAAATATGTTGAAGAGAAGTTGGCAGTGAAAGTAAGTGTCTTGCTGTGATCTTATTGAAAAGTGAATGAATTCCCTTATATAGTGTGAAATATGATTTTTTTAAGCTGTTTGAATATTATCCTGTAGTTTCTTTTTTTGTTCTATTTCTGTTGTCTTCCTTTTGCTCATACTTTACTTTTTTTACCAGGTTGAGAAGCTTGGGAAAGATTCTCTAATAAACTGTGCCAAGACAAGTATGTCTTCGAAGCTCATAGCTGGTGACAGTGACTTCTTTGCTAATTTGGTATGATTATTGCCCCAGCTAAGTAATTTATTATTATTTTCTTAAATCTCTGCCATGTAGAGTCTACTTTGATTGATATCTTTACCCTTCCCTCTAATTGGCCTGCTCGATTCATTTACACACTTCAAACACATATCTTTATCTTTATTTCACCTTCCTGCAGCAAGGATTTATGGTTTCAACAGTAACTATTCCTCTTTTATGATTTTTCTGATATATCATATCTTATTCAATTCATTCAATGCTTTCTTTCCTATCTTTTGATGAGATATAAGGGATCAAACCTGGGTAAGGATGCCTGTTTAACTCATATATTGATTTTGTTATGTATAGGTTGTGGAGGCAGTTCTAGCAGTAAAGATGACCAATGCACGAGGAGAAGTCAGATACCCTATTAAGGTAGGCATTTTAAAAAGTATTTTTCTGGAGATCGTTGTACGAACTTATGTCAGGAGAGATGCTATCATTATCTATGATGGAGTTCCATTTAGTTTTTTTTAAGTCATT
Source organism: Abelmoschus esculentus (assembly GCA_035048815.1). Lineage (NCBI taxonomy): Eukaryota > Viridiplantae > Streptophyta > Magnoliopsida > Malvales > Malvaceae > Abelmoschus > Abelmoschus esculentus. Next base: position 17,822,405 of record JAUCBN010000015.1, on the reverse strand, counting down.
GCTATTTTTTCATATTTTAGGGGATTAATGTTTTAAAAGCACATGGAAAAAGTGCTAGAGATAGCTACCTACTGAATGGGTATGCTCTGAACACTGGACGTGCTGCACAAGGAATGCCCTTAAGAGTTTCCCCTGCCAAGATTGCTTGTCTTGATTTTAATCTTCAGAAGACAAAAATGCAGTTGGGAGTCCAAGTCTTGGTTACTGATCCTAGGGAGCTTGAGAAAATTCGTCAAAGGTGACGAGTCTTAATTCTGATAACTTGTTTGCGGATACAATTTGCATAACTTGATTGAAGCTTCCCTCTTTTTTTTTTCTTTTTCTTTTCTGGTCGGAAATATGTAGAACTTCATCATATTATCTAGAGCTTGCCTAGGGTAAATGTTAAGCAGACATTCATAAACATTGAATGTGGTACTGATGTTGTCTATATCTCAACAGAGAAGCTGATATGACGAAAGAACGTATTGAAAAACTTTTGAAAGCTGGTGCCAATGTTGTCCTGACTACAAAAGGGATTGATGACATGGCACTCAAGGTATTGAAAAACTTTTGAAAGATTTCTCTTGTATTTTTTATGAACACTGCTTGTTTTTTTATTATAAATATTCTGAAATTCTACATTGCTTTCTCAGTATTTTGTGGAGGCTGGAGCTATTGCTGTGAGGCGTGTCCGAAAAGAGGATATGCGACATGTTGCTAAGGCAACTGGCGCGACCATGGTACATTCCTACTCAGCTTAGAAATGATAATCATGTCACAACCATCTGAATTTTTCATGCTTTGTGCTACATCATAACTCATTCATGTTCCTTACGGGATTGAATAGATTGAAGTTTATGATTGGTAATCAGTTCCTTTGCCTGTACTCTTCTGAAGCTTAATTATGTTAATTTGAACTAATTGTAATACTAATATGCTTATATTCAGGGCTGTATTGTTTGTAACTTGTTGTTTATTGACATCTTCCCTTTTTTTGAAGTTAAAAAATGACTTTTTGATGCTATTCGTCTTAGCTTGTAACAGTTGAAAAGGTCTAGTAAAAGTCGTCTTATAATGCTCTTCCTCATTGATGGATATGTAGGTTTCAACCTTTGCTGATATGGAGGGTGAAGAAACTTTTGATTCATCACTTCTTGGATCTGCTGATGAAGTTGTAGAGGAGCGCATTGCTGATGATGATGTGGTTATGATCAAAGGGACCAAGAGTACTGGCGCGGTATATTTTTGCTGTTGAACTTTGGATTCATGATTCCTTTAAAATTATGTTCACAATTCATTATCATTCAAATATCTTTCCTTTTGCCTTTTTTATATTTAAAGTACATTTTAGTGGTACTGTGGTATGGTATGAGATGTTATTCATTGTTGTGGAAACTGGAAACCAAAGTACAACACTGTATTGTGATGTTATTGTTGCTACAGATAAGTTCTGAAGTTACGTGCCTTATTGTCATGTGTTGGCTATAGCTGCTATGCCTTTTGATTTTTGTTATCTATGAGGCTGACTCTTGTTTTCATCGTTTCCAAGGTTTCCTTGATCCTAAGAGGAGCAAATGACTATATGCTTGATGAGATGGAAAGAGCTCTACACGATGCTTTATCTATTGTGAAAAGGACACTTGAGTCTAACACGGTAAACTTATTCTTATTAACAAATGATTGTTTTTAGTTTCACTATCCAGCATTCGCATGAATGATAGAATAATCTATTTGAGATAAGATGGTTGATACATTTTCAATTGTTAAAATTTGGACATTCAGCAGTATCATCTTTACTGTAACGTGGGTACTTTTTCTGGTGAATTTTAGTTTAAAGAGTAGTGGTGTCCATTTCAATGGTCATAATGTGGTAGGAGATAATTTACTCACTGATATCCATTTTGGTGTTGGCAATGATAGGTTGTAGCTGGTGGGGGTGCAGTTGAGGCAGCCTTGTCTGTATATTTGGAATATCTTGCCACAACTTTAGGATCACGTGAACAGTTGGCCATTGCAGAGTTTGCCGAAGCTCTGTTAATCATACCGAAGGTAGCATTAGTGTTGACTAGTCCGCAAGTGAATTTTTTTATCATTTATTGCTCCATCTCACTTCTTGCATTGAATGAAAAGTAAATATTCATGTTGACATGCACAGGTGCTTGCAGTCAATGCTGCAAAGGATGCCACTGAATTAGTTGCAAAACTCCGGGCTTACCACCACACTGCTCAAACCAAGGCTGATAAGAAACATTTTTCAAGGTACACATAGAGCATAATATGATGAACAAAAGTAATTTGATAAAAGAGAATACCAGATAATTTAGTCATGGAACTGAATGGTCCTTTGTTCGATCTTGTCTATTTTCAGCATGGGTTTGGACCTTTTGAACGGAACCGTTCGTAACAACTTAGAAGCAGGAGTCATTGAGCCTGCAATGAGCAAAGTGAAGATTCTTCAGGTAAAATTGCAGTAGTCTGGTCGTTTTTGTTTGACTATGTTAGTTATCCGACATTGAAAGCTACCCGCTGCTAACTAGGAATTCCTAAAATACTCTGTTTTGTCAGTTTGCAACCGAAGCAGCCATTACTATTCTTCGGATCGATGATATGATCAGGCTGGTGAAAGATGAAAGTCAGAACGACGAGTAGGTGAGATGGAGTTGTAGTAGTGTGATTCCAAAGGATTGGTATTTGGATTGGTATTTTTGAACATTTCAGCAGGTTCATGTTTTTTCTTTTTCTTTTGTTCAGTGATTTAAAGACCACTGTTCCCACTCTTTGTTTGGTTGTATGCCTTTTGCGTGGGTCTTTTGTTTTGTGGGGAGTGGGACAACCAAGATTTAAATATTTTCATAACTAGTATAAATTATGGTACTTTACGATTTAATCCTTAATTTTAATTGAGCAATTAACAAATTTGAACTTGAAAATTTTATTATTAATTTTCAAATTTTAAATTCTACATCCCTAAATTTAAAATCCTAAAATATAAACTATAAATATAGGTCTAAAATCTTAAATTTTAAACTTAAAAATATAAAAACTCTAAATCAACATTAAATTTAACAAATTTGTGCAAATTAAGCATAACTCTTAATATGACTTTAAATAAGATGAAACAAATCATAAATTACTCGAGTATGATATGATCAAAACTCAGTACATATTCAAACTCAATTCAAATTTCTAACGAATCAAACTCAACAGTGTTCAAAATTGACATGAATAATTTTACATCCCTAACCGAAACATCCCAAAATATTTAAATCATCTTGACAAACCTTAAAACACAAAGTATTTTTTAAATCTAAAAATCTTTTGTTTATGGAAGTACAATATCTATTTTTACTTCAGATCTTGAATTAAAAATCTTAACCCAGATTTTTTTTTTTAATTTTCTTTTCTTTTTTTCTTTCATTAAAATACATCGAGTCAAAATCGAATTTTCAGGGAAAAGAATTTTGTGGTCGGAATAAGTTAATTAATATTTTATTTAAGATCGGTTCGAAATAAAATTATGTTGATGGTAAACCGGGTCGGGTCCAGTTATGCAAAAATCCAACCCGACCCGTTACGAACCAGTAAATTGTTTAGGGCAAGCGGGCTTTCTCGAGATTGTTTACGAGTAAACTAGAAAGAGACCTCAGGAAACTCCTCGAAGCCTATTTGTTCATACATCGTCCGCCGCTCTTCTTGTTCTTGTTCTTCTTCTTTTATTATTGCAAGATTTAAAACAGAAAAGAGAGAGAAAGAAATGGAGAGCAATAAAGAGAAAACAGTAGACGACGTCGGATCGGTAGTTGAAGCTATATCTGCCGATGACGATAACGCCGCGCCGCTTTATGTAGTCGAAAGTCTCTGCATGCGCTGCATCCAGAACGTAATTCTTTCTTCTTCTTTTTTTAAAAAAATGTTCCCAATTTAGCTTTTATTTATTATTTTCGTTTGCATTTTATTTACAGGGAACAACAAGGTTTTTATTGACTTCAATCCCTCATTTTAGGAAGGTGATAATCAAAAGTGTTCAATTTTTTCCCTTCGTTTTTTTGGTTGATTTTCTTTTTAGTAATTTGTGTTCTTGGCTTCCAGGTCTTGCTCTCAGCTTTTGAATGCCCGCACTGTGGTGAAAGGTAATCTCATTTTTACTTACTATTTGCTTTAAGAAATGATATTCTTTCTGGGAAAAATTTGATGCTTATATTTTTTTCACGTTTCTATTTGTCAATATAAGGAACAATGAAGTTCAATTTGCCGGTGAAATTCAACCCAAGGGATGCCATTACCGTTTGGAGGTCCAATCAGGAGATCCCAAGGTTGTTGTTCCGACTTAATTATAATAATAATAAAAACCAATGTTTTCTTCATGTTTTTACATTGATTAATGTGTTTTTCCGTATGCTTTGTTGACTATTTGAAGAAGCATTACCTGTAATAAGTTATTCTTATGCCTTACCAGACGTCTCTTTTTAATGTAGATGTTTAGTCGACAAGTGGTGAAATCTGAGTCTGCAACCATAAAGGTACATTTTTTAATAATGTTCATGATCCCAGTTTTACATTTCTGTTTTGTTGGTGTTCAGATATTTTTCTCCAGTATATAGATTTCAAAAATGAAATGCATTGAATTGCACCTTTTTAATTACACAGTTTATTTATTCCTGTAGATCCCTGAACTGGATTTTGAGATCCCACCTGAGGCTCAACGGGGAAGTCTGTCAACGGTATTTACTTGAACCTCTTGCCTGTTTTGTTTTACTGTATTTAGCTCTTCGGTGCTTCAAAGAGGCCACTTATTTATCTACTATATGTTTTGGATTTTCTTCCTCTTATTTTTTGAAACCAATTCGGATATTGTCTAATGCTTCTAGGTGGAGGGAATACTAGTACGAGCTATTGATGGACTACAAGCCCTTCAAGAAGAACGCAAGGTTTATTTTGTGATTGACATTCAGTGTAGCTTGATGTTATGTTGTTTTCAGTACTTGACATGATTTTCTTTTACTGGACAGAAAGCCGATCCTCAAACTGCAGAAGCAATTGACCAGTTTTTGTTGAAGCTGAAAGCTTGTGCAACTGGAGAGTCGCCCTTCACCTTCATCTTGGATGACCCTGCTGGAAACAGCTTTATTGAGAACCCGTAAGAGGGAATAATTAATTATGAGAACTCTATTTTGATAATTTTTTTGTTTGTTTTATGGGCTTATGCTTTTGGCATGATGAGTGGTTGAAATGAAAAGCAGTTGCTTCCGTATGAAATATCAGATTGTTTGTCCCCAGGATTTTTTTTTTTTAAGAATTTAAGTTACTTTTTTAGCTTTTCTTTCTCTTGAGTTAGTTGGATCAGAAAACATAATTGGTTGGCACCTTTGATTGGACAGATTTGGGATTTAACTAAAATAAGTAAATAAATTATAAGTGGGATTATTCTAGCTTACATTAGAATATTGTAATGCCATCAGGTTTGCTCCATCTCCTGATCCATCATTGAGCATTAAATTCTATGATCGAACACCTGAACAACAAGCATCTTTGGGATATCTTGTACAACCATCACAGTTGAACGAGCATACTGCTGAAGCATCTATGGGAGAAACAAACAATGATGATGATCAAATAAGAAGACAACCACATGGATCAGTAGGAGCGACAGCTGGTCAAAAGGCCATTGCTCAGAGTAATAGTGCTGAAATTGCTGAGGCTTTATTCCGATATTCTGCACCTGAAGAGGTAAGCCAATTTCAACTGTTATATTTCATAGATTATTGTGGAGAAATAAAAGAACTAAACTGACAAGAGAGGTGAAGAAAAGTGATTTTAAGTTCAGTGCATTTGCTTCTTATTGTTTGAAATCCATAAAGAAAGGAAGAAAGAAAGAAAGATAAGAGAGAGAGATTCAAATTGTGGTTGACATTAGCAATTTATACTCGTGCTCTCCCTTCTCTCCTAAATGTTGACATTTTATTTAAAAAAGAAAAGAAAACTGTCTAAATATGCTTAATTTTGTTGTATTATTAGGATTTTAGCATTTTGTCTTAAATCCGTTTTTGCCTATATTTTATGGTACTTGTTTCTTTCCTTCGAATAGGTGATGACTTTCCCATCAACGTGTGGGGCCTGTGCCGTTAGTTGTGAGACTCGGATGTTTGTGACCAGTATCCTCCATAATATTTTCATGGTTTGCATTCTGACCAATACTACAATCTGCTTCACGGTTAGATCCAGCTTTAGGGCTATACACAATGAGTGTATCGGGTTTTGATTAAAAATGATGAGTAGTTTTCATTCATCGTGATTTCCTTTTTCAGCTTGCTCATGTGAAGTATGTGAGTTGTAGATGTTTCAAATGTTGATATGTTGCTTTACTGTGGCAATTATAGAATGTTGAGTGAAAGGTGAAGCAGATTCTAATGGTTCTTCATGAGTTAAATTTATTTTTAACATTACTGTTGATATTTCTTATTGAGATGGAAAGTTAATTGCATTTCAGATATCTGTTTTGCATTAATGATTTAATGATACATATATCTTATTTTATAGTCAATACAAACGCATATCCCCCCTGCACAGATCCCTTGGTCCATCAATAACTAAATTATAGACTTAGCAATATTGTTGTTAAACCTTTTTATCTTAAATATGTGTCGTCACATCAGGCTATCTTGTGAAGTTTATCTACAATTTTGTTGAGCTTAACCACATACAGGGATTCCATATTTTCAAGAAGTTATTGTCATGGCATCAACATGTGATGGTTGTGGCTACCGAAATTCTGAGGTTGGTGGTGATTTTGCTTCTACTACTTTCTAGTCTTCTACTCCCAATGAATCTGTGTCTACTAACCATCTTACCTTGCAGTTGAAGCCTGGTGGGCCTATTCCTGAGAAGGGAAAGAGAATAACCCTGTCTGTGAAAAACATAAACGATTTAAGCCGTGATGTTATAAAGGTTTGTTTCAGTAACTCTAATATCATTCTTTGTAGATGCATTGCAACAAGGTTCTCATTGGAATACGACATTAGCTACTCTTCTGGTGTTTGCTTGCATAAGTTAACTCTTTATGCATGTACCACAATGTAGACTGGTTTTCGTTTGTTTTCTCTTTTTGTTTTTTTGCAATAGGTCAAATTAAGAAGAAAATTTTAGTCCATTTGTTTGAATAGTGACTACTTTTTAATTTAATGTTTAGAGTTAAGATCATTATGGGTGTTATTTTCAGAGGTAAATTTACTAAGTAATTTTTTTGCAAAAGCAGACTTCTGTCTGACAAGAGTGTTGTACCAATCTGTATTAGATGTAGACTCTAGGATTCTATTGGCTGCGACTCTTGTTCCCTGAGGAAGGGGTGAAATATGGACCTAATCCTGCAGGGCTTGTGGTTATTTGATATAGGAAAGCTAGGTAGGTTGGATTTAAGACAATTTCCTTGTCTGAATATGAAAGTGAGGGAAAAGAACATAAACTTTTATAAGCCTCAATAAAGGATCCTTGATTCCAGTGCACAATCGATAGAAAAAAGGAAATCTAAGCTTCACAATAGTGTTTGCCATGATTCACACATAAAGGCTGATTTGCATCCCTGTATCATCGTATATTGGCTGTAGGATATTTATTTTCATGACTGTAACTGGTGCTATCGGTGCAGTATTTTGGTCATTAGTTTAGCTTATAAATTTAGCAATTTAGGTCAACATTACATCGCTGTTCTTGTCACCATAAGTTTCTGATAGTGCTAACTTCCTTCATACATGTAACAAGCATTTCATGGGAATGAAACATTTTTTTATCATCATTTTTTTTTTTCAAACTAATGGCAAGTTCTCTAACAAGCGGTCTTGTAAGTGTATCAGTCAGACACAGCAAGCGTAGAAGTCCCAGAACTAGAGTTGGAGCTAGCTAGTGGCACACTTGGTGGGATTGTTACAACAGTTGAAGGTTTGATTACAAAAATTAGTGAAAGTGAGTACTGCTTGACTCTTTTATTTTCTTCATGCGAATTTTCTGTTTGCTTGTTGATTTTGTTATTTATAGTCCACTTCCATTATTTCGCAAGTTCCACCCCAGAATGGTTATCTTCTCAGCCTGGGTACAGAAACAGAACTGAGAGAGGCTAGCTTTTTAGTCTGCTTTCTGATTTTGCTATTTACATTGTTTGCTAAGTTTGAGACTTGAGCCCGAAATGGACCTATTCCTTACCTGGTTTATATTTCTAAAACTGTGGAGCTAATTTGCTTCTATGTACAGCGTAACCTTCCATTTTTCCACTTTGCTGAAACTTCTACTTCAACATTTGTTTTTTATTTGATGGCCTTGGATACTACCTTGTTTCATCTGTTTGCATGTTTTTGACATGAAGTTGCATGGACAAGGCTTTAATTGCGTACACCGTGCATATTAACTTGTAATATCCATGATTTCCGGGTGCAGGCCTTGAGAGAGTGCATGGATTTACTTTTGGGGATAGTCTTGAAGAATCTAAGAAAAACAAGTGGCTAGACTTCAAAGCAAGTTTGACCAAGGTACCATATGAAACACTGCCTCTGTTATAAAATATCATTAATGTGAGTGCATTGAATACCAGTCCTTTTCAGGACTGCCACAGTCATTATGTGTGCCATTTCAAGGTCCTGTTGAATTTGCAAAATTAGCAACGAAACATGATTCATATGTTCTTGTATTTTGGTTTAATGCACATGGAAGGATACAGGGATATATTTCATCCATTACTCCTCTACACTTCTATATCTTGAAGAAAGAGACAAATACCAAATGATTTGTATAAAGTGAAGAATGAAAATCTTAGCTTTCTCCTCACAGATGAGTCTTCTTGCTCCTTTGCAGATTTTGAGCATGGCAGAACCTTGGACTTTAATTCTGGACGACGCATTAGCCAACTCTTTTATTGCACCAGCAACTGATGATATTAAAGATGACCATCAGTTAATTTGTAAGTTCTCTACTCTTGACAAAATGTTCTGTACATTTTGCTCTTCTTTTTCTCGAATATTTTGTTGTTTGATGACAATGGATTGGACCTGAAGGCCCCATCGTTTTATTTCTGGCCACGCATTCATCATTTTGATGGCCTTTGCATTTAGTATTATGCTTTTTAGGAAGGAAACCAATGGTGTATGCATATAATGAAGACAAACATATTTTAACACATCTTATTTGGTTCCTTTAAACAAATTTCTATTGTTTCTTGCATTGCAGTTGAGGAATATGAGAGATCCTGGGAACAAAATGAAGAACTGGGTCTGAATGACATTGACACCTCATCAGCTGATGCTGCATACGGCCAAACACAGGCAGATCACTAGGTCTAGGCTCCAACTGATCTGTATCCTAAAGCAAGGTTTGGACCATTTGTTCATTTATTTATCCCATCGAATTTGGCTAATGACCAAAGCAAAGACCTGTCCCAGATTGCAATTTTGAGGCTTCATATTCATGACTGTACAACTAGGTTTGTTGTATTCATATATTTTTGGGATTTTCGAAACAATTAAAATCTATCTATTATACAATAACCATACATGTAGGAATGATAATTCAAGGCAATGCTAACTGACTAACTAAAAATTTTATCCTTTTTGCATAAAGGATCAATGGGTTTTTACCTAAACGATTTTTTTTATGAACTTAAATAAGTGGTCTTGGGAATTTAGGGATTAAATTATAGAATTTTAAAAAATAGGGATCAATTTTGTATTAAATAATATAGTTTTAGAGACTGAACCGAATAAAACTAGAAGTTGAAAACTCAAAAATGCAATTTACCCTTTAACTGAAGTCAACTGTACTTTACTATTTTTTTAACGAAATTTATGTTGATTGCAACTAAGATAACAATTAAACTAAAATGAAACAAAAGATTCAAAAAATAACTCGATAAAAACAAAAAACTTTTAAACCTTCTTAATAAAGCCAACATAAAACATTCCTAGGGATTTTTTGTATATTAAACATGTAATTAACCTCTAAAATCAATTAATGCTAAAAATGTACATTTTATTCGATCCGATCGAGTTTTGATCAGATTCAAACCGTTTGAGTTAGATTTTTATTAAGAAAAAGGTCAAGTCAGGTTTAAATTTAAAGTATAAAATATTTGATTTAAGACTAATTAAGTAAAAAAAAATAATTTTTAAGAATATTTATAATAATATTTTTTTATTTTATTAAAAAATATTTGAGTTAAAAATTAAATTTAAAATATTTATATTTGAGTTAAATTCAGATAGATTAAAAAATCTAGTCAACCCGACCCATGCTTATCTCTAAGTAATACCACTTAAATTGACCAAAGTAACATACGCTCAAAACAAAACCCTAGACAAAGCCCTTCAAGAGAAAAACAGATCATAGCCGTTGATTCACCCTCCATCATGGTGGCACTGTCCTAGGGTTTGTAAAGTTAATCACTACTCCCTTTTTATATAATCCATCTTCTCCATCTCTTTACGCCGTCTCGCCCTCTCTCCTTCTCAGACCAAAGCTTCAAAAATGGTAAACCTTTCTAACCTCTAAGCCTTCCAATCTTTAGCTAGAAGATACTTGTTTTTCTCTTTACGGCTTTAAGCAAAGTTTTTATTTTTATTTTCGGTTTTTTAAGATCTTAAACCTGCTTTGATATAATAAAATCTGATGGTTTTTTGAGTGTTTGATCATTTTTTTCACTCTGGGTATTTTTTAATCATCCTGTTTTTCACTCTTTAATCTTCTTTTTAGTAGGTTTGTTTTAGTTTGATCTGTGATTTGTTGCTCTTAATTTTGTGCAAAAATTGAACGGGGTTAGGTTGCTGGTTATCATATGAAATGTTAAAATAGTGATAATGGATGTTCTCTTTTTGTCATTGTAGGCATTTGTCAAGGCTCAGAAAACGAAGGCTTACTTTAAGAGGTTTCAGGTTCCTTTCAAGAGAGGAGAGGTATTTATATCTTTATCATTACTTTAAGCTTTGGCTTTTGAGTATGTTCTGATTTACTGAATTTATCATTTGTAGAGGGAAAGACTGACTACCGGGCTAGGATTCGCCTAATCAATCAGGACAAGAACAAGTACAACACTCCGAAGTACCGTTTTGTTGTCCGATTTGTATCCTAAAAGTTGTATATTTTGATATTGTTAGTATACTTTTAGCTCAGCATACATGGATGAAAATCTTTAATTTCCCATTGAAGGTCTTAATCTTATTTTGTTTAAATGTAGTTATATTAGGCTAACACATGTTTGTCATCAAGCTTGAAACAATCCATTTGAAGTACTGAGTTTTGATTATAGCTCTGCTTTGGGTGTTCATATATATATATATATATATATATATATATATATATCCTAATGCTTTTGTTTAAGTCATTTGACACTCCTTTAATTCCTAGTTTGTGAACTTTTCCCTTTTGGAAAACCTTGACCTTTTGATTAGAGCAACAAAGATATCACTGCACAAATAGTTTCTGCTAATATTTCTGGTGATATGGTTCTTGCTTCTGCTTACTCGCATGAGCTTCCACGCTATGGTCTTGAAGTGGGTCTTACAAACTATGCTGCAGGTATGGCATTTTATCATCTTGGGTTCTATGTCAATTATAATTTTTGTTCTCACATGCTTTTGGTAAATCTGGACAGCTTATTGCACTGGGTTGCTTTTGGGGCGCCGTGTCCTTAAGATGCTCGAAATGGATGATGAGTACCAGGGCAATGTGGAGGTATTTTACATGCAATCCTTCCACCATTTTCTGGTTAAAAAGAATAGATATTGTTATTAGTTTCACATGGTTTAGTTATTGATAGTGTATTCTTTACTAGGCTACTGGAGAGGATTATTCAGTCGAGCCGACTGAGACAAGGAGGCCTTTCCGTGCTCTCCTTGATGTAGGGCTGATCAGGACCACTACTGGCAATAATGTTTTTGGTGCTCTGAAGGTATCATAAAAATTCTAATTGCAATTTTTCTGTTTTTATAATATTGTTTTCTTATATGTATGTACTTTTATGTTAGGTCATTTTTTTGCTTCATAATTTATGTGAACTAGGTTAATATTTCCTTGTTCCGCTGTATCTGTATGTATTTTTGAAGCATTAAAATTTGGTCGTGCATTATACTTTAATTTAATGGGGGTTGGGTTAAATCTTTTGACTTAACGAAGCCTCCAAATGCTCGATTTGATACAAATTGCTTGTCTGATCAGGGAGCATTGGATGCTGGTTTGGACATTCCTCACAGTGACAAGAGGTTTGCTGGGTTCTCCAAGGACAACAAGCAACTTGATGCTGAGGTTCACCGTAAATACATTTATGGTGGCCATGTTGCTTCATATATGAGGGTAGACGATTCTATATCCATCTCTTTCTGTATCGGTATATTTCTTATTTTTTCGACATGCCTGTATTTTACCTAATAAACAAATATGTTTTTTCATAGATTTTGATGGAAGATGAACCAGAGAAGTATCAATCTCACTTTAGTGAGTACATCAAGAGGGGGATTGAGGCAGATAACATTGAAGCCTTGTACAAAAAGGTTCATGCCGCCATCCGTGCCGACCCAACTGCTAAGAAGTCTGAAAAGGAGCCTCCTAAGCAGCACAAAAGGTCGGTTTTCATGATCGGTTGTGACACATGTAATCACTGAAGTTTCTCTAGGAATATCATCCCATGTTCTTGTTTATCTCATTGCAGGTTCAACTTGAAGAAGCTAACGTACGAGGAAAGGAAAGCTAAGTTGATTGAACGTTTGCACGCCCTTAATGCCGCCGGCGGTGTTGATTCAGAGGAAGAGGATTGAATGTAGGAGGGACGAATTGTGAAAGCACCACAATCATTTCTTGCTTCCTACTGCAATTTTATCCAGAGCTTGTACTGTTTCTTTACTTAATCTCAAGTTATTTTTTAGGACAGCTTTTTTTACAGTTTTTAAGGGTAATAGAATCACAAGAATATTTTGGGAATGTTTGTTGTGTTATGAAATGCAGTCTTAAGTTTATTTATGGAAGGAAATTGCAATTCAAGTTATGTTCAAAATGTTTAATTTCATAGGATTAGTAAAATTTCTCTATAATTTCATTGAAGACTTGAAACACAATATTTCTAAATTATAGATTTAACATCATAGGTGTTTAAATTATTTTATTTTATTTGTTTTTAATATTTAATTATTTTATTTTTAAACTAAATTATTTTATTTGTTTTTAATATTTAATTATTTTATTTTTTAAATGTTTAAATTATTGAATTGGGTGTATAAATTATTATTTTAATTAAAATTGTTGTTTTAGTTTGACTTTTAGATAAAAAAAACACAAATAATTTAAGCATTAAAAATATAAACACTTGAAAAATAAGAAAAAATTAACCACTTAAAAATAGTAAATAAAATTGAAATTCTAAAAACCTATAAATTATTATAATTTACATACTTATATTGACATTAACCCTAATTTTTAATATGAAGCTTGCTTAAAACATATAACATCCTTTTACTTGGAAGTATACATTTGGTGAAATTTGTTTCTTAGCCCTTTTTTTAATTTATTTTCTAATCTAAATTTTATTTGAACCTTTTAGTCCAGTTAGATTTTGAAAATTTAAGTGAAATTATTCGATGTTCTATTTAAATATTTATAATATTAATATTATTAATTAATTTTAATTTTTTATAAATATATAAATAAATGTTATATATAAATTAAAAGATTAGACTCAAATTTAAAAATAAATTTATTTATTATTAAAAATTTTAAATTATCCTCTTCTAGTTGTACAAGTAAATGAAATCAATTTACAAAAATTATGATCGAATGATGTATACTCTCAATTATTAGAACGATATTATTAATATTTGAATTCTTAACCTCTAAAAATAACAACAATTTCTTTAGTCGGAGCTTAAATCCCCATCATTGTTCTGTTATTTTCAGGTCAGCAACCATTGGCTCACCGAGCCTTATCGTTTTGCACTCCAGGCTCCAGCAAATAGAGAAAATAGAAAGGAAGAGAGTGCCTTCTAGAGTGAGAGGTGGCCGTTGACGTTTCAAGTCTCCCGGTAAGTCTCCGGAGTCGATTTTGAAGGTAGATTTCAGATACCTTTTTGTTTGAGGTTTAGATTTTCGGATTTAAGTTCTTAAAGGGGGTATAGGTTCGCTTTTAGAATACAGACTGTGGTTACCAACAGAGGAAAATGAAAGCAGGCGAAAAGGCTCTCATTTTGGGTTCTGTGATTTGGTTTAGGAATTCTGTTCATGGTTTAGGGATTTAAGGATTTCAGTGTAATAATTTTGAATTTTAAAAATATTAATAAAATTTTGATTTAGGGTTAAAAATTAGTTTTCATTAATTAAAGTTTAAATCTTTAATTATATTATATTATAACCTAACTCTTTTTAACTATTAATTCTAAAGGATGAAGTATGGACAATGCCTTGCTTTTGTTGCTGTGAAGTTTTTGCTTGAGTTCACTGTTATCATTTAATTGGCTACCTGCAACAGAAACCAAGAAGAAGAAAAGCCTAATGTCAAAGAATCTGCTAGTTTTCCACCATTATTTCCGATCCGAAATGCTGGTAGCATCAACATCTACAGCAGCAGTCACTTTTCCTGGTCCTGTTGGCCGAGTCCCCAGCAGAGTAACACCAAGAAACAGACCGGCGAAGTTCGAGCAACAAAGACCATCACCGAAAAACATGCAGTTCATTAGTCGGATACCATCAAAATCGTTACAGCCAGTAAAAGCAGCTTCAGGTGGAGTTCCACTCCCTCCATTGGATTTGACAGAGGCAAATATTGAACTTGTCTTAGCTGATGCACGCATAGAGGCAAGTTTCTTCTAGTTTTCTGTCTCCATTCTGTTTTGCAAACTGTGAAAGTATGAAACCGGTTGTCTGGTTTGGCAGCTTGGTCAGATCTTCGACACATCGGTTGGCATGACAGGTGATTGTTCTTAAGGCACATTATGACATTTTTGTATTCTGCAGTCACAAACATGTTTGATGCAGTTTTAATACTTGAAATACTGTTAGGCCAAGTCGAACTATCGGAATTAGATGGACCCTTTGTGAAGATTAGGCTCAAAGGTCGATTTTGGCACACACGCTCCATGGTTGTAGCCAGGGTCGGTAATTATTTGAAACAGAGAATCCCTGTAAGTCCAAATTTACTTCATACTCTTACTTGAGATTATATTCATGTGGCATTTCGAAACTAAAAAAATAGTTTACCGGCGTGATCGAATATGGAACGCCAAATAAATAAATCAAAGTGTTGAATCTAGATTGAAGTTCTTCTGCACTCTCTTAAAGAATCAGTGTGAAATTTGATGTTTTTTCCCATTTTCTTTTACACTTCCCTTTGACATGGTACTAAATGCAGTTTTTGTTGAAATTTTTTTTACTTCCCTGTCAGGAAATCCTTGAGGTTGAGATTGAAGATGAGAAACAATTAGATGACAGTCCTGAAAATTTTTGACATTTATAATAGTTATGAATGACTCAAAATTTTCAGTGGAAAAGACTTTCTATGAACTATTGTTTTCTTATATGTCAAGAATAGGGATTAAACAAAGACACTAATTTTATTTGATTAGTACAGACCATGATATTGAATGTTATAAAAGTTTTTTTTATTATTTAAGTGTTTCAGTGAAAAAACGGATGATGTTTATTTTAGGAGACACCATCGTTAATGATCTCATTCTCTCTTCTCTTTATAAATTTTATAAACTAATTCATAAAATTATAATTTTAAAAAGAAATTATAAATTTCAATATATATTTTTAAAAATAAACCTTTTAAATTATTACATAAAAATATCGTAATATAATTTTAATTACACCTGATAAGCTAAATGAAATATTTTCCGTTAAAAGAGTACAATATCTCGAGATTTGATAAACTTAAAACACATTATTTTGACCCTCAAACAATTGAAGTTCGACACATGAATTTCTTTCAAACATTGCTAATGTTTTCCCCCCAATATTAATGGGAAGAATATACCTTAAATACCCCAGCAATTTATTTATAATAAAATTTTAATTAGTTGAATAAACAAATTATAATTTTTTGAAAAATGACTTTTTTTTAAAAAGAAAGAAAGAAACATATTGAGTAATTGGAGTGTATTTTACTTTAATATTAAAATGAAATGGTTCAATAAACAGAAAATCTAGGATGACAATGGGATAAAGTTTTGGTCGTTTCGAAAATTAAAACATTCGTTTTAATTTTGATCCGTCTTGACAGTAATAAATTTTTCTCTTGATTTGATTTGACATAATAAAAATTATAATTTAATTCTGATTTAATTTCTGATATTTTAATAAAAAAAACTCGATTAAACTCAACCTAAAAAAATAAAAATATTATATATTATGTATAAAAATATAATAAAAATATATAAAATTTTATTCTAATTCAACATTGACCCGACTCGAATTTATTTTTCTCTCAACAAACCGACCTTACTCAAACCTATTTTTTTAATAAAAAAGCTTATC
Organism: Abelmoschus esculentus; assembly: GCA_035048815.1. NCBI lineage: Eukaryota > Viridiplantae > Streptophyta > Magnoliopsida > Malvales > Malvaceae > Abelmoschus > Abelmoschus esculentus. The sequence continues at coordinate 17,805,932 of JAUCBN010000015.1, read as the reverse complement.
TTTGTCGGGTCGGATCAGGTCAGGACCCGTCGATTTCGGATCAAATTGTCAAAATTCTTATTAGATCCAGTGTCTCAGCCCAGGTTATTTGGGCCTTATACGTTTCTCTTCTAATTCAAAAACCCATTGTTTTCTCTCCGCCATTCGCTCTCCTCAACCTCAAAGGTTTGTCTTATTTCGCTCCCTTTCTGCTCTAGGCGTTGCTCAACTCGTCGTCGGCGGTGTTTCCCCCTTCCCTATCTCTCTTTATTCATGTAATTATTATTTAAAATATCTTGTTTTGTATCTACTTTGATTTAATAGATTTAATCCTTGAGTTATGATTTGATCTATTTTTAGCATGTTATGATGAAATTTCAGATCCACACACTGAGCCAAGTTTTGTTTTCAATTTACTGGATTAATCACCGTTTAGGTTTAGTTGAATGCTAATTGTCCTTTTTTAAACCATTTGGTTTTAGATTAACTCTTTCTGCAATGGATACATGTTCTTACAGTTGAATGGAATTCCGAGTTGAACTTCCGTAGATCTTTCGATTCCTCCTTTCCTAGCTTAACTCTTTTTTGTTTGTTCCTGTGAATTTTATGTTTTTGAGTGTGTGTTTTTGTTTAATGGTAAAATTTGTTACTTCAGCTCATTTGTTTTAGGTTATGATTTTGGTAAAGTAACTTGCTTATATTTCATGTCTCAGTTTACAAGTGCTAGAACCGGTATTGTGATAATTCAGGAACCTAGCAAACTCCGTGCTTAGCACCTAGGGTTTACCCTTCTGTTTATTAACTTCTTGTTGGTATAATTATATACTACCCCTTTTGTGAGTTTGTTCCTGTTTGGTCTGCCTTATTTTTCTGTTTCAGAAATCGAAGTTACACTAATTTTGTATCTTGATGTAATTCGCATTACTACAACGTATGTAGTCTAGTCGAATCGTGTTCTTCCGATAAGTCAATTGTTTTTGATGGTGTGCAAGATAATTTCTTGTTTTTTTATGCACTTATCAGCATCTGAGAAGTATATTTATGGTGTTATTCTTAGCATGCGGGGAAAAGAGATGGGATCATAGTGGCATTGATTTGCATTATTAGTTATGCAGTCTAGGCCAGGATGGACCGATGCTATCTAGATAGAATCCTATATTTTTCAGGTAAATATTTATTTTCTGTATTACTATTATATTTCAGGTTGTAGCTGAGAGAAGTGTATTTTCGTACCTGCTAAATACCAACACGAGGTTAGAAGATGGAAATTGTTCCAAGGGAGGGTGAAAGTGCTTTGTCAGGTGGTCCAAGGCCAATGGAGTGGTCCACTGTTCCATATGCTCCTCAAGGACCAGATAGAAATGTAAACAAACGTACATCGAGTCTGGAGTCACCGATAATGTTACTTTCCGGACATCAGAGTGCTATCTATACCATGAAGTTTAATCCAGCTGGGACTGTCATCGCATCTGGATCACACGACAGAGAAATTTTTCTGTGGAATGTCCATGGGGACTGTAAAAACTTCATGGTTCTAAAAGGGCACAAGAATGCAATTTTGGATCTTCATTGGACCACCGATGGATCCCAGATAATATCAGCTAGCCCTGACAAATCTTTGAGAGCATGGGATGTTGAGACAGGGAAACAAATAAAAAAGATGGCAGAACACTCATCTTTTGTGAATTCATGTTGTCCATCACGGCGAGGACCACCACTTGTCGTTAGTGGATCTGATGACGGAACAGCAAAACTTTGGGATATGCGTCAGAGGGGTGCCATCCAAACATTTCCTGATAAATACCAAATCACAGCCGTTAGTTTCTCCGATGCATCAGATAAGATCTTCACAGGTGGCATCGACAACGACATTAAGGTTTGGGACTTACGTAAAGGTGAAGTCACCATGACACTTCAAGGTCATCAAGACATGATTACAGGTATGAATTTGAGCCCTGATGGTTCTTACCTTCTCACCAATGGCATGGATTGCAAACTCTGCATATGGGATATGCGCCCTTATGCACCACAGAATCGCTGCGTAAAGATTTTTGAAGGCCACCAACACAACTTCGAAAAGAACTTGTTGAAATATGGTTGGTCGCCGGATGGAAGCAAGGTCACAGCCGGTAGTTCAGATAGGATGGTTTACATATGGGACACAACTTCTCGACGGATCTTGTACAAGATTCCTGGCCACACGGGATCCGTGAATGAATCCGTCTTTCATCCTAATGAACCGATTGCTGGTTCGTGCAGTAGCGATAAACAGATTTATCTTGGGGAGATCTGAATTGTGTTATAGCTTCTGTCGTTTGCTACTGAACTGATTGTCAGTGATTGCAAGAGTAAGACTAATCTTAGAGAGGCCTTATTGTCCAAAGTAGTTTTAAATCAATGAGTTAATAATTAAAGTTTTACTCTAATTTTATTAGGATTTATAATCGATTCCCTGAAGTTCCATTCTAATTTCGTTCTTGCTTGTTCACAACACTAACTATATCTCTTGCGATCGTGATTAGTTAAAACCATGTTTTAAGTGGGAACCCCCCCTCTAACACACATTTTTTTACCTTTAGATATAATATATACAAATCGATTAGTTACAAATTTAATCTTTTCGTTTTGAACATTTCATTTTAATTATATATATATATTTTAAATTACATTATATATCGTCATTTCTAAAGGATATATCGGTTTATTTTAATCTCTAAAAAATATTTTTATCCAAAATGGACCCATAATTATTTGACCCTATGTCTATTTGTATATGGTAAGACTCGACTTAAAGTTTAATTGAAACAAATATTATTTGACCTAAATTTTATCTATCAATGATGTGGCATAGCCTAAAGTTCATCCAAACCTGAATAAACTCATTAATTAACTGACGAGGATCTATACTATTTTAGTTTGAATCGAGATTTAATCTGAATCCAAACTCAACCCAATTCAAATTAACTTGACAATAACCTAAATCCGAGTTAACTCGAACCCAACTTAACTCAAATCAAACCATTAATACTTAAATCTAACGTTAATTAAAACCCGACCCATTACCTGATTTGGCATCCCTCTCTCGTGCAATGTGAATGGCTCCATTTTACATTACACTAATTTCAATGGTCTCCCTCCTTTTCCATATAAACACAAACAGCGTGTGTAGGAGAAAACTCTGTACAAACTTAGTTTTCCTAATCGGCTGGCTGATGGTCTGTGTCAAGCTGGACTTTACAAGCATGATTCACATTTCACACTCATCTCTCTTTATTCTTTCTTTTTAGCTTTTTGACATTAACAATTTGGTGAATTTAAAAAAAAAAAAAAAAAAAGATTATTCTCCACTTTTCAAACACCTTCCGATAATCGGGCGACTCTAAAAGAAAACTTATTAAAATATGGTTAAAATTTTGATAAAAAAGTTAAACAGATTAACTACTTATAACATAAAGTGTTACATAATTATAAGAATTTATGTTATAATTTAAAATCTAACTAAAAATGTTATTTCTTACCAAACACATAAAATTTTATGTTTTTACTTAAATTCGTATACAAACCAACATAAATTCTTACTGAAAATATAAAAAATATGTAATAACATAATTTTTCACCATTTGTTTTAAAGAGTTTTTGATTTATTAATATCGAGTAAAAAATTATATTTTTTTTATGGTGTCTATAATAATTTATGTAAGTCAACAATTTCTATAAGTATCTTGTTTCTTATAAGTATCGTAAGATATAAAATATTAAGATATTATTTTACAATACAATTTAACCGGAATGCTAACCTAATTTGTAATCGGTTAGGTTTTTAATCTTAATTAAACCTAATTTCATGCTTAGCGTAGCCTAAGTTGTTTAGCTTTTGTAAGTAAAAAAATGTAAAGTAATAACTTATATTAAAAATTGAATTTCATCACATGCTTAGTTTTGAATTTAAAATTTATGATTTAAAAAATTTTTAAAGTAGAGATTTAATTTTAGATTTTAAAATTTTAATAGATATGTTCGTAAAAAAAAATTACTGCTAATACATTAAATATTTTCGTAAAATATTTGATAATTTTAAGATAATTATGTCATAGTATCATTACCTTCTTTCAAAAAGATATGTTTATAGAATATGTAATTTTATTGTTTATATATTTTAACATTTTTTTTCTCCTTTTTAATCTTCGTCTTTTTTTCAGGCGTGATATTCTTCTCCACTCAACCTCGTAACACTTTCGTCACGAATCAATCACGCTCGTGATGGCTATTGTCACGGTTGTTCACCCTACCTACCTTATTCATAGACACTCGACGTAAAATCGAACATTCAAAAAGTCGTTATAATACCACTTATTACAAAACTATCACCCTTTTTATAAAAAAATATGTCTAATAAAATATACAACGCTATTATCTATATAGTCTAAAATCTATTTTAATGTAAAATTAATATCATCATCTCTCTTAAGCATGATAATTACATAAACAATAAACATTGCGTTGTCAAAATGGAAATGCCAACTTCATTTTAGGTTTTCTTTACAAATTTTGCACTCCATTTATTATAGCCCTCAATTTTGAACCTAACATAAAATTACAAGATTAAGAACATATAAAAATAGGTTATTTAGTATAAACATAAATTATAGTATTTTTTGTGAACCATATTTCAACCTTTAAAATATTTAATCATTTTTACATTATTATAAAAGGGAACTTAGCTTGTGTTCAAATATAAAAATTTTCAAAAATAATAAATATAAATAGATATATTTAAACAAACATAAATAAAATGATTATTAAACATAAATAAACGAACGAACCCTTAATTTATGTTTTTTTATTTAATAAATAAATACAAATAAAATTTTTATCGAATAATTAATAAATAATTTACTTAACATTCAATTCGTTTATAACGTAAATATAATATTTTTTTAAGTGTTCGTGTGATACGCATGAATGATCGTTGTATATGAGGGTTGAGAATTGAGAGAATATTTTTACGAAAGACTATAAATTATAAGGCGTAATTGCTAGGTAATAATTTTTTTTAGAAAATGTATATACTTAAAAATTTATTAACTAAATTTAATAACTTAATTAAATGATTATATTTTAATTTTTAATGTTATTATATAATAAATAAAAATATTTAAGATACAAAAATGTTTTGAAATATTAAAGTATTGTAGCAATTGGTATATTCCAGTACACACTAGTATTGACCAAAAATAGGCTGAAACCCATTGAATCAGCCGAAATTCACTCAAGTTTTAATCGAAACAGAATTTAAATGAACTGCTATAGGATTTTTTTAATAGGTCAGAAATTAAAATAGTTGTCATCGATAATTTATATTTTTTATATTTAATTTAATTTATTTTATTTTTTACTTACCACGTCATGTTACGTTTTTTTAATTTCTGTGATATGTTTTTTCTGCTTTTATGATATGTTCTACGATTATTTTTATATGTGTCTAGTGTTTATACGGTGACTTTCATGATATTTTTTTGATTATTTTTTCGGTGATCGCAAATAGTTTGATCAATTTTGAATTGTTTTTATATATAATATGTAGTATATCGACATCTTTAAAAATAAACGTAAAAGACGATTGTCGATTTTAAAGATATATCTAGTTCGTGTTATGAGAACTCCGTAGAAACTCTTTCTATAATAAATCATAAAATTTTCTATAGTGTAAAAATAAATGTTTGATCTCATTGATGCAGTGTTTATTTTATTTTAAATTTATCATTTTCTTTTTATTATATCCTATCAATAACTTTATGTAATGTGTATTAATTAATAATGTTAATAAACTAAGTGATTGATTAATCCCGTTAATCAAGTCCACATCAGCTCATAAAGTAGACAATGTTTTTTTTTTTTTTTTTTATTTGAACATGATATTTTTTTATCGCAACATGATATTTTAAATTCTGATGTAACTCCATGCGTAAACAACTTCCGTTTTTTTTTAATTGCTTTATAGGACAAGACATGGGTTTGTCATTGTCACCTTATAGTTAATTTTTTATTTTAGTTTTTATTTTTTAAAGTTTTATCTCGATTAATCTAGATTGATCTATATCTCACATTTAATTTTAATTAATGATTCTTTTAATAAAAATTCTACGTATATTTAAAATTTACTTATACGAAACTAAATTATTTATTACTTGAACTAATCTTTATTGATTTATTAATTATTATTTTTGTTTGCGTAACAATAAATAACAAAGTTCATGGAGTTTTACCAAATAAATATAAAAAAATCAAATTTATCCCCAAAAGTAGTAAATAAAATAAATCTTATCATGACTGGGAGGTGGGGTTACCCTACCACGTATCAGAAGGAGAGAAGACACTTGAATTCTCTGAATAATATATTATACTTACGATTAATAATATTTTAAAGTATTTTTTTCTATGAATTATTATCTGAGATTAAATTATGATTTAATTTTAATTATGAATGAATTTTTAGCGAGATATTCTCTTTAAAAAAAACGAGACTAAGTTGAGTTATAATATTTAAAACATATTTTTATAAAATATAATTTAATGGCACCTACAAACATCTTTTATATAGTAATACTACTACTAATAAAATAACTCTAAAAGTCTAACGGTATGGCTTAGATTAAACTCTTTTTTTGTTTGACCTTATGAATGAAAACATGCCATGGAATTGGGGAGTAGTTTTCACTATTAAGGCTCCAGTCTTACTATTATTATTAACAAGTTTCATGTGTGTAATATTTTATATGAATAAATATATAAAATATTTTAATAAATATATTTATTTGTGGATATTTCCTTTTCCTAAAAAGTAAATAAAGTAAAAATAATTAGAGTGATCCATCGTTCTCTGTTTCCCTATATGTAGTATAAATTAGTACTTACTGTGAAAGATAATGTCATCTAAATTCCTCTTTTTCCGTAGTTTTTTTTTAATGGTTTCCTTTTTCTCTATATAATCAAGCAGCAGCAAACCAGCTCTTTCAAGCAAAACAATGGAATCAAAGCAGCTCATCTCTTCTCCGGCTTCCCTCTCTTCATCAACAAGGTAAACGATGTCTTTCATTTTCTTAGGCGGAAAATCATCGAGGTTTTTGCCTTTTTGGTGGTTCCGATTTCGATGTTTTTGACAGGTGGTGGGGCGGAGACACGGTGGCCGTAGTGACTGGAGCTAACAAAGGTATAGGTTTCGCGGTGGTGAAGCGATTTGCAGAGGTGGGTTTAACGGTGGTTTTGACCGCCAGAGATGTGAAAAGAGGGAAGAAAGCTACTGAGAAGCTGAGGGATGAAGGGTTTCGTAACTTGAGGTTTTTTCCACTCGATGTTTCGGAGGCTGAATCCATTAAAGCATTTGTTTCCTGGATGGAAACAACCGTTGGAGGACTGGATATTCTTGTAAGTGTTATTTACCTCTAAATTTGTTTAATATAAATATCTGTAATAATCGACGACGGATTTATAAGTATTTTTAAAAAATTAAATATATATTATACGTAAATTTAAAAATTATAATGTAAATATGTAAAAATTTAAAACAGATAATTAATCGAAAGAATTACCCATTCTAAAGTGAACACTCATCCACTTATCATTGTATCTAGATCCGTCACTGATTATAATTAAGTTTTTAGATAATATTATAATATTATTTTTTTTAAATAATATATGTATGATTTTTTAATTATATTAAAATTATTGAATTTAATTAAATAATCTTGATATAAAAGAGAATAATATTTATTTTAAAAAATAAGACACAAGTTTATATAATTTTGTCTATATGTATAATTCTTATCCAAGTTTAAAATAAATATATTCATATAACCATAAAAAAATACTAAAATATTTCAATTTTTAATACATTTTTTCCTCAAGTTTAGGAAGAAAAATGGTACTAATATGTAATATTAGCTTTTAAAACAAATTTAATTAACTGACTCCGTAAAAAAAATCCTATTAAAATTAGTAAAGATAAATACAAATAAAATTTAACTGACTTTATTTTGATTTTATTAGGCATTTATTTTAAAATCATTACAATATAATATGATCGTAAATAAATATATATTTATTTTATTTTTCAGGTGAATAATGCAGGTGTTTGCTTCAATGCAATCAATGAGAACTCAGTTGAGTTGGCGGAGACGGTAATAAAAACCAACTTTGAAGGACCCAAGTTACTCACTGAGTCACTCTTGCCATTATTTCGCCTCTCACCTTCTTCAAGCAGGATACTTAATATTAGCTCCAGGCTAGGATCCATTAATGTAAGTTCATTTCATCTTTTAAATTCGAATTTAACTCGATTATTATTGAGTTCGATTTATTTTAATGTTCAACTCGATAGTTCATCAACTTAATTAGCTTTTATATGTATTTTAATTTTTAATTAGTAATAAGAAATCTTAATTTAAACTTTATATGTTTTTAACGACTCGAATGCTATAAAACTTTTTGAAGTGATTATAATATTTTACTCCATATCTGCAGAAAGTGAGAAACCTTAAGATAAAAGCAACTCTACAAAAGGAGAGTTTATCGGAAGAAGAAATCGACGGCGTGGTAAATATGTTTGTTGAAGATGTGAAGGAAGGGAGATGGAAAAGCCAAGGGTGGCCGGAAATATGGACGGATTATTCAGTGTCGAAGCTGGCGTTGAACGCTTATTCTAGGGTTTTGGCCAACCGATTCCAAGGAAGAAGATTAAGTGTTAATTGCTTTTGTCCAGGCTTTACTCAAACGTCGTTGACTCGTGGGCAAGGCACGCACACTCCTGATGCCGCTGCTGAAGTCGCCGTTAGCTTGGCCTTGCTACCGCCGCATCAGCTACCGACTGGTCGGTTTTATATAGGGTTTGGACCTTATAATAAATCCAGACTATAGAACTAGTTGTTGAGTTTGGGAAGACATTCAGTTTTTTAGTTTTGATTATTATTAGTTATTTAAAAAAAGATAATATCATAAATGGTACCTATATTTTAATTAAATGGTCAGTTTGGTACCTACAATTTAAAAATGTTCTACTTTTGGTTCTCGACTATCTTTTGTATTCAAAGATAGCACCGCTAATAGGGTAACAATGTTTTAAATGATGGGATTCGAACTCTTAACTTTGCTTAAGAAATATAATATTTCATTCTACTAAACCAATTAATTGTAGGTAAAAATAATATATATATTTTTATAAAATATTTTTGTGCACTTTTATTAAGGTGAGCATTTCATCAAATAGAGTCAATTATTTTTTGAGTTAGCCAAGTCTTATTTTATAACTAAATTTATTTGAATTTTTTGAGTCAATTCAAATTTATAAAAATAAAGTTTTATGTAAGTTTTTATTCAGTTTTAACTGTGAACGTTTAAAATGTTATAATATCAATTAGTTCTAACTTATATAACTTTTTACAACAATATTACGATACACATATATGTATCGAGCAGAACTGAAGGTTTTGAATTAAATTTAAAAAACGTTCTACTAATTATTATTTTTTAATTTAATTTTTTAATTCAGTTTTATTTAAAATTTTATCGAATCGAATCAAATTTATAAAAAAAATTAAGTTTTTTTTCGTTGGTATAAAATATTTTTTAAAATCAAATCAAATTTTACTCGCCATAAATCTAATCGGGTTTAATATTTTATGCATAAAATTGAAAGTATATTTATAAAATGGTTAAAATAGAGGTGCCTTCTGAGTTTCAAGTTCAGACCAACATGTTACTTAGTGGGCCAAGATTAAGGCCCATATTGGTTTGCTTACCCATCAACCAAACCCATGCGCCGATTCTTCCTTTATTTTCCTCAAACCCGCAAAATTTCCTCTCCGTTTCTCTTCGTTCTCTGGATTCAAGGTTCGGATCAAAACTCCATCATTGCTTTATTATTTCAGGTCAGCTTCGACTTTATCGTTTTGCTTTTACTATTTATTTTGTCTTTCTGTAAAAAGAAAAGAAATCGCTTGGTGTAGTTGCTAAGTGTGAGCGAACGGTTATTGTTTAGCAAAATTTTTGATGAAACACTTTTCTTTTTCAAGTTTTCGGCTTAAATTTTTATGAATTTAATTTGTCCGAGTGACATGAGAAATGGGTTTTTCTTGGATTGTTGATTGCTGATTAGTATTGTTGTGATTTGTTACATATTTTACTGGAATTGATAATTGCTTAGAGGATGAAGTATGAACAATGCCTGATTTTGTTAAAGTTTTTACTTGAAATCAGTGTTACCATTTTGTGTTTGAGCTTCGATGCCTTGTTTTCTGTTGTGTTTAATAATCTGAACATCATTTGTTGTTACCAAACTGCTTAGACTTTTGTTTTCAGAACCAGAAATTTCAAGGTTACCTGTAGAATGTAGATATGAAAGCAAGTAATATATATTTTGAATGATAAAAAACTGGAATTAATTATAGAAAATGAACTGCACGAGTTTACTTTGTAAGGAATAATAGAATTAATGTTTCATTTGATTGGTTATTTGCTTTTGATTTGGAGAAGGGGATTAAAATATTGCTTGTTGAATGAGGATGGTGCACCAATTAACATGATGTGCTAGATAATTTGGTTTATCTTCTTGTTTGTCAATGTATATTCATGTATCATGCAATAGAGGATTTCTTGAATTCCCGGAATATAAGATTGGGAGAGAGGGGTGGTTTCTATCACTGGCTTAGGACTACAAATGAATCATTAAGTAATCCGTGAATCCATTGAATTTTGATTGTTTATTTTCAGTCAATTACAATTTTGCTTCCTTCCTATGCGTAGCCTTGTAGCAATTTTAGGGAAAAAGGAAGCAACCAAATGAACCTTTTGAGTTTCGAATTCCATCACTCAACTATGTTGAACTATATTTTCCTTTTCTTTTTCATAATTTTTACCTTCCCTCACCTTTCCAAAGAATCAGATAGAAGGACAGGTAATTTTCATGTTTTTTCTACTCCTTTCCCCATTCCAAAGAATCAGATAGAAGGACAGTTAATTTTCATGTTTTTTCTACTCCTTTCCCCATTCCCAAGTGGACTTATGGAAGATAATAGACTCATATCTTGGTGAATTTCAGCTTTGAAGGTACTAACTCATTGAACCTACTTGCTTCGAAATGGCTGGGCTATTGGCATTTAACGGTCTCTCGACAAAGACTAAGAATCTGGTAGTTGCAGGAGGGTTGTCAGCTTTCGTCTTTGGTGTATATTTCTATACCATGAGAGCTGTTGGAGGTACAGATGAGCTCCAGGTGGCTATAGATAAGTTCGAGGAGCAGAAAAAGGTGGAGGCAAAAGCAAACATGGGATCAAAGGTTTGAACTCATTCCTCTTTCTGTCTTAATGTAGTGAAGAACAAGGTAAAGGTCATTTATTTGACAGACACAAAGTTATGTAGTAAAAATCTGTGTTCTTGAGTTAATTGTCCTTGTTGAATTATATTACAGTTATAATAATAAAAATGACTTGCTTCTTAATTTTTCCTTGGATTTTTTTCATAAAATTGATTGTTAGTTGTTACCCTTCTTGGATCTTGACTGGAAACTGGACATGAATGATCTTGTGATCATTATTAAGTTTTTGTGATCAAACACTGCTTATATGGGAAAAGCTTAATCCCCTGGCACTTTTGTGTTTGTGATGTTCCCCTGGATGAGTGGTATTTATCCGGTCAGGATTTAATTGTCTGATGCATTTGTTTTCTGGTTCAATTGTTTTTGGATAATATTAAAAAAATATTTTTTAAAGTTTGACTGAATAATTATTTTGATTCATATTTTTTTAAAGTACATTAATCCTCAGCGTTTTATTCCTGGCCAAATAGTCATTTTTTGGATGAAATTGTTAGTCAATTAGCTGTTAACGTGATAAATTTATATGATATTACACATTGATGCAATAATGTTGTATAGACAAATATACTGACTTAGACAAATATACTGACTTAATAGAATGATACGATAATAAAAATTCTTTCAACCTTCATGATTTTGAAGTCAACAAATTTATATTTTTTCTGCTGACGATTTATTCTATCAAACATCATGAATAAATAATAATTTTTATCCATAAAGTCTAAAATAAAATGTTTAAGGTTAAAATGGATAATAAGAATTATTCTATTAAACATTAAGAATATTTTGATATTATATTATTTAAAATTAAGAATCATATCAAATGATTGAGATTATCTTCTAGAACAAATACTACTGTAATCACTATTAGTTAAATAAAAAAAATATATTTGATAGTTATGTCTGATTTAGTGTACGATAGGAATACATCATTTTTTTAATCTTTCATTGTACTACTTTACTAAAATTGTTCCCTACACTTGACTTTTTCAAAATTTAGTCCTCATATTTTATTGAAATTAATAAATTAGTCTAGTTGGATGACACTAAAAAAATCAACAACTTCATAATTTATTTCAACAGTTCATATGCATTGAATTAGTAAAGGGTGATAATTTAAATTCATTTTTTTAAAAATCCCGAACTGAGCTAACCTATAAGTTTACGAGACCCAATTATTATAAATAAAGTGTAAGAGTATTTTTCTCAAATTTATGAAATCGACCCTCTCTATCTTCACACTCAACAGAAAAAGCCCAGCCCAAAAACTACACAAAGGCCATTAGTTCAATAAAGTAGGGTTAGGGTTTTGATTTCTCACCATACCTATATATAAATCACCCTCCACCCTCCACCCTCCACCAATCTCCATCTCAAAGGGCGCTGCGCCTGTTTTCCATATCGCTTTAATTTGTTTTTTGTGTGGTCTTCGTCTCAATCGTTTTCTTTCTCGTTGATTTGTTTTTAAATAAGCCAATTTGCAGAGCAAATGCGTCGAAGAATGAATGTCGTAATTTGCATTGAAGGTTGGCAATAACAGTAAGCGATTCTCCGTGCCCATCAAATCTGATTTCTCGTTTTGATTGCGGCCTCGAACAAGTCGAGACATTTATCCCCCAAAAGATTTGATTCTACTTTTTCATCTGAAAAAATGTTTTGTTATTGAATGAATTTGTAATTTTTTGGTCTGTGATGTGAGAAAATATTTGCTACTCTTGATGGATCATTTCCATCTGATGATCATTTCCACCAAGATCTCTGAGACCTGGAAATTTTATTAAGCTTTTTTATAGGAGAAGAATCTGAATATTTGAATTTACTTTGGGTTAGATTAGATTTAAATCATAAACCATAAATTTGAAAGTGAGATAAATTAATAAGGAATTTAGACTGAAATTTTAAATGTTAAATTCAGAATATCTGAAAATTTTGAATAATCGTAATTTGATTTTAATTCAACTTGAAAGTACTTTTCAAAATTGGATTCAAGGTTTTAATCGTGATTCTTCATAATTTTGGACATATAAAATGTTTACACCTTCCTCATGAAGTGATTATAAATATACATAATAAAAATATAAATACTTTTAATATTTATTTTTTAAAATCAATAACAAAATAATATCATTCCCCTTATTTTTAAGTGATATAAGGTAGAAAAAAGGGTGATTAAAATTTAACTTAATTATAAAAAATAAATTTGAATAATATATTTTTAGTAATTGGGGTATTGTTTTTTAGTTGAATTCTTTATTTTTTTTCTAGTGAATATGTACTAATGTAACAATTAAATTTGTATAAAATTTGACTAAAAATGAATTAAATGCTCAATTTTGATAACTCAAATATAGGAACTCTAAAATTTGATTTAACATAAATTAATTTTTTTATAAAACTCTAAAATTTATATAAATTAAAAAATTTATTTTAATTTAACTTAATTAAATACTCACTCTTACCTAAAAATTTTACGATAAATTATTGTTAATAATATGTTATTAAATAAATTTAAATTTTTATATTTAAATAACTTAATTATAATTAAAAACAATTTAATAAATTTAATCTTTTGTGATATAAATTTATCCTTTTTAAAATATTCTTCAAAATAATTTTTCATCATGGATGTGGAAAATACTTTTTTACCTCTAAACATTAAATTAAAAATAAATTAAGAAAGAAATTTATTTATGAAAAAATTAGAATGCAACTTCTTGCTTTGTCCTTTTCATGCACATATCGTTGCCTGTTAACATATGAATACTTTATTTAAATCAATCAATTTTATTGAATAAAATTATGATTAATACGATAAACTATGACTATATAATATTTTTTTAATAGTTAAATTTATTTACCTCTTATTTTTATCTCGTAAAACTTATGATTTACTATGCAGATTTTTAGGTCTTCTCACTAATTAAAGGAATTATTATTTTTATTTTTTTAATTATGTTGTATTTATGATACATTTTATTGTTTTAATAAAATACAGTTGATATCTATAAAATATAATTTTCAGTTTAATTTTAGTTATATTTATATATTATAATATGAACTACTATATCCGAATAAAATAAAATAAAAAATATCAAAATGATATAACTCGTATTAACATGGTACTCAAGTAGAGATGATGACGAACAATAAAGAACAAAGACTAATTTGAATAATTTTTTAAATATAATTTTTTTTATTGAATTATTTTAAATTAAAAAAACTTGAATACATAAATTTAAGTCTAAAATTATCATTATATCAGACCTATTTATCACCGAAATTATATATATATCACCAAAACCTAAAGCTTAAATTCAGCTCATCCCTGCCAATTCAAGCATAAGTTTGACTATAAGAAACTTGACAAAATAATTGAATTTTATCTAATTAATAGAAAACAATTATTTATCAATATATTTATCTAGTTCAAAAACTTTAAACATGAATTAAAATTGTTCAGGCAAACACTATGTGGGGAATTTAAAGAGAAAATGCAGTAGATTCACCATGTTCATGTCCAACTCTGTTGCAGGAGACTGAAACAGACAAATTTTCGTCTTCAGAAAAATATTATGCCTTAGAGCTGGACTTCTCTGTCAAATATCCAGCTGAATGGAACCTTGGGTGCTTGCTTGGCACGTCCTTGAGCTCTCTCTTCCAGCCTTCGGATTCTCGGAGGAAGGCCACACACATATTCCTGAGCTTTACGACCCTCGGGAGAAAGTCCAGTTATCTCGGCCACCTTCCATTTGTTCACCAGGAACTCTAGTATATCAGCATAGTCTCTGGCAGTGTAAACACCAAGTCTTTGTGCAACAGCTGAGAAATTATCGAAAAGGTTGTCATCTCGGCCATCATACATCAAGTGTGCTGGCATGGCGATTTTCTTCCTCATCATGTCCGCAAATGACAGGACTGTTGCATCAGGATCAATCTCAAAGAGCTTTTCAACGATTTTAGTATACGCAGTCTCGTGGCGCTTTTCATCTGAGGCAATGTTACCACATATTTGAGCCAAATTGATATCACCATGCTCCTTCGCGAGCCGGGCTGTATTCCCATGGGAGATGAAAGTTGCCCTTTCTTGGAACGATGTGTAGATGAAACCCAGATACGGGTTATTCTCTGTCCGTGGATCCTATAAACATAAATAAGAAAATTTAAGAAATATGGCATCTTACATGCATGTTTTCGTGACGGTAAGAAGTGATTAAATGTTATAGTGCAATGTTTTAGTGAATGCAACAACGTGTTAATCCAAATCAGAAGATGAACAGCAAAGGATTCAATAAAGTTCTACATGTTAAGTGCATCTTAGGTTCCAAAAATAAACCATGAGTGAGGAAATCTATATAGAATGCATCGTACTTACCATCCCCGATCCAATCAAATACTGGATTGTCTTCTCAATTTGCCTCATGTCAACTCTTCCAGACAAGTAGAGATACTTATTAAGTAGATCACCGTGCCTGTTTTCTTCAGCTGTCCATGCCCTTGTCCAAATCGCCCAAGAAGTAAGGCTAGCACCTGTTTCATCACGAACTCCATCTAAGGTGTTAAGCATGGTTTGGTAAGTTGGAAGAGCTTCCTCGGTGATCATATCACCAACCAAAACAACAAAGTAATCGTCTGGAATCTCCTTTGCCCTTTCCCTAAGTTCTTTGACTTGGTCATGAAATCCATCCGATGTAGGATCTGGAAGAAAATCATGGGGTTGCCAACATTTCTCAACCGGTTTGAGGTAAGTTAGAATGTTGTTCTCAGCCCAGTCCTCCAAAGATTTGAAGATCTCAATCTTCTGGGGTGGCATTGAGTGTGTGACCTGAACATGCACCTCCCTAGGCGGTGTGAAAGGCTTTTTGAGACTGTCAACCTCTCTGCATTAAGTAAAACAAATTCATGATTACGTTCTTATCAATCAGATTAGTAAGGATTAAAAGGCAACAATGAATTGTAAACGAGCAAAACCCGTCTCAAAAATTTGGTTACTGCATGTTCCAGGAAATCCAGAGCACGAAAACTATAAAACAGGGTGTAATAGAATGCGCAATAGCAATGTAATGAAAATTGACATATATATTGTGCAATAGAAAAGCAGTTTTGTGTAACATGAGCATGGCGCAGATTATACAACCGGACTAAGACTTTGCTTGGTATGAAGCATGGAGATGAGGAAGGATGAAAATTTTATTAATTGAATGGTTAAGATTCATAACCACTTTCTTACTTTGTAGCTTAACCATTATATTAAAATATGAGGAAGGACAAACGAGGAAATGTTATGCCACTCATCAACATGTCTAGAGAATCTAAACAACTTCCAACAACTTGAGTTTTCTTTTCAAAGATGAATTCAACCATATTGAAACAAGTGAAATATAATAAATGGAAAATCGAAAGACCCTTTTTACGGGGAGCATTCACATGTTTTGAAATCAAGTTAAAGCAGAACGAACAATGATATAACATATCATGGAAAACCCATTTGCTTCCAAGTATAAGCATATGCAGTGACAAGTCAAGCACAAATGAAGCAAAACCATTTAATATTTTCCATTTGGCATATTCCAAATGGATGAGCTCCATATAAAAGATGCACTTTTAACTGATCAGTTGATCGACAAGGATGTAAACGTGCAACATATTGGCTAAAAATAGATGTTAGAGCATGCTGAAAACAAAAGAAATACAGAAACTTATAAAATTTGCAAAGCATATCACAACAGAAATAGCTTCCCATTAATGCAAACCCCAAGAAAATTAATTCCTTTAGACAAAAATAGTTGAGCAAATGATGAAATATCCTAACCACTCCCAAAACTACCAAACCAAAACTAACATGAAAGAAATAATTCAACATTGCTTTGGTTTTACATCTTTCATTGAAAACATCCAAAGCACATGGTAGCTATCCCCATCAGAACAAGAAATCCACATATCTTGCAGTCAAACCAATATTAAAAACCAACAAGAAATATGAGTATCGAAATTAATATACTTGAGAATATCATGGAGCTTTCAAATGATAGCAACATAAAGTTAGAAACTTAAACATTACTCTCTCAGATTCATAGCAGGCGGTAATTCCAAAGAAGCACAAAACCGAGTTTCATACCAACTTCTCAAAGTCTCAATTTTGATAATGCAAATATAAACCACCCGCCAAACATGCAACCCCCAAAAGATCAAAAATAAAGATGGTAGGCAAATAAATTCATAAAAGGCCAAGAATTATTGAAAGAAATGTGCTTTTCCTATCACTGAACCTTAATTAGTAAAAATAATATATGAAAAAATATATATAAACAAAAACAATGAACTAGAAAGTACAAACATTTAATAAGAGATGAACCCTTATTTCACTGGTTTCTGAATTAAAATTGTAATCCCAAACGGGATAAAGAACATTAAACAAAAAGAACCACATTAGAGACCATTAAACAACAAGAACGCTAAGATCAACGAACTACATTATAGACCATTAAGATCATAAGCTATATCAAACAAAAGGGAGCAAGAACCATGATAGTTGGCAAAAACAACAAAGACCCAGACACAAAATCAGCATAAAATAAGGGAAAGAAATAAAAAAAATCCAAGATTTTAACAGTAAAATACTAAAGATATAACAATGGATATAGAGGGCAATGAAAAAGTGAAAGAAAGATTCTTACTTGGAGCCAGAACGAAGAGTGGATGCCATGAAGAACTTGGGAGATCGGAAGCTGGCCATTGGTGGAAGAGCAAATGAAGGGAATTTCTGAGATTGAGAAGTGATGGGATTGAATTTCAGAGCCATTTCCTTTTTGCTATTTTGTGGAGCTTTGGCCGCTGCAGTTTCCTCCACAGAAAGTGAAAAAAAGGCAAACTATTCGAAACATCTTAAGGGATACTGAGTTGGTTCTGTTTTAACACTATCCCTTATTTTCGTTTTAATTACTGATTACCCAGTCATTTATTCATGGCATTTAATCAAATAAATTGGCAAAATTAGCCAGTCATTTATTTATTTATTATTATTATTATTTCCAAAAGAATTCCCACGTCTTGGAACTGGATAATTTTTAGGGGTTTTATCTAAAAAGAAATATTTTAAAATGAGCTTAAAAAAATAATTAAATTTTAAGAATGATAATTTTTAAATGGATGAATTTTGATTTGATTTAATTTAATAAAAGTAATTTTTTTAAAAAAATAAGATTTAAATCGGATAAATTATTAAAAAATAAATCAAATTAAGTTTAGAGTAAAATTTTTTTGATCTCATTCGATATGATATATATATATTATTATTTTTCATAAACAATCAGATATTTTAATAAACTTAACATCAATAGTTTGATTGTATCCCTCTCGTAAATCATTGCACTCGTGAAGGGAGGTTGGTTGCAACAAATACATTGACTCTTTATTATAAAAAGTAAGTTTTAAATTATTTAAATTTTAAATTTATATTTTATTATTAATTTAATTTCTAAAATAACTTAATACTGATTTATATTTTATCTTAAATATTATATACATGGTTAAAGTTTTTAGAAGATCAAAAGCACATTGAATCATGTTTGGCTACTGCAGAAATATTGGTGCTTGCTCCATCTTGAATGCTGAGTTTTGAACGATCTTGGGCGGATTACTAAACCTATGGGATAAGGATATTCGTTGTGCTGGAGTTGAAACTGTTCTTCTTTGGTTCGTCGTATTCGGATTCCGATTAGACGCGATAGATATATTCGGATAGTATATGTTCTGCGTGAAGCAAACCGTGCATCGAATTCTTACACGATATGGAAGAGGTATGATTATTATTATTATTATTTGTATTGTCTTACAATCAGTAAATTTTGTAAACATAGCAACATACACTCAATTAAGATAAACACCAAAATGAAGTAATCAAAGGTTGAAAAAATAGGAAAAAATAAAAAGATCAAACATATCGGTTAAATGGCTTTCTTCCAACAGTTGCAGGCATTGAAACGGTTGAATCGATACTCAAATTGCCTATCGATTGAAGTGAACTGTTCTTATCTAAGACCCTTTGAGAGTTCGAATCCTTGCCCGAAAACAAATACCCTTTGCTCCACTTCAGGGATCCTATCCCTTGGGACAAAGGGAACGAAAGCCTCCTCTTTGACGTCTCGCTTCCTGGAGTCCCCATGAACGTATCCTTTGGGTTGCTGCTGCTGGCTCTTGCTTTGGCTTTGGCTGAAACTGTTGGCGTCATGTAATTTGGGACTGAAAATGGAGGGCAGCTAGTAAGGCTGTCATCATCCTTCAAAGGGAAGATGGATGGTGAATCCACTCCGGTAGCTCTCAGTCTTGAATATTTTGACAAACCTGAATTGCTTCCTTGTAAGATTCTACTAGGTGGAGTCTGCATAGGTGGTGTAGTCGGAAGCATGATTGATCTCGTAGATTTTGGTGTCAGGGTGTCCATATTGTCGAACATAAACTGATGTTGCTTGCTGCTCAATGGCAGTTTGGGACTAGGATTCAATTCAGAACTTGGCCTTGGTGGTGTAAGTTGTAAATCCTTCATGCCTTGGCCTTCAGGAGCGTTGCTAGAAGATAGCTGACGTTCTAACCAGTTCCACCACCATGGTCCGCGAGTGCCAATGTTTGATACGCCTGTGTGAACTGATTTTGGAGTAGCTTTCCATAGCTGTATGGAGAAAGGTTTTAAATCAATGGTAGTTAAGCTTAAACAAGCCAAACTAAAGGGAACGGTATTGGACATTCAATTCAAACTCATCTGAGTTTATAAACTAACCACCCAACATGATTCTATTGAAACTGGAACTGGAAAGCTAAATATACCTGGTGGGAATATGCATAGGCCATGGATCTTTCTCTCTTGATGATTGCCTCTACCTTTCTCTGCATTCTCGCCTCGATTTCTTCTTTCGTTAGCAGGCTATAATCCCAGTCGTCATTGCCTGCCTCAGACTGATCCAATGTTCAACTAAGTTACTCATTATATATGCACGGAATAAGCAGGAACACATAATCTCCAAGTTCCCTAAAGTCTTAGAATGCAGTCAGAAATAAAACCAATGAAAACTTACCACCTGAGAGGTCAATTTTCCCAAGGTACTCTCCATTTCTTTATCATTCTTAAATTGAGCCTGTTGTCGTGCTTGGTTTTCTAACATCTGGATCCGGCGTGACTGAATCTGAGACTGAACTCGCACCAAAAGCTGCATATGCTTCATTGCAGTCGTAGTTTGGCGTTTCACGTTCTGACCTCTCACAACTCCTTGAAGCCTCACAAGGCCTTTCCAAGCTCGAAAACTTCTCCTTGCCTGTATTATAAGTTTCTAGATGATCTATATAGTAATCAAACGTTGATGCAAAACATATCAATGCAAAGGGTTCTACCGACTACCATGTGATTAACTCTTTGCCCAAGGAAACTTTAGCCATTACTGAGCCACATCAATAATTGTCATAAATTCTTAAAATATGAAATCTTTAACTGATAATAAGAAAAGTGAAGTTTTTTTTTTTTTTTTTTACCATATAACCTCTATAGGCTGCTTGAATTTTTGTAGCTGAAGCATGGTGGTTACTTAAAGTTGGTTCTGGTCGAGGACGGACGACCTTAGGTGGAGCAGCTTTGGGAGAGGCAGCTTGTGGAAGTGACACTAAAGAAGGAGCTCGTGGAGGGGAAGCAGTTCTCGGAGAAGCAGCCCTCGGGGAAGCAATCCTCTGAGAAGGACCAGGTGGAGAAGCAGCATTATGAGGCACAGAAGGTGGTGTCGTTGGCTGCTCTGGAGGTGTCGGAGGCCTGAATACTATTTTATGCTCTCTTTCAGCCTCCCCAAGAATTTTCTCAATACTGCTGGGCTGTCTGAAGAGGGGAATAAAGGAATTGGTTTCTCCATGTCTTAACTTTCCTAGGCCTTTCTTCTTTTCTTTACCACTTCTTTTATCTGATTCCTGGAAGGATTTAACCATGGAAAAACAGAAGCCATCGTCTCGGTCGTAACATTTACATAAAAAGTTTAATGCTTTACAAGCCAAAAATGCAATCTAGGCCATGCTTAAGAGATGCGAAAATAATGAAACTCCAAGTGCATATTGGGATGCATGAGATACACTTGCTGAAACAAACACATTGAGTTCAGTAGCTGACTATGAAACAATAATGTCTTTTGCTTACCTAACCAGAAATCACATTCTGGTTTAAAAACATATAACTTTTTTCTCCACAACAATCTGCTGCCATGTTCGACCCTTAATCGATAAATGTAAGTTTTTCTCTAATAAAAATATAACAAAGAAAGTGTAATTAAACAATAAAGATCATTATACATTCATTGCTATAGTGAATCAAAACCACAGATGAAGTAGTAAACCTATGCGCCAGAGTTCAGATATGAACTTACATAAACATTGCTTAGCTTTTCCTTGGAGTGTTGTATGAAAACCCTTTTAATTGCAGAAAACCAACTTCCTTTTTTTCCCATAATTCCAGCATTACTTGTTTGGTCTAAGCATGCGAAGAAACAGAATAACCATAAAACCTGCAGGTCCAGTCGTGTGAGGGCCGGCTAAATAGCCGGTCGTATCTGCAGTCATAGAACAATGCATGTGATTTAATGTAAATACTGTGGTGTACAGATAGTATCTATCATGAAAAGCATTGCATTAATCAAAATGTTTATCAGGCAAAGAATGTTTCACAGAGATTCTAAGATTCAAGTTTCCAAGCATGAAATCTGATTAAACTGCCGGATAAGCCTTATGCTTGGAAATTTTCAGGCTTTTCATGATCCAAAATTTGTGTAATCCCAATAACAAGTAAATTAACTTGATGATTAACAAGGATAAAGTAAAGGAGAAAATTCCCAAAAACTACTCACCAAGGAGATCATAGGCCAGAAGCTAAGGTCATCCACCACCATGAATGAATCAAACAAAAGGCAAAATTTAATACTAAAAAATTACTAACCTTTTTAAAACTATAGCTATCTACTCCTTCCCCAAGAACATAATTTACACAAAACCAAAAGAAAAAGATTAGCTTGATCATGGACAACATAACTGTAAGAAACCCAGAACTTTTTATATATATATAAAGATGCTTCTAAAATTCATATATTTATGTACCTTTCGTGAAAAGGTCCAAAATTCCAAATTCTGCAAAGAACCCTTCAAAAAGCTGAGTTATAAGAAGCTAGAAAAAAGAAGAGTAACAGGCAGCCATAGAAGACCATCTTCTTTTCTCTCTCCAATCTTCATCTTGTATCCTGTACAACATAGTTGTTACTATTAACCCTTTTTTTGTTTCTTTTCTTTTGTAGTTATGGTGGGAATGAAATTGTTAGACTTTTTTTCATTTTTTGGCTACCTTTCACCTTTTTGTTGGATTTATAATTGGAAGTGAGAATGTTTTAAAAAGAAATAAACCATGGAAGGTTTGCTGCAGTTGATATCAGAATACAGTAGAAGGAGGGGGTAGGGGTTGGCCACATTTTCACTCAATGTGCCAAACTTCAACCACCTTTACTTGAAAGGGAAGACTATTTTTCTATTTGGACAGCAACCATGCCCGCTCTCACTCATCTAACGGTTAGGTTTGGTACTCTTTCATTTTCTCTTAACTATTAATGTTGTTTTAATATCGTAATTAGAGATAAATCAAGTTATACATTGTAAAACTTTTAAGTTTTATTCAGATAATTTTTTTTTTCTTTTTGAATGATAATCTTCATATAACCCACTGTTAATCTGAGTCATCCGTTTTAATCATACAACTATCATGTAAAACTTTTTTTAAGTTCAATTTATATTGTATAACTTGATCATATCTCTTATAATTATAAAATTTATTAAATTCTAGGATAAAATAATCAAATAATCACTTAGTTATGGGTTGATGTCGACATGACCATCATATTTAATTTTATCTTGTGACCACTTAACTATTTAAACGGTATCGATCAAGTCACCTATCATTAAAGCTTAACAAAAAGGTAAGATGATAATTAACAAAATTTTATATAATTATACGTTTAGTCCTTGCTATTTTCATATTTTATCGATTTAATCATAATTTTATTTTTAATAAAATATATTAATTATTCAATTAGGCGGTAACACATATAAGCAACACAAGTTTACCACTGGACCAAGTGCAATTTTATGATGTACAATACATTTTATTATATGTCTTAATTTATTGTTAATGCTAAGAAAAAGTAATTAATTGATCATAATTACAACATTAAAAGTATGACGGCTATATTAATATCCTACAGTTAACTAGGCTTGCCTGGGTTTTAAAGCTTTGGAAATTTGTCGAGTGATGAATTGGTGTAGAGCAACCATTAGCTCGGCTTAGAGCTTTGGACAATGGTAGGAAGAGGATAATTTGGTAGTATTCTGAAACTCTTACCTACTTATAGGTACTACAAATGTCATTTTCACCTTTTATAATTGCTAGGTTATTAGATAATATTATTTTGGATAAATTACCCTTTTGATGCCTTAACTATTGGGTGTTTTTATTGCTTCCCCCGACTGTGAAAAATCATAAAATTATATTTTTTGACATAAAAACCCAACAAATTAATAATTATTTATTATTATGATGCGATCGTTAATGAAACTTGTATTAAAATATATTTTTTAAACGATTTTTAATTAGAGAAAAAGAATAAAAATTTTGCTCCTAATGAATATCGAACCTGAAAATCAACATACCTTTAACTTTTAAATGATCAATTTGCTCGTATTGATTTAAAATTTAAATTTTTTGTGGCTACAAAATTATTTTAATTATTTTTAAATGATATTTAGATGATGTAGTGTATTTATTTTTAGATTATTATCTTATACACAAACGATAAAAAAGTATTTTCGCAAACACCTCAATTGTAGGGTTTAAGGTTTTAATTTCACAATTTTGACAAAGGCTTAAAATTTAGGGCTTATAGTTAAAATTTAAGATTTAGGGATATGAATTAGATTTTAGAGTAATACGATCAAGAATTTAGGTTTTAATCAATAAACCCTAAATTCAAAATTTTATGAACAACCATTAAATCTAAAACTATAACACTTAAACTATTGAATCATATACCCTAAACAAAGTTTCTATACTCTAAAAATCTAAAACATTTATATAAATAAAATTTTCGCAAGTGTTTTTACATGAAATAATTATCCTAGTCAATTTACTGTATCCTATTCATTAGAGAAAAAAAACTATTTATTTCGATTTTATTTTTAAACTATAGAAGCCTATTAACAAACCAAATTATAATTCATAACTAACCTTAAAATCAATATTCTAAATTTAATTTAATATGAAATCTAACTTATAAAATATTAACTAAATAATTAAAGCATATAATAAATTTAGAACCTAGTAGTATATGAAGAATTACTTGAACATAATATATTGATTTAAAATCTTATTTGAGTTTCATCCACAAACAATTTAGCCAATTGAGAAGGAAAAAGACATTAAAATTTATTTTATAAAAGGTTAAAAAATTTCATCTTCATTAGCTTTTACCATTCTACTAAGAGGACTAGGCCCAAGCTTCTTCCTTCTTATCAAACTTCTCTTCCTTATAACTTCCATTTGATTCCTCCTTCTAACTTGCATCGTTGCTTCTTCTTCCACAACAAATCTCCTCATCAAAACGTTGTACGTCAACGATTTTCCGCGAAAAACTCTTCTTCCTTCCGTGCTGAGTCTCGGGTTAGGCATTATTAACTTTTCTTGCGCTAGGGGAAACGTCTTTGACCTAGGGTAAGTGTTGCTTCTTCTAGGGGGAACATCGGCACGAAATGCTTCGTTGTAGGAAGAGATCGGTGTGCATAGACAAACACGAGTGAACGTAGTGGCAACCCTGAGTGAAGTACATTTACGTAGCTTCCCTGAACTATTGGGATGAGTTGATGTGCTTTCTGTGTGCTTGGGAATTGCTTTCCATATCGTTGCATTCGACACGGGAACGTCGACCGTTGGTCTCGAAATGGTTTTCCAAAATGTGGTGGCACTTGTGATGGGGACTCCGGTAGCCTTTGGAACAGCTTTCCATACGGCAGCCCTGTCCAATGCTCTTTGATACCAAGGCTTCCTATGGAAAGACAAGCAAATACATGGCAAGAATTGTTTAGGAAATACATTAGCCTGTTTACAGGATTGGTCTAGGAATTCTGACCCAAGCCGAAGGGCTCGACCCTTGACTTAGCTTAGCACATTGGAACACATCAAACAAACATATAGGCCCACTAAATCAAACAATTGTACTAAAAAGAAAGGTGCAGAGCCTGCAGATTTTGAACATTTCTTACCCAAAACTGCATGGAAATCAAGGTATTTTAACAAACACCCTTCTTTGCAAACAACATCACAATCTATTATCACTATGCACAACAACAACAACATGATACTAAAACAAGTTAGAATTTGCAGGAAATGTTTGAATTTGATCTAAGCCCTGTTGCAGCATTTTTTTACATGCAGCAGGCAGCAGCAGCAGCAGCAGCAGAAGAAGAAGATGATTGTTACCTTGTTTGAGAGTTTTTTGGATCTTGCATGAACAAAAGGAAGGTGAAGAGATCCAAGAGGGAATTTTCATGTGTGATTTGAAGCACAAAATAAATCCTTTTGGCCTTCAAGTTGAAGTGATGAGGACTAGGAGTTGTCAGTCTTTACTCCAACACTCTCTCTTCTCCTTTGGCAGACATGATTCCTATTTCCTAGTGGTTAGAAAAGAGAGAATGGCAAAGTGAAGACTTTTAATGCAATGACTATACTACCCCTTTAATTTATTTATTTTTTTGATAAATAGTAGAAAGATACTAAATCTCATTAAAAAAAACTCAAAAACAATAAATTTCTATTATACACTTTACAAGTATCAAAATATAAATTAATTAATACTCATCAAAAATATATTTTTCAAAATAATTTAAAAATTATTATTTTATCTTCATTCTTAATTAACTTAAAAGTACTATGATATTTTTTAATTAAAATCTTCCAAATAATGATTATTTTAACTCCAAAAGCTGCTGCAAAGAGACATTATGATTGGAGATGTTGGAATTGATTAATTTCAGGTTGCTTTGCCTCTCTCTTCATAGTAATATTATTTTGCCGATAAAATATTTATCAAACTTTTTTAATAAAAATAATGATTATTTATCAAACAACTCAGGTTTTCAGTCCTATTTTGCTTTCTTTTTCTTCCTACGATTATTTGTAGAAAAGAGAGTCACATCATTTTCTCCACTTTTGGACGTAGTTTTATGAATAAATATTTGTTTACGAGTTATATCAATCATAAAACACTATTAAGACGTGTATTTTTCGGTTTTAAATTAGTTTAATCGGTTACTTTTAGATAAATTTAATTAATAATTATTTTTTAAAAAAATTAATTATTGGTTAATTCAGTTTAAAATCGATTAATTAATCAAATCAGTCGAAATTATTATATATTATATATATATTTGGTCATTACACTTTAAAAATTATAAATGATCATTAATTTTTTTGATATATTTTAACAAAATTTAGTGACCTATTATGTAATTTACTCAAAATTTTATAATAAATTTTAGTTAATTTAAAACCGATTAAATTAACCAAAATAATTTATGTTTAATTAAATCAATTACGACTAATTAGGTTCAATTAACGGATAAAGATCTAAATTTTTTAATCAATTCAATTATTATTAATTTAGTTCAACTAGCGGAAAAAAAATTAACACCAACAACAATAGATTCCAATTATTATTGTTACTCTTGTTAAAAACTATAGCCTAAGAAAATAATTCCTTGATGAAAGATTTGACATATTCAACTCTGGCTAAAAATGTTGGGAAAATATCAGTGGATAAAATTAAATAGCGTGCACTAATAAAGTGCAGAGCAATTTTTGAGATGATCTTAGATATGGGGTTTCTCTTAGGGTATGAAAATTAACATAATTGAGAATGTCACGTGAAAATGAAGTAAATCAAAGGTGATAAACACGTGCAACTGCTGACACTCTTCAAAGTATGTGTGAATTATGGCACCAACCTTGTAAGCATGCACAACTACAGTGTCTGGCTCTGGTGTTCCAGTTTCTGCATTCATCTTTTGTATTATATTTCTCACATTTCTGGAGACAATACTATCATTCCTGTTAAAACATGTCACTTGGAAACATCAGATGTTTCTGATCATAATTGCCCCATACTGGACAACTCATCATCTAATCTTGTTGAACATACTCGAATCAGATGCATATTTGTACCTGGCACTCGCACGGTCGCGTCCCACTCCGAGTAATATAGATGACCATAACCAAAATTTAAGGCATACAATGATCACCATTTGCTTCAGCCTTTGAAGTAACTTGACTCATTCAATCCAATCAAAGTTCATTGCATATTTGAGATGGGAGGGGTAGCTTACTGTGTTAGCAAATCAGGATCATGGAACCGGAGATTAGTTTTTTGGACCCCATGAAAGTTGTCGGTAGAGGCAAGTTTATCAGAAACTACAACATAGTGGCTCCGAAAAATCAAGGAGTCGAATTAATGTGCCTATGAGTGTCTTTGTGATGGACTTGTTAGCAATATAGAGCCTACTAAGCTTAGGGAACCATCAGAAATGAAGTCACTGGCTATTATCAGGCTCATCTGTGGTTTTCCTTCTCCAGCCAATGGAACCGGCTTTACGTTCCCCTCGCTTTCTTTTGCTCCTAGGGAAACAGATGTCTGATGCTAGACATGATCTCAGAATTGATTGCTCCTGAGACACTACGTTTTTTGTTGCGTTATTAGGTTCTGATGTTGGAATATGAGAAGGATTGGTGCTCTCTCCTTCTACTTTCTCGGCTTGATGTTGTTGCTTTAAAGAGTGACTATTTGTCGCCATTAAAGCTTGTTTATCTCCAGTGTTTCCTTCATTCTGTATCAGAACATTTTCCACAATCTGCAAATATCATCAGCATCATAATGAGCAGATTCTCATTTGCCGTAACTAGTTCATGCATGAGAAGCAAAAAAAATGTCAAAATCAAGTAGATAACAGTCTTTTATGCTGGGATACGTGACCAAACTTGCAAGATTTATTTTCGTTTTTCGGTGTTTCAACCTGTGCCTCCGGGAATTTTTGCAATGAAAAACATACATGTAAGTTATGTATGTTAAGAGGCCTTACATCTTCGCACGAGTCTACAAGTTGAGGCTGGTGGCAGGTAACTTCAGCAGATGACAATAAACCAACAGTGCTTTCGATAATATCAGGAACATGGAAAGCTTCTCCATAACGAGAAATGGAACTTGCAGGCATTACCATATCTCCAGCATATTCGCAAATTTGTTTAGTTGTGTTAAATGAAGGTCCTACGGATGTTGTGTCTCCGTTGCCAGCTGAAATCGTAGGGCTAGGGACGGAGCTGGTTTGAGCATCACAAGCAGCAAGGAGGCTCAGATTCTCAGAGGAAGAAAACTTCGAAACATTTTTTGACATCACTTGATCAAGTTGATTCCTAAGTTTTTGAACCTTAGCATGCACGATTTCAATCTTCCTAAGGACTTGGTCCAAGGAATTATTTTCATCTCTGAACTCGAAAAGCAATTGATCGTTATTAATGTTGGATTTATCATTGCAATCTGCATGTTGGTCCGTATCAGCTGCACAAAGCAATGACAAAGATCACTTCACAATCAAATCTAAGAGGAACTGAAATCTACAAAAGCATAACCTTCGAAATGCTGCTTCTACCTTAGGAACTATTTCCATTGAAAGTTAACATATGAATTATGATCATGTTTGTCGGTGTGTCGGGACTATTTTTAACATAAAGGAGCAACCCACGGTGAAATACTTGATTTCCTAGGATCCATAGGTCTAGTTTCTTGCAAAATGAATAGTTAAAAATGAAGTTCAAATATAGGAAATTATTTCAGTGAAAGGGAAAATGATATTACCTGTGTTGGGAAAATCATCGGCAGTACAAGCACAATCTGGACTGGTTTTCCTGTTTTCTGAAATATATTACAAGCAAAACGCACTTGAGCATCGGGGTTAAAGCGAGACGAGAAAAACACTTAAACAGCAATGAAAAAGAATATAGGAAAAGCTAGTACCAAAATAGGAAAATAAATTATGGCTTGACATGTATGATGCTATATCGGTTGTTTCTTCAATTCTCTTCCGTCTCCTCCGCTTTATGGCCTTGTTAAGGTTATACTGACTAGAAAATGGCAATGACTTCGAACCAAAACCTTCCAGGGAAGATTGATCAAGTACAGAAAACTTTCTCTGATTGTATGCTGAAAGTTCTCTGGTGTATTTTCCTGCTTGAGACTTGAATTGTTTGATTCTCAGTTCTGCCCATTTGCAGCGCCACATGAGAGGTCGAATGAAGTTCCTCCAATGACTTGTCAGCCTCTTCTTCCTGAAGGGCAACCACAGAACAGCATTTATATAAGATTACAACATGTCTTCTTGCTATGCAATGCCAAAATTGATGCAAATCACAAAATGTTTCAATGAATAAAGAATCGGATGGAACAAATCGAAAACTGAAGAATTTACCACAGGAAGCCTCTAATGTTATAAACAGACATACGTCGCCTCATAACAAGAAAGTAGCTTCTCAAATTGTAGCCAAATATTGACTCTATACTCATACACATACATACATACACACAAAAACATATATAAAGTGATTAAAAGGTCATCAATATGGAAAGAAAGCAAACCTCATATGAAATACACTACTAAATGATTCATACGCAGATGCAAAAGCAGCATCACCAATGAACTGGGATTCCACTTCAGCATCACTCAACCCAGAACATTTATCGGTATCAGATGTGGTGTCGGCAAATGAGCTGGAACATTCAGTTTCATCCAGATCCTCAATTTTAACTGGTGTGGTGTGATTATTATTTTTGCATCCAATTATATCAACCTCAACATCCTCAGGAGCCTTATTTTGTTTATGCATCACAACCTTCATGTTACCAGCACTCTCTTCGCACTTATTCATGCCCTGTGAACTCTTCCCATCCGAGCCATCCAAGGGAATTGCCTTCTCCTTGTCAACCGCAGCTTTTGCAGCACAATGTAGTTTATTACCAGGATTAACATCCATCAGTATTCATTCAGAAGCCATACAATAGTCATAGTACCAAAAAGCAACGTGTGGAAGAAGATTGCTCCATGGTTCACCTTCATGCTGATACAAACCAGCTTATGTTAAATTTCGAAAAATCAAATATGCACATGAACTAAAAGATGATCAGTGAGTTTATGAGCTAATTAAATAAGGCAGGAGTAACACAAATAGTTTCGAACAAAAGGAGGAAAATGAAAAGAAACGAAATTATAGATTCCTCCACAGGAAGTTAGAAGCAGAAAACAATGTAAAATCCATTAATGTATAACATTATTCATTTCCTATGGCCTTTATTCAAACAAAATATTCATTTCATATGGCCATATAAGATACAAGAAGTCAACAGTTATGCAGATTATAAGGCAAATTGTATAAAAAGCCTACCATATTTGAAGCCTAGAAATTCAACTATCTTCAAAAAGTAATTTTCTATTCTTGAATTTAGAATGTGAAGGAAGAACTTGTTTAACAAATATTCCAAATTTTACTGACAGATGACTCAGTTCTTCAATTTTCAGATTCCAGACATTTCAATGTTTGTAAGTTCAATTGAATTCGAATTAAAGACAAGATAACAGTGGATAATTAGGAACAAATTTAAGCATTCAGTTAAGTAATTTGCCAAAAAAGAACAAAATGGAAGCAACTTATTTTGCAGACACTGAACGGCACAACCAGGTAAAAGCAATAGAGCAGTAAAGCAGTATCTCCAAAGTCCAAAGAAAAAGCTAACAATCTGAAAAATCCAAAGAAATTCTCCACCTTCCCTAAATTTGTAATTCAGGCATCACCATGTAAGAAAAACTCATGTCAACATACATGCATGCGTCATGTCATTCATGTGCATATTCACATACATGATACAAGCTTCCACATACATGGGATGTAAGAAATGATCATGAAAGTAGAAACAGCTCAAAAAAACATACAAGCTAGATTCAAGCAACCCATTAATCTAAAACAAGACACTAAACAAACTAAGTACAAACAAAAACCAGAAGGAAACAAAAACAAAAGAAGAAGGGGAAAGAAACCAACTTTTCTTCTTCTGAAAACAGCAACCATCCCATATTATATGTTATAAACGTATAGAAGTACGTATAAAGAAGTGAAAAAGAATCTACGAAGAAATAGAGAGTGATGTACCAGAGAGGCAGAGGCAGATGAGTGTGAGGTGAAGGAGTTGAAGTGAGGAAGAAAAAGAAGGCGGCGAGGAAGAGAAATGAGATAGTTAACGTTGTAGTAATAAACCCTAAAGCGAACTACTTTTAGTTTTGTCTTATTATTGTCTACTATTGTAAATTACATTATACTTCCACATTTTTTTTACAAAATATTTCCACATTATTTTTATTTTGAAAGAAATATTTTTCACATTATTTTTTAATAATATAATTTTAAATTTTAAATATATTTTATTTTATAATTATTTAAATTAAGTTTAATTTTCATCGTAATTAGTTTATCTAACTGATGAGGTGTTATATCTCCTAAGTAAAATTGAGGTTTAGATTCTGAAATTGTGGGGAAAAAAATTTAGTGGGGAAGGTTGCTTTCATATTGCTTCAAATCTCGATTCGGACTAATCAATCAATAAATTAAATATTGATGATTAAATCAAAAAATATATTTTATTTTTTAGAGTTTGTGATCTAAATTTTATTTTGATTTAACCTAAATTTGAATATAAAAGTGTTAATTCGAGGTTGTAAATGAGACGAGACATATCACGAGCTACTCAAATTTGATTTGGTCAAAATTTGGTCAACATTCGATTTGAGATCAAACTCGTCTTGAGTTCTTAACGAGTCAAGTTAAACTACTAGATAACTTACTCGAAAAGCTTGTGAGCTTATCAAAAATATAATAAATTATTTTTTAATTTTAAAAATTAAAATGAATTAAAATATAGGCCGAACCTTTTTGGCTGTTATGTTATGTTGAGAATTGAAAATAATCTTTTTAAGTACAAAAATGGATCATAGTGATTTTGAAAATATTCGACTAGAGTGAAAAGCATTCGAAATAAAAATTTTAAAATTGTTTAAACTTTGAATTATTTTGAAAAAAAAATTGTACATTCGATTAAGTCCGACAATATTTATCTTTTAATTTATTATATCAAAATTTGGTTCAAGTACATATTGCGAAATTGGAGATCTGTGGTGGGTTACGACCGCAAGCCAATACAATATAGATTCTTTTGTTGTAAGTAGGGGTGAACAAAACTCATCTCAACTCGAAAAAACTGAATTATTCGACTCAATTCGACGTTATAAAAAAAACTTGTAATTTTTCAAAAAGAAATAACACCTTGATGTACTGACAGGCTAATATGTTGTTATGTGGAGGGTGGCATTTGCCCAAGTAGTTTTGGTAGTGCTTCAGTCTGCTTCTTAGTGAAGGGATCTTTGTTCTCATATGGCAGCTGCTGCCTGCTGGAAACATCAGCAACATTGACATGGCAATCCCTAACATGGCGTGTTCGATTGGCTTTCCAATTACCTGGTTTGCCATGCATCTTCCAGTAATGTTCCCTCAAATGATCTGGTTTCTTACAATGACCACACCATGGTCTGCCCTTCCTCTGCTTGGTACCTTGAGAGGATGTGTGAGTGTACAAGACTGAACCTTCATCCATTGTTGAACCAATGGGTTCTGTCATCATAAACTTTCTATTGCTTTTTTCTCCTCTTCAACAAAGACCTCAGGATGGAAGGAAGAGGCTTGCTGCCCAACATAACTACTACATATGGGGAACCATTACTTCTTAGGCCACTTGCAGATAGGTCAACCCTTCCAATCCAAGTTTCTCTATTCACAGCGACAAAATTCGAACATCTGATTTTGTTCAATAAACCTAACGTCTCATCCAACTAAACCAACTAATTGTTAGTTGTGTTTCACATGTTTTAAAACTCAAATTTGGGGGGGCAAAGTTATTAAAACTTGAGAGTGACCAAAATGAGCAAGCAAGGGTAGGTCCCTTGACCTTAATACACCATCAAAAACTCCAAGCCCTTCATTAATTAATGTTAGGGCTGAACATTGACTTTCATGTTTTGATAACCCTACCTGACTGGCAAATCTAACTTCATTTCTCCAAGAATGGACCGGCTATGTGAATTTGAAAGTGAATGTTGGATACAAATATATCTATCTTTAAATTTTCGAATATATATTAGATACGAGTGTCAAACACGAGTGCTCGAGAGACAACATAAGGTACTAATATTCAGCATGGAAGTCACTTCCCATCATCCCATGTTAAGAGTAGCTATTCAACTCATCTTCATCAATTTACATTTTACATAACATGATCAGAAGAGAGCAATTAATCCTTAAAATGCAGCTTAATCCGAGCACCGGCTTAAAACTACAAGATGCCGGACTGCATTTCTTGATACATGATCCTACCAAACAGAGACTAATAGTTTTTTCCTAGGAAACAACCTATATTAGTGCTTCACTGTACTATAACTTTGCATCAGATTAGGAATTTCTGTGCTTTCAATATGAAGTCGGTTACCTTTTAAATCTCGTTCGAGTTAAGTCCAAAGACTATTGGTTGCCGGTGAAGAAAAATATGTCAATTGAATGGTGAGATAGCCTTGTCAAATTTTGGTGACGAGGTCTTTATGGGAGCCCAAATATCAGCACCATTGCTATGAGCAACTCCGACGGTATACGAGATTGGAACAAGGCATAAACCTTGGCTTCTCAGGCTATAATGCTCTATGTCCTGCAAGATAAACTGATTTAAAAACTATGGTTCTCTAATGAATGTTTCAACATAAAAGGTGTATCAACAACACAGACATTGAACCAAATCAGTTCCGTAAATAGAGACGACAAATGTTTCAACATAAAAGGTGTACCTGGGCTGTTCTAACGCTAGCCTGCATGTTATTTTTCGGTGCAGTTTGAAGATACGGAGCACTCAAAACCTGAAACCATGGCTATAGCCATTATTAACGTTACAATGACCATTAAACTCAATCCAAATTTGTTCAAAGTTCAATGCCGGACCAAGACTGCAACTGTTAAATCATAAACCATTCATAGGCAGTAAGTTCGTTGAATTTTCAATTGCTGATCTTTAGAAGCATGCATATAGAAATTGCAACTAATGCCAACTAAGAGGCGTGCTACAATAATTTAAGTAAAACGGACAAGAAAAACGACCTTAACTTGTTCATGAAGAAACCGTATGTATTCCATTGCTTCCAAAAGAACAGAAGCTGTATCTGTCTGCAAAGAAACAAATAGAGCTTCAAAACCATAGCAAGATTCGCAACTTTATGCTGAAAGATGACTTCAGTCAAGCCATAGTAAACACTAAAATACAACCAATGTAGCATCAGGAATCAAGGTTTAATCGGATAAAAAAAGTTTGGTTCAACCTTCGATACAACATCCAGTGAAAACAGCCAACTAAAGTCAAATATTAATGTCCATAATGGCACTATAATTGTATTGCCACTCTTATGTCAACAATTAATTGCGAAACATACCTTTCCGTAAGGCGAAACAAGCTGCTGCAGTGCGACAATGCGTTCGCCAACCTTATCTTTCTTATCCTATTGTGAAAAGGAGTAAACTAGGATTATATTTAGCGACAAACAAACCATATCCAACACAGTGCTTAGTTTTAGTATGCAAAGTGAAGAACTGAAGAGATAAAGGGGAGTGTATATATTCTTAAGAAAATTATGAAGAAGGCTTAAAACCTTTGTGGAGATTGGTAACTCGGCCTTCTGTCGTTTCGGTGCCAAAGAAGTGAAACTACTACGATCAACAGAACAAGGGCTCCTTTTGTTTTCCATCATCGTTCCGATCTCTATCCCGTTTTCATTGGTTACAAAGTGTAAAAACAGAATCACATACTGAAACAACACGATGCAGCTACATTATAAACAACTCATCATACTCCATTCATCAAGCTGAACAGTCATGAAAAGGATATCGAAGATATCCAATACTTAAAGATCGAGATTATCGAAGAACATTCATCATATTAATATAAGATCATCTAATCAACAATTGTGAGCTTTCAAATCATCAGCATCTAACTAATTTGACATGAAATCTTCTATGTAAGCATAATTAAATAAACTATTCAAACTTTCTTACATATTTCCCTTCAATTTACAGCTTGTTCAAGTTTCACCAACAGAAATGCAAGAGCAAAACTAAAGAAACCAATACCAAAGACCCTCAAAATATATAAATTTCTCCCTATGAATCGAATACGATCGAGTTTGATACTCATCCAAGTCGAAGTAGGTGTGACTTGTGAGCATTATATTTTAGTCACAGAAGAATAACATGGTAGAATACAACCAATTTGAAGCATAAAAATCAACTTAATCCCATTCTCAGTTCACACGTTTAGAAGAAAAAAAAAATACATTCTTGGAAATAATATCTCCATAATTATATATGAACTGTAAGTTTACAAACAGATAATTGTTGCATATGATGATATGAATCAATGAAAAACCTACAAAACTGAAAATAAAATGCAAAAATGTTCATTAAATCATTCTTGGAAGTAGTCAACACAAGCAATATATCATATACACATACTTACAAATCAGTGACATCATTTGATTCATCAAGCCATGCATAATAATCAAACGGTGGAAAAAGCATGATCATTACTGATTTATACATAGAATGATCTTTAGTGGGACCAGTTTCTGAAAACGAAAAATTGAACATAACTTAATAATACCAACCAAACATTATTTTACTTGACAAAACTATGATTAAACAAATATTGTTCAAGATAACATTGAAGCATACAATAATACAACGCAATAGCATGCTTACACACACTCACAAGCAAGCAACTCCATTTCATTAAAAACAGAGTAGCATTTTCAAAAAAAGACCAAAAATAAAATGTTAATATATATATATGTATATATTGAATTAACATTACAAGCAAACTGCTTTAAAGCAAAGGAACTCGGACAGGATTTCAGCAACTCACCAAGAAGATAAAGTTTGCATTGGCCAAAGAGATGAACTCAAGCTTTGTACTATAAGTTGAGAATTTTCAGGACCCAACTCAAGAAAATACCCAAAAATTTTAGTTGATAGTTTTTGTTGAAGGAAAGAACCCAAAGTCCAGAATTCAGTTTTGTTCTAATTTTCTTCAAGAAAACATTGAAAGCAGAAAACTTTGTTTTAGAACTGAAAGGCTGGAACTTTATTGCCAAAGACTTGTCAGATTTTTTTACACCTAAACAAGTTAAAAACTTTAAGAATCAAAATAATTTTTTTAACCCAAAATCTGCAAAAGTTTGTTCAAAGAAGCTGAGAAAGAGTGAGTATGGAAAAGAGCAGTAGAGAAGTAGCATGAAAAAGGAGTGGGAGAAGGGGTTTGTTTATTAAAGAGTTGTTTACTTTTATAGGGTTTTTGGAGCAATAAAATAAAGAGACTATGAAGAAAAGGAAATATTTGAATAATTTATTCATTGTTTTTCTTATTTGACAGCTAATATCCAACCATGAAAAGTGACAAAGTGCCCTACATAGATGAGAGCAGTTGATTTAACCTTAGATTTATTGTCTGTTTTTAATTTAATATTTTAAATAAAAATAAATATTTAAAATTTAAAATATTTTTATTAAAATAGATGTTTAAAATTTATATATTATAATTTTAAATGTATAGTAATTAATTATCGTTAAAAACTTAAAATTGTTAATTAATCAAAAGATACACATGAAATGTTTATTTTATTTTATTTAAAATTAAAAAATAAAATTTAAAACAATTTTTTTATAAATAAAAAAATCTTTATCTTTTACAAAATAGTCTTATAATTTTTAATGTTTTTAAAATTTTACAAAACACGTGTCAAAATGCGCTCAAAAGCAACAACGATTTGAGGGTTTAATTTTCTAAAAAAATAAAATACATATATATTTTAAAAAATAAAAATTAAATTACTATTACATATAAAATATTGATTGAATAATATTTTCAACGATAATTAATTATTAAATACCTAAAATAATAATATAAACTTCAACATTTATTTTTAATAAAAAATATTTTAAACACTTAAAATTTAAAATAATACAATTTAAATATTTATTTTTTTATTTAAACTTTTTTTTAACATGGTTGAAAGTGACCCATTGAATTTCTCCACTTTTTCCTTTCCATGTTTCTTCTCGGTCTCTTTTCAAACTTAGCTGGCTTGGATTTTCAGCAATTACCATATATTTTTGTTTAATTTAACAGCCTAATCTCGATAATTGAAGACTAAACACGTTATTATTAAGCAAAATTACACAATAGAATAAATATTTTTATGTACTAATGTATAATTTTTTACAATTATCAATGGATTAAATAATAATACATAGTTACAAAAAATTAAAAATTAAATTAATGACATATAAAATTGATGGAATTATTACATTTATTTTTATTACTGTTGCTTGTAGATGCATTTTACGTGTTGGGCTTGAAATTCGACGGTATATCTTTGTCAGAGCAGTTTCCATACCTAGGTAGGACCTGTTTTATGGGAAGTGGGTCCCAATAATTTTTCCGAAAGTTCTTTCCTCTGATGCTTCTCTATTTTCTTCAGGCGCCGTCCTTCTAACTCGCTTTACTCTCAACTCTTGTCGATTTTCATGTCTATTGTCATGTGGACAATAAACACGTGGCGGACAATCATGATGTCGTGGAGTTCACGGATATCACGTGAGTAGTGGGGAGAGAAAATGTTGAGGGGTAAGTAGGGCCCAGAATGCAGTTCGACCGTGCACAAAAAAGTCTACGAGGATTTAGTCTTAAAGTGGGGGGGGACCCAC
Organism: Abelmoschus esculentus; assembly: GCA_035048815.1. Classification (NCBI taxonomy): domain Eukaryota; kingdom Viridiplantae; phylum Streptophyta; class Magnoliopsida; order Malvales; family Malvaceae; genus Abelmoschus; species Abelmoschus esculentus. The sequence goes on along the minus strand of JAUCBN010000015.1, from coordinate 17,767,593 downwards.
AAGGTTTCGATTTTTGTCTTTTAACGACGTCTGTTTCAATCAACCCATCATTTTCCTCTATTTTTTTTAAGTTTTGATCGGTTTTATACCCTAACTGGTATTTTTAATTGTAATTATTTTAAACTATATAATTGAAGTTTTTTTAAAAAAAATACATTTTTATTAATAATAAATTTAAAATAATAATGAATTAAAATTAAAAAAACGAACGTTTTAAATAAGATAAAAGAGAGTAATATTCATTAAAAGTGTTTTAAGTTGATCTAATTAGTATCTAAAGGCCCAATAAGTTTGATATCACTATATAAATAACGTTAAAGTGAAGTCAAAGTGACAAATTTTTCTTAATTTTATCTCGCATCGTTAAAAAATATTAAATTATTATAAGTCAAAGTGAAGTCGTCACCTATAAAAAACGTCTTCATCCAAATCATCACTTATAAAAACTTTCTCCTACATTATAATTTTTATCGTAGATTTTAAAATATCTCTTTAACATCTTAATAATTTTATATCTCAATCTTTTGAGATTTTTAAAAAAAAATCACTAAAAGTAAAAATATTAACTTTTATATTATAAAAATAGAATTTGATTCCATCCATGTAATGATGATAAATTAATTTCTCAAAGTCCGAACATTCGTTTTTAATTTTGGACTTCCAATATAGATACTTAATATTTGAGTTTGAGAACTAATTTTAAAGCTCAATTTTTGGGTTGTTACGGTGAAAAAATTATTTTTAAAATATAAATCAAAATTAAATAGGTGTTTTACATTAGTTTAAAAATATATGGTTCGAATTTAATCAAAAATTAACTTAAAATAAAGAGAAAAAAGGAAATAAGAGAGTAAAGCACAAAATTATGTGGTTCAAATTTATTTTTGAAAATATAAAATCAGGGACTAAAGCACAAAACTATAGAATTTGATTTTTTTTTCGAGTGTGTAAATTCGGATTAAAAGATTCTATAAATTATTTAAGTTGATTTGTATAACTTAAAATAAAAAAAATAAAACATTTAAAAAAACTGTCACTTTTTACCCAACTTTTGTCTTTAGATTAAAATTTTAATTTGAAAACATGTTATCCTAAAATCACCTCGTTTTTCTCTATTTTTGACTTCTAAAGCAATCTTTTAAAGTCAGATTCGTGAAATCTGTAAAATTTAAGGACTATCCTCGCAATTTTTCGTTTTGTTTCCCTTAAACAAAACTAATTATCTTACCATCAATGCTAAGCTCAATGTCTGTTATATTTTTAACTCCGATTGACTCTCCATAAACCCTTTCTTTTTTCTCTCTCAACCGTTATCTGTTTATTCCGACGACCGGCCTTCACTGCCCGGTTTTGAATCCCGTGACCGTCAAACCGTTCCCTTGACAAGCCGGTCGTAACTACGCTCTTAGAATTCCCTCGTCGTCTACTAGTAACGGATTTAAAAAAATATTTGAAAGTAAACATACATAAAATTTTAGTGTGAACATAATTCATAAATATTAAAAAGTTAAAAATTAACTCATAAAATTTTAAAAAAATTACCGACAAATATGTGAATTTAAAAAATTCAGAACAGACATAGGCCCATCCCTAAAGAATACATGCATTTGTCACTGCACCTATTGTTATCGAGAAACAAAGGGAAAGTCCTTCCCCTTTTCATGTTGTTGCTTCCCGCCGTTTAATGAACTATTTGATGAGTCGTTAAAATATCTTTCGATTTTTTTTCTCCTTTGATCCAAACCATTGATCTGACCTATTTAATCGGTCTGTTGACCCGACTTATTGAACTCAGTTTAATCATTTGATTTATACTTAAGGATAAATTTACTTAAACCATGTTTATGTTACATGATGAAGTTTTTAAAAGAACTATATTTGTAAAATAATTAAAACATAAATTTAATCTTAAAAGATTAATTTTTATTTTTGTTAAAAAATAAATAAAAAAATATATGTTTAAAAAATTAGTTAAAATTTTGAACTTAATAATTTAAAAAACTAAAATGACACCTATACGGCAGAGGGAGTATATATATTTTTATACTGAAATGGAATATAAAAATGTAAAAAACGTGGGGTGTTGGTAGTTGTAGTTTTTGTCTTGTTTTCTTTCATTTAAGTTCTCATTTATTTTCCCCAAGATCAAATCTTTTGATTAAAAACACAGGAAACCGAGAAGACAAAGAAGGAAAGAAGATGCAAGAGTTCAGCACAACTAGAACTGAGGTACCTGAGATGTTGCTGTTGGAGATTCTCTCCAAACTTCCTGTTAAATCCTTGACACGTTTCAGGTGCGTTTGTAAGCCTTGGTCTTCATCTTTTCAAACCCCTCATTTCATTACCAAACACCACAACAACAACCTCAATCTCCTCCTCAAACGATGTGATGGAAACAACCCTGGTGACATCTATTATTTCTCTCAACTTTCCACTGAGAAAGGCCATAACTTGTCAGAAAAACAGAATATCCACTTACCCTTTTTCCAGAATTGCTGGTATGCTCCTGTCGTGGATGGTCCTTGTAATGGGATATTGTGTTTACATGATCATGATAAGGCTGCCCTTTGGAATCCATCAACCAGAGAGTTTAAAATCCTTCCACAATCCTCAGTCCAACGCCCTCCTTCAGTAGATTCTACTATTTATGGTTGCTTTGGATTTGGGTATGATTCTCAAACTGATGATTATAAAGTTGTAAGATTTGTTACTAATTACTTTGAAGAGAATGAAGAAGAAGGGTTGATGGCTGACTGGAACCACCAAGTTGAGTTATATTCCCTTAGAAGTGATTCATGGAAGGAAATTCCAGTTCCTGAGCATGAGGTTCATGGATTTGGTTCTCCTTTGTTTAATAATTGCATAAATGGGGTTTATTATTGGCAGGCAACTGAGGGTTCGGAGTACCTTATTCTTTCCTTTGATATGGTTAATGAAAGGTTTTCAACCTTACCATTGCCTGAATTTGGTGGGACTTTAGCACAATTTTATTTGCAGCTTTTGGACTTCAATGGCTTGCTTGGTGCTATTTTTTACCCTAGGGAAGGAACTCAGAAATCTTTCTGTGGGTTATGAATGGATCATGGACTAAACAATTCATCATTGATTCTGTTCCCGGAGTTGAGAGACCTTTGGGGTTTTGGAAAAATGGGGAATTGTTTCTTGAGAGTTCAGATCATGAACTCGTGTTGTTTGATCCTTCCACGAGAGAGTTTAAAAATCTTGGTATCCATGCTTATAGGGAAACAATGCAAATCATTTCTTATGTTGAGAGTTTAGTTCCTATAAACGGAAGATCAGAGCATGAGGAGCATATAATCCGTCTGCCAACCGGTAGTGCATCAAATTGATATCGAACACGAATATGGCTGAGGAACTACAAAAGAGGTAAGCTTTCTCTTGATATATACCCTTCATGTCAACTACCTTGTCCTATGTTCTCAAATAAAATTGTGATTGTTTGGATTGTATATATTTCGTATCAACCTGTGTTTGTTTTAGATGGTTTCAGAGTCCTTATCTCTTATCTGCAGAATCAACTAAGCTGCATATCCTTCTTTGCAGGTCCATATACATCCCAGACACGGAGTTGTTTATATACTCGAATCGAGCTCAATGTCTCCAATGGTTGAATGTACTGTGCAGGGGTAAACAGGTCATCTCTACTTTCTTGACAGTGGGTTCAATTCGTTTCCTTTGTAGAACATTTCTGGAAATTGTTCGTTTTCTGTTTCTTTCTGCCCAAGACTTTATGAACCTTTGTATTTGGTTATGGAGGGTTAGCTTGGTTAGGTGCTGACCACTTTAACCTTGACAAGATTCGAGAGTTGGTAATGATATTTAGATTACATTATTAAATTAAAATAATTTAAATCAAAATATTTAAAATTATAAAATTTATTATTATTATTTGTTTAAACTTTCTTCCTCGAGATCTGTTTAAACTTTAAACTAAACATGGAATGTTATAAATTATAGAGTATAATATTTAAATATCACTTAGTTTTTGTTTAATGACTTATTTTAGTTATTGAATTTTAAAATCGATCAATTTATTTATTAAATTTTCTACATTAACTTATTATGATCACTTATGATATAAATTATTTTATTATTTTTACTATAAAATGTTATTTTTATTAAAGTAAAATATACCAATGATAATTCAACTATCTTTTCATTTTCATTTTTATTTTATTCAGTTAATTTTTGAAATTCTTAATTTAATAACTAAATTTTTGAGTTACTTTAATTTTAACCATTCTAAACGATTTTATTAATATTTTTATTTAACATAACATATTTTATTATTAAAATAAAAAAATAATTATATTTTATGCCTAAAAACCTAAACACCAAATTAAATCCCCACCTCCTTCTCTAATAATAAAATTCAGACATCACCACGAAGGTGTTTGTTTGTTAAAAAATCAACATAAATTAATTTAAATGATAAATAATTTAATATTATTTAAATATATTCTAAGTTTGAAATCTCGTTTTTTTCGTTCACAAACATAACTGAAGTGATACAACCTCGTCAAAGTGTTGGGAGAATCAATTTGAAATTTTAAAATATTTAGTAATTTAAATTTTTGAGATGTTAAAACTTTTAATTTTTAAGACGAATTTAATTTAAAATATATAAAAAATAAAGATTAGTATAAATATCTAAAATTTGAGGATAAATCATTTTTTAAATAAAAAATTAAATATTATTTTTTTAAACATTGAATTTAGGGTTAAGCCCCATTACCTTCCGCAACATCATATACCGGTGATATTTTGATTTAGATTTTTTTGTTAATTTGCAATAGAAAAATTAGGGATTATTATTTTCAATAGAAAGATTTAATTTAACGAGTGGAAAATTGGGAAAATATTATTATTATTATTATTTTTTTCATTAAAATCAGGTGTACAATATAAATTGATTCGGATTAATCAAAGTTAAGTCCTAAGAAAATAAGAGGGAAGTAAAAAAAAAAAATACATATTTAATTGTGACATGTGTTCACAAATTATGACTATCATTCTAAATTGGTTCTTAAATTTTTAAATATTCTATTTTTATCCCTAAACTATAACCCTCATTTTAAATTGGTCCATAAACTTTTTGATATTCTAATATCATCCTCAAATTATGATTTATGTCACATCATATTCTTACATAATATACATCAATGTTTTATGTCAATTAATAATATTTATAACAACTTATTAACATAAGATATGATTAGTATATATTAAAAAATTAAAAATAAAATTAAAATTTTCAAAAAATTTGAGGATCAATTTAGAACGAAAGTCATAATTTGAGGATAAAATTAAAATATCCAAAATTTTAAAAAAAAATAATTAAAAAAATCATAGATTAAGAATAAAATTAAAATATTAAAAAAAATAAAATCAATTTAAAATAAATATCATAGTTTAAAAATGTACGGGGCAATCGACTCTATAATCTAACCAAAGTTTCCCCATTTTTGTTTTTTTAAGAAAAATACTAGTATGTTCCATTATACATCTACGAGTTACCGTCGGAATACAACGAGGATTGGCTTTCTAACGAGCGATGTCTGAACCACTTGTTTGCCTCCGAGGTGGCCATTCACAGAGCCTTGATGAACACCTACGACTTGAGAACATTTGATCCTTACGAAACTGATTTCCTTTTTGTTCCTGTATATGCGTCATGCAACTTCAGCACTGTTAATGGCTTCCCTGCAATTGGCCATGCTCGTTCTCTTTTATCTTATGCTGTTCAACTCATTTCCTCGAACTACCCTTTCTGGAACCGCTCCCAAGGTTCCGACAACATCTTTGTTGCCTCCCATGATTACGGAGCCTGCTTCCATGCCATGGTACGTAAGAAATAATCATAATTTGTCGTAAAAAAGGATTTGTTATAGAGGTTTTTGATTCATGTTTTTCTGTCTCGCTCAAGGAGGATAGAGCTATTGATGATGGGATGCCGGAGTTCTTGAAGAGATCGATTCTAGTGACAGTCGTAAGTTTTGAAATATTAAGTTTAATTTTAAGGTATCGAAGGTTAAGGATTTAATTATGAGAAATTCAAGACCAGACAGCAGTATCATTTGTCTGAGTTTTTTTTTAATATTTTTGGATAATTTCTGTCAAAAGACAGAATAAATAAAGGAAAACTCATCATCACATTTACAGTTGCTTCCTACTCTCTTAATTGAGAGAGATACAAAGCCAATGTTTTTGTCAACTGAGCTATTTCATTCAGTACAACTTGGGAATTTGTCTTTCCAATTTCAAAGACAACAACTTGCTTCTCTGCCCTCTCAGCAACTGCAAGCAAACACAACAGCCTCGTACCCGAAACACATACGACACACATACTGCTGGTTTAACCCTTCAAACAAGACAAGACAAGAAAAGAAATCAACTTGAATGGAAAAATAAAAAGGTAACATAAATGCATTGGTTTAACCCAAAATTTACTTTAATCCGAACTTAGAACAAGTACCAAAGGATGTCTTAAAGAATCATGCATTAGCTTAAAATAGGTTGAGTTGGGAATAGAACATTATGAGAGAAGAAACATCTTCAATAGGTCGTGGTGAACATCAAAGAAAAAATCATATAATCGCAGCTAACCTGTCTCCTCCTCCGACTTTGTAAATACCATGTTCGAGCCACCACGTAGCATGGAAGAAGAAAGCCAGCAAATTGGAGAAGCAAAACCTGAAACTTAGGACCCAAATTCTAATTCAGTCTTAGCTTGAAGCAAAACTAATCAAAAATAAATAAAAGTATCCTGAGCATTCAACAACCTCATCGAAAGACTTACAACTGTCAGTACTGTTAACATGTGTCGGCAGCAGTTTAAAAGAAAACTTTCAACTTATACACATTGCTATGACACAACGTAAGAACATAAACAAGAATCTGTCAACTGAAGAACTAGTATGGTGTAGTAGATTTTCCAAAGATGTTTTGTACTCACGTTAATGAAAGTTGATGACTCCTGTATCATGCCATAATCTCTTGTCAACATAAGGACTTGGCGCAAGAGCAAGATGATAAGTAACTGCAAATGAACCGACACAACTTTCCAAACATGAGATGAATTATCATTCTTGTGTAAAGAATCTTGTAATAAAGTTTTATTTGCTTACAATGAGAGCAACCAAGCGAAGACAGGCAAGGCTACTGCTATTTGCAGCAACATAATCTTCGTACTCTGATTGGAGTAGTTGGCTTTGAGAAGCAGTTAACACTAGAAGGTGTGAGTCACGGAGATCAATATGCGGACTCCAAGCTTGCCTGATTTCAAAGATTATGTCAAGGCAAAAAAAGGCACAACCAATACGTGAGATCGGAAACAAGGATGTTATCCAACAGAATTCCTACTGCTATCGATGAATTAGTATTTTTTTTCGTTTCATCTTAGTTTCCAAAATACCTCCAACAGTCCATTTCATGTTTTAGATAATTAATCAAAAATGCTTCACATTCACCCTACAAAGATGTAATACGTTGTTCATATATATTACACAGGTTTGCCGATAAGGAACTTATACATGGGCTGATACAAACCACATGGATTTCTGCAACAAAAGTTTCTTGTTCGGTATTTATGCTGCATAGTACCCAAAATTGGTTTCTAACTTGCGCAAAGCACGGTAATGTTGATAGAATTATAATCATTCACAGCTTGATACCAGATACCATTTTAACCAAGTCACAGGAAAGACGGTAGAAGTTGTAAACCAAAATGAGGATTACCGTATGTCGATTGCCAGAACGTCAGGATTGCTTCTGGTCGGAGGAAGAGAATAATTTGGTGAAAAATCCTGAGAAAAATGGAGAAATATTATACACATTACACATCCATGACATACTTTTCTCTTTTGATATATGCAAATTAAAGGAGAGAGCTTAAAAACCCAACCTGTTTGCATATTTCACAAGTTATGTCACCTTTCTTGTTGCACCATCTTTGAATGCACTTCCTGTGCGCAAACTGAAGCAAAGAATGAAACTGATATGTTAAAAGATACTTCAATTATTTCAATTTACGAATGCACCTTAAACCTGATAACCATATAACCAACCTACAAGAACACAGACTCCAAAACTTAAAAGAAATGGATCAAGTTGAGCCATTGCAGGATGTCAGGGCAAGCAGACTAACTTAAATGCAAAGAATATACAAAAAAACTCATAACTTTACGAACTATCTATATGAAAATATAAACATGGTTGCTGATATTGGAGGAAATTGTTCGTTTACATATTGTGGTTCATAACATTTTGGTTCAAAAGACTTTTTTATCAGGCCATTAAAGTTCCATTAAGGAACTTGGTAGCTCCAACAGCAAGGCCACTTGAAATAAACTTTGCTACACAGTAGAAACAATAAAAAAAAAATGCAATAACAACAGTAAAAGTTCTTTAAGATTTCTTTTAAAGTGCAATAATAGGAAGAAACCGCATTGGAATCATGTGTTCTGCAATTGAACACTTTGTTAAACAGAATAAGATCACTTTTGCTAGAAGTCGATAGAATTAAAATATATGTACAGCCTACATTGGATTTGAATATGCTCTCCCAAGCCAAGCAAAAATATAACTGAAGTAATGAAATAACCACAACTGCAGTCTAGAAGCTACGTAATCGATTCTACGTATCTATGTTGCAGGGACTTAGGGGTGAGTGCATATGCTCATGTTCTCTAAGTTTCTTCTTTATATTTGGAGAATTATTACACCCCCAATACCAATTTCTAATTATGTTATGGACACAGGTGTAAGACACAAGTACTTGAGGCAAAATGAGTTGTGTAATACAGCTAGGCATTTCAATGCCAAGTAGAACTCATGGAAATGAACGAAAGAAAAAGGAACAGGTAAAGTATTCTGTTTTCTTACAAAATCTCTTACAAAAATAGAAAAGAACAGAGTTTGAATGGTAATAATCGGTAATTATGTACTGAAGCTTAGGAAGTAACGTATGAAGAAAGAGAATGAGTCAAAAGAAGACAAATAAAGAGACAACTCCATAGAAAGCAAATGCCAAGAAATGCTCACTTTCCTAAACCAATAATACATCCTAGAAAACATCATATCTACCATGGTTACAGAACTGAATCCCAGGTAAGCTCACCCACCCCAGAAAAAAGCATGCCCGGTTTACTAAATTAGCAATGAGTTGTGTGTCTTAATACTCTTATTAAATAAAATAATGAAATGAGCCAATAACGTAGAAGCACCACAAGGTAGAAAGAGTCAAAGGACTAATCTCCAACAAAAAGAACCAAATGATCAATATTTTAATATTTTTCTTACAACTACCCCCTCCCCTTATCAAAAAATGAAACATGTGGTAAGACCAATAAAACATACAATCAGAGATTCAGAATCATCTAAAGCAAATAATCAAAAACCCAGGAATAAGAACTTCAAAAGGATAAACTTTAACCAAAAGAAACTGGAATTTACATGTTCATTTTAAAAATAAAAGAACCCAAGAACTCAAACTTAACAAAAACCCATGAAAGTACAGACCTTTAGAGTGCCACCGCAAGCACAAGGAGCTTCCAAAGAAGGCAAATCATCTCCCTCTTGACATATTCTACACTCCACTATTTCTTTCACCTTCTTTGAACAATACCCTTTTCTCCCTTCTCCTTCTTTTCCACCATCATCATCGCTTGATTTCTTCACAGAAACAACAACAGTAGCATTCCCAGTTGTAGCACCTGAGTTAGGCTGTCTTCCACTCACGGAAGAAGACTCGAAACAAGCTGCAGACGCTATGATTTTGTCTACACACACCATGAAATCATCCACCATTTTCTTTCCACTTCTCTCTTAAATGAATTTCTATTTTTTTGGCTTTGAATGTACAGTTTTTGATGAAGAACAGAAGGAGAGAGAGAGAAAGTGGGGAAGTGGGGATTTTAAAAAGGTGTTGGTGTTGGCGGAATTTACGAAAGGGACCAACTTTCCATGGGGAAAATGGCCTTCAGCTGGGATTTAATTACCGATTTTATCCCAACTAAAATATCTTTTATACTACCTAAACCTTGCAAACGAAGGGTAGCGGTCAGCTTGGACTAAAGTAATAACGACGACCAACTGCAATTTATTGCTATTAACTTGCCGGTTCGGCTCCGGCGTAGACGCAGACATTCGCAAGTCAAATATCATTTTTTAATCTCCGGAGAGATGTTATATTCGAGGTTAAAAATTTTAAATTATAAAATTTAAAAGAAATTTAAGTGATAAAAACTCGTATCGACTCGTGTGATGTCATCAAATTATTTTATTTTCATATGTTGTTGTATAGTTGATGTGAGGATTTGATACTGATGAGTTGGAAATTGTTGGGAGAAGTCTGGTGCTGGTGGGGATTGGATCAAAATTATTGTGTTCTTGGACTTGAGGGACAATTTGGATAAGGCAGAAAACAAAAGAAAGTTCTCACATGGGATGATTTTGATAACAAAAATAATTAAAAAGTGTTGCTTAAACTGAATATTACCATTTACCAATCAAACAACAGAACTAAAAATATTAAAGAGAAAGTTTAAAATATAAAAATATTTTGAGCATTAAGAAATACATATAAAATTATTATTGGACACATTAAAGTTTTTTTTTTCTTCTACAAACGTGGTTAAAATCAAAATTCTATTTTTTTTTTGAAAAATCTTAATAATAATTTTAATTGTACTTGAATAAAAAAATAATGTTAAGGGAAGAAAAATATACTCTTAATATTTTTAAAATATATAATTTAAAGGAATACAAAAAAAAATAAATAAAGATAATCAGTCAAATATATTTACTCATTAAAATTTATATATTATATTTTTTTGTATAAATTAAAATTTTTATCATCGATAATCCTCTTAATATGTGTATTCTCTCATAAAGAGATTTACGATTGATTATAAAATATATTATATTTTTATTTCTAATACTTTTACCTTAACCATCCTGATTTCAGAACCTTTAATCACACACATTTTCTCTCATTTTCTTTCTTGTGTTTTCCTTTTATCAATGAGGTTTATTTTTTTCCTTTTTATTGTTTATATTAATTTTAGTACTTTTAATTATGTTTTCTTTTATTTTGTTTCCTTTTGCAATTTTTCTTATCCATTTTAATATCTTATATTTTTAATCTTATAATTTGCCTTTTTATTATTTATTATTTATCTTTTAATATATTTATTCCATAAATATTAAGTTTCTATTTATGTTTTTTTAAATAATAACTCATTTATTGTTTATATAGTTATTTGTATAATATGTTTTTGTGATAATAATTGTTATTTGCATAATATATGATATTACTTTTAAAATATACATATATAAACTGTTAGTCTATTAAGTATTTTTTTTTTTAAAGTTTTTACTGCCATATTTGTATTTTTATAATATTTGTCTTGATGTCATTTCCTCTTCTTCAATCGTCAATTTAGAAAAAATTCAAAAGCGTAAAGGAACATGAAATAGAATCCCATGAAATCTTACACTGGTTTAATACCAATTTGCTCTTTCATCGATAAACAATCCCAATCAATTACCATAACATTTTCGGTTTAAGTTTCGATTTTGAGTTTCGATTTTTAAGATTCAAATCTTTTAGACTCAAACTCTTTCAAAGTTTTTTTAAAAAAAAAATTTTACCTCGTAATAAAATTTAACTTCAAATTACATTAAGCTCTCTAAATAACTATTCAAATAGAAAAACTAATCTATGTCTGGCATGTATATGGACCTGCAAATAGTGATATGCAACATATTTGATCCGTAGATAAGAGTTCACAATTTGAACAATCACAAGTAAAAGACAATATAGTCGACATGAAATGTATATCAAGAGGACAAATCCCATCAAGTCTTACCTCATTTGTTGTAGCTCCCAATCATTTTTGTGCTCAATATCAATTTGATGTGCCTCCGGCCGGTCAACGTATTATATGTTCCTCGTACTCTGATCTTCCATTTATTGGAACCAAACTCTCAGCGTAAGCAGTAAATTGCATTGTTTTCACATAAAAATCATGGATACCAAGATTCTTGATACCAATATTCTTAAGCTCTCCTGTGGAGGGGTCAAACAACATCGATTCATGATTCAAGCTCTCAAGAAACAATTCCCCATTCTTCCAAAACCACAAAGGCCTCTCAACTCCAGGAACTGATTCAATAGTGAATAATTTAGTCCCTGATCCATTCATAACCTATAAGTGAAAAGATTTCTCGGTTCCTTCCTCTTCGAAAAATAACACCAAGAAATCTGTTAAAGTCCAAAAGTTCAAAATCAAAATTTCCATCCCGATCAAATTCAGGCAATGGCAAGGTTGAAAACTTTTCATTAACTTTATCAAATGAAAGAATAAGATAATTAGATACCAATGCCTTCCAATAATAACACCCATTTACGTAGTTATTAAACAAGGGATCACTATTAGTATAAACCTTATGCTCAGGAACTGGAATTTCCTTCCATGAATCACTTCTAAGGGAATATAACTCAACTTGGTTGTTCACAGTATAACTCCCCTCGTCAATGACATGTGTAACAAATCTTACAACTTTATAGTCATCCGTTTGAGAATCATACCCCAAACCAAGCCAACCAAACCGAGTGGAATCCACGAAAGGAGGGCGTTGGACTGAGGATTGAGGAAGGATTTTGAAGTCTCTTGTCGATGGGTTCCAAAGGGCAACCTTATCACCATCATCATTAGGTAAACACAATATTCCATTACAAGGACCATGAACACAAATATCAGACCAACCTTTTCAAAAAATGGTATGTCAAGTATCTGTTTTACTGAAAAGTTTTGGCCTTTCTCGGTGAAAAGTTGATAGATATAATGTATTCCATCCCGGGTGTTACCATGAAATAGGTAAGGTTGACACAATTAGGATTAAGTAAAATTGATTTGATTTTAAGATTTTTTTTAATTTCGAGTTATCTAATATATATATATATATATATTATTTAATGATAAGAAAGATGAATCCACAGAAGCACACGTCGGCTATTGTTTCAAATTGCTACTGAAATTGAAGTTTCTGTATTCAATCATAAAGGATCGTGAGTGCGACTCTTGTACAGAAAGAAATAACAATTTCCAAAAGCATTCCACAAAGGAATAGAATTGAATTGCTCCATTATACATTATACATGTGTAACCCTTAAAGTAGTGTTGATAACGATGGTTTCAAAGATGATAAGACATGACCATAACAATAACAATACCTTCGGCATTCAACTATTGGAAACACTGAGCTCTCTAAAGCACAATTCAAGTACGATAACTACTCCATGTCTGACAAACAGATGCACCTGCGCTGCAAAGAGTTGTAAGCAAGTTATCAGATCTGCAGATAATAGTTAACAAATATGTGATTTTCTAGCCATGAATTTAGCAAAAGAATTAAAACAAAACATGCATACCGAGAGTTTGAAGCTCTTGTGTGGAGGGGTCAAACCATCCTAGTTCATGATTAGAGCTCTCAAGAAGCAATTCACCATTTTTCCAAAATCCCAAAGGTGGCTCAACTCCAATAAAGGATTCAATGCTGAATTGTTTAGTCCACGATCCATTCATATTAAAGACCTATGTCTATCAGTTCCATCCCCTATGTAAACGATAGCACCAAGCAATCCACAATAGCAAATTGGCTACAGACCCACTATCAAATTTAGGTCACCATAACGTTAAAAACCTTTTCATTAACCATATCAAACGAAAGAATAAAGCAAACATCAGAAACCCATATTGCATGCAAATAATAAAGCCCATTTATGAAATTACTGAAAGGAGAACCAAAAGCCCATCTGTCACGGGGTCAAAGTTTTGACGTAGGGACAACCACCCCGTGCGGCACCTCAGGCCTCTCACACACCCGAGGTTCAGCCTTAACCATCTCGATGCTTACTGGTTTCGCCCTCCCATGGGCTCATGAGGGAAGTGGGGACAGCTCCCGACCAGTGTGGTGCGCGATCAGCACGCCCATCCGAAGATAGGACGGCTGCTCGGCACGTACTACACCCTTAATGCTATCCCGCTCCCAAGAGTTAAGCACAACCAGAAAGCATCTCGCCCGGTCCCGCGTTGCTACGATACACGGACCGTGACAATCTCCCCCACCTGATTCATGCACGCCCTCGTGCATGGGGAGGAAACTCGCCCACTAACTGGGGCCGCCCTCCACTGTTGGGCAAAGGTCTGCTCGCAACCACCTCATGGCCACTCGCCACTTATACAAGGTGTCCCATTGCAGTCTACCTGCAACCACCTCATGGCCACTCGCCACTTAGACAAGGTGTCCCATTGCAGCTCGACCAACTGGAGAACTTTCGCTGTGGCTTCCTGCCTACCCGTCCTCGTCTCAATCTCTTTCTAGAGGACCCACTTGCGAACACCCCTTCTCTTAGGGTGCGAGCTTCACTTGCTCGTCCACACGACTCGCTCTGTAGCACATGGGGCGCTTGGCAAACTCAACAGCTAGCACACGACCACGCTCTGATACCACTTGTCACGCCCCTAGAGTTTCACGCCCGTAGAACTCGGCTTCTCTATCAGAACGTGCGGCCTTAGACGCTTCGGACTCAAGAAAAACGCCTAAGTAAGCCTTTTCACCCCTCACGGAAGATCAAACTTCCCAAGCACCGACAAACACAAAGCGTTCTATGCGGAAACGAATCAAAAGAGACGGGCGAGGAAGAACTTCTCAAGAACGTTCAAGAACACTAAAGAACAAAGAAAGAACACACTCAGAGAATTTAGAGAAAATGCCTTTATTCCTTGGAAACTTGGAATACTCTGATACATCAAATGAGGTGGGGAAGACCTCTATTTATAGTTGAACTCCCCTCGATCCTACGGTCTATACAATTTTACACCGACGGCTATGATACAACCTTATCCATTTACAAAGCATAATTCTAGGAATATTCCCACCTAACTATGGAAAGAATCTTCTGTGTTCACACAAAGTGTTCACACACCTTGGATGGATAAGTCTCTCCCTGGATCGGGCCAACGTTGGTGGTCTTCGCAAGCCCAATATTGCTCTTGGAATTACTTGGGCAGGCCACATCACACCAAGTGATGCCAATGTCCTGGACCCCAAACAACGGCCCGTGACATTAGGAACTGAATTTTCCTTCCATAAATCGCGTTTAAGCTAATATAACTCAACTTGATTCTTCTAGGAAGAAATTGCCTGGGAGCCATCACGTTCATCGTTTTTAATATGAATAATAACAAATCTTACAACTTTGAAGTCATCAGTTAGAGGATCACACCCAAAACCATGAGAATCAAAATGATGGAACCTACCGAAGGAGGCATTTTTTTTCACACCTTTTACTAGTATAAATGCCAGTTAAATTTTTTGGATTGTTAATTAGTAGTTGCAATCTGTTGCTGTGATCGAACAGAAGTGGAAAACATTCCCGAGCAACTGATTACAGCCACAGGGTGTAAGTGCATTTCATGACACTATGGTTTTGTCGGTTTTCCAAATCTGAGGATTTGAAGGTTACATTGAACCTAACCCTCTTGTTTGGTTATTCCTTTGATGTTTTCTCTGGCTTTTCAAATAAACTTGCTAGATGAATCTGTTTCTTGTTTCCCATCGGAATTATCAGACCCTTAAGATCTTGAACTTATCATGCGTAGTGGAAGAGAAATTCTTGTGAATCAATATTGCAGAATTATTCATTCCTGTAGGCTCAATGGACCTAGACTTGTCTTAGAACTAGGGAGAGTAAGCTTTCGTAGGCTTCTGTCCTTATGTTCCATTCTATTAGAATGAAACACCCACTGTTGTTTTTTCCTTGTAGTGTAAACTTCAGCTTGCTCCAAGTTTTCTGTCAGTTTTCAAAGTATTCCTATTTCCTTGGTCATCCATTTATATGAAATTTTAGAAAGGTGGGCGATCTATGTTTCCCACCTCAATTCGGTGCTTAACTTGTTTATCTTAGATTAGTTTTTTCAATGGCCATTAAAAATATTTTATTATTCAATCACATGTAATCTATTTATATAATTTTATTAAAAAAACTAAAAACCTTTGATTTTTTTAATAAAAAAAACTCAAATTCAAACCCTAAACTTTTAAATTCATCCAATTCAACTACCACCCTTTATTAAGGGTGTTTTAAATGACGAAATTATTTGGATATTGTTTTTAAATAATCTAAAAAATTATAAAATAATATTTATTTATAACTATATATATTTTTAATAAAATATATATTTTATAGATAAACGGTAGGATAAATCTAATTTGTAATAAAAACTTTGAAAATTAAACATTGTCCGAGGGATATCCTAACCACAGCCAATATTAACTAACAAGAAAATACAGGAAGCATTTCGGTATTTTACCACATTGATTTTAAGGATAAATTACATATATGGACATTGAACTTTTAGAGAATTTATTTTGGTAATTATACTCTTAAAATATTAGAGAAAAATTATTTAATTTTTAATTTAATTTTAATATAATCACTAAATTTTTAGTTTATTTTAATATGATCCTTCTCGTTACCTTCCATTAAAAACTGGGTTAATTTTTATTTTTCTTAATTCAGCACACAAAAAAAGTCTTGAATTTTGATTCTAAAATATGATACTAAACTTTAATATGATACTAAACAATTATTCAACTTTAAAAAAGGTCTTGAATTTTGATTCTTAAATTTAACTTCAAATTACATCCAGAGACATTGAGCTCTCTAAACAACTATTCAAGTATAAAAAGCACTCTATGTGAACCTGTAGACAATGATATGCAACATATTTGATCTACAGATAAGAGTTCACAATTTAAACAATCACAACTTTATTTCAGAACATAAAAAAGACAATATAGTCACATGAAATGCATTTCAAGAGAACAAATCCCATCAAGTCTTACAACATTTGTTGTAGCTCTTAACCATTTTTGTATTCAATATCAACTTGAAGCGACTTCGGATGGCCAACGTATTATACGTTCCTCATACTCTGATCTTCCATTTATTGGAACTAAACTCTCAACATAAACAATAATTTGCATTGGTTTCCAATAAGAGTCATGGATACCAAGATTTTGGATACTACGATTCTTAAGCTCTCGTGTGGAGGGGTCAAACAGCATCAATTCATGATCCAAGCTCTGAAAAAAGAATTCCCCATTTTTCCAAAGCCCCAAAGGCCTCTCAACTCCAGAAATAGATTCAATAGTGAATAATTTAGTCCATGATCCATTCATAACCCATAAGCGAAAAGATTTCTCAGTTCCTTCATTTTCGAAAAAAATAACACCAATCAATCCGTTGAATTCCAAAAGTTCAAAATCAGAATGTTCCACCCAATCAAATTCAGGCAATGGTAAGGTTGAAAATTTTTCATTAACCATATCAAATGAAAGAATAAGGTAATCAATAAATTTAAATGCACTATATGCCTTCCAATAATAAAACCCATTTCCGTAGTTATTAAACAAGGGAGAACCATAAACATAAACCTTAGGCTCAGGAGCTGGAATTTCCTTCCATGAATCACTTCTAAGGGAATATAACTCAACGGTCTGACCCATAGCGGGATTGATATGGTTAACAAATCTTACAACTTTATAGTCATCCGTTTGAGAATCATACCCAAAACCAACGCAACTAAAATGAATGGAATACACTACATGAGGGCATTGGACTGAGGATTGAGGAAGGATTTTGATGTCTCTTGTCGATGGGTTCCAAAGGGCAAGCTTATCACCAACATCACCTAAACACAATATTCCATTACAAGGACCATCACATAAACCCCAACCTTTTTCAAAAAAGGGTATGTCAAATTTCTGATGTACTGAAAAGTTTTGGCCTTTCTCGGTGGAAAGTTGATAGAAATAATTGATTTCATTCGGGATGTTACCATGAAAACTTTTTAAAAGGAGATTCAGGTTTTTATTTCTGAGGTTGTTGTGGTGGTGTTTGGTAATGAAACGAGGGGTTTGAAACGATGAAGACCAAGGCTTACAAACGCACCTGAAACGTGTCAAGGATTTAACAGGAAGTTTGGAGAGAATCTCCAACACCATATTCTCTGGTAAATCAGATCCAGTTATGCTCGAACCTTGCATCTTCTTTCCAGCTCTGTCCTGTCCAATTCCTCTGTTTTTTAGGGATGGTTTTATTTGGGAAAAGACAATATGAAACAACACAGGCGACAAACAAAATCTATAACATATAATTTTTAAAGTTTGGATTATTTAATTTTTTGAATAATTTATCGTTATTTTTATCTTGTATTAATTTTATCTAGATAAGAAAAAGATTTTTATTGAGGTCCATAATTTAATAAAATAACATATTCTTACCTAAATTATTTGATGATGACAATAATGATGATGATGATAATAATAATAATTCAAAGTCTTATTTATACGTATAAAAAATAATATGAAAAAATATGTATTTAGGTAAAAAAAATCGTTTAAATTGGAATTAAAATATCCTATAATATTATAAATAGTAGTATAATATAATTAAAATTTATACATAAACTCAAAAGATAAAATTAATTCGAACTCATTAAATCCGACTCGAAATCTAAAATCTCACACCGGTTTTTGGACAAAGATGTGAACACCTGTGCATTCTAATCTTAAATTTAAGAGATTTTTGGGTTTTTTTTTTGAAGAAATGAGTAAAAAAATAAATATTTGCATTTATTTGTTTCCTTTTTTTTCTTTATTCCCGTTTTATTTTTTCCTTTTTATTCTTTATATTAATTTTGGTACTTTTAATTATATTTTCTTTTGTTTCCTTTTACAATTTTTCTTACCTTTTTTTTTATTTTAATATCTTATTTTTTTCCTTTTGCAATTCTCGAAACACTTGGGTAATATTGGCGACTTGATATAATATTATTGACCATTTAATATACAATATATTTTTTATTTAGGTAACTTGTGATATTACATATGGTATTGTCTATTAAACTAATAGATTTTTGGCGACTTGTGATTACAAAAATGATATTCAATAGTTAAAAGTTTCCTCTATTAAACTAATGTGCTTGAATGCATATGGTATTGTCTGGGCAATAGAATGAGAGCTAGTTTGAGCTGCAAACCATATTCTAGGAAACTTGGTGTTTATGGTGAAAATTAAGATTGGGCGTAGAATCCATAATCCAACAACTGAACTGGTGCCTAAGTGGCTTTGTAATACTCTGTTTCCCATTCATGAACGATTACCCTCAGCGAAAAATCCATAAGAATTGTATAATGAAGCATACAATAATTTGCTGTCAAGCTTGCATAAATCAATTATTGAGACTGAAAAGCAGAAAGTGTTTCAATGCCCCAGGCGAGCTACTATTTTGGTTTTGTCTCTTACCGGTAATCCTCATAATTTTTTTTTTTGTCTAGGCATGCTGTGTTTCTTTTATATATATTTGTCTAGATTGTAGATTATTCTCTTTTTAACCTTTTTATGAAAAGGATGTGGAGGCTATAAGTCATTTGAAAAATTGTGTTGCTCTAAGTTTTGTATGCCTCACAAAATGTGGTGTCTATCCATGGTCCAACATTCTGATATTTTGTTCACCGGGGTTTCACTATCTTAGATTATGATGAGAAGGCTGAAAATGCCATTGACTATGAAGATATTGATGAGGAGTATGAAGGTCCAGAGACTCAAGCTGCTACTGAGGAAGACCATTTACTTCCCAAAAAGGAATATTTTACTGCTGATGTTTCTTCTGCTTTGGAGCCTAAAGCCTCTGTGTTTGATGATGAAAATTACGACGAGGATGAGGAAAATGAAAAGGAGCAAGAGGTGGTAGGTAAGCATTTACAGGGTTCAAATATTCTTAGTTGGATGCCTTTGTTGATATTTAGAGGCTTGAATGTTTGATAACAACTCTCTCTTTCCTGAGTACCTTTCAAATAATCAATTGATCATTAGGTCTTTTTTCATCTTAAGAGAAAAGTTCGGTGTTATAAACATCAATGGATTCTACCCAACTTGGACCGTGGTTTCTCCTGATTGATCAATATTTTATAATTTTACCAATTAACATAGAAAGTTCAAATTTGGTTATTGTGGCCTAAGTGTCTCTTGTGTACAAATTTCCTGTAATAGATTTCATGAATTTTGTTTTCTATCTTGCTGCAAACTGTGTGCTACAAGTGTGTCTTTGCTGTGAACTGTAGAATGATATTTTAAGCTTCTCTAGTCTTTACATGCATGACGAACATATCCAAACCTGGTTTCTTGTTTGGTTATTGCTTTGTGCTGACTAACTGTGAAACCACAGTTTAATTTCTTTCCATGTTGATTTATGAATATAGATGGTCCACCTTTAATTATGGGCCAATATGATCTCTTGTTTTTTTAAATATGCTGTCTCTTGATAGGTGGAAGTGATTCCTTTGTTCTTCTAAATATCCTTTAAATGAGCAGAATAAGAAAGAATTGCTAGTTTTATGTGTGTAGTCCATAAACATATGCTTTTTTTTATGGGTTAAACTTATATGATTAAGTGTTTAATTATTGAAATTGTGTTAAATTCTCTTCATACATATATCCTTTTACTTTTTTGCCAGATGTATATAATCTGTTTCTTCTGAGTTTATTTATGTTAAGCTTTCCATTTGCTTGTTTCTTCAGGATCAAATTATAGTGCTTATATTCTTCTGGTTCTAGTTAATCTACAAAATGATTAGTTTACGTATTATCTTTCATTGTGATAAACGAGAACTGAGTAGCTTACATATTAATCTGTGTTATGGAGAAAATTTATCTTTTTATAAGATACTTTTGGCTTATTTTGGAATGTGTTTAATTCTTCACCATGTACTTTTCTTGGAAAATATGCCAAAGCAATTGTGAGGTGCTTTTATGGCATCTTTCATCTTTGATTGCAGTGTTTATGATAAATCCTAGCTTTATTCTTCTTTTGACTGAATTTCAGCACCCTTTTGTAGTTGAGCAGGAAGAGCATCTTGCAGTGTCATTTGAAGTAGAAAAATCACCTGGGCATGAAGTACGTTGTAGCTCTTCAGATAGTCAAGATCAAGCAGATGGGACTGAAGATTTTCTGGTGCCTATTTTATATGCTTATATCTTTAGCATTGAATTTTAATTTTTCTTTGAGAACTGTAAGAAATATTTGGATAACCATGATTTTCTGTGGGAAGATATTCTTTTTGGAATGCTATTTCAAAGAAAATTACCTCAAGTTGTGTAATGATGTGAAACCTGAGCCTTTAACTTTAGTTCAACCCAAAAGACTCCCTAATTAAATGTCAATTTTTCAATAAATATATAGAAATAGATATAGGTTTAAAATAATGTTATAGCTTTCTTTAACTAGCACATTGTTTATTTTTTTTACGTATTAAGGCATCGGGCTTATATTTGGTGTTTGCAACTAAAATAGGCTCAAGGGTTTAGCTGTAAATTTCCACGTTGTTATTTCAGTTTGTACATGAGACTATTATATTCACTCCACCTCTTGACTTCTGTTAGAGAGGTTGGAGAAAGGATTACCATACTGCTTGGTGTCTGATTTCAAATGTGTCCTTTCAATATCTTTACTCGATTTGATTCACAACTAGGTTAAAGTTCAGAAACATAGGATGGGTAATTGCTTCTTATATTTTAGTTAGTTTTGTTCTTTAAGTGCTCATCTATGACAAACTATAATACATAAAAAATATTGCAACAGGACGTACCTGGTTCTCCAGAAGAGTCTTTAGATTCTAAAGGTTCAACGCCTCTGTCTGTTTTATGTGTAGAAGATGGTATGGTGATCTTACGGTTTTCAGAAATATTTGGTATCCATGAGCCATTGAAGAAAGCAGCCAAAATAGACCGTGAATATTTCACTCATAGAGGTATGTTGTCTATGGTAAAAAAAAAAAATCATTCTTAATATGTGCTAACAATCTAATAGTGGACATCTGACATCAGTTTTGAGTTCATATGCACCAAAAAGTTTGTGCTGCCATTTATAAAAAATAACAAAGGAAAAATATATCTTGGTTACTTTAGTTGTCAGTTTACTAGATCTCTTCATTTTCACCAGTTGTAATTTTTGGTTTTCCACTTCATTTTTTCAGAGAAGTACAAATCTATGGATGCTTCTGATTTTGTTGAAGAGGATGAAGAGGTGTTTCTAAAGGACACTGGTCAAGGTTTCTCGTTTACTGATTGGGAAAAGGCCATCCAACATAATATATCTGAACTTACGGATGAACCTCTTGTGAAAGGAGGTTTGGAAATTTCTGCACTTGGTGAAGAACATATCAACGATAGTCACTCAAATCCAGAAACAATGAAAGAGGGGGCAGTAGTAAATTTTTCTTCTGGATGGCAGTCTCCTTCGTGTCCAAGATATTTTCCGCTTAACCAGTTGGACTGGGAAGAACAAATTGTTTGGGACAATTCTCCTGCAACAACACATGTTTTCTTTGAACCAAGTTGCATCTCATTATTTGCAGGTCCATATACATACCAGACATAGAGTTGTTTACATACTCGAATTGTACTTTCGAGAGCTTGATGTCTCCAATGGTTGAGCTCTACTTTCTTGACAGTGGGTTCAATTCGTTTCCTTTGTGGAATATTTCTGGAAATTCTTCATTTTTTCCTGCTCGAGACTTTTTGAACCTTTATAGTTGGTTATGGAGAGTTAGCTTGGTATGTATCTAAACGTGTAATCTTTTATAAACGTGGAATATGTTTAAAAACACATGTTTAATAAAAATATGATTTTTATTATCTAAACGTGTAATGTTATAAATTATAGAATAAAATATTTTAATTATCACCTTCATCACAACTCTTGTTCAGTACAAGTCCACAAAGCAGAGAGTTTCTTTTGTAACTGCTCTCGTCGAAGGTACCAAACTGAGCTTTTCGATAAGGGAGAGGCCCCGATAAGTCGTGTGCGACGGTGAATATCTCCAAAGCGGTCAACTCACTCAGTTCAGAGGAGATTCATCCAACTAAATTGTTGTAGGAAAGGTCCAAACTCTCAATCTGCTTGAGCTTTGAGAACGTTGAGGGGAGGGGATAGGTCCAGTTAAGTTATTGTGTGATAAGTTTAGTCCTCGGATTTCATTCAAATTCCCTAATCCAGGTGGGATCATCCCTGTGAATTGGTGCAAGACAGATCAGTTGCAGACAAGAGATCAAGAATATTTCCCTTGTAAATGTAGGTTGCACCCTTGGTTGAAATTTGGATCTCTTCTTCTTCAAAGGTAAGAGGATAAAATGTCAGTAAACTTCCCCAGTAGTCTTTTGTGAGGTAATATACTGTTAGTCCCATGTCTTCCAATACGAAGCCGAAAGAATCGGCCCTGTAATAGGTAGCATTGACGTAAGGCTTTTCACTCCTTGGCTTGAGTGTTTGATTACTTAAGCAGGAAGGTATACGACCAGAGAGTTTATTCTGTGAAAGGTTTAATATGCTTAATGACTGTAGTCTGCAGAAGTTATTGAGTGAAACATAAGAAAGTTTTCGCTCAAGCTTGTTACAGTCCAAACTAAATTTTAAACTTCAAGTTACATAAAAACCACTAAAACAACAAAAATAAGATAAGAACATGTTGAACGCAAAGAGAGAAAAAGAATCCCATGAAATCTTTCCCTATTTTAATATAATTTACTCTTTCAGTAATAAACATTCTCAATCAATTATTCTAACATTTTTGGTTTAAGATTCATAATATCGTGCCAAATGAGCAAGAATCCCTCTGGCATGTATATGGCTTCTGCAGATAGTGATGTGAAACAGATTTGATCTCTTAATAATTTGAACAATCACTTTATTTATTACAAAACCACCCCACCATCTCCATCCATGGACATTTTCATCCACCATTTAAACTTTTGTTGCTTACAAACCCACTAGCATATATGTTTATTTGGAATTAATGTGTAAAAATTGACTTGAAAAACGTATATGGATTAAGCTTAATAAAAAAAGCAACTGAAAATTAAAAAATAAATCAACACCTTACAAACTCTATATATATGAAGGTTGAGTTCATAAAGAATACATACACACAAGATCAAAAAGAAAAAGCATTAGTAGAGATGAATGTGCATTTTGTTTTTCTGGCTGTGATGCTGCTGTTTTCAATGAACTTTTTGCTGGTAGTCTCTCAACCAGCAAAACCATCTCCTACAACATTTGCTTTTTATAAATTCGCGCTGCAATGGCCTTCCGGGGTTTGTGCTTCCACCATTAATTGTACGGGAGGTATCCCCAAAGATCTCACGATTCATGGCCTCTGGCCACAAAATGCAACGGATGTACAAGTACCACCCTATGCAAGAAATTCATCATGCTCCACTTTGAATGTCAAAAATCGAACGACTGCCGAGGTATGTAGGCACGATTTATATTTATTGCATGTAACTTACAGTTTAATATTTATTGTACATAGAACAGATTTGATATGACTTTTTCTGCTGAAATTAATCAGACTACATTGCGTCTGGTTGTGAAATTGGTGCAACAACTAAACCAAGTATGGCCAGACCTGAAAGACATCACCAACACTACTGGAAATGAAAATTTTTGGTTAGACGAATGGGAAAAACACGGAATGTGCTCCGATTATAGAGACGATCCTGTTGATTATTTTACGTCTGCCACCGACCTAAGAAATAACATTGTTTCAGGTGATTTTGGTTTTATAATTAACTTCCCCTCTTATAATTTTCTAACAAATAGTTGCTTATACATCAATTATGGTTTCTTCATGTCAGCTTTAAAGTTTAAGAGCGGAACTGTACATGACATTTCGGAAACAGTGTTCAAGCAATTAAAAGGAAGACCGGAGATAAATTGCGCCACCAAGGGAGCAAACAAACTCTTAAGAGAGATTCGTTTATGTTATAACAAAGGAAATCCAAAACCCCAGGGTATCTATAACTGCACACGCCTTTTCTCAGGCACCTGTACCAGTGCGCAGGATTCTATTACTGTCTAGTTGCTTCAAGCTTTTGATATCAATAATGAAATAAATGCTTATTAAACTGCTCTGTTTGTTTTGGTCTCCATGTCAAAAGTTTAGTGTTAAATTTGAACTCATTAAATCTACAATGAAAAAACGAGCTTGTGTTTATAGTTTGCAGTGGAATTATTGAAGGGTCAAAGTGTGCCAACTGTTCTGTTCAAATTCAGTCAGCTGCATGTTTAAACCTCCACAGAACCGGTTGTTCCAACCAATTTGCTCTTTCATTAATAAACAATCCCAACCAATGATCCTGACATTTTTGGTTTAAGATTCATAATAAATGAGCGATGAAAAGTGTATGATTATTTCGATTTTATAGAACCTCAGGCTCAGGAACTGGAATTTCCTTCCATGAATCACTTCTAAGGGAATATAACTCAACTTGGTGTTACAGTCAACCATGAACTTCAACCCTTCTTCATCATTCTCTTCAAAGTAATTAGTAACAAATCTTACAACTTTATAGTCAACCGTTTGAGAATCATACACAAAACCAAGGCAATCAAACCGAGTGATATCCACTGAAGGAGGGCGTTGGACTGAGGATTGAGAAAGGATTTTGAAGTCTCTTGTCGATGGTTAATTATAATAAATAAAGTAATAATATAAGACTTTAATAAAAATACGTACACACTATTTATTCATCGTAGCTACTTTTCAAATCGAACATTTTTTGTCAAAATCTTCCCAAATTTAGGAGACAGTCAGCTTTGGACAGAATATGAGGAAATTCCTAGTGATGTTGGTATTACGTTCAATGTACAACCTAAGAAGAAAGCATCGGAGATTGGCCAGAAGGCTAGAGATGCAAATTTGACCAGGTGAAGATTAATGGAGTAATACCTGAGAGGCTTTCTGATTGAAGAAAGATGGTGAACAACTCTTTTAGCATTTGTTTAGGTACGTGTGAACATACCAAATGGTGACATGGTGGGTCATACTGGAGATATCCAGGCTACAATTGTGGGATGCAAGGCTGATGATGAAGCTGTCAAGGTCTTGGAACTTTCCAATGATTTCACTTCATTTTAATGGATTATAACAGTTGTGCTTTGGTTGTTTGTAAAATATCAAGTTCAGATGTGGATGGAAATCATATCACTGGGAATCGATATTACTTTCTTCTAGTTGTTTCCTTGAAGCATCCCGCAGAGGATGGTATCATTTGGCGAATCACCCCATTTTGTCATTCACATCTCATCCTTTGTGTTAATAAGTTGTAATTTAATGTCCAATTTTATTCTAAAGCATAGCAGCATTTTCTTGCTCAACTGCATTGTTGCTCTGCAGCCTGCAGGTGATCCTTGATGCCATAGAGCAAGTCGGTGGAATATATGTAGTAACGACAGACCATGGCAATGCGGAGGCCATGGTGAAAAGGAATAAATCCGAGGAACCTCTATACGATGAGAATGGCGAGCTCCAAATACTCACCTCTCATACTTGTCAGCCTGTAAGTTCCCCTGGTAAAAAAATCGATTCTAGGCGTGAGTCTAGTTCTTAGTCAATATAGTCTATATCTTGGGTTGGCTTGACGTGAATATGCTTAGTAGGCTCCAACTAAATTGTTGTAGGAACGGTCCAAACTCTCAAGCTGCTTGAGCATTGAAAACGTCGAGGGGATCATCCCTGTGAATTGGTTGCAAGACAGATCAATTGCAGACAAGAGATCAAGAATATTTCCCTTGTAAATGTAGGTTGCACCCGTGGTTGATGCCAAGCTGCTGTTAGAACGAGCCTTAGGAAAATCAATCAATTTTACGGTTGAACAGTTGCAGGAGCTTTTTGGGTAATATCAACTGAAAATTTAGATTCGATTGTGGAAAACCAACCAAATGAAATCACCCCATTTTGTCATTCACATATCATCCTTTGTGTTAATCCACATTTTTTTGATTTCTGTTCGGTTTCAATTAACGCACCATACATCAGAGTTTCAATATTGGAAAAGGGGAGTAAATGATCGAGAAAGAGTTACAAACAACGTTGAAACGAAACAAATCATTTTTGATGATTATTATTACAATTTTGATTCGGGGAAAAGAGGTCATGTCTCTAGAAAACACTCTCACTGGTCGCATGAAATGGATTGTTACCTTGCCATGTTTTTAGTTGAGCACTCGCCTGAAATGCAACATGAATGTATTCCCCAAGCTATACTGGATATGGTTATTGGCCAAGTTAAATCAGAAATGGGAAGACTGCAATTTTTGTTCTATCATCATTACAGCAAATTAAACCAAGTCCAGAACAAGTAGTTGCCCTCATTTTATGTCATACAAGGAAGTTAGCTTACCAGATTTGTCATGAGTTCAAGAGGTTCAACACTTACATACTTTATATCAAGGTTGTTGTCTTGTATGGTGGTGTCAATATCAAAGTTCACAAAGATCTGCTGAGGAATGAATGCCCTCATATTGTTGTGGGGATTCCTGGAAAGATTTTGGCTCTGACGAGAGACAAAGACTTTTCACTAAAGTATAAGAAGCAAGGAGAAGAACTTATTGTAGAGGCATTAAAGAGATTATATGAGAGTGCATCTTGTAGAGCGAGTCGTGTGACTCAGCGTGTGGTGATGTTACAGTCGACGAACTCCCATTCACAACAATCTGAAGCCTTTTTTTCCGTCCAGTTGAATCCTCCATGAAATAAGAAAGGTCAGAGTTGTACGATTGCAATACATTCTTCGTCCCAGCTATCTAATACCAACATAGTTACCAAGACTACCTTTAACCATATTGGTCTCATTGTTTTAACTCAATTCGACTCGATTCACTTGTGATATAAATGTGAACTTGATGTCTATGCCTTTTGAAATGATAAAAGCTTCCTTGGCTAGCTTATATATAAAAGCCCCCCACAGAGCACAAGTTGAGAGGATTACGTATGTTAATGTGCCCCGTGTACATGAAAAGTTGAGAGGATTTATAAAGAACTAATTATACCAAAAAATAGATTTTGACAATAACAACATGAAAAAATATTGCATCCTAATAAAATTTCAACTATGATTGGCAAGATAGACTAGTGACATGTCAAGGACAGAATCTTTGGTGATTACTACAAGTTCATTTTATGTTAGCCTGACCATACCTTTTTGGAGTTAAATATATCTTCAAACGTTTCTTGTTGTTCCAAGGAAAAGATCAAAGATAATAAAAACCTTACAACTCATAAACAAATTATCAACTAAAACAAGTGCATGGTGCTTAACCCATGGTGTCGGATCTCCTTTTTTATAACGCTTAAGTTATATAATAATCTTAAAATATCATATAATAAAAATAAATAATGATTACTTTTTTATATACAAAGGAGATATTACTGAGAGGAATAATATCGTATCTGAACGTAGATATAAAATATCTTATAATCTAATGAATTAGATATCATTATAATTTTATACATTTTTTAAATTTTAATGATTAAAATAAAAATAAAATAATAAAATAACAAAAAAATTATATATATATAATAAAAATAAACAAAATTTAATAATCATAATAAAAATTTCAAAAAACTAACGACTAAAATAAAATAAAAAATCCTTGAAATTTCAGTAATCATTTAGCCTTTAACATATTGTGAATCATGACGATTTGATGAAGTTTGATTTCGTGAAAAGGTCCGGACGGGACGGGTGCTCGAAAAACTCTACTCCGCTACAATTCCAACAAAATTTCTGTCAACGAATCACTTATATTACGTTTTAATGAAGGAGAAAATCACTGAAATCTGATCTAAAAGTCATTACTAATTTTTTTTATTTTTATTTTGTTGCATGAAATGAGGGTGAAGCCATTGTTTATAATCATATCCACACTTTCCGTATTCTTGGCCGTCGTTTTGCTATCTCCTACGCGCCCGGTTGATCCTTCTAATTCTTCCGATTCTCCCAACAGGTTATAACCCATTTTCTCTTTTCGGATCTCATTTTCACTATTGATGCTTAATTTAATGTAAATCTTTGTTGATTTGGGGAAATTGCTGTGCCAGATCGGAGATATGGAATGTCAAGAGAATTGTGGAACGGAGACCTTGCAGTTGGTGGCTTCAATCCCGCTTGACGCGTTAGTATTCTATCTATTCGTTTATTGTTTGTCTTTTATTACTCTTGCATTATTAGCTTTATTGCCTGTTTTCGTACAGTTAGATGCTGGGAGGAAGAATTGCTGTAAATTTTAGCATATGGGATCTAGTTTTTTGAAGCTCGTTTTTTAGTTCCGTTTGTTTGATGTAGATTTGGTACGATTGTATAGAAAAGGCGTTTAGTTTGGGAAGTTGTGTTGTTAAAAGAGTGTGAAGTGGGGTTTGGATTAGGTTAAAGACTTCTGTTTAAGTTCTGATATACTGAGTTGGCTTTTTGTTTGTTCTTAATTGGCTATAATTGCAGATATTTGCATTGTTTTTTTTCCTTTTCTTTTTGTTATTGAAACTGTGCAGCTCTACCATCGAAGAATAATGGGTACATCCGTGTTGATTGCTATGGTGGACTCAATCAGATGAGAAGAGATGTGAGTGCAAAGCTGTCATAGTTGCTTTTCTATAACTGCACACTCCTTTTCTCAGGCACCTGTACCAGTGCGCAGGATTCTATTACTGTCTAGTTGCTTCAAGCTTTTGATATCAATAATGAAATAATGCTTACTAAACTGCTCTGTTCGGTTTGGTCTCCATGTCAAAAGTTTAGTGTTAAATTTGAACTCATTAAATCTACAATGATAAAACGAGCCTGTGTTTGTAGTATCAGCCATTGACAAGTTGAAAATATTTGACACACAAGTGTTTCAGCTTTCCCAGCAACAACCACCTTTCTACCTATGACTTTGCTCGAAATTCTGGGTCAACAAGATCCAGCATTTTCCCCACGTATTTGATATTTTTCAGCTGTTCTAACTAGACCTTGTAAACCCTTTGTTTTGCTTATATAAACCATTCAGTTCGCTTCATTCACGAAGTCAAAAATCTAAATTAAGCTTCGCTTACCGTGTTTCCTTTTTTCGGATTTTGTTCATCGATATTTGTTTGCATCATTTTATTTGTTATGTTTAGATATAGATACGAGATATAATTCTTTAAAAGCGTATAAACAATATCGAATATATATTTGTTACCAACACTCAAACAGAGAAAGAATTTAAGAGCGACAAGAAAAGCTCATCTGGAATAAAACTTGTTACCACACATGTATATTTTTGCTTCAACCATGTTAGCACAGTGGAGCAGCTGATAAATTATGATCCTTGTAGCCATTGCCGTTAAGGATGGTCGTTTTCCTTAAAAATTTTAAATTATCTTATATTTTATTTATATTTTTTATTGATAATTTAATTCTATACCCTAAGCTCTTGTAATTTTACACCTTCTAAATTTTCAATATAACTTTTTCATAACTTCCACCCCTTGTATAGAATTCTAATTTCACCCTTGATTGTCATCAACTAGTTTTTTTCTTCTTTTTATTCGGTGTTGAAAGTTCATAGCATACAATCTCTACTTTGATTTTACTTTTAGAAACTTGTTGACGTTTCAAATTGATTGTGAAACTTGAACTCATCCGAACAACCTGGGTACATACATGGTTTAGGGCAAGTGTATGGATAATCAGAAGTGGAACAAGAATCACTCAAACTAAAAAGAATGAGTTGTGGATTAGAAACAAGAATGAACCAAATGAAGGACATTAGGAAAAGATCAATGCATAACGAACAAGGCCAGAGAAAGAAGAGTAAAGGGGTACAATACAGGATACATAGAGTTTTTATGGTACAGACAGACAAATATCAATTGTGCATCAAACTTGTTTACTATAGATCAGCCAGCTTGTCTACCATGTTATTATTAGAAAATAAATAAAATTCGAATCACACTAACCTAGCTTTGACTTCTAAGTTAAACAACCCAAGCACTTCACAACTCCCTTCGGATTCCTCCCCAACCCCAACAGAATGGAAATAGTTGCCTGGTGAGACCCCATATCTTCATGGGAATGCTTCATCTCTTGGTCATTGGCATGTAAAAGTGAAGCGTCTCTGAACTTCAACGGCCTATGCTTTCAACATGGATATGCTTCTCCACAAGCTTTCATCTCTCGACGTCCAAACCATCATCTACTGGCCATCTATATCACCTAGCTTATCGCCATACTTTTTCTTACCCACCTATATGAACTAGTTTCTTTTGATGCCTGAAACAATTCAAATTCTCAGCTTTTGAGTACACTTTTTTTTTCTGTACATAACTCTATTACCATGGCTCTTCAAAGCCTGGACACCCCTAAAACCTAGAAAAGAAGCAGCTCTTCTCTAAGGTAATTCTGATTTTCAGATGATGAATGGTTTCAAAAGTGTTATCTGATTAAGCTCCTCCGATACCTGCTTCAGCTTCATCCAAGCTATGAGCATACTCGTGCAGCAAGTAGTCACAAAGCTCCAAAAGCTGATCAGCAAGAGGAGGAATACCAGGATTACGACCATCGTTGTAGATATGAGCATTGTAGGCAATCTGCCACACATCATGTCTAAAGTCTTCTCGATCTTTGTATTCCATCTTCCTAACCTTGTCCCTTATTGTGGACAAATCCATTGGGTGCTTTACAATGTTCAGGTAGTCAGGGGCATCCTTCTTGGAAACTGGTTTTAAGAACAGAAAGGACACCTCTGTATTATCTCTAAGTGTTTCTACAATCCGCTCTAAGATGTTGGCCAGACCAACCTGCATGGCAAACAATTGACGAATACAATAAGCATGAAACTCAATGGATTAATAGTAATACAGAAGGACTATTAAGATTTACATGCACCAAACCTATATAAAAACTATTTAGTTTTCTCATTACATAATCTTACTCCATAGCTTTCTCATTCTATATTCTTTTTTCTCAGATGAGTACAGTTTCTCAGGACACATCTCATCAGAATATTTATCGTGGAAGAGTCAATCTTACACAAATCACATGCAAACAATCAGCCAAGCAGCTAGACAGCATTGATGAATACTTTTCAAATTCACACAACTTTCTTTTCCCCCCTTTTGTCCACAATGATAAAGACTTGCAGTTCATCAGTCATCACCAAATGTAAATATATTTAGCGTCCATACAAACATGTAAACAAGTACACATCAAATATACTCTCACCTTCTAAACTATCTAGAAACTATTATGCTTGTTATGGTCAATCAATTTAAACTTATAAATCTATTGCAACAATTTATAGATTCTACTTTCCAAATCAAATATTCCAATCCCTTTTTCATGATCATATGATATTTTGGGCTCAGATCATTATAAAAATAGAATTGTGATTATAAAGATATTAATATAGCTATATAACCAATTCAATAATTTATAGTACACCATATTTTATGCACATATTATAAAAACTAACGATGAGATATTAATCTTAAGCAATTGACGAACAGCAGCTTTAAAAAACATAACTTTAGTTATAATTCCCCAGGATCAGCATCTGAACCTAGACTCAATTCCAACGATACCAGCAGAGTTGACGCATGTACCATCATGAGTTTTAAAAGAGAAATAGATTAAAAGATGAACCAGGGCAAATGAAAGCAATGAAGGAAAAATGTCATTACCTCTCCCCCTCTGCGTCGCTTCGTTGGAGGAACAAACTCTGCACCATATCTTCCCAACTCAACAGGCTTCCTTTTAGCACCTCGATCTCTTTCCACCACTCTTCTGTCATTTTTTCTTGTCCTGTAGTCTTCTAAATAATCATCTTTTATTTCAGCCTTTTTCTTCTTTTTCTTCTTAGCTTTTTGGCGTTCCTCTTCCTCCCTCTCTCTTCGAATGTCCTCTGTGTATCTTGTGATCTCAGCAAATCTTTCACGCTCTTCCAGCAGTCTCATTTCTTCCTCATAAAGCTTCCTTGCCCTGTCTTCTCTTATTCTCTCCACATTTCTCCTCTTCTCTTCCTCTTCCCACCATCTTCTCTCCTCTTTAGCTTTCCTCTTTGCTTTTGGCTCCGTCAATCGCAAGCTTTCCTGCTTCCCATGCTTTTCAAAGCTTGACAATTCCACTATTTTTTTTGTTTTCCTGTACTCGGGATAAGTTCCCCCCTCTTGACTAAGTTGATCCGGATCAATAACTTCCTTCGATCGCTTAATTATAATTTTTTTGTGAGGTTGTTCTTTATCTGCAGGTGGGCGTATGACAAGAGAGGGTTTATGAGGTTCAACTTGGTCCCTCTCCATATTTGCTGGTGGCTTTATAACAATAGATTTCTTATGAGATTCAGCTTGGCCTCTATCGGTATCCACTTGATGCCGTACAACAATGGGCAGCTTTTGAGACTCAACCTGCATTTCATCAGGCTTAGCCCTGTTCGAAATAATTATTTTACTAACCTTTGCGGCAGATTTGGTTCCATTTTCTGGGTCAGAACACACTGGATGGTCAGAACTTTGTGTGCCTCCAGAAGCAATTTTATCAGACAGCTTGTCAGTAGAGCATTTGAACTTCAGTGGAAGAGCTTTTGCATTTGAACTAGATTTTTCACCCTCCGAAGCTTCCACAACTGCTATCTTTGTCACACTTTTAGTTATGAGCTTCTTTTTCATCATCTTCAACTGAGACTGACCAGAGGGTTCCAGCAAAGTTGATTTGCCTGGAGTCTTTTCCAAATCAATAGCTTCAACCTGTGCTTCAGGATCTTCTCCATACTTGGGGCAGTTCTTGTTGGTCCTCATGTGTCCAAGCTAGTCCACCAAAACATATTGATTGGTTATATAGTCCAAGAAAATCAAAAACTACGATTCACACTATCTTGATAAATTGCATACCTGACCGCAAGCTCCACAGACAAAAGTCTCTCTTGATGATTTCTTCTCCTTGAACAACTGGATTTAAGCGATACTTAGAATGCAAGAAGAAGAAGAACAAAGACTTATTTTTGTCCTAAACACTATCTTGACAAAAGTAATTTAGAATAAGAACAAGATTTCTAATATTCTAAACAACATAAGCATCCAAAGAAAAAAATTCTGCAGGACTTCCCAGGTTGAAATAAAAATCAAAAGAAATTTAAAAAGAATGCTCATGCAACTGACAGGATATAAGCGATACTTATAATGCAAGAAGAAGAAGAACAAAGACGAAGCCAAGAGCCCACTTGCCTTAACATTGTCTCCCAATATTTTGACTTTAGTTAATGGTCCTGAGCTTGGCATACCATTCTTTTTCATTCCTTTCAACTTTCCAGACACGCTCCCTTTAAAATTTCTACTTTCAATCTGCCATCAAAAGCACACCTCGGTCATTAAAACCCTTATGCGCTTTGGACATTGGCAAAAGTTGCCTAAAGAGCAAAGACTAGACAGAATCTCTCAAAACAGGTCATATGTTCAATCCACATAATTTAGGTAACTTGTCTTACATCCTTTGAATCCTTGACAATATTTTCATTCGTAGTATATGACCCATTCGACTGAGCAGCACGGAAAACCTGCTTGGGAATTATGCTTGCTTTCTTTACACGCAAACTCTCAACGGCAATACGTGGTTGTAAGCCAATAGTCAACCCAGCATCTTCTGCAACAGCTTTATTTTTCTTCTTCTTTTTCTTCTTTTGGTCATCCTCATCTAACATGAAGGGTAGGGGTCAGTTACATAAATCATACATATTTTTTCTCCCAACAAAATATTCAGATGATAAAAGTAAAAACACGCTACAATAAATTTCCCGACTCCAGTCGAGATTGTGCAAATAGAAAAATTAACAGGTGAGCAAGAAATGTTGGATAAATTTCATGGATTTGAACAATACTTAAAGGACCTGTAGATTGTAGACGTGTAAAAAAGAGTTGGCAGTTCGTTAATCACTGTATATGTAAAGAGTTGGTAGTTCAGACCAACTATAAGTCTTATCCTAAGAGTAATGAAGAACTAACTAGATTAGTTATGACTATGCAAGTCTATTTTAAGAGACTTATTTTCTGTAAATAATGAGGAAAATACAGAGAAACAATTATTCTCTGCCATAAAATACCTCTTCTCTACAGGACCAACAGTCAGATTTAAAAAAATAACAATAATTTTAACATATTTGCTTCTTAATACAGGTTTTTATTTTTTCACTTTTATAAGCAAAGGAAATAAGAGAACATTGCTGGGATGAAATAATTCATACCATCCATGAGTAAACGACATAATTCAGCAGCTTCAGCAGCTTCGTCTTCAATTTCTTCTTCTGCCTGAGCCTTATACGGACATCTTCTCATCTTGAGTCCTTTAACAGCATCTGCTTTATCAACCTTGTTATCGTTATTACCTTCTTCCCCTTCTATGAATTCTTCTGCATCAAGCAAATTTTCTAGATCGCCAGCAAAGGAATCAAGATCACTATTTGCCTCGGAATCACTTTCATTTTCTTCACCATCAACAGCGGAAAGAGACTGAATTTGTCGATCCCATATTTCCTGACATTTTTCTCTGGTTTGCTGTTGTAACTGAAGAAAGGACATACGCTGTCCCCGTGCATACTTGCTTATTGTTGTTGGATCAACCTTGACTCCTGATGAAGCTTGTTCACTTGAAAGCTTGCGTATCATAGCAATACGGTGCCACCTAGTTTGCTTTGCAATCACTTCATCAGGAACATTGAACTTCAAAAGAACCTGGTAAAAGTAAAGGCAGTTAAGAAACAACAGACATGAACCAAAGAATTTATAGAAGATTTGTAAAAACTAGAAGGCAAAAACTCAGCCATTTTTAGTCTAATTTATTTAGTTAAGACAAATTGTTCAAAACATTTATACCACTACAGCAAAAAAAAAAAAAAAAAAAAAAAAAAAAAAAAAAAACTGAACTTGGTTAAGTCAGTGACTATGCTATATAAAAGGTCCACTTACTAATTATGACGAGGGCAAAAGATAAGATATCACTGATGGTCCTTATTAAATCTATTTCTATGAGATTACACTGTTATTCATCTATGTGTCTCGCACAACAAATTGTGCCATTAGACATGTAATTACTCAAGCAATTAGGATAGAAGCAATTTAGATTCCCCTACTGACAAGAAGACTTCCTTAGAAACTCTATTATAAAACCCAACATCTCCCCCTAATTCATCTTCAGAAAAGCAAAAAGGAAAGAATGCAGAAAGCAAAAGCTGTTGCCTTAGTAAGTCGGTTTACAACTTGATCTTCTTTTTTTTTTTTTTTGAAATTTTTCGATTCAAGTCGGTTTTAGCGAGTTCGATTCGATTTAATTTTTCAAGTCTATGTATAGATTCTAATTGTACTATAGTACACTTTTATTCAAATTTAAAGACTTTCTCTTTATATCTACATACATATCTTTTCACATTATCTTTTACGCGTAAATAACATTTTGAATTATTATATTAATAAAATATCTTAGGTTATGTCATTTCATTAAATTACAGACCTTGTTAAAAACCTTTTTTCTTATCTAGATAAGACAAAGGCGAGGTAGAAAATAACGATAAATTAAATATAAAAATAAATATATAAATTAAAAATAAATAATAAAATAAATAGGATAATTTAAAAAACATAGTATAAAAAAGATATAAATAAAAATTACATTACATTAAATAAAATAAAAAATGAATATGGCAAGTGACCATATTGTAAAGAAAAGAAAATTAAATGGCAAAAAAAAGGGAAAGATATAAATAAAATAAAACTGAAAAATAAAATTGCAGGGACTAAGTGTGCAATTAGACCCTGAAAATTTTTCGAATAACTCGAACTTTAAAAATTTGAACTCAACTCGAAATCGAAGTTTTATTGAGTTATTCAATTCAAATAACTCAAAATTGGGGGAAATTTTTTGAGTCGAGTTTTACCGACCCTTAACTTCAATAGTAAGTTTTTTGCAATAAAACTCACCTCCCGTGCTGCCTCCATGCTTAATCTGCGGAGGTCGGCATCTGTACCAGTCACAGTAGAACCTCCATGAGCAGCCGCTGTTTTCTTCTTCATCACAGCATTCGACACAGGAGCCTTTGGAGCGGTACGAACATAGCTAAATCCTAAACCTCGACCAGAAGGATCACCAACACCAGTTATTTCCAGGCGCTCAATATTATCTCTGTCCTGGAAAAGGGGAGAGTAAAAGGTAAATGGTAAAATTAAATAACAAATTGCTGCTTAACAAGCCATTTTCCCAATCAAAACATTTAAAGAATATGATTGCAAAAGCAAAACCTTGAATGCATGTTATTAGCAGAAGAAATCGTATTTACCTGGCTTGTACATGCAACAAAATTGCTGCTCAGATTCCATGGAGTTATCTGCAACTCCCGTTCAATGTGTGAGGCAGCAGCCAGAGCAATAGCTTCATCAGGGAGTTGACTCATTGCAGATGAAACACTGGTAAGAGTTGTTAACCGTGTGATTCCTAAATGTTTAAGCCGGTACAGACCAGCTTGCATGCTTTCATAGGCACACACCTGTACAAGATTGAGAAAATAAAAAATAAAAATAGATGGAACATATGGAAGCACATGCATTTCTAACCTCATAGCCTTTCTGTATTTTCTCTACATAATACACATTTCAAGGATTGTGATAGGAGCATGATCAAAATAAGAAATCATCTTGTTTTTCATTTTGTTTTTATTCTCCAAATGATGGAAATAAAAGCATATTGATTTCAAATAAATAAATAAAAGGATAGAAACAAAGATCCTTCGAGTGAAGAAAAAAATAATTTACTTTTTCATAATATCCCAGAATTTTCAGGTCATGTGTTTTTGTTATTAGGATAGGTGAATTTTTCTAGATCCATTCCCCACAGGAACCAGACATGATAATTTTTCATCATCTGGCTCGTGAAAAAGTCAATCCTATCAAATGGATACCTATATGTCAGATTACAGCTTCCTAAATTAGGAATATTGTGCGTATTAGCTAGAATTTTGTAAATATTTCAATGATTGTTATCCCTAAGGTTGTATTTTAGGGTCAACACTCCTAAAATCGAATTTGTTTCCTAGTTTAGATACCCACTGTTGTATATATATATCAGTGTAATCTTCTCTTATGACAGATACATTAAAATAAAAATCTAATATTGACACTAGAATATAAATTGTAAGTAGTTGCATTTAATTATTATTTTTGTATAAGTAGTATTTAATTATTAGTAGTAGTTTTAGTTGAAGTCTACTACCTAAAAGAGTTGTAATCCTAATGTAAGCAACACTGAAAGTCTATTGTAAGCAAGACTCCTAATTGTACCCGAAGTCCTATCCTAAGCCTATAAAAAGATGCAATCTCTGTAACTTTTTATTCATTATTCGAATACAGAAAAACAGATTTTTTATTGTTGTTTTTGTTTCTATTCATAAATCTATATGTTATCCCCACATATATGAATGGTTTCCTGTGTTAAAAAAAAGTTACCCGATTCCATTTTACAAAGTTAAAACTATACTTCAAGTTATCCAATAAGTGTTAGAGTTGAGGAGAAATGTAAGTTAACAAGGTATTTAGAGTTTTTATTTAATATGTAATTAGAGTTTATTTTTAATTAGTATTTTAGATCTATTAAAAGTCTTATTTAAATTAAGAATAAGTATTATTTAAATTAAAAATAAAAATATAATTTTAGTTATATTAGAACTTTATATCAGCCTATTTAAAAGGCTTATTCTATATACATTTGATAGTGAAAAATAATAAGAAAATACAGAGACACATTATTCTTTGAAAAATATCCTCTCCATCTACAAACAACAAATCCCTAACCACCATCATTCTCTGCGTCTCCGAACACCATGGCCCCCCTTTCTCACATGGTACCATGAGCCAACAAGGCAAGAAACCAATGGGTTGAAAATGGGTCTTTGCCATTAAATATAATGTCAGATAGGAATGTTCAGATAGGAATGTGCACAGATACAAAGCTAGATTGGTGGCTAAAGGTTTCACACATACTTATGGAGTTGACTACAAGGAGACCTTTGCTCCAATAGCCAAATTAAACATTTTCATGGTGTTAATGAGCTTGACCTATGAATAGTGACCAGAAACTACACCAACTGGACATAAGAATATTTTTCTTAATGGAAAGTTAGAGGTGTATATGAAAATTCCATCAAGCTTACAGTTTGCGGATTGTGAGAAGAAAGCTTGTCAACTAGAAAAATCAATCTATAGACTAAAACAATCTCCGAGAGCATGGTATGACAGATTCACAAGAGTTATCCTTAAGAGTGGCTATCAGCAATCCCTAATAGAACATACATTGTTTTCTAAGGTATTTCCTAGGCAATGATATAATTTTGCGATTAAAGACCTAGGAAAGCTTAGATATTTCCTAGGCAATGAGGTAGCCAAATCGAATAAAGGTTTGATCATCAGTCAAAGAAAGTATGTCCTAGACTTACTGAAACTGGAATGCTAGGTTGCAAACCTATCAAAATGATTAAAATTTAGCCAAGGATTTCTAGTCCCAAGACAGATAAAGGATTGTATCAAAGATTAATTGGGAAGTTAATTTATTTATCCCTGACATAACCTGACATAGCTTTTACAATTAACATTGTTAGCCATCATATGACTAATCCTGCTGAAGAACACATGGAAGCTGCGAAGAGGATTCT
Organism: Abelmoschus esculentus; assembly: GCA_035048815.1. Taxonomy (NCBI): domain Eukaryota; kingdom Viridiplantae; phylum Streptophyta; class Magnoliopsida; order Malvales; family Malvaceae; genus Abelmoschus; species Abelmoschus esculentus. The sequence goes on along the minus strand of JAUCBN010000015.1, from coordinate 17,727,958 downwards.
AAGGTATCTCAAAGGGACACCAGACCATGGTTTGATGTTCAAGAAAACAATAGACAAACAATAAAGATCTTTACAGACTCTAGTTGGGCAAGTGAGTTGACAGACAGAAGATTGACCAGTGGATATTATTCTTTTGCTTGGAGAAACTTGGTCACTTGAAAAAGCAAGAAACAAACAGTGGTTTCAAGGAGTAGTGCAAGGCAAAATATAGTGTTAGCCCTTGAAATGTGTGAAGGAATCTGGTTGGTAAAATTGCTCAAGGAATTGGGAATGAGAGAAGGTGAAAAGTTTGAAGTACTCTGTCATAATCAATATGCAATTCAGATTGCCAAGAATCCTATTCAACATGAAAGAACAAAGCATGTTGAAATTGACAGATACTTCATTACAAAAAAACTTACAAGTGAAGTGGCAGTCCTGAACTATATTCCTACTAAAGAACAAGTAACAGACATTCTAACAAAAGCTTTGCCAAAATTTTCTTTTGAAAAGTTGGAACACAAGCTGAGATTATACAATGCATATTCTCCGGTTTGAGGGAGAGTATAAGTCTATATATATATAGTATTAGTAGGAATTTTAGTTAGAATTTATTACTTAGAGATGTAAAAGAACTAATGTTAGTAGAATTAAAAATCTTAAGACAAAATCTAAAGTAATTAGGACTTCTAATCCTATTCTAAGTTCTATTCTAAAGCCTATAAAAAGGCAACAACTTGTGTAAACTAAAATCATCAATCGACAATAAAAACAGAACTGAAAGTTTCTGTATCTCTTCAAAGTTTTCTATTTTCTTTACAAGAGCTTAGGGAGAAGTGTAAATTAACGAGTGTTAAACGTTTTTATTTAGTATGTAATTAGAGTTTATTTCTAATTAGGAATAAATATTATTTAAATTAAAGATAATAGTACAATTTTAGTTATTAGAACTTTATATTAGCCTATTTAAAGGCTTATTTTGTATATATTTGATAGTGAAGAATAATAAGAAAATACAGAGAAACATGTTATCCTTTGGAAAATATTCTCTTTATCTTCTTCAAACAACAAATCTCTAACCGCCAATTACACAAATCGCCATCTTTCTTCACATCTCCGGCCACCATTGCCCCTTTCTCACATATACATTCCAAGAAACTCCATTTTTACAAGTAAATGTTTTTGAAGGACAAAAAAAAACACCAAAGAGAAGGTAAAAAGCTTGTTGGTTCTTATGGAAAAAGTAAGGAGAAATATATATTATATGGCATTGCATGCACTCACTATTGAGAAAATGTTTGGGTGCAAATTTCCAAAAATGTTAAATTAACAATGGCTATAATATCATGCAACACCATGAATGTACCTTTAAAATACCTTTTCTTTATTGTAAATGCAATCTGCCTACATCTTCATTTGCCTTCCAACTTACTGTAAGTTTATCCGAAAAGTATTAGATTTTTACTTGTAGTATTACAGTTTTACTTGTAAAAGTTGGTTGTTTATCTACAGTTAATCTCCTAAGAGGATTAAAGTTAAAAGTCTATTGTAAGTAGGACTCCTAAATGTACTAAAAGTCCTATTCTTTAGTCTTCAAATATTCTGTAAACAAGTTGCAATTTGATCGTCTTTTTTGACAGAATTCTTTTAATAACAGAAACTACTTTTCTGTTTTTCTTATTATTATTCTGTTTCTCTACACTTGTAACATAAGAATCAAATATACACGGTAAAGAAAGAAAAAAAAACAATAAAGATAGAGAAACTAACGTGCTCTGGAGACACCAACTTTCTCAGAACACCTTCAGGTGGAATGTGGAAATCAGGCTTCATGGACCAAATCTGTCGTCCATTTTTATCCCTCTAGGATGCAAAGTAGGCAAGTGTAGCAAATAAGTCAATAAAAGATAATAGAAAAATGAATCAGAAGCAATAATCTTTAAATTTTGAGGATCATGATTAGACACCAATAGGAACATCATGCAGGTATCAAGCATCTTTTTAAGTAACAGTCAACCGAAATTCAAAATAATAAACACAAAAATTACCCGCAAATAAGCACATTCCTTCAGCTTTTTCCGCACAATGGCATCTGAAAGGTTGGGAAAATGAGTAATCAACTCATCTGTACTCACGAATGGAATCAAACCACGTTTGGCAGCTGCAGAGAACTCCCGATACACATAAACCAACATTCTATTCAGGAGATATGTCTGAATATTCTTTGATCCAGGAGCAAATACCTCCATGAGAGGCTCCTGCATAAGGAAAATCGGATAAATCAGACAGTGAAAGACCATAGTATGAGTTATGTTGATTCTTTAAAGAATTAGAAAAGAATACTATATACGCTCAAATGAACTAATGTGCACATACCACCCTCCACCACATGGGTTTATCTTGAAAAGTGCAGAAGCATGAGAACAAAAAAAAAAGTGACAAACAACAAGCAACCTATCACTAAGATATAGCTAAGCATCCAACCGAAAAACAAATTAGAAATAGGCAAAGAAACCCAGCCTAAATATGGAGATAAAATAAACATCAAAACTGCATTTAGGATGTACTGTTTTTCATTGGAGCAAGCATGATAGTTTTCAGGCGGGAACTGCTTAGCATGCAAACTTCCCAAAAGTTTAACAAATATGATACCGTAGTTAAATTAACAATTTGTTAGCATCAGGAACCTATGTTCATATACACACATTTTACTCTATGCAATATTCTTAAACACGATGTGCTTAAATTCACACACGATTACCCAAACCCAAACCACAGATAGTATAGTCTGTGTACTTTTTCCACTCTCAAATTACATATAATAGCTTTTCTGGCAATTATCCATGTCAAATATTCATACATGGAATTAATTTAACACAAAGTTTAACTTAGAGAAGACACTATGAAAAATCTAAAATCCTGACAACACAAAAGTAACTGTAGGGTATTTGTTTGTTCCGAAAAAAAAAACTCACCGCTTAAACGAATATATGATTTATAGATTTAATTCTAATTATTGCAAGGAAGTCAATGACAGTATATTTAATTAAAAAATATGTAAAATAAAAAATAGACTACAGCATCCAATCTTTTGGAAGGTTAAATCAAGATAATAATTGGACAGGCTATGCCTAAACCTCAAGAGCATAAATGGTCAGCTGAGTCCAGCCTAACTATCAAACAAAGTTTTCCCTGATCCTTGCCCTAATATTAAATGGCTGTTCAACATCAATCCTACATATTTCCTATAAATATTATTTACTCATATATGGTCTCAATGCAAAGCATATAACTAATTAATTAAATACCATAACAAACGCACCATGCAGGTAAAGGTTTCTTTTTAAATGCTAGTTCCATCCTGGCAAACAGACTTCCACAAGGGCAATGCTAATACAGGTGTAGGAACGCAGCCAACACAATGATCAAGTATATGGGAAAAACAGTAAAGTGCAGCACCAAAATCAGTAACCAGAAAGTTATCAGCATACAATTGCACAAAGTCCATAGAATTAACGGTACAGGTTTGATATAGTTTCTTGGAACGATACATGCAGAAAAAACTGTAGCTGTAACAAACCTGTTGTCCTACAACAGCAATCTTATCAATACGTCGTATGGAAAGCTTTCCCTTTGGTGATCTAACCAATAAGAAGTCAGTTGATGGCACCTTGTGGGAAAATATGGGAGCCTTGTACATGTTTGTTTCTAGAGATGACTGGCTATATCCGGCTTTAATATCTCCGATAAAAGGTGATTTGTCAGCTGGCTCTAGAAGCAGAACATTTCCAAAGGTTTGGTTTCCATTGCGTAACAATACACTAGTAGTCTGATCACCTGAAGATGTTTTCTGATAGTAAGTGCACAGGTTCGCACCCATCCCCATGTTGCACAAAAGTAAAGGTCTCTCCTCACAATACCTGAACCGTGAAAAAGGGTGGATGTCACTTGAGAAATCCATATGTAACATGCCTATTTTCATGAAATCATTTATTTGTGATGATGGAAATTGGTCAAGAAGAAGAAATAACACAGTCTACTCTTGTTATTTCTTCCAACCCACAAAATAACATAAATGGGTGGAACTAGTTTCCACTATGTGAACAAGGAACTTTGTTCTGTTTCAATTCTCTCCATCAAAAGGAAGTAATAAATATCTACACTGATCTCTCTATCACCATTTATTTATCAACTGGTTCATAAATATGCTTAACAAGATCAATATGACTCAACAAAAACATTTAAAAATAATAACCTCATTTTTAGTTTGATTATGGCCTTAGAGAACCCAGAAATTCAAATAACAGCGTATGTTGTATCAGACTTCAGCGGCAACTTACGATGTTTTGGGTTTCTAATTCAAAAATTATACATGTGCTTCCACATTGAAAGCTTATAGAGAGTTCAACAGTATATAGTATGGCAGATGGACAGAGACAACCATCAAATACTTTCATCAGATATGACATTTGCAGTGAAAATAGGTTAAACCGGAGCATGGAGAATAAGCGAGCAGTTAGGAACATTAGAGACCATGTCGTAACCATTACATTTGATACCTAGCATAGAATATCTGCTCAACCATGATGCCCAGTCTTCCCATGTGGTAGGAAAGAACAAACATTTTCTCTACTGCATAGGATCAACTATATAGATTGTATGCTACTACAATGCTCCATTAAAAGATGCCATGACCCGAAAAGATTTGAAAACGTATAATACTAAAAGTAGTGGGGAAAAGAGGACAGGACATAAAATGATGTGACACTTACTCCATAAGAAAGACATGACCATCTTTCACAGAAAGATCAGATTTCTTCTTAAATGCCCCGGGAGGCCGTAAAGACTTATTCTCTCGCGGAAGTTTTTGTGCCCTTGGCCACAAATGTATTCTAGTGCGAATAAGATGAAGCAGTGAATTTGGTTGAACATTTTGGGCAGCAAGAGACTTATCGTCTTCAAGCTCCTTCCCGAGATAAAATATTTTCACTGTTTCTGATGGCTTGAAATCTACAAGAAAATTATCCCAAAATAAACGTTGAGATCCTTCAGATCCAAAAACGATAAAATTCACAAAGCAATAACTTAAAAAGCAAGCATCTTCTGGTTAATAGCTAAATTGCAGAGGATATACATGTTAGAAATGATATTTATATACCTAGCTTTTTAGAAGCCTTTGCTTTAACAGAAGATACAGTTTCCTCAGCATCAACGTGTAGTTTGCTACCTTTGCCTCCCAAACTCTTCAATATGACTTTCATGGGTCTTTGGGTTGGCAACCTCCCTTGTTGCCTAACAGCCACCTCAATATCATGTGGATACCATATCGCTCGTGGACGGTGAAAATTGGCTATATCTTTACTGTACAGTCACAAATCATACTTTAAAGGCTGAAATTTAATAGGACTCATAGTACTGTAAGGAAAGTATCGTATGATTAAGAGGAGGCAAATTGCTACAATTTAACAGGCGCATACTCATAGTATTGTAAGGCAAGTACTCTAACGGGCATAATTTTTTTCTCTCGAATAAAAAATAACAGCACAGGGACTTGTTTATTAAGGGGAAGAGAGGCAGATTGCTCCAATTTCTCTAGTTTGGGCATCCTTGGCTTTGGTGGGGTGCATATTGCATAGAGCCCAGGTCGCCTAGTTGGAAAGATTTGAAACTTTAAAAACAACGATGTTGATATTTTATACTTCAATCATATAAAATAAATTATAGGTTAACGATTCCCACCCTTAGAAAGCCTTAACCAACAAAGTCAGTAAATTAACTCTCCCTCCTCAAACAACCCAAACATGGGGAACCTTATATCATCTTTCTATCTCTTCTCATCTCTGTCTGCACCCTCTCTTTTCCTTCCCTCATAGATGACAAGCATAGGTATTGTATAAAGTCACACCAGGTAGAGACATTTGTCTCTTCTTTCATGTATCCTTTCTATTCGCATTTCGCTAATTAGATGAAACTACTTCAATAAAAGAAATTCAGCTTCATTTTAGAAGATCAAGTAAATAGATAACTATTGTGATATCGTCAATAATTTTAATCCTGAGAAGAGATGCAATATTTCACATGAATTTTGAACCGAAGACAACTTAAATTGCAAAGAAAAGTTTACAGTACATATATCAACAGGACAGTAAAATGAACAAATAAGTATGCACAAAAAATACCAAATAAGTAGACATGAATTAAACAATAAAAGGATATTAATAGGAAGACTTACTAGCTCAACTTCAACTTCATTGTTTGAAGCTTAAGTGCAGGTGCAGAATGATGAACTCTGACACCATGAGCCATCCGTTTATTAGAACTTGATTGTAACTGCTGCGAAACTTTACGGTTGACGTAGAACTTGTCATTAGCAATATTGAATTGCCAACCAGGTTGATATTTATGATCTGAGACCTCGGTAGAACAACTGCTTGGTTTTTCCGGTCGACTAATGACCATAGCCCCTGCATGGAGCTGAAGATGTTTACTTTCATTGTTATCAAAAATTTCAAAAAGCATCTGCTCATCTTGAAGATCGATAATTAGCTTAGGCTTTGAAATGACATTATGTGGTTCCCATATTATATTGTCTAACCATGACCCTTCAATTATATCTTTATTTTGCAAAGCAAGTTTTCTAAAGCATTTCATCACATCAGTTTTATGGGGATCCATGGTAACATGTTCGCCTTTACAGTCAGAATTAGAGGAATCTACTCCCAGCTGAGATTCCAGCCTCAAGAGTTGGGGATGGAATCTGTTTTCCAATGACAGAAGGTCCACAGATCCTGAACGAGATTTTGAGTCGAACGATTCCAAGACAACAGAGGAATGACAAAGGCCGCCATCATGTTCCTTATCATAGGGATCTATAGATTCCCCAGTAAGTAGATTTTGTCCCGTCTGTAGAATAGTCTCCTCTCTTGAAATTGAAGCCTCCAAATCAGAGACAGAGATTTCAGGACTCTTCAAAGAATTTCCGTTTGTTGCAGGAGAATTGTCCCAAACAATTTGTTCTTCCCAGTCCAACTGGTTAAGCGGAAAATATCTTGGACACGAAGGAGACTGCCATCCAGAAGAAAAATTTACTACTGCCCCCTCTTTCATTGTTTCTGGATTTGAGTGACTATCGTTGATATGTTCTTCACCAAGTGCAGAAATTTCCAAACCTCCTTTCACAAGAGGTTCATCCGTAAGTTCAGATATATTATGTTGGATGGCCTTTTCCCAATCAGTAAACGAGAAACCTTGACCAGTGTCCTTTAGAAACACCTCTTCATCCTCTTCAACAAAATCAGAAGCATCCATAGATTTGTACTTCTCTGAAAAAATGAAGTGGAAAACCAAAAATTACAACTGGTGAAAATGAAGAGATCTAGTAAACTGACAACTAAAGTAACCAAGATATATTTTTCCTTTGTTATTTTTTATAAATGGCAGCACAAACTTTTTGGTGCATATGAACTCAAAACTGATGTCAGATGTCCACTATTAGATTGTTAGCACATATTAAGAATGATTTTTTTTTTTTACCATAGACAACATACCTCTATGAGTGAAATATTCACGGTCTATTTTGGCTGCTTTCTTCAATGGCTCATGGATACCAAATATTTCTGAAAACCGTAAGATCACCATACCATCTTCTACACATAAAACAGACAGAGGCGTTGAACCTTTAGAATCTAAAGACTCTTCTGGAGAACCAGGTACGTCCTGTTGCAATATTTTTTATGTATTATAGTTTGTCATAGATGAGCACTTAAAGAACAAAACTAACTAAAATATAAGAAGCAATTACCCATCCTATGTTTCTGAACTTTAACCTAGTTGTGAATCAAATCGAGTAAAGATATTGAAAGGACACATTTGAAATCAGACACCAAGCAGTATGGTAATCCTTTCTCCAACCTCTCTAACAGAAGTCAAGAGGTGGAGTGAATATAATAGTCTCATGTACAAACTGAAATAACAACGTGGAAATTTACAGCTAAACCCTTGAGCCTATTTTAGTTGCAAACACCAAATATAAGCCCGATGCCTTAATACGTAAAAAAAATAAACAATGTGCTAGTTAAAGAAAGCTATAACATTATTTTAAACCTATATCTATTTCTATATATTTATTGAAAAATTGACATTTAATTAGGGAGTCTTTTGGGTTGAACTAAAGTTAAAGGCTCAGGTTTCACATCATTACACAACTTGAGGTAATTTTCTTTGAAATAGCATTCCAAAAAGAATATCTTCCCACAGAAAATCATGGTTATCCAAATATTTCTTACAGTTCTCAAAGAAAAATTAAAATTCAATGCTAAAGATATAAGCATATAAAATAGGCACCAGAAAATCTTCAGTCCCATCTGCTTGATCTTGACTATCTGAAGAGCTACAACGTACTTCATGCCCAGGTGATTTTTCTACTTCAAATGACACTGCAAGATGCTCTTCCTGCTCAACTACAAAAGGGTGCTGAAATTCAGTCAAAAGAAGAATAAAGCTAGGATTTATCATAAACACTGCAATCAAAGATGAAAGATGCCATAAAAGCACCTCACAATTGCTTTGGCATATTTTCCAAGAAAAGTACATGGTGAAGAATTAAACACATTCCAAAATAAGCCAAAAGTATCTTATAAAAAGATAAATTTTCTCCATAACACAGATTAATATGTAAGCTACTCAGTTCTCGTTTATCACAATGAAAGATAATACGTAAACTAATCATTTTGTAGATTAACTAGAACCAGAAGAATATAAGCACTATAATTTGATCCTGAAGAAACAAGCAAATGGAAAGCTTAACATAAATAAACTCAGAAGAAACAGATTATATACATCTGGCAAAAAAGTAAAAGGATATATGTATGAAGAGAATTTAACACAATTTCAATAATTAAACACTTAATCATATAAGTTTAACCCATAAAAAAAAGCATATGTTTATGGACTACACACATAAAACTAGCAATTCTTTCTTATTCTGCTCATTTAAAGGATATTTAGAAGAACAAAGGAATCACTTCCACCTATCAAGAGACAGCATATTTAAAAAAACAAGAGATCATATTGGCCCATAATTAAAGGTGGACCATCTATATTCATAAATCAACATGGAAAGAAATTAAACTGTGGTTTCACAGTTAGTCAGCACAAAGCAATAACCAAACAAGAAACCAGGTTTGGATATGTTCGTCATGCATGTAAAGACTAGAGAAGCTTAAAATATCATTCTACAGTTCACAGCAAAGACACACTTGTAGCACACAGTTTGCAGCAAGATAGAAAACAAAATTCATGAAATCTATTACAGGAAATTTGTACACAAGAGACACTTAGGCCACAATAACCAAATTTGAACTTTCTATGTTAATTGGTAAAATTATAAAATATTGATCAATCAGGAGAAACCACGGTCCAAGTTGGGTAGAATCCATTGATGTTTATAACACCGAACTTTTCTCTTAAGATGAAAAAAGACCTAATGATCAATTGATTATTTGAAAGGTACTCAGGAAAGAGAGAGTTGTTATCAAACATTCAAGCCTCTAAATATCAACAAAGGCATCCAACTAAGAATATTTGAACCCTGTAAATGCTTACCTACCACCTCTTGCTCCTTTTCATTTTCCTCATCCTCGTCGTAATTTTCATCATCAAACACAGAGGCTTTAGGCTCCAAAGCAGAAGAAACATCAGCAGTAAAATATTCCTTTTCGGGAAGTAAATGGTCTTCCTCAGTAGCAGCTTGAGTCTCTGGACCTTCATACTCCTCATCAATATCTTCATAGTCAATGGCATTTTCAGCCTTCTCATCATAATCTAAGATAGTGAAACCCCGGTGAACAAAATATCAGAATGTTGGACCATGGATAGACACCACATTTTGTGAGGCATACAAAACTTAGAGCAACACAATTTTTCAAATGACTTATAGCCTCCACATCCTTTTCATAAAAAGGTTAAAAAGAGAATAATCTACAATCTAGACAAATATATATAAAAGAAACACAGCATGCCTAGACAAAAAAAAAAATTATGAGGATTACCGGTAAGAGACAAAACCAAAATAGTAGCTCGCCTGGGGCATTGAAACACTTTCTGCTTTTCAGTCTCAATAATTGATTTATGCAAGCTTGACAGCAAATTATTGTATGCTTCATTATACAATTCTTATGGATTTTTCGCTGAGGGTAATCGTTCATGAATGGGAAACAGAGTATTACAAAGCCACTTAGGCACCAGTTCAGTTGTTGGATTATGGATTCTACGCCCAATCTTAATTTTCACCATAAACACCAAGTTTCCTAGAATATGGTTTGCAGCTCAAACTAGCTCTCATTCTATTGCCCAGACAATACCATATGCATTCAAGCACATTAGTTTAATAGAGGAAACTTTTAACTATTGAATATCATTTTTGTAATCACAACACTAATCCAATCAGAAAACAGTATCTCAACAGTATAAAAAAAGCATCCAGTCAAATCATTCATCAAGTAAAATGACTCAACTATCAGAAATCAAGTAGACTCGTGAACAGCTCCATTAAGTATCAAGAAGTTTTTTATCACCAAACACTACCTTCAAATTCAATCAACATGCAGAAAAGTTCCCATAAAGAATTAGCATTAAAATGCATCCTATAGGTTATTCTAATGAAACCCAACATGAATAAAGCAGTCAACTAGTTGAGAAAACCAACAAATTAACAGAATATCAAAAACTGGATGAGAATTTTCCAGCCATACAACATCACCTTGGTCAGCAGCATCAGCTGGAGCGTGTGGTGATTTATCTGACAACTGACAATCAGACTGTGCCATTAGTAAAACAAGCCCCTACTTAAAAATAAAAATAGAACACTAGAGAAGATGGTCTGCATCAGATATATTTATTATGAATCACACTGATGTAGAAGGGAAGAGAGAACGAAGAGAACACATAACAGACCAACATACATCTATATCTGTAAGAGATGGACCCAGCTTGTCCACTACAGCAGCAAGATGTTCCTTTGCATCCTGGAAGAAACGAAGTTTGCTTCTTTAATGTAGTTAAGCCAAACTTCAAACTAACAGGAAAATAGATAATGCAAGTAAAATTAGGGCTAGTTTAGCATTGCTTTTGAAAAGTGATTTTGAGAAGTTTGGTTTAAGATTTAAGCTGTTAGCATTGTTGTCAAAATGTGCTTTTGAGAAGTTAAAAGACCATTTAAACATGATGTTGCAAGCTAAAAATATACATTCAAATGATATTTAAATTCTTTAACATTATAATCCATGTAATATATCAACTTAAATCATGTTAAAAATATAAAAAATAATAAAAATAATTATAATTATCATATGTATTGCATGAAAATATATAAAATTTAAAATAATTTTTATATAAAATATTCGACTTAATGAGAAATAAAATTTCCAACCCCACAAATAATTTATTAATCATAAAATTATGTCTTGCAAAAATTATAAGTTTATAAATTATAAACTAAATATACCATACGATGACAAATGAAGGTTTAAACTGTAATTTTGGCTCCAAAAGCACTTTTCAAACGCAAAAGCAAGAAATTTCAACTTCTATGTTTGGGTTGAAAAATGCTTTTCAAATGCATTTTTTTCTCCAAAAGTTATATGTTTAGCATTGTTTATGGCTCCAAAAGTGTTTTTTACCTCATAGAATTAGCATATCATTTGGTCACAGAGTTACCGTATTTAATTTGGTGCCATTAGTTTTTTTATTTGTTAGTTTAAATTTTCAAGGAGGTGTTATAAGTACTGCCTTTGATTTTCCAGAATGGGATTTTCTTGGGTTGGCTAATGGCTAGTCTTCTTTGACCCTAATTTAGTTACTCAATTTTCTATCCTAAGGGATTTGTTTATAAATGGCCTGAGTCTCATGATTGAACTCACAAAGATTAGGAAGATTATTTCTCCAAACTTCTAAGAGTTTCATTCAACAAGACAGAAACTTGTAGATTTGAATCTGATGAGAGATTAAGGAACAACAAATGAGTCTTAGAAAAACATGTAATTGAGTGATTGGTTATTCTCTGTATTTAAATTACATTTAGCAATTCATCAAATCAAAAGGACTTTTCCATGCAGCATGCACTTTATTCTAAACTAAATTACATATTTACTGCAGCGTCGAGTTGCTTCCATTACACAACTCTTTAGGTGTAAAATCTAAATTAATATAAACCTAAATACTAACTGCTCCTTGAACACTAAACATAAATATATTCAAAATACTTCTCCCGCGAAACAAAAGATACATAAAAAACTGAGTGTTACAATTTCCTTTCTCGCATCAGCTTTCATTTTTATCCTATCCCCTCATCCAAACCCAGCTCCACCAAAAAGGTGACGTGTTACACATTCCCAAACCCGTCAAGAACTTGATATTCAACCGACTACTTTATATACGAAGAAAGGAAATAACGAGCTTTGAACGGGGTTCATAAACAGCCTCAATAGCATAGAAATGATATATTTACGTTCGCTCCTAAATTACCAAGAATCTAAGCTCCAAGAAGAAAAGGGGATAAATTACAATAGAAAACTTGCCTCATCAAGATAATCAGCATCAAGATCACCAGAGTTATCGACATTCCCAAACATAAAACCCAAGAGCCGATTACTCCCACCAGCTTCCTCCTCGTATTCTTCTTCGTCGTCATCTTCGTCTGCTCCAACGACAAATAACAAAAGACGCTTTAAAATTCAATCCAAGAAAAGGGAATTTAAGTTTTAAAAAATGCTAGAAACGTGTGGAATTGAAGACCTTGGAAGCTAGAGTGGCCCATATTTCTCTGTTTCTGCAAATCGAAGAAAACCCAGAACAATTTAACCTAACCTAAACCCATGGGTGTTCTTTAAGGGCTTTGGGGATTGAACTGGGAGATAAAGAAATTGGAGAAAAGAAACAAAAAAATCGGTTTGATGGTTAACAAAAGAGGGGGGAAATAAAGCAAAATTAAAAATTACAAAAATATTTATGTGAATTTTAAGGAACAAATTGTAGAACTTTATAAGTGCAGGAAAATGAGAGACAAAATAAGCTGAAAATCGGTTGTAGAGGCCAGGGGTATTTATAGAGGAGCTGGCGTCGGGTTCCATTTTCACATTCTTAACGTAAATGGGCCAATTGCCGGGGAAGATCTCATTTTATGGGCATATTCTAGCTGTTTCTAGGCCCATTTATTAAAATATTTGTAGGTTTTTTTTTTAATGTTATTCCGGTTTCCAGACTTTGTTCGGAACTGATGCCGCGATATGTACACACTTGATTTTAATGGATAAATCTTTTAACATAAATTTTTTATGTATATAATATCTCGAACTCAAAACTTCATTAAACAAAATCAAATTGTGTACGTCAAAATTATAATATTAAAATTCATTAATAACGTAAATATATTAATATTTTTTATTATTATTTATAAAAAAAAGTTAATATTAATATATCCTATATTATTTTATAACATAAATAATATATATATATATACATTAATATTAAAATTTTATAATAAATAACATACAATTATATTTTATAGTATTTATGTTATAAAATATTGATTTTAATATATGCATACATAAGAATATATTATTTAAGTTATAAAGTATTATAGAATATATTAATATTAATATTTTATAAAAAAAATGATATACTTACAGTATAAAAATACATTTTTATATTTTAAAATATTAATTTCATAATATATTTATTTAAAATAACAATAAAAATATATTTATCAACCATTCCCCTCAACGCTTCAATTGAATCTATACATTCTCAAAGGATATGTTTTAATCACCGATATCTTTCTTAGTAACACTTGATCTTTATTTTAATTTATCTGAAATAGTCAAGCTAAAGAGGAAAGCTTGCGATTGACGGAGCCAAAAGCAAAGAGGAAAGCTAAAGAGGAGAGAAGATGGTGGGAAGAGGAAGAGAAGAGGAGAAATGTAGAGAGAATAAGAGAAGTCAGGGCAAGGAAGCTTTATGAGGAAGAAATGAGACTGCTGGAAGAGCGGGAAAGATTTGCTGAGATCACAAGATACAGAGGACATTCGAAGAGAGAGGGAGGAAGAGGAACGCCAAAAAGCTAAGAAGAAAAAGGCTGAAATAAAAGATGGTTATTTAGAAGACTACAAGACAAGAAGAAATGACAGAAGAGTGGTGGAAAGAGATCGAGGTGCAAAAAGGAAACCTGTTGAGTTGGGAAGATATGGTGCAGAGTATGTTCCTCCAACAAAGCGACGCAGAGGGATAGAGGTAATGACATTTTTCCTTCATTGCTTTCATTTGCCCTGGTTCATCTTTAAATCTATTTCTCTTTTAAAACTCATGATGGTACATGTGTCAACTCTGCTGGTATCGTTGGAATTGAGTCTAGGTTCAGATTGCCTACAATGCTTATATCTACAACGATAGTCGTAATCCTAGTATTCCTCCTCTTGCTGATTAGCTTTTGGAGCTTTGTGACTACTTGCTGCACGAGTATGCTCATAGCTTGGATGAAGCTGAAGCAGGTATAGGAGGAGCTTAATCAGATAACACTTTTGAAACCATTCATCATCTGAAAATCAGAATTACCTTAGAGAAGAGCTGCTTCTTTTCTAGGTTTTAGGGGTGTCCAGGCTTTGAAGAGCCATGGTAATAGAGTTATGTACGGAAAAAAAAAGTGTACTCAAAAGCTGAGTATTTGAATTGTTTCAGGCATCAAAAGAAACTAGTTCATATAGGTGGGTAAGAAAAAGTATGGCGATAAGCTTAATTCAGTCTCTTTCCGCTGTTGATGGTGAAGAAAATGAAAGTGATTCCGAGGCAAATAGTGATCTTGATTCCTTTGCTGGCGATCTAGAAAATTTGCTTGATGCAGAAGAATTCATAGAAGGGGAAGAAGGTAATAACGATAACAAGGTTGATAAAGCAGATGCTGTTAAAGGACTCAAGATGAGAAGATGTCCGTATAAGGCTCAGGCAGAAGAAGAAATTGAAGACGAAGCTGCTGAAGCTGCTAAATTATGTCGTTTACTCATGGATGGTATGAATTATTTCATCCCAGCAATGTTCTCTTATTTCCTTTGCTTATAAAAGTGAAAAAATAAAAACCTGTATTAAGAAGCAAATATGTTAAAATTATTGTTATTTTTTTTAAATCGACTGTTGGTCCTGTAGAGAAGAGGTATTTTATGGCAGAGAATAATTGTTTCTCTGTATTTTCCTCATTATTTACAGAAAATAAGTCTCTTAAAATAGACTTGCATAGTCATAACTAATCTAGTTAGTTCTTCATTACTCTTAGGATAAGACTTATAGTTGGCCTGAACTACCAACTCTTTACATATACAGTGATTAACGAACTGCCAACTCTTTTACACGTCTACAATCTACAGGTCCTTTAAGTATTGTTCAAATCCATGAAATTTATCCAACATTTCTTGCTCACCTGTTAATTTTTCTATTTGCACAATCTCGACTGGAGTCGGGAAATTTATTGTAGCGTGTTTTTACTTTTATCATCTGAATATTTTGTTGGGAGAAAAAATATGTATGATTTATGTAACTGACCCCTACCCTTCATGTTAGATGAGGATGACCAAAAGAAGAAAAAGAAGAAGAAAAATAAAGCTGTTGCAGAAGATGCTGGGTTGACTATTGGCTTACAACCACGTATTGCCGTTGAGAGTTTGCGTGTAAAGAAAGCAAGCATAATTCCCAAGCAGGTTTTCCGTGCTGCTCAGCCGAATGGGTCATATACTACGAATGAAAATATTGTCAAGGATTCAAAGGATGTAAGACAAGTTACCTAAATTATGTGGATTGAACATATGGCCTGTTTTGACAGATTCTGTCTAGTCTTTGCTCTTTAGGCAACTTTTGCCAATGTCCAAAGCGCAAAAGGGTTTTAATGACCGAGGTGTGCTTTTGATGGCAGATTGAAAGTAGAAATTTTAAAGGGAGCGTGTCTGGAAAGTTGAAAGGAATGAAAAAGAATGGTATGCCAAGCTCAGGACCATTAACTAAAGTCAAAATATTGGGAGACAATGTTAAGGCAAGTGGGCTCTTGGCTTCGTCTTTGTTCTTCTTCTTGCATTATAAGTATCGCTTATATCCTGTCAGTTGCATGAGCATTCTTTTTAAATTTCTTTTGATTTTTATTTCAACCTGGGAAGTCCTGCAGAATTTTTTTCTTTGGATGCTTATGTTGTTTAGAATATTAGAAATCTTGTTCTTATTCTAAATTACTTTTGTCAAGATAGTGTTTAGGACAAAAATAAGTCTTTGTTCTTCTTCTTCTTGCATTCTAAGTATCGCTTAAATCCAGTTGTTCAAGGAGAAGAAATCATCAAGAGAGACTTTTGTCTGTGGAGCTTGCGGTCAGGTATGCAATTTATCAAGATAGTGTGAATCGTAGTTTTTGATTTTCTTGGACTATATAATCAATCAATATGTTTTGGTGGACTAGCTTGGACACATGAGGACCAACAAGAACTGCCCCAAGTATGGAGAAGATCCTCGGACGTTTTCATGGTGACATCTATTAATGGGAAAGAAATGCCGAAGATTGATTATCAATACTATAATTGTACCTCTAAATTCGATTCTGCCCTTAGTCTGTATATGTGTATATTAAAATGGCAGCATTGTACCATCTTTAAGTAAAATTTCAAGTCTCGAAGTCTAGGAGGAAATTATGATCTTTTAACAGGATCAAATCACAGTAATGGTAAAACTACAATCTCATGTCTATATCCGATAATTATATTGCCAATGTAAGTAATCATCTTCATATATTTATTTCACTATTTGTAGCTCGTCTTCATCGGCTTTCCAAACTGAGTAATTTGGAAACTCTTGATTTAAGTCTCACCAATAAGAAGAACAATTTGCTGTTGCATTTGGTTGGTCTTTCAGCTTTATCAACTTTACTTCTTGGGGAAATAATTTAGAAGGAACACTTGATCTTCAAGGTAAGATTCTGTTGTTGCTCTTCATTTTGTCTTCAAAGAGTAGTATTTAATTGGAAATTCAACAGACGTGCATAGCTTGACAAATTTGAAGAAGCTGGATTTAAATGGTAATTGGATCGAGAGCATAAGGAGTTCCTACGGTACATATATTTACATTCATTTGATTACGGTTTCGTGTGTTTTTCAAGTATTATAAGCTGAAATCAGGCCAATATTTTTGCAGGCAATGGAAGAGAGCATTGTCTGATGAATTGGGAATAAATTGATTTGAGTGACAATTTGTTCAACAACAGTGTAGTAGCATTGCCTAAATTCCAACTTGAGATCTTCTTTCTTATAGCAATTTCGGCGGAATAAGGTTCCCGCATTGGTTGCTACAGAATAATACCAGATTAGAAGAGCTTTACATGATAGATAGTAAGATAATGGTGAAATGAGTGATTATAATTGGATGGGACCATGGCTGATGTGGTAAGCCAGGCCCATGATATAATTTCTCCCTTTTCTGACATTGAATTTTGTTTCGATCTTGATTATAAAAGTATTTTTTAATGAGATCTCATTTTTTATAAAAAAAATAAAATTGTTAATTTTCACCACTTCATCAATTTACTCGTCCGTTGTCGCAAGCCTTTCATCAAACACCTTGATTATATCAATGGCTTTTCCAAACAATTCTTGTTTCATTTCAACCGAATCTAGCTCGAATGTTATTTTCACTTTATGTATTACGTGTGGTAAATCTTCGACTGATGGTGGTTGAGAAAAATTCTATTTCTACTCAAATATTTTCTAAATTTTTGATGCCATGACAAAGTTTAAGTCAAAGTCAGTTTCACCCACATAAATAGGGTACAAATAGTTTATCTCTTCCATCGGTGTCTCCACTTTAAATTAGTGGATTTAGGGTTTAAGGTTAGCGGTTGAGGTTAGAGTTTAGAGAATTAGAGGTAAGGTGTATTTTTAGGGAGTAAGGTATAGGGTATAGGATTTAAAATTTAAAAATTAAGGTTAGGGTTTAAAATTTAAATTTTTAAAATTTTTAAATAAGAGGCATAATAAAAAAAATATAGAAGATTTATCAAGTCGCCAACATTACCTAAGTAAAAAATATATTGTATTTCCTAAGTATCAAGTCGCCAATATTACCTAAGTGTTTCGAGAATTGCAAAAGAAAAAAAATATCCAAATGAAAAAAAAGGTAAGAAAAATTGCAAAAAGGAAACAAAATAAAAGAAAACATAATTAAAAGTACCGAATTTAATGTAAAGAATAAAAAGGAAAAAATAAAACGGAAATAAAGAAAAAAAAAGGAAACAAATAAAAGCAAATATTTTATTTTTATTCCTTTCTTCGACAAAACCTAAAATAAACTCTTGAAATTTAAGACGAGAACGTACCGGTGTTCACATCTTTGTTCAAAAACTGGTATAGGATTCTAGATTTCGAGTCGGATTTAATGAATTCGAGTTAATTTGATCTTTTGAGTTTATGTATAAATTTTAATTGTATTATACTACTATTTATAATATTATAGGATATTTTAATTCCAATTTAAACGATTTTCTTTTTATATTTAAATACATATTTTTTCATATTATTTTTTATATGTGTAAATAAGATTTTGAATTATTATTATTTTTATTATTATCATCATTATCGTCATCATCAAATAATTTAGGTACGAATATGTCATTTTATAAAATTATGGACCTCGATAAAAATCTTTTTCTTATCTAGATAAAATCAATGCAAGATGAAAATAACAATAAATTAAATACAAAAATTAAAAATATAAATAAATAGCATAATTTAAATAGCATTATATAAAAGAAATGAATAAAAATTGTATTAAATAATATATATATATAAAAGATGATCTTATCGTAAAAAAAGAAAATTAAAAGGTAAAAAAAGATACGACTGAAATAAAATTACAGAGTTAAATGTGCAATTGGACTTGAAAATTTTTGAATTATTCAAAAAATTAAATAACTCGAACTTTAAAAATTTGAACTCAAATCAAAATTCAATTTCTATATATATTAGATAACTCGAAATTAAAAAAAATAGTTTCTTAAAATCGAATCAGTTTTACTTAATCCTAATTGTGACAACCTTACCTATAATAAGCTAAAGAGTTTTTGAATTCCCAGGGCCCAGTGGATCGACCAGGCCAGGTCAGGTTCCAAGAGTCCCATCAATGTACATGTTATAGATTTTGTTTGTCGCCTGTGTTGTTTCATATTGTCTTTTCCCAAATAAAACCATCCCTAAAAAACAGAGGAATTCGACAGGACAGAGCTGGAAGGAAGATGCAAGATTTGAGCACAACTGGTTCTGATTTACCAGAGGATATGGTGTTGGAGATTCTCTCCAAACTTCCTGTTAAATCCTTGACACGTTTCAGGTGCGTTTGTAAGCCTTGGTCTTCATCGTTTCAAACCCCTCGTTTCATTACCAAACACCACAACAACAACCTCAGAAACAACAACCTGAATCTCCTTTTAAAAGGTTTTCAAGGTAACACCTGGGATGGAATGAATTATATCTATCAACTTTCCACCGAGAAAGGCCAAAACTTTTCAGTAAAACAGAAATTTGACATACCCTTTTTTGAAAAAGGTTGGGGTTTATGTGATGGTCCTTGTAATGGAATATTGTGTTTAGGTGATGATGATGATAAGCTTGCCCTTTGGAACCCATCGACAAGAGACATCAAAATCATTCCTCAATCCTCAGTCCAATGCCCTCATGTAGTGCATTCCTTTTATTTTGGTTCCCTTGGTTTTGGGTATGATTCTCAAACGGATGACTATAAAGTTGTAAGATTTGTTAACCATCTCATTCCCGGTATGGGTCAGACCTTTGAGTTATATTCCCTCAGAAGTGATTCATGGAAGGAAATTCCAGCTCCTAATCTTCATGTTCGTACTTATGGTTCTTCCTTGTTTAATAACTACGTAAATGGGTTTTGTTATTGGCAGCCATATGGAGAATTTACTAATGTCCGTATTCTTTCATTTGATATGGTTAATGAAAAGTTTTCAACCTTATCATTGCCTGAATTTGATTGGGATGAAAATTTTGATTTTAATCTTTTGGACTTCAACGGATTGCTTGGTGTTATTTTTTTCGAAAATAAAAGAACTGAGAAATTTTTTCGTTTATGGGTTATGAATGGATCATGGACTAAATTATTCACTATTGAATCTGTTCCTGGAGTGCAGAGGCCTTGGGGGTTTTGGAAAAATGGGAAATTGTTTTTTGAGAGCCCGGATCATGAATTGGTGTTGTTTGACCCCTCCACACGAGAGCTTAAGAATCTTGGTATCCAGAATCTTGGTATCCAACAATCTTATTGGATAACAATGAAAATTGTTGTTTACGCTGAGAGTTTAGTTCCAATAAATGGAAGATCAGAGTATGAGGAACGTATAATACGTTGTCCGTCCGAGGTCGCTTCAAGTTGATATTGAGTACAAAAATGGTTGGAAGTTACAACAAATGTTGTAAGACTTGATGGGATTTATTCTCTTGAAATGCATTTCATGTAACTATATTGTCTTTTTATGTTCTGAAATAATGTTGTGATTGTTTAAATTGTGAACTCTTATTTGTAGATCAAATATGTTGTATATCATTATATGCAAGTCCATATACATGCCAGACATAGAGTGCTTTTCATACTTGAATAGTTGTTTAGCGAGCTCAATGTCTCTGGATGTAATTTGAAGTTGAATTTAAGAATCAAAATTCAAGACCCTTTTTAAAAGTTGAATAGTTGTTTAGTATCATATTTAAAAATGAAAATTCAAGACCCTTTTTTGTTTGCTGAATTAAGCAAAATAAAAATTAACTCAGTTTCTAATGGAAGGTAATGAGAAGGATCATATTAAAATAAACTAAAAGTTTAGTGATTATATTAAAATTAAATTAAAAATTAAATAATTTTTCTCTAATATTTTAAAAATATGATTACCGAAATAAATTCTCTAAAAGTTCAATGTCCATATATGTAATTTACCCTTAAAATCAATGTGGTAAAATACCAAAATGCTTCCTTAATTTTCTTGTTAGCTAATATTGGCTGTGGTTAAGGATGTCCCTTGGACAATGTTTAATTTTCAAAGTTTTTATTATAAATTAGATTTACCCTACCGTTTATCTATAAAATATATATTTTATCATATATATATATATATAGTTATAAATAAATATTATTTTATAATTTTTTAGATTATTTAAAAGTAATACCTAAATAATTTCGCCATTTAGCTCCCCTAGTAAAATGATTGAATAAATTAGTCCGTTTTTTATTTGATATATATTATAAGTTTAGGCTAAATATGAAAAAGGTTCTCAGACTTATATTCTTTTAATTTGGTATCTATTTTTTAAGGTCAAAATTGATTTTAACTTTTTATTTCGTTACTCAAATTAATTTTTTTGTCAATATACATAAAAAAAATTATGTCATCCAAATTGAACATGATATGTGATGTTTTTTATTTATAAATTATTTTTTAAAAAATCCAAAATTTTAATTTCTTTCAATCAAACCACTAGATCACATTTCAATCATCGTTTGACATCCCCATATATGGATAGTTTATTATTCATTGCCCAAACATCATGTACCTCACTAGTCGGCACCTTTCACCCTCTAGTTGTCAATCAAAATCTAAGCAACCTCTTTTTCCGTCATTGTTAGATATTTATCGACAATACAATCAACGATTTATTCATGAATTTTAGACAATAAAATTGTAAAATTTTCAATATAAAGGGTGGTGGTTGAATTGGATGAATTTAAGAGATTAGGGTTTGAATTTGAGTTTTTTAAAACTCTCGGAACTGCAGAAACCGATCCTAATCGGCCCATCAATCTTGGCGTCAAGGTCATCACCTTGCGACCGGACCAGCAGTTCTTGAAACGCAGCAAAAGACAGATACTTAATAGGAACTTCGAACCTCTTGGCCAACGTAACCTCTCCGAGATTGGACGGGTTTAACATCGTCCTCGACATCTGTTCCCGGCGGCCGAGCGTAGGAACATTGCTTCGGCTTGTTCATCAAAACCTTCTTCACCATCGAAATGAATTTGGATGCTGAATACATTGCAGAAACAACGAACTTGTCTTTAACTTGTGACAAGTTTTTTGGTTTGGATTTCATGAGAACAATGTCGAAAGTTTTATGGAGTTTCAGTGTTGAAGGTCGACTTGAATTAGAAAACTTTCAGGCCACATGTCATTATTTGATTGGTTACATGGTATACGATACTTATAACATCGCCAGAGATGTCTTTCATATTTACCAAAGTTCTTTATCAGTACAAGTATAATGTTTTTTTTATTTTAATTATGTTTTCAACTTTTATAGTTTACTTTCAAAAAAATTGAATCTCTTCCTCTCTTTTTTATAATTTTTTATTAAATTTGGATTTAAACCTATACAAAATAAATAATTTGAGTATTCCTTTCGTATTTACTGAGACTTATAGCTAAAAAACCCTTCAAGTCTTTCTCAATTAAGATTCTATTTTCTACGATTAATCGAGTTTTTGATTCATACTTTTCATCAAATAACAATTGCTTGTATTTCAGCTTTAGCTTCAAATCTTTGTCTCTGTTTGCGATCTTCTTGTTGGAAAATACGAAAATTCTTAATTTATTTAAGTATATCAAGTTTATGTAGATATTTTTTTTATCTGTACTTTCATTATTTATTACCTTTTCACTTTTAATTTGTACATGTAATTAATATAATTCTGAAAAATAAATTAATATTTATTTATAAAATTGTAACTAAATTTGTTGATTACGTAAGTGAGCTACACCTCTTTAAACAGAGATATAAATCGTTTGTTCTTTTATTATATTTTCTTTAATACCTCTATTTTAAATTAATAGATTTAAGGTTAGAGGTTATAATTATGGTTTAAAAAATTAAGGGTAGTGTGTATTTTTTTAAAGTTTAGGATGTATTAAAAAATTATGGTTTAAAGATTTTTACTCTTAAAACAGTGGTGCTGGGTTGCTTTTATGGATCTGATTGAGTGTTTATTGGGAGAGGGAGAAAGATTCCGTCCCCTTTTAGAGGTGAATGATCTTCTATAAAAGATTAAAGAGGATGTGCGCACGTAGGAAGATAAGTATGTTAATAAATAGAGTTGTCGTAACTTGGACTAGGGATCATGACACTCAAGGAGATAGTCTTGGGAGTGATGGCATAAACAATGCTCTTGTTCTTGATCAGTTGGGATATTCAGACTTATCCATGCTTAATCCTCTGAAAAGGACTCTCCGTTCGCATTACTGCATCGAAGATGAAACCACATGGTCTTGTAGGAGCAAGAGATTCCGTGAGAATAGCAATGCCATTTCCAAAGATGGTGCAAGTTTGGAGGCAGCTACCGCCACCAACCCTTCCATTGCAGCCAGCACTGCTGGGGTCAATGGGAGTTTTGGCGTTGCATATCAACTTCCAGGTCCCAACTGATACTATATGAGAAAAGAAAGTTACCTTAACAAAGAGAACAATACCAGACATCCTCAAGTAATTCTTTGTGTCTGTACAAAGTAGCTTACTGTAATGGGGTTCGTTTTTCATGAACGGACAGTAAATATTTCATGGTGATTAGTTTTTAGCAACACATTTCAATCTTCATTAGCATGTTTTTAGGTAAAGGCAGGTTTTAAAAGCAAACAGGCCCCTACAATGCAACACAAGTTGACAATTTTTCCACTAGCAAAACAAATGCAGTCAAGTGTACATTACAATAAAAGAAAATAAATGTCTTTTAACCATGTCCCTGCAGTGGAAAAGAGAAGCATGCCTGATAAAGAGAATCAAAACCCTTGAAGCCATGCTCCTCACAAGCCTCGTGCATATGGTTTCAGTTCCTGCAGTTATAGCATTGGCTGAAGATGGCAACAGCCTAGAGAGGAACTCACGACGAAAGTGAAGAATGCAGTTTTGTAACTCCTCCATGTAAGGTGAAGCATTGTTGTCCATGGCGGCATCCATGCCAAGTGCGGAAAAGTTCTGGTCATGGATTTGTAAGATGCAAGATTCAAGACGATCAATCATAGACTGGAACAAGGATGTTACAGAGTCACAAGCAACACCATATATTGCACCAAGTGAAGGTGACAATACATCTGCAGCAATAGTTGGAAGCCTCATGATCATAGAAGTTACGCGTGTATGAATTTCTTGTAGATGCTGACACAATGCAAAGTTCTTGAGCTGAGCTGCAGTAGCAGGACCAGATACTTGGCGGGCTTCAGGACCAGTTGATATCTGCCAGTTCAACAAAATTAAATACACTTAGTATTTCATATATGTGTGTGTGTTGCATGTGAAAATTATGTACTTTATGACGTACTCATTGATATACTCCTACAAGATTTGGCAAGACTTTTCAGGGTTTTAAGAAAAGGAAACCTTCAGAAATTCAACAATGAGATTAAACTGTTCACTAATAGCTAAATCTAGTCCATGATTAGATCATATACAGCATCCGAGAATATCATTTGCTTAAAATGTTACTTAATGCCTAGGATAATGTTGAAACAAATTATCACACAAAACAATGCATTTTATACCTGTAAGACAAAAAAAGTGACATACAGTCAGAAAAATGAAAAATGGACAGGGAAATTGTTTCAACCAGTTGCCTCTTCGCCAGATGGATCATTGTAGAATTGCATAATCATTATGAGCATAAACACATTGCACTTTCTAAAGTTCAGATTTTAGAAATAACAATACAGAATGGTGTTGTAACTTTTAGTGAAACTTATTTATTTGATGATATGAAATTTAAATACTACCTCATTTAGTTATGTCATGAATTGCAAGATGATGTTATAGAAAACATGCAATATGATCACAATGTGACCTGATTCCTAAATATACCAAAAACTTACAATGACATGGCAGGGACAAAATACTAACAAGTTAGTAATAAACTAGTAAAGACAAACCATAGCAGATTTAGGAAGGGCAATGAGGCACTAACCTCCATTGTCCACCCCTACTCTGATCCCAATTTTAAAGCAAGAATATAATGCACTTGGCGCATGATAATGTATAATTCCACACAGTAGAAATTCTGCACAGTAAGAAGAAAAACAGATTTTACACAGGAAAACCAAAATACCAGATATTCAGCTCGTTCTGCAATCAGCAGCAAAACTTTACTAATTTCTCGCAGCACAAGAAGAGTCAATCGAGCATCCACTGAACTGCGTCAATTTCTTTCTGAATGCGAGAAAGAATTTTAGAGATTTGTTCTTTGGGGGGAACACTACCACGGCTGGAGACTGGAAAAACAGAATTAACAATATCTGACAGACGGCTTAGGCAGCCAGCCAAGAAAGCCATCTGGAAAATTTCAATAGCAGCAACCATTTGAGCTTTACCCTCTGAAGTTATAGCCGGTAACACCCCCTTGACATCAGTGTCACGCGAAATTCTTTCAAGAAGGTTTTCCATCATAGAGAAGAGCTTCGGATACCCATTTGTGAATATCTCTTTGACAAAACTTGAAGCAGTAAAAGCCGACTTCATTTGGGTAGCAAAAGCCTTAACTAGAGCTTCCCACACTCTATCCGTTAGCATTGGATCACCCTCCTGCACCAAGCAGCATAAATAATTACAGTCAAGCAGGGAAACAACAGTTCCATATTATGCCATTTCCTATGTTGTTATGAACTTATGACTGCATTTTTCTTGAAGTAGTGATGAATGTAGAGATATAAACATGGAACCACTTCGGAAAAAACAGAGCATGGGGACTCATACTCATATCTGACACTAAAGTAGACCGATTCAATTATGAATATATACCATTAGAGAAAGAAAATGAAAATAAATCGAAATGGGGCTACCTTAATGACTTCATCAAGCAGTAAGACGTGTGAAAAAGGGTCTCTCTTCTTCGACAAAACTCTCTGCAAATGCCAAATTGCAACCATCATAGAATGCAACTGATCCATACAACTCCCCATTCGCTGCCACAATGCCTCTCTTGCCTTCCCACTTCCTCCAATCTGTGGCGTTCCGCTCCCCCTAATACCTCCAGGACCAAATCCGCCTCCGCCACCAGCTGAAATAGCCTTCATATCCAACGCCACACTCACACTCTTCACACCCATTCCCTTATATTTATTCACCAATTGCTCCACCATCCCTCTTAACTCCCCAAGATTGTAAAACGCTTGCAACCCAGTCCCCACTTCAGCCTGATTCAACCCTTCCATTCCCTTTTCCAAAACTTTCATTGCTTCGCTTCTTAATTTTCTCCCTATCTCTTTTACCTCATTGATTTCCTCGTCGACCATATCGATACCGCCAAGATCATATTCTTCACACAAGGTCAAGATATCATTATGCAACTGAGCAGCCTTGGCAAGATCCAACTTATCAGGCTCTTCTTCAGCGGAAGCCATAAGGTCTCGTAGCTTTTTCGAAAGGCGAATTGCACGAATGGAGCGGGAGAGAAGCTCGGAAGTTTTATGTAAATTCGAGAGCTGGACCGTTTTGGAGAGAATTGAGTTATGGGGTTCGGAGAGCTCAGATCGGACACGGCGAACCGAGGATTGAAGCGAAGAGATGGAAGATCTAAGAGTGGAAAGGGAAACCTCAGCGTTGTTAAGAGAAGATAACTGAGTAAGGAGGAGGGGGTGGTTGGAGAGGACATGAGAACGGATTTGGGAATCGAGTTGGCGGATGGCTTGGAGGAGGTGTTCGGCGGTGGAAGCAGGGGATCCGGAAGAAAGAGCGGCGGAGGAGAAGGAAGTGGAAGAAAAAGAAGAGGAGAGGAAAGGGGAGAGGATTGGGTCTTTGGCGAAAGTGTCGAGAATTGAAGAAGGAGGCGGAGGCGCACGAGGAGAAACGGCAGTGGAAGAAGCAGGATGGGTTTTGAAAGTTGAGAGACGGAGGAGAGGGGAGGAGGAGGTGGTGGTTTGGAGAGTAGCCGGAGAAACCATTTTTCTGGGTTTTTTCAAATAAAAAAATGAACACAATTCTTTTAGATCTATCAATAAAATTAACAGAACTGCTAAAGAAAGAAACTTTAGTATAATATTGAAGGAAACTGCAGCATCAGAGATAATGTAACGGAAAACATACTATACCGTCGGCAATGGCAAAGATCAGACAACAGGATCATGTAAAACGAGTCGTATAGAGAAAATATTCTGTACACAAGTTTTTCCAGAAAATATTAATTTGATTTAAATTTTAATTAAAATTAAATAATATAAAAATACATGTAAATAATAATCATATAACTATAATAAATATTAAACTAAAATAAACATAATAATATATGTACTAAGTAATACTAGATCTGCTACATAATAATTATTTTAATAATAAAATGTGAAACAATATTTGTTTCTTTCTGAACTTGTCACCAGCTCCCTAGGAATTAGCAAGCACCTGCGCCTCAGTGTCTACACGGGTAAGACTGCAATGACAGAGAACTCTCCAACTTAGGAAGAAAGCATTTGATAGAGCAATTACAGAGCTTGAGCAAAAGGCTACAAAGGAACCAGACCCAGGAGCCGATGAAGCAACAATGGAAGAACTTGGCGAAGTGGTTCGAGAAAGGCAATGCGTTGTGAGAAAGATGTCGACGACCTACAGTTTAGGCAGAGATGAAACAGATTCAAATCTGAAATCTGTTCTTCATTATACAGAGGAAGAACAGGGAGCTATTCTTTCCAAAGGGAAAACAAAGAAAGTGTTACAATTTTCCACACATTAAGCAAAACATCTTCAGAAGAAAGCAGCAGTGAGAGAGACTATGTTTCGGATTCTGAAATAGAACACGAGTGTGTCGTCAAGGCAAAGGCAGCCATTGAAGATGAAAGTTCAAGTGATGATGAACAGCTTGGAAGAAGATACTAAACAAGTCCATCAGAACCAGTTTCAAGCTCAAAAGGGTATATGGATACCCTGTTAGTTCAGCAAAGAACTGGGGAAGACAATTTCCATGGAGCTGGAAAGGTGGTGAAATCCATGCCAAGTAGTAGCAGAAGCCTTTGGCTAAACAGAAGAACCTTTTCTTCATCAAACTAAAAACTTGATTGTAATTAACGTTCATTACGCAGCTGGATCTTGAACAAGGTTTTTATAAATGCAGACAAATCTAGTTTATGCTAAGAATCCCAAGAACACAACATATATTTTCTTTTTATGAACAAAATTTTGTCAAGGATTTTATTACCAAAAGGCCAAAATGATTGAACACGATCGATAAGCAAATAATATGTTGAGATTTGCTTAAGAGATTCAAGTTTCAAAAAGCTTTGAAAATTTAAGTAGTGTTTGATCATATTTCGTAATGGAAGAACCATCAATGTAGCCATACACAAACAGGAATGTAGTGGCTATGTCTGTAAGAATTCCTAGAAATCATCCTTTGCTCGATGAATGACACCCAAGGCTTCTGCATCATTCATCGTCACCGGAATTTCTAATGCCTGCCGGATTTCTGGGTTTGATGTCCGGAGGAATGGATTGCATGCCTTCTCCATCTTTAGTGTACTTGGAATCTGAAACATCACATACATTCATGACCTTTGTTACTCGGATCCAAGGGTCTTGGATATGATTAATGTTTGGCACAAATATGCACATTTTTTCCGATCAAATCTTTGCTCCAAGACATTATATAAAAGCATGAGCATATTTTTAAAGTTTGTTCATATAGGAGTCCAGATAACATAACTCACTAGTATAATTTTAATGTTCTAAACTTCAACGATCATAGAAACCAGTTAAGAAAGAAAGAAACTCTCGGAAATTACCGTAGGCAATCCTTTGTTGCGAAGGAGAGCTACATGTCTTGCATAAGCCTGAAGAGCATCATTCTTGGGTTCTATAGATAAAGCAAATTCTGCATTACTCTGCCAAAAGGAAAACGTGTATTGTTTGAGCCTTTCAGAATTCAGGGTCCGGGAAGGTTAAGTGATTGAGGTCCAAAAATAAGTAGACTAACCAAAGTATATTCATGACCACAGTATATATTTGTATCATCGGGCAGCAACATAATCCGCTGTAGAGAAGAAAGCATCTGCCAGATAGAGCTCAAATGTCATGGTAGTAGTATCAAAAACAATGAAGAAGATTTGCCGGATTATAAAAGGATCGTGATATATACTGGCAGAAATCTACATTTGGTCGGTTTTAATTCAACTACATGAACCTTCAGTTGGAATAAAATGAAACTAAAATCCAAAATAGCACAATGACGTGTTAAAGTAACAAAAAAGAAGACCCTGCTGTGACGACTATAATTTCAGTTAACATATTCCAGTGCAAATTATAAGGAAAATATGAGCGGAGAGATTTTTGAAATACCCCTTTAAAGAACAATTACTCTACC
The DNA here is from genome assembly GCA_035048815.1 of Abelmoschus esculentus. NCBI lineage: Eukaryota > Viridiplantae > Streptophyta > Magnoliopsida > Malvales > Malvaceae > Abelmoschus > Abelmoschus esculentus. Next base: position 17,698,585 of record JAUCBN010000015.1, on the reverse strand, counting down.
AAAAGATAAGAAATTCAAGAGAAACTAATAATAACAAATGAAAGGCAGGTTTTGAAAGTTTTAATAAAATTTCATTAGCTAGTAAATAACATGAGTAAATTTCAAGCTTTGCATCTTATTTTCCCCATAATAAATTGGTGAGCTTCTTGTATAGATTAAGAAGTTAGAATAGATGAACTTAGGGTGTCCACGGTCAGCTGCAATATGATAAAATATTGATGTCAAGAATCAAGATTACCTGCTCCAAGGTTCCTTCGAAAAGTTTCCCACAGGATAAGCTGAACAAAGTGTCTCCAGTAAATATTGCTCGAGAACCCGGAAAATAGAAGCTAATATGGCCTGCATATGACAAACTAAAATTTTAAAAAAATAATAACTGTAAAGGGGAATGCAGAATTACAATCATGAGTTTCTAGATCCAAGCATTCTCATTGACTTTTGAAATAATAAAGAGTATTTAATTCATATTTTCCAATTGGAACTGAGTCAATTGACTATCGAATCTAACCTCCAGTATGACCAGGAGTTTCCATGATTTGTACCTCATGACCTGCAAACATCCACTTTTCCCCATCATTTAGAACAATATCAATTCCAGGAATCAAATCCTTGTCTATTCCAGAACCAATCACCTACATGAAAAGGCACAAGTACTATAATTATTGTTGTTATTTTGGCCATTATGGAAGTATGGACAAGATCCAAAGGCCATATTAGACTACAGATAGTTACGCTGTATATGAGCTGATAATTTGAGAGGAAATTAACTATCTGATACGAGCTTAAAGGTGACAGAAGAGTTAGAAGGAGATGAAGTTTTCCATACCTTTGCACCATACCTTGATTTTAACTCTGCATTCCCACCAGTGTGGTCGTGATGGTGGTGGGTATTCAATATATAAGTCAAATTCCAGTCTTTCCGACTCAAAGCATCAATAATTGGCGCAGCTTCTGAAGGATCAACGACTCCAACTGTGCCCGTGTCCACATCATGTAAAAGATATGCATAATTGTCTCCAAGACATGGTACCTGAAAAAGGGGGGTATAGATAGTGAAAAAAGGTTCACATCTAATGTACATGAAAACCATTAAATTTAACCTTCAACAACAAGAAATCAAAGGACACATTTTTCATGTCAAACAAAAAAAAACTTGCAATTAAAGATACACAGAGGTTTGCTCACCAATTCAATTTGTAATGAGGAAGACATATTTGAAACACTGCAAAACTCTGCAACCCTAAGAGACCGACTAGCACCACGCAGGGTTTTGAAGGGAATTGATAGTAAGCGCATAAGGCCATACACAAGACCCTTTCTAATGCAAAGTTGCCTCTTGCCTGGCCAGACACAAAGCCCACTCCTCACCTAAAACATTGGAAAGCAGACTTTCAAACTTAAATACCACAAGCTAAGGTATACTCAAGAAAGAAAGAAAAAAGTTCCTGCAACAACAATCAACGGATTTTAGAGAAGCTCCTTGGAAAATAATAATGAGAATTCATGTTGAAGGATTTGTCCTTAGGGTCGAGATCTTAAACCATCAATATCTAACTTTTTCATGGAAACACCAATATTCTGTGTGAAACGATTTCACAGCTTGGATATCCATAATTCCGCATACAATACAGACAAAATCATCAAAACCGAAGTTCCGATCGAAGTCAAAGCCTTCTTTTGATGACTTGAAGTCTATGTTAGTCCAACTTTTCATTCTTTTTTCTCATGAGGTAGCTATGTTCAACAGATAATTGAACATGCATAACATCCTCCAAATAAATCAAAAATCTTGAAAACCGAAAAATACCATATGTAATTCCATTCACATATCATCATAATTAAAGATCCATATCACCGTATGGTGACAAAAAGGGGAAAACAGTTATCTTTGAACACAAGTTTTGATTGTCCTTATTAAGGTAAAACTATAGAAAAGCACATGAGTGGATTTTGGAAAATGCAGTAAAATTAAGAAAAGATCAGTAAGAATTGCACAAATTTCAAACCAAGTAACAGAAAAAAGAAAACTCAGACTAGCCAATAAGCAAAAACAGGCTAAAAGCGGGAATAATACAAACAAGAAAAAGAACATAACAATACCAAAAATAACACCCATTTCCTCGATTAGCCACAACAGGGGGAAAAATCAGATCTTTACCATTATATTTTCATTTCTCTTCCCCAAAAAGTTAGAAAATCAAGGGAAGAAAAAACAAACAAGCATGCAAAATAAAAAAGAAATGGAAGGGAAGGGAAGGAAGAAGCAAACCCTGGAACAATGAAAGGAGGCCATAGAAGATGAAGCTTCAGAGAGCATTGTGTTAAAACTTCCTCTCTCTAAAATGGGTTTGCTTTGTTCTAAGAGTTCTCTCTTGTGGGCTGGCACTCAATTATGTGTGTTTATGTGGGAAAAAAGAGGAAAGAAAGAAACTTCAGGTATTCTACCAAAATAAGCATTGACATCTGACACTGTGATAGCAAATTACTATTTATTAAATTACAAATTTAAATTAAATAATATAAATACTAATTAAACTCTAAAATAAATATAAAATTAATTACTCTAATGAAATAAATTATTATATTTTTAAATAAAATTAAATCTTTATAAAGTCATATACTTCGGACTTTGTAGACGCGTATACTTATTTCAGTTTCAGTTTGACACTTAAGCTGTAATGATAAGGTTACCGCCCGTGAGAATTTAAAAGAACAAAAGCCATTACTGGAGTCACACGTGGAAGTGTAATTAAGTGTCATAATTGCTGTCACCTTGTTAGTTTCACCCACCACTTTGAAATGCTCGCCCTACCTTTATCAAACGTTTTTTAATTACCAACTAAAAAGATCGGTTAACTGCCGGCTCAGATATAGGGGTAATTACACTGCAGGTCATTGAAGTTTTAGAATATTTTTATTTTATTCAAATTCAAATTTATATTATAACCATTACTCCATATTTTATAATTTCTTCTCATTACGATCAATATCGTTATAGTTTTATTCCCGTCATAAAATTCTTTTTAAAATATTAGTATAATTTAATTTTAAGTGATTTAACGGTTGATGGATAAAAATATAATTTTTATTTTTTTATTAGATTAATATCTTATTTTATTACCGAGGATTTCTTAAATCTAAAAAATCATTAAAAATTTATTTTTTTATTGACTCAAATTCATAAAAAAATCTATTAATCTTTTTCGATATCAACCATATCTCATCGAAACGAAAACTAATTTTTTTGATTCACCACTTTGAATCATAAAATCAACGTAAATTAAAATTATATTATTTTTTTAATTAAATAAAATATTTTATTTTAAAATATAATTTTTAATTATTTTCAAAAATAATCCATAGGCTCTTATTGCACACTAAACTAGTAACTTTTGCTATCTTTTTTAAATAAATCTACAAAAAGTCAATCATCCCATGGATTTGACTTTTTAATTCAAGTTGGCACCTAATATTCAAGTTGGCACCTAATTTAATATCGATTTTTTAGTATATATTAAATTTTTTATAAAAAATATAAATTTTTTAATATATATTAAAAATTGATACTAAATTTTTTATAACTTTTTATAATTATTTTATATTTTTTTTAATCTGGTGTTTTTTCTTTTAAAATAAAATATGATTATATAATTTTTTTAACAAAAATAATTAGATGCCTAACTTGAATTAAATAGTCAAAATTTTAAGTATTTCTTAAAGTAATTTTTATTTTTTTTATTTCAACTTTTCAAACGTTCTAAAGGTTAGAAAATGATTAACCCCATACAAAACCATTTATCAATGAAACCGGGTCTTTTCAAAAAGGTCAATATACCTCTTCATATATGAATTGAGTTATTTTGTTAACTTAAATTTTTTATTTTTTTATTTTTAAGATTTTATCTCGATTAATCCAAGTTAATTCAGTGTTATGTACTTTATTTTTATTCGTATTATATACATATTTGAATAAAAATTAAAATCTAGATATTTAAATGATCTATTAATTAATTGAGTGATTATAAATGCTCATATTATCTCGTTCTGTATTAATTAAATCTTTATCTTAATCTTAAAAATATATTATTTTTCTTCTTTTTCTTCTTAACAAAAAATCAAATTTAGATATCTGATTAGGCCGAAAAGTGTGAATACAATTTTATATAGGATGAGTCTACAACGGACGTCGAACACCGCTGAACATTATTAAATTAATTTATAAAGAATAAAAATCTAAAGGACTAATCATACAATTATTAATTATATGTTGAGCTTATCACTCTTTTATTAATTACATACTGAGTCCTTAAGATTTTAAATTTTTATTAATTAATTTAATGGTGTTGAACAATAATGGTGTTCAATAGTGTTCGAAGCCCATTATAGAATTTTCCTTTCATATATCTATTTCGTAAAAAACTTACATTTATATTAAAGACGTCATTCTTTTTTATCATTATTGATTTAATCTTCGAAATTATAAATTGTATCAATCTCGTCCTTTAAATATGATTAAATAAAAATTATATTAAATTATGTGTATATGATCGTTATTACCGTTACATCAGTAATACAAATAAAGATTTTTAGAATTATATTATTTTTATGATTACAAAGGGAATTTAAAATGATATAAATTCAGGTTGGCCAAGCTGTTTTCATTTGTATAATTTTAGTGAACAAATACAAATGTGATCTAAAAAAAGAAAAAAGCTTGCACTTTGCATCCAAAGCTATTCTTTTGATATGATTGCTGCAATTATACCTTAAAACCCGTTGGATTTATGTACACAACTGATAATTTAGTGCCCTGGTCTTAGACAGTAGAGTGGCCTCACTGCTGCACACTGATGCTCGGTACTTGCCGGCGTCACTTTTTCAGTTTTGTTTCGGCTGTTCGGATGGGCGGTGGCGGCTGTGATCCACCACCACCTAGAGCAGCAGCAGCAGATTCAACATGAGTAAGAAGATACTCGTATATTTTCTTCCTTAGCCGATTGACAGTCTCGGATGAAACATGGGGAGTAGTCTCTTCTTCTTCGTCTTTGTCTTTGCTTGAACTGATTTCGTCCAACCAGTCATTCACACTCTTCAGCTGTGTCAACATCCCAGCTATTTGATCACTGTCGGATAAAGCCGATATGTCTACATCAGCATCCAAGAATCTCTCCACAAATCCTAAGAACCAATCCTGCGATTCCATTCGCAGCATTTCAGCCAAATCAACGGCCTCATCAAGGCCATCTCCCCTTGTCCAATCCGGTGGTGGTTCGACAGGTACTTTCGGGCCAAGGCATGAAACATCCCCTGCTTTTCGAAGAATACCCTGTGCTACAAGCTTAGAACCGATGACGGAACGAGTTTTTGCTTGGGCTTTTGTGGAAGCATTCTTAGCAGAATTTTCTAGAATTAAAACGCTTTGATTAGCAGATATAGCCTTCTGGCTTTGTGCAGAAGCAGAAGCATGACTCAACATTGAACTATGTTCTTTGGTAAATACGGAGAAGGTCGATAGATTGGTAGCCAATGCAGCTTGCACCCATGAAGCTGCATATTTCCGTCTATCCGATGTGACCTTCATTGCCTCTTCTGATAGGTTTTCTTCAGAGTCCGGAGACGAACTGATTGGAATAGTTTTTGATAAAGAATCCACAATCATCAGAGCATGATTCAAGCTTGCATGCAGGGTTAAGAACTGATCCACTGCAGGCTGTGGATTATCTTCCTTGGCAGAAGTAGTAAGATCAGAATATAAGCTGCAAGACAAAGATGGTATACCAAAAATGCCATACAAGAAAGCAAAGAACAATCAGTTATGGATTATCTTCCCGTAATTACAAAACATCATAAATATATCGTCAATTACTACGAAAATATCCAGAATCAGTCCACACTATGTTATGTAACCTGAACGCGTAAATGTCTAGTTTTTTATCGGTGTCTCAACATGCACCATTCTAAATTTCTAAATCCAGGTCCAACCACTTGGTGCCCACTAATACCTACTACAAAGAACTTCATATTTATGAGATGGAAAACAAAGTATAATGAAAAACTAAACATCAAGAACTAAAAAGAAATAGCCAAACATAATTAGCCCTTATAGAACAGCAAAACCACACTCATTTATTTAAAACACACACAATGGTGATATATGCGAGAGAAAGCTGACCATGCCGTTACAGAGGAATTTACATAACCACATCATGGTTCCATCTCTCCGGCACAGACCTAAAGGCCAGTGCAGTTTGGAACTTGTGGAATTTAACAATACCAATGTATAATTTTCCTCGAGATTGTGAAGGTAAAATTTCAAATTTTAGTTCTCAATTTTCCCTATGAGATGAGATATGTTCCTATTATGTACTTCAACCATACCAATTTAGACTAAATTCTTCCGCTTTCTTCCCCCTTACAAAAGCAAGAAATTTTACTGATAAGACTTCAATAGACCCTAAATTCTTGTCTGTTTTGAATCCCATGAAACGAAGGTTTGAATTGCTAATGTAGGGTTGCTAAGCAATCAAACTAGAATGTTAAGACATCCAGAAACAAAAGAGACATAATTTTTCATGGAAAGTATAATGTAAAATATTTCCAGTGAACTCTGTAAATTCTGTCATATGGTAAAATTAACATGATGGACTCTATTGCAGTTAGCACATTCTACAGGTTAAAGTTACAAACTTAAGTTAACACATACAGGTTGCTCACGGTTGTATTTGGGTACAATATTAAAAAGCTTAACCAGTTAGACATTTAATGTTTTTAATCTTTCTTATTTTTGAAACAAAGAAAAGTTTGTTTTTAATGTCATTTTTTTATAATTTTATGTGCTAACATTTCCTTTATTGTTAAGTAGCCATACCTTAAACACCGTAGTAAGCTCTCTGAAGCAGCAGCCTCTTGCAAAGCTTCTATTGCCGCTGTTTGTGCTGCATCCCTATGCTTCAAGACCTCCTGTAACAACAAACATAATTTTGGCATGAGAATCAGAGACAGAACTATGTGTTACAGAATGCCAGAAAAGAAAGTGCTATATAAGTTGGTTTTAGTTGAATTTGTACTTGGTATTTTCCTTCACCGGGAATTTGCCAATAGAAGATACAACCTTTTTACGACAAGACAACCCTAAACAGAGACATTCACATAAAAACTATGGATGTTATCAAGATGTAAAGAGTCGTAGGTTCATACCCTTCCGAGCTTTGAAAGAGAAGAGGGGAGTGAACCCCATGAAACACTTGCATCTGTCAATCTTTTACTATTTATCGGAACCTTAACCAAGTTCCCCAGGCCACCATTATTAGTTAGGTCTCCGGATTTCTTCCCAATGGAGGTTCTTGGCTTAGTCGGTTTCTCCTGCTCATCCAACATTTTCTTAGACGAAACCGGAGATTTACTCTCCTCTTTCAGTGACCTGGTAGATGTTTGGAGCTTAGTCTCCTCCTTGGACAGTAACTTTTCACTTGATGTGCTCTTCCTTGGAACCTGGCATCCAGATTTAATCATTACATAGGGGTAAGATAGCTTGAAATAATATGAATTATTTTAAATGACAGGAAAAAATAACTACAAATCAAACAGAACAATATAATACATGTATGACATATCCTAAACTTAAGTCGGAGTTCAAGCATCATCGTCTTAGGTTATGTCCTTACCGGTTCAAAAATTGAACTCCCTCATAAAATAATAAAAATGGATGTACGAGAAAAAAACCAATCACATTCTGCAATCTCGTGTTTTATGCTTACAAATGCTCTACTCAGTTAAAAAAGTAAAACAGATCGGTCAAATTAAAAGTCAATAACAAGAAAACTGACCGAAGTGCTACGAGATTCTTGATTGATATCATGCTTGCTAGCTCTCGGTTTAGAATGGTCCCTGCCCTTCACTTCTATATTCCCTTCCCAGCTCTTTCTCAAAGCCTTGGCCCCTAATTCAATCCCTTGAACCAAAGATTTGATCACCGGTACCTTTTTCCCGACTGGACTCATCCCTTGGAAAGAACTTGGCTTCTCCACAGATCCCACCTTGGGACTTCCCTTTCTCTGCCCTTTTATTTCTGCCTGCTGCTTCATCCCAGTGGCAAACTTCTCAAAGGATGTTGGCAATGAATAACAACTTGTGGGGGAAGATGGAATTGATCTCGAACTATGAACCTTCAATTTCCCCAAAGGTTCCTTCTTCATATCCGAACTCAATTCCGGTTTAGTCGATTGAGATTTAGATCTGCTCAAAGATGTCATTTTCTTATCCAATTGATCCTCCTTTGCACCACCATTCGATCTACTCCCCACAGATTTATCTTTCTCTCCACCGTGACCACTACCTAGGACTTGTTTCGACGGTGACTTAACTTTCTCTCCATGTTTCAAACCCGAGCAACTTTTACTACCATTATTAAGGAACCCAAGAGAATGAGTTGCAACAATGTCCTCAGGGCTCCCTACACAAGGGTGTCGCCCCGGAACCGGCCTAACCCCGTGAAGAATGGGAACCGGCGAAGCGGATTCTAACCGATCAACATGAATAAACTGGCCTAATTGGATCTTATCACTAAGAATCAAATCATCATGTTCATCAGGCAATGATACATATGTAGCATGAGATGAATCAGAAACCTTAAGGTAAAAGCCTTGGTTTGAGAATAGCTCACCTCCTGCTAGTGCAGGAACTATACTCACTACTTGCAACAAAGATGACCTGTGCTCACCAGCAACCTTCACATCTGTGTTCATATGCTGTAAAAGCTTCAAAAGAACCCCTGGAACCAGATTTGCCATTTTGTGTGCCTCCAATTTGCATTACTCTTTAGAACTAAAACCTCAGAGACATAAACTCAAACATGTTGTATGAGTGGACTAACAGGGGGACCTTGAATCAAAGGAACTAAAAATGAAACAACTTTGATCAACACCCAGATTGACAAAATCAAAGTATTTTACTAAAAAAAGCCAAACTTTAGAAACAAATATATGGAAGATTATATTTGTCACAGGTTTACAAAGAGAAATAAAATGTACCAAGATTCAAGGTAATGGGATTACTTCACTGCAGGCTGTTTTGGATTTTTTAATAGTATTAGTTTAACAGGAAAACAACAGGTTAGAGAAACAACCCAGAATTGATTTATTAGCAAAAAACACATTAATCATAGACCCCTGAACTAATAAACATTTATCAAATGAGATGTATTCAATAATTAGAAGTAACAAACAACAATAATGGTGGTACAACTCGTGAAAATCCACCAAACCCAGATAAGAAAATAGATAAATTAATAAATGAGAAAGAAACCCCACTTCCAAATATCAACTCACAAACCATTTACTGGCCAAAACCCAAAATGGAAAAAGTAGAAACAAGTGCAAAAATTTGGAAAAAGAAAACTTCGGGTTGGAGTTGGTTTTAAACTTTAAAACAAGGTGACTTTTCAAAGAAGATCAGAGATCAAAAAGCAAAAGCAAAGCTTGAGAAAGGATTTTGGAAATTTGCAGAAAACAGGAAAAGGATAGGAAAAAATAGAATAATAGATTGATTGGTTGAATGCATGATTGGTATGAAATAAAAAAGAGAGAGAAAATGAGAGGAAAATGTGTGTCAGAATCTCACATATTTACATATATAAACACATGCATAAACATACAATGAATACAAAACTTGAAACTGACTCGCTTTGATTTTTGATCGAGTTTCGATACTTTTGTAAACAAGGGAATGACTAAATATTGGAAAAGAGAAATGGGTCTCAAATTTTTTTTCAAGAACTGAATGGGAATCCTGACAGGGAATAAGTTACTTATTTTCAATTTCATTTGTATTTTTTAAAATTAAATTTTCAGTTTTTCAAAAAATTGATTTTTTTCATGAAATATATAATAATATAGAAAAATTCTACAACGGGTGTCGAATATTGCTGAACACCACTAATATTGAACATTGTTGAATATCATTAAATTAATTAATAAAAATTTGAAATCTTAAGGACTCAATATGTAATTAATAAAAGTGTGATAAACTCAATATATTATTAATAATTATATGATTAGTCCTTTAAATTTTTATTTTTTATAAACTAATTTAATAATATCCAGCGGTATTCAACATTAACGATGTTCAACGGTGTTCGACACCCGTTACAGACTCATCCTAATAATATATTCTAACAAATATGACTTTCTTTTTTACTATAAATGGAGTATGACTTTCTTCAAAAACAGTCTGTTTTTTAAGATAACTAATTATAATAAAATGAAAAATAAAACTTGTCACATTAAATAATTAAATTAAAAACTGAATTTAATTTCTGGGTTTTAAATAAAGTGGAAACTTTTTTAACTGAAGTTTTTTTTAATAATTTTTAACTGAATTTAATACTGGGAAATATTTTATATTTGTGTGTTCAAAATTCAAATGGTTGCATGTGCAGAGTAATGGGGTGCTAGAAACAAGGTAATGGCTTGTCGGTTACTTACCGGATGAAAACTTGTCACATCAACAACATAATTGCTGCTGCTTTTTAATCTGGGTTTCATATTTTAGAAAAGTATAAATAATATATGAAATAAAAGCTATGAAGTAAATAAAAATTATAAATTTGATTATAATCATTTATGTTTATTCTATTCCTTATAAGATTTTGATTATATCGATCAGTAATTCAAGAATGATTCAATTATCTAAGATTATCAATAAATACGAATCAAAAATAAAATTATAAAAGTTTTAAAGTATAAATTAAAATAAGATCAAAATAAAATAAAATCAAAATTATTATAAAATTATAAAAAATCAACATTAATTTTTTGAATATATTAATTTTTTACATTTTTTTTTGACATATACCATTTTTTTATCAAAACTTCAAAAATTTTAAAAGTTTAAAATAAAAAAATCAATATTAAATTTTTTATAATAATTTAAATTATGTCTTATTTTAATCTAATTTTAAAATATTTTATCTATATAAAAAAAGCTCACGTGGTCCGCCTGTACGAGAATGAAAGCCGAGGAACGATGAACGTACCACCAAAAGCTGATATACAACAAGCAAAAGAGTATAGAAGATTCCTGTAGATATAAAATTCTGTACTATTTTTAGGGTAAAATGTATAGATAATTATTAAATTCTTATAAAATTTATTTTAATTATTAAATTTTAAAAATTATAAAATAAATACTAAATTTTGAATTTTATTAAAAATAGACGATGAATTGTTAAATGTCATTAACACTTATCGGTTTAACAATAGGTTGATTAGAGTTTAAAAATGAGTAAAATATAACCTGAATTAAAAAATTAATTTATTTGACTAGATTTAAGGTAAAAAAAATAACTTGTTTAACTCGAATTATAATTTTATACTTAATTTTTTTAATAATTAGTTGATATTTTTTATATTCCATTCGAATATATAATTAGGTATTATATTGTATATATAATGTGTATATCATGTATGCATATAAGGGTGGGTGAAAAAACCGATTACCCGATCCCGGATCTGGACCCGATTAAACCCGATAAGTTTTTATCCAGTATTGGTTTCAGTGGGTCCGATACTGGATCTTGATTTTCTGGATCTGATATCTGGTGGGTACCTAGTAGGACCAAGATCAATACCAAGCAATAGTACTAGCTTTCTTACTTTTAATAGATAATATTCTTTTTTTTTATGTACTAATATTATGTATAAGACTCAATTTAAAGCTTTAATTTTCAAGCATATAATATTCTAATTTTATTATTTAATAATATTATTGATGGTTAAAAAAATTCTCTTATTATTCATATTTTCTTAATATTATTGATGGTGATTGAGAAAAACTCTATTTCTGCTCAAATGTTTTTTAAACTTTTGATGTCTTGACGAAGTTTAAGTCAGTTTCACTCACATAAATAGGGTACAAATAGTTTATCTCTCCTATTGGTGTCTCCACTTTAAATTAGTGGGTTTAGGGTTTAAGGTTAGTGGTTGAGGTTAGGGTTTAGAAAATTAGAGGTAAGGTGTATTTTTTAGGTGTAAGATGTAGGGTATAGGATTTAAAATTTGAAAATTAAGGTTAGGGTTTAAAATTTAATTTTTTAAGATTTTTAAATAAGAGGTATAATAATAAAAAAATAGAAGATTTATCAAGTCGCCAACATTACTTAAATAAAAAATATATTGTATATTAAATGGCCAATAATATTGTGCCAAGTCGCCAACATTACCTAAGTGTTTCAAGAATTGCAAAAAGAAAAAAATATTCAAATGGAAAAAAAAAGGTAAGAAAAATTGCAAAAGGGAACAAAATAAAAGAAAACATAATTAAAAGTACCAAAATTAATATAAAAAATAAAAAGGAAAAAATAAAACAGGAATAAAGAAAAAAAAAGGAAACAAATAAATGCAAATATTTCATTTTTTTACTCCTTTCTCCGATAAAAACCCAAAAAACCTCTTGAAATTTAAGACGAGAACGCACCGGTGTTCACATCTTTGTCTAAAAACCGGTGTGGGATTTTAAATTTCGAGTCGGATTTAATGAGTTCGAGTTAATTTGATCTTTTAAGTTTATGTGTAAATTTTAATTGTATTATACTACTATTTATAATATTATAGGATATTTTAATTCTAATTTAAACGATTTTCTTTTTATATCTAAATACATATTTTTTTCATATTATTTTTTACATGTGTAAATAAGATTTTGAATTATTATTATTTTTATTATTATCATTATCGTCATCATCAAATAATTTAGGTACGAATATACCATTTTATTAAATGATGGACCTCGGTAAAAATCTTTTTCTTTTTAGATAAAATATAAAAATAATGATAAATTAAATACAAAAATTAAAAATATAAATAAATAGCATAATTTAAATAGCATAATATAAAAGATATAAATAAAAATTGTATTAAATAATATATATATATATAAGATGAACTTATTGTGAAGAAAAGAAAATTAAAAGGTAAAAAAAAAAAGATACGACTGAAATAAAATTACAAAACTAAATGCGCAATTAGACTTGAAATTTTTTGAATTATTCAAAAAATTAAATAACTTGAACTTTAAAAATTTGAACTAATATCAAAATTCAATTTTTATAGATATTAGATAACTCAAAATTAAAAAAATGATTTCTTAAAATCGAATCAGTTTTACTTAATCCTAATCGTGCCAACCTTACCTATAATAAGCTAAAGGGTTTTTGAATTCCCAGGGCCCAGTGGATCGACCAGGCCAGGTCAGGTTCCAAGAGGCCTAGCAATGTACATGTTATAGATTTTGTTTGCCGCCTGTGTTGTTTCATATTGTCTTTTCCCAAATAAAACCATCCCTAAAAAACAGAGGAATTCGACAGGACAGAGCTGGAAGGAAGATGCAAGGTTTGAGCAAAACTGGATCTGATTTACCAGAGGATATGGTGTTGGAGATTCTCTCCAAACTTCCTGTTAAATCCTTGACACGTTTCAGGTGCGTTTGTAAGCCTTGGTCTTCATCGTTTCAAACCCCTCGTTTCATTACCAAACACCACAACAACAACCTCAGAAACAACAACCTGAATCTCCTTTTAAAAGGTTTTCAAGGTAACACCTGGGATGGAATCAATTATATCCATCAACTTTCCACCGAGAAAGGCCAAAACTTTTCAGTACAACAGAAACTTGACATACCCTTTTTTGAAAAAGGTTGGGGTTTATGTGATGGTCCTTGTAATGGAATATTGTGTTTAGGTGATGATGATGATAAGCTTGCCCTTTGGAACCCATCGACAAGAGACATCAAAATCCTTCCTCAATCCTCAGTCCAATGCCCTCATTTAGTGAATTCCTTTTATTTTGGTTCCCTTGATTTTGGGTATGATTCTCAAACGGATGACTATAAAGTTGTAAGATTTGTTATACATGTCATTGCCGCTATGGGTTTTGGTCAGACCGTTGAGTTATATTCCCTTAGAAGTGATTCATGGAAGGAAATTCCAGCTCCTGAGCTTAAGGTTCTTCCTTGTTTAATAACTACGTAAATGGGTTTTATTATTGGCAGCCATATGGAGCATTTATTAATGTCCGTATTCTTTCATTTGATATGGTTAATGAAAAGTTTTCAACCTTATCATTGCCTGAATTTGATTGGGATGGAAATTTTGTTTTTTATCTTTTGAATTTCAACGGATTGCTTGGTGTTATTTTTTTGAAAGGGAAGGAACTGAGAAATCTTTTCGCTTATGGGTTATGAATGGACCATGGACTAAATTATTTACTATTAAATCTGTTCCTGGAGTGTAGAGGCCTTTGGGGTTTTGGAAAAATAGGAAATTATTTTTTGAAAGCTCGAATCATGAATTGGTGTTGTTTGACCCCTCCACACGAGAGCTTAAAAATTTTGGTATCCAAGAATCTTATTGGATAACAATGCAAATTATTGCTTACGCTGAGAGTTTAGTTCTAATAAGTGGAAGATCAGAGTATGAGGAACGTATAATACGTTGGCCGTCCGGAGTCGCTTCAAGTTGATATTGAGTACAAAAATGGTTGGGCGTTACAACAAATGTTGTAAGACTTGATGGGATTTGTTCTCTTGAAATGCATTTCATGTGACTATAGTCTTTTAAAAACCCCTTAATAAAAGGTGGTAGTTGAATTGGATGAATTTAAGAGTTCAGGGTTTGAATTTGAGTTTTTTTATTAAAAAAATCAAAGGTTTTTGGTTTTTTTAATAAAATTATATAAATAGATTACATGTGATTGAATAATAAAATATTTTTAATGACCATTGAAAAACTAATCTAAGATAAACAGGTTAGGCACCGAGTTGAGGCGGGAAACATAGATCGCCCACCTTTCTAATGAGTAATCTTTTAGTTTATAGAGTCGTATGAGAGAGAAACAGATCAACAGAAACAGCAGTGGTTGGTTAAAATAAATTTTCATATAAATGGATGACCAAGGAAATAGGAATACTTTGAAAACTGACAGAAAACTTGGAGCAAGCTGAAGTTTACACTACAAGGAAAAAACAACGGTGGGTGTTTCATTCCAATAGAATGGAACATAATGACAGAAGCCTACGAAAACTTACTCTCCCTAGTTCTAAGACAAGTCTAGGTCCATCGAGCCTACAGGAATGAATAATTCTGCAATATTGATTCACAAGAATCTCTCTTCCACTACGCATGATAAGTTCAAGATCTTAAGGGTCTGATAATTCCGATGGGAAACAAGAAACAGATTCATCTAACAAGTTTATTTGAAAAGCCAGAGAAAACATCAAAGGAATAACCAAACAAGAGGGTTAGGTTCAATGTAACCTTCAAATCCTCAGATTTGGAAAACCGACAAAACCATAGTGTCATGAAATGCACTTACACCCTGTGGCTGTAATCAGTTGCTCGGGAATGTTTTCCACTTCTGTTCGATCACAGCAACAGATTGCAACTACTAATTAACAATCCACAAAATTTAACTGGCATTTATACTAGTAAAAGGTGTGAAACAAATGGACTCAAGCATCAAGATTTTCCGAGAAATTGCAATGGACAAGAAAGAGTACAACCTAGAAGCTCTACTTCAATATCTCCTCCCCCTTTATAGCAATGGAAAAGACAAACCAGTTTTGAGTTTGGACTCTGTAATCAATTATTGTATTCTTTTCATTTGTCTTCACGATCACAACATCCTGCTAAGCGACTTGATAAGTGATTTCAGATTCTTTCTAGTAGACTCATCACCCGTGAATCCCAGTATATCAGAACTTATATTCTGCAATGATAAATGAAGAGAGAGGCAGGAGAGATTTGAATTCAAGATTTAAATAAACAATTGAGCTGGTGAGAAATTTTTTACCTCAATGTTCTTCAAAGTGAAAATCAGAGTATAAATTGATTTTTGAATCAATTCGGTATTCTCAGGGGTCATAATGGATGAATGCACCCTTCTGCACAGAAAGGAACTGTAGTTGAAAGACCATACATTTAAGATGAAGAGGAGGGCAGACAAGGCAAAAAATATATATATATATATATAGGGGGACAAATCTTATTTCACTTCTTCCCCTCACATCATAATGGTATAGATGAAATTCAAAGCGTGCATACCGATGCTTCCACATTACTACTAATTTATTAAGCCACAGCACTTTTAAATTTGCTACACCAAATTCAAGGATCTAGTATGAGTTCATGATGCAACATCTACAACTGACTTTTAACTGTAGGAGCAGGGATAGATACCTTGGTAACTGGAGTACAAACGTTTTAGTCCTTTGGTTTTCGAGGACTACAGAGGGTAAAGAAGATAAGGTGGTGGCTTGTACTTGTTAAGAGTTACGGTTGATTGTAACAGTAATATAATGCAAACTGTTGAACACAGGTAAAAACATAGAAGACTCCATAACACGGAGTGGAGGTGGAAATGACTCTGAAAAATGTAAGAATTGACATTTTTGTTTGAGGCATTTCCACACATTACCTAGAAAATACAAATCATAAGGCACCACCAAACCTTTTATTTATAGAATAAACTTTTTGGATTTATGCTAGAGTAATGAAAAAATATTCATAAATCATAACTTAATTACTTTGATGTTTAAAAACATTTTGTTCAAATAAGATGTAGATGGCAAGGATTAAAGTGCCTTCAAAACAATTCTTAGTTATAAGCATATTGGCGTAATGCATATGAAAACAATTCTTAGTTATAGCATGTGGGACCAACAGTTTGTGACAAGCACATCATAATAAAAATATAATCACGAAAGAATAGATAATTCACCTCAAATCCTCAGAGGCTTGTGTTAGGCTTCTGGTCAAATTCTCAACCTCCTTAAGCAGACCACTATCATGAAGTTCAGTCAACAAAGGTTGCACATCTTCGGCCATGGCTTCAATCTGAAAAGTCACTACATCAAATTCAAAATTTTGAGCTTGAGAATCCATCAAAAGTTCAGTTATGAATGTTTATCCATTATCCAATCAGTTAAAGAGCAGGGAAACAAGTACAGACATAAACTTTTAGATTTATATGCCTCAGGCTACATTGTGGGTGTAATAATAAATCATTCAAACAGAACTCAGAGTAAAAAGAAAAGAAAAAGATAATGTAGCAGACCCATTCACTTCTTTCATGTTTATAATAGAACTATCAGCAATATAGTTTAGAAAAATAAATTTCATCAATAAGACAAAATATAACTAAACATTGCATACCTTTGTGAGAAGGGGCTTTGCATCCTGAATAACAGCCGCAACTCGCTCAGCAAGTGCATAGGTGTTGGCAATACCAATTTCCTCCATTTGACGAGCAAGACGAGTGACAATCCCTACCAATTCATCCAGACTTACCCCTTGTTCCCCCTTTATCTTTTGCCTGTCACATACAATTAAGCCTTCCTTAATGCAGTCAGAATTGAGAGGTCCCACCGAAGGTGATGGAATTGGATCCCTTGGTGTGATGTCAATCAAAGTTTCCATCAAAAGACCAGATTGGTTGACCGCTATCAGCGAATTTCGAGGTATGATAATCTTATCATCTTCAACCTAATAATGATTGCAACAATGTTGGTGCATACACAAACCAAACCACAAGAAATATTACCGAAAAATTGTTATCCTGAAACGTACCTCGACAACTGCTTCTATACTTTTCAGGGAGGGATTAACACGTACAACATTGCCCACAGTCACTCCTCTAATCCTAACAGGTGTTCCAGTGCAAATTCCCGACGCATGAGCAAATTCAAACACTGCTAGATACTTCCGGAATTTAGAACGAATTTGAAACCCCCTCAACCAAGCCAGACTAAGTGCAAGAAGCACAGTACCTGACACAAGAAACAACCCAACCCCACCTTCCCAAATGCTCCTACGACCAAACCCAAAATCACTCAGTGGACGTAATGTTTGCCTCCAAATATTCTGAGGAATATCTAAAACAACAGCTAGTGGATTCTTTTCCTCTGAAGAACCAGGTTGAGGACTATGCTCAGTACTAGCAGACATAACCCTAACTTTTGCCGGCCTCATTCTTGGTTTAGGTGTAAGACATGGCGAAATTCTCCGAGAAGAATGTGGAATGGTGGTCAAAGTTGAAGACGACAAAGATGGGTATGTTGGAATCTTGAATAACATATTTCCAGTCATTTTCAGAAATTTGAAAGCTTGAAAAATACTATGCAATCAAAACTGCTAACAATACTATCCCTTTTAGCTAAATACAGAACAAAATTCTCTCTAAATGTTCAGCGGTTAAGGCTTCCATTAAACTGAAAGGCAACAAATTGAGAATTCATCAGTTGCACGAAGAATACTATACCATGAATAAAACAAATATCGAAGTTAAATTCAATACTTCAAATACTACCAACCACGCTTGAAAAAATAAACCAGGACAGTGACTCTTCGATGTAGCATTAATCACCACCACTCAAAATATAATGAAATTAAGAAACCTAAACCTAGGTTGGAGTTGAAAGAAACAACTCCAGTATCCATTAAATTCAACTCACAGCGGCTTAAAGAGAAAGTGTATAGAAAGAAATCGAAAAAAGGGGGAAATCTACTCTTTAAGATTAAAAAGAAAATTCATCGCAACTTTCCTACAGAACAATTACAATCCAAATAACTGAAGTTCATATCAAATTACAAGTTCACTGATAGGAATTTACGAATCTAAGATTTCAAATAGAGAAGCGGAAGAAAAATAAAATAACAATAATAACTTAAAAATTCACAGTTAAGAGATATCTTACAAATTTTCTTGAAATTTTCTCGCGATCCAAACACTTCAAAAAGGGAAGATTTAAGGTTTCGTGAGAGAGGAATGAATACCTTCAGAGCTGGCTAGGGCTTTTTCCTTCACGAATCGGAGACCGTAGTTCAGTCATTTTGTTGGGAAATGGAAAAGACAAACAGATTAACAAATGCTTAATAATAATGTCACTCATTACTAAATTTACAATTTAATCACCATATTTTAAAAAATTATAATCTAATCACTGAATTAATCGATTAATTAATTTTTTCCTCACCAGTCACCATTTGCTTGGTTTAAGTTAAAATGTGGACCACCAACCATCTAACCTCGTTAGTTAAGAAAACGGTTATTATTTCTAGAGATTACGGGTTCGAACACCAATAATATCAATAGAATGTTTGAGCAATTATTGTTTAATAATTAAGAATATACTTTAAAATAAAAATTATTATAATACTGTAATTAATTGAAAAATAAAATAAAATCAAAACAATCGAGATAAATCATAGATTAAAATATGAAATTCACCGATCGTTATAAATGATGGTTAGTGTGGTGGCATTATGGACTATTTTTAATCGTTTTTTAAATTAGATTTCAGAGAGAGGAGAGAAGTTGGTATTCGAGAGATCAGGAAAGAAAAAGAAGACTCATGTCACTAATAAAATACATAATTTTTTTATTTACATTAATAAATATTATAAGTTAAATAACTATTTAAAAATTAATGTTATGATTATTTATCTGCTATATTCAATTAATTGAATGATTGAATTATAATTTTTTAAAGTATAATAACTTAAATTTATGATTTAATAATTAATTGACGTGGTGTATCTTCTCGATAATGAAGGTAAACTCTATTAAAGGTCACTCAATTATAAATACATTCAAATTTTGGTCACGATGCTTTAAAAAATTAGTTGGTTACTTTATTTATCGATTTATAAGAAAGAAATCACTTTACCATGAAATATGTAACAGACAGCTAAATGTAAAAAAGGTAAATTACACAAGAGATTACCCAACTATAAATAAGATTACATTTTGGTCACCTATCTTTAGATTTTGATTCAACTTTGTTGGATATTCGTTTAAACCTTTGGTTTCAGATATCGGGTCGGACCGAATAAATATTCGGTTATAAAAGCTTTTGATTGTTGAAAAACGAAATGAAATGCAAGCAATAAACTAACAGTAAAAATCTTGTTTTCATCTCCCAGAAATTGAGAAGACGAGCTCAGGAACAGTCATAGTTTTCACAGGTCTTGGACGCTCAAACCTGCAAACATGAAAACATTGTCAACACCAAGAACCTTGACATATTTATCGACATGGTAAGAAAGATCCATATGATGAATTGTATTTCTACCGGTACGAAAAAGTAGAGGGAACAATAGTTCGTTTCCATGTCGGATCATGTTTGTTCATTTCAAATATCAAAACACCGATGGAACAGAAAGAAGGGTTCCTCCACCCTTGAATTACCTGGTGGAAGAGACTGCTTCAATTTGTCAGCCTTCTCGGCATCGGACACACAAAGGGTGTACAAGTACTTTGAGCACCGGACCTTGAACTTGACAACATCTTTGCTTTTCTTGATTTTTACCGACCGAGCATCTTTCCTTCTAGCAGTGAGTAGGAAGTCCTTGATCTCATGAATTTGTTTAGGCTGTGCATCACAGTATATGAAAAACAAATAGAACCTTAGGAAATAATGCAGAACCAGAAAACCAATCCGAAAGGCCTAAACCCTATAACGAAGATGATCGGGTCAATTAACAGCTCGAATACAAGGAAACCACAAGATACTTCCAACTTAATCTCATGTTTCAAATCCTCACAAACAGTCCAAATGTTTCAAATTCATTCAAATTCTCAGCAATTTAATCCCATGTTTCAACTTTACTGGCTAAAATTCTGGGCAATTTACTTCCAACTTTTTTAATCAAGCTTTCATCAAATCAAATCATCCCACCACTGAATGATTTAAAATCCTCAGAAAATACCTCAAAACAATTCTCAACTCATGGGCAAAGTAATTCACTAAACTGTTCCGACGAAACAAAAACGAGAAAATACACTCTGAAAGCACAACCATTTAACACAGTTCATATAACTATACAAATTTCTCCTAATTACTCCAAAAACGTAACTATTTCTCAGCATCATTTATAAGAAACAGTTCAAATTTCAACCCATATTCACTAAGAAATTAAACGGAAAAAGGAAGGCAATTACATAATGGGTTTTGTCATACCATTTTCGATTGAGAGCTTCTTCACTCTGCAGGGAAAAGTGAAACTAAAACTCAAAGTTCGCGCAGTCCCGACCTGTATTTCTTGCTTAATAGATTATATGGAGGCGCTCAAGGAAACCCTAAAAATTTTCTGATCGTATTACCCGTTTTAGCCTTGCTTGCTTAAGTGGTTATATTACGGGGAGAATCCTACGGTTATACTCGGGGCGGATCTTATAATCCAGTTTAAAGGGGTCTATTTAACTTAAGTTGTTATACAATAGGTTCACCCGATATCTAAGGGTACAAATCGTTTATCTCTTAATCGTGTTTTTATAGATATTTTTATTTTAAATTAATAAATTTGGGATTTAAAGTTTAAAATTAAAGATTGGGGTTAGAATTTAAAAAATTAAGGGTAAGATATATTTTTAGGGTTTAGGATGTAAAAAATTAGGGTTAAGATTAAAATTTTAAGTTTTTTAAATTTTTTTAGTAAGAGATATAAAAAGAAAGATAATTAAGGGTAAAAATTTTTTATTCATATTTAAAGTCATCTAATTCCATATTCAATAATAAATATTATTTTCTTAAAGGTTATTTCATTTAGAGATATATTATTTTTTATATAATAAAATATTAATCTTCAAATTTATACATTCTATTAATTTTATCTCATTTTATAATAATTTAATTATTTATATTATTTTTTTTTATAAATTTAGTTTTTTTGGGTACTATCAGAGTAAGCAAGTCTATCACATATCATATCTATATTTGGATAACTACATTTGGCGTAAAGAAAATAAATTATTATTAAAGTATTATTATACCAGAAAAATAATATAACGACCAGGGACGAAATTATGTTTGTTGTGAGAAGGGTTTTTTCCCTCCCAAAACTTTTTGGTATAATTATACTTGAGATCCTCTTAATTTAAATAGTAATAAAATAAAATATTTGTCTCTCTCAATTTTTAGTTTTAAAAGCTTAATAAACCTTTGTCCCTCCTAATGTTTAATTGGTTTCGTCCTATAAGATAATAACAAACAATTTAGAAGAAGAATTTTTTTTAAACAAGCTAATAGTGATTACAGTAATATCTGTTTTCGAATACAATCTCCACTATATGACATTGATTGCTTAATTTTCTGTTGACATCGCTGATATTCAAACCCGTAACCTCTAAAAACAACAATCATTCCTTTAATTACTTGGGTCAGATAACTCGTGCATTTAGAAAAAGAATTAAAGTGATTCTTAAAAAAATATATTCTTAAATGTAAGTTGTATGAAATTTAAAACAACTGTTCTTGTCCAACAAGTTTAGTCATTTAGCCTATTTTTAAGGCCATTTTCCAATGAAGCACATATCGATTATATAAAATATATATTTTTCCCAATGATAAAGTAATGATTCGAGCTGGGTCAAGCTTTATAAAGCTTTGCTGCATGTTGTTGGCTATACTTTAGATTATTGTAATTAAATCGATTTCATAAATAATAGTGAATACATAATATTTTATTACTTATTAATTCCAAAAATTAATTAAACTCAAACCGAGTAGACTGATACATCACATAATATTTTATTAGATAATATATTTAATTTAAAAGCTAAACTTGGAAATAAAAAAATATATAGTTAAAATAGATCCAGGCCCAAATTTCAACTTGAGAATAATTTTTTATTTATAATTATAAGTATATTTTACCATATTATTAAAAGATAATTCGTATTTTTGGACCAATTTAGGTTGATACAAAATAAGCTTGGTGAATGGTGATAAGGGAAATAGTTTGATATATACATTTATATAAACTTTAGGTTAGACTTTAGGGTTTAAGTGTATAAAACCTTAAAATTTATAATTATAATTTAAAGTTTAGAGTTTGAGATTTAGGGTTTAAATTTTATTAAAGGGTTATATAAAATATTGTACACAACTTGTGTATAATTTTTTTTTTATAAAATATTTTTTTTTTTCATAAACATACCTAGTAACCATCAGAAGATCAGATATAACACAAAATTTCAGATATATTATTATTAAAATATATTATTTTAAATTTATTTTAATTTAGCTTTGGGTAGATACTTCTTAGATAGGGATATACACGAATATCTATATTAATAAATATAACTTTTTTTAAAAAAATTCAAAATACGGAATTATAAAATTTTAAATGACGTGATCATGTTATCGTTAGACGTATATGAAATAAACTTATCTCCTTGATATTTGACTTCTAATCCCCCACAAAAATCTCCCTACAATCACTTGTTTTAAATAAAATACACAATAAATAAGTCAATACTTGTGGCCATGATGATCATAAAAGGAAGCAATGAACAGCCACTGGGTCTTATCTAAATCTATTAAAGTTGTTTTCCACTAGAAGATGCTGGAGTAAAGTGAGCATGTAATAATGGTCAGTAAAGGCAGGAAATATGCTGTTCAAGTCATTACACAGACACAAGAGTAGGCAAACATGGGATTTGGTTGGTATGCTCATGTTTGCCACCAAGGTCTCTTCTTTGGACCCCTCTCTCTCTTTATGTCAACTTCCTCTACTTCTCCCCTTTATTTCATGTCTCTAAAACAAACACTTATGGTGTACAAGTAGTTGCCAAACGGATGATGATGATTTGGTTTCACTTAAAAAAAAAGTTTTCTTTAGTATTTTTAGCGGCGTTTTTTCAAAAATATAGTAACATTTATACTTTTGATGGCGTTTTCTTAAAAACGTCACTATATATAAGTCTTTTGTGGTGTTTTCTCAAGATTGTTGAATGCTTAATGCCTAATAAGGATATACATGATTGAGCATGGAGAATGGAGAGTTTAGTTCACTTGCTTAGGGTATGTTCCGTACATGATTGAGCACATGAAATATATTGAACGAACGTTTCTTCGTTTAATTTAACGTTCAAATAGATTTTCGTAAAAGCTAAAATATCTATTTTTTATCAAATAAACCTACAATTACAATAATTGTTTGAACATATCACAATCATATAATCACACAAAAATCACATTGAAATCCAATTACACAATGATTTTCAACTACACACTTAAACTTAGGAAAATAAGTTTAAAATGCAAAGATACATATACATGGTTGCACTCATGAAGAGTTTTCTCACGATGCTCGATTTTGATTTACGATTTTTCGATGGTCTATCGATAGATAATTTCTTTTTGTGATTCATTTATCGTGCAATTAGTTTATTCGTATCTATTTTTTCGTTCAAATATTTAGAATGTGTTTTACCATTTTATTTATTATCCCTATTTGATCTAAAGTGATTATTTTTTTTAAAAATATTCCAATTATGAATTTAGTTTACAATAAGAATTATAAATTTTTATTATAATTTAAAATATTTTATTATTTAATAAATTAATATTTTAAAAGATTAAGAAAACACACATGATATCTTCATAAATTCATTTATAAATCTTTTCCCTTATTTCTATGCCTAAAATAGTTGATTGACATTGAAAATGATTTTATCATGTGTGGGGAAAGAATCCTTAATTGATATTATCTTTTGTTTGAGATAACTATAAAGATTAATCATCAAGGTTCCATTTTTAGTAAATTCTTTTAAAAAGTTAATAAGATTATTATTAAGAGTTTAAACCTATATTATAACCAATGAAATGCATATGAACAAAATCACTTATCTAAGAATATAATTATATTCTTAAAAATGTTACTTACACTTGTATAATAATATAATATAATATAATATAATATAATATAATATAATATAATATAACTATAAGGATGTAGGGAGTTTGCTCTCCTTTTCTATTTTAGAAAAATCATCCTATATTCGAGAAATTATATTATAAATCATTCTCGTCCTATCATTTATAAAATTAGTTAATTAAATATATTTATTTTATTAATTTTTTATTTTTTATCAAGTGAATCTTCATTTAATAAAAAATATTTTTAAATTTAATTTATAATAAATATTAATAAAAATCACTTAATAAAAAATTTAACAAATTATATATATTTAATTTTTTGATCATATAAATAACGTGACATAAATAATGATATATTTACTCTCTATACTCCACCTAAAAAATAGCATGCAACCATTTTTTTGGATATTATTTAACTAAGATTTATATTTTCTTTTTCCTTATTATTTTAAATAAAAGAGATATTAAAAACAATTCGACTTCTATAAATTTATTAGTTTGGATATAAAAATAATGGAATATTTAAAAAGGAATTCCAGTCTCAAATATCAACGATGAAGTCAATGGGTTGGTTAATGGACAAATTTCATTTTCAATCCCTCCCGAACATTTTAATTCTATCCTTTTAACTCTTTAGCTAAAGAGAAAAACGCACTTTTAGTCCTCCTAAAAGTTAATTACTTAATTTCAACTCTATTGAATCAAAACTTTTAGCTTCGACCCCTCCAAAATTTTATAGTTTTATATATTCCCTCTAATACACTAAGTATTAGTTTGATATTTTTTTTGAAAAGTGCGACGGAAAAATAAATTAAAAAATGATTTTAAAAATATTTTTAAATTATTTAATTTAAAATAAAAATATTTAGTATTACTGTCAAAAGTGTTTTTAAATAAATAAAATATCATTTTGAACATCCCTTTTAAAAATATATTAGTAATTTAAATAAGAATAAAAAACAATTTTGTTTAAAAATACTTAAAAAAATTTAAAAATTTCGGCTTTTGAAAAGTTTTATTCAAACCAAAAAATAAATAAATATTTTTGACTTAAAAAGTTAAAAGTTATCTAAAAAATACTTTTATTAACAGATCAGATGAATAACTATTACATCGCATCTCCTGGTTTCTTGAACGTTAAATAATTCTCAATTTATATAATAAGTAAATAACGTATATAAAAGATAAAGAAACTGAGAGATATTTATTACATTCTTATTGCAAACTTGTTAACATATATTTTTTTTACATAATTCTGAGAAATGTATGAACCAAAATAAGGTCAACACTGGGCTATTGTGATGGAGATGACAAGAAACACAAATTCAAACACCTTCAAACAAGACTAATGATCTAAATCAGAAAAAGGAAACTCACAAACTCCAAAGCATAAAGCTGAAAGACATTGAATAAAATACAAGCACAGATGTAAAGAAAGATATGGAACACCATCTGCAGGTTTCGATTTGCTTCCGAATGCTTGCATAAATGCAGAGCCAAGGGATTCAGTTTGAGACCATGGGGGTGTAGTTTTGGCCAAGTGTCTAGGGTTTCCAGGCAGATACCCAGACGACTGAGTCTTCTTTCCATGTTAAGTAAAGTCCTGTTTCATTCTGATGAGGTGGTGCTAGTGACCATCCGGATTTGTACCTTTTTAGCAATGCTTTGACGTCGTCTGCAACGTCGTCGCTAAACCCGACCGGTGTGAACGCTTGCTTGAGTCTTTCGGACCATTGGCTCCCTCTTTCCCTTCTCTCGCATTCGCCTGAGTTGTCTTGGTTGGTGTCACAAGCTAAAACCCTAACTATGCTCCTTGAGCACTCTCTTTCGAGCATCAGCTTCTTGTTGCTGGTTGTGGTGAAGCATTCATCGAGCATCTCGAAATAGAGAGTGTAGAATCTTAGGCATTCTTCGAAGCATTTGACGAAGTCGTGACGAGTGCTTGAAAAATCGGCTTCTTCCTCGACTACTGTCACGACTTTAGGCCCCAGTGATCGTAACATCTGGATCAAGGTGGTTCTTTCCTCAACGTCTACTCGTCGCAAGGCTCCGATACAATTCACTGCAACGGCTTCTTCTTCGAGAACGCCGAGTGCCTCTTTTGTGAGTTCACCTATGTGATTTAGCCCACTTATCACATTAAACTCAAAGGGTACACCCATTAACCTAGCAAACTTCTCCATTCGCTGGCTTATTTCCTTCATCACCGATCGTACGATATTAGCGGTGACAACGATCGTGAGCTTTAAGTGCGGTGTGTCATCGTTTCGAGTGGCCAGAGCTTCGAGTAAAGTAGGCCATTGAGTGCAAAGGGTATTGCTTATGTCGATGATGTGAAGCTTAGGCTCACCATCTAAGGCTTCCAAAATTGCACCATTGGCAGCCACATGACCAAAAGTTGTCCATGGACTGACCTCTTGGAACTTAAGGATCAGCTTCCGAGCCGAATCGAACGAGTGGCTCTTTTCCGCGACCGATGTTAGGGTTTTAAAGCATCGCTGTCCCGATTCGGTGGCCTTACAGAAGAGTGCTTGCAAGAAATACGACGCTAGTTTCTGATCACAGTCTCCATAAGGGGAAGCTAACTCGTTTAACATCCAAAGAAGGTGATGGATTTTGCTAGAATCCTTGTCGGAGATGGCTCTAGCACACTCCTTTAGAAGCCTCGATGCCCATTTGTTGCCCGTGCCACTAGGCTCCCCGTCGCCACCGGCCGAATAATCCGATGAACGGCTTGTTGATGTGTGGCTAGTTTGAGGCTGCTGATAGTTATTATTGTTGTACATGTCAACCGTTACCGACGACCATTGCTCGATGTGATCCACCGGTGGAGGTGGAAGCGGACTAATCGAGTGGTGGCTCCGGTGTTTCAAGTGAAGAGAATTCTTATGATGTCCTCCATGGCTTAGGGAGACCCCCTTTGACTCCTTAGATACCTTTGCAGAACTCAATTTCATTTGAGTCCAGAAATGGCCAAGTACAAAGCTTTGAATTCTAAAATATTTCCCCGTACTATTATATTTAGGGTCATCGTCGTCCTACTTTTATTATATGTATTTTCTCAAATATCATATATATAATAATATATGTATTTTCTCGTATATATATTGTGGTGTATAATAAACAAATCATTGAGTCAAGTTATAGTGCAAAAGCAAGTGTCTGGTTTTTCTACGCAATCTCTAAATATTAATTATGACACGTTCACATAAAATAATATATTTAATTACCATTTAGTGATGTAATTATGATGTCAAATATTCTTGTATGGCTTTTAGTGTTTGTTTCTTTTTGTTTGAGAAAACTATGCATTGTCAGGATTTGGAGACTGGAAAAGAATTAATGTCGTAGATATGTTTTTTTATAGAAAAAAAGAACAAGATATTTAAAACAAGGTGCCATGATTATTACATATACTAAGGTTTGAAATCAAGCTTACTCAATGGTGTTCTTAAATGATTATTGTATAATCTAAATAAATTAGGGACGGATATTTAATAAGGTTGCGTTGAGTTAAAAAATTTTGAGTTAATCGAATTGATGAATCATATTTATAATTTAAAATTTTAGAGTCAAGTCGAGTTTTTCAAGATTTTGTTCAGATTTAATTGTAAACATTTATAATGTTATGATATTAATTAATTTTAATTTAAACGATCTTTTATAATCATATACAATACACATATATATTTTTTTCATATGTAATATATATATATATATATATTTTAGACAAAATCAAGAGACTCAACTCGAACTTGAAAATCGATCAACTAAGTACTAAAAATTCTGAGTTATTCGAATTTATATTTTATAATTCAAACTTTATTGTGATTTTTTCCGAGTTGAGTCGAGTTTATAAAATTACAAATTGAGTTTTTTTCATATTGAATAAATCAATTTTTTAGTTGAGTCAAATTTTACAAACCCCTAAAATAAATTAAGTTTTAACTATAAATATTCTTCTTTTGACAAATAGTAATGGTTAATTTTATTGAATACAAAGAAAATACACTAAATTACGAGAAGAGTTTACAATATAAACATAGAAATACATATATAACAATGATGTCTCGTTGTTTAGGAGTATCTATTAATATCCATTTTGAGAGTGAAATAAGGATAAATCTGCAAAGTAACATAATAAACTTCATCTGGAGATACAACATCAAGTACAACCTTAAAAAATAAAAAAATAAAAACTAACACGATTTACCATAATAATTTTTGTATAGATTTAAGGTTATAATAAAAAATAAAAATTCGAATATCGAACCTCTTAAATAATATTTTTTAAAAGATATTCATAAGAGTTATTCAAATCAATCTTCCTATTTGAGGGATTGAACAAAATATAATGGACCAAATAATGACGGATTGAACAAAATATTTGAGGGCGACACACGTAAAATGCGGTACGCATAACTCATAAATATTAAAAAAATCAAAGGACTAACTCATAACATTTTAAAAATTTAAAGACGAATGTGTGAACTTTAGAAGTTCAAGGTAAGTTATGCTCACCTACACTATACATACATCTGTTATTGGGTATGAAGACGAACAGTTTATTCAACTAGTATGATCGAAATATTTAAACCTAATTTAATACATAATATAATCCCTTTCCCTTTCAAATAACATCCCCATGATGTCAATGTCTTTTTTTATGTTGTGTTTAAGTATATATTCTATAAATTCCTCATTATTTGATAAAATTCTTCCAAAAAAGCACATCTTATTACTAGTTATTGCAAGTGCCACCTCATTTCACAAATCATGTAAGTAGTAAATTAGTATTTGAGACAGCAAAATATTATTAATTATCACTTGTCTAAATCTTTGCATCTCAATCAAGCATTCAACTAATTCATGTTTTTATTAATATAAAAATATTTTAATATTTATCACAGTGAATCAACAGAGCGTTGAACGAGCTTGGTTAAAAAAAACAATTTATTTGAAAAAAATTGTGGATTTGTTTAATTCGAAATATTGTCTACATAGAGAATTTTTATCGAATGATTTATTCACTAAAATTAGACGTACAATACATGTCTATCTGGATTAATTAGAACATCATAAGATAGGAGAGGTTATATTATGTGTCACTCCCACCACGTCATCCATTTGATCAATCAATCAAATGCATCCGTTTAATTATTTTCGTCACCTCATTTTTTTTATCAAGTGAATGTAAAAACATAATTTACTACATAATAATTCACTTGATAAAAAAATGAGATGACAAAAATAATTAAATGAATATATTTAATTATTTTTTAATTAAACTTAATAAAATAATCGAAACTGTAGGTACTGAATAAACCAAAATTAACATGGAATCAACTGCAAGCTTATTCCTTGGCTACCGATTCTACAACAAGACAATGTTCTACTTCGAGGGGTGTTTTATTTATTTGTATCCAATCATTGGAGACCTGTCTTGGCCTAAACTTCCTTTCTTAATTTAATTAATTACGTTTTATTTCTCGTTTTGATGATGATATTTATGTGGATGTAGACCTATGTGCTGCAGCCTTATTTGTCTCATATACAGATTTTGTAATGCATTTTTGCCCCTATGTCTTTTTTAAAATTATTTTTAAAAAAACGATGTAGCTTGAGCATTAAAAAAATATGTTTTTTAATCCATATTTATTTAAATTAACCAATAGATTTTAAAGGTAAAAATAAGAAAATTTAAAATAAGATGAGTTAAGATAAGATTAAAATAAGACGGATTTACATAAAAAATATTATTTTATAAGAATTTATGTAATTACATAAATGATTATAATTTACATAAATACTTATAATAAAATAGTTTGTGTAATTAAATAATTTACGTAAATTTACACAATTTTTATTAAATTAATAAAAATTTATATAACATCTTATTTTAATCTCACCATACAATTTCCCTAAAAAAATAGTTGGGTGGGATTTATGCTTTTCGGCTTAAAAAAGGGATTTTAAGAAAGTTTCTGGAAACCTCCCAAAGATGCCTGCAAAAGGCAAACTTACTTCCTATTCACTTCAATTATGTTCTCGCACTCTCCTCTATCTCTACATTAAGCTACTCAATTAAAATTTATTCATTCTATTAGTTCATGCAATCATAATTCCATATTATTTTAGTATCCACAATCACTTACTCTATTTTTCTAATTTCTATATAAATTCATGAAAGATATTATATACTCAAAAAAAGGGTTTTCACGGTTTCAAGATTTAACCCAAATTAATTCATACGATCATCTTTAAAAGATAACATTCATTTGATTTGAGATTTAACTCTCAACATCTGTAATCTCAAACTTTAGTCCAATTAGCTCATTATATTGGTTTTGATGTAATGTGAGAAGTCGTTTTAGATAGAGTCTATAGTATATTCTGTGGCTCGTCTTCAGTGACAAATCTAGAAATAATTCTTAAAAATTTAAAAAATTATAGCAAAATGTATGAATTCTAAAAGGTGAACAGAGACCCACCCAACTACACATATGTATGAACTCTAAATATTTGCTTTGCGAAAAAAAAAACACTATAACAAGTATGGCATTGTATTGCCAACTCCTTTACCTACAAACTACAACATCATATTGTTGTCTTGTTCAATTCATAGACAAGGAATGCATCAAATCCCATTCACAGCAAATGAATCAACCAATGTTGTTTGTAAGAGATTTTAAATGTGAAAGGGGGTGGTTTGGTAATAAACTTTTAAGATTGAGGAATTGGAAAACTCAAAAAGAACCACATGATATGTTCCAACATAAAGTAGAAAAGAATAATAATAATAATAATAATATAATATTAGGTACAACTTTAAGGGCTTTGATGTTACTTCCCTCCACAAACTATAACACAGTTTGTTTCCCCTGGCCTGTTCTTATCTAATTTCCAAGTAAAGTACACCAGAAACATTAAAAAAAGTTTTACAGAAATATTAAAGAATACGGAGCAAAGTTAGAATGCAAGGAAATGAAATGATGTAAATTAATAAGACTTGGATTGATGCTACTCACTGTGTTGGCTGATAAAGCTTTGAACCCTTTTGGTTCATGTGGTGGAGCCTGGAGCCTGGACCCTGGAGGGTGTCAGTGATCCATTGCTTGCAGGTTTTATTTGAAAAGAAGATGATGAATAAAGTGGGACACGTGGCAATCCATGGAAGGTATGGTTTCCTGCCAGATTACTGAAAAAGAGAGACACAGAAACTCATCATCACAAAATCATAGCAGTCAGCATCCTGCTCTAAACATGAACAAGGTTAAACATGTTCATGAAGAATCAATTTGTGTTTTTCAGAAGAAGAAAAACACCCAACAAGTATGACTTACTGTGTATTGAAGATATGAGACAATACGGACATTAGAATTACAACAAGAGATCCATAAAAATGGAAGGTAAATACCGGATGGTGGGACATTTCCTTGCTCGACTCGTCATGGGGGAAAAGGCTAACAAACATGACGAATATACCCATGCCGGACATGTACCCTCGTCTGACATTCACACCCGAATCCGAGTAACTAAAGTTTTCAAGTCAATAATTAACAAATGTGATGAGGAGGCATGGAGTATCCAAGCTCGTGCAAGTGTTTCAAGCATACTTGAAAAGCTTTAACATCAGTAGTCCTTGAGATAATTCCATACACTAAATGTTCCATGATAGAGAAATTGATTGTGATGACTCAAATTTGAAGCATGGGACCAAAGAACCCAACTTGCTTACTATAGTCGGCACTTTTCCACCCAAGGGACAGTTTGATGCAATCTATTTCACAACTAAATCCATGTGAAAGTGCTCGCAATGGAGTGGCCGACAAATATACACTCTTGGCTGTCATCATCGTCTTCGTCACCAATCCATATTTGTCAGCATCAAGCTGCAAAGTTTATCGTCTGTCGGTTTCTTCTCTTCACTATCATCTTTCCCTTTCAAATAGTTTGTATTCATCGGAGACATAGCCACCATACTACCACCTTAAGAATTTACACATTTCTCTAATTGCCAAACCTTACACCACCTTGATTCTCTCCGCCAACCAGAAAAAAAAAAAAAGAAAAGAAAAGAAAAGAGGATCCTAATAATGCCTCCATTAAACATGATATGAATCATTATTGATCTCTACTGAAGAAAAGGAGAACAAATAACTGCCCTAGTAATACATGTAGAGAATAAAAAAATGCTCATATATAGAGAATACAAATGAAAACAACATAAAGTAGAAAACAAGAAGCAGAAACCAAAAGCACCAAAAACTAACACAAATCAATGGCTAAAGTTCAACAATCTAATGCTCGAGAGAAAAGAAACAAGAATTGGTAGAGACGACTGATAAAAATGCAAAGGGAAACACCAAAAAAACTATCTTAATCCCATGATCAGAACCTCTATTTTTTCCCAAAAGGACTCATCAGAATGAAGAAGAAGAAGGTATTATCTTACAAGCATGAATGTTCCGAGTTTAGCTGTCCTATTTGTTCCTTTGATACAAGCAAACATTTCATGCCAAGCAACCATGTTACCATAAGAAACAGATCAATGTTAGCCTTTACACAGGTGAGTCAATATCCAATGTTCCCTTGAAGAGATGTTATGTGTTCTGTGGTTTGAGGGTTCGGGATTTAGTGTATGTATTGCTTAGCATGTTCGATTGTAGTTGGACAGGATACCTTTTACATTGATGAAACCAGTTTAAATATCTCCAGGGTCAGGTCAATGCTTCCATCCCTTCAGGTGACCATCATCCATGTATGGTCCTAGAAATCCATTGAACTGAAAAAATTAGAGTGATACATTCATGTAAAAAGAACTTATACCTTCCAAAGGGATGGAATCAAGTTGCTGAAGCAGTATGTATAACCACTTAATATCAATACAAAGGGATCCCTACCATGCATACATCCATTTAGGCAAACATGCACATCGTAACTATGCTTTTGACAATAAACATCCACCTTATTTCCATTCTTCAACCAATGTGCGACATAACCTTCACCAACCCTTATCTTGAAGACAACACCATGCACTAGAACAACACACACATGGAACCAGCAATAATTGGTGAGCAAGTGTGTAATGGAACGCATTGCAAGAACATTTTTTATTTCAATTTGGAGAGATGGACATTCGACAGAGTTCACTAGATGGTCAGTCACTAAAAAAATAATGAAGACTCCAATGTGTGCATGACATGTGAAACTTGACCCTTTCCTCTTAGTATACTAATATCCTCCCTAAGACACATCACCTAATTAACGATTTATGAGCATTTGTCTCACATCCAAGCCAACTCCCTGATTCTGTATTCATTAACATGAATGTAAATAACACCTTTTCTTCAACGCCTAATGCTTCGTTTTCTTAATTCCTTTTATTGTTGTGCATCTTTTGACAATGACTGAAAACTGAATATCATTATCAGTAACTAACTGAACTCCTAGCATCGTAAGATCAACCTTTCTGCTACATGCTCAACTAGCTGCAGGACACCTCATGTAATATTCACAACCCTATAATCGAGCTAGAATTTAAGTCTTCTCATAAAATATAATACCCCAAACCATATACCTCTATCACACAAACAAATCATGAAAATCTACCTTCACACATTCTATAGTCAATGTTAATGAACACACATGCAAAATAAAACAAATTCACAGAAAACTGAAAAAAAAAACATCATTATGCACAAGGATGACAAGTTGAATCCATGTAACTCACCATTTCCGTTTAAATGGTCCTGTTTATGATCTAGAGACCACCGAACGAAGAAAAATCACAATCAAGTTATATGATATATTAACAGCAAGAATGAGACACCTGGATACAGTAAAAAGTTTTGCTTGACCAGGTCAATGACCAAAACTTGAAGCATTATTGAAACAAAAAGAAGCACCAAAACATATTATCTATCTAGTTGTTGCCCATGTATGAGGTATGGTGCCAGAAACATATGAACAGACCATCTGGAAGCAATTTAACAACAAGAAATATTAAATATCATCCATACAAAATGCAACATTTTCAATTGAGAAAATAAATTACCCTTTGGTCTATGGTTTGTTGGAAATGAAATACTACAAAACAATATCGTTAGCACTGACTAGGTAAATAAAATAATCGAATCATATTAAATAAAAAACTGTATCGTGAGAATCTACTGCCTTAGAAACAAATTAGTTTAAAGTGTTTTAATAAAAATTCTCTAAAAAGATATTACCCGCACGGATGTCAAGGACACGTTTGACCACGACCACGAGCTGAGCCGAGCCGGTGGCGCTCGAGATGGTCCCTTGTTCTCTATCAGTAGGAGGGAAGAATGAACACTATAATACCATTCACATGGTACTTTCCCAACCAATATAGGATAGTGTTTTAAGATTACCAATAAGGTTTTCTGCCTTGGATTATTCCATAACAATTTGTTATCAGAAAGCAATGTTTCAGATTGCAAAACTAAATCTTTTCAGTAAAACTAAAATTAACGACGCAAAAATATGATTACCCAAATAAAGAAATCCTCAACAAATTCAACATTCAGAAACCTTTCTCCATTTACATCAAATTAATCACCCTTTTCAAGCTTGGGTTTCTTTTCTAAGCAATAAATTTGAAGAACGAAACGATCAAAATCGAAAAGAAAAGCGATGGTACCTGGTTTTGTTGAAGAATGGGAGAAGAGGAAGAAACTGAAGGCATTTGGAGTCAGACTGATAAACCGACGAGTCGCCGACAAGTCTGTATAACCCGTTGACTATATTCCATTTTTGGATAAAATACAACCTAGGTCACTAAGTTATTAGAATGATTACAAAATGATCACCCTTTTATAAAAGTTATAATTTAATCACTCAATTAAAGTGTATACAAAATATGCCGAGACTCATCCATCAAAATCAGGTGTGCGTTCTGATTTCAAGGATTAGTATTCATATTCAATGGTGGTCACCTGAAGCGAAAATCCTTGTAACATAAATGAAGAAATTTTCCATTTATTCTTAAACTCCTCCTATTACATTGTATTAAGGGGTTGATCCCCAGATTTTGCAGTACAAGAAGAAAAAATCTGTAATTCTTGTAATCTATTACAACATTTAAACTTCAATTCAGACCAAAAAATGGCCCTTGTATATTCTTTACCTATTTCAAATGATCATCTCTATCTTTGTTTCAAATTTAATTAATCTTGTATCTCTCTCTACCTGTACAAAACTAGTATGTCCTGGAACCTACTGGCTGCCTTGTCTTCCAAGGTAACAATCTTGAGATCTGCAGTATTTTTGCATTTAAACTGAATCATTATTCGGTTGTAATTTCAATGAATCTGTTGTTTGAGGTTGGGGTTTGGACGAAATGTCTGAAGAATGAAGTGCCTGATCATGGAGAGCCTGTGCTGTCCATACAAGAACCAAAAATACCATGACGACCGAGAGAAGAACCATTGCCCCCCATGTCATGCGCGTGGATCGCTTCCAAGGTTTGCAGTGTTGGCCGAGGATTTTGGAAAATGCTTCCTTCACGGACTGGCATTGGACTAGATTCTCCATGCCTGGATAAACGTTTAGCAGGTTTTGAATTGAACTTGTGTAAGCCTCCACTTTTTTGTAATCGTTGCTGGATATGAATTGTCCACCTTGACAGCTTCCATTGTCGGCATCCGAACAAGTAAATACTTCCAATATCTACAAAGAGATCAGCCAATTAGTTACCTATATACGAGGGTTTAACCAGCAGTGTCGGATTTTTTAACTGATGTGACAAACTCGAAAATATATCAGGTAGGAATAATGTGTAAGATTTGGACACCTTTGGTATGTCACCGATCCGGATTGTATTAGCCGGGCAGTTATTTGGCTGATATGTATAGTCTGGTGGTGCAGAGAAAGGGTTGCAGACATGAGCAAGATTTGGATATGTTGTTGCTTGCAGCTGCGAAATATTCGAATTCACCTGAAGAATTGAAACCATAAACTAATCAAACAGTTAAACGGATTTCGTGTTTCGGGTGTGTGTGTTTAATTCGAGCAAAATACTCTGCTCGGATTAACCAAATGAACTAAAACAACGAAATTAGATTGAGTTACCTCATTAACAAGGTTGTAAATTCCAGCACTAACATCAGAGAGGACTGATTCTACAGACAGTAATTCATCACAAGGGAGAATTGAACTCAAAGTATTGTTGTAAGGATTTTCTTGGAAGTTTTCAAGAGCTGTGCATGCATCACCAGAAAACCTGGAATTCAAGCATTTGTTTTTCAGTTTTTCTATTCAATCAAACCTGGAAATAATCCCGAGAAAGTGACAAACAGATTGAACATACTAAAGCTTTGCACTTACTTTTCCAAGAAGAAATAAATCCCAAAGAACAACCAGCATAGAATTGTCAAGATCGAACACATTCCAATTACCCTGAAAAGTTTGAGAAAAAAATGAAAAGCTTCTGCTAAATTTTCTCACCTTTATTCAGTAATTCAACAATCATAAAAATCTCGAGTTCAATGCATGAATGCTTGAGTTTCTTACCAGTAAAGTGCTTGTCGAATTCTCAGAATTCCAGTCACTGCAGATGAAATTTGTTCATAAGAACAATGGCAATGAACTATGGATACAAGGCAATAACATACCTGACAAGGCAATAAGAGCTATCAGGTTCAAGGAAATAGTCACCATGGTTACCATAAACCTGTAACAACAAATCGATACAAGGGTCAATAATCAGCCTGCATCACGCTTACATCCGAGTCTGAGTAACATAAACACAAAGACATTGAGGTACAAGTTTGAGAGAGATTTACACAATCTCGAGACCCCTATCGATCAACCGTATGTTTTTTCTCGCCTGTCTCACTATATTGCCGGCTTCAACATTCAATCTTCGAGATGTAGTCATAAGAAAACTAGAAGCCTGACCTGTTCCATTAATGTCTCCCAAGCTATCCCTCATTTCTTTCATGGCTCCTGTAGTGTCATGTATAGTTTGTGATGCCCCATTTGCTGTTCTCATAACAATGTCCACCACTTTTTTTGCCTCGGAATGGAATCTAACAGTCCCTCCTAGAGCTAAACCTGAAGCAACTCTGAAATCCAAAACAGTATTTTTCATCAAAAAGCAGAATCTGTTTCGATATTTGAAACTCGAAAACATTAGATTATTCGATCGAATCTATTAAGATTGAAGCTTTGAAGAACATACAGTGCCAGGACTGTGAAGATGATGGCTAGGAGAATAGGCCATAAGTAACATTGCTTGTGACAGACTGATTTTGTGTTGGGTTTTCTGTTTCTTTTACAACAGTAAGCAGTTGCCAGGAGATAAACTCCGTACAATATTCCACAGGAAAGCCATAAGAATGCAATTGTGTACCCATAGATCCCTGTAAATACAACTGACTGGAAAAAAAAAATCTAAGATTAATTTAATTTAATTTAATTTCAGAAGCTATTACTATAAAAAGGATGAATTTATCTATAAAAAATGTCTAGAAGAGTGACACATTAAACACCACATCATTATTGTATGAATATTAAAATTATCAAGGACTTAATGGATAATTAAACATATTTTAGAACAAAGAATTGACCAACCTGTTTCTCTTCTAATATAAATGATTAGTGTTTTGAAATATGGTTAATTGTCCTTTGAGCCCCTTGTAATTTTAATATTCATTTGAAAGACATTAAGAAAGTAATATTAGATAATATCATTGATCACTAAATTATTCTCGCTTTCTTGTTTTGGTCACCAAATTATTATTTTAATCAAAATCGTCACTAACATTGCATTTTTCTATTTTGATCACCCGTAGTTAAAAAGTAACAAAAAAAACAATAGTTTGATAAACAAAACAAGAAAAAAATGATTAATGACCCAAATAAGGGAACAACATTAATGACTAAAATATAATATTAGCGATGATTTTACATAAAACTATTGGTTTAGTGATAAAAAAAATAAATAAATAACTTAAGGACCAATAATATTGTTTAACACGATATTAAATATATTAAATATATTTAACGGTATGTGTCACCCATTATAAAATTTTCTTTAATAAAATACTTTAATATTAAAGAATTTTAAAATAAAAATGAAATTGTAAGAGAGATAATGTAATTACAGCCCAATAATGGTGATTGGTGATGTCAAATCCTCCTCTATACTTGTTGAAATTGTGCAATGGATCCACCCTCACAGTACCATCTGATCAAAGATTAAAACAAAAACAACTTAAGATCTTTAAACAAAACTGTTCGATGAAACACTAGATTTTTTAAGTAAAATCAGAGTTTAAATTTTAATATTGTAAATGAAAAACTAGATGGAAAAGATTATCTACAATAATCTTTATAAAATTTGATCTGAATTAGGCAATCAATGCATCGAAATTCGCACCAAAGATATTACACTTCTATCTCTTCATCATTGACTTCCACCAAGTCAACTTCAATTATAACTGACCTGGTGAATCAAATTGGTCAGCAGCAATTGCTATGAAATTGTAGGCTAAACCCAGCACCACCAATCTTGTGAACCCCATTTCTCAATCTGTCAAACAAGCACAGTATTATGCATTCTTAGACTTGAAAATTGACAAATAGTTAATGACATACAGAGTTCTTTTCTACCAAAACGGAACTAACCCATCATCCGGTCTATGGGGTTGACCACTAGGATCTAACCCATTAAATAAGTTAATGATTTGAAATTAATGAAAGAAGACCAAACATGTTAGCAAAACAAAATGGGAAGTAACAAACAGTTCAAATCAACCTTTCTCAAAGATTTACGACAAAAAATGACGGGTTTGGTCTAAGTTATAAGCAATTTAATATCATCTAAGTGAGTCTCGAGTTTGAGCTCTTGTGTATACAAAGATTCTCGTTGTTTTACAGCAACAAGCTTTTGGAACTCTTTCCTTTCTGTTCTAGCAAATTCAGATG
Source organism: Abelmoschus esculentus (assembly GCA_035048815.1). Classification (NCBI taxonomy): domain Eukaryota; kingdom Viridiplantae; phylum Streptophyta; class Magnoliopsida; order Malvales; family Malvaceae; genus Abelmoschus; species Abelmoschus esculentus. The sequence goes on along the minus strand of JAUCBN010000015.1, from coordinate 17,658,919 downwards.
GGAAAAAACTAGGCAAGTTGCAGCACATAAAAACAAGGTTTGGCAAAAGAAAAGGCATGCACTTTAAGTGTGAATGGAGAAAGATACATCTTTTTTCATTGGATTAAACCAGATTTTGATTTCCAATGTGTTATGTACAAAGATGTCAAAGTGTCTACATAACTTTTGTAAAAGCAATGACCTCTCAAGCAAGCAAAGAACCATTTTAGCCTACTACATGACCCAAATTCTTGATCCACAAGATATGCTGGAAACTCCAACTTTCAGTTTCAAACAACAACAAAGTTATTATCTGCAACTCCCAGGTTGTAAGAATGGCAGACACATGATAAGCAAATAAAAAGAGCAGCAGCATAAGAAGGTTGTAAGAAGCTAAAAACATGCAAAGGAAATGGTTTAAACGAAACTACTTACATAAACTGTACTCTTTTTCTTTCTGCAACAACTGATATGATTTAAATCAAATCTTCTGGTTTGAACACAACAACATGAAATTCTAAAACTTTCCCAGACTCGAAATTAATCTGACAAGAACAAAAATTTATGAGCAACACTAAAGCAAGTGATGTAGAACCATAGCTTTAAAGTTTCCCAGTGAACCAAAAAGTGCATGAACTATGAAGTTTCAGGTTTGTTAACACTTAACCCACTTCTGAAAAAAAAAAAAAAAACTGAAACAACTACTCCTCGGCTTTACCAAATACCATATATATATGTGTATATATATATATATATCTGAGTGTGTGTGTGTGTGTGTTCATTAGATTCAAATGGGTTTGTCTGAAATGGAGTTGATTTTTAACCAAAGCAATTTCCTTTCGTCTCCTTGTCTTTGGAATAAGTCAAGAAAGAAAAAACAAGTTGTGTTGGTGTTTTTTTTTATTATTTATTTTTCTGTCAAAACGGTTAGATTTCCGTCAAGAATATGGTCATTTAATTTTAAAGTATATTGATTAAAAAATTGTATGATATAAAATAATAAATTTAACGCTAAAAATTATTTTTGTTCAAAAATAAAAAAAATTATGTTAAAAAATTGATTTAATTTTTTTAATATCACACTTTGAATAAAACAATTTAAAAACTAAAAGATACACTACTATCGAAAAAAATAATTATTCTAAAATACACAATCAGCAGAAACCTAAATACTTTATACTCTTTTTTACAGTACATAAATTATAAATACTTATTTTTCACATCCTTTTAGTTTTGGGTTTACGTTTTTATCTATATAATACACATAATATAACCTTATATTTTGTATTTTATTGCATACAAACAAATTTATCTTCTTGAAATGTTAGTTATAACCTTATTTTGTTTTAGGGAAAATTACTTCGATCATCGCTGAATTTTATTATCAAATTTATTTTAATTTTTAAAGTTTTAGAATATTCATTGAAATTTAAACATTAAACATTTTCTACCTCTCATATTAATTTTTAGACAATATCTATTTATCAATAAACGATCTTTTTTTTTAAAAAAATTCATACAATGAAAAAGGTTATCAACATGAAAAATAATATATTATGAAACAGACTTCATTCAACCGAAAAAGTAAAATCTATTAGAGAAAATTTATTTTTTCTTTTATTCATGGACTTCAAAATATTTTTCGATAAAATAAAAACTAAATTTAAACTCAGAAAATCAAGATAAAACGATCTTTAAAATCAATAGTTACAATAATATATATTCTAAAATATAATCTCAACTATTAGATATTGATCGTTCAATTACTGTATTACAATATTAGTGTTCAAACCTATAAACTCTAGAAACAACAACCGTTCCCTTAACTATTAAAGCAAGATAATTCATACTCAAATTAAAAATTAACTCTTTTAATTAACGTATCACATAATCAAATTAACGAGGATTAATAGTACAATAAACATAATACACAAATAAAAAACCTACGTAACAAGATTTTTTTTTAAAATAACAACCAAATACAGCCTAAAAAAAACTCTGTAAAATTTACCCTTATAGTTATTGTATAGCAAAAGAAAACCCCACCAAAGATAAAATCTTTTTAATTGCAGTTTGCAAAATCCCAATCTAATCCAATAATTACAAAATATTACATTTTAAGTAAAACAAATCACCTCTAAAATTAAAAAAAAAATTATATACACAAACAGAGAATTAAAAATAATATATTTTAACTCATCATGTAAAATAAATATCCAAACAAAGCCTTAATTCACCTTCTCCTGCATGAACAAACTAACAAGCAAACTACAATATTAACTAAGCCTTCTACACGCAAGAAAGGGAGAAGAGAACTTATTCTCAAAGGGTTAAGGCTAGTCGGCCTTATCGGCAGTCATTTTCTACTCAGCAAAAGCACAATCTACTGCTCAGTTATCGGAAACGAAGCAGGAGGCGGAGGATCAGGAAAACATAGGATGGGATGGAGGGGGAAGGATGGTGTTAGCTAGCTCTTCGTTCAGTTTCACAGGAAGTACTTGCATCTGCTTCATTATATCAGGAATGTCATTCAACCTGCAAAATAACCAAGAAATGGGCAACATCCGATAATAAAATTAAAGGGTTAATTCGACAACAGATTCTTTATTGACAGAAGAAGATAGATATGTTGAACACTGGATTTAATCCAATTGGTCTATGTAGACACCTTTAAGAGGTGACATCAAGAACATCTAGGATCCGGATTCCCTTATCAGCAACCCTTTTCCTTATTTCCAGATTGCAACTTCATTTGTACCGGAATAAAAATCGATTTTTATGAATTACTAATGATTACTAGATAATACACAATGCTTTACCAAAAATAGACAGGCTAAAAGGGAAAAGAAATCAGGGTTCATCAAAAGCTTGAGGATTATTTAAAATGTAAACGATGTTTACTGCAAGTACAATATTATCTCAGATTTGAGGAATGGCTGTGATAAAGCAAACTGCAAATAAATTTTTGAATAACATTTCAGTAAACTTCATTATATTTTAATTGAGCAAATTCATATGATTGTGTCTTTTTTACCAGCTGCTGGCACGGTATATGACAGGGAAAGCAAATATCATCTTGTATTAAGGAGCATTTAGTAAAAACTGGAACTTACTCGTTCATGATTTTCAGAATGTTGTCACGAGTTTGGCAGAGGAGACCAATATTTTCCTGTATCTGGAAAAAGATAAACGATACAGGTTTTGTGAGACACCCATAAAGCTGAAGCATCAAATAGAACATCAGAACTTTTAGTCTATCAGAATGAACGGTCACAAAATGCTATTGGGAAGATAGGGTCAAGGGACCTGGTACTAGTCATTTGCACATGCATATTTACATGGAAGCATTGAAAACCTGGACTGTAAACAAACAAATAAATAAAAATAGAAGGATGACATAAAATCAATCTATTCATAACGTTGGTATTTCACCTGAAAAGCTGCAAGATTTGCAGATATTTGATTTAAGGCTTGAGCATTCTGCTCCAGAAGTTCTCCCGTCAACCCACCAATGGCTGTGAGATAGCATCATGCAGATTTCATTCAAATTTCCAGCAATAACATCGTAATAGACAAAATTTTCATGATTGGAAAATTTCGGTTACCATAAAGAAATATAAATTGAAGCTTCATTTGTTGCAACGATCAAGAACAGAATAAATTCAATAAAAATTTGCAGCTACTACTCTTTTAAACTATTTTAACCATGTCTTGCAACCCTCTTTTTTTATTCTTGAATTCTAACAAGAACTCAGACCTCGACAAAAGTAAATCTGGAGAGAATATCATGTTTTCTTCTTCACTTCTATCACTTCCTTTTATGTGATAGAAATTGGAAGTTTATTTTACATAAATGGAGCATTAATGAGGGTCATGCCAACTAAAGCACCACAGAATAAGAAAAGAAAGAAATAATGCTTCACCCCAACTGTCCGAATCCTTCAAACACCATCTTTTTTCAAAAAAAGGTCAGCAGCTTTTACAGACAGTTCAGGCTACCAACAGTTAGTTTCAGCTTTAAGAACAATATGCATAGTGGAGATTAAGAAAATCAGAAACCCAAACATCTGAAGGGGAAACACAAAACTCCAATGCAACTACTGAGGCAATAGAACATGAAACACTGAAACTCAGTTTATCTTCCTTAAGATGATGTACATAAAACTTCAAATAAAATGCTAAATATATCTTGACTAAACAGAAAACAACAGAGTTCAGTAAACATAATTTAAAAATGCAAGCTAAAATATGGTATTTTTAAGGAAGTAAAGCTTGCATGTAAGAAGCAACAGAGTACATCTCTCAACCCTGAGCTCTGAGGGACAACTTCAAAAATATTCAAAGATAAAATCTAACCTCCGTATGGAATGCCGTCATCGTAGTCCATAGGAATCATTGGGGGTGCATATGGAGAAATATTAGGTTGAGGAGCAAAATGAGGCTTTGCCGGTGGATTAACAACTCTTTCCTGAAAAAGATACGGAAAAGATATTCATAAGCATCTTTTGGTCCAAAACATGGTCATAACTCAAACTAGACATATTTCCTTATTTCTTATTTTATCAACAAAATGTCACCATAAACAGGCACTTCGAAAGAAATTATTTTGCTTAAAGCTAATATATTCTAAGTCTAAAAATCAATTGAAGTGGAAAATGTTTTATCAGCACAAATAAAGAATGCCCTAACGGAAATCTCCCCAACAGATGCCTCAAAGAAAAGAAGATGGAAAGACAACAATAAAAATGCACCATACTGTGATTCAAGCATACAGTAATGAAGATGCCTGAAGAATCTAAGATAATAAATCAAAAGCCCAAAAAATAGCTGTTTCGCCAAACTTAGTAATTAAATCTCCATCTAACATCTGTACCATGAAAATATAAAATACTACGTTAAACTCAATAATCTCCCCATGGTCAATAAGCTTTGCTCCACTACCTTGTATGTATAAGAGAGGTTTCCTGTGATAATGGAGGCAGTCATTCACATCTCTTATGTGCCAATATGAAAGAGGAGATAGAAAATAAATAACATATAATCTCTGCACATCAGTATCACAGAGAGTGACAATTTACATTTTAACTGATATCTGATATCTTGCATCCTAACAATTAACCAACTGAGCAGGCTCATAGGAGTAAAGAAAACAGAAATAAATACAGCTTAGCACACAGAAAAAAAAAGAATCAGTAAATGATAACCTTTTTGTCTTTACTTTTCCTGGCTATATTGTGTTCTTCCTTCCTTCTCTTGCTGTTTTCCTTTTTCTGTATGAAGAATATAAATCAGATTTTGTGCACACACATGCACATGCACATATCCACTACACACACATGCAGTATATGTATATATAACACAGTAGAATTATGGCATCAATCCAGCAAAATATAAATGTACTCCAACAATTATAGCATGCCTCATTGTAGTAGCATTTAAGGCATTTGAGAAACATGCTCTACGTGTACTAATGTATGTAAGTCTATATATTCTTGAAGTCTAGTAAAAAGGTAGCTGATGAGTTCAAATTGAGACTTATGAGAACAGTAAAGCTTACAGTCATCCATCTGCACCGCAAAGCTACATCCCGGACTGTCTTATCTTGTAACTGCAAAGCTATTTTTGCATAACGAATTATGCTCGGCTCTAATGCGTATCTGCAAGGAGATGTCACACAAAAAGAATTAGAATTAAACTTTTCATTCTTCCAGTCCCAACAAAATGAAGAATTATAAAACAAATTAGGATGATAATGAGCTCATTCAGTAAAATATGGGGGGGGGGGGGGACAAAGAATTCAGATAAACAGAAGACTGGTATTCAAAAACCCTCTATCTCTATTAAAATTCTGACAAGGAACAATGGAGGATATAAATATGTTGCTCCTATGCTTATAATTAGCAGGCAGATGAACTATTAGTCTATTACATTCACTTCCATTTATGAACGTATGACACTGTGATATGCATACTATTTCCTTCTTTCATAATTCCAACCAGTTCGAAGAAACAATAAATTCAATCAAGAATATAACAACAAAAATCACGTTCCTATAACTTAAAATTGAAAATTTACTTCAGAAAACAAACAAACAAACAATATTCCATACAACCAAAAGAGGAACAGAGTAAAGAAAGCTCACTTTTTTAACCCGTCTTCTAGTATAGCTTGCTCTTCTAATGTCCAATCCAAGGAAATAACAGGGTTATGCTTCAAAGCCGAACCTGATGTCTCGGGTTTATGATTTCCGTTTCTCAAATGAACTCCATTAAAAGAAGATGACGCATGATTCGCCTCCTGTTGATGGTTCCCCGGTGGGTTGCCCATCAATTTTAGATTCAAAGCTTTCCTATTTCAACACCTTTCTTCTGGTTTCCACAGACTAAAATGGTAACACGAGGAGAGTCGGTTCCTTCCCGCGAGAAAAGAATCAAAACCCAGATTAGAAAACTCAAGATTGTTCACAAATTGTGAAGAATACGAGAAGATTCAAGGATTAAAAGAAAGGAAAAATTCGAGTCTTGGGTATTAGACTGAAGGGGTCTGTAATTTTAGTTGTAATTGTAAACTGAATATGAAAAGAGGATTGGAGAGGTAGAGAAGTGTACGGAATTTGTAACATCAATCAAACTCCATCTGAGAACTGGGAATGGGGTAGAATTGATTTGAAGGTCTTCAAAGCTCAAAGTACAATTCTTTTCATTATTAGCTTCATTTATTTTATTTTATTTTAATATCAGAGAAAATAATATTATGACTTCGATTTATATTTATATTTTTAATAAAATAATTATTATAATTTTATTAAAATATAAAGTTAAAAATCTAATATTTATTTGAATAATTATTTTAATTTATATTTTTAATAATTTATTTTAAATTAAAATATTTATTTAAAAAATATTAAAAAAAGGACTTTAACTTAAAATGACTTATTACTTTAACTTTATAAAATTATTTTAAATTATTTATTATTAACTTACTGATAACGTTTATCTATAAAAAAATTATTTTGACATAAAATAAAATATTAAAAATTAAATTATTTAAAAGAATAAAAACTAAAATAATTATTTAATAAATATTAGATGTACATTTTCTAACTTTATACCTTTTAGTAATGATATAACTATAATACTATATTTTTTCTTCTCAATTTTCTAAATTTTAGATTTTAAACTCAAATATTTTAAATCAAGTTATCAAATGAAATTTTTAGGGAAAAACGTTTTACTTCTAAAATAACATAGTTTACTAAAATTAATTCGGTTGACATAATTAACATCACAACATTAAAAATAAATAGATATTAAAATACATTTAAATATGTATTATTCTCTAATTTGCGGATGATTAAAATCTAATTATTTCAGATTATATATAATGGTATCATTTTAAAAAATCCAAAAATCAACAAAATTGTTTTACATAAAACAAATTTGATTATATTTTTATATGAGCATTTCCGAGTCTCCACAAAATAGGTCTGAAAGGGGGAAAATCAAATAATTTATTTAGTTGAGAATGACACATTGTTTATAATAATAATAATAATAAATAATAATAATTATTATTATTTTCCTTTTTTAAATTGACTTTAAAATTAGCTTCCAAAAATGTCTTCATTTGAGTGATGGGTCTCCCCATACCCTAGTTGTCAGATTCCCAATAATTGGACTGATTATAAATGATTTTATGCAGTTATTGTCCTTATCTTTTTGTTGGTTTGGGAGGGGTTTTTTATTATAAATTCAGTTAATCGAAGTATTTCAGTAGTTGATTTTTTTTCAGATTAAAAATATAATTATTAATTATTTTTAAAATAAATGATTAAAAACATATTAAATAAGTAAATAATATAAAGGAGAAAACATGAAGAAAAGAGAGATAGGTTAAGGTATGGTATGTTGAGGTGTAGTTAAAAAACGGTAAATTTAATAAATATTAATAATTATAAAATAAATTATAATACTTGTAATAAAAAAAAATAATTAATTAATAAAAGTTGGTTCAAATGATAAACAATTTGATTTTATTTAAACAAGTATCAGTTCAAGATAATAAGTTTTAAAACTTGCTTAAACAACTTAAATATTATATTTTTTTAATAATATTTTAAATTAATTTATGGTACATCTTAATTTAATTTAAGTCTATTAACAGTAAGTTTTAAAACTTGTTTAAATAATTTTTTATAAATTTTTTATAATATTTTAGATTGTCGGACAAATTTTAAAATTTAATATTTTGTCTTAAAATTAAATTATGTTTCTTTAAATTCTCTAATACCGTACTTTCGTTACACTTGTATTCTTTTCTTGAATCAAACATCAGAAAAATTTAAAATATTTATTTATTTCATCAAAACAAACCCCTAATTTAAAAGATAGCTTGAAAAGATTAAGGGTATATTTTAAAAAAAAATTAAAATATATATACAATAAATCATTGATTTGCGTCTTCACTCCTTAACCACTTCATGATTTGTACTTATATAATCGTATTTGTATACTTTAATTTAAAATTATGTAAATAACATAATAGGGTACTCTTTTTTTTATTATTTTTACGTATAAATTGTTCAATTCTAACTTAAATTGTCCTACAATAGAAAAGCTAAAAGTTGAAGGATTATCTAATTACTAAGAAAAATTATATCGGTCATTTTCATCACATCATTTATAAAATCAATCAAATTATAATACCGAAAGAGAATATGTTGGACACATAGAGCGCTAAAACAACTGGTTCAATATCACTTTGATCTTTCATTGCGAGAATTCAGGCATGTTGAGAGAATTTTACTAAGGATGGATAATCTGAAATACAATGATGTTGGGATTTTATACTCTAACATTCATCAATAAATAATTCCAATCAATTACCGTAACATTTTCGGTTTAAGTTTCGATTTTTAAGATTCAAATCTTTTAGACTCAAACTCTTTTAAGGTTTTTTTCAAAAAAAAAAACATTTACCACTACAATAAAAAACTGAGGTAATGAAATTCATCACACAAAATAGTCTCGAATTTTGATTCTTAAATTCAACTTCAAATTACATTCAGGGACATTGAGCTCTCTAAACAACTATTCAAATATGAAAAACACTCTATGTCTGGCATGTATATTGACCTACAAATAATGATATGCAACATATTTGATCTACTAATAAGACTTCACAATTCGAAGACTCACAACTTCATTTCAGAACATCAGAAGACAATATAGTCGACATGAAATGCATATCAAGAAAACAAATCCCATCTAGTTTTACCTCTTTTGTTGTAGTTTCGCATCTATTTTTGTGCTCAATATCAATTTGATACGTCTGCGGCCGGTCAATGTATTATATGTTCTTCATACTCTGATCTTCCATTTATCAGAACCAAACTCTCAATGTAAGCAGTAATTTGCTTTGTTTCCTTATAAGAATAATGGATATTAAGATTTTTAAGCTCTCGTATGGAGTGGTCAAACAACACCAGTTCATGATCCGAGCTCTCAAGAAACAATTCCCTATTTTTCCAAAACCCCAAAGGCCTCTCAACTCTAGGTACAGATTCAATAGTGAATAATTTAGTCCATGATTCATTCATAACCCATAAATCAAAAGATTTTTCAGTTCCTTCCTTTTCGTAAAAAATAGCACCAAGCAATCCGTTGAAGTTCAAAAGTTCCAAATAAAAATGTTTATTCCAATCAAATTCAGGCAATGGTAAAGTCGAAAACTTTTCATTAACCATATCAAATGAAAGAATAAAGTGATTAGGTATCCTACATGCCCGCCAATAATAAAACCCATTTACGTATCTATTAAACAAAGGAGAACCATAAGCACTAACCTCAGGCTCAGGAACTGGAATTTCCTTCCACGAATCACTTCTAAGGGAATATAACTCAACTTGGTGGTTCCAGTCAGCCATCAACTCTTCTTCTTCATTCTCTTTAAAGTAATTAGTAACAAATCTTACAACTTTATAGTCATCCGTTTGAGCATCATACCCAAAACCAAGGCAACCAAAAGTAGAGAAATCCACTGAAGGAGGGCGTTGGACTGAGGATTGAGGAAGGATTTTGAAGTCTCTTGTCGATGGGTTCCAAAAGGCAGCCTTATCATCAACATCAGATAAACACAATATTCCATTACAAGGACCATCAACTGTAGTAGAAGCCCAACCTTTTTCAAAAAAGGGTATGTGAAATTTCTGTTTTACTGAAAAGTTTTGGCCTTTCTCTGTGGAAAGTTGATAGATATAATGGATTTCATCCCGGGTGTTACCATGAAAACCTTTTAAAAGGAGATTCAGGTTGTTGTTTCTGAGGTTGTTGTTGTGGTGTTTGGTAATGAAACGAGGGGTTTGAAACGATGAAGACCAAGGCTTACAAACGCACCTGAAACGTGTTAAGGATTTAACAGGAAGTTTGGAGAGAATCTCCAACACCATATCCTCTGATAAATCAGAACCAGTTGTGCTCAAACCTTGCATCTTCCTTCCAGCTCTGTCCTGTCCAATTCCTCTGTTTTTTTATGGATGATTTTATTTGGGAAAAGACTATGAAACAACACAGGCGAGAAACAAAATCTATAATTTCCGTCAGAATAATGGTATTTTTATATAGCTAGATTTACTTTTGCTCATGGAACCGTTGATTTAGGTGTAGTCTTGGAAGTCTAAACATCTCATCTCGTCGTCAGACATTGTTCAACAGCTTAAACTTTTGGTTATCTCAAACATGGAACTGGTCTACTAGGAGCCTTACACACACTAGGGGGGAAATGTAAATAAAAAAAAAGACTAGGAAACGTGTCAAAGCTTTTAGCAACGGGGACTGTACATGGCGGCCATTGAACGGAAATTAAAGTGTCATTACATTAGCTTCGCTGTAATAAGAAATTAAGCAAGCAAACCTTAAACAAATAAAAAGAAAATATATATTGTCTAAAAAATTAACACCTCGAATTTTAGAGGTAATAACATGAATGAATCAAAGTGTCATTCTTTGAACTTTTAATGATCATTCAATAATCTAAACACAACAAAAAAAACAACTTTCCATGTGTTCAAACAACTCGTGCTTGACACATTCAAAACCCAAAAACCTTTTTACATCAACTCATTCCTATAGAAAACCCATTTTCAGGTAGTTTCTTTTCTTTTCTTTTGCATTTTTTTTATTTTATTGTCTTGATTAATCTAAATCGCTCTGTGTCATATATTTAGTGATAGTAGGTGAGTCTTTTAATAGAATTTTTGGCAGACACAAGATCTTAAATTTGAGATCTCCTTAAACAATATCAAGCTGGAGCAAATCGTATGTTCCTTTATGGTGGCTCTTTTGATGTCCCACTTTAAATTAGTGGGTTTAAAATTTAGTATTTAAGATATAAAATTAAGGTTAAAGTTTAGAATTTAATTTTAAAGATTTTTTAAGGTAAGCATGACTAGGGGACATAAGAATTTTACTCATGTCAAACTGTTTATAACAGTTTGACCAACCATATAGTTTTTTTTTTTTTATAATTTTTCTTTTCTTTATATTTTTTTATCGTTGCGTTGTATTAATTAATTTGAATCGATCTACATCATACATTTTGTTGTAAAGGGTGAATCTTATACTAAATTTCTTTTACATACACAAAATCATAAACTTAAAATCTCTCTAAACGATATCAAAGTTGTTTATTACCCTTTTCATCAAATAGTTTTTTTTTTATGCCTGCTGCGTGCATGACTTTTTCAAAACCCCTTGGTCAACACGTAATCTCTTGAAAATCCCATTGCCAAAACCCTAGCTAATACATTCAAACCATTTTATTGCAGTCCAACGCTACCAGCTTTTCCTATATATACCCCATTCCGTTTCCATACTTCACACAAGAACAACAACGTTCAGATATAGATTTTAGGAAATTAAAAACAAAAAGTTATAGTTTGAGCTGTCGGGTGGGGAAAACAAACAATATTTTTCCAAGATGAATAGCAGAAATTTAAGCACCCTTTTGATCATTTTTGTCATATCCGTGGCCGTTTTGAGCCACGGACACGGCCGAGCGGAGGCGGCGAGACTTTTAAGCCAGGATTTTAGTAGGACAAATCATTTGGAGACATACTCGTCGGTATATGAGAAGACCAAGTTCACCATGTCGTGCTGGCTTGAGAGGTTGGCTTCTGGACCCAGTCCTAGAGGACCTGGTCACTAGAATGGTTCATGGCTGGAAATCCAGTTATGGATCAATGTTCAGACTAGTAGTGTCGCGACCGTTTTAAAACCGAAACGTGTGAAAAATAGTCTGGCGAATAATTTTGAAAAATTGAGTTTTTACCATTTTTAATTATTATTTATGAAAAATCGGGGTTTTATTTGAAAACATATCATTTTAATTTTAAATGATTTGGAGTCGCCACCGGCCACTTTGGTAGGCCAGACACCATAAAACAAACCAGAGATTCATTTTGAAAATATTTGGGTTCGGGAGTCGGTTACGCGTAAAGACGACCCTTACGAGCGCCCGAAATCGGTACCTTATTAATTACACGTGGCATTTTGGCATTTCGAATAATTTAATTTAATTCATTATTGTCAAATAAATATCACTCGAATAAGAATATCCTTTTGGGTAAAAAGATACATTTCTTTTAAATACGAGCTTTGCAAAAGACGTCCTAGAATAGGAATCTTAACTCGTATTGAAAGAAATATAAATTTTGGCCCAAAAGGTTTTAAATGCATGATCGATTTATTATCTGGTTCATTTTAAGTTCTAACCTAAAAAGGCTCCATTAAATGTTTAAACCCTATTAAATTATTAATTTCACCAGGTGTGTTATGATAACATCCGAATGCACGGACACTACCATTTTGACACCGAACAAAATTAATAATACTATTAGTGTTTCTAGTTTGCCTAATTAATTTTATTAAATTCTAACCCTAAATTTTTTTTCATTTTCTATGTTTCGATGACGCGCCGAATACGATACCAAAGTACACTATTGGCCAACATAATGTTATTTCAAAACACTGACCACTTAGTGTATCCAAGATATATGATTAGAACGTCATCATTACTAAATTTTCTCTCCTATTTAATTAATTAATTAAAGCGGCTAATCCTAAAAAGGCTCTAATTTTAATTAATCTAAGTGTAAATTAAATGATATCCTAAACAAATATACTATATGATTTAAAAACATGCAAGCAAAAAAATAAACAAATCAATAAAGCAATTAAAATAATAAAGATGACAAAGAGCTAAGTTACTTTTATTTAAAAGATATAGGAGCTCAAAAATAAACATCGGAAGATTAAATTAAAAGAACGGGAATTACATGGCACGAACGGGAAGCACGAATTAAACATTCAAATATTCGATTACAGGGGTTGAATTAGATTTAATTCTGATTAACTTAAATTAATCCTAAGCCTAGAAAATTTAATTAAATCCAATTAAGTATCTAATTAAATTAAATCTAAGTTTAAAATTAAATTTAATCCTAATTAAAGTTTAAATTGATGAAATTTTGAATTATTGGTTCGAATTGGGTTCAACTAGGGGTTAAATTGAGTGAATTTTAAAGTTTTAGGCCTTAATTAAAGGATTTGGGGACTAAAATGAATTGCACTTCAAACTACGAGGGACCACGGAGAGAAATTCTCCATTTTAAACCAATGCACTCTACATAAACACCATATTTCCAGAAAAGTACACCAAAATGGATCAAACACCTTGAATTTACTTGGTGTTCATCCATGTTCTTCATGAAAATGAAGAACACGAAGAACACAACCAACAACCACCGTACGCTCTGCCACCAGATCCACATCGCCGCCAGTAACCACCACTTCGGCGAGTTTTCTGGCCACCACCGTCGAGCTCCAACGACCGTCATCTTCTCTCCGGTGACCATTTCCGGCACCGGTGAACCCGCCGGTAACCTCTAAAACACCTAAAAACCCCTTAAAACAACCCGGAAACCCCTATTCTTCGATCTAAACACCTAAAATGGATCTAAACTCTCCCCAAAACATTAAAATTGCTTGAATAACACCTTAAATTTAACTAGATTCGAATTGGCATCCTAATTTGAATTTGTTGACTCAACATCAATTTTTGCATCGAAATAAAAAAATAAACCGAATACTTACCTTAGAATCGAATCTGGATGCTTCAATCAATCCGATGAACTCCCCCCTTTCCAATTGCCGATCCCCAATTTCCTTTCCTTTTTTCCTTCTCCCCTCCAGTGTCTGCCGTTCTCCCTCTGCTCTCTTTTTCTTTTTTTTTTCTTTTTTTTAATAATAGTTTCCTTTCTTTTTAACCCATGATTTCCAACCGGCCATAACTCCCCATAACTGAACCAAAAACAACTTCCCCTTATCCTTTTTCATTTTCTTTTTTTTTAATTATTTATTTTATTTATTTATTTTTATTATTTTTATTATTTATTTAGGTCCAAGCTTGGACAAAATTCATGTTCTACAGCTGCCCCTCTTTGCTCAATGCTGCGGAGCAGGAGACGAGCAAAGACTGAAAAGACACGAATTTTGTCTAAGCTTGTTGACCTCTGTTACGCTAACAAAGCTTGAAGTTGTTCTTCTTATTATGAAATTCTTCAAGCTAGATACCTGTTGTGGGACCTGAGGTTGTTCTTCTTATTATGAAATTCCTCGTATCCCGTGAAACCTGGAGCTGTTCTTCTCATTATGAAATTCTCCATGGACTGAAGCTGTTCTTCTTATTATGAATTTCTTCAGACAAAAGATGATGAACCCGAAGCTGTTCTTCTTATTATGAAATTCTTCGTATCCCATCGAATTTGGAGCTGTTCTTCTTATTATGAAATTCTCCATGACCTGAAGCTGTTCTTCTTATTATGAATTTCTTCAGACAAAAGGTGATGAAACCCGAGGCTGTTCTTCTCATTATGAATTTCCTCGTATTTCATGAAATTTGGAGCTGTTCTTCTTATTATGAAATTCTCCATAACCTGAAGCTGTTCTTCTTATTATGAATTTCTTCAGACAAAAGGTGATGAAACCCGAGGCTGTTCTTCTCATTATGAATTTCCTCGTATTTCATAAAATTTGGAGTTGTTCTTCTTATTATGAATTTCTCCAAAGTTTGAAGCTGTTCTTCTTATTATGAATTTCTTCAAACTTATCAAATGATGAAAACTGAGGTTGTTCTTCTTATTACGAAATTCCTCATATTCCATGAAAGCTTGAATTGTTGTTGTTTGATTGTTTTTGCTGAATCATTTCTCGTAGGTTTCTGAATCCTGTTCAAATAGAAATATGATGCTTTATTAGTATGATCCTAATGCAAATATTTCTATTATGATGCATGAGTATGCCTAGACAGGCAGATATTATCAGTCCATTGTCATTTAGACGAACACAATCGACTTTTTCCTCTTTTCTCCGCGATCTTGATGATGTCTTGATTCTTCATCTCATATAAAGGGGCAACCTTTGATGACAATCTTTTTCACAAAGTTGTTTTTGAAGCGCCCTTTCAGGTTTTCACTTCAAATTATTTTTCTCAAAGCGCCCTTTCAGGTTTTCACTTTGTTGTTTTTTTTCTCTTTTTCGTTTTTCGATTTTTCTCTTTTCCTCTTTTTTCTCTTTTTTTTTGAATTGATCTTGACGCTGACTTCAGTCACTGTTTGAAAACTTCCTTCTGTTGTGTCCCTTGTTTTAGGATTCTGTTTGATTGTTTGAACATATTGACCTTTCATTCCATCATCTTGATCTGGAAAAGCAAATATTACCTATAACTTTTAAAACAAAATAATGACAAAAGATTCTCATATTTGTTAATTTACACGAGTTCACTTGCCCGATGCTTTGGATAAAAAGAAAAGCTCGGAAGAAAAAATGAATATGTACTGAAGCTTTTTGTATGTTTGTAATAAGTATTGAATTTTTAAAATTGTCATGGCAAACCAAAAGAAAGAAAATCAAGAAACAAATGCAAATTCTCAAGTGCCCGTTACAAGCAATCATCGGGACCCTTTCCCGAGATATAGATTTAAAGTAGATCTGCTTGTCTAACAGTTCTTCAAGTGATGATCTAATTTTGCAAACATGAAGCCCCTTTCTGAACTACTAGATAACCGAGAGGTATAAATTGCCGGATGCCTACTGTTAGGCATTTGAGCCGCCATTTCTGGTTTTTGACCCAAATCCTCCTTTGGTATCGAGACGCCCTTTGCGAGTTTTCATCTCAACCCCTCCTTCTTTATTTTTATCATTTTTATATGAAACGCCCTTTCGGGTTTTCGCTTCATTTTTATTTTTCTATTATTCTCTTTTTATTTTCTCTTCTTTTTTATCCTTCAGGCGTAATATTTCTTAACTGAATCAGAATTCACAGGCTTGTGTAATTCTTTTCCGTCCATTTCAGTCAAGATCATTGCACCTCCGGAAAAGGCCTTTTTGACAACATATGGCCATTCCCAATTCGGCATCCATTTCCCACGGAAATCACGATGAATCGGCAAGATCTTTTTGAGCACTAGATCACCCTCTCGGAATTCTCGCGGTCGAACTTTCTTATCATAAGCATGAATCATCCGCTTCTGATACATTTGGTTATGGCAAATAGCTTTCAACCGCTTTTCTTCAATCAAATTCAATTGATCAAAACGAATCTGTACCCATTCTGCATCATCTAGTTTCACTTCTGATAAAACCCGAAGAGACGAAATTTCAACTTCAAGTGGTAACACTGCTTCAGTCCCATACACTAGAGAGTAGGGTGTTGCCCCAGTAGATGTTCTCATTGAAGTCCGGTACGCAAACAAAGCAAAAGGAAGTCTTTCATGCCAATCTTTGTACGTTTCTGTCATCTTCGATACGATCTTCTTGATGTTTTTGTTAGCTGCCTCAACCGCTCCATTCATCTTCGGTCGGTATGCCACAGAGTTGTAATGAATTATCTTGAACTGCTCACAGGTTTCTGCAATCACTTTATTGTTGAAGTTAGTAGTATTATCTGTGATGATTCGTTCTGGTAGACCATATCGACAAATGATCTCTTTCCTCAAAAATTTGCACACAGTTGTCCTCGTAATGTTAGCATAAGAAGCAGCTTCTATCCATTTGGTGAAATAATCAATAGCCACTAAGATGAAACGATGCCCATTCGAAGCTTTCGGGTGAATCTGCCCAATTACATCCATTCCCCATACAGCAAAAGGCCACGGTGAATTCATAGTGTGTAACGGTACCGGTGGAGAGTTGATCTTATCTGCATAAATCTGACATTTATGACACTTCTTGGCGTATTCTATGCAATCTCCTTCCATAGTAGACCAATAGTATCCGTATCTCATTATTTTTCGTGCCATCGAGAAACCGTTGGCATGCGTACCACATATCCCGTCATGTACTTCCTCAAGAATACTTCTAGCTTCACGAGCATTGACACATCTGAGTAACATTTGATCTCTGCTTTTCTTGTATAAGACGTCACCATCTAACACATATCCGGCAGCCATTCTTCTGATTGTTCTTTCATCATTATCATTCGCTTCAAATGGATAAGTTTGGAACTTGATGTATTGCAGAATATCAAAATACCAAGGATTCCCATCATCTTCCTCTATACCGCAGCAATGAGCGTATGTTTCATAACTTTGCATTCGGATCAACATCATATCTTCCGGTCTATTTGCTTGGAATACCGAAGCCAGTGTAGCTAGGGCATCCGCCATCTGGTTGTCTTCTCTAGGGAGGTATGCAAAAGTTACTTCTTCAAACTCTTCAATCAATTCTAACACCAACTTCCGGTATTCCATCAACTTTGTGTCTTTTGTCTCCCATTCTCCACGTAGTTGATAAATAACCAGGGCTGAATCTCCATACACTTCTAGGGCTTTTATTTTTCTTTCTATTGCAGCCCTCAATCCCATAACACATGCTTCGTACTCCGCCATATTGTTCGTGCACAAAAACTCTAACTTGCTTGTGAGAGGATAATATATACCACCTGGGGAGATCAATACAGCTCCAATTCCACGTCCTAGCGCGTTAACTGCTCCATCGAAATACAAAGTCCATTTTTTCACCTCCTCATCTTCATCCACATAAATGGTCATCACATCTTCATCGGGAAAATCAAAGTTCAAAGGTTCATAATCTTCTAAAGCTCTACTTGCGAGAAAATCAGCTATAGCACTCCCTTTAACTGCTTTCTGGCTTACGTATAAAATATCAAATTCAGACAATAACATTTGCCAACGTGCTAATCTCCCGGTCAATACTGGTGCCTCCATCAGAAACTTTAATGGATCAAGCTTTGATATCAACCACGTGGTATGGTATAACATGTATTGTCTAAGCCGTCGAGTAACCCAAACAAGCGCACAACACAGCTTCTGGATAAACGGGTATCGTACTTCGCATTCGGTAAACTTCTTACTCAGGTAATAAATTGCCCTTTCTTTCTTTCCAGTATCATCATGCTGCCCCAGCACACACCCCATGGAATTCTCGAACACCGTCAAGTAAAGGATCAATGGTCTTTCAGGAACAGGAGCCACCAACACCGGTGCATTTGACAAGTATTGTTTGATCTTGTCCAACGTTTCTTGACATGCATCGTCCCACTCACATGGATTATTCTTTCGCAGCAGTTTAAAGATTGGATCACATCTATCAGTTAACTGAGAAATAAACCGAGAGACATAATTCAACCTTCCAAGGAAACCTCGAACTTCTTTTTGGGTTTTTGGAGGTGGTAAATTCTGAATCGCCTTAACCTTATCTGGATCAATTTCGATACCTCGTCTTCTAACCACAAAACCAAGCAGCTTGCCAGATGTAATCCCAAAAGTACACTTATTAGGGTTAAGTTTTAACTGATACTTTCGTAGCCTCTGAAACAACTTTCTCAAATTCTGAACGTGCTCATTTTCTGTTTGGGATTTGGCGATCATATCGTCTACGTAGACTTCAATTTCTTTATGCATCATATCATGAAATAATGTCACCATAGCCCTCTGGTACGTTGCCCCAGCATTTTTCAACCCGAAAGACATGACTTTATAACAAAACGTGCCCCACAGTGTAGTAAAAGTCGTCTTCTCCATATCCTCCGGATTCATTTTGATTTGATTGTAACCCAAAAAGCCGTCCATAAAAGAGAACCACGAATGCCCTGATGTGTTATCAACCAGAACATCTATATGAGGTAGAGGAAAGTTATCTTTCGGACTCGCTCTGTTCAGATCTCTGTAATCCACGCACATTCTTACTTTCCCATCTTTCTTCGGTACTGGAACTATGTTTGCCACCCATTCTGGATACGCTGCCACCTGTAAGAATCCCGCATCAATCTGTTTCTGAACCTCTTCTTTGATTTTCAAAAGCATCTCTGGTTTCAACCGTCTGAGCTTCTGCTGTACTGGCTTGCATTCTGGTCTAATTGGCAACTTGTGCACCACAATGTCAGTATTCAAACCCGGCATATCTTGGTAGGACCATGCGAAAACATCTTTGAACTCTCGCAACAAATCAATTAAATCTTGCTTTGCCCCAGCTGAGAACGCTGCTCCAATCTTAACTTCTCTTTTCAGTTTTTCAGAACCCAGATTCAGAATCTCTATTTCTTCTTTGTAAGGCATGATCTGTTTATCTTCTTTTTCCACCAACCTTAATGAAAGTCCATTATCGAACAATACAATTCTGCCTCCATCGGCCTCTTCAACATCGCTTCCTGACATAAAAGTCCATTATCGAACAATTGTTCAAACACCCATTTTAGCGGCGATCTGATCTCCGCTACACTCGTCTTTATCTGCTTCATCTGGTCCTCCTCAATCATATTTACACCTCGACCACTATGGTTTGGTAACGGATTCGTGGATATACTGGGTTCGTCGAATTTTAACACACCAGTATTGATCAGATTTTGGACTATTCTCTTGAATGCGGTACAATTCTCGATGTTGTGTCCTTGAACATTGGAATGATATACACACTGGGCCCTCGGGTCATACCACACCGGATATAAAGGCGAAAGTGGTATGATGTGATACGGACGTATCAAGTCTGCATCATATAGCTGAGTATACAGCTCGGCATATGTTATTGGGATAGGTGTAAAGCTTGGCCTCTCCCATTTCGAATCCTTCTTGCTTGAACTCTGTGAGCTACCGGTTCCTGCCCCCGGCTTAGAAATTGTTACATTTCTCAGCGCCGCGTACACAACGGCGTTGTTCACTTCGCTATCCTTCCTCCCGAAATTCCTCTTAGAGCTATCAGGTCCTTCTATCTTTCCACTCTTCATGGCTGCTTCCACAAGCTCTCCCGTAGTAACAATTTGGGAAAAGCTTTGCATCGAAGTATTGGTAAATAAACGATCGTACATCAAACCCTTCAATGTATCAACAAACATATTGGTCATTTCACTTTCAACCAGTGGGGGTTGTACTTGGGAAGCCAAATCCCTCCACCTATGGGCATACTGTCTGAACGTCTCATTTGACTTCTGTCCCATCTGTTGTAACATTACTCTAGTAGGTCCCATTTCTGACACATGCTTGTAATTCTCCAGAAAGGCACGATATAAGTCTTTCCATGTCTTTATATTTGCTCGGCTCAACTGTGTGTACCATCGCAACGCCGAACCTGTTAAACTATCTTGGAAACAATGAATCAACAACTTCTCATCTCTGTTGAAAGCAATCATCTTGCGGCAATACATAGTCATATGAGCATTCGGGCATGTCGTTCCATCATATTTCTCAAAATCCGGCATTTTAAATTTCGGTGGTAAAACTAAATCAGACACCAACCCTAGATCAAATGCATCAGTATCTAGATCGGTTGCCCCCTGTATCTTCTGTATTTTTGCTTCTAACGCCTTGAAATGATCAGCGTATTTCTTCTCCATGTCCTGACGCACTTTGTCCACCTCGCTCATGAAGTTGAGATCCGGGACCTCTTCAACATTCGGAATAGTAAAATCAGCAACTTCTACGGGATGACTTGCAGATGCTCCCGTTTGGTCAAATTGAACCTTTGTAGGTACTGACTGCACTTCAGGTTGCCCTTTCACATGAGATGCAACATCCGTCTGACCCTCAGCTTCACTTGATCCTCCAATCGGTGCTTTGTCCTTCTCTGATTCTTTCGGTCTTATCAAAGTTGTTAACTGACTGATAATATCTGCTTGCGCTTTAGCAATGGTGTCTTTCATGCTATTTTCTATTCCCTCTAGTCGATTCTAAAATTCCACGCGATCATCTTCTAACTTTTTTAATCTTTCTTCCATTGCTGACTTTTTAGCACGTGACCGTGTTGAATATGAATGCGGTATGATTGCGATTTAAAGTATTCACTGCCACAGAACCTTTTATTATTAAAAATTATTATTTTTAAAATTAATGATGCAAATGATGCATAAATGCATGTATGTATGCAATAAGGCATTGTATTCGAAGAACAGTATCTTAAAAACATCCGTTTGTCTAAAAAGTTCATATACAAAGATAAATAATCAACAACTACAGAAAGCTGCTAGCTCTAATCCCCAGATTGGTCAACTCATGCAGCAAACGTACGATGACCTCCCCATGTTCTAGCTCAATGTCAGGTTGCTTTAGGAGTGTTGTAGCTTCCTTTGACAAAATCTGCACATAAGAGGCAATACTTCTGACTTGTTCTTTGAAGCTGACTAACTCGTTGTTTTGATATTGAATGGTGCGTTGCGCTGCTTCATACTTCGCTTTCCACGGCCCAATATCTTGGTATAAAACTCCCTCGTAGCCCGTTAATTTCTCCCTTAACTCTTGCACTTTGTTTTCAAGCGAAGCAACTTTCTGTTGTAGACCCTCTTTCTCCCTTTCAATCTGAACCTTGTCTTCATTGTGATACTTAGTAATCAACTCCTCCAGCTGTGTCACCTGGTTTGACAACTCGAAATTCTTTGCTTGCTCTTTCTCTAATTTCTTCTTTGCTTTATAATCCGCTTCCCGTCCTTCGTGACATTTTTGTTCATAGAGCCTCTTGTA
This sequence comes from Abelmoschus esculentus, assembly GCA_035048815.1. Classification (NCBI taxonomy): domain Eukaryota; kingdom Viridiplantae; phylum Streptophyta; class Magnoliopsida; order Malvales; family Malvaceae; genus Abelmoschus; species Abelmoschus esculentus. Next base: position 17,636,916 of record JAUCBN010000015.1, on the reverse strand, counting down.
TTCTTTCTTTTCTTTTGCTAACCTGTTCAAGCGATCGGGCAAACTCGGAATCTTCTTACTCCCACTTCCTTTCTGATATTTTCTCCTGGGTCCTTCATGCATCTCTTGTAGTTCTTTCAAATCCCGACTTAACTTCTCATTCTGAACTGTCAACTCTTTCTCCTTCCTCTCGTGCGTTAATATCTGATACTTTGCCATGTTTAACTCTTGCGTAAGATCGTAAACCGTCTTCTCATATCTCTGATAATCCAGCTCTCGATCTCGCTTCAGTTTCTCTATCACAGACGGTGCTTCTTGAGTAATCCCGCTTGACGATCCAACGATCCTAGGTATCTCCTGAAAAGTCTTATCATTTATTCTTTGTGTCCTCCAATCGTCATACCTGGCCATGACTTCCAGATCTCGGTAAGGCTGAACTTTCCTGAGTGTTTTCCACACTCTCAAAATCATTTCATTCTTTGACTTATACCCGTTAGTCTTGTGTGCGTATTCGAAACCTGCCATCCCGGCTGTAGCAGGTATGAACTGTCTAGATCTGAACTGTCTGGAAACTAAAAGTGGGCAATAAGCTGTTCCGCCCCAAACTCCTGGCAATGGGACCCAATCTATTTCCCCACATCTATACAAAAACACAGTTCCTCTACTCAACCAACAGGCCTTCCAAACCACATCTGCATCCGTCAAATTCTGAAAAAATTCTTCCCATTGTCTCTCGTCCTTTTTCTCTATGACACAATCCTTCAAATGCTCCGAAATAGGTGAATATGAAACAATATGCCTTAGCGCATGATAAGGTGCATTCCAACGATGACCTCTGAACCAGATCTCCAATAACTGTGCACAACCCCAGAATCTTCCTTCACCTGATTTCTTACATGCTGTCAAAGACCTGTATATCTCCGCCAAGATAGCAGGGGCTGGATTCACGCCTTTACCTAACCTCTCGAATAACCCGACAGTGGATGGATCTATATGTTCTGGGGTCCTCGGAAATAACACTAATCCATAAATGCATAAAGCATATATCCTTCTTACCTTTGATGGCTCTTCGCGACTATCCACTATTAACTCTTTCAAAACTTTCCAATTAACCCTCTGTTTATCCTCGTTCATGTCTGTACTATCTCGACTAGCAAGCTTCTCATCCCAAAACTCCTTCGCCTTTCCTGTGATCTGAGTTAACTTCTTTTTAAAGCATGAAGTACTATTCGGCTTAACATAAATCTTGTCTCTCTTGACCATAGGATTGTTAAACAAGACCTCGTATTCCTCCAATGTCGGTGTCATATCAACTCGTCCAAAAGTAAAGCAGTTATATGCTGGGTTCCAGAATTGCGCCATTGCTCTGAGTAATTGTCTATCCACGGGTACCTTTAACAGTAACGCTATGTCCCCAAATTCCTTTTTAAACTGCTCTCTCATATCATTAGTCCACTGATCCCATATTTCCCGAACTTCCTGAAGACATGGATTTTGAGTCGTGTTGATCTTCACATAACCTTTCATTGTTGACACACTTCCCGGCGGTAAACTATCTCCTTTCTCATATTGGACTGCCTCTGACCAACCCCAGACATCCGTGTTATATCTTCTACAATGATCACTTCAGACATTTTTGGATACTTTTAACTTCACTGTTTCTCGAATTTAATGCCAATGCAAATGATATGACAGGTAATAAAACAAAATAATAAAGCAAAGGAAGACAAAACAAAATTCGTGTTAGTACAGTGAATACAAGATTTAAACAAAATAATCACAAAAAGAATTGTACTTAAAATAACCAGAAAACAGTTTATGTTGCGTAAAATTAACCAGAGAACAATTTAAACAGAGAAATCCTAATTTCGGCGGCATTTCGGCATCATACCGCCTTATCTTATGGTCCCTGTCTAGCTCTAATGGGGTATGTTTCTACTCTACACATGTGGGTTTAGATCTAGACTCTGGGTTCCCGAACTGTCGTTACCGTCTACTGCGACGATAAGACATCGATTCGGTAGTATAGGTCCCTTACAACGGAGGTGAAAACCTCACGACGCGTAAGGTTAGTATACCGGAAGCAGATAAAAATCCGAAACTCGGAGCTGGATAGCATCACGTCGGACAATATCTAACTCCCACTCAAGGGTAAAAGCTCGGGTCGAGAGCTGATGCATGAATGACAGATATATCACACAAAATGAAAATACTATCCTTATCTGAACGATATTTATTTGACGATAATGAATTAAATTAATATTTATATTCAAAATACCAAAATGCCACGTGTAATTAATAATTAGGCCTGACTCTCAAAAATACTTCCCCAGCGGAGTCGCCAAGCTGTCGCGACCGTTTTAAAACCGAAACGTGTGAAAAATAGCCTGGCGAATAATTTTGAAAAATTGAGTTTTTACCATTTTTAATTATTATTTATGAAAAATCGGGGTTTTATTTGAAAACATATCATTTTAATTTTAAATGATTTGGAGTCGCCACCGGCCACTTTGGTAGGCCAGACACCATAAAACAAACCAGAGATTCATTTTGAAAATATTTGGGTTCGGGAGTCGGTTACGCGTAAGGACGACCCTTACGAGCGCCCGAAATCGGTACCTTATTAATTACACGTGGCATTTTGGCATTTCGAATAATTTAATTTAATTCATTATTGTCAAATAAATATCACTCGAATAAGAATATCCTTTTGGGTAAAAAGATACATTTCTTTTAAATACGAGCTTTGCAAAAGACGTCCTAGAATAGGAAATCTTAACTCGTATTTAAAGAAATATAAATTTTGGCCCAAAAGGTTTTAAATGCATGATCGATTTATTATCTGGTTCATTTTAAGTTCTAACCTAAAAAGGCTCCATTGATTAAATGTTTAAACCCTATTAAATTATTAATTTCACCAGGTGTATTATGATAACATCCGAATGCACGGACACTACCATTTTGACACCGAACAAAATTAATAATACTATTAGTGTTTCTAGTTTGCCTAATTAATTTTATTAAATTCTAACCCTAAATTTTTTTTCATTTTCTATGTTTCGATGACGCGCCGAATACGATACCAAAGTACACTATTGGCCAACATAATGTTATTTCAAAACACTGACCACTTAGTGTATCCAAGATATATGATTAGAACGTCATCATTACTAAATTTTCTCTCCTATTTAATTAATTAATTAAAACGGCTAATCCTAAAAAGGTTCTAATTTTAATTAATCTAAGTGTAAATTAAATGATATCCTAAACAAATATACTATATGATTTAAAAACATGCAAGCAAAAAAATAAACAAATCAATAAAGCAATTAAAATAATAAAGATGACAAAGAGCTAAGTTACTTTTATTTAAAAGATATAGGAGCTCAAAAATAAACATCGGAAGATTAAATTAAAAGAACGGGAATTACATGGCATGAACGGGAAGCACGAATTAAACATTCAAATATTCGATTACAGGGGTTGAATTAGATTTAATTCTGATTAACTTAAATTAATCCTAAGCCTAGAAAATTTAATTAAATCCAATTAAGTATCTAATTAAATTAAATCTAAGTTTAAAATTAAATTTAATCCTAATTAAAGTTTAAATTGATGAAATTTTGAATTATTGGTTCGAATTGGGTTCAATTAGGGGTTAAATTGAGTGAATTTTAAAGTTTTAGGCCTTAATTAAAGGATTTGGGGACTAAAATGAATTGCACTTCAAACTACGAGGGACCACGGAGAGAAATTCTTCATTTTAAACCAATGCACTCTACATAAACACCATATTTCCAGAAAACTACACCAAAATGGATCAAACACCTTGAATTTACTTGGTGTTCATCCATGTTCTTCATGAAAATGAAGAACACGAAGAACACAACCAACAACCACCGTACGCTCCGCCACCAGATCCACATCGCCGCCGGTAACCACCACTCCGGCGAGTTTTCCGGCCACCACCGTCGAGCTCCAACGACTGTCATCTTCTCTCCGGTGACCATTTCCGGCACCGGTGAACCCGCCGGTAACCTCTAAAACACCTAAAAACCCCTTAAAACAACCCGGAAACCCCTATTCTTCGATCTAAACACCTAAAATGGATCTAAACTCTCCCCAAAACATTAAAATTGCTTGAATAACACCTTAAATTTAACTAGATTCGAATTGGCATCCTAATTTGAATTTGTTGACTCAACATCAATTTTTGCATCGAAATAAAAAAATAAACCGAATACTTACCTTAGAATCGAATCTGGATGCTTCAATCAATCCGATGAACTCCCCCCTTTCCAATTGCCGATCCCCAATTTCCTTTCCTTTTTTCCTTCTCCCCTCCAGTGTCTGTCGTTCTCCCTCTGCTCTCTTTTTCTTTTTTTTTTTAATAATAATTTCCTTTCCTTTTAACCCATGATTTCCAACCGGCCATAACTCCCCATAACTGAACCAAAAACAACTTCCCCTTATCCTTTTTCATTTTCTTTTTTTTAATTATTTATTTTATTTATTTATTTTTATTATTTTTATTATTTATTTAGGTCCAAGCTTGGACAAAATTCATGTTCTACGGTAGTATTTTATTTTCTTCTTTAATTCTAGGTTATATACTGCAGCTTCAACTTATTGCACGAAGAAATTTATGTGCAAATGTAAATCCACAAATAATAAAGTTTTTTCTTCTTATGAACAAAGTTGGCATTTGGAATTAAGAAAAGAATGTTATAATTCAATTTTGAAATTGTTGAATGTACAATCCTGTTACAGTCAGATATCTTAACATGATGTGGAATGTAGAATTTATTATTATTTTTTAATTTTTATATTATTTTCTCAAGATATCACATGTTATTTTTATTTGTTATCTGTGAGATTTAAACCATGGACATCATAGATAAAAGATTGGGTAAAAAATCTCTTGCCTTTTTATAGTGTATTTTTTATGTTTCACTCTGAAAAGTACTTAAAAATTAAATTCTAAACTCCAAATTTAATTTTATATCTTAAACCGTAAACTCTAAAAAATACACCATACCTCTAATTCTTTAAACCCTAAGTACAACCCTTAAACTTAAACCTTAAATCTACTATTTTAACGTGTAAAATAATCGTCGTACCAAAATAGTAATGCGCCAATAGCTGAGTACTATTTAGGTAATTTTTCCTATAAATAATTATTAAATAAAATTATTATCGACAAGAACAGAACAGAACGGTTTTTTTGGGTCCAGCCTCGTCAATTACTGTTTTACATATTAATTAGAGTTAAAAAATAAAAAATATATAATTTATTCCAAAACCATGTTTCATACTTTGATTCAAATATATCCCTATGATATGTACCTTGAGACACACGCAACCTTTATTGATTCACAAAATCATGATGTATGTTACATTATTTTGTATACTATTTACTATAAGATTAATTTACCCCTTAATATTTACATGTTTTATTATTTTAATTAAATTTGACTCTTAATATTCTTATAAATCAAACTGCAGTAACTTTAATGAGATGATTAGGTAGTTAAATTTTATAATAATAAATTAATTTTAAATATATATTTACTAGCTTGGTATCATGCCACATTAGGAAGTATATGTGGATTGTCACGTGGTTTATAATGTTAACTTGGAAAACTTAATCACCATTTTTCTTAATGTTAAAGTAATTTAACAAAAAAGAGAAGTTGGGGGAAACAAATTTAACTAAAAAAATAATTGCTAAATTAATAAAAATATAAATATTAAGGTTAAATCTATTAATATGATATAACTATTGTATGTAGAGTGTTTAACGTCGGATATCGGATCGGATCTGTTTTGATTTTTGGATATCGAGTTTTTTAGATCGATAATATAGTGATTTGTATTCAATCTAGTTTTTTTTGGATAATCGGACCAAATTTTCGGATATCCGATTACCTAAAAATATATTTTAATTTAATTATTTTTTTGAATTTGAAAAAAAAATTAAAATTTTGAATATAAAAAGTAAAAAATTGTTAAATATAACAATATTCATATCTATAAAAAATTATTATTTTTTATTTTTTAAAATGAGTATTAAATTATTAAAAATAAAAAATAATATTCATAAATTTAAATTTTTGAATTTTGGATAATCTAACTTGAAATATTATAATTTGTATTCGATTTAAAATTTTTAAATCAGATTAAATATTTAATCCAAAAATAAAACCATATCAAATATCTAAATTTTAAAATCAAATTAATAAATAATCAGATTAAAATAATCAAATCAAATCACATTGTGTAATTTTGACGTCAGTATTACATAATTTTTTCTTTATTGCTATTTCAAACTACAAATACTGACGTCATATATATTTTTTTCTTTCCTTTTTCTCACGTGTAATTGCTTTTATTTTCTATTTTTTTATCTCATTTAATATCAGAGTTCAAGATTCCATTTTTAAAAATAAATATTAAAACCCTTTATTTTCAAATTGCTGATTTCATTTCAATATTTCCAAAAATAGGAAAATAAAAAATTCAAACACTACCAATAAGGCTGCAATGCTTGATATAGTCAGACCATATACCACCTATGTTTAATGTGTTATGCAGACTAGATTTGTACATTAATTATTTCAAACCAGTAGTCAATACTTTGAAATATAAAATTATGAAAGTTTAGGTGGTTTGGATAAAAATAATTATTATTATTGTCGTTCGATTTTCGGATATATATTTTTATTTAAAGTTAAAAAATTTTAACGAGATACTTGAATTTTTTTAGAAGATTATTATATTAAGAAGAGATTATTATACTATAAAAGTTAAATCAATTTAATAGGCGGATCATTAAATAAGAACATTGTGTGGCTAGGCAGTCTATTGATAGCACGATTAAGGATAATCAAATATTTTTTGTATTCTCAGAATTCAAACGATTAATTGTTTTTAAACAATCTGAGTGTATCAAGAGATATTTAAAATCATTTTTTTAAACAACTTTTACATCTATATTATTGTAACTTAATTATTTTATTAAAAATCGATCAAATTAATATTTATGAAGATGCCAAATTCAACATCCAAATATTAATGCTCAACACTTGCACATATAATATATAAATTCTCTCTTTTGTTGTTGTTGTCATTTTGCTGAAACACAAGCCAATCTACCGACCAAACTTTGGTCAGATTCAACATTTCCTACCTTTGCAACTTTATTAAATTGCTCAACTGAATCCCAATTCTGACCCTGTCTTTTGTGATTGGTTCTTGAATCCAGGCACTGAAATTACAGGGTCAAACAAGAGAATTCCATATATAACCTGTAGTATCAGCCATTGACAAGTTGAAAATATTTGACACACAAAGTGTTTCAACTTTCGCAGCAGCAACCACCTTTCTACCTATGACTTTGCTCCAAATTCTGGGTCAAGATCCAGCAGTTTTCTGACGTATTTGATATTTTTCAGCTGTTCTAACTAGACCATGTAAACCCTTTGTTTTGCTTGCTAGAAATAAACAGAGAAGGGAAAGAGAATGATTGAAGAAAGAAATTCATTCATTGATTTACATGAAAAATATAAGAGGTGGTTTATAAAGAAGATGCTGCATCTTATTTATAGTTGAACTAAGGTAAAGCAGTTGATGAGCTGGGAAATAACTGCTGCCAACACCAATAGAAACGGTTGCAACAGAATCAGTTACTGAATTGATTGAGAATGCTTAACATTGCTTATATTAATAAACTTTTGGTTCGTTTTATTCACGACGCCAAAAATCTAAATTAAGCTTCGTTCACCGTGTTTCCTTTCTTCGAAAGATGGACAACAGAAAATTGAGTACCTTTTGATCATTTTTGTCATCTCGGTGCCGAAGCGGCTAGAATTTTACTGGAGGATTTCTTCGTCGTAAATCAGTTGGATACTTCCTCGACGGTTTACCACAAGGCGAAGTTTACCATGTCGTATTACAACACGGGTTAAATCAGATTAAACAGTGCAATACCTAAAAAATCAAAAAAGTAAAAATAAAGTAAAAAAAAAAATTAAATATTTTATAATTTATTATCTTTTAACCACACTTTAAACATGTTAAATATTAAACTCGCCGAAAAAATCAATAAAGACAAAAGAACAAGAAATGAGTAAAAAGGAATCCATATCTCCGGTTGGATTTCACTGGAACCTTTTAGTTTTAGGGTAAATTACACGGATAGCCACAATACTATAGGGTTAGTATCGATCTGACCACATTGTTTTAAAAAGAATCAAATACCCTGGTAAACTATTAATTTGGTGTTAAAATAGTCATCTGTCATTAAGGAAGTAACGTACCGATGATATGGCAGTTAAAGATAAAATGAAATAATTACATATTTAGTCCCTATTATTCATACATTTTTATAATTTAATCATAGTTTATAATAATAAAATAATATAATTATTAAATTAGGTGGTGACACATTTCACCACCTTATTGGAGGGTTATATTTTTATTTATATATATATTTATTTTATTATTATAAATTATGACTAAATTATAAAAATGTATGAATAACAGGGATTATATCTGTAATTAAAAAATAAATATATGTTTATAAGTAAGATAGAAAATAAAAAATATAGACAATAATAATGGATAAATATTAATGTTGGTGTTTAGTGTTACAAAAAGGTATTTGGTTTAGTGGTTTGCATGGCCATTCTTTTTCTTGGAGTCCTAAGTTTGATTCCCCTCTATTGCAAATAGTTCTATTTTGTTTCTTCTTTAACAGGTGGTGACACGTGTCATCACCTTATTGGAGGGTTATATTTATATATATTTAATTTATTAAAGTTTATTTTTATTCTTCAATCATATTATTTTATTATTATAAACTATAACTAAATTATAAAAATTATAAATAACAGGGACTAAATATATAATTATTTTATTTTATCTTAAATTGCCACGTCATCAGTCCATTACTTCCTTAACGGCAAATAGCTATTTTAATACCAAATCATCGGTGTATTTGATTCTTTTTAAAGCATTGTGGTCAGATCGATACTAACCCATAGATTGTGGCTATCCGTGTAATTTACCCTTAATTTTACTAGTGGAATTTTTTACCAGCATTAGTGGCCACGCCATCAACTCACATGACTGGGGCGGCGTGACGGCGCGTTAATGACACGATTGCACCAAAAAGGTGCTTAAACTCCCTTCCTACACTTGCATTTCAGTAATCAAGCCTAATACCACGCTAGGTCTACAGTACAACATAATTTAAGTAGAAAAAAAAATAATAAGTTTCTTTTATATATATATTTTATAATATTTTAAGTTAATTTATGGTACATCTTAATTTAAGTCTATTAACAGTAAGTTTTAAAACTTATTCAAACAACTTTTATAATTTTTTATAATATTTTAGGTTTGTGAAACAAATTTTAAAATTTCATATTTTATTTTAAATTAATTGTCGTTCTTTAAACTCTCTAATACCGTATTTTCATCACACTTGTATTTTTCTTGAATCAAACGTCAGAAAAATTCAAATATGTTTTTCAAAATAATAATTTATTTCACCAAAATCCCCTAATTTAAAAGATAGCTTGAAAAGATTAAGGGTATATCTTAAGAAAAAGATTAAATAATATATATTAAAACATTGATTTGCGTCTTCATTCCTCAAGTACTTCATGATTTGTACTTATACAATCGTATTTGTATACTTTAATTTAAAATTATGTATTTTTAATTTTAAATAAAAAATAACACAATGGGTACTCTTTTCTTTATTTCCACGTATAAATTGTTCAATTCTAACCTAAATCGTCTTATAATAGGAAAGCTAAAAGTTGAAACAAACCACAAAAATAAAAAAAATATGTCATAAGGATAGAGAAAAAAAGTATGTCACAAGAACAAGAAAAACACGAGTCTTAAAGACATAGATTCTTATAAAATACCAAAAAAAGTCACAACCGGTTGTTCCAACTGTGCAAGAATTGCTAATATCTGTAACTGGTTCCACTTGCAAACACAGTCTCATTTCAGCAAGACCATCAAACCAGTGTAAGGATGATCACATGTCTCTCCAATAAGCAACAACAATGTTGTGACGACGATAGGATTAGGATACTCCAACTGATTAGGACGTCCATATCTGACACATATTCATACCTAAAAATAAAATGACTGCAAAATGCATATCCATTTACTAAGTTTCATCTTTCAGGAAAAAGGTCTCAAGATTCTGATTCTTAAAATGTTATATAGGGAGAAACAAGCATGCAAAACTCAATGTCAGCACACACAGGCTCTTGTGCAAAAAATAAAGAATAATTTCCAGAAACATTCCACAAAGGAATAAAATTGAATTATTATATATGTATCCCTTAACACTAAGGTTGGTAACAATGGCTTCATAGAAAATAAGACATGAACATAACAACAACTGAAAGAGAACATGTTGGACACATTCATAAAATCTTACACTGGTTTAATGATCTTTCATCAATAAACAATCATAATCAATTACCGTAATATTTTCGGTTTAAGTTTCTATTTCGAGTTTCAAGATTCAAATTTTTTAGACTCAAATTCTTTTAACTTTTTTTTTAAAAAAAAAACATTTACCTCTACAACAAATAATTGAGGTAATGAAATTCATCACACAGAAAAGGGTCTCGAATTTTGATTCTTAAATTCAAATTCAGATTACATTGAGCTCTCTAAATAACTATTCAAGTATGAAAAGCAATGTATATGGACCTACAAATAATGATATGCAACAGATTTGATCTACAGATAAAAGTTCACAATTTGAACAATCACAACTTTATTTCAGAACATCAAAAGACAATATAATCGATATGAAATGCATATCAAGAGAACAAATCCCATCAAGTCTTACCACATTTGTTGTAGCTCCCAACCATTTTTGTGCTCAATATCAATTTGATGTGCCTCCGGCAGACCAACGTATTATATGTTCCTCATACTCTGATCTTTCATTTATTGGAACCAAACTCTCAGCGTAAGCAATAATTTGCATTGTTTCCCAATGAGAGTCTTGATTACCAAGATTCTGGATACCAAGATTCTTAAGCTCTCGTGTGGAGGGGTCAAACAACACCAATTCATGATCCGAGCTCTCAAAAAATATTTTCTCATTTTTCCAAAACCCCAAAGGCCTATGAACTCCAGAAACAGATTCAATAGTGAATAATTTAGTCCATGATCCATTCATAACCCATAAGTGAAAAGATTTCTCAGTTCCTTCCTTTTCGAAAATAATAAAACCAAGTAATCCGTTGAAGTCCAAAAGTTCCGAAACAGAATGTTCCACCCAATCAAATTCAGGCACTGGTAAGGTTGAAAACTTTTCATTAACCATATCAAATGAAAGAATAAGGTCATTAGTAAATGCATCATATGCCTTCCAATAATAAAACCCATTTACATAGTTATTAAACCAAGGATAACTATAAGCATGAACTTCAGGCTCAGGAAGTGGAATTTCCTTCCATGAATCACTTCTGAGGGAATATAACTGAACTTGGTCGTTCCCATCCAGACTCGACTGGTCATAGTAATGTACAACAAATCTTACAACTTTATAGTCATCCGTTTGAGAATCATACCCAAAACCAAGGCAACCAAAATAACAACCAAAATAACAAATGTAATCCACTAAAGGAGGGGGTTGGACTGAGGATTGAGGAAGGATTTTGAAGTCTCTTGTCGATGGGTTCCAAAGGGCAACCTTATCATTATCACCTAAACACAATATTCCATTACAAGGACCCTCACATAAACCCCGAACTTTTTTAAAAAAGGGTATGTCAAATTTCTGTTTTACTGAAAAGTTTTCGCCTTTCTCGGTGGAAAGTTGATTGATATAATGGATTCCATTAAGCAAGTGACCATGAAAACCTTTTAAAAGGAGATTCAGGTTTTTATTTCTGAGGTTGTTGTTGTGGTGTTTGGTAATGAAACGAGGGGTTTGAAACGATGAAGACCAAGACTTACAAACGCACCTGAAACGTGTCAAGGATTTAACAGGAAGTTTGGAGAGAATCTCCAACACCATATCCTCTGGTAAATCAGATCCACTTCTGCTCAAACCTTGCATCTTCCTTCCAGCTCTGTCCTGTCCAATTCCTCTGTTTTTTAGGGATGGTTTTATCTGGGAAAAGGCAATATGAAACCGACAAACAAAATCTATAACATATAATTTTTAAAGTTAGGGTTATTTAATTTTTTGAATAATTCAAAAAATTTTAAGTTTAATTGCACATTTAGTACTGTAATTTTATTTCAGTCATATCTTTTTTTTTTTACCTTTTAATTTTCTTTTCTTTACGATAAGTTCATTTTATTATATATTATTTTATTTAGTACAATTTTTATTTATTATATTTTATATTATGCTATTTAAATTATGCTATTTATTTATATTTTTAATTTTTGTATTTAATTTATCGTTATTTTTATCTTGCATTAATTTTATCTAGATAAGAAAAAGATTTTTATAGAGGTCCATAATTTAATAAAATAGCATATTCGTACCTAAATTATTTGATGATGACGATAATGATGATGATAATAATAATAATAATTCAAAGTCTTATTTACACGTGTAAAAAATAATATGTAAAAAAATCGTTTAAATTGGAATTAAAATATCCTATAATATTATAAATAGTAGTATAATACAATTAAAATTTATACATAAACTCAAAAAATAAAATTAATTCCAACTCATTAAATCCGACTCGAAATCTAAAATCCCACACCGGTTTTTGGACAAAGATGTGAACACCTGTGCATTCTAATCTTAAATTTAAGAGATTTTTGGGTTTTTTTTTTGAAGAAATGAGTAAAAAAATAAATATTTGCATTTATTTGTTTCCTTTTTTTTCTTTATTCCCGTTTTATTTTTTCCTTTTTATTCTTTATATTAATTTTGGTACTTTTAATTATATTTTCTTTTGTTTCCTTTTACAATTTTTCTTACCTTTTTTTTTATTTTAATATCTTATTTTTTTCCTTTTGCAATTCTCGAAACACTTGGGTAATATTGGCGACTTGATATAATATTATTGACCATTTAATATACAATATATTTTTTATTTAGGTAACTTGTGATATTACATTGATTTTGTTTCATAAAAGAGCCGTGTATGCCAAAATGTAATGAGACTTAATTTGAAAGGAATTGATGACGTGGATAGGGTGCTTCTGAAAAATGGAGATTAATCAGAGCTCATGGACCCGCTGTAGCCTGTAGGGCTTCCAACATGGGAAACAGCGAAGTTGGTCACAATGCTGTTGGTGCATGACGCATGTTTGCTCAAGGGTACGCTTCCTTTCCCGATTTTAGTTGTCTTTCCTGCCAGCATGGACTTTTGAGTGTTACTAATCATTTGAAACTGCCGGGCTGAGCTTGTTGATCTTGCTCTTGCCTCTGGTAAACCTTATGAGGGAGAAGGATTCAAGTATGTAACTGTAAGTGAATCTCCTGAAAAGGGAACTCTGCACCTGATTGGATTACTCAGCGATGGGGGTGATTCGATCAATTGAAGGTAATTTTGGTGATTCAGGAGCTTGTGGATGTTTATGATGATTCCGTAAGCTTATTCATGGATTTGCTGAAGGGAGGCAGTGAGCATGGTGCTAAAAGAATTGGTGTTCACCTTCTCACTGATGGTTGTGATGTTTCGGACTTTGTGGAGACTCTTGAGAATGAGCTTGCAAGTTTGCTAGGTTAATGGGTGTACCCTTTGAGTTTAATGTGATAAGTGGGCTAAATCACATAGGTGAACTCACAAAAGAGGCACTCGGCGTTCTCGAAGACGAAGCCGTTGCAGTGAATTGTATCGGAGCCTTGCGACGAGTAGACGTCGAGGAAAGAACCACCTTGATCCAGATGTTCCGATCACTGGGGCCTAAAGTGGTTACAGTAGCTTGAGAATGAGCTTGCAAGTTTGCTAGGTTAATGGGTGTACCCTTTGAGTTTAATGTGATAAGTGGGCTAAATCACATAGGTGAACTCACAAAAGAGGCACTCGGCGTTCTCGAAGACGAAGCCGTCGCAGTGAATTGTATCGGAGCCTTGCGACGAGTAGACGTCGAGGAAAGAACCACCTTGATCCAGATGTTCCGATCACTGGGGCCTAAAGTGTTTACAGTAGTCGAGGAAGAAGCCGATTTTCAAGCACTCGTCACGACTTCGTCAAATGCTTCGAAGAATGCCTAAGATTCTACACTCTCTACTTCGAGATGCACGATGAATGCTTCACCACAACCAGCAACGAGAAGCTGATGCTCGAAAGAGAGTGCTCAAGGAGCATAGTTAGGGTTTCAGCTTGTGACACCAAGACAACTCAGGCGAATGCGAGAGAAGGGAAAGAGGGAGCCAATGGTCCGAAAGACTCAAACCAGCGTTCACTCCGGTCGGGTTTAGCGACGACGTCAAGGCATTGCTAAAAAGTTCCAAAGCCGGATGGTCACTAGCACCACCGCATCAGAATGAAACTGGACTTTACTTAACATGGAAAGAAGACTCAGTCGTCTGGGTATCTGCCTGGAAACCCTAGACACTTGGCCAAAACTACACCCCCATGGTCTCAAACTGAATCCCTTGGCTCTGCATTTATGCAAGGATTTGGAAGCAAATCGAAACCTGCAGATGGCGTTCCATATCTTTCCTTACATCTGTGCTTGTATTTTATTCAATGTCTTTCAGCTTTATGGTTTGGAGTTTGTGAGTTTCCTTTTTCTGATTTAGATCATTAGTCTTGTTTGAATTTGTGCTGATGTCATCTCCATCACAATAGCCCAGTGTTGACCTTCATCCCTTTCTCGGAGGGGCAAGATAAAACTATAAAATTTTGGAGGGGTTGAAGCTAGAAATTTGGTTCAATAGAGTTGAAATGAAGTAATTAACTTTTAGGAGGACTAAAAGTGCGTTTTTCTCTTTAGCTAAAGAGTTAAAAGGATAGAATTAAAATATCCGGGAGGGATTGAAAATGAAATTTGTCCATTGACTTCATCATTGATATTTGAGTTGGAATTCCTTTTTAAAATATTCTATTATTTTCTTCTATTTAAAATAATAAGGAAAAGGAAAAATATAAGTCCTAGTTAAATAATATCCAAACAATTAAATATATCTAGTTTATTTTATTTTTTATTAAGTGATGTTTTATTGATATTTATTATAAATTAAATTTAAAAATATTTTTTACTAAATAAAGATTTATTTGATAACAATAAATATATTTGATTAATTAATTTTATAAATGATGTGACGAGAATGACTCATAATATAATTTCGAATGATTTTTTAAGATAGAAAAAGAGAACAAACTCCTATATCCTTATAATTATATTATATTATAGACGTGTAAGTAACATTTTTAATAATATATAGGTTTAAACTCTTAATAATAATCTTACTAATTTTTTAAAAGAATTTACTAAAAATGGAACCCTGATGAGTAATATTTAAAGTTATCTCAAACAAAAGATCATATGAATTAAGGATTCTTTCCCCATGATAAAATCATTTTTTTTACTTCCTTTGTTTAAATATAATATATAATTATATTTAATATATTAATATATTTCCGGTAATGATTCTTTATATACTTAATTTTACACCTTTGCCATGTAAATTTTTATATTATTATGAAATATTTATTTCCTTTTTTAAGCATATATATATTTGCTATGTTAGGCATTTACGTACATTAGGTCGTATATATGATTGTAAATATATTTTATTTTAATAATTATTTTAATATTTTTAATTATCTAATATAAGGTTTTAGTGTTCATATTAATAATATTTTTATGGTATGTTTTTATTACAACTTTTAATTTTATTATATATAGATAGATAGATAGATATTATGATATTTCTTCTTCTTTAGCTTCTTTATTTCTTTTTATTTTTCTTTTAATATTTATTACCTTCTTTTGTTAATTATTTATTATTTTATATTATTTTTATATATGTAATACTTTACCGTTTATAGATATAGATAGGGGTGAGCAAAACTAAATTTTTTAAACTCGAATCGAATCAAAAAATCTCAAATAAAGTTTGAGTTGTAAGATATGACTTGTCAACTCGAATAACTCAAAAAAATTTGTTTCGACTCGACTTAATCAAATACTTACCCCTAAATATAGAATAATTTCATGTAATATATTATTATTTTTATCCATATATTATATTGGTCACATGTTTATTTTTAGATTAAAACCTATAAGAAGTTTATTTTTAAAAATTTTTATCCATTAAACAACGTAAAACATCGTCATTTTATTTTTGTCTCCATATCGATGAATTTCTGGAGCGACACAAACGAGACAAAAATATATTATCAAATTAGAGACTAAAGAGTTACTTTACCTTTTCTATACTTATTAATTTAGTAATTAATGACAAATCTAAAAATAGACCGAAATTTTTAAATAAAAATAATATAGAACTCAATATTGAAAAAAATGTATTAAATTTTAAATCTTGTAAATAGTATAAGGACCTAATATTTTTAGTACTTTACATGGATAACTTTTTTATGAGTATTAAATAGATTGATATTTTAAGATTTAAAAAAAATTATATTTTTATATAATTTATTTTGTAAATTATATAACACATTTTTTACAAGGAGAAAAGATTGAGATTGAACTCAAAATTTAATATATATATATATATATATATTTTGATAAATCTTGTAAATTATATAACACATTTTTTACGAGGAGAAAAAATTATATTTTTATATAATTTATATTTTGTAAATTATATAACGCATTTTAATTTTAAATGTATATAGAGACGATGAAAAAAGTAACTCTAGAGAAATAAAATAAATGAGCCTGGTACTTATGATCTACGAAAATACGAAAGAACAAAAAAATTGAGTAAAATAAAAATCGAACTAAAATTATAATATTTAAATAATTAACCATTCACAAGCTTAAAATTCATAGTTATCGAAATTAAACATTTTTTCATTTTATTTATAATTTTATAATACAAAATTAAGTAATTCATATCTCAAGTAGTAAAAATCAACTTTAAAAATACTATATAAAATATTGATTGTTATAATTTAATTAAAAAACTATTATAACATTAATCTCCAACCGTTTCACTTCTCTATCACCGTCCATACTTAGTATCATCCCTTCACTTACAAAATTATTACAAATGCACTAATATAATTATTTTTATCAATATTTTAATTATTTTTATCAACTATAGTTTGATATATATTATCTGTAGTAGTAGTTTAATGAAATTATATATTGTTTTATGGTTCAATTAAGATTTTTTTATTCCAAGTGTCCCAAACGTTTTTTTTTTAATTTTTATCCACCAAATCGACACAAAATATCGTTATTTTATTTTGGTCTTTATGGTGTAAAATTTATACCAATTAAAATTTTAATGAAAAGAACAAACTAAGATTTATAGTTTATGTGTGGTTTACCCAAAATTTTACTATACGTTGGTCTATATCCATGCAACATATACAAGGTTTAAACACATTAGGTTCATGTGGTCTATAATTTTTTAATTATTTTCTAAATATAATTCAAGAAAATATATTTTTAAAAAATGAAAATATATCTTTATAAAATAATCTCAAAATATAATTCAAAAAACCGTGTTTATAAATTTAAAGGTTAAAATTTATAAATTTTTATTTAATTAAACCATTTTTTGTTTTTTAATAATTTTATATAAAATATTGATTGTTATTATTCGATTAAAATATTATTATAACACTCATCTCCAACCGTTCCACCTCTATATCACCATTTATACTCATTACCATCCCATCATTTATAAATTAATTCAGATGCACTAAAATAATTATTTTCTATCAATACTTTAATTGTTTTTCCACTCAATCTTCAAATTTGGGCATAACCCACTAATTTCTAACCTATTTTTACTAAATATTATGGCTTTGAAAATGAATAAGACATGTGAATATATTTATTTCGGAATAGAGATAAAAAAAAACGAAATTTGAAGTGGGGTTTCTAATTTTTAAAAGATCTTCTTTGAAAAGATATTTTTAAAAGTTTAAAACCAACCCCAAACCAAAGTTTTATTCTTCCAAATTTTTGCATTTGTTTCTAATTTTTTTCATTTTGGGTTTTGGCTGAGTTGATATTTGAAGTGGGGTTTCTATCTCAGTTATTAATTTATCTATATTTTTTGAGGGTTTAGTGGATTTTCACGAGTTGTAACATTATTTTTATCTAGATAAAAAATTTAACGAAATCCGTAATTTAATAAAATGATATATTTATATTTAAGTTATTTGATGATGATGATAATAATAAAAATAATAATAATTCAAAATCTTATTTACACATATAAAAATAATATAAAAATATATATGTAAATATAAAGAATAAATCATTTAAATTGAAATCAAAATATTTTATTGTATTATAAATAATAGTATAGTGCAATTAAAATTTATATATAAACTTAAAAAATTAAATTAACTCGAAATCGTTAATCCGATTCAAAATCCGAAATCCCACATAAAAAAAATTATTTGTATAATATATTTATCAAATCAGAGTTTTTTTTTTGTTTTGTTTTGTTGAAGAAAAGAGTAAAAAATGAAATGTTTCCTTTTTTATTTTTTATTTTTTATTCCCGTTTTATTTTTTTCCTTTTTATTCTTTATATTAATTTTAGTACTTTTAATTATGTTTTTTTTTTTTAATTCTGTTTCCTTTCGTAATTTTTCTTACCTTTTTCTTTTCAATTTTAATATCGTATTTTTCATCTTATACTTTACGTTTTTATTATTTATTATTTATCTTTTAATATATTTATTCCATAAACATTAAGTTTCTATTTATGTTTTTTAAAATAATAACTCATTATTGTTTATATAGTTATTTGTATAATATGTTTTTGAGATAATAATTGTTATATGCATAATATATGATATTACATGTATAATATATAATTACTTTTAAAATATACATATATAAACTATTAGTCTATTAAGTATTTTTTTAATTATTTTTAAAGTTTTTACTGCCATATTGTATTTTTATAATTTTGTGTTTATTCACAAGTTACCTTTTATATATATTTACATGTAATTTTTATGTGGTAATATTTTGTATATTATATAAGTTTAAGTAGGGGTGTTCAAAATATCCAATCCGGTCGATTTGATCCAATTATTCATTGATCCGATTCGAAAATACGAATATCTGATTCGATTTTTATTTTTGGATCGGATATCCGATCCGATTTTAAGTTTTTCGGATTGAATACAAATCACCATATTTCAAGTTTCGAATTATCCAAAAATCAAAAAATTTAAATTTTTATTAATATTAATCTTGTTTTATTTAACAATTTAGTGCTCGTTATTTCAAAAATTTTAAAAATTGAAACTTTTATAAATGTAATTCTTGTTGTATTTAGTAATTTATTGTTTATTATATGCTAAAGTCCAAAACTTTTATAAATACAACCTTCAAATTCGAAATATTAATTTAATCAAATTATATTTTTAGATAATTAGATATCCGAATATCCAATCTGAATATCTGATATTCGAATATGAAGATATCTGCTTTTTTCCGGATCGAATACGGATTACTATATCATCGATCCGAATACCCGAAAAATTGGATCGGATCGGATCCGATATCCGACAATCAACACCCCCTAAGTCTAAGTATACTTTGACATTCTATTTTTTTTACTTCCTTTTTTAAATATAATATATTTATATTTAATATCTTAATATATTTTCGGTAATGATTCTTTATATACATAATTTTACACCTTTACCATCTAAATTTTATATCATTATGAAGTATTTATTTCCCTTTTTCAGCATATTTATTTATATATATATATATATATTTACTATATTAGGCATTTACGTACATTAGGTCGTATATATATGATTGTAAATATATTTTATTTTAATCATTATTTTAATATTTTTAATTACCTAATATAAGGTTTTAGTGTTTATATTAATAATATTTTATGGTATGTTTTTATTACAACTTTCAATTTTATTATATATAGATAGATATTATGATATTTCTTCTTCTTTATTTCTTTTTATTTTACTTTTAATATTTATTACCTTCTTTTGTTATTTATTTATCATTTTATATTATTTTATATATGTAATACTTTACCGTTTATAGATATAGATAGGCGTGAGCAAAACCAAATTTTTTAAACTCGATTTGATTTTTTTAAACTCGAATAAAAAAATTTCAAATAAAGTTTAAGTTGTAAAATATAACTTGTCAACTCGAATAATTCAAAAAATTTTGTTTCGACTCGACTTAATCAAATACTTACCCTTAAATATAGAATAATTTCATGTAATATATTATTATTTTTATCCATATATTACATTGGTCACATGTTTGCTTTATATACATATTATATTATGTATAGTTTGCATGTCTAATATATCTAATAATTGTTACAATATTTTATCATATTTACTTAGCTTATATATAAATATATATATTAATTTGTTAATGCAATTCTCTTTTCTTTGATGATAAATTTCGCTATCGGTCTAAGATATTGATAGTAGTTTTCGTTTATTCTTTATACACTTAAACCCTTAAAATTCACTCGTAATCATAACTAAATTTAATAGAATCGTCATTTTAACCCGTAAAATTTGATATTAATAAAGCGGTAATTTAGGTATTAATTTTGGGTGGTGTGGAGTTCTAATCTTTTCTCATTTGTAATTAACTCTCGAATTCATTTATCGAATCTTTTTACGGTGTCTAATCTACAAAGTGAACAATGGTGACTCCAATAGGTTTTTTCAAAACATGAGCTTTTTTAAAAATCTTCTTTTAACTAATTTCCAAATAAAAGTCGATGTTCTTTAAAAAATTAAAAAATTTATTATTTTTCATAGCGGACCAAAATTTCTCTACAATTATTATTTGATGGTCAACTATAAAAAAGGCAAAAAAAAAATTATCTATTGTGCTTAAAATTTTATCAATTTGATATTTAGTCTTTAAAAATAAAAAAAATAACATTAACTGAACAATAATTTTTTAATAATTTGTATCTATAAAATTTATGGTTGAAAAGGGTTTGTTTGATAATTTTTGAAACAATGAGGTTGGAATTTTAAAAATTAAGAGCGAAATCAAACATTTACAAAACATTGAAGATTAATTTTTTTATTATTTAAATTAAAAAATATGAAAAAATAAATTAATATCAGATACAATTTAATATATATTATTTGTGTTAGTATTTTAATGAAAATATATGGTAGTTTGATGGTTAACCTTAGATTTTTTATTCCAAGGGTTCTAAGATTAAATCTTATAAGATTTTTTTTTTTTAATTTTCATCCATTAAACGACGTAAAATATCGTATTTTATTTTTGTCTTTATATCAATGAATGTCTTGAGTAACACAAATGAGATAAAAATATATTATCAAATTAAAGACTAAAGAGTTACTTTACCTTTTCTATACTTATTAATTCATCAATTAATGACAAATCTAATAAAAATAGACCAAAATTTTAAAATAAAAATAATATAGAACCCAATATGAAGAAAATGTATTAAATTTTAAATTTTGTAAATAGTATAAGGACCTAATATTGTTGTAGTTTACATGGATAACTTTTTTTATGAACATTAAATAGATTGACATTTTATGTTTTAAAAAAAATTATATTTTTATATAATTTATTTTGTAAATTATATAACACATTTTTTATGAGGAGAAAAGATTGAGATTGAACTCAAGATTTAATATATATATATATATTTTTTTTTTTTTGATAAATCTTAATTTTAATTCTAATTGTATATAGAGATGATGAAAAAAATAACTGTAGAGAAATAAAATAAATGCTCATAGTGAGTCTGAAACTTATGATCTACGAAAATACGAAAGAACAAAGAAATTGAGTAAAATAAAAATCGAACTAAAATGATAATATTTAAATAATTAACCGTTCACAAGCTTAAAATTTATAGTTATTGAAATTAAACATTTCTTCATTTTATTTATAATTTTACTCTAAGTAGTAAAAATCAACTTTAAAAATACTATATAAATTAAGTAATTAATTAAAAAAATATTCTAACATTAATCTTCAACCGTTTCACTTCTCTATCACCGTCCATCATCCCACCACTTACAAATTTATTACAAATGCACTAATATAATTATCTTTCCACTCAATCTCCAAATTTGAATATAATCCACCCATTTTAATCCATTTTTGTTAATTATTATGGCCTTTGAAGTTGAATAATACATGTGAATGTGTTCATTTGGAACAAACGTGTAGGAATGGAGATAAGAAAAAAAATCAAATCTGGATTGAATTTAATGAAAAGAAAGTGAAATTAAAAAAAAAAAATTATTAATGTTGAAAAAATATAATACTTGACAACGTCTATATAAATAAAGATGTGAAGTTAAAACCATACACTACCACTACCAATACAGCAGAAGTAGAGAGAAAGAAGATGAAGTGTTCCATTTCTTTTATTATGGTGTTGTTGTTTGTCTTGATGACTTGGTCATTCAGTGTCTCTCAACCACTTACACAACCCTCAGTCACTGTTTTCGTTTCCTATTTGTTCGTTCTTCAGTGGCCTCCCAGCATTTGTGCTTCAACTCTTCGTTGTGCTGGAACGACCCCCAACGCATTTACCATCCATGGCCTATGGCCACAGGATGGAAATGACAATGGAGTACCACCATACAATGCAAGTAATCCATGCTCCAATTTGACAGTCGTGGACGAACAATATCTTATGGTATGTATGCACCATTTTATATTTGTAGCTCATATTTGTTGTAGCTCATATTTTGACATCGTTTTATTATTTTGGTTGAAATTAATCAGAAGTATCTGCTCCCTCCTTTACAACAACAATTAACCCAAGCATGGCCAGACCTAAAGAACAATCTCAATACTACTCTAAACCAGAATTTTTGGGAAAAAGAATGGAAAAAACATGGAAAATGTTCCAAGTACGGAGATAAACCTGCAACTTACTTTAGTGCAGCAGTGAGCCTAAGGAACAACATCGTTTCAGGTGACTTTATTTTCATAATTAACTTCCTATCGTTATTAGACGTCTTATAATTTTCTAACAAATAGTTGCTTATACATCAATTATGGTTTTTCCGTGTCAGCTTTAAAAGTTAAGAGCGGAACTGTACAAAACATTGCGGAATCGGTGTACAAGCAATTAAACGGAAGACCGGTGATACATTGTGTCACCGACAGAGCTTCAAAGAACAAACTCCTGGGAGAGATTCGTTTATGTTATAAAAAAGGAGATCCGACACCCCATGGTATCTATAACTGCACACGCCTTTTCTCAGGCACTTGTACCAGTGCGCAGGATTCTATTACTGTCTAGTAGCTTCAATCTTTTGATATCAATAATGAAATAAATGCTTATTAAACTGCTCTGTTTGTTTTGGTCTCCATGTCAAAAGTTTAGTGTTAAATTTGAACTCATTAAATCTACAATGACAAAACGAGCTTGTGTTTATAGTTTGCAGTGGAACTATTGAAGGGTCAAAGTGTGCCTACTGTTCTGTTCAAATCTGAATGTTTAAACCGCCACAGAACCGGTTGTTCCAACCAATTTGCTCTTTCATTAATAAACAATCCCAACCAATGATTTGGTTTAAGATTCATAATAAATGAGCGATGAAAAGTGTATGATTATTTCGATTTTATAGAACCTCATGCTCAGGAACTGGAATTTCCTTCCATGAATCACTTCTAAGGGAATATAACTCAACTTGGTGTTTACAGTCAACCATGAACTTCAACCCTTCTTCCTCATTCTCTTCAAAGTAACTAGTAACAAATCTTACAACTTTATAGTCATCCGTTTGAGAATCATACACAAAACCAAGGCAATCAAACCGAGTGAAATCCACTGAAGGAGGACATTAGACTGAGGATTGAGAAAGGATTTTGAAGTCTCTTGTCGATGGTTAATTATAATAAATAAAGTAATAATATAAGACTTTAATAAAAATACACACTATTTGTTTATCGTAGCTACTTTTCAAATCGAACATTTTTGGTCAAAATCTTCAAAATTTAGGAGACAATCAGCCTTGGACAGAATATGTGGAAATTCCTAGTGATGTTGGCATTACGTTCAATGTACAACCTAAGAAGAAAGCATCGGAGATTGGCGAGAAGGCTAGAGATGCAATTTTTACCAGGTGAAGATTAATGGAGTAATACCTGAGAGGCTTTCTGATTGAAGAAAGATGGTGAACAACTTTTTTAGCATTTGTTTAGGTACGTGTGAACATACCAAATGGTGACATGGTAGGTCATACTGGAGATATCCAGGCTACAATTGTGGGATGCAAGGCTGGTGATGAAGCTGTCAAGGTCTTGGAACTTTCCAATGATTTCACTTCATTTTAATGGATTATAAACAGTTGTGCTTTGGTTGTTTGTAAAATATCAAGTTCAGATATGGATGGAAATCATATCACTGGGCATCGATATTACTTTCTTCTAGTTGTTTCCTTGAAGCATCCCGCAGAGGATGGTATCATTTGGCGAATCACCCCATTTTGTCATTCACATCTCATCCTTTGTGTTAATAAGTTGTAATTTAATGTTCAATTTTATTCTAAAGCATAGCAGCATTTTCTTGCTCAACTGCATTGTTGCTCTGCAGCCTGCAGGTGATCCTTGATGCCATAGAGCAAGTCGGTGGAATATATGTAGTAACGGCAGACCATGGCAATGCGGAGGACATGGTGAAGAGGAATAAGTCCGGGGAACCTCTATATGACGAGAATGGCGAGCTCCAAATACTCACCTCTCATACTTGTCAGCCTGTAAGTTCCCCTGGTAAAAAAATCGATTCTAGGCGTGAGTCTAGTTCTTAGTCAATATAGTCTATATCTTGGGTTGGCTTGACGTGAATATGCTTAGTAGGCTCTATCTTGGATGATCAAGACTCGTTTTTCTTCGTTTAGATTCATTGTTCTTTTCTTGTTGCTAGCGAAATGTTTGGTTCGGTTTTCTGATGCATAGTTTGGAATTTTTTCAATTTAGGTGCCTATTGCAATAGGAGGTCCCAGATTGGCACCTGGTGTTAGGTTCCACAATGATGTTCCGGGCGGTGGGCTCGCCAATGTGCCTGCAACAGTCATGAACCTCCATGGTTTTGTAGCTCCAGAAGATTATGAGCCGACACTCATTGAAGTAGTTGACAACTAGGTTAAACGAGAGCATGGCCTCGGCCTAGACTGAGTTTTGCACTATACTTATGAGGCGGATGCCTAGGCCTAGATTGAGTTTTGCACTAGACTGAGTTCTTATTTGTTAGAGATATGGAATTAGAAGTACAATACCTTTCATAACCAAAGCAGATAATATTACTGCTACTGAGCATACATATCAAAAACAGATCAATTGTTGTAGGAAAGGCCCCGATCGGTCAATTAAATCAGTGGTTATAGTTTGCAGTGGAACTATTGAAGGGTCAAAGTGTGCCTACTGTTCGGTTCGTCTTATTGGGAAATTCAGTCAGCTGCATGTTTAAACCTCCACAACCGGTTGTTCCAACTGTGTACGTGCACATACATAGGCTTATCCTCCTATTTTAAACTTCAAAGTACATTCAACTATTGGAGACATCCAGCTCTCTAAACCACAATTCAAGTATGAAAACCACTCCCTGTTTGGCCTACATATGAACCTGCTCTGCAAATAATTATATGCAGATTATTAGATCTGAAGCACTAAAACAGAACTTGTTGGACACAGAGAGAAAAAAAAGAATCCCATGAAATCTTACCCGGTTTAATATAAATTTGCTCTTTCAGTAATAAACAATCCCAACCAATGATCCTGACATTTTTAGTTTAAGATTCATAATAAATGTGGTAATCGTGCAAATTGACTCGTAGAAAAGGCCCCGATAAGTCGTTGTGTGCGACGTTGAATATCTCCGAAGCGGTCAACTCAGTCAGTTCAGAGGGGATTCGTCCAACTATATTGTTGTAGGAAAGATCCAAACTCTGAATCTGCTTGAGCTTTGAAAACGTCGAGGGGATCATCCCTGTGAATTGGTTGCAAGATAGATCAATTGCAGACAAGAGATCAAGAATATTTTCCTTGTAAATGTAGGTTGCACCCTTGGTTGAAATTTAGATCTCTTCTTCAAAGGTAAGAGGATAAATTAATCTAAACACGATAATCTAAATTTGACTTGAAACTCAAAATAAATCAAACTGAAATCGATTTGAATTTTAGAAGAATCAAAAATAAATTCTAACAATTTTTCAACAAAATCAAATAAACTTGAACTATTTTATCGAACCGAAAACGACCTTAAATAAAGAAAAGATATTAAAGTAAACATACATACTAATAGTGTGTAAAAATTTAACTCGATATGAAAACCAGATTAGAGCCAACCGATCTTTTGTTAACCTGATATCGACCCAACCGATCTGAAAATAATCAACTTGATACCCAGTCGAATTTTCTCTTAAGAAGAGGGTCTTAACAGAAGAAAATGACTCCAGAAGTGATGCAAGAGAAATATTTTGCTTTCTGGAAACACCTTCCAGATATAGAATCTTCCAAATTGTCACTCAAATCAATTTCTTCCAAATTCACCAGACAATGCTCTCTTCCATTGCCTGCAAAAATATTAGCCTAATTTCAGCTTATAATACTTGAAAAACACATGGAAAACGTAATCGAATGAGTGTAAATATTTGTACCATAGGAACTCCTTATGCTCTCGATCCGATTACCATTTAAATCCAGCTTCTTCAAATTTGTCGAGCTATGCACGTCTGTTGAATTTCCAATTACATACCACTCTTTGAAGACAAAAGGGAGAGCAACAACAGAATCTTACCTTGAAGATCAAGTGTTCCTTCTAAATTATTTCCCCCAAGAAGTAAAATTGATAAAGCTGAAAGACCACCCAAATGTAACAGCAAATTGTTCTTGTGAGACTTAAATCAAGAGTTTCCAAATTACTCAGTTTCGAAAGCCGATGAAGACGAGCTACAAATAGTGAAATAAATACATGAAGATGATTACTTACATTGGCAATATAATTATCGGATATAGACATGAGATTGTAGTTTTACCATTACTGTGATTTGATCCTGTTAAAAGATCATAATTTCCTCCTAGACTTCGAGACTTGAAATTTTACTTAAAGATGGTACAATGCTGCCATTTTAATATACACATATACAGACTAAGGGCAGAATCGAATTTAGAGGTACAATTATAGTATTGATAATCAATCTTCGGCATTTCTTTCCCATTAATAGATGTCACCATGAAAACGTCCGAGGAGCAGATTAAGGTTGCTGTGCCGGTGTTAGCATTCAATTGTTGGGGGTGTTGGTAACTAATTCCACAGCCAACTAGTTGTTTTGTCTCCTCCCCTAGGCCACGGAATCAGCTCCAACAAAAATCAGGTGAGTTGTCCTCTATTCTTTGTGCCCGTTCCCTGCTCCTTAATTACAGCTTGTTTTGCAAGGCCGAACGCATTACTGCAGTGGATTTACTGAAGAGTGGGAGTCTGCTTGCACCACTGTTGACCTTATTGGTATGTTCAACGAGGTTGTTCATGTTGGACGTGGGAGTCATGACTATAATTTCAGGATCTTTAGGGAGCCTCTGTGGATTTAAAAGTTTGGTTGGCTAATGATGCGATGGCTGGGAGATGACCACAGAATTTTCATTTGTTTTTGGTAATAAATTTGGAATAATTAAAATATATTAATACTTTATTCGTATTAATTATATGATAAGAAAAGAGTATTCAATTTAAAAAACATATTCTCCTTGCATTAGTATGGAAATATATCCAACTTATTCCAATGATCTATTTTGTTCGATCCATGCTGTTAGAATGCATATACCTGGATAAACAAACATGCAAAACTCACCATTACCACATACAGAAAGAAAGAACGATTTCCAGAAGTATTCCACATTTCAAGATGATAAGACATGACCATAACAACAACAACTCCAACATTCAACTTCAAACTACATTAAACTATTGGAGAGATCCACCTCTCCAAACCACAATTCAAGTATGACAGCCACTCCCTGTCTGGCCTACATATGAACCTGCTCTGCAAATAATTATAGGCAGGTTATTAGGTCTAGGCATACATTTAGCAAAAGCACCAAAACAACGAAAACAGAACATATTGGACACATAGAGAAATAAAAATGAACATGCAGATATTTTAAGCATAAATTTAACAAAAGCACAAACACAACTGAAAGAGAACATGTTGGACACATATGGACCCATGAAATCTTACCTGGTTCAATATCAATTTGTTCTTTCATCAATAAACAATCTCAATCAATTATCGTAACATTTTCAGTTTAAGTTTCTATATTGAGTTTTGAAATTTCAGAATCAAATCTTTTAGAGTCAAACTCTTTCAAGTTTTTTTTTTAGAAAAAAAACATTTACCTCTACAACAAATAACTGAGCTAATGAAATTCAGCACACAAAAAAGTCTTGAATTTTGATTCTTAAATTCAACTTCAAATTACATCCAGAGACATTAAGCTCTCTAAACAACTATTCAAGTATAAAAAACACTCTATATCTGGCATGTATATGGACCTGCAAATAATGATATGCAACATATTTGATCTACAAATAAAAGTTCACAATTTAAACAATTGCAACTTTATTTCAGAACATCAAAAGACAATATAGTCGACATGAAATGCATATGAAGAGAACAAATCCCATGAAGTCTTACCTCATTTGTTGTAGCTCCCAACCATTTTTGTGCTCACTATAAATTTAATGCGTCACTGGCCAACGTATTATATGTTCCTTGTACTCTGATCTTCCATTTATTGGAACCAAACTCTCACAATAAGCAATAATTTTCTTTGTTTTCACATAAAAATCACGAATACCAAGATTTTTAAGCTCTCGTGTAGAGTGGTCAAACAACATCAGTTCATTATCCGCACTCTCAATAAACAATTCCCCATTTTTCCAAAACCCCAAAGGCCTCTCAACTCCAAGAACAGATTCAATAGTGAATAGTTTAGTCCATGATCCATTCATAACCCATAAGTGAAAAGATTTCTCAGTTCCTTCCCTTTCGAAAAAAATAACACCAAGTAATCCGTTGAAGTCCAAAAGTTCCCACCATAAATGTTCATCCAAATTAAATTCAGGCAACGGTAAAGTTGAAAACTTTTCATTAACCATATCAAATGAAAGAATTAAGGGCTTATATTCTCTAGATGCACACCAATAATAAAACCCATTTACGTATCTATTAAATAAGGGAGAACCAGAAGGACTAACCTCATGCTCAGGAACTGGAATTTCCTTCCATGAATCACTCCTAAGGGAATATAACTCAACTTGGTCTTTACGGTCAACCATTCTACTCCACCCTTGTTCTTCATCCTTCTCTTCAAAGTAATTAGTAACAAATCTTACAACTTTATAGTCATCCGTTTGAGAATCATACCCAAAACCAAGGCAACCAAAAGAAATGGAATCCACTAAAGGAGGGCGTAGGTCTGAGGATTGAGGAAGGATTTTGAAGTCTCTTGTCGATGGGTTCCAAAGGGAAACCTTATCATCATAATTACATAAACACAATATTCCATTACAAGGACCATCAACTGAAGTATAACCCCAACCTTTTTTAAAAAATGGTATGTCAAATTTCTGTTCTACTGAAAAGTTTTGGCCTTTCTCAATGGAAAGTTGATAGATATAATGTATTCCATCCCAGGTGTTACCATGAAAACCTTTTAAAAGGAGATTGAGATTGTTGTTTCTGAGGTTGTTGTTGTGGTGTTTGGTAATGAAACGAGGGTTTTGAAACGATGAAGACCAAGGCTTACAAACGCACCTGAAACGTGTCAAGGATTTAACAGGAAGTTTGGAGAGAATCTCCAACACCATATCTTCCGGTAAATCAGAACCAGTTGTGCTCAAACCTTGCATCTTCCTTCCAGCTCTGTCTTGTCGAATTCCTCTGTTTTTTAGGGATGGTTTTATCTGGGAAAAGGCAATATGAAACAACACAGGCGACAAACAAAATCTATAACGGGTGTCAAGAAATCATTTTTTTTTTTAAATTTTGAGTTATCTAATATCTATAGAAATAGTTTAAATTTTTTAAGTTCGAGTCATTTAATTTTTTTAATAATTCAAAATTTTTTAAGTCTAATTGCACATTTAGTTCTGTAATTTTATTTCAGTCGTAT
Source organism: Abelmoschus esculentus (assembly GCA_035048815.1). Taxonomy (NCBI): domain Eukaryota; kingdom Viridiplantae; phylum Streptophyta; class Magnoliopsida; order Malvales; family Malvaceae; genus Abelmoschus; species Abelmoschus esculentus. The sequence continues at coordinate 17,606,619 of JAUCBN010000015.1, read as the reverse complement.
CTTTTTTTTACCTTTTAATTTTCTTTTCTTTACGATAAATTCATCTTTTATATATATATATATATATATATTATTTAATATAATTTTTTATTTATATCTTTTATATTATGCTATTTAAATTATGTTATTTATTTGTATTTTTAATTTTTTTATTTAATTTATCATTATTTTTATATTTTATCTAAAAAGAAAAAAATTTTATCGAGGTCCATAATTTAATAAAATGGTATATCCGTACCTAAATTATTTTATGATGACGATAATGATAATAATAATAAAAATAATAATAATTCAAAATCTTATTTACACATGTAAAAAATAATATGAAAAAAATATGTATTTAGATATAAAAAGAAAATCGTTTAAATTAGAATTAAAATATCCTATAATATTATAAATAGTAGTATAATACAATTAAAATTTATACATAAACTCAAAAGATCAAATTAACTCGAACTCATTAAATCCGACTCGAAATCTGAAATCTCACACCGATTTTTGAACAAAAATGTGAACACGTGTGCATTCTCGCCTTAAATTTTAAGAGGTTTTTTGGGTTTTTGTCGAAGAAAGGAGTAAAAAATGAAATTAAATGCATTTATTTGTTTTTTTTTTCTTTATTCCCGTTTTATTTTTTTCCTTTTTATTCTTTATATTAATTTTGGTACTTTTAATTATGTTTTCATTTATTTTGTTCCCTTTTGCAATTTTTCTTACCTTTTTTTTTCATTTTAATATCTTATTTTTTTCTTTTACGATTCTCAAAACATGTAGGTAATGTTGGCGACTTGGCACAATATTATTAGCCATTTAATATACAATATATTTTTTATTTAAGTAATGTTGACAACTTGATAAATCTTCTATTTTTTTATTATTATGTCTCTTATTTAAAAATCTTAAAAAATTAAATTTTAAACCCTAACCTTAATTTTTAAATTTTAAACCCTATACCCTACATCTTACACCTAAAAAATACACCTTACATCTAATTTTCTAAACTCTAACCTCAACTGCTAACCTTAAACCCTAAACCCACTAATTTAAAGTGGAGACACCAATAGGAGAGATAAACTATTTGTACCCTCTTTATGTGGGTGAAACTGACTTAAACTTCGTCATGGCATCAAAAGTTTAGAAAATATTTGAGCAGAAATAGAATTTTTCTCAACCACCATCAGTCGAAGATTTACCACCGGTAATCCATAAAGTGAAAATAACATTCGAGCTAGATTCGGTTGAAATGAAACAAGAATTGTTTGGAAAAGCCATATAATCAAGGTGTTTGATGAAAGGTTTGCGACAACGGATGAGTAAATTGGTGAAGTGGTGAAAGTTAAAACCGTTGATGGCTGTGAATTTTTAAAATTTTTGTCATTGTACAATAACAAATATTTGTCGTGTTTTAAAGGCCACCATGATAATGATGTTCTGTATAGCTTATGCTTATGCCATGAAAAAAAATTATGAAGCACGGGACGGCTGGTTAAGGTCGTCTCCCGTGTCCGATACGTCCGCAAAATGGGGATAGTACGAGGACAACCCAATTTTATCGAGTACAACTAAATTTTAATGGAGACAATCAACGTTTATTGAGAACGTTCCCGAATAAATTCAATTAAAAAATAATAAAATAATAAAATCTTCCTTTTCGTTTAATCGAACTAAATTAAAGCTTAAAAAAATAAAATTTGAGTTATGAAAGTGAAATTCGAATGACTCAAAATTTTTAGTTATTAATTTTGTAATTTTAATATTCAAGTTAAGTATGTGAATTCTGCATGATATATTATGTATATCACATATAAAAATATGAAAAATATATATGTATCTTATATATGTATATAGAAACCCATTAAAATTTGAATCGATATATGTACCGTTTTGCTCTAAGTATATATATAGAGAGAGAAAGCCATTAAAATTCGAAAAATATTTCAAACAATGTTTAAATAGTATATATATATATATATATATATATATATATATGTATCAAACAATGTTTTGCTCTAAGTATATATATATAGGTCCAGTTAAGTTATTGTGTGATAAGTTTAGTCCTCGGATTTCACTCAAATTCCCTAATCCAGGTGGGATCATCCCTGTGAATTGGTGCAAGACAGATCAATTGCAGACAAGAGATCAAGAATATTTCCCTTGTAAATGTAGGTTGCACCCTTGGTTGAAATTTGGATCTCTTCTTCTTCAAAGGTAAGAGGATAAAATGTCAGTAAACTTCCCCAGTAGTCTTTTGTGAGATAATATACTGTTAGTCTCATGTCTTCCAATACGAAGCCGAAAGAATCGGCCCTGTAATAGGTAGCATTGACGTAAGACTTTTCACTCCTTGGCTTGAGTGTTAGATTACTTAAACAGGAAGGTATACGACCAGAGAGTTTATTCTGCGAAAGGTCTAATATGCTTAATGACTGTAGTCTGCATAAGTGTAGAGGAATTTCACCGTCGATCTGATTCGCTTTCGGAAGATGAACGCTCAAATCAAATATCGTGCTAATCCAATCCGCAATTCTTCCGGTCAAGTTGTTTTCACTTAAATCCAACGTTACCAATAAAGGGTCATTGAAAAAGGAATTGGACAGTGTTCCACTGAGTTCATTATTGGCCAGATGTACATGCTTCAACAGCTGCAGACTAGAGCAAGAATGAATAGTACCAGAGAAATGATTTGCAGAAATATCAAGGAATACAATATAGACCAAATTGCATAATTCCATCGGAATGGAACCCGAAAGCAGAAGATCTCAAGATAGACCAATGAAGGGTCACTCTGGAAGTTGTACATTCTCATGTTCTTCTGTGGTACAGTTTGACAAGCAGAAGATCTCAAGTTGGAATTTAGGCCAACATGTTCCGAAAGCAGATGTATCCGCCACCAACTTGTTCTCATCGGCCAAGAGGACTTTCAGTGTCTCTCAACCACCTACACAACCCTCAGTCACTATTTTCGTTTCCTATTTGTTCGTTCTTCAGTGGCCTCCCAGCATTTGTGCTTCAACTCTTCATTGTGCTGGTACGACCCCCAACGCATTTACCATCCATGGCCTATGGCCACAGGATGGAAATGACAATGGAGTACCAGCCTACAATGCAAGTAATCCATGCTCCAATTTGACAGTCGTGGAAGAAAAAGATCTTAAGGTATGTATGCACCATTTTATATTTGTAGCTCATATTTGTTGTAGCTCATATTTTGACATCGTTTTATTATTTTGGTTGAAATTAATCAGAAGTATCTGCTCCCTCCTTTACAACAACAATTAACCCAAGCATGGCCAGACCTAAAGAACAATCTCAATCCTGCTCTAAACCTGAATTTTTGGAAAGAAGAATGGAAAAAACACGGAAAATGTTCCGATTACGGAGATAAACCTGCAACTTACTTTAGTGCAGCAGTGAGCCTAAGGAACAACATCGTTTCAGGTGACTTTATTTTCATAATTAACTTTCTACAGTTATTAGACGTTTTATAATTCTCCAACAAATAATTGCTTATACATCAATTATGGTTTCTTTGAGTCAGCTTTAAATTTTCAGAGCGGAACCCAATCCACCGTACAAGACATTGCGGAAACAGTGTACAAGCATTTAAACGGAAAACCGGTGATACATTGCGTCACCGACAGAGCTTCAACGAACAAACTCCTAGGAGAGATTCGTCTATGTTATAAAAAAGGAGATCCAACACCCCATGGTATCTATAACTGCACACGTCGTTTCTCAGGCACCTGTACCGGTGTGAAGGATTTTATTACTGTCTTTTAATCACTTTGTACTTTTGATATCAATAATTAAAATAAATGCTTATTAAACTGCGCTGTTTGGTTTGGCCTCCGTGTCAGAGTTTAGTGTTAAATTTGAATCATTAAAGGGTCAAAGTGTGCACACTGTTCGTGTTATTGGGAAGTTCAGTCAGATGCATCAGGTTGGCTGAGATGGGAGGGAGAGCTGGTGGTCTACATGTTTAAACCTCCGCAACCGGTTGCTCCAACTGTGCACGCACACACACATAGGCTCATCCTCCTACTTTCAACATCCAGCTCTCTAAACCAAAATTTAAGTATGAAAACCACTCCCATATAAACCTGCTCTGCAAATAAGTATATGCATCTGAAGCAAAAGCACTAAAATAACTACAACAGAACTTGTTTATTTACTAGATATGCAGTTTCTAGATGGTAGTACTGCACGCGGCCATATTCAGAAAACTTACAAGAAAAGATTAAATCATTTTAAGTTCATTCTTTTTCCCCTTCATGTATCAACAGTGAGACTGTCAAATTCGGTCATGTCACTTTCTTTTGGAATGGAAATCTCTCAACCCTCAATTGGAAGAATATGTGGAAATTCCTAGTGATGTTGGCATTAGGTTCAATGTACAACCTAAGATGAAAGCATCGGAGATTGGCGAGAAGGCTAGAGATGCAAATTTGACCAGGTGAAGATTAATGGAGTAATACCTGAGAGGCTTTCTGATTGAAGAAAGATGGTGAACAACTCTTTTAGCATTTGTTTAGGTACGTGTGAACATACCAAATGGTGACATGGTGGGTCATACTGGAGATATCCAGGCTACAATTGTGGGATGCAAGAAAGATATATATTTTTATTTAATAAAAATCGTAAAAGAAAGAAAGAGATTCATTTTTTTTCAAGAAAACTATAAAAGTTGCAAACATAATTAAAAAGACATCCATTATACTTGTACTGATAAAGATCTTTGGTCGATTTGAAAGACATCTCTGGCGATGTTATAATTATTGTATACCATGTAACCAATCAAATAATGACATGTGGCCCGAAAGTTTCCTAGTTCAAGCCGACCTTCAACACTGAAACTCCATAAAACTTTCGACATTGTTCTCATGAAATCCAAACAAAAAATTTGTCACAAGTTAAAGACAAGTTCGTTGTTTCTGCAATGTATTCAGCATCCAAATTCATTTCAATGGTGAAGAAGGTTTTGATGAACAAGCCGAAGCAATGTTCCTACGCTCGGCAGCCGGGAACAGATGTCGAGGATGATGTCAAACCCGTCCAATCTCGGAGAGGTTATGTAGGAATATACGTTGGCCAAGAGGCCAAGAGGTTCGAAGTTCCTATCAAGTATCTGTCTTTTGCTGCGTTTCAAGAACTGTTGATCCGGTCGCAAGGTGATGACCTTGACGCCAAGATTGATGGGCCGATTAGGATCGGTTTCTGCAGTTCCGAGAGTTTTAAACAACTGTTGGAAGATGCCAAGAACCAGTTTATTTGATGGAATTTGACCAAACCATGTAACCCAAGATCACAGTAAAAGAAACAGATTGAGAAGCTGATGACCAATCTTATAGAATATTATATTAGATGGAACTTTTTCTACAGTCATAATTGATATAAACATTTATATGTATCACCTTCATGCATCGTTTCCGGGATACATACGTACTTTTGTCTTCGTGAGATCCTCGTCTCCGTGCAGAGTTAGAGAAATAATCCCCGAATCGATGTCTTAACAACAATTCGAGTATCTTACTTTAGTTGAAACAATAGAATTTTTAAAGATGTGAAGAAAAGCAATGGAAATTATGCCTTTAACCCCCTAGTTATGACTATATATATATAAGATGGATAATATTACATTAGTATATCATGTAGATTATATGATTATTGATGAGAAAACACACAACACGTGCGTTAGATTACACGTTTTTAAGACACATACTCATCGAAACACAATACATAAAAGGAAGACAAAAACAAACTCGAAGCTCAGTACAATCAAGCGAAGTAGAGGTATATGATTTTCCCCTCATATATGAGAACAAATATCGACACCCAGAAACTAACACTTTGCAGGGTGAGGAAGCTTGCACAAGGTAGGCAATTTCATGGCAAGGTTTGGGTCAATGCCAAGGGTAGGCAAGAGATTGGAGTTCTTATATGAGCAAAGGCAACGCATGTCACCGTGGGAAAGGGCGGAGCAACACGTCGACGTGGGCGGGGGAGGATTGGGAGGGGTCACTGCTGGTTTGCATGACATCAAATCTGAAGTTGGCATGTTGCAGATGGTTTGAGCATCTGTGGTAGCGATCGCCAGAACCATTACCAGTGCTAGTATAAAAGCAGCACCCTTCATTTTTCTCTGCTTTTGTTTTGTATGATGTGGACTGAATACGGTGGGGATGTTTGGTGTGAAGGTAAGCTACTCAAAGATTGTTATTTATAGGGGAGGAAATGGGGCTACAAGTTTTGTGTCGTCCGTGAACTTGCTTTCGGTTCTGTCGGGTATTGACTTTTGAGAACATTTGGCAACCAAACTGTGGACTCACGGGATATATACTTGTGGTAGAGACAAACCTTGTTTTAGTTTGGAAGCATTAATCCAAATTCATTATCAAAGGGAACATCAAGAAAAAAACATTGTTTGGTGTACTGTCAATAGCAGTGGTAGAAGAGTAACAAGTGTTCTTGTGATAAATTTAAGAACTATTGCCTATATGACCATATCTTTATGCTTATGCTAGTGTTCTATGATTTATATCTATGAAATATATGAAGCACGGTAGAGTAAAAGTATTGAACTTGTAAAGTTTAATGTTTTTTTCAGATTAATTGATTTAGATTATGTTCGGTGAGCATCATCATAAGGGGATTTTAGTATCTTTTTCTTTGTGTACAATTTTATCGACATGCTTTTTAATGTTATTGTTGATGATATTTTTCTTCATCATCGCTTATTAATATTGTTAGTATTTATATAAAAATAGAATGGCAACAGACTTCAATGTTACTTTCGCACATTAATAATGAACTTTTAAAATTTTAGTGCTATTTTTTTCATGAACATTTTAACATTTAGTGTCCTGTAGTGATTAATTAGGGAAAAAAACATCATTACTTGAGATTGAAGGCAAGACTCAAGATGAGCTCCTTAGAGCTTGCTTTTCATTCGGTATAAATATATATATATATATATGTTTTTGTAAGCATTTAAGATGGAGTTGTTAATTATTTCAAAGATCATATCTTTGTTGTAAAGTCCATGTAAAAAACTACATTTGCAACGAGCAAGGATACCAAAAGAGGGTTAGCTTATATAGCCTACATGACTGAATAGCCTGGGCCGCCGCCACCTTCCGGCACCGTCCACTGAATATTTTGCTTTGGATCTTTAATATCACATGCCCGTAAATCATTAAAATCAACATCATTAACTTTAGCTCAATCATAAATCTATTTGGCATAAACCAGGAGACCAGAGCTCTGTTTGTTATATGAAAACCATAGTGTTTAAAATATGTTAAACTCGGTTGGTAGTGTTGGATATGTGTATATATATATATATATATATATATATATTTATATATCCGAGCTTTGTTGGTCGGACTCTTTATTTGCTTCCAGTGAAACCATTATAGAGACTAAAAGAAAGGATGATTTTGAGGTAAGTATCAACCGAGTGTTCTGTACATTACCTTACAGTGAAAGCAATTTTGAGCATTGATCTGCAACTTCAGTTGATTCTTTTCGTCAGGAATATACCTTTAATTCCAACAACAGTGAATTCAGGGACAATATATTACAAGGAAATGAGCTAGAAGAAAAAGCATGATAAGAAATTTACTCCTATACACGGGCAGGACAATATCGTGACTCGGGTCCAGCATACTCCGGCAAGTTTACAGTTTCAAGTATATCCGGGTCCCTCAAGCGAAGATGAGCTCGCTGATCATGGTTGTGATTTGTATTGCTCCTAAAATGAGAATAGAAAATAAGCAAAACATAAATCAGGGGAGAACGAAAAATAGAATTTGAGATACTATTAGGCTCATTTACAGCATCTCTGGGACATAGTCTTGAATCATAAAGAATATTCTTCCATTGTTTCCTATATTGACAGTTTTATCTACAAACTTTGATTTCAGCTTACACTGAATTTTAACAGGGTTGAAAGCATAAGATCAAAAGATAAGTCTTACTGTTCCAAGGCACTTACGGCTAAGCCTGGAAAAAGCTCATACTCGAAAGCCTACAAGAAATGAAACTATATTCAGAACATAAGATCAAAGGCATAAACTTCACCATTTAGACAAATATAAACAATAGGAGAAAACGAACTGATCCAGCGACAACAAAAATATGTGATTCTTTACAGAGAGAAAATTAAAGGAGATCAGTTTCATAAATTTTCTCATCAACTTAGCACCCAAAAGCAGTTATGAAACCAAATGCAAGCATATTAAAGAATACGACATGAGGAAACCGCAGGAATTGAAAAGAATAAAAATGGTGAGGTGCTCTACTTACAGGTCGGTAATTCCGAGCTCTGTGAAGTTCCTCCCACACCCATGAATTCCTCAAAGCATCCCAGTATGCTTCCATATTGGAACCCTCATGAAGTGTGCCAAAAGTAGCTTCTGCTGCTAGCATTCCTGTCAAAAACATACCCTGCTTTTCTTAATACTAATGTAAACTTGGTATCTTTATCATATGAACAGGCGGCAGCATGCAACTAACATTACAAACTAATGTTAACTCATTTTGCAAATGCAGGAATTATGTCCATTTCGAAAGCAGAACATGAATGATGATGCAGTAAATTTATATGAAACTTTATTTATGTTCAGTGATGCATTGAAAATTCTTCAACATAGTATACACTCGATCTCTGTAACATTTTATTTCTTTTTATAATAAAGAAAAAATGCAAGGAAATTTAACTTTACAGAAGGCCAAGGTCATAATATAAGCCACATAAATATTAAATTGGAATTGAAAATTTCATCAGACATTATTCCTCTGATCTTCATTGGCATAAATGATCTAAATAATTCAGAATCTTGCATGTAGACACATGCAAGAATTAGAATTCATTAATCGGGGGGAAATCAACAATTGGTTAGAAAATATAAACCATACCCTTAGATTAATTACCTGATTTCATGGCAGTATGAGTTCCCTTTATTTTTGGTACATTTAAAAAGCCAGCGGAACATCCAATTATTGCTCCTCCCGGAAACACTGGATATGGAACAGACTGAAATTTAACTAGCATCATATTCATGTATGCATAACAAGTAATAACCGAACAAAGGTATAATTAAAAGTGTGATCAGTGGTAAATCAGCTTCTCAAGATCCTTCATCATCAAAAAGCCCATCAAAGGTCATATAATGGTCAGAGCTGTTGTCCAATGCATTATATTTTGACACATCAAATCTACTCCATAGTAGCTCACAGTTCTAGCCACTTATAAAGTTCAGAAAACAGCTTTCAACTCTCTACTAGCTTACTATTGAACAATTCTGACTAAAGGAAGATTGCTCAACTCACCTGAAAACCACCTTCATTCAATGTCCGAGCTCCATATTGAAGCACGGTCCCACCTTCTAGTAGAGGTTTTATGGAGGGATGATGCTTAAGTTTCTACCAGAAGAAACAACCGAAGAGAAATATGAGTGAGATCCCAAATTCTTTTATTTCATGTTTTTTAGAGACTTAAAATTGAAAGGTCAAAACATCATTTTTTTTTCCGGAATATCTACAGCGACCAGCAAATTGGAATGCCAACTAAACTATAATAGGAAAGCAAGGTACTGGTCAGGAAATCATGCAAATATTCTATTCTCTTCATACAATTGGTGCTCATTGTTAGCACTGCGGCTGCCTCCTTAAGTTGATTCCTATCATGATACCCCACCTTGAACAATGCTAAATCAAGAAGCAGAATGCTGTTTGGCACAAGAGGGGGAAATATTGTTGTAACATGCAAAAGTACCGTAAGATTGAGAGAAAAGTTGTTTCTCTAATATTGAATAATTCTGAAATAATTATAGAAAGTTAGTTCCCTTTAAAGAACCAATTACAATACAGTAGTTAAGTCAAACTCTATCTTTTAGGAAATAAAACTCCTATTACAGTACAAACTCCTAATTAAATCAGAACTCTAGGACTCTAATACTCAGATATGATCTACAAGTACTTGTTTCTAATCTTCAAATAGTTTGAAAACGCATTTTTGCAAGTGATTTTGATACAAGTACCAAGTTTCCAAATAGTGAAAATTATACAGTGACCAAATCTGAAAAAAATAGTTGAAAGGTTTTGATAGAGAATCATATACATATATAATATGGTGCTTGATCCAAGCAACAGCAACTGATCAATTTCTCTGATCCTTAGACCTTCCATTTCAACATTGATAGGAAGGAAGGAAGGAAGGACTAACCAACTTTAACATGCATAAAACACTTTTCCTTAATTAATATTCAAGAAAATGGTAAAATATATCTGTGTTCCAAGTCCACATTAAAGAAAAGACCAAGACTGGAATGAAATTCACAGAACATTGTAAAAACTTAAAATTTAGTTTACCTGGAATTCCTCATAAGGATTCAAGAAAGGGTTATGATAATTCAAAGCAACCACAAGACCAATTGAAATCTGTATACTCAAAAAAAAATGAGATAGACAGTATCATTATGAACAATTCAATGATAATGTTTTTAGACTTAAATAACAGCTATAGTGCCAGAAATGTACAAAATGACAATAAATGAAGATTTGGCAACACTGCAACGGTAGTAAGATAATGGCGTTGCAAGAACTTAAAATTACGACAGAAAGTGAGAAGAAAATGACCACAAAATGATAGTGGTGATAAAAATAATGAAATAATAAAGGAAATGTTCTTTCAGGTCACACAGAAACAAGCACGGAATATGGCACAAAATCTGCCCACATAAAATAGAACTTAAAATTTTCCATACCATTTTTTGTCCAAATTTCATGGTAAGAGTCTGTACCTAATACTAAGCTTTCAATAAGATCGCAAAGGGATAAAGATTCTACTGTCTTAAACTAACCGATACAGCTAAAAAGTTGGGTGGGGATTATGGCCACCTGTTTGTCAAACCAATATATATCCATTTGATATCAGCACTAACATCTAGTGACTTTGTTAAAAACATTCATTTCAGAGTGCAACAAACACATACAATACTGGAATAATAAAATGACGCCAAAATTTACATCTTCCAGAATAAAAGCTTGAATCTCCATGCAATAACAGTTCAAGTTTAGCAAGTTGTTTATTTATAAGCATAATGCATATTTTGGTAATCTTAAGGTGGCAGATAGAATTCTCCACGAAGAGAGCACTAACATTCTATTTAACATCGGACTAAAACAGAGAGCAGCAAGACAAACATTATTACCTATCTTTCATGTGGTACAAAAATGAACCTCCATAAGTCTTGGAATCCAAAGGCCAGCCTAATGTATGGAGAACTGCGCCAGGCTTATGCTTCTTCTCATTGATTTTCCAAACCTGATTGAATAAAAATATCAACAAACATTATCTCCAATATGCAGCATATATTAACACAGGATTATATCTCAAAAGGGAGAAGTATAAAAACCAAACATTGAACCCAGGAAAATATATTCTTCAGATGTAAAAATTTACCTCTTTAATTCCCAGAGCATAAGTTTGATGTTGAGCTTGTACCTTCTCTCTCAGCTTGTACTCTTTCATTAATTTCTGTTCAAGAAAATTAAGACAATGACCATCACTAACATTCTTTACTAGTAAAGTAGCTAAATAGGACCCCCTAGAACAGCAACTTTAACAGCATTTTTTTTCCAGAAAACCTGTGATAATGATCCCCGATATCCTTCAGCTAGAAGTGTAATCCGACCTGCATGTTAACATCACAGTTTAGTCCGCTACAAGCAAAATAAATTCACAGAGCACAGAGAGGAAGAGATAGTGGAAGAGAGAGATGCCTTTCAATGCCACACCACGCTGGAAATTCTCTTTTTTAGAACCATCTTTGGCAACTCCCATGTCGTTAGTTCCAATCCCAACAACTTTATTGTCTTCATCATATAAGATCTAAACAAGGGAACACCTTGTCATTCAAACAGTCATCATAATATCAAACAGAAACAAGACAAATAAAATATAAGTACCTCACTGGCAGCAAAACCTGGATAAATTTCTACTCCCAATTCCTCAGCTTTTGCCCCCATCCAACGCACCAATTGACTTAAGCTACATAAGAACATCCAAGATATTAAGCTTTAAGATAAAGTTGAGGCCATCAAATGGGAAGAGGTATAGAAAAAGGAAGGGTCACATTCCACTGAAAGAATTGCAGATGCTCAAAAGATAAGACGAGTGTCAAAGCTTAATTTAATCAGCAACCTATCATTTATTCAAAAAACAGTAGGTTTTCAAAGTTGCAAAATGCTTAATTTGATTATTAAAATGAAAAGAAAAGACCCATTGCAATCTAGCCCAAATGCAATTGGTTGTTAAATTCATGTTCCAAGTTGTTACAGGCAAGGTATATGGGCATTAGAGAAATACCTAATAACATAGTTTCCCTCGTTATCAAATGGACAAGGAAGTGAAATTGCACGATCTTTTGTAAGAAACAAAAACTTGTCAGATGAAACAGGGACATTTATTGGTGCCTGCATGCAAAGTGAGCAGATGTAGAAAATGAAGTGAGAAAAACTATCAATGTTCAAATAATGTGCATGATCGGTCATATATCCCTTGTCTTGTAGTAAAATAAAATAAACAAGTGATTTTCAGTTATGAATACGAAATTACTGGGTGCTTGAAAGATGTTAGAACATAAAGCACTTAATGTCATTTCAAATTTACAGCAGTATTAGCATACAGGTCACAGAGCTCCGTGGAAGTTCTAATCCAGTCAACTACGCTATCTATGGTACATCTAATAAGATTCATTCATTTTATCTTAACTTTCAAATAATTATTTAAAAATAAATGAAAAAATTATCATTGGATGAAACCATAGATAACATGATTCAGTTAATAATTTTCCGTGATTATTTAAATTAATTTTAGTTGTTAATTTTGATATTTTTAAAATATTATTGTCAATAAAATTCTACCACATGAAATACATATTTTTTTTAAAGAAAAAACTAAAGGAAGTTATTATTTTTTAGAATATATATTCACGTAATATTTTAATATTTTTTGAAAATACATGTAGATTAAATTAATTTAAAAGATGATTAAATTTAATCAATTAAAAATAATAAAATAAAATATATTATTATAAGAATAGGAAACTGGCAGGCAGCCGACCAGAGCCGGCCGGTTTAATAGGTACGTTTCCCATCGTGATACGGTTTTTGAAAACCAATACAGCAAGCAAACCAAATTCCCTCTATTTGATCAAAAAAAACAAAACCCTAATTCAGTGTCCATCACCTCAAGGTTGTTTTTTTTTTTTTTTGGAGAAATTAGGGTTTTCTTTTCACTCTCCTTCACCTTCAAACTCATTCTCCCTTCCCTACATTTCAAGGTTTGAATTTTTTAGTAAAAAAGTGTTCTTTACTTCTCCAGCTTAATTCTTGTAATTCATACTGTTTTTATTTTTTTTATTGTTGAAATGTTTTTTTTTTCTCAATAAGCCTAAAAGAGGACCTTTTTTGTTTGTCTTTGTGGGTTTGTTGATTTTTTTTTTCTTTTTTATATTTTTCTTATTAATCAGCTTTTCTTCTGTTTTATAGTTCAAGAACCATAAAGTAGTCCTGGAAATCGATAATTGTTGCTGAGAACTTAAAAAGAAAATATGATTTCCCAGAATTGTTTATGTGTAGTTATTTTGTTTATTTCTTCTATATGTGTACTTCCTCTTTTTTGTTCAGGATATAGGCCATATTTTTTGCTTGTATGTCAAGATTATTTCTATTTGGTGTATTATACAATGTTCCATGTTCAATCTGGATGTTGAATTATATGATTTGATTGATGCTTGTTTTGGTGTATATCATCATAAGGTACATTAATGGGATAACTAGGCGACAGAGGTTTGTTGGTAGTTCGATAATTGGTTTTGGCTTATACCTGGAGATTTCATGTGGGATTGAAGCTTTTGAGGGACTTGTTCTATAGGATGTTTGTCTTGTTTCTGAGTTTATTTGGCTTTGATTGATTTATCATGTTTCTGTAGTTCCATTAGCACAGCACTATTCGTCTTTTTTTCGATTTATCTTAATATAATCGGGGCGTAGTTCGTGATGATGTACCCTGTTACCTCATTAAGAATGTTGTGGATTTTGTTTTCTTTCCAATATAGAATGGTGTAACATTAAGTTACTAATAAGATTTACGGTGTATTAAGTTCATATCCCACTGAGATTTCTGTGTATGTTTATTCCAGCAGGAGACATGGCTAGTGCTGAGGATGGCAAGGAACCAGAATGGGTAGAGAGAGTGCGATCAGAGGGAGCTGTTCCACTTCTTGAACCCGATAACTGTCCGAATGCCTGGGCATGTCCACCTGGGGATAACTTCATGGTAAGGGGTCCGGAGTACTTGTCAAACAAGGTTAAAATTCCTGGTGGTAAATATCTGCTTAAGTCTCTTGGTTTTGACTGGATTAGAACTTCCACAAAGCTCTGTGACCTGTTAAGCCATCGTACAAATCGTGTTAGAAAAGCTGTTGACGAAGCCTTTCCAACAGGTGATAAGCCTTTTATTTGGGCATTTAATCTTCAGCTCCCAACTAAGGACAACTATAGTGCTGTAGCTTATTTTGTATCCACTGAACCTATTCCAGAGGGTTCTTTGATGGACCAATTCTTGAAAGGTGATGATAAATTTAGAAACACAAGGCTTAAATTGATTGCTAACATTGTCAAAGGGCCGTGGATTGTTCGAAAAGCAGTTGGAGAGCAGGCAATATGCATCATTGGACGAGCCCTTTCTTGCAAGTATTGTATATCTGAGAATTTTTGTGAAGTTGATATTGATATTGGATCTTCAATGGTTGCAAGTGCTATTGTTCACCTGGCATTTGGTTACATTACAACTCTGACAGTTGACCTGGCTTTTCTTATTGAGAGTCAGACTGAAACAGAGCTTCCCGAACGACTCTTAGGTGCTGTTCGATTCTCTGAACTGAAACCTGACTCTGCTCAGTTTATCGAACCATCATCTTATGGGAGCAGTGGGAATTTGCAAGCATCACTGCCAACACGCTTATGGAAGTCACTTGGCAATGGATTTTCTCAGCTTATTCATCCAGGAGCTCAAGAAAGTGGCTCAGTCTCTACTCCAACAACCCAAGTTAATGGCGCTGCTGGTCATGATGAAAGTGATGGAGATGGTAAGAAATGGTAAGCTTCCATCATAATGAATCCCCTGCTTCCCCAATCTCTTTTCCTTGTTTTTTGGCAAGTCCCTCTCATTTTTTATACATTCTCTGTTCTACCATTTCAGTTGGTCAAATATGGCTTATGCTATGTGTCTATGTTTGGTGGTATAATAGTCGACTATATGCTTCGAGTCTTCATTTTTGTTGAAATACCCCTGCCCGATTTTCATGTCTGATCATAGCTGGACATGAATACGAAGATATGATCTTTTAAACCGTTCAAATACATTAGAAACTTAGAAAAGTTCCGCAACTGCGTGCCGAGTGTATTGAGAAGTAATGGATCCAGATGTGTAGGTGACAAGTCTAGTTTATTCCTTGCTGCCTTTCATGTCCCAGATGTATAGTTGTTTAAGAATGAATAAATAAACGTATTCTAGTATCCATAATCACACTTAACACTAAATAAGTCTCTTGTTTAGAGGATTTCTGAAGTTGGGAAATATTGCATTTTTTTGCAGATTAATCAGATGGTTATGATCAAACTGTACACATTGCTGGTTTGCAGAAGCTTCGATTTTCAATTGTTTTCGGATTCGATGGTATGCAATCGTTTGGTGACACGTGGCCGAATCATTGACAGAAATATTTGTTGTATTTATTTTTCATCTCTTTTGTTTTATAGTAAATTAACCACAAATTATGTGTACCAATATTGCTGTTATAGATCAACTTTTACTTGTTTATGTGCTTTATTTTCCCTACTCTTTACTAATGGTGTGTGCTTTATCATTCCTGCATGCATGCATGCATACAAGTTCAAAGTTTGAGTTAAAAATGAAAATTTGAATAATTCAATTTTTTTAGTAATTTATGAGCTGATTTTTAAATTCGAGTTGAGTCTTTCAAGTTTGTCTATATAGAGAGGATATGATCATATTACACTATAAAATTTCAAAGCTTTACATCTCCTGTGGACCATTGGATGAAGGTAAATGAATGAGATTAATAATAGAAAATGTGAAGATTATTATTTAAAAAAATAAAAATATATTCTTAATAATTTATTATCAACAACCAACATCTCAAAAATGAGTAAAATAATTGAGTTTTATATAATATAATTGGATCCTATACGTACCTAGTATAAGAGTTTTTAATATGTGAAAATGTAAATAATTAATCTCAATCATTTATTTCACACATTCAACTATTCAAAGAACATGTAAAACCCGTAGTTTTATAGTGTATGTAAGTAGGTCCTGACGCTGTATATATGTAGTTATAGTCTTATAAAAGGCTGTTTAAATTTTAACAGATACTCAAATAATATAATTCGACTCAAATTTTATAAACTTAAAATTTTTAAATAAAATCTAAATCATAAATAAAATTTATCAACTCAACTACCTTAAAAAAATTTAAGTCGGACTCAATGAGTTAAATGCTCACCCTAATTAGGATGATTATTACATCACAGATTTGTCAACCTTCCTAAAGTTATAATGCAGTAAAAAATGCAGTGTTCCCTCTCTATGAACAGTACTAAACGAGGTCTTAGTTGGCCGAATCATTTGGTGACACATGGCCGAATCATTCGACTGAGGTAGCATATGACATGGCAATTAAATAAATATAATTAAAAAAATTAAAATATATTATCCAAAAATATTTTCAAGTGTTTAAATTATTTTTTTAAAATAAATAATTAATGTTTTTATTTTATTAATTTTAAAGGTTTAAACACCTCTGAGTGTTGTAGCCCGGATTAATTAATGAATGGCACTTAAAGTTGTACAATTTATAATTTTATTCGATAGGTTTAAATAATTTAACCAACCACATTTATTTATTTGTGGGCGACAAATTACAATATCTAAAAAGAAGATGCAGAAATTTATAGACTTCAAACAATGAATTAAGTTTGTATTAGTATAATATTAAAATAAATATTAAAAAATAAAATTTTAATTATTTGATTGATTAATGAATCTTTGTTTCGAGTATAATTTTTCTAGCAATTTCAATTGTATTTTGTTTAGGAACTATAGAAGGTATTACAAACAAATGCACTAAAAAAGAAATCGAAACTATATTCGCTAAAAAATTCATACAAAACATAAAATATAGAACTTAAAGGTATAAAGAAAAAATAAATATTTCTATCGAGATTGACGTACATCGTCAAAGAATCTAAAATTCTTTTTGAATCAATTTGTTTTTATCTAAGGATGGAGTCAGGATTTTGAGTTCAGGGCAAAATGTATATGTTTAAAAGGGGACAAATTTATAAAAAATAAGTTTTTAGAAAAATCGAGGGAGGGGTGAGATGATTGTCTCTCTCCACCCCAGATGTTTTTGTCTTTATCTTTATCCTAACGAGACACTTTACGAAATAAAAAAGAGTGATTAAAGGATTAAACTATTAAACAAATTATTATGTTATATAGTTCTGATTACACTAATAAACGATCAACTAAAAAAATCAAACGTTCTATAATAAATCTCTCGATAATCTAATAAAAAAATTAAAAGTTTAATGGAAAAATAACTCATTAACCTTATACTTTATAACAATAATAAATCACCTAGAGCTAGAGGTTGCTTTCATAATTTTCCTATAATACTTCCATAATTCATATCACTCTTCACTCACCACAAATACCACATCCCAATTCTCCTTCTCTCCCTATCATCTTTCCAATGCCCTAATCACCCATGACCAAAAAATTCAATCAACCAATGTTCCTCTCATTCTTGGTCAGTCTCCTTCTCATTTCATCAGACCAAAGAAAAACATATGCATGCCCTTACCCTTGTCTACCTCCACCTATCCCTTTTAACTGCCCGCCGCCACCAGGACCACCTCTGCCGCCTCCATTGCCGCCATGGATACCACCATATCCACTAACTCCACCGTTTCCACAGGTGTATGCACCTCCACCTCCTAACCCCATTTGGCCATACTTTCCTTGGTACTACAAGAATCCTCCACCACCACCAGATTCTTCATCAGCAATGCCAGTTGACGTTTTCTCTTATATTATGGCCACTGCCATGATTGTCATAGCAGTAGTATATTTCTTGTTATAATTTGGTTGTTATTTAAGGTACATTTTTTTTCTTTTATGTAATTTTCAGTCATTAAATAAGATGTTTTTGATGTAGAATATTATTCTGCCTAGTTACGGTTTACAATATTTTTTAAGAATACTATTATATACTTATGAGGTTTAAATAATAAAAAAATAAGTGTTTAAAGTATGTTATTTACGAATTCAAATTTTATAAATTTAAATCAAATTAAATAAATTAAATAAAATTTAAATCGCAAAAATAATTATAGATAACGTAATAAATAAAATCCCGAATATCACACTGGTCACAAAAAGATTCCTTTGTTTTGGGCAAGAAACCCACGGTGGATAGGAGGTAGTGTCTTGGAATGGGTTATACCTCATGGGTAGGTATTACATTAAATTCAAATTTTATTATTATTTATAATTAATTTTAATATTTTATGTAAAAAAATATTTTTATATTCGTAGATATTAAATAATAATTATTGAGTATTTGTACTATTTGAATTTTTAAAAAAAATATATTAATTTTTTTTAAAATTTTATCAAATATTTGAATATTTTTATATTAATCATTTAGAACAAGAATATTATGGTGAACAGAATTTACCTAATAATCTTTTCAATTGAAGGTTGATTTAAATTGAATTTTTTTATTTAAGTTTTTAACTTCGTAATAAGACGAGAAATTATATTATGGCACAGTCCTACCACGTTATCTATGGGACCGACCAATAAAAAGCATCCATATAATTATTTTTTTCACCTCATTATTTTTATCAAGTGAATCTTCGTTAATATTTATTATAATTTAAGTTTAAAATAATTTTTATCAAGTGAAAATTCGGTTGGTAAAAATAATAAACTGAAAAAATAATTACATAAATAATTTTTATTGGTCGGTCCTATAATATAATTTCTTGTAATAAGACGTACATGCATTTTTTTCCCCGTCTAAGACCATATCGGATTCCATAATCAGATTTTATTAAGATCACATCTAGACTATACTCGAAATCTTTCAGTTTGGATCAGTCTAAAGAGAAAATGGTTGCTGTATCGTACTAAAATTTGAATCTCAACTCTCAAGCAAAATCGAGATGTAAAAATCCTTATCCAAGCCCTAATTTGTTTGATCTGGATTCGGTTTATAAGGTTTTCTTAGGCATCAAAATCTATAATCACGGTGTTAAGATGAAAGGAAATAGAAACGGATTCTATTTTTTATTTAATTTTAGTTAGATTTTATTTTCTATAATCTAGAGCGGGAAAACGGTTCGAGCTTTGAGATGGAAGCTGCGGAAGTAGAGGAAGTTTTGATGGTGTTGGACGCCTCTCTCACGCACATCAAATGGCGTCTTAAATCTTCTTCTAAGCGTCGATTCCAAATAGGTTCTTTTCCTTTCCTTACTCTAGATGAAACTTTTCTGGGTTTCTCCCAATATTTCGCTTTCTGTTTTCTTTCTGGGTATTTTGTTTTCTTCTCTGAACGTAGACTGAAATTAGGTAAAGTTCAACTTTTAGTGTTACGGAAAGGCATGGAGGATTTTGTTTTTTACCCCCGTCAGTTCTGGGTGAAAACTGAAAAGCATGAATTGTTTTGTTCTTCGGTTCATTTTCTTTGCAATATCAACTTCTAACGTTTTATTTTACTATGAGTGGAAGTAAGTATCAGATATTGGTTTGTGTTTATGTCATTACATGAGTATACAATTTCTCGAATGTATATTTGATACGCTTCAAAAAAAAAAAGTTAGTTACATAGGATAGTAGGATGTCCTTACCCATTTATTGTATCCGTGAACCACCATTATTGAGTGTTGACATTGGAGGAAGTATGATTTTTCCAAAGGTTGATCCTTTATTCCGTGAAATTGAAATATTTCAATCATAATTTGGCTCTAATGTGTTGGCAGATGTTCTAGCTGTGTGCACCGAAATGAGGCCAGTTGTGATGATTGACTACGGTGGGAAAATGCCTGAATTGCAAGAAAATCTCTGTGCATTTCTTGAGCACTGTCAAAAGGTCTTTACTCAACATTGATTTGATAGGTTATTTGGGGCATTGAATTGATTACATACCCTTACAACCTCTCTTTTTATTGTTTGTGCTGGTAGTCTTGCATTGAGTTGATTAATCCACTTGGCATTTAATATGCCTTTTTCAACAAGCTTAGTTTATTTTTGATTTTTATGTTTCTGTATATCTGATTCTGCTCTCTAACTTGTTTGATCCATATGTAGTTGTATCATTGGAGTGCATGGCAATACAAAGAACATATGTAGGCATTTATGCATATGCAAATCATTGTAGTTCTGAGTTTTCGGTATTAAAAGTTATTTGGTTGAAACTCTCTGTGTTGATGAATTCTGCATGTACTGAAGTTTGTGTATGCCGTACTGATTGTCCATCCCTTCATGACTGAATGAATGTTCTCGAAATAGTTATCAACTTTCATTTGCAAAAATCATTGGAGGTTTACTTTAGATTGCTGATTTCATCTTCTGGTGATTTTTGATCATTTGATGTCGAATGCTGAAGTTAAAACCGTAGATGTATTCTTCTCTCAGAGAAAGGATGAAAGGACAACAAGCTTTTCCTTGTATTAGAATCTTCCCATCAAATTATTTGTAGAAATGTACTTAATTTAATCCTTTTTATTTCTTTCAAAGTGATAAAATCTGTTTTTTAAACTTCACACTACTTAAGTCGCTCCTTTTCTTAGGAACCGGACTCCTATCATCTTTATCATTGATTTAAGATATTTTAGATTTCAACTATAAAAAATGTCTTCCATAGCTCAGTCATGCTAAGCATGGTTCTGTATGTACAACCATGCCAACCGAAACCTGACTATTTTCTGGCTACAATCCCAAAAGAATAGTCAAATATCACTATCTTTTCATCATTAATCCTCTTGTTCATCACAACAACCTTATCTATTCATAGTATAGAGTATAGACTGTTCTGGTTGTAGTGAACCATCTATTTTTGTTTTCGTATTAAATTAATATTGACAAGGTTCGTGTTATATGCTCGACAGTCTAACACAATCGATTAATCTAATGATAATGTTTGTTTTCTTCTTTTTTTTATGATGCTTTTTGAAAGGTCTCATTTTGGGTTCAATACTATCACCTAATATGCTTTTATTCAGGTGTCACCCATTTTTGAACAGCTGAGAGTAATGGTTATAGAAGATATGATATATTTGATACATGTAAAAGAAATGGCCAAGTATGTGAGTTCAAGCTTGAGTTCAGAAGTGGAACTTCTATTTGTGGATCTAGACCAGGATCCTCCCAAGGTAGAACCGTCACATGTGCATTTACTTTAGGTAAAATTTGTAATGTCTTATCTAAAACATGCATCTTTTACCTTCTGAATAAAGAACTTCATATTTATGTTCCAGATGAGAACTCTCGACGACAAAAATTTACTAGGGATGCAGCTTATATCAATTCAGAAGTTATTCTCTTTATATTTTCCTCTTGAAGGAATGAAGAATGATCTCTTGCCACCTGACAGGACAGAACTCCAGGCAAATTCCAAATCCTTAAGTGAGCCAAATGATTCTCGGTCTTCTTTACTAATGGATCTTAGTAGCTGCATGCATGACACTGAGATAACTGTGCCGACTATAAATGGGTAATAATTCAATCTCATTATTTACATGCATCAGTGATACCTATGGTATATCATATCTTCTATCACATGCATCTTTGGAGAAAAATCTATGTTATTTGACTTGGGTGTGATTTGTTTGGTATAAAGGTGTCTGATACAGGCATGCTTAATTTTTTTCTTAGTTTTTCCATATATTTCAAGTATCCTTGTAGGATCATATTCCTATACACATATCCATATATGCACCAGATGCAGATGTGAAGTACAGATACTTCAAGAAAATGATCACTCAAAGTAACATATTGAAAATGATGACTATCAGTAATCCTTCAAGTACAAGATTTTAATTATAGGCTATCTAAATGTGGTCCAAAATGGATCGTCTACACTGAGGACTCGGTGGTACTGTCTAGCTCGTGCAATTTTCTCTGTTTCTAAGCTCTTACACTAATAGTACGAAAACCACATTGATTTACTTCTGGTGGTCTCTATATTTGTGGTACCATATATGATTATACATGTCTACTCAGTACTCACTTCAATACTTGGGATTCTATTCTGGCGCAGATGGCTTCTAGGTTATCCAGTAGTGTACTTGTTTAGCAAGGACCATATTGGAGATGCTATATATAACCTTTCCACCAAATTTCTTCGTATCTACAAAATTTTGGTATCAAGGTTTGTTCTTCCAAATTTTGTCTTTAGATTGTTTAACTTTAATATATGAATGAAGGTCCACCAATCACTTGAATGATAACCAATTATGGCTGAGTTCTTGCAGAAATTTTGTTTTTTCTCAGTTACATCTCCTAGCTATTTTTTCTGAAATCCAGTCCTGCCGAAAGTTTAAATCATGAAGCATACAAAGAAATGCATTAAATTGAATACAAGTAATTAATATGACATCGAGGAATCAGATCGGATGAAATATGTTCCTCAATATCTGAATGTATCTGTTAAAATGCATGATATGTAGGTTGGGGTATAATATATTGTATTTGAAAGTTTCTAGTGACTGTTGCCATTAACAAAGAAAAAGACAGGTGATGAGGGTTAATTGAGAATTTAATTAGAAATTTCATATTGGTAGAGTGAGAGTGATTAATTAAGGAAGATGATCAATATTGAAGGAAAGAAAATAAAGTAAAATACTTTTCTTAGTTAAAATAACATTTTAATCTAAACCATAGATTTAGGTTTGATCTAAGGTCAAAAAAGGTCAGTTAAAACAACACCGAGTGTAAGTGGATCATCCCCCTTCCAACACACACACGTATAAGCAAAATAAAGGTAAGTCCATGTCTAACTTTTGATTTATTTCAGGAAAAGTACCCCAAATAAAGGATCACGGCCAGAGGAACTAATGAGGTAAGTTCAGTCCCTCTTATGTTTTTGTCTCCAGGCAATTCTCCTCGTAGGCAGCAATTGCATTCCTCATTTTCTTCGTTTTTATGTCTGAGACTCAAGCTTTTTTCCATGCCACCTGAGGGTAGTGTAAGTTTTGTGGATTGACTGCCTGTCCAGAAAGTTCAACTGTTAGTCTGTTACAGTTGAATACATAAATATTACTTGATTATAAACTTTTCAATGACCGAAAATTCTTCCGAAGCTCCATGCTTAATTGTACCACAATGACACGGACACGCATCTGATAGAGTTTAGCATTTCTTTTGTCTCGAGATGTATTTTCTGCTCAAGACTGCATCATGATACCCATTTGTTTGTGTCCAAATCTATTATACAGTTTTTCAGTGCCCTATGAACTGAGCATGAGAGGGAGCAATGAGGCATGGGCAGAGTTGTTTTTGGCTCGCTTGCAGTCAAAGTGGGAAAGATGCAAACAGACTTGGAGCTCCTTGGAAATGGAGGTCACAGAATGCTACCCCCAAGCAATTGCATTGTAGAAAATGGTACTGCTCTAATGCCGATTAAACCGTAATTCCGACCGGTCCCAATTCCAATATGCAAAATCACTATTTAGATTATCTATACGAGAGACGATAAGAATGCAACAAACAACAAGAACAATAAGCTGTCACGAGAGAATGATTCATGCATTTTGATGGGCTGGTATGTTCTCACATTTACTTGCAGAATAAGCTTTTCTTAATCTTAAAACTAAAAGGCACGTGAAAATTAAAGTTTACATGACCTGTATATTAATGTTTTTCCTTCTATATATATAAACACACTTGTAAAAAATTCACTAACGATGCAGTAAATATTAACCATATATAGTAGAATTTAAAGTATCAAATCTAATTTAAATCCACTGTTGTACTCTGCACATTCAAAAGACTCTTTATTTTAACAATAATATTAAATGCTTAAATATTAAATTATTTTTAAAATCGTTAGTAAAAGTAATTTTCTATCATATTTTATCGAATAATGTTAAACTAGCTTGAAATCATTGCTCCCAAATTTAAAAAAAGAATGAAATTTTGATACCTAGTGTAGGAAAGAGATTATACAAACATATCTATTTCAAGCTAAAATTCAAAGTTCAAACTCTATAATCCTAAAATTTCATCTTAAAACCTAAACTTTAAATTTTAAACATGAACCCTAAATTTCAATCAGCATAAATCTTTAACATCTAAACCTTAAATTAGAACTTTAAATAATCTTTTTACTTACATATAATTATTACATTTTAATCGAGCTTGAATAATTATAACTTTGTCTTTTTTAAATAAATAGACTAATTACTTGGACGTGAGATATTAATTTTAAAGGTTGGGATCAAAGTGACAGATAAAAGGAAAGTACACCCTTAAACTGAAAGTTCGATAAGATTTGTTTGTTTGTTTTTTTAATTTAATATTTAGGTTTTAATTATTTTCATTTTCATATTTATTTTTAATTTCATAAATACCCCCCTTTTTTCCTTTCATTATTTAATTTTAAGATTCTAATTAATTCAACCCTTTTAGGATTCTACCTGATCACACCACTACTACAAATTAGTTTAAACACTTCAAATCACTTGGCTTGCTTATAATGTTTCAATGTCTCTTGCCATGCTTCATCATATACAACCCTTTATATAGAGATAATAAGTGGATATTAAGCTTATTCATGCATAATTAATCTAACACAAAAAAAAAAGTGGGAAAAAACATTTAAATTACAATACTCAATATCATGGTGTGTAGGAATTAAATAAAATCAACATCCATGCACCAGTGGCTACGTCTTAAGCTCCATTGATCAAGGCTAGGATTTCAGCCTCGGTGGGAAGGGCAAGGATGGCTCCCCTTTTGGTGGTCGTAATGGCTCCACAGGCATTGCCAAATTTCACTGCCTCCCTGAGTTTGGATTCGTTCTGATTTGTGTGTACAGAGAAAAAAACATTTAGAATAAACAATATAGAAAAATAATATCTCACAATTGCTATCGAATATAAATTTTGACACTTTTCTATATCTCTATTTATGCCTCCAAACTAATAAAAGCATGAATAATTAATAAAATATTATAAAACAATAGATACATATGATATAAAATAACACAGAAAAAAAATATTCTATAAATGATGTTTTACCTCAAGTATGGTTGTGTCATGAACAATCTTGCTTAGCAAAGCACCCACAAAGGAGTCCCCAGCACCAGTTGCATCCACAGTTTTCACATGGTAAGAATCCACTGTCCCATGGAAGTTCTGTCCCATTAAACAACATTTTTAACCCCACTCAAGGTACAGTCTTCATACTAGAAGAGGGAGAATTCAGCATACCTTGGTGTAATACCTGCTACCCTTTGATCCAAGGGTGATCAACAGCAGTGTCAAGTTAGGATGCCAAAGTTTCATGGCGGTTTCATCGTCAATTTTGTCACTGCCGGTGAGGAACTGTAGTTCATCGTCGCTGATCTTGATGATATCAGTCTTATCCCAGACAGACAGTATCTGTGTCCTTGCCTCCTCGGGTGATGGCCAAATCGACAAGCGAAGGTTTGGATCGTATGAGAGCAAAGCACCCGATGCTTTGGCCACTTCCATTGCCTTTAAGTGTGCCCATCGGCATGGTTCCTTTATCAAACTTATTGATCCGTAGTGCAATACTTTGGCCTGCATGTACCAAAAATATTGTAAATACCATATTTTATTCGAATCTAATCACAATCACTATATTGTTAAGTTCAATTTCATTTAATAGATTGGTAGAAAGTTTAAGTTCAATTCCATTTAATATCAGTGTAGAACCGAGGACCAACCTATTACTTAAAGGCCAAGCTATTGCTTAGGGACCATAATAATAATAATAATAATAAATTGTATCCAGTATTTTTTTCACAAGGATAGCGTAGTAAAAGATATATTAAAAAATGCGCGTAGAAACTCAGTCTGCACCTCGTAAAAGATGCTCGTCTAGATCGTTGACATATTAATGTTATAAACCTCTACTCTCAGATTATAGCGCGTGTGCATCCGTGTTACGGTTAGGGATTGAAGAAAGGAAAGAAATGGTTGGGAATTAGATTTGCAGAATTTAACTGCTAAAAAGGTAAAAAGAATGGGAAAAGTCCACTTACGGATCTGAGGAGATCAAGATTCAATTCCTCGGGTTTCAAGCGCAAGTCAGTTTTAGGATTGCAGTAAATCATGAACTCCCGCTCTCCGTCGGCGCGTAATGTCACGAATGAAAGAGCCGTCCTAGCTTCTGGATCGAACAAGATCCCCTCACCAGAAACTTTGTTTTGCTCCAACATATCCAGAAGCATGTGACCGAACATATCGTCGCCTAGTTTTCCGATGAAAGATACTTTAGCGCCTAGTCTTGCGGCTGCCACCGCCATGTTTGCTGGTCCTCCGCCGGGAGATTTAACGAAACCTGGAGCTTCGGCTAATGAAACGCCGGAGACGGTCGGGATGAAGTCCACCACAACCTCACCCAAGGCCACGATTAAGTTGTTGTCCGAAGCAAGTCCGTTTGCTGCCATAACGTTGAAAATAATGCAAAATGGTAAACGTTGTTATAGAGAGAGAACACAGTCTGAAAGGAGAGACGAAGAAGAAGAGAACTGTGTTTTATTACTTTATAGGGGAAAATGGGAAAAAATTCTTTTTTCAATAGTATATTCAGTTTTCACGTCCCTTTCGAACGAGTTACATCGTAGATAGATACGAAGTGTAAAAATAAAATAAAACATAAAAATATGTTAAAGATATGAATATTTGTATTTATTAAAATATATTAAATTTTAAAAATATAATTCTCTTGAAAATATATATATGTACTTTTAAAATTTTATGAAATATTATGTCCCTTAATATCTTTCTATCTATCCTTATATGCATCACGTGGCAAATCAAATGCTACTAGTCAGAACTGGAATATTAGTTGCTACAAGTTTCATTTTATTATGAATTATTTTTAATAGATTATTTTTAGTATATGATATTATTGTAAAGCACATCCATTCAAGGACAAAATTAGAATTAAATGTTAAGAGAAATTAAGTTATTTAATTTTAAAAATATGATAATTTATTAAATATTTGAATTTAAAATTAAAGGATAAAATATAATGATTTAATATTTAAATTTATTAATACAAATTATTATTAAATCAAAAAATTAAATAAAACAAAATAAAATTTTTGACAATTTAATTAACAAAATATAAAAAAAAAACATAATTTTAATATATATTTCTAAAAATTTTAAAGGCCCAATATTTTTTAAAATAGAGAAGTTATTGTGGAATACTTGATCATTGAATTGTTTCAACATTAAACACATTTTTAACAATAACAAATATTTAAGTTTTGAGATTTTATATCTAAAATTTTATTTTATTTATCAACAACAAATATGCTAATCTATTATTATTTTATTTTATTACTATTAATTTTTTTTCACAAAACTGTAGATCTTGTGACAGATGTGACAACCATGATTTTATATATAAAAAAGAAGTTCAAAGTTGGTACAAAAAGCTCTCATGTTTTGAACAAGGCCCGCACTTGCTTGCCTGAGTGTTTTCTACGGTGGAATTCAACAGATGTTGCTGTGGAGGGATACAGAGATTCTGAGCACAGAAACAGTGCCGACAACGAACATCTTTTCATGGAGAAAAAAATGAAATTCCTTATCCAGTTGTTGGGATTTTTTTAATACGTAGATTTATTATAAATTAGTTTTTTTTTTAATTTTTTTAATTATTTGTTCAATGTTCAGACATGTGCTAAATACACATTTTAAATGAAACAATCATAATGCTTTAGATGAAAAACCCATGTATAAAATATTTTATATTGCAGAACCTTAAGATGAAAAACTAGACAAGATTCTCACAACATATATATCCCCTTTGTTCAGACATGATCAATTGCTATACAGTCTAAAATTCTTTTACCTCATATGGTGGTTGCTGTAGTGATTCTGACAGCATCTGTTGCTCATGCCTCATGCTATAACTGCAATGACAATTGTCCTTGACAGTGTTTTCAATCTTGTCTTTTCTGGCCATTATTTTCCAAATTCCTTGCAGTCAACTGGATTCTTGGAAATTGAAACAGCAGAAGAGACATGCACACAATCATATATATGGAAATAAGCATACCAGTAAATGGATACACAATAAAGAGGAATAAAGAAGAAATGATGTTGCACCTTGTCATTTTAAGGATCACAAACAACAGATTGTCCAGATTGGAACTAAGGCAAATGAGTGTCTTTTTTGCAACAGAGATACTGCTCGAGTTAGATGGGGGCACTGGTAGATTAGAAGACAATAATTTAGATGGATGTGCACTCAGGGGGTGAAGGCAAAATTCTGAATTTGTAGGGCAATACAGGCAGACTTGCAGTTCGAACATGATTCGAGAGATGCATTTTACTATATCCATTCAGAGGGTTACTCATGAAGGCATAGGTACTTTAGACCTCCGAAATGTTCACTAGCCCATACTGAAGATTACTGGTGAACAGTGTTTAAAAAGGTGACAGAGAGGGGCGCTGAGGCGCAGCCAGGCGATGTTGAAGTGCCTTGTTTGGGCGTAGGCGACGCGATTTTGATGACACAGCAAAATACAGGTGAGAAGTCCTTGAACCTGTTTTTACAACACTACTGGAAAGGGGGGGACAGGATTTAGTTATACTTTCAGCTTGGAATACGAGCAAATTGTGGATAACTGGGCTTTGTGAGCTAAACTAGTGGTTCCATGAAAGATTTCATGTTGTTCACATCTTCTTTTGATTCTGTATGCTTTTGTGGTTTAAAAAGCTTCCACATCCCGACTGGATGCTGTTGTTGGAGACTAGAGCCACCGGCAACCCTCCCGAACATCTTCTCACATTCCGGATATGGTTTGACATACAAATCATAGAATCTAAGCCTACTTGGCTTTATCAAACTCTTCAAACCTACATCAAATTCCAGAGCACCTTTTGATCTTAAATACTCGACAACATTGTATCGAGGAACAATCTGTTTGTCAAAATTGGCAGCCAGATATTCCGGAACTTCAACTAAGCAACCAACTCCATACTTCATCCTATTAGTCAAGAACTCAATTTTCTTCTCAATCTCTTCTATTTCATATAAAACCAATCTTGGCTCTTTCCATAGGATCTTAAATGCTTCTCTATGAGTCAACCCCTGTTTGCACAAGCAATCGACTCTAAGCTTCACTTCAAACCCAGCTCTGAATTCTCCTTCACTAAAAATATCGTCTTTAATAGGAACTCGGCATTTCAAAGTTTTCAACAATCCTAAACACCTCGACATTTCCCCTAATTCCATGCCCAAAACTCTTGGATCCCTTGTAATCTGATCCCTAATTTCAT
The DNA here is from genome assembly GCA_035048815.1 of Abelmoschus esculentus. Taxonomy (NCBI): domain Eukaryota; kingdom Viridiplantae; phylum Streptophyta; class Magnoliopsida; order Malvales; family Malvaceae; genus Abelmoschus; species Abelmoschus esculentus. Next base: position 17,576,970 of record JAUCBN010000015.1, on the reverse strand, counting down.
CTTCACGGAAACCCAATTCCAAAAGCTCATCAAGCAACGGCTTCAACCTGTTTTCGATATCAAATCCTAAAACTTCAGGAAAAGAATGAAAAACCCTTTCTATCCCATATCTTGAAATCCCAATCCCTTCCAAAAACCCAATCTTTCTACAAATCTCATCTTCCTTCATCATGGTTACCCTAGGAAACCTCTCTAAAACCCTAGTCAAAACCCCACCGTTAAACCCTAAATCTTTCAAAACACCAACACGGTTCAAAAACAAATCTGGGTCAATCTGAAATCGCTTAGAAAGTGCCAAAACACTACAGATCGCCACTGGAGAAACACCCGAGTTCCCAAATTTAGAAATCCCAATTTGCCATTTTTTCAAAAAGTTCAAATCCAGAACAGCCGGACAATCGAATAACAAAGAAATAAAGGAAGTCTGGGGTATTTTAAAAGATAAAAGAATGTCTAGAGAGTCCTTGGTTTCGTGAACATTAGAGTGATCGAGTAAGAAATGGTTTTTTGCAATAAAAGTGTGGAGTTGAGAAGCTGAAAACCCATACCTTCGAAGGAGATTTGCAAGACAAACATGGTTCCTGAATTGGGAAATTTTTGGGGAAACGGTGGAAAAGAATCGGGTCGACGAGAATCTGCAGAAAATAGTTGCTTTAGATAATGAACTGATAGACATGGCTTTATTTTGCCTTACAATGGCTATTCCTCACTCTTATCGGTCCTGAAGTTGAGCTTGTAGCCTTTTTTTACGTTTTAACAAATAGGGTAAACTATTTATTTGGTAGCTCACATATTTTTTAGGGTAAACTAATAAAATTGTAACTAAATTTTATTAAAAAAATAAAATGATAATTGAATTTTGAAATATTATAAAATAATAATTATATTTTATATTTTATTATAAAATAATAAATCAGATGTTAAGTATTTAATAGGATTATTATAAAATTTTACATAATACCATAATTAATTATTTATTATTTATATATTTAACTAATTTAATCTTAATTCAAAAAATATCAATTATATGAATTTTAAAAGCATGTAGTGGTTGACAGGTGGGTTGAGTCCAAAGGAATTTGTATTAAGTTTATGGTAAATTTAAATATTTAATATTAATTTTAATTATAAATAGGATCAAATTAAAAGAATGTATAAATAATGAGTTTTAAATTTATTATTTTTTTTAAATTCAGACTAAATTGATTGAATGTGTAAATATGAAGAACTAAACATGCTAAAACACAAAGTTTTATAACAATCTTGTTAAATACTTAATGGTCGAGTTATCATTCTATAACAAAACACTAACTTAATTGTTATTTTATAATATTGACACCTTAATCATCGTGTTATAAATATTAACGTTTGAACTCGTGATCTCTGAAAGCAACAATCATTCCTCAAACACCGAGACTCTGATATGACAAAGGCTCATCATCGAGTTGAATTATAGACTTCGGCGTGGAGCTAAATTATAGACTCGGGGTGGTGTTTGATTTTAAATTGACATTTCATCTTAATCATCAATTCCCTGAAGCAGATTTCAGAAACATCCTCCTCTAATTGCATGCTTATTGAAAGGCTCAATCTGTATGTCATTTTGCTGATGAACCTTCATTTCCTTGAAACCTCTTTTTCTTGGAAAGCATATGCAACTATGCTAAGAAACTCTGCGTGCCACTCAAATTTTTTTTGAAGAGCTCTTTGTCAATGGTTATACTTGCAGTCTCTATGCTCGGTTTGTAATCTTGGGAATTAGACATATTATAGGGTTGCATTCCGATGTTGGGAATTTTTGCTCGGTTATAACGAGATTGTCTGAGAAGATCATGATACCTGTGTTTGTCTAGAAAGTTTTTTTTTTTTTTTTTTTCTGTTCATATATAGCAAACAAGTGCCACAAGTGCTGAGGGGAGTATGCAAACTGAAAGAAGAAAGAACCATTGGGTATGTGATGTTTCGCAACTTGCCTAGTTTTGCTGCATTTACGTCCACACTTTTGCCGACACTACCGTGTTACCAAAAGATTCTATGAGAAGTAGATTCTAGAAATGGTAGATTCCATAACTTGTGAAGTAGCTTCTAAGAGTTAGAGAAGCATAGGAAACTGGGATAACACTTTACTTGTGACTTAAGTTAGACAAGTGTTCCAGTTTAACAATTTGAGTCTTTGAGTTAGTGTAAATACTAAGTTTTTGATGCTTTCGCAGTAAGAGAAGGATAAGAAGAAACAGGATCTATACAATGAGCTACAGCAAAAAACAACGGTCTTCTGCATTTCAACGACAACTACCGATGATTCTCGAAGATCTTGAAGAACATGCTGAATTCATGTATGTTAGAGTTGAAGACATATAGTTGACCGCCTGAAAAGTGTTGAACTCAATGATCATAGCTTTAACTAGCCATGACTACCAGTAAGTTTTTTGTGGAACTGGCTGTATGTCATTAGCATAAACACTGTGTCTTGTGATAGAAGAAATATGTGCCGGGAGGTTCCTTTGGTGTTCCCTCTCAATAAGTTCAGTTCTATTCAAACCAAGGTGTTAATTGAGTCGAAGTTTGAGCTCACCCTGAAATTCAAGGGTTGTAGTTTGGTTGATCTCACCCTGGACTTTAAACTTGATTACTTATGTTTGATTAGGCATGTAAGGCACTCGAGTCAAACATTTAGCTCGAGCTGAATAGCTCAACTCGACAATGATAAAATCCGAAATTGAGTTAAACCCTTCACAAGTATCTGTCTATCTACCCCACAAGTTTGGAGTTTGTAAATGTATGATTTTAGAAGCATCCATTGATTCTTTTGCTTTCTTCTTCTGGAATCTGACCAGGAATTTGAGGGAAGAACATTGACTCACTGTAAAATTAAGGATTTAGAAATGAATGAAGATTGAATCTGCAATTCTGGGTCAATTTTTATTTGATTAATTTGGAACAGAAAGATCTAAAACAAAAGAAAAACACTTGTTCATTTCTCAAATACTCATATACACAATGAAATGAAAAGAAAAGGAAACAATTAACTTTGAAAAATTAAGAAAAAACAGGAACAGAAACAATAAAACCACCAAATCCCAAACCAATTTTACAAGAAATCAAACAAAACAGAATCAAGAAAAAGGAAATAACATACTGCTACTGCTACTGCTACTGCTATCAATCTTTGGTGATAAAAATTGTTCCTTTCCATTTCATCATTTCTCCCTTCTTCAAGTTATTGGCTCATTTTTGAACCGTGCCATCGTGTGACAAACTTATCTACAAACAGACCCTTAAATTTGAAGTTAAGCCATGGCACTAAAGCCGCCTCCTTCCATCATTTGCTTGAACTCCATGAAATTGACCCTGCCATCTCCATCCACATCCACTTTCGTTATCATCCTCTTACAATCTTCCATCGCTTTCCCCTGTTTCAGTCCAAGTGATTCCAAAACCAACCTCAGTTCATCCACGGAGATGTAACCGTCTCCGTTTCGGTCAAAAACGTTGAAAGCTTCCTTCATATCTTCTTCTTCATCCTTACTATCCATCACCGTTTGATACAACTCACCGAACTCATCGATGTCGATGCACATATCTCCGTTGACATCGATCCGTTCGATCATTTGGGTCAAGTCACCATCGGAGATAAAGATACCCATACTCTCCAACGAATCATTCAGCTCTTTCTTAGTGATCGATCCGTCTCCGTCCTTGTCGAACATCTGGAAAATCTTCTTCAATTCAATCCCGTTCATTCTTTTCCGATGAGGGGATTGACTGCCGGCGGAAACGAAAGTGGAAGCGTGTGGAGTAGGATTATTAATCCGAGAACGAAAGAGTAAGGATTTGAGTTTCTTGGGAACCAAACACTCTAAAACCAGATTGTATATCAAGAAAATCCGAAGGAAAATCGTGGGCATTGAAAGGGAAAAAATCCTGTGAAGGAAAGGAAAGGAAATTGCTGAGCCAATTTGGTTGCAAATTCTGAAAAGAAGTGCGGCCTTTTTAAAATAAGATGATTAGGCTTGACTTTAATTAATTAATATAATCATTAGATTTTTATTATAATTATTACATTAAATAATTATGTAATAATGTTTCAAAACCGCGTTGTTCTGGAATTAAATAATTGGACCGTTGATAACGGATCTTACGACAAAAAGGGAAGAGAAATTTAAGACAACGCGCCAAATATGGAGGGACCGGCTGATGATTTTTGGCCGTTGGATTACGATTAAAGCGTTTTTTTTATGTTCCTCAACGGCCGTTTTGGCGTGGTAGGTGATGGCGACACGTGGCTTTTTTGTTTAACCTTTTGTTGCGTGTGTATTGTAAGGACGGTTGGATGTTGTATCAGAAATCGGAAGGAGTAGAATTGGTCCACGATAGCACGAACTCCAACCTACAAAGTGGTTGGTTTGGAAATTGGATTAGTCGATCATGTGCGTCAAACACCGTTGAATACCATTAATATTAAATATCGTTAAATATTATTAAATTAATTAATAAAGATTAAAAATCTCAATGACACAACATATAATTAATAAAAGAGTTCTTAAAATTTTATTAATTATATGTTGAGTGCTTAAGATTTTAATCTTTATTAATTAATTTGATAATATTCAACAGTGTTTAACGTTAATGATGTTCAGCGGTGTTCGAGCGTATTATAAAATTTAAAAAAAAGTAACATTTTTATTTAAAGATAAATTTTAATTTTTTTTGAGTAAACTACAATAGAGGTCATTCAATTATGGGTATATTTATATTTGAGTCACTTAATTATCAAAAGTTATATTTAAGTCACTCATTTATGGGTAATGTTACATTTGAGTCGCCCAATTATTACAAGTTAAATTTGCACCACTCAATTATAGATAAATTTTACGATTGAATCACATGTCCTATTTAAAAAAAATACATCAATTTAGTATTTTTTTTCAAAATACTTAAAAGTACTTTATTTAAAATTATTAATTAATCAACTATTTAATTATTTTTAAATCTCGATCGTAGGAAGACGAAGAGTAAGAGAATGAGCTATATTTTTTAATTTTAAGTTGATTTAGCGATAAAAATTATAAATCAGAATGATTTTAATTTTGGTAAAAATTATAAATCATTTTCAAATCACTCATTATTGTGTTTTGCAAAATCTAACACTGTACATGATTGAAAATGTTTTTTCTCCATGTTCCCCACAAATTATTTAATGGATAAATATTATTAATATTTGGTAAATAAAAAATTATGACTTCATTGCCAGTTGGCTGTCATAAAACTTCATCAATGTAACAGAAAAGAAAGCTTAATTTATGACCCTAACCTTTCCCCCACCACTTTTATGCTCACTCACTACCAAGTCCAACCCACCTCATTATTTCATTTTTTATATAAAAAATCATTTTTAAATTTATTACATATTAAAGAGAAAAAAATTACTGTATATTTTAATAAATTATAATTAGATTTGAGCCGGTTAGATATTATATATGTTTTTGTTTGAATATATATGATTTGGTATTGATGTACACATACTTTATATAATTTTATACTGAATTTTTTATTCAATATAGTTTTAATTTTTTTTCTAATTTTAATTTCTGAAATATTATATTTATAAAAAATATCATGTTGAATCCAACTTCTATGATATTGTAAAAAATATAATGTTTCGAGAATTAAAATAAAAAAATTATATTTTTGTATAATAAGCTTAAAGCTATATTTATAAAATTCCTCCACTTTATATTTATAAGCTTAGTTGAGAAGACACTCACCTATAATATTTAATTAAAACTAATTAAATATGAGTGATTATAAAAAAAAAATTAAACCAGATTCATTTTTGGACCATGTAATTGTCACGGGGCTAGGGTTCTACTAGCGGAACCGTGCGGCCTTAGTCGCGAATCTCTTTGATGGTGCGGCTAAGTCAGCCTAAAAATCCAAGTGAAATGCTTGGATAAGCACAGCGGAAATAAAAGCAAGGCAAAAGAAAGATGAGAGAAAGTGTTGCTTTCTATTACTCAAGAGAAAAGTGAAGAATGAAGTGAGTTACAAATGAAAATGAAGTCACTATTTATAGGATGGCTAGCTATGATCTAACGGTTACAAAAGAAGTAAATCGATGGCTAAGATTAATCTAAGACAAATAATAAAGGAAGGAAAATCATGGTTGGTGAGCTTTCCTTCAATGCATGGATGAATGATGATTGTTTCCATAAGTGCTGGGAGACACTTTCCTTGAATCAGGGGATTTGGTTGGTGGCTCCTTCTTTCCTTGTGTAATCCGGTCAAATGTGCATTCTCCAAGTGGATTGGCTGGATGGGCTTGAGAAAGGCCCAAGACTTCGGACAGAAACACTTGGGCAGCTCGCAAGGTATCGGGCTCGGTCTGGGTGGCAAGGCCCTCGGACCCCAGATGCTGCTGGAAGATGCGAGCAATGGGTTCGCCCCTCGGTGGGATGGTGTGGGCGCGGATCTCGCCCTTTGGTTGCGCATGACTAGTGCTGCTATCGGCCCGCACGGGTGGACGAGTGGTGCGGGTGTTGTGCTCGGCTCCTTGGTGTGCACGTCGGGTGCTGTCCTCGGCTCCTTGGTGTGCACGTCGGATGCTGACTTCCGCCCCATGGTGTTGGGCAGAAACTATGGTGTCCGTCTTGGCCCCTAGTGGTGCGGCCTCCTCGGTCATGTTGGCCCCTTGGTGTGCGGCCTCCTCGATCATGTGGTGGCGGGGTGTGACATTCTCCCGCACTGAATTGAGCGACGCCCTCGTCGCTCGGCTTTGATGGAATTCGGCTATCTTGTCGCTGAATTGCCATAAGTCCTCGGCAAGTTCCCAACTACCTTCGGTTTCGGGAAGTCCCTTCCAAAGCACAAAGTATTCGTGCCTTGGTCTATGTCCGGGTCGTCGGATAACTCGGTCCGCCACGATGTCCTGCGCCTCCTTCTCGTAGGAGACCCTGACTCCAACTGGTGCTCGGCTGGATATACTTCTCTCCGGGTCATCAGCATCCTCATGGAAGGGCTTTAGCATGCTGATGTGGAAAACTGGGTGGGCTCGAAGCTTTGCCGGTAACTCCAACTTGTAGGCCACCTTGCCTACTCGTTTGACCACCTTGTATGGTCCCTCGTATCTTCTCACGAGCGCCCTGTGAACAGAAGAATTGCGAAGTGTTAGATTCAATTTAGCAAGGACTAAGTCCCCTACCTGAAATTCCATGTCCCTGCGCTTTTGATCCGCCCACTTCTTGTTCCTCTTTTGAGCCTTGTGCAAGCAAGCTTCGGCTAAGTCTCGTTGTTCTTGCCAGGCCTTTGTGAAATTAAAGGCTGCGGGATTTGGACCTTCATACTTGGTCGCAATCGCATCGGGAGTGTGCGGTTGTTGCCCACTAACTATCTCAAATGGACTCATATTGGTTGCCTCGCTTCGTTGCAAGTTGTACGAAAACTGGGCCACATCCAATAGCTTTGGCCAGTCCCTTTGCGTAGCACTTACATAGTGCCTTAGATAAATCTCGAGTAACGCATTGATCCTCTCCGTTTGCCCGTCCGTTTGCGGATGAAAGGCTGTTGAAAAGTTTAAGTTGGATCCCATCAACTTAAACAACTCGGTCCAAAATCTGCCGGTGAAGCGAGTGTCCCTATCGCTCACGATAGTCTTCGGAATTCCCCAATACTTTACCACGTGTTTGAGGAATAAACGGGCTGCCTCCTCGGCTGGACAAACCTTGGTTGCTGGAATAAAGGTTGCATACTTAGAGAACCTGTCAACCACAACCATAATACTCGAAAAATCGTTAACGTTAGGTAAACCAATTATAAAGTCAAGAGAAATACTCTCCCATGGTTTCTCTGGAACTGGAAGCGGCTGAAGTAAGCCCATTGGCTTCTTTGCTTCCACCTTGTCTTGTTGGCACACTAGACAAGTTTTGACATAGGCCTCCACATCGTTTCCCATGTGCGGCCAATAGTACCTCTCGGCTAGCAAGGCTAAGGTGCGATGCACGCCTGGATGACCCGCCCATCTCGAATCATGGCACTCCTTCAAGAGTTGCTTTCGTAGGTTGTTGAAGTGAGGGATATAGAGGCGGTTTCCCCTTGTGTAAAGTAAGCCCTCTTCGATCCAGAATCGTCGAGACTTACCCTCCTTTGCATACTCGATAAGGTTCTTTGCACTTGGATCGTGGGAAAGCCCCTCCTTGATGCTCTCGATCAAGGCCCCCTCGGGTTCGCTAATTGCGGCAAATGTAGACCTCCGGCTTAGTGCGTCGGCTACGGTATTCACTTTACCTGGCTTATGCTCCATGGTAAAGTCGAACTCGGCTAGAAAGTCTTGCCACCTAGCCTGCTTAGGAGACAATTTCTTTTGGGTTAAGAAAAAGCTAATAGCACTATTATCGGTATAGACAACAAACCTTGAACCCAAAACATAATGTCTCCAAGTACGCAAACAATGGATCACGGCGGTCATCTCCTTCTCTTGGACGGTGTAACGCCTCTCAGTCTCGTTTAGCTTTCTACTCTCGAAAGCCACTGGATGCCCCTCTTGCATGAGCACCCCACCGATCGCAAAGTCTGATGCATCGGTGTAGATCTCGAACGCCTTAGTGTGGTCGGGAAGAGCCAACACTGGTTCACTTACCATGGCTTGTTTCAGCTCCTCGAATGCCTTTTGACAACTCGAACTCCAATTCCACTCGTTGTTCTTTTTGAGCAGCTCGGTCAGTGGAGTGGCGATGTTGGAGTAACCCTTGACAAACTTACGGTAGTAGTTCGCTAGGCCAAGGAAAGAGCGAAGCTCGGTTATCTTGGTCGGAGGATCCCACTCGTTGATAGCACGGATCTTACTTTGGTCCATTCGGATTTTTCCTTCTCCGATTATATGCCCCAAGAAAGGAATTTCCCGTTGGGCAAAAGCACACTTCTCCTTCTTGATGTAAAGCTCGTTTTCGCGGAGAACCTGCAAAACCTTTCTCAAGTGCCTTATATGCTCCTCAAGAGTATTGCTATAGATGACTATGTCATCGAGATAGACAACTACAAAACGATCAAGGAAAGGATGTAATACCTTGTTCATTAACGTGCAAAATGTGGCGGGAGCGTTGGTAAGGCCGAATGGCATGACAAGGAACTCGAAAGACCCATACCTTGTCACACAAGCGGTTTTGGGCTCATCTCCTTCGGCAATCCGCACTTGGTAGTATCCCGAGCGAAGATCTAGCTTGGTGAACCATCTCGCGCTCCCAAGCTGGTCGAACAAGTCCGCGATCAAAGGAATCGGGTACTTGTTTTTGATGGTGAGCTTGTTTAAAGCCCGGTAGTCGATGCACATTCGTAGACTATCGTCGTGCTTCCTCTGAAACAGCACGGGTGCACCAAATGGTGCCTTGGATGGTCGAATATAGCCCGCATCCAAGAGCTCTTTAAGTTGCCTTCGTAACTCCTCAAGTTCTGGTGGTGCCATCCGATATGGGGCCCTTGCTGGTGGTTCCGCATTCGGATACAACTCGATCTTGTGATCCACCTCTCGCTTTGGTGGTAGCACCTTCGGTAACTCGGAAGGCATGGTATCCTTGAACTCTTCAAGGACTCGTCCCACGGCATCGGGGATCTCCATGGTCTCCATGGGTTCATCCTCCTTGAGCACTGCAAGGTAGGATGCCTCATCCTTGCGCACACCTTTGTTGAATTGGATTGCGGATAACACCTTGGCTTGCACACCTGCCTCTCGACTCACCGGGACAACACATTGATGTTGGCGGTCGAGGATACACAAACAATCGGCAAAAGGCAAGAGAAGTGCATTAATCCGATCCAAAAAAGATAATCCAATAACCAAATCATAATCGTCTAAGGGAATTACCTTGATGGACTCTTTACCCGTCCAACTCCCAAGTTGAAGCTCTACTCGTTTTGCCACTCCGGCAATGGGCTCCTCCTTGGAGTTGACTGTCTTGATCCATCCACTTGCCTTCTCCACTTGAAGGCCAAGCTTCTTGGCAGCTCCCTCGGACATGAACAACTCGGATGCTCCGGTGTCCACTAGTGCGCTCAATTGCTTTCCCGCAATTGTTACTTCAACGTACATAAGGCCCTTGTTCCTGCGAGTAGACTTAGTTTGAAGAGAACTAATTATGGAACTAAGTTGGACCCTTACCTCGGATGACTCCTCAGCCGTTTTGATGGCCGAAAGACTGGCCTTCTTTGGGCAATCCTTGATGAAGTGAGGCCCATCACAATGGAAGCACTTAACTGGACCCTTGTTTCTCTCCCACGAACGAACAAACCTGTTTGGCCTGTTGTTCGAATGCCTCCAATGTTCACTCGATGGCTTGTCTGAACCACTTTTGGGCTGCTTATCTCGATCCCAACCATTACCTTTTGGTTTTAGTTTTGGCTTGGAAGACTCGCCCCTCTTCTCGAATTTGGCTATGGCTTCGGCCTCGTCCAAAGCCCTGGAAAGATCAGTGATACCACGTCTTTCCAACTCTAAATTGGCCCATCGTTGGAGCCCGTCCATGAAGATTGAAAAACCTTCATCTTCTCCCAAGTTCGGGATTTGAAGTTTCACCTCTGTGAACTTCTTTACGTACTCTTGAATAGTACCATCATGCTTGAGTTGGCGAAGCTTTGTCCGCAACTCCCTTTGTGCATTTTTGGGATAGAAGGCCTCCTTAACTTCAGCTTGGAGTTCTTCCCATGTCTCAACAGGAGCGTCTTTGCTCTTCTCTTCTGTACACCTGCGTCTCCACCAAAGAAGGGCAGTGTCAGTAAAATAAGCGGATGCAGTATTTACCTTTGTGGACTCTTCCACAATGTTCATGCGGCGAAAATACTGATCCATGCTCCAGATGAAATTCTCTACATCTTGAGCATCTCTCGTTCCCTTAAACACCTTCGGCTTAGGGACATCGGCTAACACCTTGGTTGGGCTAGCTATCACACCATTCGACATGGCACTCTTATACGCGAACAAATCTAACTTCATCACTTCCACGATCTTCTTGAGATCATTCAGTTCGGACTTAAGTGATGCGTTCTGCAACTCCAAGTTCTCCATTGTATCATCGATGAGGCTTTGGAATTCTTCCTTAAGACCGTCCCCCTTGTTCTCCAACTCATTTAGTCGGTCATCTACCACATCGAGTCGCTCCGTTGACTCCCTCGTGGAATTCTCCAAGCGGGTGACTTTGTCTTGCAAAGAAGAAATTGCATCTCTCGAACTGGCCCTCTTGGCTTTGTCCGAACGAGTCTCGACAGTTTTTGTTGCAACTTCACTTGGGTTCGTCATCTTTTGATCGGATCCTTGCTGGAAAACTTGGCTCTGATACCACTTGTCACGGGGCTAGGGTTCTACTAGCGGAACCGTGCGGCCTTAGTCGCGAATCTCTTTGATGGTGCGGCTAAGTCAGCCTAAAAATCCAAGAGAAATGCTTGGATAAGCACAGCGGAAATAAAAGCAAGGCAAAAGAAAGATGAGAGAAAGTGTTACTTTCTATTACTCAAGAGAAAAGTGAAGAATGAAGTGAGTTACAAATGAAAATGAAGCCACTATTTATAGGATGGCTAGCTATGATCTAACGGTTACAAAAGAAGTAAATCGATGGCTAAGATTAATCTAAGACAAATAATAAAGGAAGGAAAATCATGGTTGGTGAGCTTTCCTTCAATGCATGGATGAATGATGATTGTTTCCATAAGTGCTGGGAGACACTTTCCTTGAATCAGGGGATTTGGTTGGTGGCTCCTTCTTTCCTTGTGTAATCCGGTCAAATGTGCATTCTCCAAGTGGATTGGCTGGATGGGCTTGAGAAAGGCCCAAGACTTCGGACAGAAACACTTGGGCAGCTCGCAAGGTATCGGGCTCGGTCTGGGTGGCAAGGCCCTCGGACCCCAGATGCTGCTGGAAGATGCGAGCAATGGGTTCGCCCCTCGGTGGGATGGTGTGGGCGCGGATCTCGCCCTTTGGTTGCGCATGACTAGTGCTGCTATCGGCCCGCACGGGTGGACGAGTGGTGCGGGTGTTGTGCTCGGCTCCTTGGTGTGCACGTCGGGTGCTGTCCTCGGCTCCTTGGTGTGCACGTCGGGTGCTGACTTCCGCCCTATGGTGTTGGGCAGAAACTATGGTGTCCGTCTTGGCCCCTAGTGGTGCGGCCTCCTCGGTCATGTTGGCCCCTTGGTGTGCGGCCTCCTCGATCATGTGGTGGCGGGGTGTGACATAATGCTCTGCATGTTGTTTTACTTAAATTATAAATAATAAATAAAATGAGAGATTCTAAAAAGGTTTGACAATAGAATACTGGACTGAAATGCTGCAGCAAGGAGAGAAAAGAAGAGAAATAAAGGGTTAACCATTTTTATTGGGAAAAAACTAAGACAAATATAAAATTTTATGTTAAAAAGATGAATTTATAAAATTTTAAAAAAATAAAAATATTTTTTAATTAAAAATATTTAAATTGTATATAAATTTTAAATTTTTAAGAGATATTCTTGAATTGAAGAATAATGTATCTGCTCTCTGTCCTTGAGCTGGTTAGATCTATAAAGCTCCTAGTGTTCCTTGAATCATGGCTTCCCACACGCTGACACAAAGGTCAATTCACAGCTGCAAGTGCAACTTCTTATCTTTTAAGTGCGGAGACACGTACAATTTCTATATTGGTTCAATACTTTAATTATTTGAGGAAACCTAAATAGGGGTATATTCGATTTGGTTTCGGTTTAATTTGATAAATTATTTTAATAATCACGATTTTCGGTTTGATTAATTTTGATATTTATTTTTTCTATATTAACGTTAGTTTTTAAAATTTTGTATTTTATCTTCGATAAAATAATTTTATTTTATGATTTTTAAACATTAAAAGATAAATGTTTTAAGATATTTTTTCATAAATATTTATTTAAACTTATTTTTAAGTAAAAAATAAAAATATATTTATAATATTTTAAGTATGAAATATATATTTTTACTTTATAAAAATAATTAAAAAAAATTAAATTTGGTTTTATTTGGTTAACCACAATTCGTAAATTTATTAATTACAATACTTCAGTTCGGTTCGATTTTCTATTTTACGGTTAACCATGCTATATATTCAAAATTTTAAATGATTTGGAGTACAATGTTAATGTTTAAAAATTGGTTCAGATAATAAAATTACATGTGGTTTAAATATTCAATGAAATTTAGTTTCAATATTTTAGGTTCGAGTTATGATATATTTTCAATTTTATGAGGGGAATAAGAAGAGATTATCCGAGATCGATCGATTATTTTAAATTATTTATTTTTATTTGCAAAAATAATTTAGAGAATATTTCATACTTTATGCCTGATGATTTTTTAATTAAAATTTAATATGTATGTAGGTGCAATGAATCAAAGTTGATTATAAATATTGTAATTCATGTAATATTTTTTCCATTTTCCATTTTAAATGTGTAGATATATAAGATAGTATGAAAAATTATTTAATACAACACGATAAAAATATACTAGATTTAGTTAGTTGGCTTAAAATTAAAAATAAAATTGTATTTGATTCACGCGTAAAGAAGGAGCAGTTAACTATAGATACATATTTTAACGAAGAATAAAATTAAAAAAAAAAGACTTGTCTAGAAAATACTTTAAATTTATACATTATACATAAATTTTCATTTAAAATCAAATCTTCTTATCCCAACTTTAACATTTTATTAAATTTAGTTTATTTATTTTTTAAAATTAGTTTCTTTTAATAAAATCATTTTTATATTATCGATATAGATAAATTATTTTGTCGATTATTACGTCACTATCTAACATATAGATCATCTAACCATCATGATTATTTTTTTTCATTATTTATTGTCAAAAATTGACAAATGTGCAAAATAATAAAATTGTTAAATGATTCTTTCAACCGATTCACGATGAATGACGATAGAGCAGATAATAAATGGCACGTGAGTTGTTTGACAAGGAAAAAATGCTTCAATTTTCCGTTTGTAATGCGACTATCGAGAACGAGAATGATTAAATTTAGAGTTTAGTGATTTAAGAAGACTATTTTAGAAATATGTGAAAATTTTAGGATTTATTTATTATTTTTTAATATAATTTTAGACTTTATAAAAGTTTTAAGTCCATGAAGCATGTGATATACGTGTGAGCTTAACTAACCCGTGATTGTGCTGTTGTGGTGTGAAGTCAAAACCTTAACCATAAAAAGGAAACTTGGTTTGGAAATCAAACTGTCAGTGTTAGGTTAAGACAGGCATCACATCTGCCTATTGCCGAATCTGAACAAACAAAAGTGTGTTGGTTGGGATGTTAGGTTAGGGTATCAGAAACTAAAATTGAAAAGATAAACTTCGGGGTTAATCATTACAAGTTTTGAGTTGAATTTAAGATAAAAATTAAAATAATCATCAGCGAGTTAAAAACACTTTTTTAACTAATCAAAATTGACTTAATATTGATAGAATCAAATTCAAATTTTTTGATTAAGTTTAATTAACTTACTAATATTAGTGACATATTTACCATACCCTTTTTGCACCATAAATAAAGGTTAAGGCAAATGTTTGTACAATAATTTTGGTATAAAATAAGTCAAATTAAAACAAAAAGAATAAGCTCAAGAAAATTTAGAATAAATATTGATTTTTTATTGATTTTTTTAAGTTGCGGCTTCAATTCATTAGGAGTAAGTTTCTCTTTTCTGTTAAAAAAATTAAAAAAATAAAGATTTGTTAATTGATTGAGTGGTTATGAATGCTTATTCACCTCATATTTTTTTTATAAATTCGAATAGTAATATTTATTTAAATATAATTTAATAAAAACGAAAAATAAAGAGATTTATAAATTTTAATTTTTTAAATCTATTCAATTTGAGATAATTAGACTAAAAATTTGGATTTTCAAATTTTTGTGTTAAAAAAAATGAAACATAACCATTTAAATGAAAAGAAAAGAAAAGAAAAAAAACAGATACGAGAGACTAGAAACAGACTTAGCAAAACAAAGGAAAACTCAAAACGTTAAAAGGCGGGGGCATTCCGAGAATTGAACTCGGGACCTCTCGCACCCTAAGTGAGAATCATACCACTAGACCAAATGCCCGTTCGGCTAGCTGTCTGAATATTTATAATTATGTCTTAATTAATCTTGATAAAATCAAACAGGGGAATTCGAGCTGTTCAAGAACATAGATCCTTATTATATGCCAGGTATCACAAGTTCAAAAAGAAAAACAACACAAGATTGACACTCAAAGTAAACAATTTGCTAGACATAATTCGGGTGAACCTTGTTGGTTCATGGCATCGATCAGGTCCGGTACGAATCCCCGTATCCACAACACTCCTCCCTTGTCCTCAGTCAGACTGCAGCCGCCTTCCTTCTTATATCATGCTATCTGTTCTTGCAGGCAGTCTTTTGAAGAAGTTTTGAGGCAATGAAGGAATGTTGATTCGGAATCGAGGATGCCTCATCACAAAAAACCCGAATCCAATCGCAAATAATTGACAAGGAACGACATAGAATGCTATGCAAGCAAACGAACAAAATGCCATAAACAATGAAGTAGCTCTGGGATCTCTCCAGCTTAACATAGAACTAAGCCTCTCAGCTTGAGTTGCCAAGTCCCCAATTATGGTCATCAACCTCCCCGCAATACTTCTCAGTCTATCATACCTCTTTTTAACAACATTGTCCCCTTTCGAGGTCGGAAATGTATCGAACTCCTCATCGATATCATCGGATTGCACGGATTCGACTAGTGACAACTTGGTATCCATGTGTGGAGGATGTCTTGGCCTTTTTCTATACTGTGAAGCTCCATATGCAACACACATGAGGAAAACTAGGGGTAATATCATATCAGGGAAGAGAATCAGGAACAAATATAGAAAGTGAACCATCATTGTTGACATCGGATTCTTCCATTTGCGTATCGAATTGAACCATTTCCAAGCTTCAACAAGTAGATTGAATGCAGCCAGGAGTCTCTCGAGATTGGCTCTGCCCCTTCGTAGACTCCATACATTGGAGCCAACATCCAGCATGTACTCCACAACTTCTCTCCGTAATGGTGGCTCGGCACGATGCAATCTCGAGGATAGAATATGAGTAGCTTGGTGTCGTAAACTTTCGATTTGATATACAGATAATGGAAGAAGGTAATGCATTTTAGGGAACAAAGGCTGAGTATAAGATTGTAACAAGTTCCATGTAGATGAGCATGTAAATCTCACAGACAATTGAATTTCACCTGTTTTCTTCACTCCATTGGGTTCCAAGACTATAAGTGGATATGAAAGTGTATAAATTCGATCAGCATTAAGCGTAGACAGTCGGATTCTTACCTTCCCGATTCTTCGATCCTTTGAATCTGCAGTGTTACTTCCTCCTTGCAAGTGACAGTTATCGAAAACTCCAATGGTGATAACGGTATAAGGATCATAGACATCCCAAGTGTATTGCTCATTCCATTTCGGAGCCAAACTATCGACAATCGTCCTCGTTCTAACCCATTTAGGACCGTATTTCGCGACACAATAGGCATCGGTAGTCCCACGTCCATCTTTCGACTTCATTGGAAGCAAACCGGACGCATTCAAGATTCCAAGCTCCAATACACCAATGGCTGGAGGCCATAACAATTTGGATGTTGCCCTGAAATCACTACTGTAATAAATGGACTCATCAAGAACATGATAGCCTCCATCTAAACAGACCCTCAAATGGAGCCTGCTGGCAAACTTTACCTCCTTATTGTTTCTATTACCCTGCACCAATTCTTCAAGATTATACCAGTTTGCCCCGACAGGTATCGGCATTAGCCTCTTCTCGAGTTTCGATAAATGAATCGTGCAAGTCCCGAGAACATCCTCTTTGTTATTAGCCAACTTATCCACCACACTCAAGATCAATGGATCATCAAAAGGTTCTGATACAACGAACATAAGATCCTCATTCCATGTCGGGTTTAAGTTCTTATCGGGCGAAAATCGACTCCTTAAAACCATATTCCCAAGCATAGCTTTGACATAAACTTCAGGTACCCTATTGTTATTCATAGGCACCAAATCTTGTGCTTGAATTATATCGACTCTAAGATACCAAAGTCTAGGTGAAATGTACACTTTCGATCGAGTATTCACAACGCTTTCGCCGGTAACGGTTGCGGCATCCGAATGCCATGCATCAGGAAACACTTCGTCAGCTTGAGTCCCCATCCAAATAGCCAACATCAATTCCCCTTTTTTACCTTTTCTTCCATCTACATCCTCCAAACTATACCACTGCGGCGCGAGCGGACTATCCGGTGGCACACGACTAGGAATGTCCGGTATATCGAAACAGAGTTTGCCAACACAATTCTCTTTGTCCATCACTATAATCTCTACCGTCACGGCCTGAATTCGATCTTTAGCAAAGGCGAAAACCTGATTCCACTCAGGATCAGGACCCTTCCCCAAGGCCTTTGTTGTGCCTTTGTAGTTACCAATCTTTACTTCAACAAATGGATTGCCTGGTGCACCAGGTAAACCTTTGGCCCTCACCATTTTAACATACAGAAAATGCAGCTGCTCGACGAGGTCGAACGACGACGTAAGCTTTTCGCTACCGGAGACTCTTCCTCCGCCAATATTTGGTGAAGTTTCCTTCAATGAAAAGTCTACTTTTGATGCAGACATGGATCAAAACTGTACCTGCATCAAAAGTAGGTCTTAATAACAAAACAAAAAACATGTTTTCAGACATGTCAAAAGTATTCAAACATTCATATCCGACACTTATATTCAATTTCGACACATATTTAGATACGAATATACGATATATTCGATATTCATGATACAATATTATATGAAAAAATAGCTTATATTATAATGAATGAAATGCAATATTGCTTGCCTGGTTTAAGAGCAGAAGAAGGAGACCAAAGCTGAAAGATGGCTATGAACAAAATTTACTGCGTTTTTGGTATGGATTTAGAAGAGTTTAAGCTAATAAACTTTCAAGGAAAACTATAGGGAAGTAATAGAGTGCAAAATAATAAATAATAATAATTTCCTTTAATTACCATAATTAATTGGGAAATAATATTTGATTATATTTATTACTTGATTTTGAATTTGAATGAATTTATAACGTAATATGAATTATTATCATTTATGTTACATTAATAATGAATGAATGTTTTTATGAAAATAATATAATTTTGATAAAAGTAAATATAAAATAACACAATAAAAATTAGAGGTATCTATTTTGATTATTGAATTATGGAATCTTATTAATCTAATTTTTTAAATTGATCTATTTTAATTACCATTGTTAAAATCCTAATGAAGAGGGTGACATATCAGTTAAGTAAAATTTATAAAATTATACATGTCATCACCGGATTAATTTGTGTTTATATAAAAATTAGGCTAAAATATCTAAATCATCACTGGATGGCACATGCAGGTAAGGGTGGGAATATTTTTAGGTGTATAAGGTTTAGGTTTTATTTTTATAATTTTATATTTAATAATAAATAAAATATAATTTATTTTTATTTTAAATCATTTATATATATAAAATAAAATATACCAAGTCATATCAAAAGATTAATAAAATAATTTAAAAAATCAAAATAGGTCAAAAATAAATTAATCAATTTTAAAAATTTAGTGACCAAAATAGATCATAGAGAAAAGTTGAGTGATGATTTAAATATTTCTCCCTATTCTTTATATAAACACAAAATAATCCTATTTTCAAATCTGCTGCAAAAAGGGCGGAAGGAGATCGGATTTTCGAAATTTTCAAACCAAGTTAACACCACATCTCCCTCCTCTGTTCCAAGGTAACGCTTGTTCGTTTTCCACCACTTTCCAGTCCATTTTCCGGGAAAATAAAAGAGAGAATCCGGAGCAGGTGAATATTCTCATCCCCTTTCTACTAATCCCGATCTTCTTTTGTCGTCTCGTTATCCTATATCCCCTCGCCAATAAGAAACAAGAATATTCTGTCTCCAAAAATGTAGGAATACAAGAATAAACAAATTCACTCTATTACTAGGTAATATCATCAGATTCAACCCTACGCTAGCTGATTTTCTTGTTCTCTCACCTTTCGGTTTCTTAGAATCAGACAAGTTTCGTGAATAAACGTAACTTCATTCATTTTTCGTTCTCTTAAATTGTTTTCTTTGTGGCGTTTGCATCTTAAGGTGAAGTAGTCTTAAGGTAAGGATATGTTGAAGTTTAGATTAAATAAAATGTTGTCATAATTTGTTTTATATTCTTACTCCATATATACTTTCTATTTGATATTATTGATGATGGAAATGTATATTTCCTTCACTGCTATACCATGAACTTTCGTTTTTTAGTGTGTCGAATTATTATAAATTAATTTTGTCTGTTGTTGTTCTTTATAGATTTGTTTGGCTGAAAACAGATGGGAAATAAGAAAGGTAAAGGTTTCTACCATGGCCTTTCAAGGAAAGAACTTCAAAGTTTATGTAAGAAACATGGTTTACCTGCTAATAGGTCGAGCTCAGATATGGCTAAATCACTGGCCTCCTATCTAGAGGTAATTTATTGAGCTTGAATTTTGCTAATATGTTGGCTTAGATTACTTTGTGTTGTAGTTCAATTATGTTATTTACATTTGTTATGTTGTATTTGAGCTGATAATTGCATGCTGACATATGTTGGTTATAGGAGTTATTGATTAGATGTGTTGTAGAACTTTTCTGGTATGGCAGTTCGGGGAAGAAATAATCTTTGAGTTCCAATACAGAAATTGTATCCAGTGAAAACACAAAAAATATCAGGCGAAGGGGGGGGGGGGATTGAGTTTATAGTAGTTCTAATGGAGATATGAGTATGACAAGGGAAGCATTTTTAATGCTATAGTTTCACGGAATTCAGTCCATTCCCCTGCATAATATGCATCTGGATTTAAGATTTGCTGCCTGCCAAATACAAAACAAGCTCTAATATTCTTTATGCTTCACATAGGCTTTTTTATTTGTCAAAAACAAGCTCCTAAATTTACATAACTTTGAAGATCTTGTTTATCCCATCATATAATGTCTTTGGAAAACATGCAGAACCAGAGATTGGGTTCAATGACTACGTGGGAAAGATTATACGGAATTCAGGAGGTTGGACTTCCGTTGCCCCTGCAATTTCCTTTCAGGGATGCTGAAAAAGGTATAAACTAGTTATTGGTTGCCTAATCAGTTTTATTTGGTTTTCTTTACTATGATTCCTTACTATGGTTGATGCGTCATTGTAAGAAATAAGAATCACATTTGGCTGCGTTTGCAGATTTCTATGGACTCATTTCTTGTTCAGCAGGCAGTTATAATGGAGGGGATTATTCTCAAGCTGTTAAAAGCAATGCATTGGTTTGTTGTGCAGGGGATAAATTTTATCATAAGGTTTGGTTCTATTTATGAATGTTTATGTTTTAGGTATGAATTTTGCTTGACACTTGATTCATCCAGATAAATCCCATACAATTCCTCACTTCATTTTCCCTATCATGTTGCACGAGTAAGGTTGTTCCTGCTTAGAGATATGAACCTTTTCATCTAACCAGAAGCAAGATCTCCCCCACCATCTCACACACGTACCCCCACCCAACACCACAACCAAAAAGATAACACAATGGTGCACAAATATCATACTGGAGGCAACTTTCACCTTTTAGTCTATGGCCTGTGAAAAATTAACTTGAGGGCAGCTTTTTAAGGAAAAATGTATCTGCAAGAAATATGTGGATGCTTTAACCTGCAATGCTTAATTCTTGCTTTCAAGAACTCAAAACTTCTTGCTAATTATCTGGGTTCATCAATGCAGGATGACTGTGGTGGTGGTTCTATTTTTTTCTCGCAAACACCACAGCCTCAATTTGTTACTCAATATAATGATATTGGTTCTAAGAATAAAGAGTTCCCGACAGTATACTTCAATAGAAATTGTTCGAGTCTTCCAAAAGACAGGAAGATAAATGATATGCCTCAAATCAAAAACAAAGACGCATATGTTGGGGCACGTTCTAATGAGGCTTTCTTTCATTCCTCCATAAATACTCCTGTTTCTTCCTCATCTTTTCAGTTTCATGTAAGTTCAGAAGAGGGCATTAACATTTACGTTGATTTAAATTCAAACCCATCAAACTGGGTTGAGAAATTGAAGAGCGAGGTTTCTATATGCCAGAACATGTCCCATAGCAAGTCTCAGAGTTTCTGTAATGGGCTTGGAGACTTTGGGGACAGTAGAAAACAGTTGAAAAGTTATTTTCAGTTGAAGATAGATGCTGGGAGAACAGAAGATGCACATATACACTCTGGATTACCCCCAAGTTTGACTGTAGAAGAACATAATGCATTGCAGGTTGATCATTCAAATGGAGATGAAGGGCCCTCGAACTCCACTGTAATGGCAACATGCGATGAAGCTGTAGACGTCTCAGAGAACTTAGAAGGACATCAAGTACTGCACTCATTTAAAGCACTTCCTGACGTTCAAGAGGAAATAATTTCTTCTGGTGCTTCCTCTGCCAAAGATGGATGCTTGATAACTTTTGATTCAAATATTAATTCTCCAAGGGATACGTAAGCCAGTGATACTATGTTAAATGTATCAGATGGTGCACAAAACCTTTTCATGGTGAAGCATAAGAATTCTAATCTTGAAAATGACATGTAACAATTCAACCCAGCGAAATGGTTGTATTCTGTGAGTTCTGGTGTAAAAATTTCTGGATGCCTGTCAGATGGTTCATTGCAGATACCAGAGCCCAAAGACGTGATTCAGCAGAAAAAAGGCGTTACATTCACTGTGTGAAGATGGTGCATTTGGGAATTTGATTGATCCAAAGCTTAATATATATTTCGATCAAAGTGGACTTGTAGGCTCAACAGGGATTGATAAAGAGACATTTAGAAATCAGTTGCCCACATCGGTTGAAGAACAAGTAATAGCTCACCTCGTCTAGTTTTCTTCTCCTTCCCCTCCTAATCTTGTTCTCTTTTCATTTTGTTTCCTATTGTACTACTCTTCTATTTATATATGACAATATTTACTAGCTAGTTATTGTTTTGAGAAATATTGTTTAAGGTGTTGTTTTTGAGTTATGACCATTCTTTATGAATATGTATTTAATGAGTTCATCTTATGGGTAGGAAAAAAACTTCTTTTATTATCTTTCCCTTTTACTTGTTATAATAATCTGAACAATTTGGTTTTGTAAAATCATTTTTGTTGTTGTAATATTATTATTATTATTATTATTATTATTATTATTATTATTATTATCTTTATTTCCTTCTCTTTTTTGGGGTGGGTGGGGACGCGAGATGGGCATAGAAATCTAATTACATATCTGTTTTGTCTCGGTATACTCATTACTCAATGATACAACTAAACTTATGCTGTATGAAACTGCTTGCAGGGTAGGAGCAAAGTTATTAACTGGGGACATAGTTCGGAGTAATTATCCTTCATAATTTAATTACATGTAATAGAATATTTAGTTTGTGTGTTGATTTGAGTATATTATTTCCCTTTCCAGAAGCTCGTATGATGAGTCAGTTGAAATGCTTGATAATGTTGATTCTAATGGACTTGGGAAAAAAGTGAGAATACATGGATGGTGATCAGAATGATTGTGGCATGCTTGATGCCAAGGTTTCAAGAAGCATAAAGCATCCCAGGATGGTTGTTCCTAGAATATCCAAGCGGCTGGTTTCCAAGGTTCAATTATTTTTCCCATGCTTTCCTTGCTGTTCAATTTATTGCAGTATTTGCCACCTGTTTGAAACAAATCCACATTCCACACATCTTGGTTTACATATGAGAAAATGTTTGTTCTTTCTGCTCTCTTGATTTTATGTTTAGCGTACAAGGAAATCAAAAGTTGGTCTGAATATAAGAAAAAGTTCGTGGAATAAGGCTGTAGTATTCAAGCTTGTGTTCATGCAACTGGTTTGTTGTTTGCTCTATCAGGAGAGAGAGAGAAAGTGGATTTATCACCTATGTAAGAACACCCAATATCCCCTATAATAACCCATCCTTTTCCCTTCCAAGGTCTTCAAATTCCACCTTTGTGCTCATATCCAGGTTTGATGGTTTTTTCCTCAATACATGGGAACAAGCATGGATTCTAGACCCACTGTTTTTGATGTAGAGCATGTTTATACGTTAGTCAATACTCAATAGTTGGCATATGTATATGGGGTGAATTTATTTTCGTACTTATTTGATTAAATCAATGCTTGATTGTGCATAAAATTGATTTTTGGACCCTTTTTTTCTGCCAATGTAAGACATCATTCCCTTTCCTGGCCTGTATCTTGTCTGCTGTGCTTTCATCTTGTATATAAAATCTATTAACCTTGGGATTGGTTTAGGTGAAGATGTTTATACTTGTCAGGAAAGAGTGTGCTACTAGTTAATTTCCTTGGCTATTAGGTTTTGTATCTTAATCTAGCTGTGTTTAGTATCAAAACATGCTCCGAGACACTTTATAATAGTCTTATATAAAAGATTTATAATCTTAAATATATATATCTTTCGAGAATAAAGTAATAATTTTATACTTTCGCTACTGATAAAAATCTTGATCTTATCCGATCATAAAATGCATAAAAAAATCTTATGAATTTATAATTTTTTCTACTTCAAAAATTTTTTTATTTAGATTTTAACATTTTTCATGTAATTGTATTGTGTTTATTTTTTTTTTAATTTTCTAAATATCTGCTATTTTCATTATTTAGAATTTAAAACTTTTCTAAATTCTGAAATTGAAGTAGGTTTGTTGGTTGGATCCTTAGCCTATGAAAGGAAGGCGAAGGTCGCTTCCTTATAAATGTGGCACGTGATTCGGTTGGTTGTACCAAGAACGCTGTCATAGTTCCGTATACAACTTCAATATTACAATTTAAAATATTTTTCAGAATTATATATAAATAACAAATTTTTATTTGATAAATAAAAAATTATACTTGGTGTTGCAAAATATTTTTTATTAAATAAAAATAACTATATTTTTAAAATGAATATTAAATTTAAACTCATATAAGGTATAATATTATAAACATTTTTAATTAATTAATTAATTCATAATTTTAAATGTTACAAAATAACTTGTTCATGACATACAAAGGCAGAATTAAAAAAATGACAAGATTAATTTGATTTAATTTTTAAACTAAAAATTAATTTAAATTTAGGGTAATTACTGTAGCCACTAAACTTTACAAGTGTTATCGTAATAAGATTTTTATTTTTTAAAATTAAGGGTATAATTAAAAAATAGGAGACTTAATAAAAAATTTTAACCATTTTGAAGGGGCTTAATTAAAAATATACAAAAATTATGAGTGTAATTCAAATTTCCCTGAACATTGTAGGTTCCAATGTTCCCCAGTCTCTTGTATACATTCGCCTCTAGCACTAACAATATTTTTTTTCTTCACAAAATAGATTAAAATGATGATAAATGTTTTATTATTTTATTTATTTTTTTAATTTTAAATTAATTATAAAGATAATTATAAAAAAACTGGGTAATTTACATTATATCTAGATCAATAAATTTAACTTCAACTTTCATATAAAGCTTAAATAAAAAAAATCGATCCTTAAATTATATATTACATTTGTTTTTATTTTTGAAATTATTTTTTGGTAAAAATAAATTCATAAACTATTATTTGTGGTCACTTTAAGTTTGATAGCTATCTAAATTTTTTAAAAAAAATATTTTGACTAATAAAATATTGACACATCACAAAATTTTTCGACCAATATATAACTTAGAGACTAAAAAAATACGTAAATTATGTACTTATTTTAATTAAAACATAATTTAAAGATTAAAAACAAACATAAAACACAATTTAAGGGCTAATTTTTTATTTAAGCCTTTAATTTAAATTATAATTTTTTTAGTATAATCAAATTTAACCGTTCAACTTTTATTATTAATATATTAAGTCACTCACACTAGTTCCATTAAGTATTTTTTTTTGAAATTGGCGCTATTAATTAATTTATTTTCATATATCATCATCAAATAATAGTTAATTGATAATTTGAATATATTTTTTTAGAATTTATAAAAAATTAAATTATTTTTCCTTTGAATTTATTTAAATGAAATGTTTGAGAAAATTTTTACCAAAAATTATTTAAATCAATTAAATATTATTCGATTCTAAGATATGAAAAATATATTAAGTAAAATTATCAGTTTTGATTTTTTTTTCGTAAAATAATTTTTACAATGTTATTATAAATAATTTAATTTATTAATGATAAAAATTGGATAATAATAATTTGATTAAGTTAAAGACATGTGATCTGAATAAAAGTGAGCGTTAACTTCTGCGGTTAAAAGTGTAAATTACCATAAAATTTGGATAAAATATACTATTCATCACTCAATAATTTTTTCACTCTTATTTTGGTCACTTAACTTTTAAAATTTTCTATTTAATAATTGAACTTCACTCAATAATTTTTTCACTCTTATTTTGGTCACTTAACTTTTAAAATTTTCTATTTAATAATTGAACTTTATACGATACATTTTTGGTCAATTATTCTTATTATTATTTTAGTGTGATATGTCATTTTTATTATTATTTAATATAAAAATAATTTACAAGAAAAAAAAAAACTAAATTGTTCGTCGACTATCATTCGTCGCCATTTTAGATGATTATCGATGGTGATCATTCGATCCCATATTTTATCAATCACTTTATTCTATTTCTTTGAGTTTGAGTCCGATCTCTATTTTATCGAGAAGTGCTCCAAAATTTATGAAAAGGAGATCAAAAATGAGAAAACCAAAACGTTTATTCACGAGTTTCAGAATATTTTTCAGCGAAACAACCACCAAATTCAAACTCAACGTGTCAAAACGAGTCATCTAATATAATTTAGGGTCAAACGACTATTGATTTTAAAGGACGGCAATGATTTATAAACGACGGTTATTATTTTAAATAGTTTTTAAATTTTAATAATAATAAATATTATTTATTTAAATTATTTTATATTTAATAATATTAAAAGGTTCCAAAATAATAATAAAATATTTATAAATGATAAAAAAATTATTGTATAAAGTTCGGTTATTAAATAATTTTTTAAATTAAATAATTAAAATAAGAATAAGAACAACAATAATTACCAAAAAAATTATATGATAGACATTGAAAGACTAGCAGTTGAATGGTTAAAACTTAAAAGGAAGAAAGCTGGTAAAAAATTAATGACAATAATTTTGAAATTTGAACCTGGAAACAGCAACCTAATTGCGTGGCCATAAGATTAAATTTTGACTAATACAAATTATTATCTTAAACACCATTTATAATTATAATGCAAGCAAAGGACCAGCAATTGCATGCATATGAACTGCCCGTGACGTTTAAGATAAAAATGAAGAAACAAAGATTAAAAAGAAACAAAAAAGGAATGGTGATGAATATGATAATGGGAGAGAAGGCATGAAAAAGATGAAATGGCATTAACTGCTCATTAAATGCTTTCACCAACATTTGCCAATATTCAGAAGCAGCAGTTTGATCCACATTTATTGTGCTTTCCCTTTCCTTTTCTTGATTCATTCTTCCCTGGATAAACTACACCATCAGCTACTTCCTCTCCAGACTCCACTAGATTTTTTCTCTATTATTTTCATCATGTTCTTTAGATTTTAGGGTGTTTTTTCATGTTCATTCTCTGTCAAGAAACTACATGCAAAAGCTAAAAGTATGGGTTAGTACACAGGTTGCAGAAATGGTGGGATTGTTTGGTTTCCATGCCGCGGAAGCTTGTGTAAGGAAGATTTTTGATCTGGGGTTTTAGGTAAGGAGCTTCTGGTACTTGGTTTTGGTTTCATTTTTTCAACTATATTGCTGTTTTTGATGATGGGAACTCGTGTTTATACTGCAAAGGGTATATTAGAAAGGTGTTTTTCAATGTGTCTGGGCCCTGGGGTATGGTGTTGATTCAAATTAGCTTTGAATAGTTAGGTTCATATTCTGCTGCAATGGTAGTTCTCAGGTTACTGATTAGAGATTCTTTTGTTTGGATTTTACTTGTGGCTTTGTTGAATCTGTGGTGGGTAGTTTCGGGTCTAGGCTCCATGTCTAGCATTGCCATTTCTTATGGTGAGAATGGTCCTGTTTTTTGTGGTCTAAAACCTGATGGTTCACATCGTGTGACCTGCTATGGATCAAATGCTGCAGTCATCTATGGGACCCCTTCTCATTTCCCATTTGTGGGTCTAACTGCTGGTGATGGTTTCGTTTGTGGGCTGTTGATGGATTCGAACCAACCTTACTGTTGGGGAAGCAGCGGCTATATCAAAATGGGGGTTCCTCAGCCGATGATCAACGGAGCCGAGTATGTAGAGATCAGTGCAGGAGATTACCATTTATGCGGTTTGAGAAAGGCTTTAACTGGAAAGCGTAGAAATTATGCTTTGGTTGATTGTTGGGGTTATAACATGACCAAGAACTATGTGTTTGATGGGCAGATTGAATCGCTCTCTGCGGGTTCGGAGTTCAACTGCGGGTTGTTTTCTCAGAACTTGACTGTTATGTGTTGGGGTGATGAGACGAGTAGCCGTGTCATTAGCTTGATTCCTAGAGAAATGAGGTTTCAAAATGTTGCAGCTGGTGGTTATCATGTATGTGGGATTTTGGAAGGGTTGAACTCTAGAGTCTTTTGCTGGGGAAGGAGCTTGAACCTCGACGAAGAACTGTCCATGCCGGTTGCGTATTCTCGTCAAGCAAATGTAGATTTGCCTCCAAAAGATCCAATGCTTTCGGTTGTTGGAGGGAAGTTTCATGCTTGTGGAATCAAGAGTTATGATCAGCAAGTGGTTTGCTGGGGCTTCATTGTCAAACCAAGTACCCCACCTCCTAAAGGTGTTAAAGTCTATGGAATTGCAGCTGGAAATTACTTCACATGTGCTGTTATAGCCGAAAAATCCTTTCTCCCGGTTTGTTGGGGTGTCGGATTCCCCACCTCACTCCCTCTAGCTGTCTCACCCGGACTTTGCAAAGACACCGCTTGTGCGCCGGGTTTCTATGAAGTTAATCCTGAGAATGCACCTTGCAAGTCTCCTAACTTTCATATCTGTATGCCCTGCAGCATTGGTTGCCCTGCCCAAATGTACCAAAAATCAGGATGTACTTTGAAGACTGATCGTGTTTGTGATTACAATTGTTCTAGTTGCAACTCAGTGGAATGCTTCTCGAATTGTTCTTCATCTTCGAATTCTGATGCTGCTAATGGAAGTAAAAATGAGAGGTTTTGGTCACTGCAATTGCCAATCATCGTCGCCGAGATTGCCTTTGCTGTTTTACTGGTGATTATTATGTCGTTAACTGCAGTTTTATATGTTCGGTACAGGTTGCAAAACTGTCGCTGCAAAGCCGAAGAGTCAAAATCCACTAAAGCTAATGAGATTGCTTCTTGCCGAAAAGAAATCGTAAAAATCCGTCCCGACTTCGATGAGCTTAAGATCAGAAGAGCTCGGATGTTCAATTACGAAGAACTTGAGAGAGCTACCGGTGGGTTCAAAGAAGAATCTGTAGTTGGAAAAGGAAGTTTCTCATGTGTTTATAAAGGGGTATTGAAAGATGGGACTGTTGTTGCAGTTAAAAAGGCTATAATGTCTTCAGATAAACAGAAGAATTCGAAAGAGTTCCACACAGAGTTAGATTTACTGTCAAGATTGAACCATGCCCATCTTTTGAACCTGCTGGGATATTGCGAAGAAGGCGGAGAACGGCTTCTTGTTTACGAGTTTATGGCTCATGGATCATTGCACCAGCATCTTCATGGAAAGAACAAAGCCCTGAAAGAGCAATTAGATTGGATCCGAAGGGTCACCATTGCAGTCCAAGCTGCTAGGGGAATCGAATACTTGCATGGTTACGCTTGCCCGCCAGTGATTCATAGAGACATCAAATCCTCAAACATCCTCATCGATGAAGAACACAATGCTCGAGTGGCTGATTTCGGTCTCTCTTTACTAGGACCTGCAGATAGTGGCAGTCCATTAGCCGAGCTACCTGCTGGAACACTTGGTTATCTTGATCCGGAATACTACAGGCTTCACTACCTCACAACAAAATCCGATGTCTACAGCTTCGGTGTGCTATTGTTGGAAATTTTAAGCGGACGAAAAGCCATCGATATGCAATATGAAGAAGGGAATATAGTTGAGTGGGCTGTTCCATTGATTAAATCGGGTGACATATCTGCAGTTCTAGACCCCATTTTGAAACCTCCTGCAGATATTGAAGCTTTAAAAAGGATTGCAAATGTGGCTTCAAAATGTGTGAGAATGAGAGGGAAAGAGAGACCATCAATGGATAAAGTAACCACTGCTTTAGAGCGAGCTTTGGCTCAGTTGATGGGCAGTCCATGTAGCGAACAACCGATTTTGCCAACCGAGGTGATCTTGGGAAGCAACAGAATGCATAAGAAGTCTTCTCAAAGGTCTTCAAACCGATCAGTCTCGGAAACTGAAGTAGCAGAAGAAGTAGAGGATCAAAGGTTTGAGTTTAGAGCTCCTTCATGGATAACCTTCCCTAGTGTAACATCGTCCCAGAGGCGGAAATCATCGGTATCAGAAGCAGATGTCGAGGGAAAGAACATAGAAGGACGAAACACGGGCAATGTAGGGCATGCCGGGGACGTTTTGAGAAGCTTAGAGGAAGAGATAGGCCCTGCATCTCCTCAACAAAGTTTGTTCTTACAACACAATTTCTAAATGATACCAGGAAATGGAGCAGGGTAGGATGCAACTTTGAGGATTTTTATAGTATCATGTCCTGGTTTGCATCTTGCATGTGTGCTATCCAAGGCCACATACCACGACACTGTAAATTTATTCACGCTGTAACAAACGTCGATCGTGACATATGCGGCGGCTGTATCGAAACTGTTGTCCTTATGTTGTTAAGTTGAATTCTTTCTTGTGACTAATGAGTTTGTACTGAATGTAACATGTTTGATCTGTTTCTTCTAATGCTCTAATGGATGAGATTCTGCAACTTTCTGGGTCTTTTCCTTCTCATTTAGCATTCCAGTTGTGCAAATGTTAATATCTTTTATAACATAAAATTTTGATTTTGATGTGTTAAAAAAAATAAATTTTATTATCGATGTATTATTTTAACATGTCATATTTAAATTATTTATATAATAGTTTGTGTATTCACAAATTGATCTTGTATTTTATGCATATTTCACCATGTATTTGAATCATCATTTAATATCGAAATTGACAGCTAAACTGATTGAAGGACTTAATTAATAAAATATAGATATTTTAGAATTTAATTAAGATTAAATTAAAATAAAATAATATATAAATAACAAAGATTGAATATAAAATTTTATAAAATAAAAAAAATTTAATGGTGATAATCAAAGATCATTTTAAAAAACGATGATTTAATTGATAAATTATTTAATTTGATAGTCAAAATAAGTATCGTTAGATAATTTAATAACAAAACCTAAATCCCTCTTTATTCTTCGTCTTCTCTTCGTCTTTCAAACCCTAAACGGGTTGTTTTCACGACGTCGTCATCTGACCAGCATCTAGAGCCGCGCAATTTCACCTCTTGTAGTCGGTGCGCCGTCAATCCCCTCTCCTCAACGTCGACCAATCCTCTCCCTGTAAGTCTCATCATCTCGTCTCCCTTTACACTCTCACGCTCACCCTTATCTCACTGCTACTAGTGTGATGCCGCGTCCCACCGTTGTTTTAGCCGATGGCGGTTTCGTCCGGCGGTTTTACCGCTAAATAGCGGTCGCGAGCCGTTTTTGAAACCCTGTTTTTTCTTCAATATCAAAATTCTTGATTTTTTTTACATAAAATCCATTATCTTAGTTTTATATGTGAAACAAATATGTTAGAATGTGTTTAGGTGGTCATGGCTTTATTCATTTATTTATCTTTGAAGAAAATTGTGATTTTGCTTTAACAACTTTCGAGGAATCGAAAGTAAATTAAAAAGAAAATTTAGGGCCAAATGGAGCCTTTAGAGATGTCACAGTTTGTTGGAATGTCTGGATTGTCTTTGAAATTTGGAGAAGTTGATTTGTCTGGATGTTACATTCAGGTTTATAGGTTATGATCCTAAATGGGGTCTGCTGAACAAGAAGAGTATGCTGCTTTCAATGAGAAGGTGAGACGGACGGTTTTCTTGGACAACCTATTGCCACTCGTAACCGAGCCAGTTGTGGAAACTGCTCTTGATCAGTATGGAACTGTCAAGAGTGTTGAGTTCATCCCGAACTATCTGGAGCCTCAGAACATTCCCCGATGTGCTTTGGTGGAGATGGAGAAACAAAAGCAAGCTGAAGTTGTCATCTCGACATTATCAGAATTGCCGTTTATGATGTCTGGAATGCCAAGGCCTGTGAGGGCACGTGCTGCTGTGCCGGAGATGTTTGGTAATCGCCCGAAAAAGCCTGGTCGACAGCTCCATGTCCAATGGTTGGAACCTTCTGATCCCAATTTTGAGGTAGCAAACAAGCTTAAGCAGCTTGTGAAAAAGCATGCCACTGAAAATTCAGTGATGCTCAAGGTAAATCACAATCCATCCGCTTGGCGTAATATAACGTTATTTTATACTGAACAAGTTTTTTGTTGCATTGAAGCATCAACTGGAAAAGGAGGAGAAGCTTGCAAAGCAGCAAGGAGAAACTTTTAAAGCAAATTACAAAAAGTATGAGATGATCGATACTCTGATGGCTGATGGAACTGTTAGACGTTTGGCACGACGCTATAATTTGAGAATTTCAGATGATTCAGTCCCTTCAACCTTTCACTGACATGCAACAACTTTACTTACTAACGCAAGTAGTGAGGGTCTTCACTTGGCATGTATAGGAACACTTTAAATCCTGTGGATATCTTCTCTTTTCATCTAATTCAGGTACGCTTACTACATTTTGTTGTTGTTATCTAATTGTTATTGAAATGTTTAATGCTAGAGAAGCACAAAATCACTACATATTTTGCTCATATACGCTCTATTCCAAGTATAATCCTTGAGCATAGGTTATTGGTGCATTTGAACATCATGATTCTTTAAATCCTATACAACATTAGCTCTAGGAATTAATGTATGCATTGAATTCCTTTGATCTTCCGCGGATAGCTGTTGTTGTAAGGAAGCTCAGAAGGGATTGAAAATTGATTCGGTTGAATGAACAGCCCAACCAAATGCATAGAAATTTTGCGTCTACAACTCAAAGATGGTCGTTATATAACAAAAGTATGTGTTATTATTCCGATGACAAGTGGTTGGTATACCATTAACGATTAACTGTGTCAACGGTTAAAATCGAGATTTAGGACTTAAGATTTTAGGGATTTGAAGATTATTTTGATAAATTTTGATATTTTAAATTTAAAATATATATGTGTCATGTTTTTATTAGCTATTAATTTTTTTAACGGGTGCTAATAATAATACATTTAAATGATAACTTTTTTAAATGAAAGAGAGAATTGTCACCAAGTGTCTCATTAAAAACTTTCATGATCTTAAATGAAAAAAAAGTACACCTGGTAATAATAAAATAAATCCAGATATCCAACAAATGAAACTCAAAAACATAAATCACGAGCTAAACTCGACCGAAAAATAAAAGAAAACAAGGAACTAAACACTGATAAAAAAATTCAACGGGTATCCACCTACGGCTTGTCTGCAATAGAAGAATGATCGCATTTGGAAGGGCATGATATCGAACACCATTCATAACAACATCCCAAATACTGAAAAACAACATCCCAAATCCAATTACATGTATCATGAATATGTAGAAAAAGAGAACGAGTTCTATCTCTAAATTCTCTTTTTTGAATAAATCGAAAAATATTTTGACTATCGATTTCAACCACCGAACACTTGTACTCACTACGTCAAACAAAATGAATGTCCCAAAGCTCGGCTTCAGCAACAGAGCCGATGCCAATAAATTGTGCAAATCCTATTTTTCATCTTCCCTCATGATCCCGAAACACTCCTCCACACACGATCAAATCCTGTGAGACTCTTCTAGATTCATCACAATTCACATTAGGTGAACCTATGTAAAGAGGGCACCAACCTAGAATTAACTGTCTCTCCATTGTTAAACACATATTTAAATATAATTTAAATACTTATTTATCTATTAAACTTTTTACAAATTTTGGTCTTTGCTTTTGAGTTATCCAAAGCTCTTGTTGTCAATCATTTTATCAAATTTAAATAAAGCTAAACAAAAAATCGTCTAAAAATAAAATTTTAAAATAGTTATATTTTATTTTTAAAAAGAAGCTTTTTCCTTCATCACTATGTTCCCTTTATTTTAAAGCAAACCTGTGTTTTTCATCATATTTAATACCATTTAATAATTGGACAAACAAAAGGGTTGGAGACAGCTCAACAAAAAAGAATATACTTGTTTTCTGGGTTTGAGTTTGACCATGGCTTTCAAAGCTTTTCATTTTTATGTAATTAAAACTTTTAAATTTATTTATTCAATTTAATTTTATTATCAGTCGAACATAGAAAAATATTTAAATTTAAATATATTTATATATTTTAATTTAATGATGAAAATAAAATTTAGATAATTTAGATATTGTATTAAAAAAAATTAAGGCTTGAATTTTTTGAATATTCAAGTTTGAATATAATTTATGATTGTAATTTGTAACGATTAATTTTAATTTATTTGAATATATCCTCTGTATTATTAATGGTTTTTTTGGTATAGTATATGTTTATTTTATGATTTAAGTTTGGAATCCATGATTTTTTTCTTATAATATTATTTTAAGATTCGAACTTAAATTTTTTTCTTTAAAAAAGACGATATGATTTATTATTGCATCCGATCTTATTATTTATTTAGTAGAATTTATTAAATAAACAAATAATTTTTTTAAAAGTTATTATGATTAATTAAATATATAATTATTCTAATTTTCATCTTCCCCTTACTAATCAAATTTAGTAGGATTCACCATCATTGGTTACCTAAAAATCCTAATTATTGTAAGTTTTTTAAGGAATTTTATTATGAAGTTTTTAAACTTTGATAATATTATTATAGAAAATATAAATAATTCTATATGATTTTTTTATCAATATTTTTTTTTGATAAAAATAATATTGTATACTTTTATAATTTATCTATGATTTAAATCTTATGAATTTATGGAATAAATAAATAATCTCAATAAAAATAAAGATAATATTCATTCAATATTTTTATATAAAATATTTATATTATTAAATATTATAAAAATATAAACAAATCTTATATTAAAGAAATGAAATTACCAGTTTTATTCACAATAAAACTAAATTTATTGTTGTGGTCCCCATTAATTATTGTTGATTAACCCTGTTAGAACATGAGGCACATGTACAGACAAAAACATGATTGGATTACGTGTAAAGCTAAAAGAAATATAAATTTATGTGAGTTTTTTGAATATTCCATGGAGCGGGAAATTAAAAAAATATTATTACAAAAAAAAGTTAACAGACATGATATGATAATAGGGTAGGATAAGATAGATATAATGAATTTAATTACCTTTGATGTCTATTAAAATTAATTTATTAATAAAAATATTTTTATATACAAATAGTATAAATTAAAATTTTATACATATTTTTTAGTTTTAGGATTAGAATTTGAGTTCAAGATTTAAAGTTTTGGGTTTTAAGTTATAGTAGGGACGGATTCAGAAAAATATTTTATGGTGGGTACGTATGCAATTTTAAAATTTTAAGGTGGACACAACTCATAAATTTTTAAAAATTTAAGGACTAATTCATAAAAATTTAAAAAATTAAAGATAAATATATGAATTTTAAAAAGTTTTAAGTGAATCCACCCTATATACTTTAAGTGGATCCACTGAATTATAATATTTTAAAATTAAAATTTAATGTAAAGTTTTAGTTTTTAGCGATCTTATACTATTTTTTTCTCTTTAATTATGTTTTTCAACAAATTTTTGAAGACTCTTTAATGTATAGAGTTGTCTTTACTTCTCTTATTTGATGTTCCATTATTAGGCATCTACAATATTAATAAAAAATTTACACGGAGCATCTTGTCTCAATGATTAAAAGAATAATTGTTGTTTTCAGATATCAAAAGTTCGAACACCAATAATATCAGAATAATAATTGAATGATCAATATCTAATAATTAAAAATATAATTTAGAATATATACTATTATAATCATTTATTAAAAAATATTAATAAAAATTTTAATCTAAGATTTTTTTTCATCGATTTTTTCAGATAAATAATGACTTGTTCCACATATGAGAACTTTTCATTATCGATGTTGGGTCACACAATTGATAAAAATCATATGGTCAGTCTCATCACTTGTCCATGAGACCAATCAATAAAAACTGTCTACTTCATCAATTTTTCCATGTCATAATTTTTTTCAAGTGAATCTTTACTTGAAAAATTAAAAAATAATGAGGTGAACAATTTCTATTAATTAATTCATGAATAACATAATGAGACTGACCCATGATATAATTTCTCTACGATTGAAAAGAAAAACAAATAAACAATTAGTCCCATAATTTTCGGGACCGTTGGGTTTTGTACTCAGCGACGAAGAAGTGCAACACCTTTCCATTTTCAATTGTCGTGCTCAGGAAGAGATGATAGAGTCACAGTCAAGGTACAGTGAACACATGGTTCACAGTTAATGAGATTGTAACACGTGGGACATATAACTTGGTAAAAATCTAAACGCTATGACACTTTATCTCTATATTTTCTAATTAATAATAACAATTAATTTTATTTTAAAAAAATAAAGTTAACTAATCATATTAACGAATATTTCCCCTCTAAAGTCATAAGATGTCTACAAACTAACAATTAAATAATAAAAATAATTCGGAGTCGTATAGAATAATTTTAATTTTTTGGTATAATTATATTTTTAATTATTTTAATTTAAATATTAATTAAATAAGTTTTAAATTTAAAGATTTTATAGTCTTTTATTTTTCTGAACATTAAATCTTAGCTTCGTCCGTAAAATTAATAATTACATAATAAATGTAAAAATTCAACAAAATAACTCATATAAATAATAAATATAAATAAATATACTTCTTGTTGACTAAGTTAAACACTATCGACACTAATATAAAAATACATTAATAAATTATCTTTATCACAATTTAACTATAATTTTTTCATGATCATATTTATTAATATAAAAAATAATATGAAATTTTAAGTAAAAAGTAGATAATAATCTAATAAAATAAATTTATATAGAAAAAAACACTATAAAAATAAAAGAAATATTAAAAAAAAGAAAAATATACTCAAAAAAAGAAACACATTTATACCAAACTAAAACGTTGGGTTATTTGCTCTAAAAAAAATAAAGGACCAAATAACAAAATATACAAACGTTGGGAGTATCGTTTGATATTTTCCCGGAAAAAAAAAACTTTGTTTTAGTTGACAATAAATTATATGATTGTTTATCGTATAGAAGTGGTAAAATGAGCAATGAGTTGTATTTTTCTGAAGATTTTTTTTTTTTCTGGAACTATATTCGTTGAACCACTTCTCTTTACAGCTCCTCAGGGCCAAGCCAGATCGTGGATCTCATGAGCTAGTTTTCTTTTAGTTGATTAAGAGTTTCGAAGAGTTCAATTGGTGGGTTTTATTCATTTATTTCTCAATTTTTGATAAATTGGCTTTGGTTTTAGTTTCTAATCTTTATAACAAGTTTGATGGATGCTCATTCTGCTTTGACATATGATAGAAATTTGGTCAATCTTTTTAGTTTCTAGTGTTGTTCTAAGTTTGATTGTTATGATCAATGATTGGCATGTTTGTTCTTGTTCTTCGAATTGTTGTGTATTTTACAGTTGATTTTTCTTTTTGGTGTTAATTTGGATTTTCAGATAAGTGTGAACTTGAATTTCGATTGAAAAAATGGGGGTAATGTCAAGACGGGTTGTGCCCGCCTGCAGTAACCTCTGTTTCTTCTGCCCTTCGATGCGTGCAAGGTCAAGACAGCCTGTTAAAAGATACAAGAAGTTGCTAGCTGAAATTTTCCCTCGTAACCAGGTAATTTTCAGCTCATCAACTGTCGATTTTTACTTGATTTTGGGAGCTTTTTTAATAGCTATTTTGTTAATGTTTGTTTCTTCTAGTGAAAATTGCTTATGGGTATTATTAGTCTAGCTTGTTCATTGTTTTTGTACTGAATGATTGATGATCAGTATAAAATTCAGTTTAAGTGGTGACTTCAAAACATGAAATAGACTTTAGGTTTTGAAGTTCACATAAGGTTAAAATGTTTATAAGATCTACTTCTACAATTACTGCCGCTGCTATTTTGGTTTTGGCTGCATAAGTTTCTAATGTCCGTGGTATAAGTTATTGTTGCTGATCGAGGAAGAAGTGGCTTTAATGTTTTTCTGATATTTGGGAAGTAAGGAATATATGCTTCTAGAAATGGTCTTTAAATTTCTTCATCCAGAGATTCCAGACTCTGCACAGAAATCTTAACCCAGATCACAGGTACCTAAAGTGTAAGGAAGGAAGAAAATGGGTGTTTGATATGCTTAACATTTTTCCAATTATCTTTGGTTTGACAGGATGCTGAGCCGAATGATAGGAAAATCACAAAGCTCTGTGAATATGCTTCAAGAAATCCATTAAGAATACCGGAGGTATTATGGCTTTTCTTTTTGTTCATTATTCTTGGAAGATTTTGATTATAACATGGAGTTTCTATTTTTTTTTCTGTTTGCAATGTTAGTTTCCACTATTTTATTGCAAGTTTTTTTATTTTTTATTTTTTTTATCTCTGTTTAGAACACACACGTACATTCTGAAAAGTCAGTTTCCAAAATTTTGTTGGCAAGTGTTGATCTTTATCTCTGCTAATTTAAATGAAAAATACAAATCTTGAAAGTGAGAACACGGCTACTTCTTTTATATTATATTGGGTTCTAAAGTAATAAGTTCTGTGATGTTTTATATCTCCTACTTGTTTAGGGGTTCAATCTTGCTTTTAAAACAATTATATGATATTAGTTAAAATGAGGTGGTTTGCAAATTTTCTAAAACGTAAGTAGATTTTGTCAAGAAATGTTCAAAACTGACTGACAATGTTTAATTGGTATTAATCTTTGGAAAAATTCATCTTAATTTAAGTATCCTTTATATGATCTAAATTAATTTGAAATTGACTATTTCCTGAAAAATATATAACTTACTGTTTACTTTTTTTTCCCACATCTCTTAAAATTTGTCTGCACAGATTACAAGTAACTTAGACCAAAGATGTTTCAAGGATTTACGGAATGAGAACTTTGGATGTGTGAAAGCCATACTGTGCATTTATAGGGAACTGCTATCGTCATGTAAGGAGAAGATGTAAGTTTGATGTGTTGAGATATTAAAACTTTAATGATATAAAAAATGACATCATTTTTTCAGCCACGTTTCATTTTAGGGTGAGCAGCTTGGAGCAGGGGAGTTTGAAAGTATTAATCAATGACTTTACTAACTAAATCTTAGGTAGAGCATAATGTTTGTCTTTTAACTGTCATTCAATAATTTATTGAAGGGGCTTGTGTTGCGAACCAAATTCTAGAAGGGGTTGAACTTTGGTAGATAACTACTTAATAATTTATGATCTACTTACCAACCCTCTTTGTTATTTATTTGAAGTTTCACCTTGTCTTTGGTTGCACAGCAAGAATACTGGTAATTTAAAAATGTTTTTTTTTAATAATTAAATAGGTACACATGTTCTATAGATTATACTACTACGATGCAAAGGCCTCCTTTAAAGTTCTTTCTTTGACATGTCAACTAAACTTTTGAGTATTTTGTTATTCTAAAAATTTAATCGTATTTATGCATAAAATATAAACTGGGTTTGCCTTGCAGAACAAGATCATGCTCAGTGAAGGAATTAAATTATTTAGAAAATTAGTCTAGTAATTTTATGCACTTTCATGGATTCAGTTTTAATTTAATGTAGGTAATTAATGTGTTATTTATGATTATCTTCATTGTATTATAGTTGCCTTAGTTTATGAAGTACCTTTGAAGTGTAAATTTGATGTAGGATATCTATATTTTATATGCAACATTCACAGGAGCTCTTTATTCTTGCAGGCCACTTTTTGCTAGTAGTTTATTAGGGATCATTCGGACTCTTTTGGAGCAAACACGACAAGATGAAATGCGGATTTTGGGTTGCAATGCTCTTGTAGATTTCATAAACAGTCAGGTGTGTAGTAAAAATGATATAAGAGTAGAATGTACAGTTGTGGCACAGGTTGCCTAGTAGCCCTTTGAACTTTAAAGGTTTCCACCAACGGACTTTTTAAGTTTTTGATGTAGACAACTTACTGGACTTAGCCCTGCAGAATGATTATATAGAAGTTTACTTCTTGGCTTTTAGATTGCAAACAGATTATAGACATAATGTTTTACATTTAGCTGTAAATAGCAAAGCTTTTCTAATTCTATGGGATTTGAAACTAGATGGATAGCACACATATGTTCCAATTAGAGGGCCTTATTCCTAAACTTTGTCAACTGTCTCAAGAAGAAGGAGATGATGACAGAGCTTTACATTTACGTTCAGCAGGATTGCAAGTTCTGGCTTCCATGGTACTGTTCTCTCTTGAATTTTGTTTTTTTTTGGCTAAAGTGACTCTTTTGTCCAGAATAGTAAATGCACTTAAATTAGCGCAGTTAATATTTTTATGTACCCATAACTTTTCTTCCTTATAACACGTGCATACATATTCAAAACGTTAATTGTTTGCTCTTTCATCTGTTATTTCATGTATCTAATACTTGTTAGAGTTGTGTGCTTGTCTTTCCGGTCATTTCCTTCTTCAAAATTTCCTACTCTGCTGATTTAGATGTGTTTCCAAAACAAATTTACTGGTTTAGCTACTGACAATGTCTATTGTCTGCCAGTTAATTAAAGGATGGCTCAGCAAGATTATTATACAGCTTACTTAATTCCTTACATGTTGGATTAATTCCTGGTTCTCTCTTCATGGAGTTTTTCTTTTTAAATAATTTTATTCAGTTATTGTATTTGCTAATTTTGCTCCATTTGATGTACTTCTTTTCTTATTTAGTATTTTCCACTCGTATTTGTTTTCTTTGACTTCCAAGTCCAATCACTTGCTAATTTTTTCTCTCTCATTACTTCTGCCTAGGTCTGCTTCATGGGTGAACACTCTCATATATCAATGGACTTCGATAGTGTAAGTTATTATTTCTTATGGTGGCTTTCCTATCAATGCACTTTGTTTGAACTTTGATGCATTTCTGATGCCATACATTTTAAGTTTTAACTGTACAAATATAACCAAATATATTCTAGTCCTATCTGTAGCTTCATTAAAAATATTGAAATAGATAGGACTCTCTTTTACTTAATTGGAACTTCATTAGAAAGATTGAACAGATCTTTGAAATGTTTACGGAGAAGTATATTTTTTTGATAACCTCTGTATTTGTTTCTCTCGGTTGGTTCCTCTCAATTCTATTTTGGAGTTTCAGCTTTAGCTTCTTGAATTTCCTTCTAGATATTGTAAAGCATACACTAGAGAAACAGATGAGCAGTAGTTATTGGCCTTTTTGTATCTTGTATAGATCATATCAGTGACCTTGGAGAACTACATGGATATTCAAATTTCCCCTGTTGATGGAAGGAAAGTGGTTGGAAGTTCGTCTGTCCCAGATATCAATGTGAAAGCATTGCCTGTACCAGACCTTGTAACTAACTCAGAATTTGATCCAACAATGTAAGGCTTTATTTCATTAAGTATTCAATTCATCAGGATATATTTTATCATATATCCAAATATAATTGTTTGCTTCATTTGGCTCTTTAGCAGAGATACTTCCAAAAGTCCCTCTCACTGGTCAAGGGTTATCTTGCGTAATATAGCCAGGTTGGCAAAAGAAGCAACAACTATCCGGCGTGTTCTTGAACCACTTTTTCATAATTTTGATGCTGAAAACCATTGGTCCCAAGAGAAGGGAGTTGCTTTTTCTCTTCTAATGTACTTGCAGCTGCTGATGGAAGAAGAAGGTTACTACGGAAGTTTGAGCATGAATCCTTCTTGTTAACTTTTCTGATAAATATTTTGCAGATATAATAGCATTTATTTTTAATGGCAGGAGAAAAGTCTGACCCACTATTGGCCATCTTGGTGAAGCACATGGAGCATAAGAATGTAACCAAGCAACCTCATATACAAGTTAACATTGTCAATGTCATAACTCAACTTACACAAAATGCAAAGCTTCAGCCCTCAACAGCAATCATTGGTACAATAGCTGATTTGATGAAGCAATTACGAAAGTGCCTACAAATTTCAGCTGAATTATCAACTTCCGGGGGTGATAATGATAAATGTAACACTGATCTTTTGTTGGGCTTAGAAAAGTGTATTTCAGAACTATCAAATAAGGTTGGGAAAATTCTGTTGTATACATCCAAGTCTTAATGGAATCTAATTATTTCAAGATACACAGGGACGCTAGTTCTTGTTATTATTATTTCTTTCCATTTAGTTGAACTCCTTTTCTGTATGTATTTAACAGGTTGGGGATGTGGGACCAATTCTTGATATGATGGCTGTGGTACTAGAGAATATTCCAACCAACAGTATTGTTGCAAGAACAACGATCTCTGCTGTTCAACGAACAGCAGAGATCATGTCTTCCGTCCCAAACATATCATATCATAAGAAGGCAAGTATTCTTGGGTAATAATATACTGTTGTATTCATTTTTATCTCGTACATGTATCTGAGTTCTGACATTATTAATCCATTCCAGACCTTCCCTGATGCTCTATTTCACCAGTTGCTCCTTGCAATGTCTCATCCCGACCATGAAACTCGAGTTGGGGCACACAACATTTTTTCCATTGTGCTTATGCCATCTTTGCTTTCACCTTTGTCAGATCAAAATAAAAAAAAATCTGAAGCTGTTTCATATGACATAACGGTTAGTGCAACTGTGAAGGTTAGTGTAACTGACTTATGATTCTGTTCCATAGGAATTCATTTAGTATCAAACATGCTCTGGATGATAGAAAAATGCTGCGGATTTTCTGTCTTTCTGTTGTTTGGTGTTAATCAATTCATACATTATTTAGTTTTCTTACGCATCTCAATTTTTTCAGCAGCCCACTTCCCTTCGATTAAGTAGCCATCAAGTGAATCTTCTTCTTTCATCAATATGGGTCCAGGCCAATTCCACTGATAATACCCCTGAAAACTTTGAGGCTATGGCCCATTCCTTCTATCTTGCAGTACTGTTTACCCGATCCAAGGTAATTAGTACTTTAATGCTGCCTTACTCCCTCAAAAAGAAAAGAAAAAAAAAACTTTTATACTGCCTTTGTTCTAAAATATCAATCCCCGTTATCAGTGCACGTGGTTCAAGAAATATTAGTTTAGCTGTTAATGATATTACTTTACTCTTTTTTATTGATTTTATTTTGTTTTTGGTGATGATGTATGAACAAAAAAGGGTAGAATAGTGAAATTGGAAAAATGTGTTACCCTTGGTAATGGACAAACATTTTGGAAGAACCCAAAAATAGACGAACGATCAGCTTTTTTTTTTGAGAAAGATGAATGATCAGCTTATTTATTTGTTTTACAGAGGATTTCTGCTATTGCCGATTGTGCTTAATTTGATATTAGAAATGTCCTTTTCAAATATCATTGAAGTTCAAGTTCTCATCATGGATGCTTCAATGAATGTAGAAAGACTCTCCCTTTAATATCTTGTCTCTTTCTAGTTGTCAGCACCATCTAACATTACCTAGAAAACTTGAAGTGAGATAATAGTGCCAACCTTGCTGTTGAATACACCTAAGTTACGTTTATCATGTGATGTTCAACTTGTTTCTGCAGTGAGGTGTGCCATGGGCCAATAACTGGGTTGGGATAGAATTTTGATATTATGTTGATTTTCTAAAAGCGATTTCCCATGTCTTTTGCTAAGAAGTTCCTCTTGTAGAGAAACAGAATAATAATAATAAGAAAAACCGAAAAGTAGTTTCTGTTA
This sequence comes from Abelmoschus esculentus, assembly GCA_035048815.1. Taxonomy (NCBI): domain Eukaryota; kingdom Viridiplantae; phylum Streptophyta; class Magnoliopsida; order Malvales; family Malvaceae; genus Abelmoschus; species Abelmoschus esculentus. The sequence continues at coordinate 17,533,775 of JAUCBN010000015.1, read as the reverse complement.
TTAAAAGAATTCTGTCGAAAAAGTCGATCAAACTACAACATGTTTACAGAATATTTAAAGACTAAAGAATAAGACTATTAGTACATGTAGAAGTCCTACTTACAATAGACTTTTAACTCTAATCCTCTTAGGAGATTAACTCGTGATAAACAACTAACTTTTACAACAAGTAAAAATGGAATACTACAAGTAAAACTCTAATACTTTTCAAATTAGCTTACAGCTCTTTTCTTTTGCATTTTGTCTACTGAATGTATTAAATATCTTTTTATGTTATTAGAGGTTTTCTTTCCATTTTGCTAGCTATTTCTGAACTGGTCTAGTGATTAATTTTCTGATGATAGACTTCCAGTCACATGGCCCTAGTTCGGAGTTTTCAGCTGGCATTCTCCCTGAGGAGCATCTCTCTGGATCAAGAAGGTATGTTACATCTATTAGTATTAGTGTTTAGTTTTTTATAAAAAATTTTATAGTGAAATTATTCCACACTCTTCCATATTGTGTTTATCCTTGTTGATTTTTTATACCAAAGCTACTTAATTTTCTCCCATCCATCTCAAGAAACAACACAAGAAAATTGTAGCTCAAAAAGTGTATTCTAATTGTTGTCTAGATATTTATTCTAGCTAATCTAATGTTGGCTGATTATAGGTGATTCGTTGTAGATTTCCTAGATGTGAATACTGGTATAATTGCTTTAAATATAGATTAATAAATGTAGATTTCTTTTCCTTGTTTTTTTTTTTGTATTGTTTATAAATAGGATATATGTAGTAGGCCTTATGTGGGCAATGCAAGTTTGAAATATTCAGATCCAATTGTCTCTTTGTTTTAACGTGGTATTAGTTTATTTATGTTACTCCTGCGTGTTAGTTTATAAAGTGGTAGGTTCCTCTGTCTTCCCTAAATGTTATGGTTTATCTCACCGTGGTTAAATTTTAGATTGCATTTAGGTCTATATATTAAATTTGGGCGTCTTCACCTTTTACCAAATGGTTTTAGGTTGGGTGCTTGTTCATCTTAGTGAAAATTTCTCCTGACATTTGTGTCTTGCATACTTGCTGAAGGAGGTTTGCAACCATCTCGCAGACGGTCTCTCTTTACCTTGGCATCCTACATGCTTATTTTCTCAGCCAGGGCAGGCGATCTTCCAGAATTGATTCCTATTGTCAAAGCTTCTCTGACAGATCAAACAGTCAGTTTCTTATCGTTTATCTATATCTAAAGGTTATCTTTGCTGACCTGTTGATACTAGAGTCTATCATCCTTCACACAGGTTGATCCTTATCTCAAATTAGTTGAGGATGTGAGACTCAAGGCTGTGGGTGTGAAATCTGATGTGGCTGGTGTTTTATATGGATCAAAGGAAGATGATGATGATGCATCCAAAACTCTCTTGGCATTAGAGATAGATGATCTTCATTTGAAGGAGACCTTCATTTCTCATTTCATGACTAAATTTGACAAAATTTCTGAGGTAATGTATTGGTTTCTAATTGGTACTCTTTTGTTTTAAGGTTTATTTGCCATTTTGAGTATATTATAAGTTACTAACAATGTTGACCTTAGGTTCTTATGCTAGATATTTAAGGATTCTTCATTTAATAAACCTTTTATACGGAAGATTTTGGTTGTGAGCAGCTATTTGTTAGCAATGGAAAGAATCATCATAGAACAAAATTAGTTAGGTGTAATGTCATAAGTGACTTTTTGGCCCCTCCCCCTCGTAACCTTGTTTGTGTGTGGCTTGTAGAAGGTAATAGTGACATTTATCGTCAATGCTGGCAAACAAGGTTCTTATCAACCCTTGTCTTCTTACAGGATGAATTATCAAATATTAAGAAACAAATTCTTGAGGGCTTTTCACCAGATGATGCATACCCATTTGGCGCTCCATTGTTTATGGAGACACCAAGACCATGTTCTCCTCTTGCACAAATGGAGTTTCAGCCATTTGAAGTGGTAGATCTTACCTGGATTACATACACTCCTACGATACAATGAGTTGGTTGACTTGATTCTTTTTCTTCTTTTATCAGATTATGCCTCTAGCTGCAATAACAGATGATGAAACCTTCCCTGAAACCAATGGAAGTCAGTCAGATCGCAAAGCATCACTATCCATCAGTACACTAGATGTTTTAAGTGTCAATGAACTTTTGGATTCGGTAAGATGATCAGTTCTTTTTGTATATACAGTATAATTCCTCAATGAATTTGGAAACAATAAAAACTACAAAAGTATAGTATGTCATTATTCATTTTCTCAGGTAGAGGCTATAAAAAGTCCCCTCAGGATAGCATGGACCTTTGGATTCTGTAGGCCTGCCTTTCTTCAGCTTAGTTTTTATAAATCTCTAGAATCTTAAATCGGTAGAGGCTATATTATGATTGTGTGTATGGGATTAATAGTTCAGCTCATCAAAAATTGAGACTGAAAACTTTTGGCTCATCAAATGGAGACTGAAACCTTAGGTTTGTTAACAATAGATCCATACCTCTTTAGGGTTTTGATGAAAATTCAACTTATCTTTCATTATTCCAAGGTAGTATATCAGTAAATCAAGTCCTGCCAAAATTCTTTTATTCTAAGTCCTAAAACAATTAACTTCTAATAATAATAAAACAACTTTTTTATTGAGAGTCCTACCTAATATCTCAGAAAAATAAAATAACTTTTATTAATTATTGAGTCCAACCTAATTTCTCCATATAAAAATAAAACAAGCTTTTATTAATTATTAAGAGTCCTACGTTCTTAGCAATAATCTCTTCCTGGAAACGGAGCTTGTCCACAAGCTTAGAATCAAGATAAAGTAATAGGTTTTGCTACACGATATTGCAGTTTTGAAATTCTGTTTTCCATGCCTTCAAGATTGTTAGAAAGCACAAAGTGCATCCATGCTCTAGATAAGACAATATAACATATGCATTTCAGTTCATATCTCCCAATACTGATTAATGGAGTTGACCCAGATCATAGGAGTTAACTCTTCAACGTTAATTTATGCATCCTTGTACCTTTTGTTGTGCCATGTGTTCTGTTTTAAAACTCTAGCCAACCTCCCCAATTCAAATTTGTTTAGTCTCTTTTTTTTTTAACCCGAATTGAACAAAGTATAAACTCATGAATACATGTATTGAGCTATTTAAGATTAAACAATTGAAGATAGAGAAGAGAAAAACTGTTCAATCCATCTTATTGAGTCATTTAATCAGTTCGTGCTGTTGGGTGCAGAGAACTAATATTCACATTGTTTATAACCATCTCTAGAGATTTATCCAGCATTCATTTTCTCACGAGGTATATTGATTTGTTTGCCCTAGGTTCTGGAAACAGCACGACAAGTTGCAAGCTTTTCGGTTTCACCTACACCCATTCCTTATGACCAAATGAGGAATCAGTGTGAAGCTCTTGTAATGGGTAAACAGCAGAAAATGTCAGTGCTTCATAGCTTCAAGCAGCAACAGGAAGCCAAGGCATTCTTGGAGGAAAATGGAAAGGAGGTCCTCTGTTTACCGAATGTGGTGAGTCGGTCTTTAAACACACGATAAACTTTTTTATTGTAAAGCATTTCTATGTTCTTCCCTAAGCCGAAGTATAAACCTGTATACAATTGATAGGTAATAGTACTTATCGGCATGATACTACAGCATGAGCTTAATCAAATAAATAATATTTGATGCAACAATAATATCATTTTTGATGGATTGATCTTTTTCTGTTTTAGGAAGTAAAGCTTTATGAAGACCTCAAGGTAACTAGCAAGGACCATGTTCATGCAGGGGGACAACTTGCCCTCTGTGCACTAGAATACGGACAACATTCTTTCAAGTTACCGCCATCAAGTCCTTACGAAAAATTCTTAAAAGCAGCTGGATGCTAAAGAGGTTTGGTATGTTCAATAAACGTGTGTCGTGTGTGTAACAATCTATAGTTCAATTTCTTCCTTCTCTTTTGGTATTCCTTCCCAGAAAATTTTCAATCCTCTTCATTTTCTTGTTACCATGGAAGTTCATCATTATTGATGCAACATATAATGGTAGTTTTTCTGGAATAATTTTCTTTTTCTATTTCAGGAAGTGGAGCCTGAGAAGATCTGAAGTTAATCAGCAAGCAACAGTCTTTCAGATGACTGCCATCAATCCCTTACGACAAGTTCTTGAAAGCAGCTGGTTGCTAAAGAGGTTGGGATATGCTTCATACATGCATACATAACATATATATATATATATATATGTCAGAATCTATAGTTTCCAGATAATTGTCTATTCTTTGCATTTGTTGTGTATCATTGCATTTGCCCCAAAATGAAAGAACTTAGTAGGGGAGAGGTAGGATGGACATGATGTGGTTATGTCTGAACATAGTTGTTTGCCCCCCTTCCCTCCCACTTTAATTGAAGCATTGCTTTATATTAAACTCAAATGATTCATTTTATGACATTTGTTTGATAATGTATTTTTCTACCCTTGTGTGGGTTCAAATCTGACATTTACATTCATTTCTGTTACTACCCTATTATTTCAATATTTATAATTTAGTCCTTAAAATTACAACGTGACAAATTGAACCTGAATTGGATGAAATTTAGTATGCTGCCTAATTGACATAGGATCCTAATATGCATCTAGATTCATTGTTTTGGTAATGTGCATGAAAAGTTTAAAATTATCTACATTTCATTCGAGTTAGGTGATCAATGTGACATTTTTCATTCGAGTCTATTTTATCTACATTTTTCTTCCTCAACAGCATGCATGTATGTGTCAAATGCTAAGACATCAGCTTATAAAATAATAAAGTCCATTTGGAAGATAAATTTATCCACTCTAACAAGGATATAATTATTTTTTTTCCTGGGTGCGTAATAAAACAGTAAATTAGTTTGTAATCCCCTAAATCTGGCTTAAAAATGTCAAATTTAAAAAGTCAAAATTAAAATTTTATCCCTTAAAGAATAATTTTAGGTTCAAAAATTAAAATAACATTTCTCATAAAAAAATCTTTATATATTATAAAATTTAATGTTATCAAAATAAACATATAGTTTAATAAAATAAATGAAAGTGTATGTTAAAAAATAATCTTAAATTATACACGTAAAATATCAATGTCCGAATTTATATCATTGTTACACAACCGATAAATGATAACATGTAAGTATTAAAATAAAGTTTACACTGATGATAAATATTTGAGTAAAAGTTTAATGTATTTCTAAAACGCAAACAAACATAAAACAAAAAAAAAATAATTTATTTTTTTCATAAATAGTTTTGAAAATACGATAAAACTCAACACAATGATATGATATTAGATGCACAACTCAATACTCAACAAACAATTCTAGTGAAGGTTTCCTCACATTTTACGAACACAATTTCATATTATGTACCATTTAATTTCATCGTATTAAATAAGTTTTTTATTTTTAAAAATTCAAAATTTTATTTTAAATTATTATGTCATGGTTGATATTTTAAAAACATTTTCAAATCATAACTTAAGTAATAAATTAAGAAAAAATAAAACATATTATTTATACCATAGGAAGAAATACACCTTAAGCAAGTAAAATCGTGTATGCAAATGTTGAAGACATTAAAAATTCCTTCCGCATAATCCCATCACTAACAGATGAGAGTTTGATCGAATCGAGTTAAAAATTTTTGAATTATTCGAGTTGACGAATTTAATTTTATCATTCGAACTTTCTTTCAAAAAAATTTTAAATACTCAATTTTTAACCATTATTATTTTTTTTATATCTTAAACTCATCTTTTAAAAGCTAAACTACCACTTCTCAACTCAAATAAAAAAACTCAAATAAAAAGTTTAACAACACCGAATAAAACCTAACTTTTTTTTCAGACAATCAAGCACGGAAATTGGTTCCCATAAAATATTTTACATCAAACAAACCGGCAAATTTAAAATTTAATAAGTAAATTGAAAGATTTTAAAATTAAGTGATCCAAAAAGAAAGAAGAGAAACATAATGTGACCAAAAACTAATTTACCCTAAATTGAAATTTTTTTCCATTACAACGTTCCCTTAAAACTTTCTGGTGAACTTTGTCTTCCCATACCCAACCACGAACCTGTCGGTTTCCTTGCAAAAGGAACGAGTTTTCCGCTGAAGTATTCGGAGCGAGAGACACAGAAAACATAAATTCAGCTAACAGAAAACAGAGGGAAATGTTTTTGTTTCCTTCACCGATGCATTCTCGTGCATCGATTTTCTTTATCAAAAAGAAAATAAAAAATAATTCTACTGTTCTTTCTCTTCTGCTCCGATCAGTTATTCCGACACAACCATGTTGTTTACACCGGGAAACCCACGCCGGATTCTGAAGAATCTTACGTTTTTGTTTCTCATCGCTTTGTCATTCTCTGTTGCCGCCGTGGCCGGTGACTCCAATTCAACTTCCTGTAAAAATCCTAGCGAATCGGTAATTCCATTCCTTTCTTCTTCTTTTTTTTTTATTATAAAAATAATATCTTTTAGTTGGTTAATTTATTTTTGTCTGAAGTCCCAAATTATTTGGAATTGTTCTACTATTTTTCTTAGCTCCATTAAGATTCTCTATTTTCATTTCTGTTAGAGAAATAGGAAAACAAAACTACCCATTTTCTTTAATGGGAGAGAACAATGGAAAAAGAATGTTGGTGTGTTGATAGATAGATGGTGTTTTTGATTTCATGGACAATGAGGATATTTGATGCAACCAACTTGTATGGTGTAAATGAATTCTATAGGAAAATTATTACAAACGTTGTTCTGGGGTAAAAGAATTCAGATAATCTGTTCGATTGGGGGTTATTTCTTTTATTTTTTAACAGTACTATATTCCCTAACTTACCCAAACTTTCTATAAAAGGAAATTGATTGCTTTGTTGGTTGGTTTTGAAACGTTGTCTAGACAGACAGATAACAGGGTAATGGGCAATGGCTAGTGAGTGTATCTTTAGACGTGGTAGGCTTATATGAATTTCATATGTTTAACAGGCCATGGTGAAGATCTGGGTTGATGGCGTTGAAGGTGAATTTCTATCTGGGTTAACGGCAACCTTTGGAGCAAAATTGCCTACAGAACTGGACAAAAGTTCCAAATTGGTTCCTGTTTTCTCAAATCCTCCAAATGGCTGTTCTAATTCTTCTTCGAAGGTTTTGTCTGAATTTACTTTGTTCTCTAAATATCTTCAACTTGCCTCACCAATAATTGGTTGGCTTTGTTTATTTATTATTATGAGTTAACTGTTAAGTACATCCTTGTTTGATTGAGTTAAACATGTGAAAGTAGAGTTCACACCCTCTAAACTTATCTAAGTTGTAGGAGGACCATGTCAGCCTATGAAGTTTGGGAAAAACTTAAAAGAGTTCAGAGATAATAATTTATTGAACTTTTGAATGTTCTTAATAGTTCCAAACTTCCATAAGCACTACACTCTGATGTAAGGCAAATGAAATTTTTTGAAGCGTCACAGTCAGAATTTTTTTGATTACAGCTAACTGGCTCTGTGGCCTTGTCTAAACGTGGTGATTGTGACTTTGTAACCAAGGCAAAAGTTGCACAGTCAGGAGGTGCTGCAGCCTTGCTGGTGATAAATGACAAAGAAGGTTATAAATTTTGTGTTGATGCCATATGTTATTTGCATTTTAAACTTCTTTTGAAGTTTAATTGGATCATTTCATTAAAGGAATGTAATGGTTTATTAGTCTCTTACTTAAGCTTTCTTTTTAATATTTATCTAGTGGCTGAAACGATGGATTGTTCTGATGATGGTACTGCTTTAAATATTTCGATACCTGTGGTGATGATTCCAAAATCTGAGGGAGACTACCTTAACAAAACTATGGCAAACAAACATGGTAAGCTCTTGACCTCATTTGATGTCTTTCTTTTGGTTCTTCAGATGTATATTAGATACTTCCTTGATTGCAGTTTATTTTCATATTTCCATATGAAGATTCATATTTGGGTAAGTTTTCTTTGTGTGTGAGTTTTAGCTTTGGGTATATTAACACGTGCATTCTTTGAATCTTTGAAGTTTATTTTCATATTTCCATATGAAGATTCATATTAACCAAATCATGCTAATTTCTGATGCAGTTGAACTCTTACTATATTCACCAACTCGTCCTATCGTGGATGTCTCGGTGGTATTTTTGTGGGCAATGTCTGTTGGCACACTTATTACTGCTTCACTTTGGCAAGAGTTTGGTGCTTCTGAGGAAATTGAAAAACGCTGCAACGACTCATCGCTGAAGGTTTACTACAATCTAGTGTCTATCATTGTTATGAAGTTCATAATTGCTTTCTGTATATTATGTATCTTAGAGATATTTGTTGACACCTGTTGATAGGGAATACTGGTTATAATGTGCTTGACTAACACATCCTATTGATGCCCATAATTGGCTTCTGTTGTTTTTTAAGTTCCGGTGATTATTTTTATGACTGTTTTTTCATCCAAAGTATGTTCCTAGAGGTCCTTAGTTACTGCTCTCTGAATGGTGTGTGGCCTCCTAGACACCATATAATTAGGGTTTTCTTTTCTAGATGTTTTTCATATTATCCCATGAGTTGGTGGTTCATGATTAGCTCATTTTTCGTATCTCTACAATGGCAATTTGATGGGCTGGATGGTGTTTGTTCCATTATTGCAATATTAAATGTTAAGGTCCTTTGCCAGAAATTAGGAAAATATATATGCAATTCATGCTACTTCATCAACACTTCATATGCAATTCTTTCTTTAGAAGTTCTAAATTTGAACTTACAAATTCACGATTTCTTTGATATAAAACAAGAAACTTTATTAGAATTTTATTGAATATGTTGTTATATATGTTGTCAAATTACAAAAAGAAACTTAAATATAAATCTCAAAGCACTTGTGAAAATATTTTAATGTTTAAATGTTCCAAGTGATTCATTAAGGTATAATTGGGAAACTAAAGATAAAAAATGAGATTAGGGTTCTGTAAGTTTTAATCATTGATTTTTTTGAAACATCTAGCTCAATTACTGATTACTTCTAAATGTGATTTATATAAAATATCTTATTTTATGTTATATTATGGGTATTATAGATGGTTAACTGGTCTCCCTGTAAGCAATTACCCTGGAACTTTTGGACTTGTTGCTCATATATTATATCCAAAGGCCTTAGATGCTTGTAAAATTTATGTCTTCATTCATCAAACCTCCGCTTTGTCAAATTGTTACTTGAATTTCTTGCGTGTGAAGAAACCATATCCGTTTTATATTAATTTCTTCTATTAGTGTATCCGATTCTTCAATTTTCTTTCTGTTTCTATTATTTTAGCATCATATCTGTGATTTTTGAAGGAATTTAAGTGATAGCTCTTTCCTTCTGTTGACTAGGAATCCTCCAATGCTGGAACAGGCAGTGATGATGATAAAGATACTCTTGATATTACTGTAAAGGGTGCAATAATTTTTGTGATATTAGCATCCGTTTTTCTGCTGCTACTCTACTTTTTCATGTCTGCATGGTTTATCTGGGTTCTGATTGTACTCTTCTGCATCGGTGCTGTTCAGGTAACATAGTTTTGCTTCTAATGTCTTTTTCCCTTTCTTTTTCTTTTTATCATTGTATGCTTGTTTGAATCTACCAATGGTCAGGCATGGGATGTTAAAAGCAAACTACACCTCTAAGTTACTGATTTCTCTCCGTTTTCTTACATCCTAGTTATTGGTTGTTTTCAACATGGAAATACAATTCAGAAAATATTAGCATCTCCAAATTTATATCCATGGCTATTAAATATATACAAGTATTTTTAATAAATGCATGAGGGATAGGTTTAATGTTGTACTTCTGCATGCCTCCGTGGGAAATCTTCCATGTTTTCTTTTTCTGCATCATGCATATTAACAGTACTGAAGTAGCTATTTTAACTTTTGGAAAGGAAAATATACATCTACTATATATTTCATAGTGATACATTATCTTATTAACCCTTGTTGTATTCTTTCTTTCCAGGGGATGCATAATGTCATTATGACTCCTATTACATGGTATGCTTGTAACTTTGATTATCACAACTAAACCTGTCAAATAGCTGTTTTACAAGATCTAGCTTCTTTTATTTTTGTTCCTAATATAAGTGTACAAGCAGTAAATGCAGAAATATTCCGCAGAAGACAGTAAGATTGTCTGTCATTGGGGAGGTTACTATTGTTTCACTTGGAGTTTTTATACTCTGTATGATATTCGCTATTGTCTGGGCCATTCATCGACGAGCATCTTATGCATGGATGGGCCAAAATATTCTCGTAAGTCTTTCATACCGTCACATCTATCCCTGGCTAATTATGGGGAGTTTTAGGAATTGATTGTTGCAAATATTTTTGCACTTTCTGCAAGGGTAATATTTTGGCTTGTTAACGTGTTGAGTATATGGAAGCCAATTGTTGACCAGGAAAGAGGGTTATATCAAATTGGCTACAACTTGATGCTATTGCCTATTATAGGGGAACTAGTAGGATTCTGAGATTAAATGGTTAATGATGTAAGAGCCTAAGAGGATTAAAATTATATGAGAGTTACAAGAACTTCAACAATGTGTATTAGGCGAAGGAATTGTTCTAAAGAAAAATGTCTGGAACGATCAGGTTTTAAAAGAAGTGGTATTTAGGATCATATAGTTGCATTTTAGTTAATCCTTTATTTGAATACCCTGTGATATCTGTTGGATTCATTTTTATTACAATTGCGGCTGTTTCGCCTACATGTTTCTTTCTTTAAATAATAATTTGATGTTAGTGTTAAATTTCTTTTGTTTTTGCATAGAATTTGGTTCAAAAGTTTGTCTAGTGTCTTTTGCTTTTTGTTTGTTGACCACCTTAAATTTATTTATTTTTTATAAAGGGTATCTGTATGATGATAAATGTCTTACAGTTGGCTCGACTACCTAATATCAAGGTACTATGGTTTCTTTCATCATGTATTTATTAATTGTATTTCACTCCTTGCCTTGATTGTTCTCCATAATTCAGGTTGCTACAGCACTTCTGTGTTGTGCATTTGTTTATGACATCTTTTGGGTCTTCATATCACCACTTATATTCCACCAGAGTGTGATGATTGCAGTAAGTGCTCATCCATTTTTAATTATTGAATTGGAATTCCTTGTGTCAATAGAGTATTCAAAATTTACATCCAATAGAGAAGAAGTGTTTTTCTCATTGTTACTCAATTCAATACCATCAAAGTACCAATCATGGCAGTTTGGTAATTTGGGAAAGCCATGTTGTCATGATTCTTTTATATTAGCTGTAGCAATAGTATTGATGAACATAAATAATAACACAATTAATACATGGTTATGGAACGGAGTATGGTTCCTTTCTTGGTTTGGTTGAAGCTATGATTTTTCTCTTATGCTCATCATTTCTAGATAACAAAATAAACAAGTTTCTTACTGTTTGCATTGCAGATCTCCTTATTGGAGCTACAAAACTGATTTTATTGTATTCCCCTTTTGACTTTTCACGTCCTTAGATACCTTTTCTGGATTTTACATCCATTGTTTTCCTACTCTTTTATGTACACCTCTCTTCAGAAAGCGTTGCGTTGATAATAAAATTTATTTTCTTAATCTTTCCTGTAAAATAACTCCTTTGCCTGTTGTATTTGGTGAAGGCCTGAAAACAAAATTTTAACCTCGAACATGCTTCTTGTCAAGCCCTATGAAGTGTAGGCCAAGCTATCTTTGACAGGTGCTAAGATTTATTTATTAGTAGAAGCCCTATTTGATTTTAAACTTTCAACTTCTAGGTCATGGTGACTTAGATACCACTTAAAAGAAAAAATAATGTTTGAGGGGTTACTTTCTATGTTAACTGGTTTGATTGGTAGGTCAATCTAGCTGCACAATATTTTATTTTTTTAAATATGCTAGAATTTGAAAATAGTTTTTTACTTGGCAAAATGTAAGATCATGCTTTGTGCTCTCAGTTTCATTTCAATGGAAGTGGTCTTGGCACATGGCAAGTTCCTAATTCATAATCCAAGTTGGCCCTCTTTTGTTTTCGTTTTTCTTTTGTAATATTAATAGGTTGCTAAAGGAAAGAATAGTGGTGGAGAATCAATTCCCTTGCTCTTGAGAGTTCCTCGAGTTGTTGATCCTTGGGGTGGCTATAATATGATAGGGTTTGGGGACATTCTCTTTCCTGGTTTGCTTATTACGTTTGCTTACAGGTACATAACGCCCCCTTTCCCCTTTCTTTTGTTGTTTTCAGTATGTGTAATTTTGATGTTGTCACCACTGCTGTCATCTCTAATCTGAAACATATCGACGATACGATTTTTCAGATACACATCGTTTTTTCGATGTTGTCATAGGTCACACTAGTTCCTTGGCTTTTCCCTCGTTGGAATCTTAAATCTCTGGTGAAATTTTTACTCGTTTAATTTTGTCAGTTCTCTATTTAATGGTTCTATCTTAGCCAATCAAAAAGATAGATGAAAAGGTTATAATTTAACCTTAAAAATTATTTGATTTTATCTTAGTCATCCATCTTAAAAAATAGGAGAAAAATGTTATAGTTTAGCCTTAAAAATTAGTTGATTTTATCTTAGTCATCCATCTTAAAAAATAGGAGAAAAATGTTATAGTTTAGCCTTAAAAATTAGTTGATTTTATCTTAGTCATCCATCCTAAAAGATAGGTGATTCTGCATGTGTCATTTTCTGCTAGGGTGAATCGGATTATAGATTGGACCAAACCAGTTTTGGTGTTAAATTGCATATTTGGTCTATTTCCTTTCTTATGCCCTTGGTTTTGAAGGGGTTTTAGCATTGTTGTTATACATGGATTTATGATTGTTTTCATTCTCTTTGGTTGTCTCAGATATGATAGGGAAGTCAAGAAGAGTCTAGCCAAAGGGTATTTTCTGTGGCTGATGATTGGTTATGGATTTGGTGAGTGTGCATGCGCCCGTAGTTTGTTAAGCTATTCATTTTCTTTCTCTTCTCTTAAGTTCGGTGAGTCTGCATCTGTCATTTTCTGCTACATGGTTCGTCTACAGTAGTTTCATAAGGCTTCCTCTTAAGTTTAAACCGAGTTTGGCTAGTTTTTGGTTTAACTATGCATTTTCTGTCCCCATCTGATTTTAACTGCAAATGTCTAGCATTTATGTTCTTGATTCAAATCATGGGAAATCTTTATGATCCAGTGATAATGCAAGTCCTCATTTCTTATTTGTTTTGATTCTCACATATTGCAGGCCTCTTCTTCACATACCTTGGGTTATATCTGATGAACGGGAACGGTCAGCCTGCACTCCTCTATCTTGTTCCCTGTACACTAGGTAACGGGAGTTCACGATACCACCTTGTCTAACGACTTCTTCCATCTAGCATGCTGCATGTCTGAAATCGATCCAGTCTGGTTTTCAAGTCTTAATGTTTCTTTCCCTTTGTCCCTCATGGTTTGTTTGTTTTCAGGAGTTATAGTTGTATTAGCTTTAATAAGAGGAGACTTGAAAGCGCTTTGGAGTCATGGCACCAAGTTACCTGCCATGGTAAATCCCACTGCAGAAGCTTGAAGACGGTAGTTTTCTTCAAAATGGTTAGGGTTTTATCTTGTCTGATACAAGGAGTACAGGGTCTATAAGGGTTTATTTAGCAGGAAATTTTTCACTCCTGGCTCCTGTATTGGACAGTTATTTTTGTCATCAGATTGGAGCTAATGTTGGAAGATTCTGGAATTTTATACAGATTTTCATATTTTGTTTCTGCTGAAAAATGTGGGAAATTAGATACGACATATATAGCATGAAGTATGAGGTAATTTGTCTACTTGATTTTAACATGATTACCCTAGATTAGGGACGGATACAAAATTTTATGTTTTAGTTTTTTGGACAAAAATAAATTTTCAATAAAAAGAATATATAGGAAATTTTTGATTTTTTTAAATTATATATGAAAATTTTTATTTTTAGTGGGACAACAGTCTCTTTCAATGTCATTTTATTTATTTTGAAAATGGGTAAACCGAACATAAATACTTTTAGACAAAATTCCAAGCAACATGAAATAGAAGATGAGAAAAGATGATCAATGTTGAGGGACAATGTAGGTACGATGCATTCTTACTTTAAAATCTATATTTAAATTTTAGAGACGATATTAATAGATATAGATAGTAAAATAAAGTACAACAGTTGCAGACAATAAATTGAATCTCAAGTCGTCAATTTTTTTTTTCGACAAAGGGAAATCATTTTTTATTGCTGCAGTAAATAGAAAAGGAAGGGGAAATGGTAATTGAAAAATATAGAATTGTTGTAACTAGGTAACAAAAAATGCAAGTTTCTTACTTTGGTTGTGCCACATCAGCATGTCAGCCAAATCTCATATTCTCTTTAGAATTTAAGGTATATAATATAAGGTTTAGGAATAAAATTTTTGGGATTATGATTAAAAATATAAAATTTATAGTATAAATATGTATAGTTAGGTAAAATTAATTTTATATAATTTGTGTATCAAAATTTTATCTTTATCATACATACATAGAGAGGATTAAATTATAATATAAACCTTTTTAATTTTTATTTTTTTAAATCGTTAAATAACTGAAACAAATTACTCAAATTCGTCAAGTATATTCCATATATAAACGGCGATGCGTGTGGTGCATGTGTTGGCCTCCAATGGCCGAACGACAAGCGAACGACAAGTTTTATATCCGCTCTTTTTTTCAACCAGTGAAATTTTAGACAGTATAATAAAAATACTTTTATAAATTTTTACGTATATATTTTTAATTTAATATTAAAAATTTAACGTGTTGAAAAAATAGAATACATAAATAATTTAATAAATTTTATTTTTAAGTAATCTTATATTCTTCCAACTTACTAAAATGATAATTTTATTTCCTTAGCAATTAAATAAAATAAAATAATATTATATTATAAAAATCTTATTTTTTAAATATAATTTTACATTTCATAAACCAAACACAAACTAATCTCGAAAAATATGAATTATTGTTTCATTCCACATCTCTACAGATGTAGCAAATAGCAAGAAGGATCACCCGAGAGATTTCTATGGTACCTCCACATGATTTTTAGACGCATGCTAGTATGTTATTTTTTAAATAATATTTTAGTTATTTTTTTTTGTGTGTATTTAAAATAAGATAATTCTATATTATAGTATTCTTATACTTTAGAATTCTATACATGGAGAATTATGATTTATATATATTTGTAAATTTTGACATTTGGATGAGTCATGTACTGTTTTTTTTAAGCTACACCATGTTTAATATAATATATTATGAACTATTAAAAGAATAAGAATTTTGATATCTCATAATTATTTTATTGTTATGTTCAGAATTCATAATTTTTTAATAATATCGTCTACCTCTGAACAAGTGATGGATCATAAGGTGCTCCCCAAACCACACCAGGGGCAGCTGGAACATTAGGAACACTGCCATATGGGATCATGCCCTCAGCTACGCCAGGATCCATCTGCATTATAGGCTGACCGTAGCCATCGAAATAGGTTGTGCCACCTTGAAAAGGATTAGGATTCATGTAACCACCAGAATAGGGTACCGTTGCCGTTGGCGCTACCAAACACAACATCAGTGCAAGTGTTAGCAGAGGGAAAAGAGGAGAGAAAATGCAAGAAGAAACCAGAGTGCCAATCATACAGGAAGCAAAGGAAAGTTACCAGGCACTCTCTTCTCAGCACTCGAGACTTCAGCGCATAACTTTTCAACTTCTTTTGCCATCCCGATTAGATTTTTCTCCATAGCTTGCATTTGCTCCACCTGCTCTATGTTTGACCCTTTTTCATTCTGAAATGTAACACTACGTGTAAAAGAGATCCGAATATAATCAGAACCGATTTCTGTGCAACTATAAAATTAAACAGAGATATCTTGAGGTAAGCATCATATTTATTTTGGCTCACTTGAATATTTGCATGACTTGTGATTCTTTCAGAAAAAAATTTATGGTAAACATTACGAAAGATAACAAACAGCATATTTAACCAGGCAATTATTATCAGTTGAACAATAGAGAGAAAATAATCATATGTACAAGAAATGGGTTATTTCAGGAATTTGAATGACAAAATGCAGTGCCAAGTTCTGTGATATTATTTCAAGATGAACACCATTATATTCATGATAACACATTTGACCACAACAGTGAATACTGCTACAAAAAATTTCAGTGATGAAAACTTACTGAAGGATTTAAGACACATGCAAAAAATGATTTGTTTCACTCACCGTAATCTCTGGTGCTCTTTCCTCAAACCTTCAAGTTCAACCTGCAACTCTGGAAGACACTTAACATCAGCACGAGTTTTCACCAACTCCTGAGAGGCCTGTTGAATTTGGGAAATTAACTCTTGTCTGGTTTTGACTAAATTTTGTGCTTCAATGAGTGCCTGTTGCAACTCCTTTTCCACACTCTCACCAACCCAAATATTTGCTTCCATTTTTGCAATCTTTTCCTTCAGAACCCTGATCTGAATGTCGCTCTCATTCTGAATACTTCTGATGTGTTCCTTGAGTTTCTGTGCTTCATGCCGAGCAGCAGCAAGGTCCTCCCTCAAGGCAACATGACTAGCATTCAATTTGTGATTGTCTCCAGCAAGTTGCTCAAGTTCTGCAGCCTGAGAAGCAATATTGTTCTCTAAAAGCTCAGGTCGAGGAAGGGGGTCCAAAGCCCCATGAACAGCAGGACCTGAGCCAGCAAGTGAACCACGTCGTATCACACTTGGAGCCTGGATGGAACGTCCCTCATATGCTGATCGAGTTTTCCTCGAATCCATCTCTCCAAGAGCCCGTCAGACTAGGTCACATATAAATAGCAACACCTTAGGTATGGATGCTTAACCTCTTTTTTTAAAAAAGAAAAGGGGGGGGGGGGGGAGTTAGTCACAGGAATGAAGACCATGAATATGATAATGGAGTAAAAAAATACCCTGCTACAACCAGATTAGAATGAGGATTTGAAACAGCAACTACCCCAAAACTGCAAAGGGAGAGACCCTGCTACGGGTTCTTTCAAACTTGAACTTCATACTATACCCAACGAAAAGAAAACTACAACAAAATTGTATAATGTGCAAGGTAGAATCCTCAATCAGCAGTAACGGACAAGAAACATATGAAGTTCCGCCATTTATTTTTTCTCCCCCCTAGGAAGTAGATCATTTCCACGTGCAATTTAGATTTTAGTGGTTTGGAAAATAACACTAAGCATCATTAGAACAAAAATAAACAATGGTTCTCACTAGGTGGAGCCATAGACATGCATCATTACTGAAGATATGTTATCATTCTCAAAATCTACTTTATCAATATTATTAACTTGATTTCTCTAATTACTGCTGTCTTTCAATAACTACTTTTTTCTTCTATCATGTGTGGATTGATTAGGCTACAATATTCTAGTAAAATAAGAAACCAAACCTGGTTGTAACTATTGAAGGTAAAGCGGTAAATTATAAAAGCCACCTCAGAATACCGAGAAACTACCATTAACACCTTAAAAGTTAGGAGCAACAACGTAAAACATACATTGGCCTACATGACATGATCAGTCTTTGGAAACTAACTTCCTGTGACACATTCTAAGAACACCATCAATTTCTATGGGATGAGGAAATTCATTTAAAAATGACCTTGAAGAGGATTTTATCATGTGTCTCACAGTAACAATAAAGACCACTAGAAAAGAAAGGCACAAATATCAAAAGAAACATATAATCATAGAAGTTAGATTTCTCCTGAAAATAAGACTATAGGAGAAATCCAATGAAGTGGTACCAATTGCTGGAGAAAAACTAAAGAAAATGCTCAATTTTCTGTCTCAATAGTCAAAACATATCGTATAAAGAGAGAATTATAATGGCATCCTACACTATCACAAATTTGACTTGAGAGCGGTGATATATCTAAATCAAATTTATAACCAGTTAATGCTCTAGATCAACATCATACCAGGCAAAGTAAGCGGTAAATAACGAGTAGCGGTGAATCGCGGCCGCATAAAGAGTAGCGGTAAAAAAAGATAGTAACGGGCCGCTATCCCCGTTTTCTCCCGTTACTGTAAAATGTAAAAAAATCCATGGGCGGGCGATAAGGGTGAGCGTGAGAGTGTAAAGGGAGGCGAGCTGATGGGACTTACAGGAAGAGGAATTATCGACGTCGAGGAGAGGGGATTGACGGCGCGCCGACGACAAGAGGTGAAATCGCTCGGCTCTAGATGCTGCTCTGATGACGACGGTGAAAACAACCCATTTAGGATTGAAAAACCAAGGAGAAAACGAAGAATAAAGAGGATTTAGGTTTTGTTATTAATATTGTAATTAAATATGGGTTAACTACACAGGTAGTCACCAACCTATTTACAATTTCTTTGAAATTCTTCTCCGACTGCAATCTGAAACACGCAGAAACCAGACGTGAAAGATGTGAAACCGGCCGATTCTTTGATTGATATTCAACGAAAGGAAAAAAAGTACAACGCAGATCGAGGGAGGAGCAGCTTCTGAAGAAGAAAACGAACGAGAAACCAACTTGTTGAAAAATAAGACGGCAACATGAATTTATAACCATATAACATTATTGATGGGGTAATGGTATTAAAATGAGTTTTTAAATTTTATTTTTTTTTATTAATTTGATCATTCATTGTATGCTGATTTTTGAATAAAAAATATAGCATTGTATAATAATATTTTATTTTTTATGTGTTTTATCACTTGTCTATAATTAATATTATTTTTCTCGTAAGCATTTGACTTATTTTTTAATATATTTTGGGGAATATATAGTTGTTTTTATTATATATCTCTAGAATAACCCTTAAGTATAAGATGATATATTCTTTAATGACTCGAATTTAAATAAATTTTTTTTGATAAATGAAAATAGAATTTGTGTAGCATGTAGTGTTAAAACATTAAAAAAAATAGATGTACATGTTGTGTAGTCTTTAAAATGACAATTTTTTAAGATACAAGGTTTAAAACTATAATCTATATATATTCTTATTCAGATAAAATTTTATGTAATTATACAAATAATAAAAAAAAATATAGATCCACATTTTAACCATATTTTAAGCAATTTTATTTTTCAATTCCCATCCAACAAAAGGTTTTTTCTTGACTGAAACAAATAATTTTAATTTCTCTCTGCCTTGATTGGGTAAAATCTTGTATTCTACTCTCTGCAAAAGTTTGAGACATTCTGTATAAATATATAAAATGCTAAAAGTACATAGATATGACAAGACAAACATTTTCAATAGTGGATCTTCATTAAAATCTTTTGAAAAAATAATTTACACCTTCAAAAAGATCCAATTGGTTAGAAATCATAAGTCCACTTTATCCAGAACAACAAAACATTCCATTTCACACACACAAAAAAAATAAGATAAATACACGACGAATAATTTTTTAATTCAAAGAATGACATTTTGGGTATAATTCTGACAAGAGTAGTTAAAAAAATGCATTTCCACATTATGAAAAGAATAAATGGCATTGCATATATCTTCCTTACAAATCCCACTATGAACCCTATGGAAAAAAACTACCTTGCCCAAAACAAAAAAAAAATATTTATAAATATTTCGTGATAGTGGTACGATATGCCTAACGGATAGCGCAAAGGACATGTCACCAATATCGTAAAAAAATCCGATAGACTATGCAACCAACACTACCTGGTCACTCCCAGAGTGATCGGCCTCCCTGAAACAACCAATCCAGGAAAACCCTCAACCAGTGGAGTGACTGAACCATTTTCTGCTGAAGAATTTGCCACACACACAATTACCAAGACCACATTCTGCTTATGATTCGAAAGAACTTGTACACTCGATGCTATGTGCATTTGAACCACAACCTTTTGGGGTTCAATCAATTCAAGACCATATGAACTAATGAATGCTTTGAATGGCTCAGAAATGAAATGACTACCATTTTCATCAAACCATTTCTAAATGAATGAAACTCAAAACTCAATCCAAAACTTAACTCACGATGCAAGAGAGGTAGCGGATGCCTTCTCCATTTTCTCCTTTTCAATCTCTGCTCTCCTCTGTTCAGCATGCTGAGCAACACCGTTTGCAAGAGCTTGATAATGGAAATCCAGCGTTTGTGTAAGGTTCTGGAACCTCATTGGATCTGATGCTTGCAAAACTAGATTTATAATTGGGGAAGAAAAAGGTCCTCTTTTTAGACAATGTCATGAAAAGCCGATGGATGTATTAGTTGTTTTAAGCTGAACAAATATTTACCTTTCACAGTATCGACAAAGAAAACAAAAGGGTCTACTTCATCAATTGGAGACTGTAACTCTTCATCATCGCTAAAATCATCATCGGAGTCGTCGTCGTCATCATCATAGTCTTTTGCACAGAAAGCCTTAGCCTGTAGAAAACAAAGTCCGGTGATCTTAAATAAAGACCAGGAATTCTTTTTCCCTAAAGGATCAAAATAAAGCATACCTGAGCAGCTAATTTTTTAAGCCTAATGCTATCAGCTTCATCGCCATCCTCTGCATCAACTCCCATTTCCTTGTCAGAACCATCAGCATCATCGTCCTCATCATCAGACTCGAAACCATCCATACCATCATCATCTTCAGCCTCTTCCTCCTTTGCAGCTTCTGCTAGCATAAATAGAGAAAAACTCAGGTATTACAGAAAATATGGAAAATAATAAAATCTAAAAGATAGAAAACGAAGACAAAATAACACAGTTTTCAGGTTCAGACACATAACAATTGCATAGTGCATGCACACATGCACACCTACAGAGAGAGAGAGAGAGAGACCTGCAACTTGATCCTTGTACGCAACGAGGAGATCAAGGGTGGCTCTAAACACACGTCCAAGAGCCTCCCCAGCTAACTGTTCACCGGGAAGTGCAAGCAGTGATGTAAGGCCTAGGCAGCACACTTTCTTATCATGTTCCCTATAGAACCCAGTTAACTTATGAATCACAGCCAGACATGTCAATGTAAAAAATTCGTAATAGAAGTAATGATGTTAGACTAAGGGCTTGTGGGGGGGGGGGGGGGGAGATGGAAGATGATCAAAGGGAATAAAACAACATACCGCTTAAAATTAACCAGCACACCACTCCTCCTAACTTGCTGCAACAAGTGGAACCAAAGGTTGAACACTTCCGATGTAACACAAAACTTGTCCAATAGGCTGACTGTCAAAGTCGAATTGTAATATATTGCATTGGCAACCTAGGTTCAAGAAAACCAGCAGTGTTAGAAAATCACAGGAAAAGAAAATGTTGTTTCCAGGAGCATGGAGTTAATGCACAACAAATTTTAACATAAAAGGACGATCTAGACCCTAACAAGAACATGCTGAGACAACATAGACCATTATTTCGAACTTGTAAGAGGAAACAACAAATAAATTCGAGACATACAAATAAAAATTAGCTTAAATCGACAATTAAATAAATCAACTAGTTGCTTCTGCTCTCAAATTTGTAACAATACGTACCCTCATGTTGGTTAATAACATCAAATTTGTAATATTTACAAGATATAACTATCCAAAGAACATCATCTTGCAGAAAACACAGCTAGGTCCAGCCACCTTACCACTTGTACAAGAAGGCATTTCAACTGTGATTTCTCTGCTCGACGCAAACAGTCAAGTGTGATTCTCAGATATGGTTCAACCCAATGATCTACCTGTCCTCTACAGTTTTGAAGCACTACTTCTATCAGCTTTGGGGCTGGCTCAATGTCATTGTCCTCTAAATTTTTATCTGACATAATCTGCCAAAGAAAAGAAAATTGCATGGGCGTTATAAACCAAAGGGACTGACACTAAGAAATATTCCCTCAGTCATTTTCATTAACCTAGGAGAGTTGTCTATCTAAAAGAAACTTTTAACAAAGGAAGGGAACTCACAGATGAAATCATATTCCAAAGACTTTGCTGGTAGTCTGGTTCCTTGCAATTAAGAAAATGAGCAGTTCCCCTGGATATATAGTTATCCAAAGGAACCAAAATATCTGCATGAAAACATTTACAATTTAGAAACAATACAATTTACAGATGAACTCAAAACTAGATATTGATAAATTGAAATGGGATAGCCAGAAAAAAAAAAATTGAAGCCCTTCTGTAGTTATCATGCAAAATGTTAATAAGGACCCACTAGAACCAACAGAAATGAAATGTCCACATAATAAATCTAAACATCAACATTGTCTTTCGCAATCCAATCCCAAACTAACACATGGTAGTCTAAGAAATTGTTCCACGTACCAAAACATGAAAAATGAGGACTGTTTCGTGCAGAAGTGTTTACTCTAGGTCCTAGGACTTGCATGAACAAAATATTCAATAACAAGCAAGTTAACGAACATAATTAATTCCATCAACAAATAAGACACAATATTTGCAATTTATTTGACAATGTTTTTATTATGTTCTTTTATAACTTAATTGACAATGTTTTTTATTATGTTTCTTTTTCTGATAATTCATCACTGCGTATCACTTGAAACAATAAAGGAAAAGAAAAGAAGAAAAAGTAGAAAGAATCATACTTGGAAAGAAGTCTATAGCCCAATCAGCTAATGCTTCCATCATCAGAGGCCAAAGGCTCCACATATCCAATGATATAGTTGGAGAAAAGAAGGTCATATATGATACAATGTCCAAGACTTCTTCATAAACCTCTGCAGAAGAACAAGAAACGTAAATTTGACAAAAAATAGACCCTATACAATAATATAGAACTATTACAATATTGCAAGTCAAATTTTGCATGATTGAAATGCTACGGCTGAAAAACTATTGAATAATGATACTGCTGCAGGCTTCTCTTAAATAAATCTTAACCATGGTGACATGTTGGTTCGACAGTATCTTTACCGCAATGCTAATCTTTCATAGAGATTCCAGCTATTAACTATCCAAAAAGTTTCCAGCTTGCAAACAGTATTTCAGTGTTAATTCGACAAATGCCTAATGTGTTCACAAGCATGTCCTATTATATGCAAATTTAAGAGGAGAACAACATTAAACAATGGCAAATTGTCATTTCCTTAGTTTTAAAGGACGTTAGGTGCTCCGAAGTGCAAAAGATCTTTGGAGCCGAGGCACTAGGCGCTAAATGAAGACGCTCGACTTTCGTAGGTGAAGGACACTCTTTATCCTAAAAAATTATATATTAACCCTAAAACATATTTTGTATTTTAAAACCTGATAATTATATTACAAATTCTAAAATATAAAAAATATTTCCTTTAAATGTAAATTTCAAAACTATTAAAAATAAATATATTAAAATATTAATAAATTTATATTAATTAAATACAAGAGTTGATACACTTTTTTATAATATGTGAAGGGAAAAAATTAAAATAATAAAATATGTCATCCTCGGAACCAACACACAACACAACTTTCAGAACATAATAAATGCAGTAAAGTGAATCATCAGTTCACCAAAACCAACCCACTTCTTCAACTTAAAAGTTTTGTTCTTTCAAATCCTAAAAGCGCATAATGCACATTAGAAAGTGGGCTTTTATGCTTTTAGGGTTTGAAAGAACAAAACTTAGGTTGAAGAAGAAGTGGGTTGGTGAATTGACTGTTCACTTTACTTCATTTATTATGTTTTAAAAGTTGTGTTCTTGTATATTAATTACAAGGTTGTCAAATTTTATTATTTTAATTTTTTTTCTTCACATATTACAAAAAAATGTGTATTTCTTGTTTAAAATAAATTTGATTTTTTTATAATGCCCTTTTATTATATCTTTTTATTATAGAATTTTATTAGTATTATTTAAATTTTATAAAAATTATATCTAATTAATAAATTTATAAATTTATTTTTAATAATTTTGAAATTTATATCTAATTAAAATATTTTGATTTAAAATTTATAATATAATAATTAAGTTTTTAAATACAAAATATACTCTAGAGTTAATATATAAATTTTTAAGGAATAAGTGCGTCTCACCTACGAAAGGTGGGCGCCTTTGCTTAGCACCTCGGCTCCAAGGACATTTTGTGCCTCAGAGCGCCTAACGCCCTTTAGAACCAAGGCCTAGCACCTTTTTATAACTAAGGTCATTTCACACTTGAACTTTAAATTCTTTCACTGACTTGTACTATATATTCATTACTTGTTTCTGTTTTCCAAAAATCATGCATCACTATTAAGAAAATCAGAATTAAAAAGAATCAACAAACAAGAGAAAGAAAAGTAGGAACACTTTACGTACCTTGTCCATCAGTTGTCAACATTCTTTGCATGATTGGAAGCAAAGTTGGCTCCACCTGAACAAAAAGGTGTGGAAGCCTAGTAACTGATTCAAGTATTGTGCTTATGGCACGCAAACATCCAACTGCAGCCAGAGCACCAGGATCATCAGCTTCGTCATCAGCTTCTGCAGCGTTCATACACCTCCAGAATGCAGCTGCCTGGAAACAGATGCATGATAGTTTCAGTATAATTTTTTTTGATATTTAGTGCTTAAGAAAATGATGGCAACATGCATTACCAGATTCTGACATAATCCAAGAGCATAAGGCGCCATCTCCTCCCCAAACTTGTCGACTATAGTCTCCAGAGTAAAGACAAGATCCTCATTCTCAACTTCATTCATAAGTTTGAAAATCTCTGAAGGAAAAGAAATTGCAAATGAATTGACTAATTTTAATAAAGACAATTAACAATGTATGATGTGAAAGCTCACTAGAATCATGTACATGAAACCAAAGTTGAGAAAAAAACAGAAAACAGTGTTCCAAAGAGCGAAATTATTTTTAAGACAACCATCAATAATTAGGGGCTATTAATAAAACACAATCAAGCTCCGAATACCACTTACCATCAAGCAGCTGAGGAAGAATAGGACGAATCTCATTTAAATCTGCATATGAAACCATTTCTTGTCTGTTAAACCCTCAACACTTAGAATGATGTAAAAAGTAGGTG
This sequence comes from Abelmoschus esculentus, assembly GCA_035048815.1. NCBI lineage: Eukaryota > Viridiplantae > Streptophyta > Magnoliopsida > Malvales > Malvaceae > Abelmoschus > Abelmoschus esculentus. Next base: position 17,508,735 of record JAUCBN010000015.1, on the reverse strand, counting down.
CAGATAAATAGAACCATAAGAACCAGCACTGAAACTACAAGTTGAGATTTGGCCCAAGCTAGCTGAATCCAATCCCAACTCGTACAAAACAAAATAGACAGAAAAGTACAAGCTGTATACCTTTGCATGCTTCTACAAATGATCTTAATGCAAAAACTGAATCAACACGAACAGGAAGCTCTGGATCACGCAACCCAGAAACAACACTATGCAGTGCTTGGCGGAAATTATTCTGATCTGAGAAGTTTACATGGGCATACTGTCCTGCTACCCATGCAGCCTAATATCCATACCAAAAAAAGCACATAGCTGATAAAATTCTCACATACAAATATCTCTTGCAGACCTTGAATAAGATGCCTTCAAGACTGTAAAATAGGAAAACAAACCTTGGCTCTTAGATGACCAACAGGACTTCGGAACTCTGGGAAAACATGTTGCATCAGCATATGTTCCAATTCAGATTTGTAGGGCTCAGTTTGTTTCAGTTTATCACAAAGTGCTCCAACGGCAAGAAGTGCGCCATCTTTCTGTCGAAAGGGCTTATATTCTACTGGCGCTGCATCATATCTGGAACAAAGAGTACAATGAATATACCAAAACAAAACAAAAATTAAAACTAACATCAAAGAAAATCAAAACTCCTAGTCTCGATTAGGTCTAAAATGTAAAAGGATACCTTTTGAAAATTTCCACAATGAATTGAATGAACTTTTGAAGATTCTCTTTTCCACGTTTTCTGACCAACTCACTAACAAAGTCCATGGAAGCAGTCCTAGGACTATATAAATCTTCAATTATATCTGCAGTACAGAAATTCAATGTATGAATCAGTATGACCAGCACAGGATTTAGTAAGGCTAACAGGTTTAGTAGTTTACCATAGCCCTTCCTCACATACTCATGTGGATCTTCCTCCCAAAGCTTTTGATCATTGTCATTGAAGCACATGAGAGGGAAAACTATTTCAAAAAGGAGGACATCAAGCTGAGGCTGCAACAATGTATACATGCTATTTTTCGAAATGCTGCAAAAATAGTTTTTTGAGTCAAAATCCAAAACAACTTGCAATACAGAAACATAGAAAAAGAGGATATGGCATCAGTGAAATATGCAATATCAGCTAGTCTTGAATCTTTACACAACTACTAAGGCTACCAATAAACAATTCTACACCACCACAAAGTAAGAGTAAAGCGAATATGTATAAATGTAGCATAAAATTATTATGAAATCCAGTTTTCTTATCAATGGCCAAAACTTCAAAATTTATTAACATGCGGAAGAGAAGTAGAATTATGTATGACAGAAAGAATTGACTCAAATAAACACAGCTACAAAAATCATGTTTTGAAATCGTCTGCTTAGTAAATCATAATCCATCATGAAGATCAGCATATTGCTCTCTATCTCTCGGACACAGAAATAAAGTAACAGGCAACACTGGAAAGAAAATATGTATCACAATACAACCATTTCAGTAAAAAGTGGGCTATCTTTACCCTGAAATAAAAATAGCCAGCTGGAAAAAAAAAAAGAAGAAGAAAAAACTGGACATAGTATACTGACTAAAGAACGTCAAAAGCACCAGTCAATGACACAACTTGGGCAGAAAGATGGTGCAAACCTGCTGCATAAAAATTGAAGAATAAGATTGGTAACTCTGTCAGGGAGATAGCCCCCAACACGAATAAAGTCCAATAAGTTTAAGTGGCATCCCAAAATTTTTCCTGCATAATTCTTCTGAAACATTTGAGCAAAAGCCCTGTTTTCTGGATTCCTAAGCTTCAAGTCTCCAAACCTATCAAATAGTCACCGAAATCACAAAAAACTAATATCGAGGCCAACCAAAAATTATTCCAAATCATGTTCCAATTTTTTAAAACATACCGAGTGTATAGTCTATTTAAAATATGAACTGTCCATTTTTTCACCTTCCACCACCCCCATGATTTCCTGAGCTCAGGATCTACAGGTTGACCTTCAACAGGTACAGGCCTCTCCAGAACATTTAAGAAAAGCATCATCCAAGCATTAAATACATTTGGATCAAGCAACTGCTTTGGAATCTCCAACTGAAAATTAGAGAAAATAGACCAAAGATGGCATATCAATCAAACAAATCTTGTAAAGCCAAGTCACAGGAAACAAATTGCAGCAGAAATAATAATACATGTTCAAAATATTTGGCAAGCAAATTTTTTCTGCAGATAAAAAATATCAATACGAATGCACAAAAATGGATTATTTAAAATGCTAGTAATATATTGAAAAATTTTGCACATCTGAACTAAAATGAAAACTAAGACTGCCTATTATTTTATTGGTGATGCTGATAACATAAGGATAGATCAAGAGTTCATAACAATAGAACAATATAAGTTCATCAAATCCGCATCAAAAACACTTTCTACAAACAGTAATAGGCAAAATCTCAAATAAAAATAAATTCATTACATAAGTATGGCAAAAAGTTAAGTAAAAATTTAAAAAAAATGGAAAATAAGAATGGGTATAAATAAAAGGATAAAATAAACTTCAGAAGCTCCTTTAGCAAGCAACCCATTAACAGATCAGGTGTGCACTATAAAACATGCAAAATAAAAACTTACATAGATGGATGACCAGAAAATTTTGCATATAAGCTTAATAAGATCTGCTACTTCCAGTGATGGTTTGTCAATAAGCACAAGTTTATTAAATATATTGAGAAGATGAGGAAATATCTCTTGAACAATGTGGTGAACAGGGGTTCTCTCCTCCTCCGACTTGAATCTAGAATAAAGAAAATGATGAAATCGGTACTGAAAAAATGAATAGAAACAGCATGAGAGGCACCAAATTAAGTGAAACATTTAATTGTTTTTTGAATTAAAACAATGTAACAATTTTAAAAGAAGAAAGCTGCCCTATCACCTTAAGTGAGCGACTTAAACTAAAAAATATGATATCAAAAAAACTAAAGAACTCGTGCAGTGAAAGAAAAGAAAAGAAAAGTATGGTGTACTGTATACTTACTCATATTTTCTAGCAAGAATCCTTAAAACAAACAAAGCCCCATAAACCTGCTGATCTTGTAGGTTATGCTTCACCCAGTCGAGAAGAGCTGGCCAATGCTCTGGATAATCAGCATTGATGATTGTCTTGAGACACTCACCAAATTGCACCCTGCAATAAATCCGATATGGTGAATCTTTCAACTTTAGCACATAATCTGAATGCATCATCAATGAAACAGTAAACAATTCTAAACCAACAACGAAAAAAAGGGGCAGCAAATAATTCTACCTCAACAAAGGAGGAACCAGAGCCACATACGCAAGAATATTATCACGAACCACATCTTTATCAAGCGCAGAAATTTTCTGTTGCTCATCTACGTTTATTACATAGAAAACAAAAATACTCATATTCATGAGCATAAGCATAAACATAAATATCAGAAAAAATAAAGACAATATCAAGGGATTGAAATTTTCAATACTTGGTTCAAGAGGAGCCCAATTCTTAGCAATGAAGTTCTTAAAGTGAATAGAAGCAAATTGACGAACCGCAGTATCACGGTTATTATCAACGATGATCTGTAATACTCTCACTAGATGCTGCGGCGTATACTGAAACTGAAAGCAAACAAAACCAAAAAAAAAAATGAATCAATCTTTTGATCTAAAATCAAATAATCAAAACCAATTAATAGCGATCAAGATAAAAAACCTGATTAAGACTTTGCTCGGCAGCGTTGCGTTCAGCGGGATTGGAACTAAGAGCAGCTTGAAGAACCACAGCAAGACTTTGAAGATCCATTCTTTCAATCCAAAGATTAGAAAAGGAAAGAACAGAATCTAAACCCTAGCTACTCAATTCAGAAATTGTGGAAATTGGGGGAAAATATTAAAAAAAAGAAAACAATATGAATAAAGTCTGCGGAGAGACAAAGAGAGGAAACGGGTTATTTCAATAATTAGGGTTTACTGTTTTTTTTTTATTTTAACGGCAAAAATGGTGATTTGTTTGAGAAATTTTAAGAATAATACAATTTAAAATTTTATTTTGAAATATAAATGATTTTAAATTATATTTTAAATTCTAACATCGATTTTAAAATAGACTTCAAAAATTATTTTTTAGATAAAAATTCTAAATAGTCTTTATATCTAACGGAGCCGTAATTTACTACTTGTTTTTACTTTTTTTTCAAGCATAATAAGTAACTTTTACTGAAACAATATTTTTTGAGTATAGTATTAAAATAGTCACTAAACTTTATTAAAAAAATAAAATGATAATTAAATTTTTAAATATTATAACATAATAATTAAATTTTATGTTTTATAACAAAACAATAATTCAACCGTTAATAAAAATAATATTCTAATTATAAAATATTTAAATAATATATTTAGTTTTTTATATTTATAAATTTAATCAATTTAATCCTAACTACCAAAAAGAAAGCATCATGATTTGGAAGGTACCATCAAAACTACAAACTTGTGGACAATTGAGTTCCAACAAGGTTCAAACATGTCCCAACTCCAACTCCTTCTGCCACACAGACCACAACCGATCCCCTTGTCTCTATTAGGTATTTCAGATGCCTTGTACACCATGAGGCCCTTGAAAACTGAAAACTACCTAGAGAATGAAGAATTTGACAGCAGTAATAACTTGCATTAAGGACTGTTCTTGAGCATAATTTATCCTTAATAATCAGCAAAATGAGAAATTATATTATGGGTGTCATCCATGGACCAACCAATAAAAACTACCCACCTCATTATTTTTTTAATTTTTTAAGTGAAGATTCACTTGAAAAAAAATATGACATGAAAAAATTGATGAGGTAGATAATTTTTATTAGTTAGTCTCATAGACACGTGATGAGACTGACCCATGATATAATTCAGGTTTAATATAAGGCGGGTACATGACTACTTGAACTTTTTAAAGTTTATACATTTATCCTTAACTTTAAAATTTTATCTATACTCACCTTTAAATATATTTTTGAATCTATCATTATTTAAAAAGTCTAGCAATGTAGCAAAGATGCCACTACACTGATGCTGACTCACAAAGATTTATAATATAAATTGATAGATGAGTTTATTATTAAGTACGATACTAACTATTACTTGAATGCTATAACAATACTTATCTACTTAGTTTTTGCATAATCAAGAAGAAAAGTTAGTATGAACTATTTTATATTAGTGGTTAAAATCGAAAATTTTAAAATCACATGGTCCATTTGAAAAAGTTCTCTCATGGCGTTATTCAATTACTAATCAAAATAGTATGAGTAAATTATTAGGATTAATAATAAAATGACTAAATCTTAATTGTACAAAGAATATAGAGACTTACAGCAGAATTAGACCTGTTAAAAACCTAGATTTAAGCTGAAGCAATGCATTGGCGAGGGAAGAAAAGCCGCAGTAGGTTAAGCAATGGGGAGCTCGAAACCAGAGAAAAAACAGAAACATCGCCGAAACCCTAAACCCTTCGCTCCTAACAATCCTAAATCCGAATCCAAGTTCAAGAAGAAGAAGAAGACTACGAAGAAGAAGGACAGCAGCAACCTCCGAAACGGCACCAGCCAAAGCAAAGCGACGACTGTTACTGGAAACAAAAACAACAAGAACAACGGACCTTTACCGGCGGCATCACCATCGCAGCAGCTTAGTTATTTTCTTAGTCAGTTCGAATCCGCCAATGGGGTCCAACTATCTTCTCTCGAATTGGAATCAATTAAAGGTAGTATTGGGGTTATTTATTTGAGTTTATTAACTTTAAAATTGGGATTGATTTTCCCCCTTAAATATATTGTGTAGATAGTTGTATTTTGGATGTTTCTAAAGAGTTGGACCAAGATGTAATGAAGCTAGAGGAACACATAAAGGGAGCTTTAGGGGACAAATGGAAGCAAGAGCTTTGTGAAGGGAAGCTCATCGAAGGGAAGATTGAAGCAGGAAGTCCTGCTGTTCTTGTTGTTGCTCCTTCAGCTTTACGAGCTATTGAACTTCTAAGGTTCGTTTGCCTCTGTTTCATTGTGACTTCTGTTGCTTTTCATTTGTAACCAAAGTTATGTTTGATATAGTCTTTGGTTAACATAAATTTGGATTGGGAGTTGGAGAAAAAAAAACTTAAAATGGTTTCTTTCATTTAGATAGCAAAATGTTGAGAAGTGAAAAGAAGAGAAATTAATTAGAACTTACAAGTTTTTTATGTCCCATTTCTAGGAGTGCATGTTCGTGGAGATATTTTAAATTTTGATTTATTTTTAATTCAAGCTAGAAAGGGTACTGATAATCCTGTTCTGTTCCTCTAGGGGTGTGCGCTCGTTGACTGAAGAATGTCATGCTGTAAAGCTATTTTCAAAACACATGAAGGTTGATGAGCAGGTAGCTATACTCTGAATCTCAACTTTTGATTACTACATGCTTTTCATTATAGTAGTACTCTTTGTGACTTAGAACCTGTGGTTCCATGAGGTTCTATTTTTTATGTATTGTTCTTTTGTCATTTGTATTTAACAATTGGTGGACTAGATAAATATTTATAAAAGAGCAACTTCAACAAATATAATATTACATGTATTCAAGATTTAGAGACTAGAGATTTGATGGTGGATAAGATAACTTAGTTTATTGTCTGAGGGGTTTGGTTTAATGTTGATTCCCGACCTAATGAATAGTTGAAATTAGAGGAAGAAGAAATAAGTTACATGCCTATGCCTAGATCATTTTATTCGAGATATAAGCTACTGAACTAAACATAAAAAGTTCTAAATTAAATTAAAAACTTTAATACACAAGAAGCCTTTTATTGATCTTCATTACAGTCTCTTCACACTTCTGGCCGAAATTCCTGGTTTAACGTGATACCAGATGGGTATGGAAGTAATATTTACGTGCGGCTGGATCCTGATACTATGGTCTATCTCTTAACAATAGCATTGGTTATATGGTGGCGGGAATTTACTGTTCTCAAGTATCAAATTCTATTATCAAGAACCAGTAGGATTTCATTGTGGGGCAATTGATTGTTAGAGGGAGTAGCTTAATGTCAAGTTGCTGTTTTTTTTTTTTATCCCAATTGAATCATTTTTAGACTCTTATCTTTAGTTGGTAAATCTTTCTTAGCTTGTAATTTGATTACTTGAGTTGGAGTGTGTGTGATGAAGCGGGTTGGTGCAACATGAAGAACTCTTCACCTTTATAAGTATTAATATTAGTTTTTTCCTGAAATCATTTTCTGATGGAAGGACTGCTTTATTGGTGTGATAAAGTTTTCACTTATCTTACTAGCTTTGCTGCATAAAAGTAGTGTTCTGGGATAATCTTCTATTTTATGATCTTCAAAAAGTATTATTTTCAAGTAAACCATTCAAAATTGTCTTCAAAAATGTGCCTCATTGTTGGTGTCTAAAAGTGAACAAGCACAAAATTTCATAATTTATTATTGTGTCTGAGGCTTGAATGTTGCATGTAATCTATTGTCATCTCTTTTTGTTTTTCTAGAATTTTATGTTTCCAAAAATATAGGAGATAGTTAAGCTTTATGGAATCCAGTTTGGATAGTTTAGTAGATATTAAATATGTTCTTGCCCATTGATTAATTACGAGAAAAGAAATTCAATGTGTGCACATGAGTATGATACCATAAACTAGTTGCTGATACTTTACTAGAATACGAGTGTTTTTTTTCATAAATTGCTGTGAAATAGCTTCTAGATGACTTAATGAATTGATGTCTCTGGTTAGTTGATATGTATCATATGAGGTTCCTATTTCTTTATTAATTTTTTTGTGCACTCATTTTGCTTCATTTTTGTTTGCTGCAGGTATCTTTATTGAAGAACAGAGTTAACATTGCTAGTGGTACTCCAAGTAGGTGAGTCATCAATCCTTGCCATCAAAATAAACTACTAGTTATCATTTAAAAAATAATAATTGAGTGATTTATGCAAAGACAATTTCGAATAGATTAAAATTATTTGTTTGGTGGAGAAAGACCACTTACTAATACGTAAGAACAAAAGGGACTACGAATTGTGTCCTCATAGAGGTATCAAATTGATGAGCTATAGATATAATCATGGGAAAGCACTAGCATGCAAACATTGAGTCATAAGACTGTCATGCCTCAGAAAATCAATTTGGTTCATGTTATGGAGTTATTTATTTTTTAAGGTCTTTGATGTTTAATTTACTAGTTAATGAGGAGACTGATCATGCTTTCTTACCTGTGAAACGCTTATCTTTGAAATTCAAGCTATTAAAGCCATCCATGGTGGAGTATTGATCTACATGAGGAATTATGAGTACTTGAATTGAGAGTAAAATAATTCGCGAAAGACATCATAAATTTACTGATTTTTCGTTGAACAAGGATGAGACTTGAGATGCTTTGCAGCTTATGGTGTTAGGCAGCTAAATAACAACAAATGCAGAAAACTGTTGTGGTTAAAATCTGAAAATTACGAATGATATGGTATTATTTGAAACATTGGGATTAGAAACAAGTGCATCTAGGGAAAGATTGTCTTAGAGCAGATTGGAGGACATAGAATTATGTTGGATTGGACATGTGTACTAAGTTGCTCAAACCTGGATGCGAGTGGTGGATACAGTTATGTGTCCAACACGGGTATGTTTAATTTTCTTGGTGTTCCTATTTATTTGGAGGGCCATACATCAATACCCATGCACAAAAATTTACAGGACACAGATATTAGCAGCCTTCTACTTATATTAATATGATTCTAATTGGCCTAACTCATCCTTGTAGTTGATTTCATATAGTAGCAAAGGCATTATTTGTTGTTGGCTGTTCTTTATTGGATTAAAATTAAACCATCCAAAATATAACGGATGATTACTTAGGCTGAAGATGAAATGTGGAATATGTTGAAAATATTTGGGTAGGATTGATTTTCTTGATTATTGAATTCAATTTCTATTCATTGTGTTGGCACATTAATTTTATTTATCTCAAAGCACTCTAAATAAAATGGTAAATCAAGAGTTGATTGCACAATTCTGTAATGATTTTTTCTTGATTTGAGTTTGGGCATGTGAGATGCGGCAATCTGGCAATGTTATTCTGTGTTCTTTTTTCAACATTACTGATTGACTCATGGTTTTCTGGTTCTCTTGTAATCTGAATTGCAGAATCAAAAAATTAATTGACATTGAGGCATTGGGGCTTTCACGTTTATCAGTACTTCTGCTTGATATTCGCACAGATGTCAAAGGCTATTCCTTGCTTACACTTCCCCAAGTCAGGTTTATTGATATTTTCCTCACTGTTCGATCTGTTCCGTTTCATTTTTATTTGTGTTCAGATGTCAAGATCTTAGGAACATACTTGTTTCCTTACCCTCAACTTCCATCCCATATTTTACTAAATCCAAATCCATCCATCTATTTGACTCATTTATCGGTTTGTTTGTATATTGTTTAATTGGCAGAGATGAGTTCTGGGACTTGTATAAGAACTACTTCCACCAGCAAGTCGTTCAATGCAATCTGCGCATCTGTCTTTATGGTCCTATTCCAAATGGTAACGAATATAAGGGAAAAAGTGTAGAATTAGCTGAAGGAGATGGAGAACAGCTAGATTCATAAAAATGATGTGTTGTGCATGTATCATGCAATTTTGATTTAGAAAAAGGATAAGTTACATCATTTTTCGTCGGCATCCTTTGTTTACAAATCTATTATTCATGAATTTCACTTTCCCAGCCTGTTATATGAGTCCATTTTTCTTGTTCACCTCAACATCTCTGAACCGAATATTTCCATAAATGCACCTTGTTAGCTCATAGAAGAGGAGTCAACTCCTCCCACTATCATCATCAGTGGATTCACCACCAACTATTGTTCTAGAAGTTGACCTGTTGGACCACTGGGGTTTTCTTCAACATCATTTCCTTTTTCAATTGCATTGTTTTGAGTTTTTCAAGGTGAGCATTATTTAATTTGTGTTGGATGAAGTTTGCTTTCCATTCATACAAACAAGAAGAAATACAATGTATCTACATTTTTGTACTCTCTATATAATGTGTTATTGGGTTTTAGTGAAAAAAAATCCATGTACCCTAATTTGCTCTTAATGATTGTTGAATTTTCTCACTAAACTCCACCATTGCTTTTCTAGTAGTATTTGATGCCATTCCTTGTGGGATGTCAAAAAATTTATTGAATGATTTGCCTAGAATCAATCTTTTGGAGTAGCGAACACTTTTAGCTCACAAATCTTACATTAGCTTACAGAGATTACAATACTATCTCTTCTAGAAAATAATCTTTTTACTATTTGACATTGATCGTTCGATCACCGATATCATTGGTGTTTGAACCCGTGACCTGTAGGAACATTAACTATTCTTTTAACTACTTGGACTAGGAACATTAACTATTCTTTTAACTACTTGGACTAGGTTCATGTTTAATTTTTTTAATTTTTATATTAAATACTTAAACTACAAAAAAATATTTTTTAAAATTTACCATGCATGCATGATAAATTGTGTTATGCCAAAAAAATATATAATTTGTGATGTTATTTTTGGGAATGTGGTAAGAAATTGACTCCAATTACCTCACCCCAAGCATGTCATGTCACATGCTAACTTTTTTTTTGGATAATAATAATTCATGTTTATGTTTATTGTGAGAATCAAAGTCAAACTCAGAGGCTTTTGTTATAAATAAATGCAACGAAATGCAGAGGTATGAAAGATGTCACGCATCATTACCCATTTATTCTTATCAAAAATTTTGAAAGATTGGAAAGGATGTTTCCATATCTAGATTTAATCTTATTTATTTTTAAAAAATACCAATAATTAATTAATTTAGTAAAATATGATATTATATATTTTAAATATAATTAAAACTTCAAATTTTGATGTTGTAAATAAAAAAATTAAGTTAGAAAAATTGTCTCACAATAAATTTTTGTAATACTCATTCTAATTTAAATAGTTAGTGAATTAAATAATAATAGTTAAATAAAAAATATTAATATTTTCTTTGTTATTTTTTAAAAAATTGGGTTTAAATAATTTATCTGTATAATATATATTATTAAAGAATTAAAATTAATTAATAAATATTATTTTATATTGAGTTAAAAAAATATAATATAATTAAATATTTGACATTGAAATGTAACGAGGTTAACTCACTCAAAACAACAATGACAAAAAAATACCACTTGATCTTTATAATTCGTTTTTAACATTTGCAAGTAAAACATTTTAATTGACTATGGATGATATTAACTAACTTATTTTTAATTTTTTTTATTTATTTCTATTTATAATTCAAAGTTCATCTACGTAAAAACAAAGGTATCAATATTATATTTGAAATCACATCAGAATAAATATTTCCAAATAACAACAGAATTTCAAGGGAGCATTTATTTTATTAGGCCGGCATGTACAATGGATACGGTTATGAGTTATTATTATCTTTTCAAAGAGGTATGTTTCATAAGTTGCTATTTTCTTTTGAATATGATTATAATAGTATCTGTTTTAGAGTATGTTTTTAATCATTAAATATTGATCGTTCAATCACTATATTAATATTATTAGTGTTTAAACTCGTGACTTTTAGGAGGAACAATCGTGTCTCTAACTACTGAGACTAGATGACTTGTGCTTGTTATATTGTTATTATATATATATATTTAAAATTATATAGGACTAATGTATTTGTCTCTTTTAAGCATGATATTTTTCACCACTTAACCTTGTAAAACTCTCGTCACGAGTCAATTACGTTCATAACGAGGCACTTGTTATGATTGTTCATAATATCTATCTTGCTCATGACGCTCAACATAAAATTAAACAATCAAATGATTAGTACAATATGATTTGTCATGGGGTCATTATTCTCTCCAAAAAATATAAAATATACAACATCATTGTTTATATATCCTAAAACATCTTTTTTCTTTTAAATGTGAGATTAATATATTTGTTTTTTTTATAAATGCCACTGAATTTTATTAAATCTATAAAATTTATAATTATATCACAATCAAAATAATTAGATTAAACAATCCAAAGATTCTTACAAACTAAAAAAAATATATATACTCATTCTTTTTAGACGTGATAATATACAATTAATCTATTAAGATTAAATATATTTAATTCAATTTTTTTTCATATATTAAAGATAATTTTAATCAAACTATATTCAATCAGATATCATACCAATAGTTGTATATGTTTGTCGATAAAAAATTAATAAATTTAAATCATACATGAATATTATTTCCAAACTATAATAGTATTTAAAGCGAGTAGTTATTATATATATATATATGTATATATATATATATTTGTTAACAATTTTATGTTATTTATACCTGATTTAAAAAGATTTATTTATACCAACAATTAAGAGTAAAAATTCCATAGATTCACTGTATTTGGACTTATTATGAAACACAAATTTAAAAATCGTAATTATTCAAGTACTGAATCTTAACTTTTTATTTAATTTAAATTCTTTTATAATATAAAATAAATATTTTTATATTTTAGAATATTAAAAATAACTTTATATTATTAGTTAATTATTATTTATTTAAAAATAATTATTTATAATTACTAAATCAATAACTAAATTTTTATCTTAACTTTTTTAACGAATTTTCTTCATTCAATGAAATTAAAGAAAAAATAAATAAATTTGAGATAATGATGACAAAAGCTTGACATCATGGTGATGATTGGTCCAAGGAAATGAAATAAAATAAATGGTTCCATTGTTTAATAGTTCCCCACGCCTCCATTTATGTCTGACCAACCCTCCTCTCTATTTAATTATTTTTTTTTCTTTTTCTTCCAATCTTTTTGTCTCAATCTCCCCAGTTTCTGTACTTGTATATAAACCCAACATCATCTTCAAAATCAATAAACATAAAAAGTTTATATCAGAACGATTCGTTGACTGCCGAGACATCTACAGAAACAGAATTATTGTTAGAAAAAAAACCACCATGTCTGCAACTGATTCAAGCTGCTTCAATCAACCCAGATTGGTCACCAAGAAGGTTCTTGCCAAGCATCAACGTGAAGGTGATGGTGCTGTTGTCCGAAGATGCATTGGAAGGTTTCTTTCTTCCCTTATTTTCCTTGTCTTGGATTTTCTTTTTCCTTTTTTTTTTTTTGATTTATTTTCATTTTTAATTTCAGGAGTGAATTGAAGTGTTTGGATCCTTTTCTCATGATGGATGATTTTACAGGTACAGGTTCATATATGAATATGTATTGGATTCGAGTATGATATTTTGTTTATTTATAAATTTATCCCGTACTTTCAAACATTTATATAAATCCCGGCTCCGTCCATGTGGTTAGATATTACAGATATTGAAATGGTTTTATGAATGCTTTTGCAGTGTCTCCACCAGCTGGGTTCCCTGATCATCCTCACAGAGGTCCTTCAATCTCTTACTATAAACTATAAACGATTTAAATCTACATAAGACGAGATAATATAGACATTATTAATCACTCGAACGAATAATAGATCTTGGGTGTCTTTTATTTTAGTGTTACTGATTGAATGTTGTGATTTTTTTACAGGTTTTGAAACTGTTACATACATGTTACAGGTAAACTTCTTGTTTCATTATATTTTGCAAAAAAACAAAACAAAACAGAGAATCTGATCCTTGAGCAACACCTGAACTGACATTTTTTGCTTGATTTCAGGGAGGTATTACTCATCAAGATTTTGCAGGACATAAGGGTACAATTCATACTGGGGATGTTCAGGTGATTGTTTTTTTCTGATTGATTCAATGTTGAAATGACAGATTTAGTCAAATTTCTGGGTTTTTTTGTTTGTATTAAGCAGTGGATGACAGCAGGAAGAGGAATAATCCACTCTGAAATGCCTGCTGGAGATGGGGTTCATAAGGGGTTGCAGCTTTGGATCAATCTATCAGCACAAGAAAAAATGTAAGACAAATTCAGGATTCTTATATATGTTTGACACTAAAAAAGGGTAGATTCATCTTAAAAGTCGGAAGAGTAATAAAAAAAATTAAAATTAGACTTAAGATTTTATTTTATTTTGTGTTGAGTGTAAAAAGAGACATTCTCTCAGTCTCACTTATAATATATCACATGTTGATTTTTTACGTAATTTAAAAAAATTATCTAATGTAAAATAATTTAAATAATAAGTTTGTCCTTAAAAAGCTATGTTTTGTTTTTGTTGAAAAATTTAAAAAGCTATGTTTGTCCTTAAAATCGTTGACTTTTTCAAAGTAATAATTTATGCGAGATAATTTCTAAACATAAAAGTGTTAGTTTTATTAGGATAGAGTATCAGAAAGGGAACATAAAATTTTTATTCGAATATTAAAAACGAATATGAGTTTTACCCATAGTTATGGATTGAATTCACCTATTTTTTTAAAGCAACAATTTAGTGTTTGACTTTGAAAACTTTTGGCCATATATGAATAATTGAATATTAAAACTTTTGGCAATATTTCATATTTACCAAAAATCCCAGATTTTTTCCATCAATACACTACAAGTTAAGGAAGTTTTAGCTTTCGAATTTCAATACGAGTGTCAAATACGAGAATGTATCGTATACAAATTAAATGATAAAGACTTGTTCAAACTTATTGTAGGATTGAACCAAGGTACCAAGAGCTTTTAAGTGAGGACATCCCAAGTGTAGAACAAAATGGAGTACAAGTTCGAGTAATTGCCGGAGAATCAATGGGAGTCCGATCTCCAGTCTACACTCAGACTCCGACAATATACCTCGATTTCAGTTTGAGACCGAGGTCACAAGTTCACCAACACATCCCGGAATCATGGAATGCATTTGCATACATAATTGAAGGTGAGGGAGTGTTTGGGCACCAAAACAAGGCACCGATTTTGGCCAACCATGTGGTCGTTTTGGGTCCGGGAGACGGGGTTAGCGTGTGGAACAAGTCATCGTCGAAGCCGTTACGATTCGTGCTGATTGCAGGCCAGCCATTGGACGAACCAGTGGTTCAATATGGTCCCTTTGTGATGAACACACAAGCTGAGATTGATCAAACCATAGAGGACTATCAGTACAGCAAAAATGGGTTTGAAATGGCAAAGCACTGGAGATCACATTGACAACTTCAAAATATATACAAATAAATAGGGTAAAATATATAATGGTCACTAAACCATCCCTAAAAATATAAAATGGTCACCAAACTTTTAAAATTTGCATAATGATTATTAAATTTTAGTTTTTATTATAAAATAATCACTAAGCTGTTAAATGTTGGAAAATGTAGTGGTTATAAACATTTGTATAATAACATATTTTGTCCTCAATAATTATATATTTAATCAATTTAAATATTAATAATGTGATTAAATTAGAAATAAATTGATTAAATATGTCACGTTACCCAATTAACGACAATTAACAATTCAATGATCATTTTATAATAAAAATTAAAGTTTAATACCCATTATATAACATTTGAAAATTTTGATGATTATTTTATATTTTTAAAGATAATTTAGTGTTCATTTGTGTATTTTACCCAAAATAATACATCATTCACTGTCTTCATCCATGGTAGAAAAGTAAGAAGGGAGAGGTGAAAAGGAAAGATTTCCCACTCATTTGAGTGGTAAAAAGCTTCTAGAAGACTTGAGCAATAAAGTCATCATGATGATTGGATGGGGTCATCTCATCTTTTCTTACTTTTGGGATTATTTCTCAACTTTTTTATTAAAAAAAAAGCATATATGGGATTTTTTTTGAAAAAAAAAACATTTTAATTTAAGGTTAAATAATAATAATAAAATTATAATCGAAAATGGAACATACCATCCTGAACTCAACACGAGTCCAGGTAACATAGAATTAAACCCCAACAAGTAACACAGTCTGCAATAATATTTACTTCAAAATAAGATGGCTGCATGTTTTACCCAAATTGAATCCACAAACCATGGCAAGTCCTCGAGATCACCTGGAACAACAAGAAAAAAATCTGGGTTTTCTTTGCTTCATCGGTGTCGGTTTTAGTTAGGCTTACCCGATTTATGGTTAATTCAGCTTTCTGAGTATCCGAATTCAGGACCTTCCTGCTGACATTGCAGTAAATCTCTTGTATAACTTCCTCGAAAGCCTTATTGAAATTTGTCGAATCTAAGGCCGATGTTTCCATGAAGAACAACCCTTGTGCTTCAGCAAGGCTTTTGCCATCTTCAATACTCACGTCCCTGATGGTTCACATTTGTTGCCGATCAGCATCGTTGCCACCGTTGCAACAGAATGAGTTGCAAAATGTTAGAAAATAAGTTCGGCCATTGAACATTTACGGAATTCAACGCAAATACGAAGTAGATGTTGAGCATAAAAGCAGACCAGAATCTACCAATACAGTAATCGTGCAGAAGTAAATCGATAAACCGAGGATAATATGTAAGAAAAGTGCAGAAGACAATTGGAAAGCATGAAATTGTCTTGAAGCCTACGGCAAAACTAAGAACAAAGAATGAATATCACCGAAAAACAAAGCAGAAAAACGAGAACGAATTTCATCAGAAGAAAAAATTGAACAATCTAAATCCAAGATCTGTTTTGGTATAGCTTCTGGAAACCATTCAAACGTTCATAGAAACTAGAACTTATCTTGTCTAATTACAACAGCAAAAGGTGAAACTATCCAGCAACATGCAAACAAACAGCACGACTTTGCAAGAAACTAGTTATTGAACATCCTATTTGAACAAATAAAATCCACTCAAGAGGGTATGAAAGTAAATGAAAAGCCTCAGGAAATCAGTCCATTGCCCCTGATTTCGATTTCCTTCTCGGAAAGAGTAGTTATTGTTATTATCTTTTCTTCCTACGGTATTCGATATTCAGATGTAAATGTCGGATTCGGATGCCAATCTGTATATGTTCAATCTTGCCTACGTTTTTCTTGTATTTAAGCATTCAAGCATCATATCATATAAGTCTCTGTCAGCTCGTTGAACACTCAGACATGGGTACACGCATAGGCACTTCAAAAAAAAAAAAAAAGAGTCCCAATAATATACTTTTCTTCTAAGTCAAGCTTTAAACCCTAAACTTTTCTTCTAAGTCAAACCCTAAACCATAACACTAAACCCTAACTTTTCTTCTAACCCTAACCCTTAACTTTTCTTCTACGTCAAACCTTATACCCTAAGCCCTAATTTCTCTTTTAATTTAAACCCTAAACCCTAAACTTTAACTTTTCTTCTAAGTCAAGCTTTAAACCCTAAACCCTAATATTTTCTTCCAAATCAAACCCTAAACCTAAACCCTAACTTTTCTTCTAAGTCAAACCCTATATCCTAAACCATAAACCCTAATTTCTCTTTTAATTCAAACCCTAAACCTTAAACCATAACTTTTCTTCTAAGTCAAGCTTTAAACCCTAAACCCTAACTTTTCTTCTAAGTCAAGCTTTAAACCCTAAACCCTAAAATTTTCTTCCAAGTCAAACCTAAACCCTAAACCATAACACTAAACCCTAACTTTTCTTCTAACCCTAAACCTTAACTTTTCTTCTAAGTCAAACCCTAAGCCCTAATTTCTCTTTTAATTCAAACCCTAACTTTTCTTCTAAGTCAAGCTTTAAACCCTAAACCCTAAACCCTTAAAATTTTCTTCCAAACCTAAACCCTAAACCATAACACTAAACCCTAGCTTTTCTTCTAAACCTAAACCTTAACTTTTCTTCTAAGTCAAACCCTATACCCTAAACCCTAAGCCCTAATTTCTCTTTTAATTCAAACCCTAAACCTTAACTTTTCTTCTAAGTCAAACCCTATACCCTAAGCCCTAATTTCTCTTTTAATTTAAACCTTAAACCCTAAACCTTAACTTTTCTTCTAAGTCAAGCTTTAAACCCTAAACCCTAAAATTTTCTTCCAAATCAAACCCTAAACCTAAACCCTAAATCATAACACTAAACCCTAACTTTTCTTCTAACCCTAAACCTTAACTTTTCTTCTAAGTCAAACCCTATATCCTAAACCATAAGCCCTAATTTCTCTTTTAATTCAAACCCTAAACCCTAACTTTTCTTCTAAGTCAAGCTTTAAACCCTAAACCCTAAAATTTTCTTCCAAGTCAAACCTTAAACCTAAACCCTAAACCATAACACTAAACCCTAACTTTTTCTTCTAACCCTAAACCTTAACTTTTCTTCTAAGTCAAACCCTAAGCCCTAATTTCTCTTTTAATTCAAACCCTAAACCCTAACTTTTCTTCTAAGTCAAGCTTTAAAACCTAAACCCTAAACCTTAAAATTTTCTTCCAAGTCAAACCTAAACCTAAACCCTAAACCATAACACTAAACCCTAGCTTTTCTTCTAAACCTAAACCTTAACTTTTCTTCTAAGTCAAACCCTATACCCTAAACCCTAAGCCCTAATTTCTCTTTTAATTCAAACCATAAACCCTAACTTTTCTTCTAAGTCAAGCTTTAAACCCTAAACCCTAAATCCTAAACTTGTCTTCCAAGTCAAACCCTAAACCATAACACTAAACCCTAGCTTTTCTTCTAACCCTAAACCTTAACTTTTCTTCTAAGTCAAACCCTATACCCTAAACCTTAAGCCCTAATTTCTCTTTTAATTCAAACCCTAAACCCTAACTTTTTTCTAAATCAAGCTTTAAACCCTAAACCTTAAAATTTTCTTCCAAGTCAAACCCTAAACCATAACACTAAACCCTAACTTTTCTTCTAACCTTAAACCTTAACTTTTCTTCTAAGTCAAACCCTATACCTTAAACCCTAAGCCCTAATTTCTCTTTTAATTCAAACCCTAAACCCTAACTTTTCTTCTAAGTCAAACTTTAAACCATAAACCATAAATCCTAAACTTGTCTTCTAAGTCAAACCCTAAACCATAACACTAAACCCTAACTTTTCTTCTAACCCTAACCCTTAATTTTTCTTCTAAGTCAAACCCTATACCCTAAACCTTAAGCCCTAATTTCTCTTTTAATTCAAACCCTAAACTCTAAACTCTAACTTTTATTTTAAGTCAAACATTAAACCCTAATCCATAAAACCCTAATTTTTCTTTTAATTCAAACCCTAAACCTTACCTTTTCTTTTAAGTCAAGCTTCAAACTCTAACCCTAAACCCTACACAAAAATCCTAATCCCTAAACCCTAACTTTTTCTTTTAAGTCAAGCTTTAAACCCTAAACCGTAAATCCTAACTTTTCTTCTAAGTCAGGCCTTAAACCTTAAACCCTAACACTAAACCATAAACCCTAACTTTTTCTTTTAAGTTAAGCTTTAAACTCTAAACTCTAACTTTTCTTCTAATTCAAACCTTAGACCATAATACTAAAAACCCTAACTTTTCTTCTAACCTTAAACCTTAACTTTTCTTCTAAGTCAAACCCTATACCATAAATCTTAAGCCCTAATTTTTCTTTTAATTTAAACCCTAAACCCCAATTTTTCTTCTAAATCAAACCCTAAGCCCTAAAATCTAAATTTTCTTTTAATTCAAACCATAAACCTTAAACCTAAACTTAAACCCTAATTTTTTTTATTAAAACCCTAAACCCTAACTTTTCTGCTAAATCAAACCCTAAACCCGGTAGGATAAAAAACGGAAAATCCAGAAAAACTACCTGTCAAACTAAAAGCTCAATTGGATTTCACCAACAACAAATCTTAAACTGTTAATATTACAATTAACCAATCGATACAAACCCTTCCATTACAAAGCAAAACCATGGAACCCGTTAAAAATCCATATAGATTCACTCGTTCTAATAAAGATCAAAAACCCAGATAGGAAAACCAAAACCAAAAACAAGGTAAGTTTTTTTTTCTAAAGCAGCAAGCAAAGTATTAACCAAACTTACTGTTGAGTTCATCGAGCCACCGACCGACACTGTCAAAGGTGGTTCGCCTGCTAATATCATAAACGATAAGAGCACCCTCTGTAATAAGCGGAAGTGACAGCACGGAACCTTTCTTGACCAGCGGTCTCCGTGTCCCAAATCTGAGCTTTAACTTCTTTTCCATCGATTTCCATGGTTTGGGTCTGGAACTCGACTCCAATGGTGGCTTTGGAAGTGGGTTGAATTCATTCCGAGCATAGCGTGAAAGGGGGTTGGATTTTCCAACCGCTGAGTCCCCGATTATTACAATCATGAAAAGGTAGTCTTCTCCTCCTCCGTCGTCGTCCGTATGGATTTTGGTGTTGAGACAGGAGAGAAAGACAAGGTGAATGGGAAAGAATTATTAAATGGTCATCCTAGTTAACAAAAAATTGTAAGAAAATTCTTGTGTTAAGAAAAGGGCAAACAGCACTACTGGTCACTACATTATTCCTGTTTTCTTTTCATAATCATTAAACCATTATTTTTGACAAAATCATCACTGATTAATGTTTTTTCTTATTTTAATCATATATCATTCAAACATTTACAAAAATAATAAATTAATGTCTAAAATATAAAAAAAAAAAAACACAATAAATTGGTGATCAAAACAGAAAATGACAAAACATTACGATTTGAATAGGGAAAATATAATATTAATAATGATTTTAAAAAATTATTAATCCAAGTAATAAAATAAAAATAATTTATTGCTGCAAAATCCTACCATTCAAATCACTGAAACTTTAACTTTCTCAAATGCAGAAAAATGGATACGGATACGGAACGAAAAACGATAATTTTTAAATTTTCAAACCACAGGAGATGTATAGGAAACGAACCCTCGACATTTAAATAAATACTGAATTCTTCATTCCCATCTAAAGTAGACAAGCCAAAACATATAGTACACATGACAGACCTTGTTGTTTAACAGGAGAATCCAGAACAATTTGCAAGCTGTTTTATTTTCCAATTTCTAACTCAATCACTTGTGAAACTAGGGAAACAATGTCATTCCAGTTATATACAACTCTACCCTGCTCATTATTAACTCAACCTAACCAAAATAAATTAGTCTTGGCTTCAAAATTTGGAAATCATGTTCCCACCAAACGTCATAAGCTCTGTTTGCACCCACAGGTACAGGTTTCCATTTCTTTCTGGAGTTTCTGCAATAGGACAAGCATAAATATCTGCATAAACTTGAAGAGAACTTTCCAAAATGAAGGCATTTTTAGACTTTCTAAAGGCAAATTGATATGGTTTTGGCCTTGACAAAATTGACTGAATATACTCTACCATGCAAGCACATGCATATCATCTTAGTTTGATTCTATATCCAGGGGACGGAGCCATGCATGAGAAAATCAATTGAATCTACATGCACATGCATATCATCATGGTTTGATTTGATTGAATCTACTCTATCATGCATATGTACACATGGACGGAGTTAAGATTAAACATTGTGTGGGTCAAAGGTCTATTAAGCTTTTAAATCTAAAAATTGGGAGGGATAAAAACTTTATTTTAATACCATTTATACTAATAGGGACCTTAAATGCAATTATATCAAAAAAAATTAGGAGGGGCAAGAGCCCCTCCCACAATATAAGTAGTTTCGTCCCCTGTATGCACATGAATCTTTTAAAATCTTATTTGTTTTAAAGTTAACCGGTCTGCCTCTTGAGCTCAACCCTGACCTCGTCCTTATCTATATCATTATCCATGCATCTATCACGTTCAGAAGCGTCATAATGATGTTGTTTGAAACTGAGAATGAAATGTTTACGAACCTGAACTTCATTTTGAAGGCCTTTAATATGCTGCACGGCCAAGTCCAGCATGTCTGCATAGCTCGTTTGCTGCAACAAGTTTTTAAAGATATGTCATTTTGTCTGAAATAAAATCTTGAACCCTTGTCATCATAACTTGAAAACCATCACTTCACAAGCCGGGAAGTATTCAATGGAGATCAGTTTGAGTCACGGTACCGGTACGTCTAAAAATTCTAAATATTTTAAGTTGGTCTTCCTAAATTGTATTTTAATCCTCTAGAAACATATAATTTATATTGTTGGTCTTCCTAAATTTAGACACTTTTAAATGACCCCTTTAATAAATAAGGCTGAGTCCCTCCATTTTTCACAAGGTAATGAATGATTCAAGAAAATGGCTAGGATAGATAGAAACATGTTGTTACCTTATCCATGTTAGGAACAAGGTCTTGTAATTTCTTCAGTTTCCCACTTATTCTTGTTCTTCTCTCCTGTACATACACAACAAGTTTTAATGTTGAGACAGAAATTGCAGCTATACCAATTCTCTGTTGGATCCGAACTTACTCTCTCAGCAATGCTTCGAGGGTGCGTGGCACAGCCACGCTTGGCTCGGATTTTACAAGGCACAGAATCTTCAGGAATATGTAGCAGCTTTTCCACTGTGGCCATCTCAAGCGTTGTTTGGGGCATGCTAAACTGTTACAAACATCAACTGCTGAGAAATAATAGACTCCTAAACGTTCATTTTTGAGGGAAACAAGCAGCATTAAGTTATTCACCTGAGTTTCCAAGCCATTGAGGCAGTCGTAAAAATCGGCATCGGTATTCTTAGCCCTCTTGCTTGGTGGGGCAGAAAACACAATGGAGTTTGGGTTATCCCATGAATCCATCCCGAAGCCAGCAGCAGCAAATGAATGTGCTGCATTTCGGTGGTTGGTGTTGGAGCTAACACCATCAACAAGATTCTCACTTACTTCAGAGATCTGAGAAAGAGAATCTTGTCTAGTGAAGCTCAATTGGGACTTCAGCCTTGATACTCCATGGCCACTGTTACCACTGCCTTGACCTTGACAACTATAATTTCTGTTGCCCATTGTTACAGAAAAACCTGCAATCATCATTTTTAGCTTTTTGGTGCAACACAACATGTTCCATTCATAGGACAATAATTTGGATAGTCTAGGAATAGTTGAAATATATGTAGTACTTATTCGGACAGAGAGATGAATTTTCAAACAGATTAATAGTCAAATCTGATCTAGTCGTTAGGACTATATAGTTTGTTTTTTGTGTATTCAACATGATTGCTGCAAATTCATCTCGAATGAAATTAATACAAATTCAGTCGTCTAAACTACAACCCTAAAATACGTCATTCAACTAAAGTGGGGAAAATATTCCCTGCGCTGGTGGTCGGAAACGAAATTTTTTTGACAAACGCTTTAATTTTAAGGCATGTATACTTTATTTGATGTTTAATGTTTAAAGTTTAACGGTTTAAGTGTGCGGGTTAGAATTTAAGGTTTATTATTTGTATTTAGGGTTTAAGATTAAAATTCAGAGTTTAAATGTTAGGATTTATGTAGCATTTAATATTTTGTCAACGTTAGTCAAAAATTTAATTTTCTTTTTGTATTTGAGGACTTAATTGGATATAAAAACAATTTAAGGGTTTCATTGATTTTTTACTAAATTTTATGAGTATTTAGATATGGTTATTTAAGTCTTAATTTTCAATAAAAAACCGAAACATGCATATAGATATAAAGTTATTAACATGTAACTAAACTATTAAACTCTAATTCATTTTAAAAAATATAAATATAATGTGTTTGATACAAATATATTTATTTAAAAGAATCATATATGTGAAAAGTATTTTAATAATTATATTCTTATATTTAGACCAGGATATATTTTACCTATGAATAACAAAAACAAATATATGAAATTTAAAGGTTTACACAATTTTTCTTACTAAAATCCCTTTGGATGCATGGTTTTATAATTTTGAGGGTTAAAACTAAAAGATTTATATTTAAGAAATTAAATTGAATTATTAATTTTAGATAGGGTCAAAGCTAATTTTTCTATTTTAACCCAGGGATTAAGTTGTAGGTGAATAAAAATCTTTTTGCCCTATTCAATACTCATTTCTATGTTTTGTACTAAAAATTTAAAATTTAATTCATAAAATAAATTATAAATTTTAAACCTTAAAAAATACATCGTACATTTAATTTCTTAAACTCTAATGTTAGTAGGAACTATATTGTCTTAATAGTTAAGGAAACAATTATTGTTTTTAAAGGTCACAAGTTCAAGCACTAATATTAAGATTTAAATATAATTGATTTAAAAAATAAACTCTAATATTAAACCTTAAACTAAAATCTTTAACTTTTAACTTTAAATTTAATTTTTTAATTGTTAGTCATAAATAAAAATAAAAAAATTGACAAATAATTTCTATTTGATGTAAGTCCCCTCATTCCATTGGCTCATCTATCTTATTCTTACTTTATTCCCACTTGTGTTGGACAAGGCATAAAGTAAAATAAAAGGCATAATGTTTGGATTCCTAAGAAATGGGTGGGGGACATGTGAGGCACGTGACAGAGACCCTCTAAGATATCAAAATACACTACTTGTTGCTGGCATTCAAGTTTTGATATTTTTTTTTTATTTTTTTCTGTCTCTTTTGTATCCATCCAACCAACAATACAACCTAACTCGCACCAATCTACCTGTCACAAATATGGATAAAAAATCTAAATTTTTAAAAGAATTAAAAGGAAAAAATAAAAATAAATTTAGACATTAAAATGAAAATTTTAATAAGGTTCAAGGTCAAATCTAGAATCAAAACTTAAAACGTTTTGAATTTTTTTTAATAAAATAAATAAAATTAATGAATATATTTAGTGCATAAAACTCGTCAAAACAAGTCTAATAATTAATTTAAATGTTTTGTTATTTTATATATAAAAAATTTAAACACAAATTTTAAAATTATTTTATAATAGAACAAGGGTTTAACATTTAACTTCAACTATTACTTTTCAAAATATGGAAATAATTTTACAAGCTGCATTTATTTTTCAAAATATGGAAATAATCTAATTTTGTATCCTTCAAAAAATAAAATATTTACGATTTTGTATATATAAAATATTACCATTGAGAATTAAAATGTTTTTTTAACATAAACCTAAAATGTTTAATCAATATAAAAATTAGATATTAAAAACTTAAAATATAACATTTGAAGATAAATATGAGAAATTAATAAAAAATTATTAAATAAATCTGACTCATCACGTTATTTATGACCTCATAAAATAATAAAAAAAACTACTTTTACAAACTGTATTTCCTTTTCTAAAAAATAGAAACAGTCCAATTTTGCATCCGATAAAGAATTAAAATGTGTAAGACATTAAATATGCCGAATATTTTTGTTAAAAGACTCGCTCACGAATTAAAAAAATGGATAATATTTTTTAAAACACGAAATATAACATTAGTTAAAAAAATATAATAAATTAACACCATAATGAAAATATTTTTTTAAATAAACTTTAAATCTTTAGTTTAACTAAAAGAAACAAATTAAAATAACTATTAATATCTGGTATATTAAATAATTAATCCAAATCAGATCTCTTTTCTTTGAAGGTGAGATTCATTATTAGTCTAATTTTTGCAATTAAATTGAATACATAGAGACGTTAGGGTCAACGTAAAAACTTGGTCAACGCCTTTAGTTATTCCGTTAAAATTATAACCAGTTGAAGAAAAGCCACCAATCAAAGGAAAAGGAATCCATGAAAAGTCAAAAATACCCCTAATGAGATAATAATTAAGCAGATGTAATGAGGACAAAACGGTCGCTCTCAAAAAAGGAGAAAGAGGCATTACCGTTTTCAGACGTGAGGTGGCTAAGGAAACCGGCAGGGGAGCTGCGTTGTCTGAGCAGAGAAGAAGAAGAAGGTGCAGGATAAGATCCATGGGGATGATGCGGAGGGGGCGGAGGAGCAGCCGAAGATTTAGGTTCTCTTGGATCGTTGGAGGAGCTGGCTTTACAAGTCGACTCCGATGTTAGAGACGAGGAGTCGGCGGCGGAGTAGTAGTGGCCCACGAGGTTAAAATCAGCTCCAATGACAGAATCGACGGCGTTGGTGAGGAAGGAACCGGGAGCTGAACCGTAACGGGTCAGGCCGGATTGGCCGGTGGGTTTTTGAGAGGAAGATGATGGATACATAATTTTGGTTAGCTGGAGAAAGTGGATGAATTACAAACGGAAAGATTAAAAACTAAAAAGGAAAGGTTTTATTTTCAAAGCTGAATGGGGTATATAAAAAGGAGTAAACTATTCCACTGACCATCAAATTATATATGTATATCTATTTTGGTCACTAAACTATTAAACTTATCAATTAAATCATTGAATTTATTAAATTTA
Source organism: Abelmoschus esculentus (assembly GCA_035048815.1). Taxonomy (NCBI): domain Eukaryota; kingdom Viridiplantae; phylum Streptophyta; class Magnoliopsida; order Malvales; family Malvaceae; genus Abelmoschus; species Abelmoschus esculentus. The sequence goes on along the minus strand of JAUCBN010000015.1, from coordinate 17,482,537 downwards.
TTTATTTTGACCACTGTTATTAAAAAATTAATATAGATACAATGGATTGATGACGTGACATTTAGCAAAATTTTATAAAATTATGTATTTAATTCTAAATTTAATTAAATAAAATTAATTAACTAATCAAATGATGATATTAGGGTTGTAAATGAGACGAGAAAGATCGCAAGTTACTCGAACTCGACTCGAGTTCTTAACAAGCCGAGCTGAGCTACATGATACCCGACTCGAAAAGCTTACGAACTACTCGAAAATATAAATATACTTTTTATTTTTTTATAATTTAAAATCTAAAATTTCTAAACTTAAAACACTAAAATCTAAACCATAAACAGTAGTCTTAACCCTTAAATTAACTTAATAAAACCTAAAATTAAAAAGGTTGAGTTTGCACAACTTGTGTATCAAAGTTTTTTCTCCATTAGGCTTTAAATGAGACTTGAGAGATAATAATTACTCAGTCTAACACAATCAAAGATCGGTTAATACTTTGCTCGATTAGGCTCCAAAAAAGCTCGAACTCGACTCGAGTTCTTGACGAGTCAAGTTGAGCTTCGATTTTTAGGCTCGTTTAAAATTACTCAAACTCGAACTCGACTCGAAATCTTAACGAGCTGAACCAAACTTAGCACTATTCGAGCTCGACTCGGGTCGTTTATACCCCTAGATGATATGTATCATCACCGGATTGAATAAATTTATTTTACTTTTTTTATTTTATATTTAATATATATATATATTTCTCTAATCAGGTCACCATCTCGTAAAAGAAAATTTAAAAATAAAATTAGGGAAAACCTCGTATTGGAAAAAAACTCATATCTTATAAAAAATAAATACTAGGGAATAAAGGAGTAAAAATATCGATAGGGGACTCGAACTTAGATCAAATATTTAAAATCACTCGAGCATAAATCACTTGAAGTATTTAAAATCACATAAATTATAAAAAACATTAAATATTTGATTTAATATATTTGAAAAATTTTATATTTAGAAATTAAATTAAATATTTAAAATAATTTTATAAATCAAATATTTATTTTATATATTTTTTAAGTTTAAAATAAAATTAAAAAGTAATAAAACCTGGGTAGAGGGTGATAGGTGTTGAATGATGAGTTACAACACATTGGAAAATGAATAGTAACCTATCGACTTGTAAGAGATGTCAAATGATAAGGGGAAATATAATTTAAAATTTTAATTAAAAAATTAAAATTTTATATTTTTTAAGAAATTCAAAATATAAAAAATAGATCACGCATTGAATGAATTCTTTTTCATAATTATTGTTGAAAAAATCTTAAATAAAATACAATAAAAAATTGATATTATATATTTAATCTCTTCGGATACCTAAGAAAAGGTATAGTTGGAGAAAAAAACGGTTGATGGGAAAGTGTCCTATGAGGTTTTGCTTCCATCACACGTGAGTGATTTTTTTCGTTACGTCACCTATGTTGCCTTCTTTTATCATATTCAGTTAATCACCAATGTTGCTTTTATTTTATATATATTATATTATATCCGTCTTAGCTGGCATGATTCACGTGCTTGATTTTTTTATATTTTACCCAATTGGACGATAATTTGGATAAATTATATTTCAGTAGGTGTATTTTTAGTAAGTTTACAATTGAATCATGTTTATTTGAAAATGTAACACAAAACATTCATGGAGAATTTTTGTTCAAGGACACCAAACCTGTAAGAAATTAGACAAGAAAACCCAACAAAGTTGAATTACGATCGAAAGTTGAGTGACTAAAGTGTAAATTCACTTAGAAAAGTTAATGCTTGTTATATATTTAAGGTAAACTGCTCTATATACTTTTAAAATTTACGTTTAATATTGATTATACCATTAAATTAAAAATCAATACTATTATAATATTAAATTTTAGTTTAGGTTTTAATTATACTACCGGATAAAAAATTTTAAAAAATAAGAATAAAAAAATAATTTAAAGTGATTTAACTTTAAATTAAGTATTCTTTCACTACCTTAATTATCTACTCTTGACGTCTTCGTTGGTTCGGATATCATGTGTTGTCCTTTATTTCTTCAATTCTGGTTAGGTTTCGATTTTGATTCAGTTCGTTTTAGACCGAATTGTTTATTGTTGTTCAATAAAGGTCTGCTTCACTATTATTTAAAAAACAAAAGCAAAATGAACTTAAGTTAATATTCTTCACCAACCTTAACAGAAAGTATTATTTTTTTGTTAATACTGTAATAAAAAAAACTATAAAAATTGACTAGTATTTTTATCTCGCACAATTTTTTTTCTCGTCTGTTGGAGCCATTTAAAATAAAAAAATTAATACTTTGTATAAATAATATTATTACAATACAATAAAAAATTCCCAATGATCATCGATCGGGTTATAACTTAAATTAATAAAAAATTCAGTTCGCGATGTTTACATTTGTGTGAAATTCGACTTTTATTTTTTTTTCTAATTAAATCCAGCTCTCAATCTTTCACAAAAGTCAAATAAAATTTTAATGAAAATATATGTTAAACATTAAATTAAAAAATAATCATTCCCTAAAAAATTTAAAATTCGCATATAATTTATTATTATATACTAGTACTGTATATAACAAAACCATTGTATTCCCTAGACTTTACATCCCATCCAAGGGACCATTTTTGTAGTACTAGTAAATAATACATTGAACTTAGCTTCCTTGTCCTAATTTCTGAGTCAAGTTGAGTTAACCTACCAACCTAGCATGTCATTTATTTGGTTTATTACGAGACATGTCCATTTTATTAGTACCAAGTGGAGTGATACTTTTGTCAATTGGACAAATCAGAATTAAAAATCCATATATTTTTGTGTGTTATTATTACCCAAAACCTTGTGCTTGGAAAAGTACTTGTCCATCTTCTCACGAGTCACGACTCAATCAAAGTCAAGTGCATGTGATCTTGTACGAAAGGACGGGGAAAGATCTGTCATGTGGACAACTAGTGACCAATCACAAAGTCACAATTTTGGAGGAAATCAACTTTAATAAATACAAATAATTGCTTCAGAATCTAAATACAAAGAAGTAGAATGAGGTAAAATTAGATAATCCGATGAATTTTAGTTCGGATTTTACTAAATTAAATTAGATCAGATCAAATATATATTATTTTAGGTTAATTTGATATGTATATTTGTTTTTTGTACAAGATGTTTGTCTTTTTATTGTGTCTAGAAAATTAATGGTAAGGTCCATTTTTAAGATTTAGAGTTTAAATATGAAAATTAATATTAGAGTTTAAAATTTAATTTTTAAATATTTTTTAATATACAACATAAAAAGGACATAATAAAAAGTAAAGAATTTTTACTCTTGCACTTTTTAATCTTAGAGAGTAAGGGTGGATATGGGTCTAAGCCTAGGTTATGAGTTATGACCCAATATATTCTAAACATATTCTTCATTTATATAAAGAAAATTTTAGATAAATAAAAAAATTAAAAATTTAATTTAATTTTTAATCCTTAAATTTGTTTTAAAAAATAATATTCAAATAAAATAAAATATAAAAAAACAAATTATTGTTGTTCGTAGTTTCATTACACTTTATAAAATTATAAATATAATTTAAACATACTTTGTATTTTAAATAATTAAATATTAACTAAAAACAATAAATTTCGAACATAATTAGGGTTTTACTCTAATATATAATTTAAATAAAAAAACAGAATAAAAATTAAGATAAAAATCAGTAAAGTTAATAGATAAAATTTTATTTTTTAAGAAATTCTTCAATTCTATTTAAATAAAGATATAGATAAAAAAAATTAACTATTAAAGAATAAAATTTTAAAACTATGTATATAATTGATTTTAAATAATTTTTATTTATAATGACTCAATCAATAATATTTTTTTAAATTCTTCACCATTAAAGAATTAGTGAACTCTCTAGGTTTGTCATGGCCAAGGCCAAGGCCAACTAGGCCATATTTTGGTCTCATAGGGTCATAATTTATTTAAACTTGTCTTAAATCGAACCACCAAAGCAGCACCCACAAAGAGCAGTCCACACAAAGATGGTACCACACCGACATGTCTTAAATCGAACCAAACACAGCCCTAGACCAGCCTGATGACACACTTAAGAGTCGAATGACTCTAATTGCTAAGATGAGTTATGATTTCTTAGCTCATAAACTTCATTTAGATTATCCACTAAGAAAAAATATAACAAACAATGTTAAATTTTTATTTGAACCAGTATTTTACATGAAATTCGAAAATTAAAAACAAATGCGTACAAAAGATAAACAAATTTATTTTAATGATTTATAATTTTTTACTTTATAAACGAATATAAACGAACAAACATAAATAAACGAATATAAACGAACATAAATAAATAATGTATATAATATGCTAAATATTTAATATTTTAGATTAATTCAGTTAATTAATTGATTTTAAATTGAATTAATTGATAATTAAAATTTAAAAAATTCTTACTTATTAAACGAAACCTAAAATTTAACTGATTAATCAATTTTGTTTTGGTTCGATCGGTTAGCTCAGTTTAACAAAACAATGAACACCCCTAGCTTATAACAAGTTTTTAACGAGTCATAAAATAAGACTTCTCAACTCGAGTAACTCAAAATTTTTGACTCAACTTGACTTGATATAATACTCACACTTAGACATATGTGAATAAATTTAAACGAACATAAACAAACAACGAATATAAATGAACAAACATAAACGAACAAATTATCAAACGTTCACGAACATAAATGAACAAATTATCAAACGTTCACGAACATAAATGAACGAACAAACTCTTTATTCGTGTTTGTTCATTTAATTAAACGAACGAAAAATCTTGTTCATGTTCGTTCGTTTAATAAATAAAAGAACAGAAACCGAGATAGAGTCAGGATTTTGGGTTGAGGGGAGCAAAATATAAATATATTAGAAGTATGAGCGCAAATTCATAAAAAAAAGACAATTTTAAAAAAAATTAAATAGTGAGATAAAAGTGAGAAAAAAATTCAGGGTGGGGGCGATTAGCCTTCCCCACACCCATGTAGTTTCTGATAGAGTGTATAATATACCATGTGCCACGTGTGTATTGGATTTTAATCTGAGAGATTGTTAAAAAGTTAGTTAGGTGGTTGTGCCTATCTGAGCTGTGTATAATGAGTATATAAGTAAGCTTTGTACGAGTATCAAAGGCACGGAAAATAGTCTATCTTCCTGTTGTAATTGATTTTTCAATCAATAAATATTAGATTTAGTTTTTTTCATTGGTTCGTTCGTTTAGATTCGAGCGCTCTACTTAACTTTCTGATAGTTTCGTCCCTGACCATAAACGAACTTCCCGTTGAACGGTTCATAAACAGTTCACTGAACGTTTAGTTCGTTTACAATCCTCGATTAAATCTTTATAAAATTCGATCTAAATCTCTTTTATTGAGAATATTTATCCAACAAAAATAATTTATATCCATTTATTTGCTCTTATATTTTAGAGTAGACATGACGAATAAAAGTATAGATAGACATTAAAATCACAATAGGTAAGCAAATTCCTGGTAAAAATTACCTTAATAGATTAGAGAAGTGAAGAAACAAAACTATAAAGCAAAAAGAATAATCTTCAATTTCTTCGGGTTCCACAAGGTAACATACTCGCCGATAGATATTATGAATATTACCATCTTTAGGATAAGATTTAAGAGTTGTCGCCGATAGATATAATGAATATTACCATTTATTATAAATTTGTTGCTACTTAGTATCACTAGGCCTTTCCGTTCCAATTCAAAAAATATGTACATTCTAAAATTGAATTTGATTGATTAAACAAAACCGAAAAACATTTGGGTTGTGAGTAAATCAAGATTCAGGTAAATTAAGATTTTATAAAAATTAAAAAAAAAATAGTAAATTAAGGTTTAACGGTTAAAATTATAGACAAAGTAAGATTTAGAGTTTAAATGTTTTTTTTTGCTTTTAGAATTTGAAAAAAAAGCTGATTTGATCATCAGAACAAAACAACAGAAAAAAAAATTAATACGTAGGCTTTGTGGTGCTTGAGATACATAAGCTATTGGAATTTTCTCATAGATAAAACAAAAGAAAATCCCTAAATTTACAATTTACCACGATTTGTTGGCTTTACTTGTACATATAATTATTCCCATTTTTTCCTTCCCAAAAACCACTACAAGATATTCTATGTTGGATAAGGGGTTCTTCATCTATTCTGTATAAACTGACTACCTGAAATGAAGCAAGATTTAAGTTCTTTGAGTTGAACCATGTCTACCATGTTGATTGCAGCATCAATCCAGGGCAAAAAATTGTAAAAAAATGGGGCACCCAAGAGCATTCCCATGGCCCTATTCATCAAATCAACCCCCTCTACTTTATTGCCCAATCTTTGGGGCCATTTCAGTAGGTTGAGATAGGCTTCAAGATCATGAACACAAGAAGGGTTTTGGACATTGAAGAAATCTAGGGGTAGTTCAATTCCGACATGAACATAACACGAACAACTCCATGGGAACTCAAATGTTCCTCCCAAACCCCAAAGGTTTTCATTCAAGAAAACCCCAGGAAGCTTAGTGATTGGGTCATTCACATTCACTATTCTCAACACTTTGATCCCAAGTTCCTCACATCTTTGCTTGAAACACAAGTTCCCAACCCTTGGCCCTGCAAAGGAGAAGACAGTGACTAGGATTCTGTCATGCATGTCTGAATTGTTAGTTTTGTTCATCCCGAGCTCACATATGTCGTATGCTAAAAGAAGAGCCAAAGCACTCCCCATACTATGACCAGCCAAAGTTATACTCAATTCCTCACCTTTGTAAGTGTTTAGTAGCCTCGAAACCTCGGAGAGAAGCTGTTGTCTGCAACTCTCGAGCCCGAACTTGCTAGCTTCTTCAGATGTGTATAGGCTCAGAAAACCCGACTCGACTTTCACTTCAGGCCTAGGGTTATGCGGGTGGAGTCGTGCAGGCGTGAGCGAGCTCATTAGATTGGCAACCCATTCCTGGCTTGTGACCGTGCCGCGAAACGTTATCAGCAAATCCCTTCTCCCGAGCCTTTTCACCGCTTCATCCGATGAGACAGCCACATATCCAATCCACCTCCCGCAACAAGCCTCGTTCTGGATCGGGATGTTCACATCTGGTGTAGCGTAGATATATTTGGTTACCTGGTAACCTGAGTTTTCCAGTCCCACTTCCTTCAAAATACTCTTTTTACCATACTTGCAGTTCCAGAACCTTTTCGAGTTCGAGTCGAGATCAAATGCCTTGTAACAAGCCACGGCGAACTCCCCATATCGGATTACCTCTGTCCGAAGACGAGGATCCAGTGGTTCCAGTAGGTTTTCCCAGTCGTTTGAACCCTGAACTTCTCTCCAGAAACGAGACGAGACAGAAGAGGATGATGTGCTCGTCGCCATAGATGCCTGTTTTTGTACTGCGGAGTTGGGAGCGACAACCTGTTGTCTTGAGGAGGAAAACCCAGAATTTACAGGCAAATAGCCATGGCCAAATGAATGTGATTGAGGCTGCTTGTCCCCAGGAAATGTTGTATTGTTTATGTTTAAGCTTGGCATCAACAGAGTGGAGTTGGAAGCCATTTCAGTTGAGGGAGTAAACGAGAGGAAGGAATCCAATATATACACGAAGCAAGGGTAGGTGAAGGAAAGGCGTTTCTCTCGTGCTGATAGGATGCGAAACGCATGTTTGTTGTTCGGACAAGGTGCAGTTTGACTGTAAGAAATAATTATGATTATTTTTTTTAAAAAAATATATTATCACAATTTATCTAAATAATAAACGATTTATTATCTAGATAAAACTTATTTATCAAAAGATTCATTGATTAAAATTATATGTAAGATATAAATAAATTCAAATTAATATATACAATTAATAGAATAATAAAAAAATATTAATCAATTGGTCGGCTTTGTTTCAACTTTCAAGAATTTGTTACGATTGATTAATGCCTTTAATTTTATATTTAACTTATTCACTTTTGACCTTTATGGAAATGTAAATAATTATAATTTGGTTAAAATTACCCGGTATACGTTTATCAAATCTCAAAAATTAATTTATTATTTAATTTAATTTTCATTATAATTAAGATATTTTTAACCTACCAAACCCCATCTCCTATTCTTATCCAAATAATCTTAAAAAGGAAAATACAATAAATATTCAGATAAGGATAGACCATGAGACTAGGACTAGGAGGTAAATTCCTTTTTCTTAGCAGGTCTCATTAAATGTGTTCACGGAAAATTAAATTTATTATCGGTGGATTCTTGTTCCTCGACGATAAATCAAAATAATATTTATATTATTACACGCTTTTTGAAACAAAGTAAAGTATATTTTTAAAAAATTAACCGTCAATTTAAATTTTTTAAAAATTAAGAAAAATATCCGAAAATATTCAATGCTTTTCAATTCTCACAAAAATGAATTAAATCGTTAGGCCATCGGCTAATTAGAAGTTTAGATAAGAATGAGTGATTAGATATTTTTGTGTGTATTTTTAATAGTATAAAAGTGATTAAAAGATAATATTTTTATATATGTATATATTCGTTATCTTAGATAAACAATTAAATTTAAATTTCCTTACATAAATATTATCTATTTTTTTTACTAAAATTACTTATTAGGCTCATAATATTTGTATATATAATTATCCTAATTAAAAATAACAAGATATTATTTTACGCTTAGTATTTATTCGATTATTATATTTAAGATTTAATATCTACTTAAATGATACAAAATTACTTATCATTTGTATCATTATATTGACACTCGATTATTGCTTAATTTTTTAGTGTTTCAAATATTATAATATCTTTATACCTGCACTAAGTTTGATGGTTTAGTTATATTTTAGGTCATTGATAATTTTAAAATTGTTTTAATTAAGTCTTTACTTTTAAAAAATTATTTTGTATAAATTATTTTTTAAACTTTGTCAATTTTAAAATTAAATAAATTAAACATCAATCTTAATTATTTTATAGTTTAATTACTTCTAAAATCTTTTAATTTTAGAATAAGTGAAATTGAATCATATGTTGTTTAACTTTTTATTATTTAATTACCCTTTAAGATATTAATAATTTTAAAATTAAATATTTTATTTTTTATTCGTGACTCCATCTTAAATTATACGATAATAAAATATTTATTTTCTCTTATCAACTTTTTTTTTCCAATAACTTATTATTTTTTTCACCCGCACTTTGTGCATAATGTCACATCCCTAGATTTTCACACCCGTAGAACTCGGCAACTCTATCCAGAACGTGCGGCCTTAGGCTTTATAACTCTAGACAAACGCCTAAGTAAGCCTTTTCACCCTTCACGGAAGATCAAACTTCCCAAGCACCGACAAACGCAAAGCGTTCTATGCGGAAGCGAATCAAACGAGATGAGCTAGGAAGAACTCTTCAAGAACGCTCAAGAACGTTCAAGAACACTAAAGAACAAAGAAAGAAACACACTTGGAGATTTAGAGAAAATGCCTTTATTCCTTGGAAACTTGGAATACTCTGATACATCAAATGAGGTGGGGAAGGCCTCTATTTATAGTTGAACTCCCCTCGATCCTACGGTCTATACAATTTTACACCGACGGCTATGATACAACCTTATCCATTTACAAAGCATAATTCTGGGAATATTCCCACCTAACTATGGAAAGAATCTTCTGTGTTCACACAAAGTGTTCACACACCTTGGATGGATAAGTCTCTCCCTGGATCGGGCCAACGTTGGTGGTCTTCGCAAGCCCAGCATTGCTCTTGGAATTACTTGGGCAGGCCACATCACACCATGTGATGCCAATGTCTTGGACCCCAAACAACGGCCCGTGACATTCTCCCCCACCAAACTTGGCGACGCCCTCGTCGCGCCACTCGGACAACACTGAGTTCGATCCTGGGGCTTCTCACGTACCTTGGCTTGCTTCTGTCTCGGAGTCTGGCTTGAATGTCCCCCATAAGAACCGCTCTCCCCATAAAGAGCACCGGACTCTGATTCAGTTGTCCCCCCATAAGGACTGCTCGCTTCGGCTCGCACCGTCTAGTAAAATCAACCGTACCAAGCACATCTTGATCACTATCCCCGTGTTCAAAAGGTACTTCACTCATTGACTCAGCATTTTCTCTCTCCGACAAGACTTCGTCACTGAAGCTTGACGCCCCATTGCTCCGCGGCAATGCTACACCCATCGACACTTCGGTCCCTTTGAAGTTCGATGCATCGACCATCTTGTCCACGGATGGCTCCTCGACGGTATCCACACTAATAGGTTCAGGCAACACATGCCTCACCAAGGAAATGTCCCCAACAGTCGCCTTTTCCACGATGACTCCTCGGCTTGGAGCATCCTCGACACGCTGAATAGCTGTCAACTTCTTGGTCCCTTGCCCGACGTCTCGTCGTACGGGTACAACACATCGTTGTCTCGGATCCAAGATACACACGACGTTGGCACACGGAATGATGATCGCTTCTACACGGTCAAGGAAGTTAAGTCCCAAAATAAAATCAAAGTCATCAATATCGATTACCTTGAAGTTTTCCTTCGACTTCCAATCACCAATTTGCAACTCAACTTTCCGCACAGTCCCTATCACAGGAGCTTCCTTGGCATTCACAGTCTTGATCTTTTCTGTTGAATCCACAACTTTCAGACCAAGCTCTACTGCAGCCTTCTTAGACATGAACAGATCACTTGCCCCGGTATCCACCAAAGCACTCTTCGATCGTCCCGCCACATTGATATCGACAAACATCAACCCATTCTGCTTCTTGCCATTCTTCTTGGCAGAACTCAGAATCATCGAGCCAAGCTTCGCAGCCTCATCACTCTCGGGCTCGTCCACCTTGGACTGCTTAACTCGACGAGGGCACTTTCGCGCTTTATGTGGCCCCTTGCACCGGTAACACTTGCGTCCCGTTACCTTCGGCTTATCACCTTTGACACTGGCGATTGCACCAAGTCTACTCGCTGGTTCACCATCTGAGTCGTTGTCCTGACGGACTATGGCATCGAGGCGGCTCCTCTTGTTCGGACACTCCTTCACCATGTGAGGTCCTTTACAATGGTGGCACCTTACGGTTCCTCGATCCTTCTGCTCATTTGGCTTGTCGTACCGATTGGACTTGGGGGATGGCTTTCCCTCGACGCTCTTTTCTTTGGGTTCGTCCTCATCTTCCCTATCACTGCCCTTGCCATGGGGCTTGGAAGACTCGTTTTGTATCTCAAACTCCGCAATCGATTCAGCAGCGGTCAACGCTTCTGAAAGATCCTTAACGCTCATTCTCTTCAGCTCCATTCTTGTCCAACGCTGAAGACCAGATTTAAAGAGATACAAACCCTCCGATTTACTCAAGTCTTTGATCTGCAACTTGAGCTCGGTAAATCTTTTGACGTAATCCCGGATTGAGTCGTCATGCTTCAATTGATAAAGCCCATCTCGAGCTTCCTCGTTGGCATTCTTTGGATAAAAATGCTCCTTAAGCTCAGACTGGAAATCCTTCCATGTCCCGATTGGAATGTCGTCATCCGACTCAGAACATTTGTTTCGCCACCACAATAAGGCAACATCAGTCAAATAGACTACAGCAGTGTTTACCTTCTCGGTATCATCAGTGATACTCATTCCCCGGAAGTATTGCTCCATGCACCATATGAAGTTCTCGACATCTTTCGCCGACCTGGTTCCACTGAACTCTTTAGGTTTTGGGATGTCCTTCACTGGCTTAGGTGTCGTTGTCGAATTCAACACACCGTTCCGCATAGCAGCCTGATATACCAGCACTTCCGCCTTGAGTCCCAACATTTCCTCCCTCAATGCCTCAAACTTGGCTTCGAGAGCATCTCTCTTTTCCTCCAACTTATCACCTTGGTCATCCAGTTCCTCGAGGCGTGTGTCCACCACGTCGAGTCTCTCTACGGCATCCTTCACGGATCCTTCCATCCTGGTGACCTTGTCCTCAAGTGCAGACAACTTGTCCCTTGAGTTAGCTCGGCTTTCTTTGTTAGCCTGGGTTTCCACACCCTTCTGGCTTGCAGTAGCAACAGTCTCCCTCTTTGGTGCCATCTCAAAATCGATGCTTTCGTACCTCGAACGGCTAGAACGTTGCTCGAACAAGGCTCTGATACCACTTGTCACGTCCCTAGATTTTCACACCCGTAGAACTCGGCAACTCTATCCAGAACGTGCGGCCTTAGGCTTTATAACTCTAGACAAACGCCTAAGTAAGCCTTTTCACCCTTCACGGAAGATCAAACTTCCCAAGCACCGACAAACGCAAAGCGTTCTATGCGGAAGCGAATCAAACGAGATGAGCTAGGAAGAACTCTTCAAGAACGCTCAAGAACGTTCAAGAACACTAAAGAACAAAGAAAGAAACACACTTGGAGATTTAGAGAAAATGCCTTTATTCCTTGGAAACTTGGAATACTCTGATACATCAAATGAGGTGGGGAAGGCCTCTATTTATAGTTGAACTCCCCTCGATCCTACGGTCTATACAATTTTACACCGACGGCTATGATACAACCTTATCCATTTACAAAGCATAATTCTGGGAATATTCCCACCTAACTATGGAAAGAATCTTCTGTGTTCACACAAAGTGTTCACACACCTTGGATGGATAAGTCTCTCCCTGGATCGGGCCAACGTTGGTGGTCTTCGCAAGCCCAGCATTGCTCTTGGAATTACTTGGGCAGGCCACATCACACCATGTGATGCCAATGTCTTGGACCCCAAACAACGGCCCGTGACAATAACGTCTATAAGAGCTGTAAAAACATTATAACTTATCAATACTACTAACCTACTAGGTAGTTTTAACTTTTAAGAACGACGGACTTAAAAAGTAATTAAAAAATAATTATATTATTTTTGGAAAAAAAACGCAATAAAGGTGATTTAATTATGGGTATAATTATATTTGGATAATCTAATTATTAAAAGTTATATTTGGATCATTCATTTATGGAAGGTTACATTTGAGTCATACAATTATTAAAAGTTATATTTGAGTCACTCAATTATAAGTAATATTACATTTGAGTCAACCTTTATATTTGAAAAAGTAAATCAATTTAATCGTTTTTCTTTTAAATTATTTGTATACCCTTGTTAATATTAAAGTATTTCATTTGAAATTATTAAATAATTTACATGAATTGATAAACTTTTTTTTAATTACGAAGGGTGACCTAAGTATAACATTACCTATAATTGATTAATCTAAATGTAACATTTATCAATTGGGTGACTCAAATGTAACCTTACCCATAATTAAGTGACCTAAACATAATTTTTAATAATTGAGTGACCTAAATATAACCTTACCCATAATTAAGTGACCTCTATTGCAGTTTATCTATTATTTTTTTTAAAAGTTATAAGGATTTTGGTATTAATTTATATATATAAACTGATTTTTTATATAAAAAATATAATTTTTTTATATGTATCAAATTTTTTTATAAAAGTGTAAGGATTTCGGTATATATCGATTATTTTAAAATATATATATTATTATTTTTTATATAAAAATAATACAACTGTTTTTAGAATGCTATTTTTTTTAGAAAAACTTAAAGTCAAAGACGAAATTAAGATCAAACATTGGGAGAGGCAAAGGTTTATTAAGCTTTTATATCTAAAATTTAAAAAGAATAAAAAATCTTATTTTATTATTATTTAAACTAAAAAAGTCTTTAAATATAATTATACCAAAAAAATTTAAGATAGACAAGAACCCCTCCTATAATAAATATAACTCCGTCCCTACTCGAAGTCGAGTCTGTTATAAGCTTTGTGTCTTACCCGTTGTTTTTTTCGAGCTTTATGTGTCTATAATAAACAATTAGCAACGTAAATTCGGATGGATTTTATATTTATGTCATGTTAATTAACATAATTGTTTGAATCAAATCGAGTAGGGTACGAGTCAATTCCGAGTTAATATTAATTTTGATTTAATTTAAGTTTAGGTAGAGATAATATTATGTTCGAGTTAAAATAGCTTATGTCTGAACTGATTAATTATTAGATTCGTTTAGTTAAATGAACTTTGATTCGGGTTTGAAAGAATTTTAAATGAGTCATTTTGAGTATCATATTGACTTTAAGTCGAGTCAATTATTTCGAATAAGATTTAGTTCGAGTGATATTAATTTTAGGTAAATGTTGGATAAGATCTTTACCGGATTTGAGTTATTTTTCGGGTAAGCTCATTATTAAAATTAAGTCATGATTGAGTTATTTGATGATTTCACTTTTATAACAGACGATATATCATACTAGATTTTTTTTACAAGTCTGATGTCTATTTTTCTCGAATCAAGTTAGATTAACGATTTATAATATTTATTTATTATTTTTAAGTTAATTTTATTACAATTTATAACACATTTATCATTTTATGTCTTTAGCTAATTGTGTGATTGACGATTAATAAAGACGTGGTTTGTAAATAGAGTTTCTATATTTAATAACAAATTAACAACTCAATAAGTTTTTGTATTTAATAAGTTCATCCCAAACATTGATTTTAATATTGATCGTCGATTATCAATTTTTATCGTTTTATTTATTTTATTCTTAAATATATTATATTCTTATAGTATGTTTTTATTTTATCTTTTGGTATATTTTTTTCTCTTGATTTAGATTTTTATTAGGGTTGAATCTGACGACGTTATAACTGATTAAGATGGTGCTCCTTTCATTATGCTATTGATCTCTTTATCTCGGACCCTCAAATTAGATTTGAATATACAATTACATCTACTATTATTTATCACGATTGAGTAGTGATAATATTCTTATTATCAACGTCCCTTCATTATGATATACATTTTCGATAAAAAAACACGATTAGCAAGCAAGATTTTCTTCTTCTAAATTCACCTACACAAGCAGTTTAACCTAATTAAGCATGTTTTTCCCCCCATTATTTCCTTTACCTTTGTTTCCCGGAAATAAGCTTTATATGTGAAACATGAAATCGACAACAATTAGTCATGTCTTGTCCAATGTTAATTTTGCTTATATTAGACGACAACTCACTAAACATGTTACAAACGTAGGAGGCTTTGAGATATCTTTTTAAAATTCGGTTTAAATTTGAATTAATGTAATTATTCCTATAAAAATTAATTTTTAATACTCTTCTTGCAAATAATTTACACTAATCACGATTTGTTTGACTTAATCTGGGCCATGAACTTTGTGACTTGTCTTAAAAACTTGGAACAGCCGTCCAACATTCCTACACCATGGAAATGCTGACTAAACGCCTTTAAATCTTTGTGTTTTGGTCGGTTAATCATCAGTTTTCAAATATGTTTCTTTGATTTTAGACCAATTTGCTTTCACGTAGGTTGAAAAAACATGTGCAAGTGTAACGAAAAAAAAAAAAATCAAATAAACTGCTTACTTATTTGTTAAAGTATATTTTAAAGGATAATTATTCGATCGAAAATTTTTTAAATTTTATATGTATCTTAATTTAAAGACTATTTTAAGGTGTAGGGTTTAAGTGTATAAATGTATGAGTTTAGAATTTAGTGTTTAAGGTTAAAATTTAGGGTATATAAGTTAAAACCTAAATCTTTAACGTATTATATTAAACCCTAACTTTTGAACCTTAAATATTAACATTGACTCTTAAATTTTAACCGATACCTCTTAATTCTAAACCTTATACTATGAATTGAATGTTTAAATCTTAAACCTAAGGCACTTATAAAAAAAAAGTAAAAGTGTATATTGTCAGTGTATTGGATATAAATCTTATTTTAATATATGTAAGAATATTTTTTTATATAAAAAATTTAATGATAGTAGTATATAAATCTAGGGTTTGTACATATCTAAATTTTCATTGATTTTTATCATTTTTTAAAAATCTTTAACATCTTTAAAATATCTATTTTCACGTAAATTCTTTAATAACTAAAATCAGATGAGAAACGATAGTTGCATTTGATAATATAAATGCTGAAATTTCATAATTTTTTACTAATTAATTTAAATTATTAAATGTATAAAAGAAATAAAAATATTGTATTAATTGTTTCCTATTAATCAATCAGACGTGCATCGTGTTTCACTACAAATATCTGTTGCAGCATAAGGCTTTGGCAATAAAATTTGAATTTAAAATGTCAAAATTCTACACTTGAATTGCTGTTACTTATAGTTGCTCTCATTACTTCAGTTTTTAGGTAAGTGAGGACATAAAGACGTCAATTCTTGATTTCATGGCGACGCAAGAAAAGGAGAAATCAAATTAGTTTTTTTCTTTCTCGAATTTAAAATTAGGGTTTAGATTTAAGTTTTGACTCGTAACAATATAAGTATAACACAAATATAATAATATTAATAAATAAACAAGTCGAAAAGTTTCAAAACTCATAACAAGATTTTTATTTGTCATAAAATCTAAAATATAACTACTATAAATAATATTTTAGATTGAAATATTAATATTTTGTAAATTTCGATTTTTTTGTCTAATTTTCAATACTTGTCGTGAGACCTAAAATATAATCAATATGTATGATTTTTTAGTGTAGGTTGACAATTTATTTTATAAGTTTTGAAACTTTCGACTATGTTTCAATATTTATCGTGAAATCTAAAATGTAACCAATATACATAATATTTTAAGTTGTAATGATACAATTTTTTTGTGAGTTTCAAAATTTTCATCTATGTTTTAATAAACCTAAAATATAACCGGTATGTACGTGAGCTATCAGCTTGTGAAGGTGAAGCAGCCTTTGATCTTGGGCAACCCTGGATTCATGCACGTGAACATATTGATGATATTTGCAGCATCGCCCTCAATAACATGCATGAGCTTCAATCAAAGCTGCATGATCAAATAGGTATGCATGAGCTTTAATCAAAGTTTATTTTTATTGTATCGGTTCCTGGTTTCCGTCACCGCGTCGGGGAATCGAGTGTTGTAAGTGTCGTTCCTTGTGTAGAAATGTAATCTTGTTGTAGTTGACGAGCGTTGATTACTGTCGGCCATGGTGTTGGGAACTTGGCTATCATGGACATTTAGATTTCGACGGTTCCATATATTCCATAATAACACAACTAAGCCTGTAAATTCTGAATGCTCCATGATGAGATAGGCATGCTCTAACCAATCCCTGCATATGGTTGATTGAAACTCGATCGTGAATACCGTACATTTGTAGAACGTATCGTGTGGAGCTACAAATACCATCGGATATGGCTGCTGCTAAAAGCAGAGTGCCTACAGGAAGAGCCTCTCCGGCAGCTCTCCATAAGAAGATCCTGATTTTTGGTAAGGTCTTTAGTTTAGAAAGAACGAACCATAGTTTAGACGGTGGGGAGTCCGAGTGTTGCGGTTTCATTAACCATAGGTACGACGACCGAACCGAGTATAGACCACTTGAGTGATTTACCTAAAGTAGAGTATCCTGCAAGGATGACATAATTGGACATGATAATATAGCATGTGCATCAGTTGGATGGAATGTTTGAAACAGTTTGGAAGCATCCTAGGCAGGGTGATACGGGGACCATGCGGACTAACTCTCATCCCATGTAAGAATCCCGCTTGCTGCTCGGCATGAATGACTGCGGATAAACCTTCTATACATATTCAAAAGAGGAATGGGGATAGAGGATCGCCTTGGCGTAGTCCCCGTTTCAGCTAAATCACATCTGATAAGGAGCCGTTAAGCTGAACTTGGTAAGTGACAGAGCTTACGCATTGCATTTAGTTCGATCCATTGATGCAAATCCCATCTTGTTCATTATGGCCCTCAGGAAAGGTCATTCAACCCGGTCTAACACCTTCTCAATGTCAAGCTTCAGTGCTGCACCTTTATTCGGATTGACCTCTGGAGAGTGCATAGAAGTTGCTTGATTTTCGGAAATACAGGCTGACATATGTGATCTTAGACGATTAACAAGTACCTCGGAAACAGTTTTATAGACAACAGTGCATAGAGCCATAGACTGATATGGTTGATAATGCCGCATAGAAACAGGTTCTGAAACCTGTGGAATCAAGACGATTACCGTCTGGTTGATAGATGCCATGTCCACATTGCCTTGTAAAACATCGAGGCAAAGTTGAATTATATCAGAACCGAGAATATCCCAAAAATGTCGATAAAATCCTGCAGATAATCCATGACTCCCAGAGCTTTTGAAGGATGAATTTGGAAGAGAGCATGTTTAACCTCACCTGTAGTGAACGGTGCGCACAGGCCAGAATTCATATCCGCTGTAATTGTGCTTGGAACGGCATTTAGAACCCAGTCGGATACTTCGCTATTGGAGGAACGAAAGAGCTCCTGAAAATAAGTGTACCACAGGAAACATCTCCTCCTTAATGTCAATCCATTGACCATGTTGATCAAAAAGGCCACGGTCCACGAATATAGTTCCTTTTTCATACTCGAGGCACAGGCATGAAAATACGAAGTGTTGCGATCTCCATGAGCTAGCCAATGCATTCGGGATCGTATGTTGGGTGTTTGCTGCTGAATGGGATATGTCTCAACTTTGTTGACTGGAACAGCAGAAGATTATCTAGTCCCTTGTACTTGTTTCTGGTTGGAACTTAGGTGGTTATATATATTATAGAGTCCAGAAAATGCTTGATCCTAACTCTACATTTATACATTACTCACTTTGGTCCTAAAACTGTGTTTGTGTGATTGAACTCCACAGTTTTGACGATGTTCAGATATCAGGCTCAACGGTGCTCCAAAAACGCTGGAAGGCTCAAAACCAGCTGGACTCGGGGCTTCACCCGGCACAAGTAAACATCCTTCCTTTTATTTCCTCATATATCCCTTCCTCTTCTGCAACCTTTTTTATTCTTTGGTTGCATTTCTTTTTATGTTTCAGCGGCTACATGAGGGCTTTGAAATTCTCCTTCAATCTCTTCATTTTCTACTTCTCAACTTTAAGTAAGCTCATATCATCAAAATTTCCATCTCAACAGCCTGACCACATTCCTCGCCTTGGAGCCGTTTCGACTCGAATCTAAATGCCCTTCCCTTTGTTTTTTGTGTTAGCAAGAACTTCTCAGGCAGTCCTTCAAAATGAATTTTGGTGTTCTACAAAGAATGAAAGAAGTCTCCTTTGTTTTTGCCTTTGTAAGAACTTCATGTATTCTGAAGTTTATATCTTGTTCATCTACTATCTCAATTATGTGATTTTGGCTCATGTATTCTAACATTAACTAATTTAATACATATACTTTAATAAGTACATAGATTTATGGATTGAATCATAGATACAATATTGAACTTTTGACATCAAATTTAGCATAGCAGTTTACTTTTAACCTTTCTTTATCAAGTGGCTCAAAGTACCACAGGGAAAAACTATATTTTTTTAACTTAAGATAACAGGAACTACATACAAGAACCTGTCATTGGCAACTAAATTGGTTATACAAACCATGAAACAACACAGCTGAAACCCCATAACCCCGTTAATGGCATGTCTACTTGTCTAGTCTTGGTGATTTAAGGCCATCGATACCTCAAAACCTACTAAAGATACAACACATTCGAACACAAAAGATAGAGGCAAAATGCAAGGATACGACCAGTTACAATGAACTACCAGCTAGACTCTCAAAATCAGCCTCTAAATTTTTAATCGCTGTAGCAGTATCATCTGCACATATTTTAAGTGCGGTAAATTCAGACATTTTGCTCTTCTTCCTTGATAAGAGATCTGCTTGCTTGTCTTGTAGTTCTCTCATCATCCTTTGGTTTGCATCAATATCTTCATTTATTTTGGTTATCTCGTCAGTACACTGGTTGGCTTGTAGTATGACTTCTTTTGAATGGTGTCGAAGATGTCCATGTCTATCTTTCATTGATAACAACAAGCTTGTTCTGTCCCTTACTGCCTTCACATCAAATCCGAGAATTTCAAATTCAGGAAGGGCGTCCAAAATGGTAGTAAAAAGATTCCTAGGATCAGCAACTGTCAACTCAAAAGTCTTTTGCACCAAGGATGCAAAATTCAACATATAACCAATAGCTAAACCCTCACGGAAAATTTCTTTCGATTCAACTAGGGGATGAAAATGAGGCTTTTGAGGCATGACTTTGAAGATTTCCATAGAGTCAACTGTTTTCCAGACTTCTAGGCTCTTTACAAAAGGTAAGTCGTGGCCTGCCTCTGGCTCATTGTCACCTGTAGAGCCAACTAAGAAAGACGACACCATTAATTCAAGTGATTTCTCCTTTGGATCATTCCATTGATTTTCAAGTCCAGGAAGAAAACTTCCTATGTAATAATGTTAACAGAATCGGAAAAATTTACTGAAAAGGGAACATGAATCACGATAACATGTCACATAACCTACCTGAGTCATTTTCGTGGCATATCAATTGAGATTGTTCTTCATTTTCACGAAGAGTTCTGCCAGACTCTCCAGCCACCTTGGTTATTTTTCTCTGAGAATCCGTCGTCTCTATTGACATAGTTTGAGAACCTATAAAATCAGGAAGCAGTGGCATTGAGATAATCAGAACAAAAAGGAACATAGAGGGTGTGGAGATTACATCCTTTAAATGTTCCTTCCTATTGTATGTGATTCTCAAGCAGTTATCAGTTTAATTAAGTCATAACTAGTATATTATGCAAGTGAGTACAATTGAAAACAATTTAATTTGCAGCTCATATTCTACTATTTTCCCAATTCTAGTCATATGAGCGCCTATTCATTCAGAAGTTTTAAGATGATTTTGAGATTCATTAATCTGAAGTGGATTTTGAGTTGTACTCAACCTGCTTGCTCCAACCCTGAGATCTCAGATGATTCAACTTCCGTGGCTCTGTCATGTTCACAAATTTCTTCCTGAACGCCAGCAGGAGCGGCATTATCTTCAGAAAATAAAGCATTAGAAGTAAGTTCTGAAATTAGGGGATAGAAGAAACTGGTAGCTTCAAGTTATTCTATTTACATACCAACAGGAGATTGGGTGATTTGCAGCACTGATTTTGGTTGCTTGATTTCGAGTAAACCATCTTCTTGCTGACGTCTGCCCATACAATGCTCCTTGTGCAGATTCGTCTCCTGCATGGAAAGGGAAACAAGTTCGGAAAACAACTCCTTTACATTCCAGCAAATGCAATAAACCTAAAATAATTTCACTCAGTTCCACTAATATTATGTCAAATTTCAAGGCAATAATTCTGAAACTGTACATATCACCGTATATAATTCTCCCCCACCCGAGACGGCGAGACCCAAAACACAAAAATCCCCCTATAATCAACACCAGGTTTCAAACTTAATGAAATCAGCTTGTTTTGATTTAACTGACTAACAAAACAGTTAACTAAAATACCTCTTTGGGATGAGAAGAATCAATCTCCTTCATCACTTCCTTGAGAAATTTTAGCCTTCTAACATATTGTTTACGCAAACCAGGACCTGCCTGCATAACTTCAATCTTCGGTTGGTCTGTAGCCAGAACAAAAGAACAAATGGATGATGAGCGGAGCAGAGATTCACTCCAAACCAAAAATCAGCGGTGGTCTCATTTTAACTTCGTAACTATCTAATAAACCCTAATTTTGTTTTTACCTCGTAACTGTCCATACATGCAATAAACCCTAAATCCCAAATTCTAACCTCACAACTATCCAGAGATCCAATACACCATAACAGTAAACTCAGAAATTAAAATCGAAAAAGAAAACAACGAACATGGAAGAAAATGGAGAAATTAGTATCACCAAGGTCTCCGAACGCTTACCTTTGGGGGTTCCCTTTTGATTCTCTTGTGAAGAAGTCGAATCTTGTACTTCATTTGCTTCTTGCTCCGAGACGCGGCTTCTCTTTGCTCCCTTCCTCAGCCTCATTTTTTACAAAAAAATCCCTGCAACGGCGAAGCTGGTTAATAATTTGGAGACCAAATTAATCTTCGCTTAAAATGCATCTGTTTGAATCTTCATTATCGGTATGGTATTTGACAACAAAATATAAATATATATAATTTTATAGATATTACGATTAAAACAATTTTTTAATAATATTACTATCATTCACCTTTTTATCGAAATTAATTATTAACTTAAAAAAACTTAGTTATATAAAAAAGTAAATAAATGATTATATTAAAAAAAATTAAAAAAAAGAACATCACATGCAGATGACGTCTTCTCTCAAGTCACTATTCAGATGGGACATTTTCTTATTTCTACAGTAACTTTGACCTAAATTCTAAAATAAATTTCAAACACTTTATTTTAAATAAAAACTCTAAATAATCTATACATACAACAAAGTCTTATAAACGATTAAACACCTCCGAAGGAAGTGTGATAAATATGGATATTCAGCTCGTCCATTTGTAATAAAAATAGCGTCCTCTCTCAAGTCATTATCTCCGGATCCACATCACAGTTGGTTTTGAAGCTTATGAAATCAAGTGGCAAACAGTAGCACATGGAACAAAAACCAGTTTTAAAACAAAAGATGTCGTAAAATATGTTTTTACCATAAATTACTTGCAAGAACCCAACATTAACACAGGTAAATGGGACATCTAGAGCCATAATCACAGTTGAAACCCCAAAATGCTCAAAAGAAACACTAAGGATGAAGACCAGTATCCAAGTATGAGGTCAATTACCATGAACTACCAGCTAGATTCTCAAAATCAGCCTCTACATTTTGAATGTCTTCAGCAGTATCATCTGCACATACTAAAATTGAGACAATTTCGGATATTTTACTCTTCTTCCTGGACAACAGTACTGCTTGCTTTTCTTCTAGTTAACTCATCAGAACATTGCTTGGCTTGGCAGCTTGCAGTACAACTTCTTTTGAATGCTGTTGAAGATGTCCGAAATGGTAGTAAAAAGGTTCCTAGGATCAGCAACTGTCAACTCAGAAGTCTTCTGTACCAAGGATGCAAAGTTCAACATATGAGTAACAGCTAAACATCCATGGAGATTTCTTTTGATTTAACCTGGGGGTGAAAATGAGGCTGTTGAGGCATGACTTATGAAAATTCCCATAGATTCAACTGCTGTCCAGACTCCCCTGGCTCATTGTCGCCTGTCAAGCCAACTAAAGGAGACTGCACCATTAATGCATGTGGTTTCTCTTTGCGCAGATAGTTATCAAACTTTTAAAATTTTTATTGGCGTTATTCAATTTTTATGTTTATGTTTCATTTTTGTCTGTCTTATTACCTTTCGTTAGAATATACTCACATAATTCCTTAGCTTTATAAATCATATAAGTGGTTACTGAATATTTAAAATATTTTTATTAGATGATGTTGTAAAAGCGTCAAACACTAAAAATTTAAAACTTTAAAACTGAATAAATTAATAGAGAAGAAAAAATTTCACTTTTCATATCTTCTTTATTTTCTTTAAAAAATAAAATAATCAAATTGTTTTAGATGTTCCTTAGTCATCTAGATTTTAACAGATTTAAATTTAGATTTATATAAATTCGAGTATTCAACATGTAATTTAATATTATATATTTTTGTAAATTCAAATGTCTAATGAATAATAATATTTAATTTGAATTGAATTAAAATTAAAATACTCAGAAAATTTGTGGATAAAAAAAATTAATACATAAACTTATAATTTATATAGTAAGATTTAAATTTTACGGATAAAAATAAAATTCAAGAATTTATATTATATAATTTAGAATTTAAAGTTATAAGAATAAATCTAAAAGAAAAAGAAGCGGACTCAGCGCGTAGGCCCGTATTTTCATGGGTTTGCCCTAAGAAGAACACTAGTAAGTACACTAGAGACCTGATCCAAGCCCATAGAAAGACCCAAAAAACACCATATAAAATGTCTACAGTTTTAAGCAAGGGTTTTAGAAGTGAAAGGTACAGTTTCTTTCTAGTGCTAACCCGCTCTCCTGGTAAAATTCATTCCAAATTCTAGAAAACCCATTTAATTCTGTAAAATGGGTCTCAAGCAAGAAGATATACTTCTCAATAACAACGCAAATGCTTCTGAGATACCAGTGGACAAGCAAAAACTTGCTGCTCCAATCAAATCGGCTGTTGACAAGTTTCAACTTGTCCCAGAGTTTTTAAAGGTGATTTGATGTTAATTTGTTGTTTTTACGTGAAGATGTTTATATTTTTCAACTAAAGTATGGGTTTTTTGGGTTAATAGGTTAGAGGGTTAGTGAAGCAGCACTTGGATTCATTTAATTATTTCGTTAATGTTGGGATAAAGAAGATTGTTCGTGCCAATGACCGGATTGTAGCCGATCTTGATCCCAGTATTTATCTCAGGTTTGAAGGAAGTTTTTGTTTATGTTTTGGGTTATGATTGCTGCAAATTATATTTTGCCAACTCGATGATGTAGATTCCATTTGATTGTTGCTAGTTATGGTTATTTTTTTTTGCTTTAAAAGAAAGATATAATCTTTTGAACAGTTAAAATAAATAAAGTTTTTTTTGGAATGATTACATGCATTATTTTTTATATGGAATTGCTAAGGAATTTTATTGTTAGTAACATTTGAGGGAGGCAATAGCAAGAGGTGAATTAGTGATATTAACAACTCATGGAGCCTTAGATGTTTTTCTTAAAATGAATTAGTTTGGTTGCCTTGTATTTTGTTGTTGGACATTCTGGTTGTGACTTATCTGTTTACGGTGAACTAAGTTTCTTATTGGCGTAATTTGGATTTGCACTTTCTCTGGCTATACTTCAATTGTAATTGGTGTTGCGATGCAGGTTCAAAGATGTTAGAATTGGTGATCCCTCCATGACGGTTAATGGGATTGTTGAAAAGATCAATCCTCATACATGTAGATTGTCAGATATGACGTATGTAGGCATTCTTGGAATTATATTTTCCTGGTGTTATAAAAACTGAAACTTTAAAGAGAATAGTGAGTAGAGCATATTGTTCTTATTCTTCTTGTTGATATGGTGTTAATTTTAAGGTATTCTGCACCGATATTGGTCAACATAGAGTACATTCATGGGAGTCATGGACAGAAAACTAAACTAGAAAAGGTACATCAGATGCTTTTTTTATGCAGAATGATAGGTGCTTTGAATGTAATACAAAATCTTCTTCTCTGCAGAATAATCTCCTTATCGGAAAAATGCCCATCATGTTAAGGAGTTGCTGCTGTGTGCTATATGGAAAAGATGAAGCTGAACTTGCAAGGCTTGGTTCGTGTTCATTAAACTCAAAATAATGTCTCTTTCTTTACTCACTTTCTTCTTTTTATATATTTTGATTTTTCATTGTCTGATATTAGGAGAGTGCCCTCTTGATCCTGGGGGGTATTTTGTCATTAAAGGAACGGAGAAGGTAATTAGATCATCTTTATTGTATATATATATCTGTTTGCTTTGTTCTTCACTCACCTTGCACACTTACACATTCACTGTGGTTTGCTTTTTGTTTGGAAGTAATCGTCGTGCTAATATACAATTAATATTCATGATGGGCCAGAAATATGTAGTGTAGTAGTAGGTGAATCGTACATTGAATGCATAAAAGTAAACGAAATTAGTAGTATTGTTTTGCTAACTTCTAGTTTCACCTCTTTTGATCTAGTATGTTGAATGGACCCATCAGAAAATTGTCACCTGTTGGATGGGATTTTGTTAAGATGAAGTGATGATATAAATATAGTTACTCTTTTGTATATGCACACATTAAATCCATTTGGCTTTTTTAATCCGTAGTATAGGAATTTCTTCTTTTCAAATTCTATTTTCAATGGAGCTAACATGTTTTTTGCTTCTCTTGGCAGTCTCATATTCTTCAAATATTTATTTTCTGTTTCTTGATACATTCTCGTCGCTGTATACTGTCATGATTCAGCCAATGTCTTTCAGGTGATTTTAATACAGGAACAACTCTCCAAGAATAGGATAATTATTGATGCAGACAAGAAGGGAAAGTGAGTTCTTTCAATTTTTTACACCTTGCTAAGAGTCTTCCACTACCTTATCACGTGCTTTATTAGAATTTCCTTGGTTCCATATACAACTCTGCTCGTAAAATTTATTGCTTGTTGTAGAAGAATGTAAAGTAGGAGGTTTAAGTCTTGGTTTTTGTCTAGTTGTTCTTGAAGTTATAATGTCATTGGTCATATATTTTATTGCTTACCAACGATTTTACAAATGATTGGAGACTTTCTTAGCAATTAACCAATTAAAATTGGTCTAGCTTATGACCATTTTGCATTGCTGCTTGTTGGAAGCACATTTTGAAGCTCATGGAAGGATTGAGAAGGAAACAATGATTTCTATTGATGCAATGCAATTTTAGCGTGTTAAACTTTATATTGTTATGCTATTATTATTTTTTTGTTGCAGAACATGAAGTATTTATGCATTCATTTTGCCCTATAGGATTAGAAAAGTCTTTGTTATGGACTTTTGGTTTCAACTTGGGATTATGGTCGTTTTATTGTCATTTCTACTCGGTTTTTATATCTATCTTCTGCCATATAGTTTAGATGTCACTTCTTTATTTTCTTCTCCATTTCATCTTTTTCCTACCTTTTACATTTGTTCTAATTTTATCAGTTCTGCTTGATCCTTCGAATTTATTTTCACAATATCTTTTCTCTGCCGTTTTTGTTCTCTGCTCCCAGTATAAATGCATCTGTGACAAGCAGTTCGGAAGCAACAAAAAGCAAAACAATTATTCAGATGGAGAAAGAGAAGATATATTTGTTACTCAACCAATTTGCGAAAAAGGTTTTGTTGCATTTTTCTCTTCTCATTTTCTTCTTCCCCCCTCCCTGGGAAGAGTTAGCAATGTTTCGTTATTTTTAGGCTTCAGTTTTTGCTGAGCATTGTTTTCTTATAGATCCCTATCATGGTGGTCATGAAGGCAATGGGGATGGAGAGTGATCAAGAGGTTGTGCAGATGGTTGGTAGAGATCCTCGTTACAGTGCCCTTTTGTTGCCTTCTATAGAGGTAAGCTATAGGGTGAAAAGTTGTTCATAAATGCATTATTTAAAAGAATGATAAATAGCTTCCTGAGAAGTCTTTTGGAAATGACTTTAATGCTCATGAAAGGAATATATGGATTTTAGAGATGTATATATTTCTTAAAGTGATAGCAATTGTTTGGTTGATAAAGATGTGGAAGTTGAGGGAAGAGTGCGTTGGATGGTTTATTAATATGCAGTGTGGATCTATGAATGCATCAATATATGAGCAAAATTTATGAGTTGATTACAGAAATGAAGTTAGCGATGGACGGAAAATGACTTAGGTAAGAGTCGTGGAAGTTGATTTAATTTCTAAACTCCAATGGGATCTATGCAGATCATGCAGGGTTCTTTAGCTGTCTCACATTTCTCAAGTAAATTGAAAAGTTTCTCATGCTATGTTACTTGGACTAGGGTGTTAGTGTCGGATAGGGGCATGTGTCCGCTAAAGGTACTTGGAGGATCATATGCATATATCCAAGCCTGTATATGTGTCAAACACTGGTATTTCAAGAAAAATGTATAATAGGAGCAACATAGGTCTCAAGTGCCTGCTATAAAAATCCACACTACTTTGTCATTATACTAGGGTGTTAGTGTTGGATAGAGGCATGCATCCGGCCTGGGTATGTTCATTTTTCCGACTTCCATATATTTGGAGAACTTTTGGAGGATCATATCTCTATACCCACCTGCGGATATGTGTTAGACATGGGTATTTCAACAAAAAGTGAATTGTCGGAGCTACATATGTCTCCAGTGCACCCCTACTATAAAAAAGCCAAATTACTTCATAATTATACTGAATTTAGGTTTTTGAAATGAAATTCAGTTTTCTATGTGTTCCATAACATTTCTTTGGTAATATTTTTGCATTCTTATAATCTTCCACGAGCAAATCCTTTCTAAAATCTGCACTTTTTACATATTCATCCCTTCCTACATAATGTCATTGATTCTGGTAGTTTGTCAATTAGTTTTGGCATTACATAAACCCTTTCCAACTCCTATCTAGATAACATGTTTCCTAACTTGGTAATTTGTCTATTTCTTCGATGGCCACAGATTATTGCATACAAAATCCTCATTAAGTAATTTCACAATTTATGCATTGTGACCCATTTTATGATTTATTCTTTAAGCATTGACGTTATAAGAATAATCTGCATCTGTTATTTCAGTTTTATAACGTGGTGTGACCTTCATGCTTGTTTAAAAAATATTTGTATACAATGTCTTCTCCATTATTCTAGTGTTATTCTTGTCTTTACATAGTGGTCTATAATTCATTTCTTCTTTTCCAGGAATGTGCAGGTTTGAGCATATATACACGGGAGCAAGCATTGGCGTATCTTGATACGAAGGTTCTATACTCTCGCTTACTTTTGTTATAAAACTTATGAATTTAGCTTTTTATATCTAGATTTCGGTGCACATGGAACCTGAAGGTTATTTCGATGTTTAGATGTTAATTTTACTTTAATTCAATCTGCAGTTTTTGTTATTTTTATACAACATTTTAAATGTGAAAATTCTGTTAAGCCTTATCAAATTCATAGTGGTGTTGATCTGTAATAAAAAAGGAAATGGTTTACAACTGTTGAAGTTTTACTCTTTTGGCCTTCAGTCTTTCACAAGGCTCCTTATTGTGTCTGCTGCGTGGTAAATTTACTTTCAAAGTAAGAATCAAGCTTGAGCCAGTCATTATAGTTGGTTCGTTTGCTTTCCTGATTACAGGGAGTTTCTCAACTCCATGAAAGGCTGCTGAAGTTTAGTTTATGGGTTTTTCCTTTCTGTCATATATTAATTACGGATATATATCATATTATTTTTTGTTATAATACTTCTGGTTGGTTCAAAATTTCACTCTGATTGCCTCCTTTTGCAGACAACAAAGTCTCTTTATGCTGGTACTGCATCTGTTGAGGTTTTTCTTCCTTTTGACTTTCTATGCATAAATATCTGTGTTTGTATTATTGCACATAATGATGTGGTTTAGAGTTTTTCATCGATGAAAATGGAAAAAAAGGGTTCTAATATGTCCCCATTTGTTTTTACTAATTTATGTTAATGAGCTAATTTTTATTTTGCCCCTTTTTTGGTAGGAAGGGAAAGCTTTTTCTATCCTCCGAGATGTGTTTCTTGCCAATGTTCCAGTATGTTTTGTTTAAGTTTTCAACTTTCAATGCCAGTATTTTGAAATCGACTATTGTTTTACAATTAATTTTCCCCTTTGTCTAGGTGCATTGCAATAATTTTCGTCCAAAATGTTTGTATGTGGCGGTAATGCTTAGAAGGATGATGGAGGCAATCTTAAATAAGGATGCATTGGATGACAAGGTAAGTTATTCATATTGAATTTTTTTTCTTTTCGGTAAATACACAACACTTAGGTTGAAGATATTACTATATAACCCTGAAAAACATTAATTGGGAAAATTTTCATTCCACCGATAAGAAATACCTTCTTCATTATGATGTAGCCCAATCATTACTCATTAGAATTCCATGGACACTTGTTAGGATTTCGACATGACATCACATGAGGGCATGATGATGAAATGCCCTTGCTTAATGGTAAAGCAAGATGACAAGATTAATCAAGTGTCTGTGTTTTGAGTTATTTTTGTAGCCAATATTATTCTTCATGTTAATTATCTTATCGTTATTAAATTGTCAGTTTATTAAAATTTTATTAAAGTATTAGGATATCATTATTTATGAGTGTCTGTGTTACTATTCTTTGTGTTAATTATCTTATACCATGTAACTCCTCTGTATACAAGGCGAATTGAGAATTGAATCAAACAAGGCATAATTTTTATCAAAACCCTAAAAGATCTTGGTCTCTCTTTTAACGAGTCCTAAGGTTTCAATCTCCCTTTGATTATTTGAGAGGTTTCAAACTTTCAATCTCCCTTCGAGTATTTGAATCATTAATCCGAAACACAAGATCATAAGATTGTAATAGTCTGTACAACAAGTGCTTGACAAAATATTCATTTTGCTTCTAACCCAAAATTTATTGGCCACTTCAATTTATAGGCCTTAAGCCTTGTGTGGGGAGAAAGGCCAAGTTTGAGAGAAGCGAAGGTTTGGTCATTGCAACAGTGGAGTGAACAATTACCAAAGTCCTCCATTTGCAATGGACATTGTTGGAAATTCTTGTGTGAAATGGGCCATGGTGGTCGAAGATGGAATGAATGATTGTGGTTGTGTGTGATTGGTGGTAGGGATTTGTTGTTTAAAGAAGATCAACAAGATATTTTCCATAGAGAACAATGTATTTCTCTATATTTTCTTATTATTCTTAATTATCAAATGTATATAGAGTAAGCCTTTAAATAGGTTGATATAGAGATTTTATATAATTAAAAATATACTTTTATCTTTAACTTAAATAATACTTATTCCTAATTTATATATGACTTCTAGTAAATCTAAACTACTGATTAGGAATAAACTCTATTTACACATTAAATAAAAACTCTAACACTCCTTCTCAACTTACAACCCCCTCAAGCTCTAACACTTCTCGGATAATTTACAATTCTTTTGAAACTATCTTCCTTTTGGTACTATTTACTTGGCAGTCATTCTATCCTCCAACTTAATTACCATTTCTCCCTGTTGATTTCAATTAAAGTTATACCTTTTTTTCATATTTTTATTGTTTGAGGCCAAATTCTGAAAATATTCTGGTCAAAAGTGGTGAAGTTGCCACTTTATATATCTCGCAAAAGAATAAATTTCTATTCCGGCATTGGGCATTTTTAGTAATTGCAAAGTCTGTACCATTCTTCCAATTGCCTTGGGTTGTCAGTTAATCATGCTTTTGCACTTGAGTGTAATTCGGTCACTCAAGGATTTCTATTTAATTACGTTTTCTTATTTTGTTTTTGGTAAATTTGAAATCACTAAAAGTGCGGACTGATAGTTATCCTTATTATTTAGCTGTTTACTAAGAAACTACTTAGGAGAGACTCCGTTTTATATAAATTTAAAATCACTAAAAGTGTGAACTGATAGTTAGCCTTATTACGTAGCTGTGTACTAAGAAATTACTTGGGAGCAAGCAAACAGTGGACACTGTTAATTTACTACCTGTTCATCTAGAAAAACAGAGCACTGAGGCTCTACCCAATTGAAAGCATATGCCAATTCTCTCATTTAGAGCTTCAAAGAATACATTCTTATCTTCTCTGCACATACTTGCCAAAGTTGTCGTGTTATCCTTAGCCCACCAGTCAATGTGCTTCATAACATTTTTCTATTCTAACCTAGGTCACTCCCAAGCTAATAGAAAACGTTCAGGTTCGAATTCCATAGACAATATGGATGGTATTGCCTATAATGATAGACTAATAAAAGACTCAAAATTTTTATTTATCCACTTCCTATTTTAAAAATAGGTCGGTTGAACTTAAAAATTCCTTCATTGAATAAAGAAACAATCTAATTGAATGTGTACCAATGAAATCGAGCGCTAACCCCCATTTCTTATTGAATTAACTGATAAACCTCTTGTCAAAGATTTATTTTGTATTACCTGTAAATCATTTTGTATGAGTGCTGGCATTGCATTTTGTTTATGATTTTTATGCCGGGAAATTGGCTCATTCTTCAAATGAGTTTGCTGCTCCTATTGTTTATATTTGTTTTTCCAATATGCATCTTTCCAAGTCAAATCAGGTATCTGAATGATTTTCCTTTGTTTTGTAGGATTATGTGGGGAACAAGCGTCTCGAGCTATCAGGACAATTAATCTCTCTTCTTTTTGAGGTATTATTCATAATTATGCTTGTTTTTCAAAACCTTATTTATATTGCTATGCAGTTCTTAATGTTTTTCACTGTCCTTGTTGACTTGTTAATGTAATAGGATTTGTTCAAGACCACGATTGCCGAGGTTAAGAAGAATATTAATCTTATCCTTTCAAAGGCCAGCAGATCTAGTGTTTTAGATCCTTCTAGTGTAAGTAGCAGAAATCAGTATTTTCAAGCCAAGCGCGCTTTTGCATATGTCAATGTGATTTTGATGTTTTGTGAATTACTGCTTTAAACCCTTTTTATTTTTTTTGGATTTGGAATAGTCGATCTGTTATGTAGTGATGGTAGGTGGTTTTGGAGTTAAGGATGGAGGTGGATGTGACAAGGAGAGTTGGGGGTCATGAAGGATTTTTTATGGCAAAATATCTCCATGGAGTCACATAATTCGTTTCTACTTAGGCTTCTACAGATTATTTCAAAAACTTGAACGGTAGAGAACATATAACAATGATTTAGTTGTGACCCCAGTGCAAACAGGGTAACACTGTTCTGATCAGACTCGAGATTCATCTGGTTGAAAGTTGAACTAGTCTTACTGCTAGTCAGTTTGACTTTTAACTAGTTTTGAATCTACAACATAATGATTAACGAACTGGAGTCAATTCAAGTACCAATTAGTCCTACTATATAGTCAGTCCGAAAGTTTTTTTTGGCATTCACATTAATAAAATGATGAACTGGAATCTCGCCCATGCAAAATGCCTCTCTTATTTGTCCATTATTCACCATTATGAGAGAAACATATTGATTTATTCTTCTACCAAGCATGTTGCATTCGTGGGCTGCCTAGGTTCAGTGAATGACAATTCTTATTTGAAGAAATGCATAAAAGCTTGAACTCAAAAAGAAAAAAGAATCCGTAAAAGCTGGTTCTACGTATAAATAAATGCATTTGATCTCCATATTCATTTTGTATCGCATTGATTTGTTTGTTTCTGGTTGAATCTAGTTTCCTATTTTAGATTTCATAGAAAAATTCTCGATCCAATATAACCTCGATTTCCCCCTGTAGATTTTGCTTGGTAAAGACATCATTTCCATGGGGCTTGAAAGGACCCTTTCAACTGGGAACTTTGACATCAAGCGTTTCAGAATGCACAGAAAAGGCATGACACAGGTATTTTCCATCTGCTCAGTTGGTTTTTGTTTATCCATTTTTCTCCTGTGTTTTCTTAGTACAATGCAGACTGATGGGAAAATCTCACTGATAGATCCTGGCAAGGTTATCCTTTATTGGGAGTTTGGGCTTCATGACAAAAGTCTCACCTCAGTTTGAGAAGTCTCGGAAAGTAAGTGGACCGAGGGCCTTGCAACCTAGCCAGGTGAGTGTGGTGTCTATGATTGCATTTGAGATACTTAAATATGAGTTATTCAGTGATGGTTACTACTTTAGTTTTTGTACTCTGGTACTGTTTTTCTGTATATATTTTCTTCTTTTAATTCTTTCCCTTTCCTTTAATTTACTATAGTGGGGAATGCTTTGCCCTTGTGATACCCCTGAAGGTGAAGCTTGTGGACTGGTTAAAAACTTGGCCCTAATGACTCATGTTACAACTGATGACGATGAGGGTCCTTTGATTTCTTTGGTATGTAATTTATATTAAATTGCTTTTGTTTGTGAAGTCATTGTCATAGTAATGCCTCATTCTAGAGTTAATAGCAAGGAGATACTTGATTTGTAGTATTATGGAAGTTTTGATTCACTGATGAAAATCCATTAACACGAAATTGATATGTCGAGTATTATGGATGTTTTTTTGGTTTGGTTCAGATTTAGTACCTCAACTTTAACCACATTGAGCTACTATGCTTCTTAATGTAAACTCATCCATTTTCGGGGTCGTTACTTGATTTGTAGTTTCATCACATTAAGGAATTTCTAATCAGAATAGAGAACGTCTGCATATCTTAAAGCAATTTGACTTAAAAGAAAACTGTTCTTTCTGAGGATTAATATATATTTGAAATACTAGGGGAGGGGGGATTACTATGAGATAGAGCACTTGCTTTACTATGTGAAAAGAACCAAAAGCAATATGGGATATATTTTTAACATTTTTTACCCAGTTTATGGAGAATACTCCATGTATATATGGAGGGATTTGATCAGAAAAGAACTAGAGTGGTTCAAGAAGAAAGCAAAAAGAGGAAAGAAATTCGAGTCATGCCTGGATTTTTTTTTTGTACAAAGAAGATTTTATCCCATGTGTCATGAAGATTGGGGGTGGCGTTCACATACTGTGATTTGAACACTAGGTTTGTTAGATGCTATCTCTTGAAGAGATCGTATGAGCCAATTAAGATATGCTCAGAGTTCGATAGAACTGGAATTTCTTATCCATGTACAATTTAAAATGAGAGAAAAGCCTAGATAATGATTTGGTTGCTGACGGTGACGAGTGATTGACAAGTGTTGTAGATGCCTGATTGTTATAAATATTATAGAAACAAAAAACCTAATTTGTTCTATTATTATAATATTCTGTCAAAGTGTCAATAACATCAATTAGAAAATAATTATAGTAATATTGTTCATACAAGGTTTATACATTTCTATCATATTGCTATTAAACCCATGTTCATCTTTTTTGCATGATCAGAAAAACTGTAAGTATTTTGTTGACATTCTGTTTTATAACCTGGAAATTAGTTGATTTTATTGTGCGCTTATAATCTTTAAAGATATTAAAATTTAATCAATTATTCGATAACATAAAGCATTATATTTGGTTGCATATTTCAGCCATTATTGCAACTTGTTTGTTACTAAATTTAGAAACATGACTTGAAGAAGATAGTTATTTTGCATCTCAAACTGAAAGGGTTCATCCAATGACTTAGACCTTATCTATATGCCTATTGATATCATGATTTTTAATATTCTTACATTTCAAATTAATTGTATTTTTCCTGTAACAGTGCTATTGCTTGGGAGTTGAAGACTTGGAGCTACTGTCTGGAGAGGAGCTTCATTCATCAAATTCATTCCTCGTTATGTTAAACGGGCTCATTCTTGGCAAGCATAGAAGACCACAGGTGCTTCTAATGTTCCTTTGAAGCCTAAAACAATTGGTATCCATATATTAAAGTCGCTCAATTCAACTGAAATAATGTGACACTGTTTTAGAGTTAGACAAATTGTTTAGCTCTTTAATGCTTGGTTTAAAGCCATAGTCCCTAAAAGGAGAGAAAAGGATAGTAATAAGAAGTTTCATCAGTAGGAACTTGTATTAATATGCAAAGTCGGCTCAGTCAACTTTAATCTCAATCTATTCACTGACTGTTACCTATATATCGTTTCTTTCTGTGCTTGATTTTATGCCTACCCTTTGAGAAAATGTTGAGGTGACAGTAATTTCCTTGCTACATTTATAATTGAATTTACTTGCATTAAATTGCTGTTGTACGCACGCTAGGACATATATGCGACTATATGTTTATGTTCTTTCTTATTATTTTTTCCATGTAGTACCTTTGTAAGTTACTAAGGAGAAATTTCATTTGTTAGCACCTTTTATTTTGAAATTCTTGGGCATATCCTTCTGCTTTAGAGATCTGCCAACTAACCTTTAGCTTCTGTAATTGCTGTAATTAAGCTTTAAAATCCCAAGAGCTTAAGCTTCTAACAAGACCTAAGTGCAAAAAAAGCAGTTATGAATTTATAATAAAAAATTTTGAACAAGAAAGAAGTCTTAGTTATTTCAAATATTATGATAGCACTTTTCATGATGCTTCACTTCAAAATCTTTCTTTTCTCTGTGGCAGCTGGGCCTTATGTTGCTTTAACTTTTCATTTTTTTGGAAGTACTTGTGTTCGACACCCATGTCCAATGCATATTCAAAGATGTGTATGTGGATGCAAACCTCCAAGTGTCCTCCAAATATATGGGAAAACTTAATAAAAAAATCCAAATATACTGGTGTCGGACACATACTCAAATGTGAAACATCCAAGTATGAATAACATAAGCTCACCAAAGCAACACTTGTTTGATTATATAGTCATAACATTCTAAAAACATTTCTATTTTGTTTAATCTGCTTCTTGATATAAACAACATTATCATTTAATGTTTGAACAGTTATTTTTATATGCAGAAAATAAAAGAATTAGGAACTTCTATTGTTTTCATTTCCTAGGCATTCATACTTGTTTTGTAGAATTTATGCATACATTCAAAAACTCCGTTCTTCTAGTTCAATAATATTCTCTCCCCTTTATGTAGCATTTTGCCATTGCTATGAGAAAGTTGCGAAGAGCTGGAAAAGTTGGGGAGTTTGTTAGTGTCTTCGTAAATGAGAAGCAGGTAAAATCTTCTTCCACTTAAAAGCTAATCACGCATGTCATTATATCATTTTTCATTCATTTTGTATAATTATGCTATTTGTTGTCTTGAACACCTTATATGCATGCTAAGATGAACTTTCAAATGCATTTCTGCTTTCTGTATTCTTAAACACTAGAGTTATGATTGCAGCTCATGTTTGGAATAAGAACTGTTATGTTCGCTAGTGTATAAATATATGTTATTTGCTTTGCAATCCTCTTTATTGGTTTTGGATTTAACAATAATCAATGGACCTATCAATTGTTGTCGGCTGTACTAATATATTGTGCACTTTGCAAGAATGAATGGTGGCAGTAAGTGTATTTTGTTTCTTACCTGAAAACAATCACATCCAACGTTGACCTTGTGGATTGTGGTTAGCTCCTTTTTCAAGGAAATAGAGAATTGTGTGGACATTTAAGGGGTTTGGCAATTTATTTATCATATACTTGGAAGACCTCGTATGAGTGTGTTTTTGGGAATAGTTCGATATCTGTAACTCCCTTATCCATGCAAAATCTGATTTAAGGGTACGTTCAAGACAATCCTTTGAGCCGCTTGTAATATTGTGAATCTTTAGTGTAACAAGTCTGGTCGATTTTCTTGCTTATTATTGTCCCTGATAGAAGCTTCTTTATTAAATTTTCGGTTGCCTTATCATTTATATTTCAGATTTACAGAACAAATCGTAGAAGATAAATAAATTTATCACGATAGTTATGGGATGAGATTCTAATCAAAGGACCTGTGGGGTATACAGTTAATTATAAATGATGGCAGATTGCTCAAAAACAGACTCTAAGATGGAGAGGATACAAAAAATATTTTTGGGAAAGATGGGAATCAGCTTGGGCTAAAGTTGTGGTCATGAAGCTTGGCACACATATTAATGCTGAATCCCACTGTGTGCATGCTCTAATCTAATCCCCATTCAATCTGTCATATTACTGTCTCCATATAATATAGTATTTGTTTTCTATGTTTAAGTTGAAAAGTGTAGATTTTTACCTGTGGTTTTCATCATTCCTGTGTACTGAACTTTTTTTTGCTCTCATTTTAAGTATTTACTGATATTTGAGATTCCTAAATGTTGATCAGCGGTGTGTTTACATTGCTTCTGATGGTGGTCGAGTTTGTCGACCGTTGGTAATAGCTGACAAAGGAATATCAAGGATCAAAGAACACCATATGAAACAGTTGTTGGTAAGAGTTATGTTTATAATTTTATCCAAAGAAAATAATCTTGTTCGAAAGCTAATTCTATTTTTGTGCTCATTAAGGATGGAGTCCGAACTTTTAATGACTTTTTAAGTGATGGTTTGCTGGAGTATCTTGATGTCAACGAGGAGAACAATGCTCTGGTTTGTTTCCCCTAGTGTTTTAAAGGTTTTAAATTCTGTTGTTACATTTTATGGATAATTGACTTCTAAAAACATAAAAATCTTTTTAGATTGCTTTGTACGAAGGAGAGGCAACACCTGAAACGACCCATATTGAGATAGAGCCTTTTACTATATTAGGTGTTATTGCTGGGTTGATTCCATATCCTCATCATAATCAGTCACCAAGAAATACCTATCAGGTTTTTACATTACTTTTGATATCTTAAACTAGGCATGGTTGTAAGCTGTAATTTTTTCTCTTATCATCTCTAAATGTTTCTGTATTTGTAGTGTGCAATGGGGAAGCAAGCAATGGGAAATATTGCATATAATCAGGCGAGCAGTATTATTTAGTATTCCGTTTATCTTATTTTTCTTCTAACTTTGAGCAAAGAGTCCTTGTATTTCACGAAATAAATAATACAGCTTCTTGAATTCAGGGAGAAACTTTTGAAGGTTCCATTAGTTGAAAACATTCACTGTTTTGTTTTCATAAATTATGCTAATCCTAAATGATCAAATAATCTTATATCAGTGTACAAGTTATATGCTTATGTACATACAGATAAACTCAAACATAACTCTTATTTTCGGAGATATTCCCTGCTTGATATTCTGATTTTTTTTAGTTTTGTTCGAACTTCGAAACTTTGTTCATTTACTTTTATAAAAAATTCCTTTTTTCCTTGCTGAACTTGTCTATTTTGTGCTGTAGTTGTGCCGGATGGACACATTACTTTATCTATTGGTGTATCCCCAGCGGCCTTTATTGACAACAAGGACAATTGAACTGGTTGGTAGTCTGTATATTGTAGATTATGAGCATACCATTTTGTGTTGTAAATTTACTGCCTTTGCTTTCAGGTTGGATATGATAAGCTTGGAGCCGGTCAGAATGCAACTGTTGCAGTCATTAGTTATAGTGGTTATGACATAGAGGATGCTATTGTCATGAACAAGGCTTCTCTAGACCGTGGCTTTGGTCGTTGTATTGTGATGAAAAAGTATGCAACTTTTTCATCTTTCTGATTAAGCCTAATCGTGCATGGCTTGGAAACTATCAATCACATATTATCTTCAACATTCTCTTTGTAACAGGACTACTAATGTTATTCAAAAATATCGAAGTGCATCTGACAGAGTTATTAAGCCAAATAGAACTGGACCTGGTTCTGAGAGGATGCAGGTAATGCAGTTACTTGCATTTCCCGATTGCATGCATGTATTGCTGCATTGTCAAATTAGTGATTTTTTAAGCATTTTTTATGCTGTTCCTATTTTCTTGATGTTATATCCTTTTTATTTTAAATTCCCCGCTCACCATTGTTATTATATCAATACTTTTTTTTCTAACTTATGACCCCTTCCAATGTTGAGCCATTGCAGTCTAGGGTCTATTTGTGGTGGAATTCTCCTCCAACATAGTGGATAACTTGACAATTAATTTTAGAAGGCAACTTTAATCAGATATTTTCTAAATTTACCTTCCAAAAGTTTTTAAAACATACACTTGAAGAGAAACAAAAAACCCTTTTTCTGTATTTGAATGATAAAAAAGTTACAAAGGCTGCTGCTTTTTATAGGCTTAGAATAGTACTTGGAATACAATTAGGAGTCCTACTTACATTAAACTTGCAACATTTCTAAGTAGTAGACTTTAATTAAAATTACTACTAATAATTAAATACATCTAATTACATAGGAGAAACTTGCGCTCCCCCTCAAGTTGGAGAATGTACATTGTATAATCCCAGCTTGCAATTGAACTTCTCGAAAAAAAGCTTTTGGCAATGCTTTTGTTAGAATGTATGCTATTTGTTATTTAGTATGAAATATGAATATAATTCTAAATAGACATGCCATTTGTGAGTTTCTCTGCAATGATGTGTCTGTCAATCTCGAATTGCTTTGTTCTGTCTTGTTGAATAAGGTTCTTGGCAATCTAAATTCCAAATTGACCGTCACAAAACACTTCAAACTTTTCACTTCGCTCACTCCTAGCTCCTTGAGCAATTTTACCAAACAAATTCCTTCATATATTCCAAAGGCTAATGCTCTATATTCTACCTCTGTACTGCTCCTCGAAACAACTATATGTTTCTTGCTTTTTCAAGTGACAAAGTTTTTCCAAACAAAAGAACAATATCCACCTTTTGTCTGTCAACTCACTTGCCCTGTTAGAGTCTGTAAAGACCTTTATTATCTTGTCCACTGTTTTCTTGAACATCAAACCATGGCCTAGTGTCCCTTTGGGATACCTTAGAATCCTCTTTATTGCTTCCACGTGTTCTTCAGTAGGATTAGTCGTATGCTGACTAATAATGTTAACTAAAAAAGCTACGTCAAATCTTGTCAATGATAAATAAATTAACTTTACAACTAACCTTTATAAAATCCCCTATTTGTCTTAGGACTAGAATCACCTTGGTTAAGCCTACATCCAGTTGTGTTCCAATTAGTTTG
This sequence comes from Abelmoschus esculentus, assembly GCA_035048815.1. Lineage (NCBI taxonomy): Eukaryota > Viridiplantae > Streptophyta > Magnoliopsida > Malvales > Malvaceae > Abelmoschus > Abelmoschus esculentus. The sequence goes on along the minus strand of JAUCBN010000015.1, from coordinate 17,442,463 downwards.
CAGCCTAGCATTCTACTTTTAGGGAGTAAATCTAGGACATGCTTCCTCTGATTAATGACTAATCCTTTATTTGATCTGGCTACTTCCATGCCTAGGAAATATCTAAAATTTCCTAGGTCTTGAATCTCAAATTCCTTGCTCAACAAATTTTTTAGATGATTTATTTTGTTATGAGATGTTACCTTAGAAAACAATGTATGGTCTACTAGGGACTGTTGATAGCCACTTTAAGGACAACTCTTGTGAATCTTTTAAGCCAATGCTCTAGTAGAATGTTTCAGTGCATAAAGTGATTTTTTTCTTGTTGACAAGCCTTCTTCCCACAATCTGCAAAACCCAAGCTTGATGGAGTTTTCATGTAAACTGCCTCCTCTAACTTTCTTAATAAGAAAGATATTCTTAATGTTCAATTGGTGTAGTTTCCAATCACTTTTCGCAACCAAGCTCATTAACACTTTGATTAATACATTGAGGTTTCTGATGTGACTCAACTTTTAGAAATCACACACACAAAAAAAAAACATAAACTTTCCATAAGTATCAAATTGCCTCACAAATATATTATATTTTTCTAAATTTTCAAATAATAATTTATATTATAATTAAACTATTTTAAAAATTATAATAATTAGAATCTTATTTGTATTAATTTTATAAAAATATATTTTATTTTTATTTCCCATTTTACTTTTTTATATTAAATTATTGCAAATAAAAATTATACTTATTAGCTATTTTTATCACTTAATAAAAAACATATGTTTATTTTCTTTTTATTTATTTATATTTAAATCGGTGTAAATAATAAGGATCCTTTGCGCTTTTTAAAATTAAGCTCAATTCTCAAAGTAATGAATAATATGGAAATATAGCTCATTCATTAATTGTAATTTTGAAAAGTTACCCATGGGTAACTTTCTATGCACAAGCATTTTTTCTATTTTTTAATTATTTCCATCAAGTTTCAATTGTGAAGTTCTTTATGTAGAAATTAGATGATGATGGAATTGCTGCTCCTGGGGAGATTATTAGACCGAATGATGTGCTGCTTAATAAGGAGGTCCCTATTTATACAAGTGGGAGTTCTGTATCTTCAGAATCTCTACGGGATAGGTAACTTGTTCATGTTAATTTCTGGTTGATTCTTTTGCTGGTCTTATGTTGCTGTGAAAAGCTTTTCACAAATTTCCAACTTGCAGTGCTTATAAACCTGCAAGGCAACTGTTTAAAGGTCCTGAAGGAGAGTCTTGTGTGGTTGATAGAGTTGCTCTTAGCACAGATAGGAATGGGAATACATCGATAAGACTTTTAATACGCCACACACGTCGACCTGAGGTAGACAATATCAAATTGGCTTCCTTAGTTTATATTCTTCCTTGAAAAATCAGGGTTGACCTTGTTTTCTTTTTGTTGCTCTTTTAATACACATTCTCTCAGCTTGGTGACAAATTTAGTAGCAGACATGGCCAGAAAGGTGTATGTGGCATTATTATTCAGCAGGAGGATTTCCCCTTTTCAGAGCGTGGCATTTGTCCTGATTTAATCATGAATCCTCATGGTTTTCCAAGGTTATATGTTTTTATTTTATTTAAATAATTTTATGATTTGAATGACTAGAATCTAAGGCATTCATCCGTACAGCCTTTCTCTAGCTCCTATTGGCTATGAAGGACAGCTTCATATACTGATAAACACCTGAGGAGCGTTCTCTTATTACCATTTCTGTCCCTTTCTTTTCTCAATTAACATATATCATCAATCTACACGCCCAATTAGGATGCATAAACAGCCAAAATGATTTTTTTTGCTTCTTGGGTCTAAGAAGGGTCTTGCCAAATGATATTACAATGAATGCTTACAAATAGGACGGGAGGTGAATCTAAAAAGAGATCTATTTTGGGTAGAATATGGGGAATTGATGTTCGACTTTGTTGGAGCGTCAAATAAGCATTATTGAATTATGGTTTACTTGAAGTGGTTGTTTGTTGATTTTATGAATCTAGGCAACTTAATTTATCTTGTGATGCAAGTTTCACTGTGTTGGTTTTGGTTCTTCAACTATTTTCGTGAACCTCTTTGACATTTACGCATAACTACAAAGAGGGTATATGTTTAACCATGATATTTTATGCCGTCTCTACATCCATGTGTTTGTCTAAACCTGTCCACATGATGTTCCATCATAAACAAATACGCTGCCAAGTACCAACACATCATGAGCTTCTTGGTCAGAATTTTAGGGAATTTATTTTTGTTTATTATATTAAGTTGCTAGCATTTCAACCTTTCAACTTGTTTCTGGATGCGTATTGATGTTTTTCTTTTTGTTATTGTAAGTCGAATGACTGTAGGCAAGATGATAGAGCTTCTTGGAGGCAAAGCTGGAGTTTCATGTGGTAGGTTCCATTATGGTAGTGCCTTTGGGGAGCCTAGTGGTCATGCGGATAAGGTTGAAACTATAAGGTTGCTTGCTACCTTCTTTTCCTTAACCTTTCCCCTATAATGTTTCTTTTCAAGCATAGCAAATTTATTATTTACTTTTGATCTTTGTTAGTGAAACCCTCATCAAGCACGGTTTTTGCTACAACGGCAAGGACATCATTTATTCAGGTTTTGCTGCTTAATATCCTACCCCTTATCCCCTTTTCTTGACTGGAGCTAACTGCAGGTGTCAATATTACTAGAGCTACATTTCCTATTTAAAATGGTGTATCATGAGTGTCTACACTTTGATAATAAAAAACTAAGTTTCAAACACTTTTTCATATGAAGTCGCAAATATATTGAATTCATTGCTAGAAAATAAGTATTAAGACGTTAACTCTATTGACACCCATCTTCAATGATGTTTATTCATATGTTTCAGCACATACCATATCAATACGACTGAATTTATGATTGCTTACCAATTTTGATGCTTATATGAGTATAGATGATGTGCACAGAAGAATAAAACAGAATTTAGGATTGAAATAATCGAAGATTAGAGAGGGGGTGGGGGGCTAGAAAATGCAACTATTTTATATCCTAAAATCAAGCCTTTCACCTTCAAAGAATGTGAAATTCTCTTGCAATTGTTGTGCATAAAATTATATCTATAACAGTGATATTGCTTTCCTTATGTTCTCTGTTGTTTCAGGAAGATGATCTACAGTCAATATCACTCTATAAATGTATATTTTAGGTCCTTGATTTGCGCTTTTTAGTCACTAAAATGTACTCCCAAACTTCAGTAGAATCTGAAATGACCAATTCCTGAGTAATTTTGCAAATGAAATTATAAAATAGAGTAGAGAAGATATTACGTCATAGTCAGATGAAAAGCAGAATAAATGTTGCTCGTTTGTTTCAGATACAAGATGTGACCTGCATGCATATGGTCTAACTTTTTCAAAATTTACCATGTCCTGGTATGTGTCCGACACAGCTTCTTAAAGAAAAATAAAGAGGTCGAGTTACATGGGAATAAACTGTAACTTTTACCATTATGATTTATCTTTCACTTCTTAATTCACATTTTTAGATTGACTTCTGACAGTGGATTATTCATCAAGATGCTGGGAAACTTGATATTTTTCTGTTCCATATATTCAAATTTCTGATATTGGTTGTTAAAACGATATTGTCCTGATATTTGCAAATGTTCTCCAGGTATCACTGGTTGTCCGTTGCAGGCATATATTTTTATGGGACCAATTTACTACCAGAAGTTAAAGCATATGGTCAGATTTCTTTTTTATGCTAGTATACATCTTTATTTACATTTTTACCTTGATTCAAAACCAAAAATTGTTATGCTTATTTAATTTCATACTTTTTTTGTGTGTGCAAACTGAATGTTGGATTCTGGAATATTATTATGTTACTTGGGCTTGGGTGTTCGTGACGGATGTATTCCATCCGTTATTGTTGTCATTTATTAGGAGTCTCCTTGGAGGAACATATCCCTATACCTATTTAGGATATACATCAGATATGGGTACTCCAAAAAAAATATGGTTGTAGTAATAAGAATTACTTATGGCTGTTGGCAAAAGAACTGCCTTAGTTCTTGTGCCACCATCATCTTGTACATAATAATGCATAATAAACCGGAATGCATCCATAGATCAGCTAGCGTTCCTTTAATATATCTTTCATTTATTCCCCACCCCCTACCTTTTTATTGTTTTCATTGATCAAAGAAGTAATGTAAATACCAAATTCTATGTCCCTAGTTTTTCATATTTACCACGAAGAAAAGAATTAAACAATTTCTAGTTTTCATACATGGGATGTTTTAACCTTTCCATTAATTTTTGAAGAAAGACTTAGCCTGTCTGGAAGAGGACTGAAGCCATGGGAACTACTAAATTTCCTTGCTCATTTACTTTCTCCTCTTGTCCCTCTTTTTGGATAAAAATAAGTAAAACAGAAACAAAAATCTTTTTTTTTTTGTATTCAAATGCTTGAAAAAAGTTACAGAGGTTACAGCCTTATATAGGCTTAGGAATAAGACTTTGGGTACATTTAGGAGTCCTACTTACAATAGAATTTTAGTCCTACATGCGTTAGATTTACAATAGACTTTAACTAAAACTACTAATAATAAGTAAATACAAATACTTGCACTGGTATAACTTACATTTATACCAAGCTATGTGGTAATATTTGAATACCATTTAAAATATAGTTCCGTTCTTCAAAAGCTTGTTCATTGCCTCTCATAGCAGATATCTTTGTTCATTTTTTGTTAGTGTATTTAAAGTCTTTACTAGGCAAGTGAGGTGCCTTGATCTCAATAATGTCTCATAAGAAGTTATTTATTCTGCCATATTACTATGACATACTAATGTAATAAACTCAATATGCATAACGTTTTTTGTGCATCTAACTTACATGATGGTTGTCTAATACTTGTATATTTTCCTTTATGAATATGATATTGCCATTAGGTCCTTGATAAAATGCACGCAAGAGGTAATGGGCCTCGAGTTATGCTAACTAGACAACCTACAGAAGGGAGAGCTCGAAAAGGAGGTTATTTTCTAACAGTTAGATGAATTTCTATCATGATTTTCACCTTAGGAAGTATAATTTGTTTAATAAGTGCGAACTTGTGTATGCTTTCTTCGTAGGGTTACGAGTTGGTGAAATGGAACGTGATTGTCTAATTGCTTATGGTGCCAGTATGTTGATTTTTGAGCGCCTGATGATTTCCAGTGATCCTTTTGAAGTCCAGGTATTTGATTATGCTTTTGATGATTGCCAATTAACTAATTGAATTATACATGGTGTTGGTCATGATTTGTTTAGAATTATCGAAATGTACAACAATATTATGTTGTAGTGCTTAAGAAATAGCAACTAAAATAATGCTTGAGGTGCTTGGAATATATTGTAGTCCTTTTCAGCACATAATCCAATTCCAGTATCAATTCACTCCCAGATATGAAAATTTGGCCGCCTTGCTCAAATTACATCTTTTCACTTGGGAGCACAAGTTGACCCAAAACTAACTCATTCTAGGAAGGTTGACCCAAAACTAAAGCCTTAAAGATTAAAAATACTAAGAAATTTACACAATCTTCCTAACTTAGGAAGCTGATTTCTGACACTCCTCAAGACGGGAAATGGATATCATCCATTCTCAGCTTGCTTGCTAGTTTTTGGCAATACTTCCCAGGTAATCCCTTGGTAAGTATATCTGCTAATTGATCTTCAGTGGATACATAAGGAGTACAAATTAGGCCATTGTCAATCTTTTCTTTTAAGAAATGTCTGTCCACTTCCATGTGCTTCATTATGTCATGTTGAACCGGATTATGTGCAATGTTTATGGTAGATTTGTTATCACAATATAGTTTCATTGGCCCTTCCCACTTAACCTTCAAATCCTCCAAAATGATTTTCAGCCATAATAATTCACAAACTTCAAGTGTCATTGCCCTAAATTCAGCTTCTGCATTGGATCTAGCCACCACATTCTGTTTTTTTGCTTCTCCAAGTGACAAGATTTCCACCTAGGAAAGTGCAGTAACCTGATGTTGATCTTCTATCAACTATGGACCCTGCATAATCTGCATCAGTATATGCTCCAAAGTCACTTTTCCCCCTCTTTTGAATAAAATTCCTCTACCTGGTCTACCCTTTAAGTACTGTAGGATATTATTCACAACCCTTAGATATGATTCTTTGGGGTTGTGCATGAATTGACTTGCAACACCAACTGCATAGGCGATATCTGATCTGGTATGTGACAAATAGATAAGTCATCCTTCGAGCCTCTGATTGTAGTTCTTGTCAACTACTGCATCCTCTGTCGTATCTCCAAGTTTGTGATTCACTTCTGTAGGTGTTTCTACTAGTTTGCATCCCAATTTGCCAGTCTCTATCAACAAATCTATGACATATTTTTGTTGAGATATAAAGATCCCTTCCAGAGAATGTGCTACTTCAATGCCGAGGAAGTACTTCAATCTGCCAAGCTCTTTGACTTCAAACTCCCTTACTAAGCACTTCTTTAAATTATCCATTCCTTCCAAATCATCCCCTGTTACTATAATGTCGTCTATATAGACTAGTAAGATAGTTAATCTCCCTTATGGCGAGTGTTTCACAAACAAAGTAGGATCGCCTTGACTCTGTTTATATCCCTGTTTGAGCATTACTTTGGTAAACCTCTCAATCCAAGCTCTTGGGGACTGTTTTAGTCCATATAGTGCCTTCTTTAGTCTGCACACTACCTGTGTCCATCATTTGTTTCGAATCCAGGTGGGACATCCATATATACTTCCTCCTCAAGTTCTCCTTGTGGGAAGGCGTTCTTGATGTCAAACTGCTGTAATTTCCATTTGTGATTGGCAACTAATGACAAAAGTACTCTCACAGTGTTCATCTTTGCAACTAGAGCAAACGTATCAAGGGAGTCCTATAAGTTTGGGAGTACCCCTTAGCCACCAATCTTGCCTTGTACCTCTCTAAAGAACCATCTGGATTTTACTTTACTGTAAACACCCATCTACATCCCACTGTTTTCTTCCTTTTTGGTAGTTTCACCAAGTCCCATGTTTTGTTCTTCTCAAGTGCTTCCATTTCAATATGCATGGTGCTTCTCCAATTCTCCTCTTCTAATGCCTCAAATACATTTTTGGGAATGGATATGGAATTTAGGCTAGTAAGGAAGGTTTTGTGGTTATGGTACAAGTTTTTGTAAGACATGAATAGGTATAAAGGGTGTTTTGTGCAAGCTCTAGTTCCTTTTCTAATTGCAATGGGAAAGTCAAAATCTCTTTGATCAGAATTTTTAGTTGTAGTTCAGTTCATGAATAGTTTTTATTTTTGTATTTCTTAACATTGAATGAATCATTACCTATGAATTTCATTTATCCATAATTTCCGGTGATGAAGAAGTATGACGTTTCATTTTACATTTCTACTGCTGGGGATTACTGATTTAATCAGCTTCAATCTAATAGAAACCATCTTTTGATGCAGGTTTGCAGAAAATGTGGTTTGTTAGGATACTACAGCCATAAGCTGAAAACTGGGGTTTGTTCTTCATGTAAAAATGGCAATAACGTTTCTACTATGAAGCTACCATACGCCTGCAAGCTTTTAATCCAGGTAGACTTGGCAAACATTTTTGCTTATCTCGTGACTGTATTGAACAAGGACCTACTCAAGTCAAATGTCCAGTTTACTTCAAGTAGGATGCTTATTGAAATTTTATCTCTAAATTAAGATTGTAGGTCTCTAATGTCATTTGTCTCTAAGATTGTATTTCTAAATTAGATAGGCATGTAATTCAAATAAGCATTGTTTCTATCAATTTTGAAATGGCATAGAGTTGAAATATTCATATGATATAATGCTGTTTCCCTTCTTTTGATTCTTGTGCAAGATAAGTCATAAAATGATATTAATGCAAACATGTTGAGACATGACTTCTTCAGTATTCACTGCAATCATTTCAGTTCTTTGTTTTTCCTTTGTTGGTAACGTTCTTCCCATTTCATGGCTTTCTTTCAGGAACTCCAGTCGATGAATATTGTTCCGCGGTTGAAGTTAGCAGAGGCTTGATTCGATGGTATGCTCGTATTATTTTAAGTTCAAGTTTGTTCAGGTATCATCTGAAAATTTGGCAACAAATAATTGAGAATTACTCTATAAAATAATCCTGGTTTTCAACCTATGAAATAGATTTCTCAACTCTTAAATTGTAGGGTTAATATTTCTTTGCTGTTTATTATTGTTTCCATCTCCATCTCCATCTCCATCTCATTTTCATTATTAATGTTTCCTTTCTTTCAACTCTCTGTTCCACAAACCCCAACAGTTTGTTTTGCCATTCCTTCTCGGACCTTGCTTTCGTGGTGGCCACGTTTCTTAGTGGCTCGGTTGATGGTCAGGGGAACGCCTGGAAGAGTGCGGGGGGAGAGTAGGTGGCGCTTCATGTCTCGCTCTCGATAGGCAGAGTGGATCAAAAATTTAGGTGTTCATATATAATTTATAATTTGTAAGAAATAATATTTTTTAAAAATATTTAATTATTCTCTTGAACAAGGAATTTATATCTATAAATATTTAAAAGTAACATTTTCATATAAAAGTGTTGTTTTTATATGTTTTTAAGCAAAATTCTTTCTATTACTTCACGATGAAATAAGAGATGAAAACATTTCATATAATTAAATTCAAAAACATTCTTTAAGTCTGTTATATCAAAATACAAACTCATTATTTTTGGTTTAATTGTTTTTAAGACCCTACTAGTTTTTAAGTTAATGATAATAAATCTTCCCACTAACCTTTTCTATTTTTAGGGTTTGATACACTAAATTTAAATTTAGTGAAGTTTAGCCTCAATCCATTATTTTTTATATCTTAGAACCTTGTTAGATATGAAAATAAACAGTTTATCCCTAAAGATATACACTTTAGCCATATGTATATATTTTTTTTATCGACAAATATGAAATTACATTTTTTTAAATAAAAAGACAGTTAAATTTTTTAACAATAATGATTAATAAAAAATTTAAAAGCTGAATAACTATATTAAAAAAAGTAAAAGGCTAGACTACAATGTAGGTTATCCTAAAATAACAGTATTTGCACTTTCTATAATTTATATTAAAAGGCATAAAACCAACTGAACTTGGTATCTATTTTTAAATAATTTAATTTTATTATTTTATCTAACAATAAATTTTTTAAAATGGCATAATAAATTTATTCAACAATATATTATAAACATGATATTATCATTTTATTAAGTTATTTAAAATTATTTATTATTAATTTTTTTATCAATCTTTATTCATAAAAACAATTGTTTCGATTTAAAATAAAATATTAAAAGTTAAATTACTTTAAAAATAAAAGAAACGATAAGGTAATTTTTTGACTTTAAATACTTTCATTTTTTTAATACACCTAACAATTGAAATATAAATTTACTAAATATTCAAATATAATAAGTTAAAATTAAAATATACATTCAGTATCATTTTTCTTAAAAATGAATACAAATATCATGTTACCTTAAAAAACAAAAATCAACTAATTAATGTCCAAATATTAATATTAACATTCCCCTCAAATCTTCTATAGATAATAATTATAAATCTAATATATATTATCAAATACAAAAATTACGGTAAGGAATACCTTTTATATACAAAGAAATAAAAAAAAAACATTTTGATCCATCAAATTAAAGGGCGCGTTGAGAAAAGATTATGAGAATCTTCACTGAAACAAGAACATTGATTAACTTGACATGCAAATAGAGAGAGAGAATGAAGAAATTAAGGGTCAAACATTAGCTCCATAAATAATGGTTCAAAATTGAAGACTAAAACCAGAAACTAGAAAAAACAATACAGTAAAGCATCTAATGAAAAATCACAAAACCAATACCAATCACCCTTTAAGTAGAAGCTGCTGCAACCTTCTTCCTTGGTGCTGCTTCAGTACCTATAGATCAACATGAATCCCAGAATAAAAAATAAGAACGATACAAAAGGGGAAAACCAAGTTTAGTTTTACAAGGAACAGAAAATGTTCAAACTTCACACACAGAAACTAAAATCAGAAAGCTGTCAGCTTAAGGAAATTAGCAATTCACTACCTTCTCTGAAACCGGTCTTGAACCTGCGAGGAACGTGGCGGAGATACCTCATCCTACCGGTTCCGGTTGTCTTTCTTCGGATTGCCTTCACACTCCAGTTATCTGAATCAAAAGATTAAAGAAAAAAATCCCCCTTGGGTTTAACAATTAACACATAATACAATGATAGTTTAAGAAGGATGAGGAATCAGACCAGCATGCCATATTCATAACAATACCCCATTGCCATTCACATAATGGCCATTTATTCGTAAGATCAAACTAAAAATATATGAAACCCATGACAGGTAACTACTAGTATTATTATGCAAGTTTATTTTTCAGGAAGAAATACATTCATATTCTTGCAAGTATACAAGTCATCGTATTAAAATGCAGCCGCATCACAGTGTATCTGATGCATCGTATCATTTTTCAAGGTTACAAAATATACATATTATATGCCTTACATAAAGGTTTGCAGCACCCCTAACGGAGACCGCAATGGCAATTTAATACTATGATGAACTTTTACAAACAAAAATTCAAAGCAGACCCCTCTTTTTTCATTATTTTACTTTTTAGGCAAAAGAACTTTAATCAGAACAAACAAATTCAAGAGAAAACTACAAACCCAGAAAATCAATGAGCTAAACAAAAAGAAACCCAGATGGGACAGGAGATTGAACCAATAAAAACACAAACAAAAAATTGAAGCTTCAGAGTTGAAAGAGAGGAGGGCAGCAGGAAACTTACAAGTCCTCTTACGTGCAGCGGGAAAAGCACAGGCCGAACAGCGGCTCTTCTGGAGGTGGAAGCTGCGGCGACCACATCTGACGCAGAGAGTGTGGGTCTTGTTCCTTCTTTTACCAAAACTCCCGGTTCCCTTTCCCTGCAAATAACCAAATCCATTTCATTGCCAAATCTATTCGAGGAGATCGTGAGCAGAAAAGTTAATACAAATGAGAAGAGAAGAAGAGTGTCGTTTACCATTGGAGCTGCGTTGATTCGGAAGAAACCCTAAGATACGGTGCTGAAGTAAGAGAGGGCGGCGGAGAAGAGATCGGTTTATATTGGGTTACCAACAAACAAGGGTATTTTTTATTTTTTTGATAAATAAAAAAAAAACAAGGGTATTTTATTCTACCTTTTAAGGGTTGCGACGTGGAAAGATCTGAACGGTTTGATTATTAAAATGGGTTTATTTGTGTATAGGTAGGGGAAATTCTTTAAAAAACACCTAATTTAAAGTTAAAATCAGTGGATGAATTAAAAAAAATGCTATAAAATATACAATATTTTAAGTTATGTGAAATATTTTAGATTATAATCGAGAATATTATCAAATGATATAATATTTTAGATTATCTGAGTAGTATTTTAAGTTTCAACTTAAAATATTATTTTGCAACTTATTATGTATTTATAATTTTTTTTAACTACCACATAACAGAATTGTTCGTAGATAGAAGATTTTATATCAACGTAATTAATATTTTGTCGATGTTGGTTATACTAATTTGTACCAGGTATAGAATGTAATTTTATTTCGAACCCTAACAATATTCTTATTTTGCTTATTATTTTATTATTAATTTTAGAAAAATTCAAAGTTCGTTAAATAAAAAATCAATATAATAAAAAATATCAAAAAAATCATGAATATTATTAAAAAAAATCACCAGTATTATAAATACTTTAGATTATAAGTACAGAAATAAATTTAAATAAATCGCTAATTCGAAGATAATCAAGTGAAGCCAATGACGGAGGCACCCTCGTTGGAATGGGCTATTACCCCTAGCCCCAAAAATTTGTTTTTCCCTTTAGTTTATATGGTAAAATTAATATTTTTATGGGATAATTATAATTTGCCCCCTATTTTTAAAAGTATTATACATTTTTCCTCTTGAGTTAAATTTTGGCTCCGTTTCTGAATGAATCAAAATTTTAACATGGAGGAAATGTAACTCCACACATACCAGCCACTCTTCTGATCTGGATTCTATCAAAAACTCTTCTAAAATCTGGATTCATCATATACCCACAAAAGCATGGCACATGTTCCCTTGCATTGATGCAACAATCGGCCGATGGGGTTGGCTTCTTATATTCATGCAAACATGGGCTCAACAAATTTAACATATAATCACATTTTGATGTTGCAGCTACCTTGACTCCTGAAAACATTATTACAGATAATGTCACTGCACACAAGACAATGAAAATCTTGCCCATATTGTTATTTTTCTGTACAAAATATAAATACTGGTGATTGTAATCAACTTGGTTATTTGTTTGTATGTGATTCGACATAATTTATAGTCGTTGAAGTGGATGTTTAAAGAGTTTTAGACCGAACATGTAAATCTGGTAGAGAAATATATGGCTAAATATTTTGTAAAAGAGAATATATGATAATAAAATTTACGACGTGTTCATTAAAACGAATAAATAGTCTAAATTTTGAACCATCGTAAATGTAAGACATGTTGGGTTGAATTATAACTGAAGTGATGTATTATTTGTCACACTTATATTACGAAAAAGTATAAATAAACATGTGTGTAGTAAATATGATATTTAGTATGTTGTATTATTTAATAAACAAATTTAGTGATATTTATCATTAATCTACATATAATATTTATTTAACACGTCAATTTTATCAATTATATTCTCATTATTTTTTTTACGTATTTACGTCATTGTAAATATACTAACCCTAATTAATTCATGAACCTTAAAACTTTGTATCCTAACTCTACTGGTCTTTGAATGCTGTTAGGAGAGAACATGATGCTCACCGATCCTGGATGTTGCATAATTACTGGCCGTATTGCGAGCTACCTTCTCTCCGACGATCTCCGTTAAGGCCAAATCTCTGGTTTGGTTTTGTCTCTGTTGTTGATTATAGGATGATAACTACGCAGTGGAGCCAACTCCTCCGATTGTGGCCAAGGCATAACCGACGTCAGGTAAAGCTATATATTCAGTGGACTACAGATATTGAACTTGTCATTTGTTTGTTTTGTTTCTTTCTGTGTATTGCAACTTCCGGCAATGATTGGTGGCGGCGCGTGAACGACTGTGCTTGTATACCCTTCATATGCTACGTTCCCTTCTCACTTACGTCCCAAGGATTCTGGGATCCTAGTAGGAGCTTTGATCGGGAATCTCAACGGCTACTTGGATCCAAAATCACAAAAAATCAAATCCCGAAGCTGACATTATCCCCCACATGCAAGGAACACGTGACTTTGCATGGGAGAACCATAATCTGAATGGGATTTCCTCCAATGCATTGCCCTCTTTCTTTCGTGGAACCAATGGCCTCTCGACACATAGCCAATCCCTGACTCCAGATATTGTTGTGGGCTCAATCCCTTTGCTTCCTTATTTCATCCGAAATACTGCTCTGGGCCCGAGATCTATTAACTCGTTAAAAAAATTAATTTCACTAATTATTGTTTATTATATAATCAGGGACGGAGGTATATAAGAGTGGGATTGCCCCTCTCCACCTTTGAATAATTTTTTTATTTTTTTCCTGTTTAATTCATTTAAAAATGATTTTTTATGAATTTGTCCCCCTACTTCTAAACATTTATGTTTTGTCCCCTCAACCCCAATTGTTGGCTCCGTCACTGCTTTTGTGTCTCCTACTGCCAATAATGTTGAACAAGACATTTCCCCCACTAGGCCACTACCAATGCACCACCCGAGACACCTACCAAACTGGCTACGGTTTCATCTAAGATCCTGACTTTGTGGATGGTATCGATAATTGTGTCATGGTCCTGAAAATATATGGTCGAGTTTGTAGTTAAGAATTATTCGTTATCCTAACTAAATATTTTGAATCTAGTTTATCTCGGTATACATCGTCGCAAAGTCTAACTTTCCAAACTGAGATTATTCGTTGTTGACTCAGTAAAATTATCTTTATAATCGACTTTTATTAACATTAAATTGATAATTTAAATAATTCTCTTGTTAAAAATGAAGAGTAAATATTAACAGAAGTTCATAAAATTAGATATTACTTATGATTGAAACAGTTAGATCTCTAAATTAATCTCTCTCTACCTTTTAGGTGGATGACAATTGACAAGCCAGAGACGCGGAGAGAGAAGCGACTATGAAGAAAAAGAAAGAAACATTTACCGGAAGAGAAACAACATATCAAATAGTGTGTTCCTTTATATTTATTTTTTTTATAAAAAATATTATATTTAAAATGTGAAATAAAAAATTAAATAATATTTAATTATGAGATTTCAGATATTTTAAGAAAAAAATTAAATAATACTTAATGTTCATTCATTTGTATTGATATTTAAAATTTTGGTTAACCGAATTAATCGATCGATCTAGAATTTTTGTTAATCCGTCAATTAATTTTAGGGTCGATTTGTTAACGGTTAATTTTTTTAAACTTCGGTTATCGATTAATTTAGTTCAAAATCAGTTAATTAATTAAATTAATAAAAAAATTTATATATTATATGTTTATTTTTTGTCATTAAACTTTTAAAAATTATAAAATGGTTATTATACTTTACAAAATTAGTACACAATGATCATTAAATTTATTTAATTAATAAAAAATAATCATTAAATTTTTTATTATTTATCAATAATTTATAATATGCAATGGATGGATGATCAATTTGTAATAATTCAATAAGTTTATTGATTGATTTATAACTTTTGAAAGTTTAGTGGCTAAAAAATCATTTTAACATAGTTTAGTGACTATTTGTGTAATCTACCTAAAGTTTTTGAATTTTTGGTTATTTCGGTAAACCGACTAAATTAACTGAATTTTTTTGGTTTGATTTTTTTTCTTCTAAATAAACGCTTCAATTAACAGTTAATAAAAAAATGGTTATAGGATTTTTGAAAGTTAGGCTTGATTAATTATCCGAACCAATCATTTAAACATCTCTATTTATTTATTCGATTAAAATTAAACGAACTAACTTAAAAATACATCCCTCGTTGAATTTGTTTACGGCACTATTCACCCTAAAATGGCCTTGTTTTTTTATTTTTCACTTTTTAACATTAAACCGACGAAAAAAATTTATTATATATTTTTATATTATTTGATAAGATTTTATTTTATTTTTGAAGAATATATTAAATTATAAAGTAAATAAAACAATTAGTAATTGGTGGCTAGTATTTTTAAGTTATTTTCACTATTTTAAATCAAAGATATTTATTTCTATACTATAAAAATTTAGAATTGGTTATAAATCAAATAGGAAAAACAAAATTTAATGTAATTCAATTCGAATATATATATAAATATTTATTATATTGATAAGACATATTATATTCTGATGAAAATAATATAAATTATAAAACAATTCAAATTGATTTTTGTCGTCGTTAAAAAATTAAGTCAAGCATTAACGGTTCTCTATGCTAGTCTAAAAATAATTAGAAAAAGTAATAATTTCCGTGTGGAAATGAGCTTTATCTTGTTTAAGATAAAAGGGAAATATTAACCAAGTTCCGTGAGGGAGTGGAGAGTGATGAATTAAGACTGATCCGGGTTTATATTGAAGATTAGATCTTTAGAAACATTGGATTAGTACGTAAGTACGTAAAACAAGTAAAATCTTATCTCTTTCAACTTATCAATTATTATAAAAAATAATTAATGTTATATTTAATTAAAATAATAAATGAGTAAACATATTTAATACTCAAAACTAAACCGAAATATGTTAAAATAATAATTTCATTTTAAATTATTAAACAATCCAATTAAATTAAAATTATGCCACCGACAAACAGTAATACCATTTTTTAACTATTAATAAAAAGAATTGATTTATTAACTGGGAAAAAGAAGTTTGGTCAAAGCTTCCTAAATACTTTGGATATGTGTAGACTCAGATCCTTGTGGATATGCATGCACATACGGATATTAGGGTATTCGTATTCTTAAAAAATATATATTTTTTAATAATTTAATTTTATATTTTTAAATATATATAATTTTTTATTTTTATATATATATAATTTTTTATTTTTATATTATTAATATAATTTTTTTGATAATTTTTACCTTATATAAAATTTTAGATTTGTCTCTATCCATAAATTATCTAAGATAGACTACGTTATTTTCAAAGTGTAATAGATATTTTGACCCCGTTTATGAAGAATTATTAGTCAAACAAGAAACATCGAGGTTATTCACTTGTTCTCGTCTCCTGAATGGTTGAACATGGTTAATCTTGCTACAGAGTCGGATTTCGATAACATTGTATAATTTAATAAACAAATGTTAGTCGTTCGTCTTTCTATTATGTTTTTTATTATATTTTTTACATAAAGAATATTTTAAAAAATAAATTATAAACAGTGTAAACAGTTTGAGTTGCTTAAAATGTTCTATTCTTAAAATGCCGATTGGAGGTGCAATCCTCGTTGTCAAAAATTAGAAAATATAATTTACTGTAAATAAATAAATGTTTGAAAAGAGAATTATACGAGTAATTATCTATTAAAATAATAATTAATACATATTTAAGAATAAAAACACAATAATAATTATTTAAAATGTAAATTTAACTATGAATAGAAGCTTAATACTATTCTTGCGTCACCAAAGTGATAGGTAACTTCTATCTCACGACACAGTAATAAATGAAACTTTAATACCACAACTGGACCAAAATACAACGTACGAAGCAAAGAAATCAAATTAAATTTGGGTTTGAATGGAGGTCAAAGGTTGAGAGTGGACCCAGGATATAAAGTATAAACTCACTCCTCTTACAGTCTTACTCGAATATAAAATAAATCTTAATTTATCATTTATTTATTATCTTATTTAATAAAATTTATTTATTTAAAAATTTAAAATATAAAAATTTACCTTAAAATAGATATATTATATAAAACTACAAAAAATATGTAATAAATTAAAATCATCTAATAATTTTTTATTCTCTTTATAATTTTATATAATAGGTTATTCATGGTAAGATAATAAGGTCCATTTATCCTATTATAAATTACATATTTTTTATTTATATATTAGAAAGTGAAATTTATCTTAAAAATGGATCATTTATCCTGTAAAAATAAAATAGATAGATTTTATTAATTAAAATTATATATAATATTTAGTCTAATAATTTTTTTCACTATTTATTAATATATAAAAATTAGTAAAAAATCACTTTTAAAAACTGAGATACTGAATATTATAGTATTTATAGTATACAGGTAACGTGTAATAATTTTCTCACCTCTATCTCTTTATCTTATGACACAGCGCTGACTGCGCCTCCCAAACAGGAAAAATACATATTTCATATAAAAACTCTGGACTCTCCAGCCTCCACAAAGCTTTCTCATTTCCATCCATGGCTTCCTCCCTCTTAACATCCTCCAAGTTCCATTTCCCTTCCCCTTTGCTCTCGCCAAAGTCATCCCTTTTCCTCCCCCAACACACTTCCCTCTACTTCCCTCCTCCCAAGCCACTCCCATTCCCTTCCAACTCATTCCCCAAATCACTCCACGTTTCCTCTTCCTTGAACCCAAACCCTCCCTCTCCCTTCCGCCGCCCCCTTTACATACCCAACCACATCCCCGACCCCAACTACGTCCGCATCTTCGACACAACTCTCCGAGACGGCGAGCAGTCACCCGGCGCCACCTTGACTTCCAAGGAAAAGCTTGATATTGCTCGCCAGCTTGTCAAGCTCGGCGTTGATATAATCGAAGCCGGGTTTCCCGCCGCATCTAAAGACGATTTTGAAGCCGTGAAGGCCATTGCTAAAGAGGTTGGAAATGCGGAGGATGAGAATGGGTATGTGCCCGTCATCTGTGGGCTTTCCCGGTGCAATGAGAAGGACATTAAGACTGCTTGGGAGGCGGTTAAGTATGCGAAACGACCGAGGATTCATACCTTTATCGCCACCAGTGGGATCCATTTGGAGTATAAGTTAAGGAAAAGTAAAGAGGAGGTTTTGGATATTGCTAGAAGTATGGTTCGGTATGCTAGGAGTTTGGGCTGTAATGACGTCGAGTTTAGCCCCGAAGATGCCGGCAGGTTTGGATTTTTATCCCCCTTTCTTCTGCTTAATAACAGACTACTCTGGGAAGCTGTTTCTATTTGTTTGTAAAAGGATTATTCAAAGGATACGGCTATTTCTATTTGTTTGTAGTGATAAATGAAATAACAGAAAGGACTGCTATTATGAGAATAGTTTTATTTGATTTTAGATGTAAATAAGCAGTTGAAGTTTAATATGGTTAAAGAAAACTATGGTTTAATTTATGTTTGTTTCATTGACTGTTTTTAATTGAAGCCATTTTTTAATAAAAAATGCTTGCCACGGGGGGGAGCATGCTTGTCATTGTAGGAATGGAGTTGACAGTATTTCTGGGCGCAAATTGTTTTCGCCTCCATTAGTGACCTACTTTAAAATAATGAGTTTAATGTTTAGGGTTCAAAGTTAAGGGCTTTAAAATAATGAGTTTAATGTTTAGGGTTCAAAGTTAAGGGCTGTGGTTTGAGTTTAGGGGAAGGTGTATTTTTTTAGAATGTAGGGTTTAGCTTGTGAAAACTAGGTTTATGGTCTAGAGTTCAATTTTTAGTGTGAGGCATAGAAGGAACCATGGTTAGGGGGGCATACGATTTTTGCTCTTATTTTTGTGCATTAAACAATATCACTTTTGTACAAGTGACAATTAATGTATCTGCATTGTTCGTATAAATTTTTGTATGTTAATAATTGTATTATTTAGATTCTAAGACATTCTTGTAGTTCATTAACTTATTTTGTTCTGCATCCTGTAATCGGGTTGTGTTCAGAATTGCTGGGGGTATTTGGCAGTAGTATTAGTGTATTTGCTATATGCTACTGTTAAAGTAAATAAATGAAAAAGGGTAGCTTTTTTCTTCTCTTGCTTACATGATATTATTGTTTCTTTCTATCCTACCAGATCTGACAGAGAGTTTTTATATGAGATTTTGGGTGAAGTGATCAAGGCTGGAGCGACAACACTCAACATACCTGATACTGTTGGCATAACTATACCAGTAGAGTTCGGGAAATTAATTGCTGATATAAAAACCAACACCCCGGGAATTGAGAACGTTGTTATTTCAACACATTGCCAAAATGATCTTGGGCTTTCTACTGCAAACACACTAGCGGTGTGGTGCTACTTTACTTTTCAATTAATACAAAGTGGGTATACTTGGGTTGGATTTGCATCTTAGCTATTTTGAATTCAGGGAGCATGTGAAGGTGCAAGGCAACTGGAAGTAACAATCAATGGCATTGGAGAGAGAGCTGGAAACGCTTCATTGGAGGAGGTGAGATTTTTCTCTTTGCAATATTATATTGATTTTGCATTTGGGATTTCAGTTATGCAGAAGTAGATGGGAAAAAACCGGGTTTTCTTTAGCACCATATCGTGTACTTGGACATTTCAGGCAAATAATTCACAATCTTGTGTCTGTACAGCCTAAGACTTCCCCTTGTCAATCAGTTTGGTTTAGATGGCGATACATTACTCTGAAATCCAGTTAATGAGGGCTAATTGAATTTTCTTGACAATGACTGTGCATGTACATCCACCTGATAACCTTTTGTCATTCTAGTTGTGTAGTCTGCCTTTTTAAACATTTAGATTCTGTAAATAGTAGACTTTTACCTGCCAATTTCTTTATTTTGCTTCATGTCATATGTAAGAAAAACTATTTTTGGTTGTAAATGTTGAACTTTTGCCCCTAGTTGGAAAGTTACCATAAGTTGGAAGATCACCTATGTTTTGTTTTACTGTTTTGATTGTTACTTCTGTTTGTCCAGGTTGTGATGGCAATGAAATGTCGTGGTGAGCATGTATTGGGAGGTCTTTACACAGGAATCAATACTCAACACATTGTAATGGCAAGCAAAATGGTATTCGTTTGTGAACTTCAGTTACTATTCATTGACCTTACTTTTGATTAAATTAGCTTTGGTAGTTATTGTTGACTTGATATGTTTGTTTAGGTAGAGGAGTACACGGGGTTACACGTACAACCTCATAAGGCCATTGTTGGAGCCAATGCTTTTGCTCATGAAAGTGGTATCCACCAGGTTGGTTTTTGTAATATCTGACTGCATATATGATGTGAACCTCTGAATGTTTTCTGTAAATGGGCAAAGTTTTTCTTTATGACCGATCGTATTTATTGATTTGGGGGTGTATTTACCATTTTAGTTAGAAATTAATAGAATGCACTGACATTTGTTGTGATATTGATTGTGTCTATATGTATATACTTACAAAAATTTAAAAGCAATAAGCTTTATAATCTAAATTTGCTTTCTGTTCGGTAGGATGGAATGCTTAAGCACAAAGGTACTTATGAAATTATCTCTCCAGAAGATATAGGGCTTGAAAGGTCCAATGAAGCTGGTATTGTCCTTGGAAAACTTAGGTAGGTATTTCATCTTTCAAGAAGTTTTCCTCAATGATATTTTTTTCCTTTTGATATGTTCTAGATAGTGTTTAAAGTGATGTAGATGGATCATGGTGATATTTTTAATGCAGCAGATGCTATAAGTGGTTTTCCAGTTGTGTTTCAATGTTGGATGCAATGTCGCAACAAATTTGACAAAAATAACCGAGGATTTAACATATCTATATATTTTGTCACTGGTACTCGGAGTATTATATTTGTTTTGTTTTAGTTATAGCCAGTCTTGATGAGTATCTTTTAACTTCATTTGAGTGTGGTGGAATCGCTGCTATGGTATGGTGTGATCTTTTAATAGGTTATTCCTGGGCCTTTTTGTGTTCATATGATAAAAGTGACCAGTTGCTTATATCAAGGTAATCAATGGGGTTATTTATATCACATGAGTTGCTAGGCACAAAATGTTTATCGGCCAAGTAAAATGGGGTACATCTTCTTAGCATTTTTTATTAATATATTGAACTTTACTTAATATTCTTGAATAGCTTTGCAAGTTATCAGAAATATTTTTGAAGCATAAAGTGTCACTCCATATGTTAGATTTTTGGGAAGTTTCCGTGCTTGTTGAATATAGACTTCTTTCTCCTCCCATCAATAAAGAATTGGCAACTTCTTTTGCCCCAGATTGATTCCATCTTCTGTTATTTTGCTGATACTAAAATCTATGCAGTTATGATATTTATCACGTCCATGTGGTTGGTATTTTCCTATTCACTTTTTTTGTTAGGATTTCATTTGTTGCAAAACTTATGATTCTTCTCTTATCCTTTTTCTTTTGCAATTCATTGGTAAAGTGGACGCCATGCTTTGAGAGACCGATTGAAAGAGGTATGCTGCTATTCGGCATGTGTAAAATTGATGTAATTACCTCACTTTGCTCCATCTAACTGCCTAGTTGTTGCTGTTTACCTAAGCTTGGTTATGAGCTTGGCGATGAACAACTTGGAAACATATTCTGGCTCTTCAAAGCAGTAGCTGAACAAAAGAAGGTGAACAAGATTCTTTACTAGTTTAATGGATTTCCCCCGTAACATCATTATTTCAATCAACTATTTGTAATATTTCAAATTGAATGAGCTGTGTTTTAAAATTAAGCTGTCTTCAACTGTGGAATTGCCATTTCTAATGATATCCTCCAAGAAAATGAAAAATGAGGAGAGGTACGTAGAGAACAATTCTGCATAAAAATTTCCCTGGGAAACCTGCATATCTTGGATTTATGTTTTCCCTAGGTCTCCATATCTTTTTAATAATCTTTAAAATTGGTTTTCTAGTCTTAGGAATTAAATTCTTTACCTGTATGGGAAGAAAGAAAATGAGATACAAATACTGAGACAGGAAATAGATAATGCTAATGAAGTTTTTCTTTCCCCTGTTTATTATATGCCAGTGGTTTTCTTTCTTAATCCATCATGGAATTATGACTTGGTTAACCTTTGTTATTTAGTGGTTAAAAAGAGGATTTTGGTTTGAGAATTTGTCTGGGATTAGAGAATGATCACATAGGGTTGAAAGGTAGATGGTTGCTGGGAGGTGATATCATATGTTGCAAGGTTTTCTGGGCAGCCCTGGTTTAAGGGTTTTGATCGAGTGATGGCTTAACAAATAGTTAATGATGAATGTTGGTTGAACTGTGTTCCAAGTAGTCGGAAATATATTTTCAATATCATATAGTGATTTTGAAAAGGCAAAGAAATGAATGCTTGAATCGATTAGCTTTTGAAGTTGCTTTATTTCCATGGCATTTCCGTTCTAGTTGGAAATTCAGTTTATTTTAGTTGACTTGTATTGTTTTGTACTATATCTGGATCTTAAAAGGCAACACTAACTGCTGTTCTGAAAAAGTGCAATATAAATGCATAATTTCTCTGGTTGGTTTATGATGATGACATGGTCTTTACTTATTTTATTTGCTGGTGTTCCAGAGAGTCACGGATGCTGATCTAATAGCATTGGTTTCGGATGAAGTTTTTCAACCAGAAGTTGTTTGGAAGCTTGATGATCTGCAGGTAACTAAAGATAGTCTTGAACCATAGTTACAAGAATGTGACATGGGGTGTGCAACAGATATTCCATGGTATAGTAGGTGTACGCTTCATTAGTTTGCTATTTCGGAATGCAATATTATATAAGAGGTGTTACTTTAAGCTATATATGTTATGCTTTTGCTTTAATTTGAATATGTAGATATACGAATGTATATATAGTTCATAAATCATTAATAGACATGATTATAAGAAAATGCATTATTTTTAGAGCGGTTTATTTCAGTTTACTTAATATCTCTTCTTTTAAAGAGAGATTTGAAGTAATTTTTCCTCATTCTTTAAAGAATCTGCCTGCCAATTTAGTTATTTACCAATGGAAATTTGAGAATATTAATTTCTGCAATTTATTAGCTCGATTAAATCATAAAACAATTCAAAACCAATCATGGCATTAACTCATGTTCTCTGTCAATGCAGGTTACTTGTGGAACTCTTGGCCTTTCTACTGCCACTGTTAAACTCATTGATGCTGCTGGGGTGGAGCATGTTGCGTGCTCAGTTGGAACCGGGCCAGTAGATTCAGCTTATAAAGCTATTGATCTCATTACAAAGGTTTGATACGGAAGATCATAAGTTTTCCTTTGCCTGCTATGATTTTCTTTTGGGGATCAATTAGATATGATGGTCAGGGTTATTAAGAGTTTGTCCTTGAGTTCTTGATTTTATTAGATTGAAAGTTAATTCAGAGATAATTCTTTCAGTATAGGGTTTCATTGGCTCTAACTTGGAGTGTTTAGTTCATATTTTTCAGTTTGAACATTGAACTTGAGTTAGGCCTATTCATCATTTTAGCTAACCTTCTTTCCCTTTCTCCCCACAATTTTCTCACTTTAGCCCTTCGCCTCTGATTTCTCTGTTTCTCCTGTTTCTTCACTCCCTACTTATCTTCCCATGCCTATGTTACTTCATAGTTCATACTTGTACTTGTGTGAGGTTGAATATGTATGTGTTCAACATGTATGCTCAATTATTTCCAATTTTTTCCACGAATTTTGAGGATTCTTGGAAGGTCCTATCCTCACATATATGCCCAAAAATGTGCTGGATACAGTTACTTCAAGAAACATGAAGAGTAGAGCAACATGGTCCTGTACTATCTGAATTTTGAAACAGAGCTTATATCTTGTGTTTATTTGATTAGTTAGTTAATTGATATTTTTATCCAAACTTAATTTGTCATTCGAACCATATATCTTTTAAAAAAATATTTCATTATCATTTTTATTTAGAATTTAGGTTTTCCCTAAAATATCTTCTGTTCTCTTTGTACCATGTTCCTCTTCCTGCCATGTGTGAAAATATTATTTGATCCCAGAGCCTACTTGAAGTTGTTCACAACCACTAGTAAAGCATGGCATCCAGCACATCTGGAATTCCAAAGTATGCAACCCCTTCCCGTAATCTCAGGCTGTGAGCTTTTTTGTACCAAACTGGGTATCCCTTGGTGAACTGTTTCCTGCATTCATAATGGTGTTCCGTGGCATCTGCTATATAAGGACGGATTCGAATTGATAACAATAATTACTAGTTCTCTGGCATTTCTTCCTTCATTTTGCAGGAACCAGTTACACTTCTCGAGTACTCCATGAATGCTGTTACAGAAGGTATTGATGCTATAGCCACCACTCGTGTTCTAATCCGTGCCGAGAAAAGTCACTTTTCAACTCATGCTTTGACGGGTGAATCTGTTCATCGAACATTTAGGTATAGTTTCTTCTCACTCTTGTTTCCATTCAACATGTCTACTACTTCAACATCTGAAATTCAGTCCATCTTCCATGCCAGTGGAACCGGGGCAAGTATGGATATTGTTGTTTCCAGTGTTAAGGCTTATGTTGGTGCATTGAATAAGATGTTGGGTTTCCGGGAACAATACAAGACAAAAGGTTCGGTAGAGAAAACTCCTGTTTCTGCTTAAGTTAGTTTATAACACAGCTCTCGATCCCATACATGCATACTTCATGTCAGTTTTGTGACTCTGTTTCCTCTTCTTCTTCTTCTTCTTCTGTGTATACGTTTTGTTTTTATTTTGTTGTGTTTGAGATTTATATCACTATTTGTTTTTATTCTCATCTGAGAAATTCCCATTCAGGTAGTACCAGATAAGAATAAGATACTCTGAATCTCATCTCTTCTCCATCAAACATATGAGTTTTTGTCTGTCTATCGTCAATGTCGAGCATGACTTAACCATTTCATCGATGAGTATTTCATGCCACTCAACATCCACTTAGGATTCCTGTGTGAAATATAAACAAAAACTGTAATAATCTGAAAACTTTGGAGTCTCCATTAACATTTATCAATCAATCAACCTTCTTTTACACCCCCGTTGTCATCCTCAAAACCACCACTGTTAAGAGTACAGTAAAAAAAGGTAATAACTCAACCTTTAAAGTTGGGTTCCATCGAAGTCTGTAACCCACTCTCAACATGTATCAAACTCACAATAACTCTTTAGAAGTAACTCTATCAAACTCGGACAACATATAATTTTGGTCGTACTCTAACAAACAAGTGGATAGGGGAGTACATTATTTGATTTTAACTGAATTAATAGACTGAACTAAAATATTTTAGTTAATTTGATAAGTTAATTTTTAATAAATTTGGTTAATATTTTTTTAAATTTAGCTTTTATTAATTAACTAAATTAATCGGAAATTAACCAAAAATATTATATATTAAATATTATATTTATTTATTTATAGTCATTTAACTTTTAAAAAATTATAAAATGTTCATTAATTTTTTATATTATAAAATGGTCACTAATTTTTATTAAATTAGCATAAAATAAAAGTTTAGTGACTAAAATATTATTTTGACATAATTTAGTGATCTATTATGTAGTTTAACCAAAATAATTTTGGTTCCATTAATTTGGTTGAAGGTAATTCAGTTCGGTTAACAATTAAAATTTTAAAAAATTCGGTTAATTCAGTTTTGGTTAATTTGGTTCGGCCACCAACCAAATTAACCAAATGCACACTCGTATTAGTGGATCTCAAATCTATTATCTCCGAAGAAAGCCTTTAAAAATAACAATATACTCGACAAGTATCAACGATGACTTATTTTTTAGCAGATAAAAAAAAGTTCTCCGACCAACATGCATTAGAATGAAAAAAAAAACTACTTAAGTTTTATATAACGCAAATTGATCGTAATTCTTTCATACAGATATATAGATTCAACTCATAACTTTATATGTTTCTTTGAACATTGTGTGAAAAAAATGAATAACAAAGCTTAACACTTTACTCTTTTTTCATTAATAATTTTTGCATAATTTACTATTAATTTTAATTATTTATTTCATCGAATTTTTTTTATATAGATAATAAATAGATAGATAAAATCGTCTTATTTTATATAATCTTTTTAAAATTAAATAAATAAATTTAACTATAAAAAATACTACCTACTACTTAGAAAATAAAAAAATTAATACCAATCATTTATTATCATCTGTCAATAAAAGATAATAATTAAAATTTACAAAACATATATAAATCCTAATCCATGTATATATATTTGCCTCTCGAACCCGGCCTAAAACCCCAGGCGTCTCTACACTCTCCCCCCTTTCCCTCCCCTTCCCAAGCACCAAAACGGTTCCTTCTTGATCTTTCTCTATTTCTCAAAAAATGGCTGATTGTGCGGCGGATTCCGATTTACACGTTGGTTCCAAGCGTAGTACCTCTATTGACACTGTGGAACTTCCCTCTTTTCTCTCTGAGACCACCGCCGACCGCCAGGAAGAAACAGCTATCGACCAAAGCAGTCCAAAGAAGAAAGCTAAGTGTGTTCCCCTTCTTTCTGGGAGGAACCAAGAAATGGGTCTTCATCCTTTCACTCAAAAGAATGGCTCTCTTTCTGGGTCTTTCGAGAAAGAAGAGATAGATGATGCTGAAACCAAAGATGCTTCCTTTGGAGTTCAAGAAGTTGGTAGCCAAGTCAATACAACTGACGATAAAAGGGTTACCAAAGGAAAAGATTTGGAATCTGAAAATTTCTTGGAAGCTGAAAAGAAGCGAATTTTGGGTGATCTTGAAGTTGGAAACATCTTTGCTCTTGCGATCAACTCTTCCAAGATTGTTGATGTAAACAAAGTTGGTGGTACCAAAGGACTTGATTTGCCTGATAAAGGATCTTTAGATATTAAAGTTATCAATGATACAGCTTTGATTGGAAGTGGAAAGGATGAGGAGAAGGGGGAACATGAAGCTGATTGTACCAAACCTAAAAGATCAAGAAGAAAGGGAAAGAGTGTAAAAAATGTTTTGGGGGAACCTGAAACTGTGGGACATATGGAGTCAACCAAAATTTTTGAAGACCTAAATTGGAAGACAGAAAGCGGAAGTCAAAATAAGATAATGTACTCAAGAAAAGAGTTAGAGGCTTTGAGGTATGATAAGGTTGTGGAACAGAGGAATTTCTGGAGGAATGTATATAATAGTCTTGGTAAAGATGTGATCAGAGAGTATGAGGACTTGGGAAGCGGGAAGCATCAGAAGAAAATCAGCTCAGGTTCGAGCTCTGATAGGCGTCTCCGCCCTTCAAGGAAGGGAGGGTCTCCTGCAATTTTGAGTATGTTGTTTTATCTCTTTATTATGATATGTGGTTTAATCATTTAAGTATGCCTTTGGTTGTCGATATCACTATTTATTATCGTGTTAAAATTATGTGTCCAAACCATTAATTTAATGCATCATATGGACGTTCTCATGTTATGATAGTGGTAGAACTTCATCAATCTTTTGAATTGTATTGTGTGATTTGTAGTTGTAAGCCCTGTGTGTAGTGCTTTGGATTCTCTTCTGCTTTTAAGATGGTGCTTTCTTGGAATGTGGCTGTGATGTATAGGCTTATTCCCAAGGGTGTGGTCAGGAGAAAGAGCCCATTCTTGTTTTTCGTATATAACTTTCGAGCAATGAATGATTGAGGTTTTGCTACTTAGTCTGATAATCCGGCATAAAGCATGCATACTGTGAGTGCAATACCATAAATTTTCCTTAGTATTGTTCACGGGTCCTGGGAACAAGTTGTTGCTGATTCTTTATTTAAAGGATTAATCTTTAATAAATATCATCTGGTGTGATAATAGACCTGATAGTTTTTATTTTATATTTAGAGCTACACCTGTCAGTCTATAATACCTGTTAGTTTTTAGTTTGTTTTCATACTTGTCCTCCTGAAGAATATGCAACTATTCATTCTCATACTTATCGGTCGATACTTTTTACTTTACAATTTGGCACCATACGTCTGGTAACTTAAAAATGGGGATCTTTTGCTTCTCTAGTGTAGTGTCGTAGATTATTCTCCAAGTTGTTGTTAAAATTCATTTTTTCTATTAATTTTTCATTGGACTTGTATTTCATCCCATTAATTTTGCACTTTCATTCAACTAAAGAAGGATTTCATGTCTGTTATGAACAATGAATATTGTTCTTCTCAAGTTGAACTTTGTTGGTATAATGAAAACAAAGATTTCAACGATATTTTACTTCTAGTCCAGATGCATTTGCTAATACATGATGTGACTTCCTGGGTGTCTTGATTACGTCAAAGCATGTTTTTTCAATGGAATTTTGGCTGGTTTTGATAGTGAAAATTTCACTTTTGCTTCAGGTCCACCAAATTTTCTGATTTCATTCTCTTCACTGTTTTTTTATTCCTTCCTGGAGACCATTCCTGCAAAAAAATGTTTTATCTTTCAAAAAGTTAAATAAATAAAGCTTTTCCTTCTCGTATTAATCAGTTCTTTTTAGTTTAAAAAAACCAATGTCTTTTAGTTGATGTGGAATGCCATAGACATTTTCTTCCATCGACTAAAGTCCACCTCATTTGGTGTCAACTTGATGGGTTCATTTTCTGTTGTCACAGGTGTGATTGCTGGAAGGGAAACAAGGAATGGTCTCAATATCCTTGTACATTGAAGAATGACCTGAAGTGTTTTGTAAAAGACCTTTTGTGCAACAATTCAACTAATAGGATTTTCTTGTGTATACTTAGTTGCATTATACCCATGTTTAGTTCCTAGGCTATTGTACATTGGAGTCCTGCTTTTGGGTATTTTAGATTCTAATGTGTGTTAGTAGTACATATATGCTATTCTTTGTAACTAGAAATTAAGAAAGTGATGATATTCTCTAATGAAATTCAACTTTTGAGTTCCTTGCAAGTGTTGCATTTTTGTAGTGTTTAGTCGTTTGCTGTTACTTGCATGTTTATGATGTTTTGCTGTTTCTTTGGATTAATATTCTC
The DNA here is from genome assembly GCA_035048815.1 of Abelmoschus esculentus. Taxonomy (NCBI): domain Eukaryota; kingdom Viridiplantae; phylum Streptophyta; class Magnoliopsida; order Malvales; family Malvaceae; genus Abelmoschus; species Abelmoschus esculentus. The sequence goes on along the minus strand of JAUCBN010000015.1, from coordinate 17,413,542 downwards.
ATATTGCACAAGCAGTCCTTAAAGTTTTCGATTGCTTTCAGGGGAAAATTATTCTGAAAATGTGGGTAATGAACTACAATACATGGAGGACAATGAAGCAGAAAATATGTGTCCTTTCGGCTTTGCTCCTCATGATGTTGAGGATGAAGATGCCTTTGTTGACATTGAAGACGATGACAGTGATGAAGATTACACCAGCATTCTTAGGCCTGCTTTCATGGTAGAAGGGGAACCTGACTTCGATTCTGGTCCTCCCGAGGATGGATTTGAATATCTTAGGCGTGTCAGGTAATTGTTCTTTATCTTTAAATTGTCAGTTGATTAATTTATATAATTTCTTTGTCAGCAATGCTTTTTCTCTTCTATATGTTAATCTGTTTTCACACCTATTCCTAGGGTAGCTTCACAGTTCAAACCATGTCAAAGAAAGTACAATGTCTCTCACAAATCACAATTATGTTTGAAAAATTGAAAAAAATATGCTTATTTATAGAGTACCAATACACATTGGTATAATAAGCCGTCTTCTCCTGTAGCCCTGCAACAATTTGGGAGGGGCAAAAACCCTTAGTTAATTAACATTTAAACTAAAAGGGGCTAAAATACAACATAGTTCCGTCCCTGCATATGGGAGATCTATTGCAAAATCGAGATGTTCTAAGATGTTTTAATCGTATGAAACTAATGTAGTCCTTTAATTTCCTGTGTAGGTGGGAAGCTGCTCAAATTCCAAAAGTAAAGATTGCAAAGCCTGACAAGATTATATTGAACAAGGAACAAAGTATTTATATGCCTCAGATTCCCGAAATTGCCAAGTGCCCTGAACATTTGCTGCCATTGAAACAGTGGGAAGAAGCATTTCTTGCAGATTTTTCGGAGCTACGACTGGTAAGTTCTTTCAGCCCCATTTGATTTTGTGTCCTGTTTATGTTCATTGACATTTTGGATGTCCTTTCCTTTCTAGTTGTCATCCCTTGACTCCAGGTGCTGATTGAATAATCTTGAAGTGAAACATGTAACCTTGACAATGGATAAATAAATATATGAAGTGAACCGATGATCTTATAATCCCAATAATGCTTATTGCCAACCTTTTTAGTTTTCTAAGTGTTTAAAACTGAATTTTCTGGTACAATTGAGCTATAACTAGGAAAGTTATGTTACATGGGATCAAATTTTAGTGTTGAATACAGACATACATCCAATATGGGGAAAGTTTCACTTCTCTAAGTTTTTGCATATATTTGGATGGTCATATCCCCACCCATGTCCAAGTCAGACGGGAATTTCAACAAAAGTGAGGAGCATGACAAACATTGGGGAAAAGCTTTCATTTCTTTGAATTCTGAAGATATTTAAGATTTGGAAACGTGTAAGAAAAATAACTTTTGTTTCCTTGATCTCAGACTATGTCACAGATGGAGGATCCCAGTGCTGAGATTTCTTGTAAACTACCAAGGTTAACTGTTCAAGCGGATGACCTGTGTCAGCTTCTCGAGGGGGATGCTGTTGAGAATTTTAACCGTACAACTGGTGAAGTCCACTCTAACCAGGCATCTTTGAGGAACGCTGCAGATGAGATTTTGCTGGTTCAGAACAATCCATGTCCTAAAACATGTATCAGCGATACTTGTGTTGACTACCCAACCTTGTCTGCAATCCGAAAGATGGACTCGGTAGCCCGAGTTTTGATGCTTAGGAAACAAATAAGTGCTGTTGAGAACATGAGCTCACTTTCAAGGAGCAACTGTGTGTGGCTATTTGCTTTATGTGCAGTAATTGACACACCACTGGATGCCGATACTTGCGCTTCCCTTCGTAGTCTACTTCGGAAATGTGCTAACATGAGAGCTGGGAAGTCTGAGGTTGATGATGAAGTTATCATGCTCAACATTTTGGCCACCATTTCAGGAAGATATTTTGGTCAGTCAGAAACCTGAAGGCTTGTGCTTCCCTTGGTATTTTTGTTGATTCTGTATGAACTTTTGTAGAGAGATTTTAAGATGATTCCTAAACCATTTTGGGATGATTTGCATTATGGTCCCCAAGCTCTATATTTTGTAGTGAGAAAAGAGTCATTTTATCTCTAGTTGATCCTAAAAGAAACTACCACACTTGTTTTGCACCAATTTCATTAGGATCTACTATTACGATGCCACACTTTACTGTAGTTTGTGGAACAAGTGACAACTGATTGGACAAGGGCACCTTTTACAGCATATTTCAGGGTCTGTGTAGAAATGTACCATAACTCACTCTATCCCAAATTATGATGGGTATCCATTGATGCAGTGTTACCTTAATAAAGTGTTTAATGGAAAGCAAACAATTAATCACATCTTAAACATCATAATTTGAGGTGAAAACATGGCTGTAAAGGATGGGATGCTTACAAAGGGTGTTAAGGTAGATTCTTTTCTCCCTCTCCAAAGACAATGGTGCAAGTGCAAGAAGGTCATATTCCCAAAAGGTACTATTTATCACATCTTTCTTGCAGATACAAGAAACAAATTGAAGTGTTCCTATGATGAAGGCATATTCTGCAACACACAACTCAGTCTCGTTCGATTCCATAATTCCCAAGTGAAATGATCTGGAATAGAATGCACCTGATGTACATGTGCCAATGACCGAAAACAAGGAAGCGATCGGGATCCTCTATACCAGGTGGAGGATATTATAACTATGACATTTAATGAAGGCGTTTTAATCAACCCATTAGAAGAGACATCGACCCATAAAAACTCGGATCCTACCTAAAAGATGTATCCGAAATCAGTTGATGTCAATGATTTATCCAAAATACATACTTTATTAGATATTGATATTAATTCATATCGGTAATTAAGTTTAAATTTATTATAATTTTAGTGGTAGAAGAATATTGAATAATTAAGTTTATTTAATATGGCGGATGAAAATATTTTATTTCGATTTAAATAGTAATATTCAAGGGAAATCAAATATTTAAGTAAATTTATGAATTTAAATGCAGTTTAAAAAAATAGATAATAAGACATTCAAATAGATAAATTGATTTTAAGGATTAAAATTTAGATTTTAGATTTTAAATGTTAGAGTTTAAAGATTTAAATTTTAACCTGAAAATCTTAAATTATAACCTCAATCCCTATATTCTAACCATAATCTATCAACTCTAAACCATTAAATCTAAATCCTAATCTTAAACCCTTAAAATTTAACCCTAAACATAAACTCTAACTTTTAAGTCCTAAAATCTAACCTTAAACTCTAAAATTAAGATATTTTTAAAACCTTTTTATTTTTAATAATCACCCTTTAGTTTTGCTTAACTAACTTGCAGATATTTTAGGCACATTCAAATCTGATCCGATATCTGACAGTAAACACCTCACATATCGATACATGACTCCAAATTAACTGTTACAATCGACTAATTCTTTTTATTTTTCCATTCTTGATGATCGTGTTGGGCACATTCAGATCAGTACTACACACATAATCACATTTATATGTTACCTTAAGAAACAACTTCTAAGTTCTACGCTGTTTCAGATCTAGCAAGCTCAACTCCTGTTTCAGAAAGCTTATTTTCATTGAATTCACCACCGTCGTCGTCTTCCTTAACCTCCTCCAACGGTTTGTATGTATAAAAGTAAGCAACAATCATGTAATAAATGAGATTGAGGACTTGGATGCCACAAACAAGACCATAATAATAATCCAGTTTTCCACGGTTCAGATTCCGATCAGGCAACCAGTTCTCCTTCTCACCAGTGTATTTATGAACAAGTGAAACCAGCAATGTCCCGAGGTAGTTCCCCATGGAAATAGCTGTCCAATACAGGGCAGCGGCGGTGCTTCGCATGCTTTCAGGCGACTGGTCATATAGGAACTCCAAGTGTCCGACAGACATGAAAACTTCAGCAATACCATGGAGGCAGAATTGAGGGACTAACCAGAATACACTGATGGGAACTGTGGCCTTTGGATCATCCAACAAGTTGTGATGTGCCGCGACGGATTTCCTTTTGGCCTCGACTAATGAGGAGACGATCGTGGCTACGATGTTGATGACGAAACCGATTCCCATTCGTTGTAAACATGTGATGCCTGAAGGGTATCCGGTGAACCGTCTTGCGAATGGGACAAAGAGACGTTCGTACAAGACTAGGCCAGAGAGCATTGTTAGGATTCCGAAGATGGATAGACTTGCCGGTGGGATTTCGAAGGAGTGCGATAAGTGTCGGTCCATGGTTCGAGCTTGTTGGATGACGAAGCTATGTAGGTGTGAAGATGAGGTGACGAGTAAAATCCCAGCGGCCCAAATTGGCAACATTCGGATTATAGTTTTAAGTTCTTCAACTCGATGGACTGTGACTAATCTCCATAGATTCAGCGAGTTCGAGCTCGCAGATTCGGACTCTGTCACGATTGCACCTTTGTCTAACCATCTGTAAACAAAGATTGAATCAGCAATTCAAGCATTTGAATACCCTTTTTTTAAAATAAAGAAACAGCTTACTGGTATTGATCTGTATGAACAAGTCTTCCATGAATGGTAATATCTGAATCCAGCTCTTTGTTGTGGTACAAGAGCTTGGGGTTATCTGGTGCAGTTTCCTTTCTTTTCTTAATAGCTGCAACTATGACTTGAGCCAATCTAATCAATGGACTGCCCCCTGGTTTCATTTTCTTATAAAGGGGAGAGCCTATAAGAAATGCAATGATCGAGATGATCATTGCAATTGTTGGGATCCCAAGACCCCAACCCCATCCAACATGTTCTTGGACATAAACCACTACTGTCAAGGCACTCAATGTGGCTAACCCCATGCTAAAATAGTACCAATTGAAGAAATTCCACTTCTTGGACCGCCCGCTGATCATTTTGTCCGAGTCAAACTGGTCTGCGGCAAACGTTACTACGCAAGGCCGAATGCCGCCGGTGCCTAGTGATGTGAGGAGCAGAGAGATGTACAATACCCAGAGTTGAAAATTTGAAGCTTCCTGGCAGTTTACTTGTGTCGGGCACGGAGGCGGACGGAGTGATGGTAGCACAGCGGATATGGTGATGCAAACCAAGCCCTGCAACAATGAAGGTAATATGATCCAACTTATTGAAAAACTAGATTGGCTCTTGTGGATGGGAAAAGGACTGGAAGAGATGAGACCAGTTCATATATGATTGAGCCAACGGTGATGGTCCAAAATCTACCGGCGAAGGAATCGGCAATTAGAGCACCTATGAGGGGAGTAAAGCTGGCTGTTCCACCAAAATTAGAGAGGGTGTTGGATGCTTGCACCAGAGGCATGTTTAGTTCCTGAGTCAGGTATGTTATCATGTTGCTATGGAATCCACTTGAAGCAAATCTATCACATAGTTCATTGGCTGTCCAAAACAAGTTTCAAACACAATTAGTTATCCATCTGATACAAAATTTAGACTATTCTTTTTTTTAAAGATAATTAGAACGAAATATCTATACAAATCTAGACAATCAGATTAGATACAGATTATAATATTTTTAAAATAATAAGATTTTTTTAAAATTAATCGTTATCTTTACATAATTACTAAAGTTAATTGTTATCTTGACAATTTTTTCACTGTAATCTAATTTTACATAAATACTTTTCAATTTATACTTTTATTCAATTTGACCCTTCAAAATATTTTTCATTTATTTATTAGATTGTATATATCATTATATTATTATTATTATTATAAAACATCACTATTATTTTCTTGGTAGTTATTATTATCATATAATATACTTTCCTCTAATTTTATTATTATTTATTATTATTTTTACTATTATCATTTTCATTATCATGTATATACTACTGATTTTTAATACTATTATTATAATATTATAATTGTTTTTTTAATATTTATTATTATTTTGATTTGTTTTTAATTTATTATTATTTTTAAATTAAATATTTAATTTTTTTATTCAATACATATTATTATATTATATTATCGATTTAAAAAAATCAAATATATATAATAAAATCATATAATATTGGTCCAATCATACCCAATTTAGAATATGAGTTGTTTTTACATGTTATCGAGATTTAACCCGTGGTCTCTAAAACTTATATCTCCCACTTACTAAAAATGCATAATTGTTAAGGTCCATTAATTAATTAAACAAAATAATTAATATTATCTTATTTTATATAAATTCAAATCACGATATTATTTAAAAATATAATATTTTTATTTAATAAAAAAAACGTAACCGACCAAAACAAAAACATACCAATAGAAACAAGTTCCTGAGATGTGAACCCTAAATACAAACAACAAGACAAGACTGAATTCGAACTAACCAAGAATGAATGGCATTGTTCTAATGCCACCAAGCTTCTTGTTCTTGAACTTGCTGTCTTCTTCTTCTTCAACTTTATTTCTGTTAGCCGAATCCATGGCTGGTTTCAGGTCCATGTTGTTTGATTCTGAGCACATTGCAGAGCAGAGCTGAGGTCCATGTGAATATATAGAGTGATAGGGGCTTGGGGCGTGGGCAGTGAGTGATAATGCAACCGATGAGAAAGAGCCACGGCAGCTTGACTTTCATTATCAGATATGACGTAGCATCTGAGGTCATGAGTTTCGTGCTTTTCTGCCGATGACTACTAAATTTGTCTGTTTAGCTATTATAGAGTCTAATCAAGTTATAATTACATTCAATAATGTTAATTAAATTTTATTTTACTTTAAGTGGGTTGAACAAAAATCATGTTTCTCTATTTTGTTTCATATCTTCCTTAAATAGATTCATGATTATTTTTAAATTGATATTTTATTATGTTTATTTTATAAGTTTATTGAATTTCTTTTATTTATCGAATTGAATGCGAGTATAATATTATTTTATTATGTTTATTCTATGAGTTTATTATTTTATTTGTTGCTTAAAAAAATCATTTAATATTTGAAAAAAGAAGAATATAGATCGTCACAAGAATCTTGATAATAATACGAAAGGAAGCGACAATCTCTTTGTAAGTATTGTGAACATGTCCTCCACCCACGGCCGATCCCACGGGTGTTGGCGGTGGCATGTGTGTTGAATAATGCTTGAATCCTACACTCCGTATTTATAGGAGACATGGAAGCAGTTCGGTTAAGTTAAAATTCATTTTGAATTTTAAATGTGTAACCGATTAGATTTAATAAATATCAGAGATTTGATTTGATATTATCTATTATTAAATCTAATTTTGAATAGATATTATCCGAGATTTAAATGGATATTTTCAGTTATCAAATCTACTATTTTTGGATAGATATTAACAGATTTATCCGAGATTTTAAATGGATATTATCTGATATTATTAGAGATTTGATTATGATATAATCTGTTATTTAAATCAGATTTTATCTGATTCTCGGACAGATTTGCCCCTGCTTTCAACCTATAAATAAGAGAGCTCTCTCTCAGTTTTAATCATTCCATTCAGATTTACTTCTGTTTTATTTGAGAGAGTTTGAGAGCATTCCTTGAAAAGCTTAGAGAAGCTTTTGTTCGACTCTGGTTTAGACGATCATTTCCTCTACAGTCCACTCCAAACTTTGTGTACATTGTTTGGAGGACCGTGCTAACCTTCGGGGGACAACCGCCTAAAGTAGCGAGTACACACATCGGGGCGAATTGTTTCTAAGGCAGTGGCCTCCATACCACGACACGGTCTAATTATCTTTCAGTTCGTTCATTTTATTTTTCCTGTCAGTGCTAACGCCCTGTTTTGCAGTCCATATAACCAACAATTTAGAAACAATTCATACTGCAAAAATGATATTATTATCAAGCTGATTTGGGTTTGATCAAGCTTGACGGGTTAACTAATCGAAGGTGGTGGTGACTAACCATATATAATTTTTATTTGAATTTTGTAGATTCAAAATGGTTATGAAATTTCAGTCACGATGAATTTTTGAGATCATGACACAAGGATTAAAGTTGCAGGCATGATCAAAATAGACAAGGTCTACATGAATTGTGTTTCTACTTATAAGGTTAGATTATTTAATTCATGATTTATAATGCATGAATTTATATTAAGCCTTTACCTAATCTGTAAGCTTAGTGAGTATCTGTTAGATTAGGTTGTAAAAGAGGGCTAGATGACCTTTTTTGAGTAGAAAATTCATCTTGAGAATGCTTAATAATTTTTTTTTAGTGGGGAATATATTAAGCCTTGCTTTGCCTGCTTCTTTCCTCGCTAATTGAAAGCAAGACTCACACGTCTGCTTATGAATCTTATGGGTTCCTCACTTTTTCGGGGAATCGTTTTTCTCCGGTCCTTGCAGGGCCCTGCTCAAATAATATCTTGCTTGTTCATTACCATCTCCGTTCTTCTGCGATAAGAATGCTCCCAACGACTCGTTTGAGGTTGATGATATGTATAGCCGTAGCCTCCGGGCCGAGAAGAGAGCTTTCACTGGGGATTTCCTCAGTCTATACTGACTCTCTAACCGCTATCGACGAGGGGATTGTTAGACTGTCCTTCCCTAGCTTAAGGAAGCTAAGTGCGGGATATTCTATAGAGCAAGCCAGGTTCGAGTAAGCAGCGCCGTAAGCCTAAAGGGAGATGAGAAGTTTACTTGAAAAGCCATAGAGTAAGGAAGATGACTTTCAAAGGATATGTATCCCAGGTGCTATCTAATCCCTTGTTTCCAGCTTGTGTGCTAGAATAAGGATAAGCCTACCCTAAAACAACCCTGTATGAGTAAGAAAATGAGTCTACCACCGCCTTGTAGTAATTAGTAAGCCGGCTGTTGAAATAATGAGGGGCTAGCTTATTCGATACCTTTGGGGCATCATCTTCTTCGCTCCAAGAGAAGGCCACTATCCATCTGTCATCGGCTAATAGCACCAATACGGGTAGAGTACTTGGCTAGCCTAATTGCCGAGGATAAGTCGGCAGAGATTTCAACGTGGAATCGGTAGTGAAGCCAGTAATTGTCATCGAATGCTACCCCAGAGCCAATCCATAGAGCACTTCGGAATTATCTTCTGTATCATCACTAAGCACGTTCCCCGTTCACCAATATTTACCGTCTCAGCATTTTCGAAGGGAAAGGATAGAGTTCCCCAACGTAACGGCGGCAGAGGTGCCTTCCGGTCAAAGCATAGTTCTTATCCCTTCTGGTAGCCAATCAGAATGAAAGCAGAGCTATCAGTGACATCAGCCTTGGAAACTGGTAACGATGAAGGAGAGGCTAGCTATAATCGCTTGCATGGGGCAATTCCAATTAACAAAGCTAATACAAAGTAGAAAGAGAGAGGTCGCAGAGAAATTACGAGAGAGAGCACAGCGCAAAGGAAGAATGCGACAGCAGGGCAATACCTCACCAAAAAATAAGTTAGCCATACCAAAGAAGCTAGCATAGCTAGCGAGACTAAATGCTTTAGAAATTGCCTCAAATAGCCAAGGTCGGTATAGAGCTTGCCAGCAAGCAAGCAAGCGAACAAAAAAGCCTCCTCCTCTCGGAAGGAATCAACCGATACTGATTCTGATAGGGCAAAGGACAGAGGAAAAGCAAAGAAAGCTAAAGATTTGGTGCTAGGAACAAAGTATCAAGCAAGATGTCCAGTAACAGATGCTGACAGCAAGCATTCCATCGATCAAACACCCATGCTTGGGAAGTCTCTCCTTTCTTTCTCTTACCTAGAAATGGAAAAAGACTTCAAACAAGTAGCTCGTGGAACATCTCCCACTTGCCCTTTTTTCTCAATCTTATATCTCGGACTACGTCATGATCGGGCAGCCACGCAATGTATTTCACTCCTAGCGGTAGGAAGAGAGGTTCAGCGCAACATGTACACAGGCGCTAAAGCCCTTGTTTCGACCTCAACCTGATATTTTTATTTGATAAGCACTGGAAGAGATCTAAAAGCAAACATTCCATTGATTGAGCACCCATTCCTGTGTTTTATGATGATCCAACCTGCTATCTCAATGCATGGGATTTCCTTGGGGATACAAAGATTCACATTAAAAATAAGTAGTGAGATTTTAATGGCCTAGTACGACCAGACAGAAGCAGAATCATAGTCTTCCTCCAGGGATTGGTCATTCATGAGCCTTCTTTTCTTTACGAGATAAGGCCAAAATAATAAAGATAGGGCTAGCTAAGCAAAGTAAGATTGCACATTGAGAGGCTTCCCCGGTCAACAAAGAGAATGAGAGTCGATATAAGCAATCATCCGAGGCCAGGTCATCAAATGAAATTCTGTATGCCACATCGCTGCTTGCGCGTATACCGGATAAAAAAAGTCAATGACCAGGAGTACTCGAACCTACTAACTAACTAAAGTTTACGCGTTCCCTTCCATCCTCCTAAAAAAAGCGCGTAAGGGGCCACCCACTCTTTCTCCTTTTTGGTGATGCTTACTTCAGAAACAAACATTAGTCTCACTCAGACAGTAAGCTGCCTCTCTTCTTCTTCCTCCTTTCTCGAAAACCTGATGTGTGTAAGAAGAGCTTAATCGAGCAGGTATCCAGGATGATAGTGTTCCGACAACCAAGGCATGGCAGCTCGGGCAGTCATACGGCTAGCGAGATAGTTCAGTTTGATCACAGTCCGTGATGTGAGGGATAGCATCGAGAGTGGTATCGTAATGATCAAAGCGGGGGGTTGAGCGAGACGGGATAGTTCCAAGCAAGGCAAGGTATAAATAGTTAGTGCCGCTAGCAGGGGATGAGAGGTTCCTCCGGCAATCAAATCAGTAGAAGGGGGAGAGCGGTCCAGACTTCCAATACATCCCCTTCTTTGGTCAGGCTCGGATAATAGTAGGTTGCTGTCGGTAGGCATGGATACTTTGATTACTCTTTCCGGTACATACAGGTTTTAGTTTGACCAATAGATAGATATGGGTTAGCGAATCAATACACAGATGACATGGCCGGCGGTTGGCAGCATGACAGAGGATAGCGCTAAGGTGCGAGCTAGGAGACTGTCTTATTCATAGCACAAGGGCAGATGGCATGGCTTACTCTTTTGGCTAGGTGTAGTTCGGATAGTCCTCCTCCGGCTAGCA